>CM067846.1:527961867-529211867 GCA_034509565.1 Triticum monococcum
TTTTTCGACTTTATTCACCTTCGTTGTATTCTTTTCTCGATTTGTTCAACCTCTCAAGGTTCTTGGTTTCACTCGTTTGTCAAAGGAGCAACTTAGTTTTACCTCTCCTCTTTTTCTCTTTCGTTGTTTCCCCAGTGCCATTCTAAATCTCGGGACGAGATCCTCTCGTAGTGGTGGAGTGTTGTAACGCCCCGAGACCGATGTGCTAGGTGTCGTTCAGTTATTCGCTGGTGTTGCCTTGTCATTACTTGCGTGTCAGGCATTGCATATCATGTCATCATGCGCATTTCATTTGCATACGTGTTCATCTCATGCATCCGAGCATTTTCCCCGTTGTCCGTTTTGCAATCCGGCGTTCCGTTCTCCTCCGGTGGCCATTTCTACCTTTCTTTCTTGTGTGGGGGTTAAGCATTTCTGGATTGGACCGAGACTTGCCAAGCGGCCCTGGTTTACTACCGGTAGACCGCCTGTCAAGTTTCGGGTCATTTGGACTTCGTTTGATACTCCAACGGTTAACCGAGGGACCGAGAAGGCCTCGTGTGTGTTGCAGCACAACACCCTTCCAAAGTGGCCCAAAACCCACCTAACTCTGTTCCATCGTCTCGGTCGTTCGATCATGATCGCGTGGCTGCAAACCGCACCTCATTTGGACTCTCCTAGCTCCCTCTATGCCTATATATACACCCCCTCCGAAATTCGCGGTGCCATCCACCCCTAACCCTAGATCTCTCCCTCTCCTCGCGCGTCGGACACATCCACACCGGCCGGACATGTCCACCCCGTCCAGCCACCACAGCCCGGCCAATCAGCGCTTGCCACGTCATCATCGCCGCCTCGCGCATCCAACCCGCGCGCGCCACATGTCCCTCCCCGCGCCCCACTTCGTCGGGGCCCGGAGGAGCCCAGATCCGGCCCTCCCCGGGCCCAAGCCGGGCCGCCGTTCCCTGCACAGCCGCCTCTTCGCCCGTCGCCTCGCGCCGCCTCCCGGAGCGCGTCGCCGCCGACCACCCTCGCCGGAGTGCCCCGCCTCCACCTCGCTGCACCAACCCTCGCCGCCATAATAATCCTTGGAGCCGAGCTCCCGATCTTCGACGCCGGCGTCGCCGACCCCCGCTGACCTCGGAAACGTGTCCCGCAGCCTCGGCCTTTGCTCCCCGCGCTCGGATCTGGCAGGTCCCCGCCGTCCCTCGCCGGCATCGCCATCGAGCGCCGCCGCCCTTGCCTCCTGGGATCCCATCGGGATCGAAGGAGACGAGCGCGCCCCCGTTGACCGCGCGCCGCATGGGCCGCGCCCAATCCCGGCCCAGCGCGCCGCTCCCGCGCCGGCCTCGTTTGGCCTCCTCCTCCTTCGTGGGCCGCGCCCGCCTTCGGCCCAACACGCCGCCCCCGCCTCGGCCAGCCTGCCGGCCTGCTTCCCCTCCAACCGGGCCAGGCCCAGGGTGAGCCGCCCCAGCGCCCCCTCCTCTTGCTGTTTTTTTCTTCCCTGCTGTTGGGCTTGCCCCGAATCGGCCCGTCATGTTTTTTTTTTCGCGCCTAGGTTTTTCCTATTTATCCAGAGATCAGCAGTTTTGCAGAATAGTCCCTGTTCCTCATGCATTTAATAACTCACAAATGGTGCATCGGATTAAAATGATTTATATATGAAACTTGCTCAGAATTTTGTGTAGATTAATAATATCCAACTTTCACCCACGTTTAAAATATTTAAAATGTTGTTTGTTTAAATTTTCCCCTATGCCATGTTAAAATGATTTAATTCATAACTAAATAACCGTAGCTCCGATTTAAATAAATTTTATATGTAAATGGGGTAGAATTTTGCCTAGTTTATCATGGTGGCATCACTTTGCATGTTTAATAACTCTAAAATTGTGTTTAGGACAGATCAGGACCAAACCTAATATTCGCACATGGGGATTTTTTGGACTTGTTGTTTTTTTGTTCCGGCCTCATTTAAACTTGACTAGATAGGTAGTTTTCATTTGCTTCACCTCTTGCCATGTTAATCAACATTTAATATTGTTGGGTACATAAACGAGAGGGAACTAAATAATTGATGTGGTGTTTTGTCAATATGCATCTCGTTGCATATTGAGCTCCACTTAAATTGTAGGATTGCTTGTGCACCTTGCCATGCCATGCCTCTTTAAACCGGACATGCATCATACTCGATTGTGCATCATGCCATGTTAATGTGTTGGTTGTTTACTATGTTGTGTGCTTCTTTTCCGGTGATTGCTTCTTCGGGTTGGTTCCGATAACGTCGTATTGTGAGGATCTGTTCGTCTATGTCCGTTTGTCTTCTTCATGGACTCGTTCTTCTTCCTTGCGGGATTTCAGGCAAGATGATCATACCCTCGAAATCACTACTATCTTTGCTATGCTAGTTTGCTCGCTCTTTTGCTATGCCATTGCTACGATGCCTACCACTTGCTTGTCAGCCTCCCAAATTGCCATGTCAACCTCTAACCCACCATGTCCTAGCAAACCGTTGATTGGCTATGTTACCGCTTTGCTCAGCCCCTCTTATAGCGTTGTTAGTTGCAGGTGAAGATTGAAGTTGTTCCTTGTTGGAACATGGAGATGTTGTTCCTTGTTGGAACATGTTTACTTGTTGGGATATCACAATATATCTTATTTAATTAATGCATCTATATACTTGGTAAAGGGTGGAAGGCTCGGCCTTATGCCTGGTGTTTTGTTCCACTCTTGCCGCCCTAGTTTCTGTCATATCGGTGTTATGTTCCCGGATTTTTCGTCCCTTACGCGGTTGGGCTATAATGGGAACCCCTTGACAGTTCACCTTAAGTAAAGCTCTTCCAGCAATGCCCAACATTGGTTTTACCATTTGCCACCTAGCCTTTTCTTTTCCCTTGGGAGTCGCGCTCCTAAGGGTCATCATTATTTACCCCCCGGGCCAGTGCTCCTCTGAGTGTTGGTCCACCTGTCAGCTACCGGTGGCCACCAGGGGCAACTCTAGGCTGGCCTACCCGTACCTAAGACAATCTGAGTGTGCCCTGAGAAAGAGATATGTGCAGCTCCTATCGGGATTTGTCGGCACATTCGGGCGGTGTTGCTGGTTTAGTTTTACCCTGTCGAAATGTCTTGTTTACTGGGATACCGAGTCTGATCGGAATGTCTCGGGTGGAGGTCTATTCCTTCGTTGACCGTGAGAGCTTGTGATGGGCTAAGTTGGGACACCCCTGCAGGGATTTGATGTTTCGAAAGCCGTGCCCGTGGTTATGGGCAGATGAGAATTTGTTAACGTCCGGTTGTAGAAAACCTGAAGTTGACCTTAATTAAAAATGAATCAACTGCGTGTGTAACCGTGATGGTCTCTTTCCGGCGGAGTCCGGGAAGTGAACACGGTTGTTGGAGTTTTGCTTGACGTAGGTAGTCCAGGATCACTTCTTGATCATACTTTTATCGACCGTGCTTTGCCTTCTCTTCTCGCTCTCTTTTGCGAATAGGTTAGCCACCATATATGCTAGTCGCTTGCTGCAGCTCCACCTCATACCTTTACCTTACCCATAAGCTTAAATAGTCTTGATCGCGAGGGTGCGAGATTGCTAAGTCCCTGTGGCTCACAGATTACTTCAAAAACCAGCTTGCAGGTGTCGATGAGTTCGTGCAGATGACGCAACCCAGCTCAGGAGGAGCTCGTTGAAGACCTTGTTCATTTGTGTTGTTTCGTGCTAGTTGATCAGTAGTGGAGCCCAGTTGGGGTCGATCGGGGACCTTTGTCGCATTTGGGGTTCTTCTTTTATTTTGGTTCCGTAGTCGGACCATGAGTGCATTTGATTGATGTAATGTTTATTCATGTAATTGTGTGAAGTGGCAGTTGTAAGCCAACTATGTAACTTTTTCCCCTATTGTATTACATGGGTTGTGTGAAGATTACCTCACTTGCGACATTGCCTTCAATGCGATTATGCCTCTAAGTCGTGCCTCGACACGTGGGAGATATAGTCGCATCGAGGGTGTTATACCTGCCATGTGCTTTGTCGATATGTTGGAGTGCAGTAGCTTAGTCTCTTGGTGCATTCTAGATGGCATCGTGCTGTTAATCGCAGAATTGTGCCATTGTTTTGCTTGCCATTCGTAAAGCGTGCATCTGATTCCGGTGATCTTTATATAGATTTTGACCGAAATCAACTCATATTTCCAGCGGCACTCTTGGTTTGCCAAGTTGATGCCTAGTTCATTCTTTCCCTTCCGAAGCACGCATATGCATTGCACATCACATCCCGCATATCATGCCATGTTTTGCATCATGTTGCTTGCGCATTACACCATGATTGATTGTTGGTCTTTTGCTTGTGTGCTTGCCTTGGCTAGAGTCGGGAGACGAGCTCGTGATCGAGGAACCCATTGAGTACGCTTACAAGGATCAAGCTTTCGTCAACTCGGAGAACTTTGCAGGCAAGATGACCATACCCTCGAAATCACTTCTATCTTTGCTTGCTAGTTGCTCGCTCTTTTGCTATGCCGCGATACCTACCACTTGCTATATCATGCCTCCCATCTTGCCATGTCAAGCCTTTAACACACCTTTCCTAGCAAACCGTTGTTTGGCTATGTTACCGCTTTTGCTCAGCCCCTCTTGTAGCGTTGTTAGTTGCAGGTGAAGATGGAGTTTGTTCCATGTTTGTAACATGGATATGCTGGGATATCATAATATCTCTTATTTAATTAATGCATCTATATACTTGGTAAAGGGTGGAAGGCTCGGCCTTATGTCTGGTGTTTTGTTCCACTCTTGCCGCCCTAGTTTCCGTCATACCGGTATTATGTTCCTTGATTTTGCGTTCCTTACACGGTTGGGTGTTATGGGAACCCCTTGACAGTTCGCTTTGAATAAAACTCCTCCAGCAAGGCCCAACCTTGGTTTTACATTTGCACCAACAACCTACCACCTTCCCTTGGGTTCTGCAGACTCAAGGGTCATCTTTATTTTAACCCCCCGGGCCAGTGCTTCTCTAAGTGTTGGTCCGAACTAGAGTCCTTTGCAGCACCACCTCGGGGAAACTTGAGGGCTGGTTTTAGTTGTACAGAGCGCTCATCCGGTGTTGCCCTGAGAATGAGATATGTGCAGCTCCTATCAGGATGTCGGCGCATCGGGCGGCTTTGCTGGTCTTGTTTTACCATTGTCGAAATGTCTTGTAACCGGGATTCTGAGTCTGATCGGGTCGTCCTGGGAGAAGGAATATCCTTCGTTGACCATGAGAGCTTGTGATGGGCTAAGTTGGGACACCCCTGCAGGGTTTTGAACTTTCGAAAGCCGTGCCCGCAGTTATGGGCAGATGGGAATTTGTTAATGTCCGGTTGTAGAGAACTTGACACTTAACTTAATTAAAATGAATCAACCGCGTGTGTAGCCGTGATGGTCTCTTTCCGGCGGAGTCCGGGAAGTGAACACGGTTTTGGTGTTTTGCTTGAACGTAAGTAGACTCAGGATCACTTCTTGATCATTTCTAGTTCACGACCGTTGCTTTGCTTCTCTTCTCGCTCTTATTTGCATAAGGTAGCCACCATATATGCTAAGTGCTTGCTGCAGATCCACCTCACTACCCTTTTTCCTACCCATAAGCTTAAATAGTCTTGATCTCGCGGGTGTGAGATTGCTGAGTCCTCGTGACTCATAGATACTTCCAAAACAGTTGCAGGGACCGATGATACCAGTGCAGGTGACGCAACCGAGCTCAAGCGGGAGCTCGATGAAGACCTTTTCGTGTGGTGTTTCGTTTCCTTTTGATCAGTAGGGGAGCCCAGTTGGGACGATCGGGGATCTAGCATTTGGGGTGTCTTTCTTTTATGTTGGTTCCATAGTCGGACCTTGATTGTATTCTGGTTAATGTATGATGTTTATGTATTGTTTGAAGTGGCGATTGTAAGCCAACTCTTTTTCCCTTTCTTATTCAGTACATGGGATGTGTAAAGATTACCTCTCTTGCGACATGCCTACCATGCGGTTATGCCTCTAAGTCGTGCTCCGACACGTAGGAGATATAGCCGCATCGTGGGTGTTACACTATCAAAGCGTATATTCCAACTCCGAGAGGCTTGCACCAGTCCAGAAATGGATCGCTGGAGCTTGCACACTTTGTTAGCACCTTTTGAATCGACAAAACCTTATGGTTGCATCATATACAACTCTTCTTTAAGATATCTATTAAGGTGTTGGAAATATGCCCTAGAGGCAATAATAAAATGGTTATTATTGTATTTTTTTTGTTCATGATAATTGTCTATTGTTCATGCTATAATTGTATTAACTGGAAACCATAATACATGTGTGAATACATAGACCACAACATGTCCCTAGTGAGCCTCTAGTTGACTAGCTCGTTGATCAATAGATGGTTATGGTTTCCTGACCATGGACATTAGATGTCATTGATAACGGGATCACATCATTAGGAGAATGATGTGATGGACAAGGCCGAATCCTAAGCATAGCACAAGATCGTGCAGTTCATTTGCTAAAAGCTTTTCTGATGTCAAGTATCATTTCCTTAGACCATGAGATTGTGCAACTCCCGGATACCGTAGGAATGCTTTGGGTGTACCAAACATCACAACGTAACTGGGTGGCTATAAAGGTGCACTACAGGTATCTCCGAAAGTGTCTGTTGGGTTGGTACGAATCGAGACTCAGATTTGTCACTCCGTATGACGGAGAGATATCTCTGGGCCCACTCGGTAATGCATCATCATAATGAGCTCAATGTGACTAAGCAGTTAGTCACGGGATCATGCGTTACGGAACGAGTAAAGTGACTTGCCGGTAACGAGATTGAACAAGGTATTGGGATACCGACGATCGAATCTCGGGCAAGTAACATACCGATTGACAAAGGGAATTGAATACGGGATTGATCGAATCCCCGACATCGTGGTTCATCTGATGACATCATCGTGGAACATGTGGGAGCCAATATGGGTATCTAGATCCCGCTATTGGTTATTGGCCGGAGAGGTGTCTCGGTCATGTCTGCATGGTTCCCGAACCCGTAGGGTCTACACACTTAAGGTTCGGTGACGCTAGAGTTGTTATGGGAAATAGTATGTGGTTACCGAAGGTAGTTCGGAGTCCTGGATGAGATCCTGGACGTCACGAGGAGTTCCAGAATGGTCCGGCGGTGAAGATTGATATATTGGACGAAGGGTATTTGAGTCCGGAAGTGTTCTGGAGGTACCAGGCTATGGCCAGCATGACCGAAAGGTGTTTCAGGAGCCTCGACAAGTGTTGGAGGGCCTCATGGGCCAAAGGGGAAGGGGCAAACCAGCCCACTAAGGGGTGGTGCGCGCCCCACCCTTTCCCACGTTACTTGGGGAGGTGGGGCGCCTCCACCAGGCTTGGGAGGCAAGCCTCCACCTGCTTGGCTTGGGGGGCAAGTCTCCCTAGGATTTTCCCTAGGGAGATCCAATCTGCTTGGCCGCCGCCCCCTAGGGGAAACCCTAGTGTGACGCCCTGAGATCGATGCGCCAGGTGCCTTCCAGTTTTTCGCTGTCGTTGCAATGTCATTTGCCTGTGTGTTGCTCCCTATCATGTCATCATGTGCATTGCATCATCTGTTTTCAAAACTTGCATCCGTCCGGGTTCCCCCAGTTCCGTCCGTTGTCCGTTCTAAGCCCAGACACACTTGCACGCGCCCACGGCACGTCCGAAATATTATTTTATAAGTGGCCAGAAAATGTTCTCGGATTGGGTTGAAAGTTGGCGTGTGGTCTTATTATAGTGTAGATAGACCGCGTGTCAAGTTTCATCGCATTCATAGTCCGTTTGACGCCCCAACGTTTAACTATAGCGACAATATAGTCGGTCTATCGTCGGACGTTTCCGGTCTCCAGAAACAGTTGCCGCGTTGCTTTCCCCCTCTCTCTTCGCAGCCCACCACCACTCACCGCCAGGCCCTACCTAACCTCTCTTGTCAGCCCGCGGCCCTCCTCGCGCGCGCATCTGAAAAGCTGTCCCGGACCCGACCCGGGCAATCGTCACTGTTGTGTCCGGGTCATCCCCAAACGTCTACAAAACATCACCGTTTTCTTATTTGGACTCCATAGCCTATTTTTTTTTCTGACCGTCCGATTTTGGTCGGAGGGACGAGATAGCCCCTGACCTAACCCGTGGTGTATATATTCGTCCACCCCTAGTCCATTTTGGTCAAACCCTAGAAATTAGGAGTCTTGTCCCTTCACCCGCCGCCGCACTCTCCACCAAATCCTCTTCCTCGGGATCCCCTCGCCTAGCCAACCACCAATGCCTGCAGACTTCTCCCACCTTGGGATCAGGTTCCGGCCAACCACATCGTCGACGCACCCAACAGATGAGCGCTGTCCCTGCTATTTTTCCTTCTTCCCCTGCTCCTCCCGTTTCCGCTAACCTCTCTCTCCCTCGTTTTTCCTTTCACCAAGCAGGAGCGCCATGGATAGCCACCCGTGGTTGTCGCCTCCTGTTGTTTTCCCTTCGTCTCTGAAGTGCCCGCAGGCAGACCCGCCGTCTCCAGGCCATCCCCGTCCTCTGCGTGTCCATGGACGCCCACCCGGAGCTCCACGCCCCGCCTCCAACACCTCGCCTATGACCTCCACTGCATCAAATCCGGCAGGATTCCGTCGCAGCGCCAAGTCCCCTGCGCCTCCTCTGCATCGAGCACCACTCGCCTCCTCTGTTTTGCCCCTGCACGAGCAGGACGGCCCCGCCCTGCTTCGCGTCCGTCCAGATCCGTCGCTGGCCCGCCGTCTTCGTCCTCCTCTGAATCCCGCCGTCTTCTCTTTGTTCTCTCGCTCACTTCATCTCTCTCCCTTTGTGTTTCTATAGAGACCTCCCCATGGATCCTCGTGGTCGAGCTCTCCTCGTCGCCAGTTGCCTCACCGACCCGCTGCTTCTCGCGCCTGCCGATCCCACCATCTCGCCTTCGCCCGCTGCCATCCTCTTCCCGGAGGTCCGCCGTCGCGCCCCTGTTTTGCCCAAGCGAGTCGAGCAGCGCAGCTCGATCCGCGTCGTCGCGTGTTGACCGCGGCCCCCGCACCCCCTTGTCCAATCCAGCAAGGCCCAACGGCGACTGGCCCAGCCGCGCCCTTCAGCCACCCCAGTACACTACCAAGCCGGCCTCAAGGCCCAATGTGAGGCCCAGTCCGCCCCAGTTTCGGCCTGTCGTATTTTTTTCTGTTGCTGTGAATTTTAGGTAATTTCCACAGGATTGCTGTTTTACAGAAAAGCCCTTGTTGATCATGCATTTAATAACTTCACAACCATGCATCGGATCTAAATAAATTATATATGAAACTTGCTTAGAATTTTGTCTAGTGTCATAATTTGCAACTTTCATCTATGTTTTAAATGTTTAAAATGCTGTTTGTTTAAATTTGCTTAAATAACTTGCTAAAATGATTTAATTCATAACTAATTAACCGTAGCTCAGTTCTAAACAAACTTTATATGTAAATGGGGTAGAAAAATGCCTAGTTTAACATGGTGCTTTCATCTTGCATGTTTAACAACCCTAAATTGTGTTTAGGGCAGAACAGTACCAAACCTAATATATGCATATGAGGAGTTTCCGGACTTGTTGTTTTGTTGTTCCAGCCTAATTTAAACTTGCCTAGATTAGATAGTTTCATCATGCTTCACCTCTTGCCATGCTAACAACATTTAATCTTGTTGGGTACATAAACGAGAGAGAACTAAATAAGTCATGTGGTGTTTTCTTCAATATGCAACTCCGTTGCATAATGAGCTCCATTTAATTTGTAGGATTGTTTGTGCTCTTTGCCATGCGATGCCATGCCTCATTAAACTGGACATGCATCATACTTGTTTATGCATCATGCCATGTTCATGTGTTGGTTGTTTACTATTTTGTGTGCTTCTTTTCGGTGTTGCTTCTCCGGGTTAGTTCCGATAACGTCGCGTTTGTGAGGATCTGTTTGACAACGTCCATTTGTCTTCTTCGTGGACTTGTTCTTCTTCCTTGCGGGATCTCAGGCAAGATGACCTTACCCTCGAAATCACTTCTATCTTTGCTTGCTAGTTGCTCGCTCTTTTGCTATGCCTATGCTGCGATACCCACCACTTGCTTGTCATGCCTCCCATATTGTTATACCAAGCCTCTAACCCACCTTGTCCTAGCAAACCATTGTTTGGCTATGTTACCGCTTTGCTCAGCCCCTCTTATAGCGTTGTTAGTTGCAGGTGAAGATTGAAGTTTGTTCCTTGTTGGAACATGGAGATGTTGTTCCTTGTTGGAACATGTTTACTTGTTGGGATATCACAATATCTCTTATTTAATTAATGCATCTATATACTTGGTAAAGGGTGGAAGGCTCGGCCTTATGCCTGGTGTTTTGTTCCACTCTTGCTGCCCTAGTTTCCGTCATATCGGTGTTATGTTCCCGTGCGTTCCTTATGCGGTTGGGTTATAATGGGAACCCCTTGACAGTTCGCCTTGATAAAACTTCTCCAGCAATGCCCAACATTGGTTTTACCATTCGCCACCTAGCCTTTTCTTTCCCTTGGGTTCTGCAGACTCAAGGGTCATCTTTATTTTAACCCCCCCGGGCCAGTGCTTCTCTAAGTGTTGGTCCAAACCGAGCTGCTTGCGGGGCCACCTCGGGGAAACTTGAGGGTTGGTTTTACTGCCCTGAGAACGAGATATGTGCAGCTCCTATCGGGATTTTTTGCCACATTCGGGCGGTGTTGCTGGACTTGTTTTACCATTGTCGAGGATGTCTTGTAACCGGGATTCCGAGCCTGATCGGGTCTTCCCGCTAGAAGGAATACCCTTCGTTGACCGTGAGAGCTTGTGATGGGCTAAGTTGGGACACCCCTACAGGGATTTGAACTTTCGAAAGCTGTGCCCACGGTTATGGGCAGATGGGAATTTGTTAATGTCCGGTTGTAGAAAACCTGAAGTTGATCTTAATTAAAATACATCAACCGCGTGTGTTACCGTGACGGTCTCTTCTCGGCGGGGTCCGGGAAGTGAACACGGTGTTGGAGTTATGCTTGACGTAGGTTGTTCTAGGATCACTTCTTGATCATAGTTTCTCGACCGTGCTTTGCCTTCTCTTCTCGCTCTCTTTTGCGTATGTTAGCCACCATATATGCTAGTCGCTTGCTGCAGCTCCACCTCATACCTTTGCCGTACCCATAAGCTTAAATAGTCTTGATCGTGAGGGTGCGAGATTGCTGAGTCCCCGTGACTCACAGATACTTCCAAATCCAGTTTGCAGGTGCCGATGTTACCGAGCAGGTGATGCAACCAAGCCCAAAGAGGAGCTCTATGAAGATCTTGTCCTTTGTGTTGTTTCATTCTAGTTGATCAGTAGTGGAGCCCAGTTGGGGTCAATCGGGGATCTGTGTAGCATTTGAGATAGTCTTCTTTTATTTTGGCTCCGTAGTCGGGCCTTGATTGTATCTGGATGATGAAATGCTTTATTCATGTATTTGTGTGAAGTGGCGATTGTAAGCCAACTATGTATCTCTGTCCCTTATGTATTACATGGGTTGTGTGAAGATTACCTCACTTGCGACATTGCTTTCAATGCGGTTATGCCTCTAAGTCGTGCTTCGACACGTGGGAGATATAGCCGCATCGAGGGCGTTACAAGTTGGTAATCAGAGCCTTCCCCGACCTTAGGAGCCCCCTGCTTGATCGAATCGCTGGCGTTATTGAGTCTAGAAATGTTTTGAGTCATTTAGGATTATATATATATATATATATCGGAGAGTAGGATTCTTTTTACTCCTCAGTCCCTTCGTCGCTCTGGTGAGGCATCCTGATGTTGAGTTTTGACTCTTCTCTTCTCAAATTTCACTAAATATTTTTTAGGATCACGCGGGTATCTTGGAATCGTTCCGATGGTTTTGTGACGAGAACATTGTTCTTGGTGCCTCCTGACATTTAGGGGTTGTGGCAGTGTCCCGGGGAGTTGAGCTCCGAGGTGTTGTCATCACAATTTTATCGTTGCAGTTCTGGAATACCTGAGTTTAGTTTCGCCGACATCGAAAATCTCTTTTATGCAGTTGTTGGTGAGATAACCTCGACGCCACCCAGTACTGGGGCGGGAGTTCGGGAGTATTGCCATAACTCGTATAACGGATGATTTTCGAAGGTTGAGGTAAATGATTTCCGAAGGTTTCTTGGTTATGTGTTGAAGGATGGATACAGCTGGATGTAGGATTTGCTAGTTTTGGGTGAGATGTTATGCTTCCCCTGTATCCCCAACACCTAATTGCATAACCGGGAGAATTTCAGGAGTTTATAAGTGGGAATTCAAGTAGCTCCTAGGATATCTTTTCCGATAGATGTATGATATGAAATTGGGGTTCGACGTCTAGTGGTCCACCTATTCACGGTTGGTTTTACAGTGGTCTCATTGTGTCTTAAAGAGTCCTTGGCTATGCCGACTCGGGGACGCTTCGTATGTCATGTGCACTGCCTTGTACATGATGGTGCTGTACGATCGAGCCCGTGTAGGCCCCACCATGAAAACTTCGGACGAAATCTCTATCATATGTTTGTTCTGGCTTATTCTGCAAGCCAATCCTTTGTTTTGTCTTGAGTTGTGGTATTCGAGTTGCTTCGAAGTCAAGTGTTGATTCCATACCTTTCCTAAACGGTGTTTCTCATACTCCAATGTGAATACTAATCCTTCTCGATCATCGAGTCTGTCATGTCAATCCTTTTCACCGATGTGCTTCCCTTCAAGTGGATCCATTCATTTTGTGACATCCGCAAGATCACCTCTTGTTTTTTTCCAACGTTGTTCATTTCATCCGTCCTCAAGTTGCCTTTGTTTTTCCCGCCCACCCACCCTTTTTTCTTCAAAGATTCAGATTTCTTGATCAAGTATCATCTTATGGATGTGAAGTCTCTCCATTCTTTTCTGTCAATGTTCTTACCCGGTGATCAAGTTCGTCACTCTTCACTCGTTTTCTTCTCCCGTGGTTTCAAATCAAGCTTTCGGTGTTGATCTCATATCCCTTTTTCCTCGTTTCAAATACCTTCTCATGCTGGTGCACCTCTTTATCATTCACTTCTCGTTATTCAATTGTTCCGGAGTGCTGAAGATATCTCAGAAGACTCACGGTTACATTCTCGATCCATTCAAGTTATTTCGAGGTTGTTATCTCATTCAAGTCATTTTATTTAACCGGTGCAAATCTCTCTTCCAAGCAATCGTTCAACGGTGTATCTTTTGAGTGGGCCTTAACCCACAGGTCTTTTCCCAGGATCTTACCCGACTCTTCTAATTTTCCCGGAGCTATCCTAAATTCTTTTCTAAAGTTTGACGTAAGAATGTTTTATCATCAGTCAAATGTCTTTCTCCAAGATCTTTCAAATTCTTTTCACCACTGGCTCAATCTTCCATTCTTCATTCCGGAGTGTCTCAACAATTCATGGTGGTGTTTCTCGTCGTAATTGTCAGATTTTGAAGACCGAAGAAGAATTTTCTCTCAATCTTGCTCCATTCTCTTCAAGATTTGTGGTTCTAGTTCAAGGCCATCCTCTCATGATTGTTTTGATTGTGAGAATTCCTTTCACCTATCTGGAGTCCATCAATTCAGGTTTATTCATTCTCAGCTTTCAGTTATCATTCTCCAATCTTACCGGTGCTTCATTCAAGTGATCTCTAATCGGCTCGTGATCTCTTCGTTCTCATGTATCTAAATCCTCTCAAGCATCTTCGTTCATTTGCTAATCCTTCCCGGTGTTTCTTCATGTTTTATTCGTTCTTTTTCAATTCTTACGGTGGTTCGTTCAAGAGTTCCTCTTCCTTCGTTTATCATATCAATTCATTCGTTCTTTTCAATCCCGACCGGTGGATCGTTGAAGACATTCTCAAGTTTATGTTATATCTCTCTTAATCTTTTCTACGAGAATAAGTAATATGTCAAATCTGTTGATTGTCATCATTTTAATTGGTGAAGGATAAGCATAATGTAATTCTTATTCTTGTTTCATCGAGTGAACTCAATTCCCTATTCCGGAGGCTCATCAAATTCCTGATTTCAATGGTTTCATCTTCTCTTTTTCCCGGAGTTCCAACCTTTTTCAATTACATCTCCACAGAGATTCATTTAAATCATTGCAAGGCTTAAACCTTATTCTTTTCATCCTCCATTTTGTTTGATCATTCTTTTTTACCGGAGTTTTCACGAAGGTTCTACATGGTGGTTCATCAAGGATTTAATTCCTTCTCGAAGTGTTCATCGAGACTCTTTTCAAAGGAGCTCAAGCTTTCTTCATATTGCATTCCGGAGTGCAATTCTTTATTCCATATCATTGGAGGTGGTATTATGTCATTCTTGATAATTTGAGTTCATGTTTCATGATTCTCATGTTGTTAAGAATGAGATATTTTAAATCCATTAATCTCGTCATTGGAGTTATCTTGGGTTATATTTCACCTAAAGCTTTCCCTAAGGATTGTTGCTATTTATGGTGCTTATAAATGACCCAAGTTCTTCATTTATCCTCCCGGTGGAATAAGTTTCTCGTCTTCTTGTTCATATCAATCCAATCTATTGTTTCCATTGGTGGCAAAATTTCACCTCTTGATTTCGAGATGTTTTCCATAAGCCCACAACAAGCTTACTCTTTTCGTTGTTGGTTTTCCAACAACTCCGTTCGAACCTTCTCCTAAAGATGCTTTTTCAAGCTCATTTGAGGTAGAACATGTTGTTTTTCTTCTCTGTTCTTTTCTTTGCATTCTTTCATTCCTTCCAGAGGCATTGTGATGTTGCTCTTTTCAACCCATCATCTCGTTTTGGCAAAGATCATGTTCTTTTCCTGCCTATCCAATTAACCGGAGTGTTGTGTCCTTTTGCTCAAGTTCTTTTCGCCTTATCAAGCCTTGCATCTCTTTTCAACCGGAGTGCTGTCTGAGATCTTTCTTACCCCTTGTTCCATTCTTTCAATAGTTCCGGAGTCAGTGTGTTGTGATTTCATCAAGTATCTTCTCATCTTATCCAGTTCTTATGCAATTCCTTTTCTTTTCAACCGGGATGCTACCCGAAAGTGGTTCGTTCTTATTCCTCTTTCTTAACGGAGTGTTTTCAACTTTGCTCATCTTCATTGTTTTCTTTCTTTCAAGTGTTGTACCTCTCAAGGTTCTTTGGTTTCACTCGTTTGTCAAAGAAGCAACTTAGTTTTACCTCCTATCTTTCTCTTCCGTTTTTCCCTCCGGTGCCATTCTAGATCTCGGGACGAGATCCTCTCGTAGTAGTGGAGTGTTGTGACGCCCCGAGACCGATGCGCCAGGTGCCTTCCAGTTTTTCGCTGTCGTTGCCATGTCATTTTCCTGCGTCTTGCTTCCTATCATATCATCATGTGCATTGCATCATCTGTTTTCAAAACTTGCATCCGTCCGGGTTCCCCCAGTTCCGTCCGTTGTCCATTCTGAGCCCAGACACACTTGCACGCGCCCACGACACGTCTGAAATATTGTTTTATAAGTGGCCGGAAAATGTTCTCGGATTGGGTTGAAAGTTTGCGTGTGGTCTTATTATAGTGTAGATAGACCACCTGTCAAGTTTTATCGCATTCAGAGTCCGTTTGACGCCCCAACGTCTAACTATAGCGACAATATAGTCGGTCTATCGTCGGACGTTCCCGGTCTCCGGAAACAGTTGCCGGGTTGCTTTCCCCCTCTCTCTTCTCAGCCCACCACCACTCACCGCCAGGCCCTACCTAACCTCTCTCTTCAGGCCGCGGCCCTCCTCGTGCGCGCGTCCGTAAAGCTGTCTCGGACCCGACCCGGGCAGTCGTCACCGTTGTGTCCAGATCATCCCCAAACGTCTACAAAACATCACCGTTTTATTATTTGGACTCCATAGCCTATTTTTTTCTGACCGTCCGATTTTGGTCGGAGGGACGAGATAGCCCCTGACCTAACCCGTGGTGTATATATTCGTCCACCCCTAGTCCATTTTGGTCAAACCCTAGAAATTAGAAGTCTTGTCCCTTCACCCGCCGCCGCACTCTCCACCAAATCCTCTTCCTCGGGATCCCATCGCCCGATCTCCCTCGACCCCCTTGCCCAGCCAACCACCAATGCCTACAGACTTCTCCCACCTTGGGATCAGGTTCCGGCCAACCACATCGTCGGCGCACCCAACAGATGAGCGTTGTCCCTGCTGTTTTTCCTTCTTCCCCTGTTCCTCCCGTTTCCGCTAACCTCTCTCTCCCTCGTTTTTCCTTTCACCAAGTAGGAGCGCCATGGATAGCCGCCCGTGGATGTCGCCTCCTGTTGTTTTCCCTTCGTCGCCGAAGCGCCCGCAGGCAGACCTGCCGTCTCCAGGCCATTCCCGTCCTCTGCGCCGCCATGGACGCCCACCTGGAGCTCCACGCCCCGCCTCCCCCCACCTCGCCTGTGACCTCCGCTGCATCAAATCCGGCAGGATTCCGTTGCAGCGCCAAGTCCCCTGCGCCTCCTCTGCATCGAGCACCGCTCGCCTCCTCTGCTTCGCCCCTGCACGAGCAGGACGGCCCCGCCCTGCATCGCGTCCGTCCAGATCCGTCGCTGGCCCGCCGTCTTCGTCCTCCTCTGAATCCCGCCGTCTTCTCTCTATTCTCTCGCTCACTTCATCTCTCTCCCTTTGTGGTTCTACAGAGACCTCCCCATGGATCCTTGTGGCCGAGCTCTCCTCGTCGCCAATTGCCTCGCCGACCCGCTGCTTCTCGCGCCTGCCGACCCCACCATCTCGCCTTCGCCCGCTGCCATCCTCTTCCCGGAGGTCCGCCGTCGCGCCCTGTTTTGCCCAAGCGAGACGAGCAGCGCAGCTCGATCCACGTCGTCGCGCGTTGACCACAGCCCCCGCACCCCCTCGTCCGATCCAGCAAAGCGCAGCGGCGACTGGCCCAGCCGTGCCCTTCAGCCACCCCAGTACACTACCAAGCCGGCCTCAAGGCCCAATGTGAGGCCCAGTCCGCCCCAGTTTCGGCCTGTAGTATTTTTTTCCGTTGCTGGGAATTTTAGGTAATTTCCACAGGATTGTTGTTTTACAGAAAAGCCCTTGTCGATCATGCATTTAATAACTTCACAACCGTGCATCAGATCTAAATAAATTATATATGAAACTTGCTTAGAATTTTGTCTACTTTCATAATTTGCAACTTTCATCTATGTCTTAAATGTTTAAAATGTTGTTTGTTTAAATTTGCTTAAATAACTTGCTAAAATGATTTAATTCATAACTAATTAACCGTAGCTTGGTTCTAAACAAACTTTATACGTAAATGGGGTAGAAAAATGCCTTGTTTAACATGGTGCTTTCATCTTGCATGTTTAACAACCCTAAATTGTGTTGAGGGCAGAACAGTACCAAACCTAATATATGCATATGAGGAGTTTCCGGACTTGTTGTTTTGTTGTTCCGGCCTCATTTAAACTTGCCTAGATTAGATAGTTTCATCATGCTTCACCTCTTGCCATGCTAACAACATTTAATCTTGTTGGGTACATAAACGAGAGAGAACTAAATAAGTCATGTGGTGGTTTCTTCAATATGCAACTCCGTTGCATAATGAGCTCCATTTAATTTGTAGGATTGTTTTTGCTCTTTGCCATGCCATGCCTCATTAAACTGGACATGCATCATACTTGTTTGTGCATCATGCCATGTTCATGTGTTGGTTGTTTACTATGTTGTGTGCTTCTTTCCGGTGTTGCTTCTTCGGGTTAGTTCCGATAACGTCACGTTTGTCTTCTTTGTGGACTTGTTCTTCTTCCTTGCGAGATCTCAGGCAAGATGACCTTACCCTCGAAATCACTTCTATCTTTGCTTGCTAGTTGCTCGCTCTTTTGCTATGCTTATGCTGCGATACCTACCACTTGCTTGTCATGCCTCCCATATTGTTTTACCAAGCCTCTAACCCACCTTGTCCTAGCAAACCGTTGTTTGGCTATGTTACCGCTTTGCTCAGCCCCTCTTATAGCGTTGTTAGTTGCAGGTGAAGATTGAAGTTTGTTCCTTGTTGGAACATGGAGATGTTGTTCCTTGTTGGAACATGTTTACTTGTTGGGATATCACAATATCTCTTATTTAATTAATGCATCTATATACTTGGTAAAGGGTGGAAGGCTCGACCTTATGCCTGGTGTTTTGTTCCACTCTTTCCGCCCTAGTTTCCGTCATATCGGTGTTATGTTCTTGAATTTTGCGTTCCTTACGCGCTTGGGTTATAATAGGAACCCCTTGATAGTTCGCCTTGAATAAAACTTCTCCAGCAATGCCCAACATTGGTTTTAACATTCACCACCTAGCCTTTTCTTTCCCTTGGGTTCTGCAGACTCAAGGGTCATCTTTATTTGAACCCCCCCGGGCCAGTGCTTCTCTAAGTGTTGGTCCGAACCGAGCTGCCTGCGGGGCCACCTCGGGGAAACTTGAGGGTTGGTTTTACTCGTAGCTAGTCTCATCTCAGTGTGCCCTAAGAATGAGATATGTGCAGCTCCTATCGGGATTTGTCGGCACATTCGGGCGGTGTTGCTAGACTTGTTTTACCATTGTCGAGGATGTCTTGTAACCGGGATTCTGAGCCTGATCGGGTCTTCCTGCTAGAAGGAATATCCTTCGTTTACCGTGAGAGCTTGTGACGGGCTAAGTTGGGACACCCCTGCAGGGATTTGAACTTTCGAAAGCCGTGCCCGCGGTTATGGGCAGATGGGAATTTGTTAATGTCCGGTTGTAGAAAACCTGAAGTTGATCTTAATTAAAATACATCAACCGCGTGTGTTACCGTGACGGTCTCTTCTCGGCGGGGTCCGGGAAGTGAACACGGTGTTGGAGTTATGCTTGACGTAGGTTGTTCTAGGATCACTTCTTGATCATAGTTTCTCGACCGTGCTTTGCCTTCTCTTCTTGCTCTCTTTTGCGTATGTTAGCCACCATATATGCTAGTCGCTTGCTGCAGCTCCACCTCATACCTTTGCCTTACCCATAAGCTTAAATAGTCTTGATCGCGAGGGTGCGAGATTGCTGAGTCCCTATGACTCACAGATACTTCCAAATCCAGTTTGCAGGTGCCGATGTTACCGAGCAGGTGACGCAACCAAGCCCAAAGAGGATCTCTATGAAGATCTTGTCCTTTGTGTTGTTTCGTTCTAGTTGATCAGTAGTGGAGCCCAGTTGGGGTCGATCGAGGATCCGTGTAGCATTTGAGATAGTCTTCTTTTATTTTGGCTCCGTAGTCGGGCCTTGATTGTATCTGGATGATGAAATGCTTTATTCATGTATTTGTGTGAAGTGGCGATTCTAAGCCAACTATGTATCTCTGTCCCTTATGCATTACATGGGTTGTGTGAAGATTACCTCACTTGCGACATTGCTTTCAATGCGGTTATGCCTCTAAGTCGTGCTTCGACATGTGGGAGATATAGCCGCATCGAGGGCGTTACACCTAGGGCGCCTCCCCCTCTCCCCTTGCCCCTATATATAGTGGAGGGGCGGGAGGGCAGCCACACCTCTTCCCTGGCGCAGCCCTCCCTCCTCCTACACCTCCTCCTCCATAGTGCTTGGCGAAGCCCTGCTGGAGAACCACAAGCTCCATCTCCACCATGCCGTCGTGTTGCTAGAGTTCTCCCTCAACTTCTCCCCTCCCCTTGCTAGATCAAGAAGGAGGAGACGTCCCCGGGCTGTATGTGTGTTGAATGCGGAGGCGCCGTCCGTTCGGCGCTAGATCGGATCTTCCGCGATTTGAATCGCCGCGAGTACGACTCCATCAACAACAAATGGTCCAGCGCTGAACGGTCCTGAGGAGCCTGTGGACCATAGGGGCTAGGATGAGGTCTTGGACCAACAAACGGTGGCCTGCGGGGACCATGGGGTGGGGTGATGCCTCCCACATCACGCCAATCCACCATGTCTGGCAAAGTAGATCTCACAGGATACAGATCCCTTGTATCCATACATCCAGCTTGCACCGCAGGTGCAAACCGAGTCAATGTGGCCCAATGATCAGCACGGGTATTGAAAAGCTCCAGCCTCAAGGCCCTATTCTCTCGGTCCTTATCTTCGAGCATCTCAGCAGTGATACGAGTTAATGAGTCCTCCTGAGTGGAGTCAGCATAGATAGCCTGAAGATACCCTTGCGCTCCCGGAAGTGAAGCTGGCATGTAACGGAAGTCGGTGTTCCAAAGCAGGCCAGTCCGGACTCGCATGATGGTCATCATGGAATAGGCAGCATCCTGCACAGCCATCTCAACAGTAACCCCGAGTTCATAGGAACAGTGAAGGGGCTCAGTAGATCCAGGATAAGAGGGAAATATCCTGACGGTGCAGAAATATTGGCTTTGATTAAAGTCTCGGAATTGCTCTTCGACGGTGTATTCGGGATACCAACGGTAACCCATCTCGATCATTACCCGGACTAACATAGCAGTATGACCGGGCACGTTGAGGCACCGGGTCAGGCGAACCACTTGGTTTTGAACACGGTTGGCCATCTGAAAGCACAACCACAATGCAAAGACATTAGAATTTCTAGGGAAAATTGGATAGCATAACAGCTATAAATGCTCAGAAAAAGATTTGAGACATCCACAACAGTTCGCAATACCACTCCACAACATCATATCAAGGTTCTGATCCAATTAGCAACATACTAAAATAGTAGAAACTGAACTGGGGCTTGTAACAACAATCCTAAAAGCTACTACGGATTAGTAACACGTGAACCTGATAGAAGAAGAGAGCCTAGTCCTTAACCCACGTTGAATGAGGAGAGAATGACTCAGATCAGAGGCATAGGGTAAAGGAGTAAAAGAGCCTTACGTTCCCTCCCACAATCAATTCCCCTACATATAACTAAAGCATTTCTAAACTCGACATCGACCAGTTTGGCTCAACGAACCTACAGGTAGTCCGACTTTGATATTAACGCTGTCAGGACCCCGATTCCAAGCCACATCGATCTAGCCGGAAACACTTCATATCACTTTGCGGCCTCACGCACGGTATTCCACGGGTGTCGCCTTACCATGGCCCGGGACCGTTTGCGCCTTTTGGCTCACGTATATGATAGTGTCGCTAGCATCTATATGACAGAGAACCCGGGCCGACATGGCTAGTCATGAACCCAAAGCGGCACACACCTATGGAGACAGGCATACATGAATCACATCGAGCATGTCGGTCATCAGCGAGTGATTCCGGGCTGTAGCACTAGGCTAACAGGACTCCGGGGAACCCGGGCTGTAGCAGGCTAGGCAGGACTCCGGATATCACCGCGTGACATTTCCCCGAAGGGACAAACAAAGTGAAACACATGCCGGCCAGTCAAGTGTCCTGAGTAGTAGTGCTGGGCTAGCAGGACTCCGATGAACCGGGCTGTAGCGGACTACTATGGCTCAAGGAACACTAGACTACATTTCCCCATAAGAAAAGCTGCCAAGGATAAACAACTAGATTGTCGGATCCCACTCATACCAAGCATTTCAATCATACACACAATATGCCCGATATGAGTACATACAACATGGCATCACAACAAAACTCTACAACTCAAGTACTTTATTTAAAGGCTCTAGAGAGCCATACATAACATGTTCATACAGATAGGGGTCACATGACCCGACACTGAAGTCATACAATCATACAAGCACAAGCGGAAGCGACTAGTCTGAGTATAGACACTAGAAAGAAAGAAGCCTTCTCGAAGCCTGTCTATCTACATAGGGCCCTCCATGGCCAGGCTCACCACCTGGGTGGCTAGTCACTCGTCGATGTCAAGGTCTACGTAGAACCCATCGGAGGGGGCGGTGTTGTCGTCTGAAAACAGTAATTAAGCAAACATGAGTACAAGGTACTCAGCAAGTCTTACAACAGAACCTACTATACATGCTTATTCTCAAGAAGGTGATGGGGTTATTGCAGCAAGCCAGCTTTAACTCTTGGCTAAGCTATCCTACGGAACTCCACTAGTAAAATAGTTTCCGCACACGAGTCCACTACTCACCAACACAATACTCCACCGGGGATCCTCTCTCGTCATCCTACGAGAGGGCCATCCTCGGTACTCACACTTATCTTGAGTCTTTTAATAGTATCCATTAACTTGTCTATGAACTGTATAGGCAACCAAGTAGTCCTTTACCACGGACGCGGCTATTCGAATAGTTTTATACCCTGCAGGGGTGTACTTCGTCATACATGCTTTCACCACTTACCGCCGTTTACACGACATGTGCTCGGCAACCTTCAAGCGGAGGCCCAACGAGGGTGTCGGCCACGGCCTACCTAAACACTCAAGCCTCTAGTCCAGGTTCATCGCCTATCCAGGTTCCATCCGCAAGGAGTCCGGCCGAGGTTTCCACATACAACCCCGAACGATGTGAACAGGGTTCCCGAGACACCAAACGGGTGACTCGGTACACCGTGCCATGGTGTATCTACCGCAACATAGCCCACCCCTAGGGTCAGCGCTACGCACGGCCGCCAACACATAACCTACAACACCAGAAACTATTTGCAACTCCTGGACAGAGCACTAAGGTATTTAAGAAGCCGAGAGGGTCAATTAAGGATCCCAATGCATGGTAGTAGTTGAATCTTAAATCACACATACAGATCTCAGTTCTTAGGGACGACCTTAATGAAACAACCCACCATGTACTCCTACATGGCCTCTCATCGATACCTTTACCAAAACATGTTCCACACATCCCTCACGTTACCGACATAAACATTTCACTCTAGCCCATCACCCAGATGAACCAGACCTGACACAACTCTAAGCATAGCAGGCATAGCAAAGTAGGAATCACATACATGGCTCAATCAACTCCTACACATGCTAGTGGGTTTCATCTAGTTGCTGTGGCAATGACAGGTCATGCAGAGGATAAGGGTTCAACTACCGTAGCACACAGCAGTTTGAAACGCGTTGTCTTAATGCAGTAAACAAGAGCAGAAGCAGGAACATGGGTTGTATCGGAATGATCAATGGGTTGCTTGCCTATTGTAGAGGTAGTAGGGTACTGCCCTTCAGACGGATACTCGGGGTTATCCTCGGAGGTAGAACCTACCACGAAAAACACACTGAACATAATCAACACATGGCAATATGCAACAATATGATGCATGCTATGACATGGCAAGATGAAAGTGTCTTGGCCTAATCAAGCTAAAACAGAAGGGAATGAGCTCATTTGAATCAAAGATTCAAATATTAGCTCATTAAACATGGCCTTATTAGTGCATTACCTTATTCTGCTTAAATAACAAGGTTAACTTGTTTTGTCATGCATGAAACCATTACAGATGGATAGATTGAATTTTTCTGATCATTTTTCATATATAAATCTTTGCATTTGGAGGTATGGTTGATTTTCTATGATTTTTAGAAGTTTTCACTATTTTCTGGAATTTCCTATTAAAGAATAAATCCAGAAATTGAATTAATGCGTCAGCATGACATAGGCGTGACGTCAACGGTCAACTGGGTCGGCCAGGTCAAACCTGACTGGTGGGCCCTCTCTGTCAGTGACACAACTAGTTAACATGATTAGATTAACACTAATTAGCTGTCAGTGGGGCCTGGGCCCACATGTCAGTGACTGAACTAATTAAATTTAGTTAAAGCTAATCCTAAACTAATTAGCAGACCGGCCCCACCTGTCATAGACTCAGGGGGGTCTACCTGGGCCCACACAGGGTCAAACTGAGTCAAACTCGCCGGCGGCTTGACGCTGGCGACGTCAGACGCGGCGGAGGGGCTCGGGTTTGCGTTTCCGGCGACCAAAACGACAGCGGAGAGCAGCTACGTGACGCGAGGAGCGAGCCGCATTGTTCGGTGGAGGAAGTGGGGCTCGAGGAGGCCGGCAACAACGCCGGCGACGACCTTGGCGGTCGCCGGAGTTCGGGCGTGGATGAACCCGACGCTACGGGGCACGGCGAGGCGCGGGGAGTGGTGCGTTAGGCTCCTGGGAGCGCGTGGAAGATGAAGGCATGCTCAAATTCGAGCTTACGCGCCTGTGGCCACGGCGGCGACATGGCCGGCGGAGCCGAGCTTTCGGCCTCGATGGCAGAGGGGGTTGGAGGACGCGGACGAGCGCGGGGAGAAGGGCGGAGGAAAGATGGGCTCATAGGGAACTCGCGGAGCAGGCTAGTGAGCTCGGGGAGGACTTGAGGCTGGCGAATCGAACGACGGCATCCGGCGGCCGTGGACGGGGAAGAAGGTCACCATGTCGTCTTGGGGTTGTTCGAGCTTGCGCGGGTCGATGGAGAGGTCGAGGACGGCAGCGCGGAGCTAACGGGCACGTCAGGGAGGCGAGGGGGTGGCTCTGGTGGCATCTACGGCGAACGGCGGCGAGGATCGCGCTCGGCCATCGCGGGAGAGGGTGAGGGAGACAAGGGGGAGAGTGAGGGAGGAAGAGAGGGGGACGTGGGGTCGGCGTGGCACCCCTGGACGTCTCCAGGGCGTCGGCAGAAGCAGGAGGTGGCCGGCGTGTGGCCGCGGGCGTCGGCCACGCGCTCCTCGTCCTCCTGGCAGGAGGAGGAGGACGACTGGCAAGGCCAGTCGGCTGGGCCGAGCCAGGTGGGCTGGGCCAGCACAGATAAGGCCCAGGTGGGCTTCCCTCTCTCTCTTTTTTTGATTTGTTTTTCTTTTTCTATTTAACTGCAACTATTGGGCTTTATTTAAAATACTAAAACATTTCCAAAAATCCTGAAAATAATTGTGGGCTTTGTTTGGAATATTTCCAACAGCAAACATTTATTTCCAGAATTATTTGAGCATTTAAATTATTTTATAGCATTTAAATGCCCAAAATCAAATACTTATGATTTAATTCAATGACCTTCTATTGACCTAGAAAATTGTGCACCAATTTTGCCAGGGGTTCTAACCCAAGACAAAGTGGGTGAACTTTTTAGAAGGGCATTTCAGGTTCATTGAAAATAATTTTAGTAAACCCTAGTTGTTTCCAGGGGGGGGGTCTTGGGGGTTCTGTCTTCCCCATTTCAAATTTAAGAGGAATTTAAACATGATGCACACTCTAATGCTTGAACTAACTAGGGTGTGACAACTCACCCCCACTCAAAAGAATCTCGTCCCGAGATTTAGGATCCTCCGGGAAGAAGGTGGGGTACTCGAGTCGAAGACGATCCTCCCTTTCCCAAGTGGCTTCTTTCTCGGAATGGTGTGACCATTGAACCTTGAGAAACTTGATATTACGACGTTGAGTGGTATGCTCGGCTTGATCAAGGATACGAACGGGATATTCCCGATATGAGAGGTTATCTTGTAGATCAAGCGTTTCGTGGTCCACTCCACGGATAGGATCCGCGAAGCAACGCCTGATTTGAGAAACGTGGAAGACATCATGAACTCTGGAAAGATGCGGAGGTAGTTCCAATTGGTAGGCAACTTCTCCTCGTTTGGCAAGAATGCGAAAGGGTCCAATGTAACGAGGAGCCAATTTGCCCTTGATACCGAAACGATGGGTTCCCTTTAACGGAGTAACCCGAAGGTAAGCCTTCTCGTCGACTTCATAAGTCATAGGCTTATGTTTATGATCATATTGACTCTTTTGACGAGATTGGGCTGTTTTCAATTTCTCACGAATAACGCGAACCTACTCTTCTGCTTCCTGAATCATATCCGGGCCAAAGAGTTGTCTTTCCCCGGTTTCTGACCAGTTAAGAGGCATTCGACATTTTCGTCCATAGAGAACTTTGAAAGGAGCCCTGCCTAAGCTAGCTTGATAACTATTGTTATAGGCAAACTCCGCGAATGGAAGGCATTTCTCCCAACTCATTCCGAACGAGATGACAGAAGCTCGGAGCATATCTTCCAGAATTTGATTGACTCGCTCTACTTGACCACTTGATTGAGGATGGAAGGCGGTACTAAAAGAGAGACGAGTTCCCATAGCATTTTGGAAACTTTCCCAAAATCGAGAGGTGAAGAGACTCCCACGGTCTGAGTTAATTTCCAATGGAACACCATGAAGAGACACTATTCGGGAGATGTATAAATCGGCTAGCTGGCTAGCGGTGATACTCTCACGAACAGGTAGGAAATGGGCTACTTTGGAAAGATGGTCGATCACGACGAAGATGGCATTATTCCCTCTCTTGGTCCTGGGAAACCCAGTGATGAAATCCATACTGATTTTATCCCATTTCCACTCGGGAATAGCCAAAGGTTGAAGGGTGCCAGCAGGCCGTTGGTGCTCTGCTTTAACACGACGACAGACATCGCAGCTAGCAATGTATTGAGCGATTTCACTTTTCATCCTAGTCCACCAGAACCTCTAGCGTAGTTCTTGATACATTTTAGTACTACCGGGATGAATGGTGAGAGGGGATTCATGAGCTTCCTTAAGGATCAACTGGCGTAGATGTTGTTTCTTGGGAACCACCAGACGGTTCTCGAAGAAGACAACACCTCGCTCATCGATGGAGAAACATTTAGCAACTCCACTAGCAATGTTTTCCTTAATTCGGGATATGCCCTTATCATACTGCTGAGCGGTTATGATTTGATCCATAAAGTTAGGTTTCGCTACCAGGGTGGATAGAAAACCTCGAGGAACAATGTGAAGATTAAGCTTACAAAATTCCTCATGAAGAAGTGGTTGACTTTGTTGTAACATCAGGTTGTTACAATAGGACTTACGGCTTAGCGCATCAGCCATGACATTGGCTTTGCCCGGGGTGTAAGTTATTCCTAAGTCGTAATCCGAGATCAACTCGACCCAACGTCTTTGCTTGAGATTCAAATCTGGTTGGGTGAAGATATATTTCAAACTTTGGTGATCGGTGAAGATCTCGCAACGATTACCGAGGAGGTAATGTCTCCAAGTTTTGAGTGCATGGACTACAGCTGCAAGCTCTAGATCATGTGTGGGATAATTTTCCTCATGTGGGTGTAATTGCCGTGAAGCATAGGCAATTACCTGACGATCTTGCATGAGTATGCAACCTAGTCCTTGTCGCGAGGCGTCGCAATAGATAATAAAGTCCTTGGAGATATCTGGTGGTACCAGTACGGGAGCAGATGTCAGGTGTCTTTTCAGTTCCTGAAAGTTGAACTCACACTGTGGAGTCCACTCGAACCTTTTATCTTTCTTGAGGAGTTCAGTTAGAGGTTTAGCAACCTTGGAGAAATTTTCGACGAAGCGGCGGCAATAGCTCGCTAAGCCAAGGAAACTCCGAACTTGCTTGACCGTCTCAGGTGGAGTCCAATCAAGGACGGCTTGAACTCGCTCGGGATTGACAGCAATACCTTTGCCAGAGATTACATGGCCTAGATAGTTTCATCAATACTAGCCTTAGATGTTCGGCATGTTCCTCTTCGTTCTTGGAGTAGATGAGTATGTCATCGAGGTATACTATGATGAATTTATCCAAATACTCCATGAAGACCGAGTTCATTAACCGAGAGAAGGTAGCTGGGGCATTGGTTAAACCGAAGGACATGACGGTGTACTCGTATTGGCCATAACGAGTAACAAAGGCCGTTTTGGGAATGTCCCCGTTTCTGATTTTGATTTGATGGTAGCCCAACCTCAAATCCATCTTGGAAAAGACCGAGGATCCAGCGAGCTGATCATACAGATCGTTGATCCTGGGAAGCGGGTATTTGTTCTTGATGGTGACCAAGTTGACAGGTCGGAAATCCACAACCATTCAATCCGTTCCATCCTTCTTCTTAACGAAGAGGACGGGGCAAGCCCAAGGAGAGGAACTAGGACGGATGAAACCCTTTTTCTAGGACTCATCGAGTTGGTTCTTAAGCTCGGCTAGTTCTAAGGGTGCCATCTTGTAGGGTCTTCTAGAAATTGGAACGGTTCCTCGAACAAGGTCTATCACAAACTCGACATCCCTGTCAGGTGGAACACCTGGCAGTTCTTCTGGAAAGACATCCGGAAAGTCTCGGACTATCGGAACATCCTCAAGGTTTGGAAGGGGGTTGGCATTTAGGGAGTAAAGCTGGTGCTTGGCCACTCGAGTTAAGACATTGACTGTCTTGCCCGATGGGTGAGTAAGTTGAACGGTTCTAGTGGCACAATCAATCTTAGCATAATGAGCTGACATCCAGTCCATACCCAGGATGATGTTTATGTCCGAGGACTTGAGAGCTATTAAGGATTCAAGGAAGACAAGTCTATCGACAAGAATTTCGTTCCCATGGCTTACTCTAGAAGTTTGCCATTTGGAACCCGGAGTTTGAATTACCATGGAAGTGGGCATGTCACAGAATGTCGTGTTATGCAATCGAGCATAGTTCTTGGATATGAATGAATGAGATGCTCCAGTATCGAAAAGAACAGATGCCGGATGGCAGTTAACAAGGAGCGTACCAAGGACGACGTTAGGATCCTCATGAGCCTCCTTGGCTGAAACATAGTTGACATGGCCACGTGTAGTAGTGACCGGCTTTGCGTAGAATGTCTTTCCCGCTGGCTTTCCACGGCCAACGGACTTTCCAGTCTGATTGGGGTTGTTCTGGGGACACTCTCGGCTATAGTGACCCGGCTCTCCACACTTAAAGCATGTCACCACATTGGGGCGTGGAGCAGCATTAGCAGCGGGGCCACCATAGGGCTTGGGCGGTGCAAATTGCTGGTTGGGACGAGGCACCTCAAAGGATGGCCTCGGGATGAACCTGGGTGGCAGTGCCGTGCTTGGGATCCACACCCGGCGCTTCTGAGCTCTAGAGCCGGATGAAGAGCCAAAATCACGGGAGTGCTTGCGTGAAGCGTCATAATCAGTCTGGCCTGTCTCAGCAGTGATGGCTTTATTGACCAACTTCTGAAAGGAGGTGCACTCATGCAGACGAAGATCACGGCGAAGCTCAGGGCTAAGTCCCTTGCGGAACCTTGCCTGCTTCTTAGCATCACTAGATACCTCTTCAGGGGCATAACGTGCCAGATTCCCAAATTCACGACTATAAGCATCCACAGTCAGTCTTCCTTGGGTGAAGTTGCAGAACTCCTCTCTCTTGTGATCCATGAGACCTTCCGGAATGTGATGCTCACGGAAAGCCTCACCGAATTCATCCCAAGTAGTGATTTGGCCGATCGGGCGCATAGCTTTGAAGTTTTCCCACCAAAGGCTAGCAGGGCCCTCGAGGTGATAGGCAGCATAAGTAACCTTGTCGGCTTCGGCTACGTTGGCAGAACGTAGCTTGTGGGTGATGCTGCGGAGCCAGTCATCCGCGTCGAGGGGCTCGACGGAATGGTTAAACTTTGGTGGGTACAACTTGATAAAGTCATTGATTAACACTAAGTCATTCCGCTGATGGCGTGCAGTGTTCTGCTCAATCCGCTCCAGCAGGCGGTTAGTCTCACGCTTGTTTCTTTCCGCCTCCAGCATCACTTCGGCCAGAGAAGGTGGGTGAGGCAGATTTTCACCCCTAGCTGTACTAGCTTCCCCTTGCTCCGAGGCAGCAGGGTTGCTGTGGGTGTTGACCATCCTAGGAGAAAATAAGACACCGATCAAGTATCAAACATACGACACCTCTGAGTTTAGCACACGTTTAGCTCGATGACGTCCCTGATACGCCTCCGACGTACCTATAATTTTTGATTGTTCCATGCTATATTATATTCTGTTTTGGACATTATTGGGCTTTATTATACACTTTTATATTATTTTTGGGACTAACCTATTAACCGGAGGCCCAACCCAGAATTGTTGTTTTTGCCTATTTCAGAGTTTCGCAGAAAAAGAATATCAAACGGAGTCCAAACGGAATGAAACCTTCGGGAACGTGATTTTTGGAACGAACGTGATCCATAGGACTTGGACCCTACGTCAAGAAAGCCACCAGGAAGGCATGAGGTAGGGGGGCGCGCCTACCCCCCGGGCGTGCCCTCCACCCTCGTGGGGCCCATGTTGCTCCACCGACGTACTTCTTCCTCCTATATATACCTACGTACCCCCAAACTACCAGATACGGAGCCAAAAACCTAATTCCACCGCCGCAACCTTCTGTACCCGTGAGATCCCATCTTGGGGCCTTTTCCGGGGCTCCGCCGGAGGGGGCATTGATCACGGAGGGCTTCTGCATCAACACCATGGCCTACCCGATAATGTGTGAGTAGTTTACCTTAGACCACCAGGTCCATATTTATTAGCTAGATGTCTTCTTCTCTCTCTCTTTGGATCTCAAGACAAAGTTCTCCATGATTCTCGTGGAGATCTATTCGATGTAATATTCTTTTGTGGTGTGTTTGTTGAGACCGATGAATTGTGGGTTTATGATCAAGTTTATCTATGAATAATATTTGAATCTTATCTGAATTCTTTTATGTATGATTGGTTGTCTTTGCAAGTCTCTTCGAATTATCAGTTTGGTTTGGCCTACTAGATTGATCTTTCTTGCAATGGGAGAAGTGCTTAGCTTTGGGTTCAATCTTGCGGTGTCCTTTCCCAGTGACAGTAGGGGCAACAAGGCACGCATTGTATTGTTGCCATCGAGGATAACAAGATGGGGTTTATATCATATTGCATGAGTTTATCCCTCTACATCATGTCATCTTACTTAAAGCGTTACTCTGTTCGTTTGAACTTAATACTCTAGATGCATGCTCGATAGCGGTCGATGTGTGGAGTAATACTAGTAGATGCAGGCAGGAGTCGGTCTACTTGTCTCGGAAGTGATGCCTATATACATGATCATACCTAGATATTCTCATAACTATGCTCCATTCTGTCAACTGCTCAACAGTAATTTGTTTACCCACCGTAATACTTATGCTCTTGAGAGAAGCCACTAGTGAAACATATGGCCCCGGTGTCTATTTTCCATCATATTAATCTCCCGTTAACAAGCTATTTCTGGTGCCGTTTTTATTTTGCTTTATTTACTTTGCATCTTTATCATAAAAATAACAAAAATATTATCTTATCATATCTATCAGATCTCACTTCCGTAAGTGACCGTGAAGGGATTGACAACCCCTTTATTGCGTTGGTTGCGAGGATTTTATTTGTTTGTGTAGGTGCGAGGGACTCGTGCGTGGCCTCCTACTGGATTGATACCTTGGTTCTCAAAAACTGAGGGAAATACTTACGCTACTTTGCTGCATCACCCTTTCCCCTTCAAGGGAACACCAACACAGTGGTCAAGAGGTAGCAAGAAGGATTTCTAGCGCCGTTGCCGGGGAGTCTACGCAAAAGTCAACATACCAAGTACCCATCGCAAACCCTTATCTCCCACATTACATTATTTCCCATTTGCCTCTTGTTTTCCTCTCCCCCACTTCACCCTTGCAGTTTTATTTGCCCTCTCTCTCCGTCCTCCTTCTCTTTCCCTATTTGTCTCTTTTTGCCCGTTTCTTGTTTGCTTGTGTGTTGGATTGCTTGCCTATCACGATGGCTCAAGATAATACCAAATTGTGTGAATTTACTAATACCAACAACAATGATTTTATTAGCACTCTGATTGCTCCTCTTACCAATGCTGAATCTTGTGAAATTAATGCTGCTTTGCTGAATCTTGTCATGAAAGATCTGTTTTCCGGCCTTCCTAGTGAAGATGCCACTACCCATCTAAACAACTTTGTTGATTTGTGTGATATGCAAAAGAAGAAAGATGTGGATAATGATATTGTTAAATTGAAGCTATTCCTGTTTTTTCTTAGAGATTGTGCTAAAGCTTGGTTTTCGTCTTTGCCTAAAAATAGTATTGATTCATGGAATAAGTGCAACGATGCTTTTATCTCTAAGTATTTTCCTCCCGCTAAGATCATCTCTCTTAGAAATGATATTATGAATTTTAAGCAACTTGATCATGAACATGTTGCACAATCTTGGGAGAGGATGAAATTAATGATACGTAATTTCCCTACACATGGTTTGAATCTTTGGATGATTATACAAAACTTTTATGCCGGATTGAATTTTGCTTCTAGAAATATTTTAGATTCGGCCGCGGGAGGCACTTTTATGAAAATCACTTTAGGAGAAGCTACTAAACTCCTAGATAATATTATGGTTAATTATTCTCAATGGCACGCTAAAAGATCTACTAATAAGAAAGTGCATGCGATAGAAGAAATTAATGTTTTGAGTGGAAAGATGGATGAACTTATGAAATTATTTGCTAATAAAGGTGTTTCTTCTGATCCTAATGATATGCCTTTGTCTACTTTGATTGATAATAATAATGAATCTATGGATGTGAATTTTGTTGGTAGGAATAATTTTGGTAACAACGCGTATAGAGGAAACTTTAATCCTAGGCCGTATCCTAGTAATTCCTCTAATATCTATGGTAATTCCTACAACAATTCTTGTGGAAATTTTAATAAGATGCCCTCTGAATTTGAGACTAGTGTTAAGGAGTTTATGAATTTGCAAAAGAATTTCAATGCTTTGCTTGAAGAAAAATTGCTTAAAGTTGATGAATTGGCTAGGAACACTGATAGAATTTCTCTTGATGTTGATTCTTTGAAACTTAGATCTATTCCACTTAATCATGATATCAATGAATCTCTCAAAGCCATGAGAATTTCCATTTATGAGTGCAAAGAAAGAACCGCTAGGATGCGTGCTAAGAAAGATTGCTTTGTAAAAGCGTGTTCTTCTAGTTTTCATGATAATAAAGATGAAGATCTAAAAGTTATTGATGTGTCCCCTATTAAATCATTGTTTTGCAATATGAATCTTGATAATTATGGGACTGAATATGATCCACCTTTACCTAGAAGGCGTTCAAAATTTTTGGAGTTTTTAGATCTTGATGCAAAAATTGGTAAAAGTGGGATTGAAGAGATCAAAACCCTAGATATTAATGAACCCACTATCTTGGATTTCAAGGAATTTAATTATTATAATTGCTCTTTGATAGATTGTATTTCCTTGTTGCAATCTGTGCTAAATTCTCCACATGCTTATAGTCAAAATAAAGCCTTTACCAAACATATCGTTGATGCTTTGATGCAATCTTATGAAGAAAAACTTGAGTTGGAAGTTTCTATCCCTAGAAAACTTTATCATGAGTGGGAACCTAATATTAAAATTAAAATTAAAGATCATGAATGCTATACTTTGTGTGATTTGGGTGCTAGTGTTTCCCCGATTCCAAAGACTTTGTGTGATTTGCTAGGTTTCCCTGATTTTGATGATTGCTCTTTAAACTTGCACCTTGCGGATTCCACCATTAAGAAACCTATGGGAAGAATTAATGATGTTGTTATTGTTGCAAATAGGAATTATGTGCCCATTGATTTTATTGTTCTTGATATAGATTGCAATCCTTCATGTCCTATTATTCTCGGTAGACCTTTCCTTAGAACGTTTGGTGCAATTATTGATATGAAGGAAGGGAATATTAGATTCCAATTTCCGTTAAGGAAAGGCATGGAACACTTCCCTAGAAAGAAAATAAAATTACCTTATGAATCTATTATGAGAGCCACTTATGGATTGTCTACCAAAGATGGCAATACTTAGATCTATCTTCGCTTTTATGCCTAGCTAGGGGCGTTAAACGATAGCGCTTGTTGGGACGCAACCCAATTTTATTTTTATTCCTTGCTTTTTGCTCATTTTTAGTAATAAATAAATTATCTAGCCGCTGTTTTGGTTGTGTTTTTTGTGTTTTAATTAGTGTTTGTGCCAAGTAGAACTGTTGGGAAGACTTGGGGAAAGTCTTTTTGATCTTGCTGTAAATATAGAAACTTTAGTGCTCACGAGAATTGCTGCCATTTTTATTTGGAAAGTGATATTTAGTTAATTATTTTTTAATATGATTAATAGATAAATTCCTCACGTCCAGAAATTTATTTTGGAATTTTTGGGGTTCCAGAAGTTTGCGTTAGCTACATATTACTACAGACTGTTCTGTTTTTGACAGATTCTGTTTTTCGTGTGTTGTTTGCTTATTTTGATGAATCTATGGCTAGAAAAATAGTTTATAAACCATAGAGAAGTTGGAATACAGTAGGTTTAACACCAATAAGAATCAATAATGAGTTCATTACAGTACCTTGAAGTGGTGTTTTGTTTTCTTTCGCTAACGGAGCTCACGAGATTTCCTATTTTGAGTTTTGTGTTGTGAAGTTTTCAAGTTTTGGGTTAAGTTTTGATGCATTATGGAACAAGGAGTGGAAAGAGCCTAAGCTTGGGGATGCCCATGGAACCCCAAGGTAAAATTCAAGGACACCCAAAAGCCTAAGCTGGGGGATGCCCCGGAAGGCATCCCCTCTTTCGTCTTCGTCTATCGGTAACTTTACTTGGAGCTATATTTTTATTCACCACATGATATGTGTTTTTCTTGGAGCGTATTGAATTATTTGAGTCTTTATTTGTTAGTTTGCCACAATCATCCTTGATGTACACACATTTTGAGAGAGACTCACATGATTTGAAAATTATTAGAATACTCTATGTGCTTCACTTATATCTTTTGAGTTATATAGTTTTTGCTCTAGTGCTTCACTTATATCTTTTAGAGCACGGTGGTGGATTTGTTTTATAGAAATAATTGATCTCTCATGCTTCACTTAGATTATTTTGAGAGTCCTACAAAACAGCATGGTAATTTTCTTTAATTATGATAGGCATTCAAGATTAGTTAAAAAAATCTCTTATGAGTGTGTTGAATACTATGAGAAGTTTGATACTTGATAATTGTTTTGAGATATGGAGATGGTGATATTAGAGTCATGCTAGTTGAGTACTTGTGAATTTGAGGAATACTTGTGTTGAAGTTTGTGATTCCCGTAGCATGCACGTATGGTGAACCGTTATGTGATGAAATCGGAGCATGATTTATTTATTGATTGTGTTCCTTATGAGTGGCGGTCGGGGATGAGCGATGGTCTTTTCCTACCAATCTATCCCCCTAGGAGCATGCACGTAATAATTTGTTTTGATAACTAATAGATTTTTGCAATAAGTATGTGAGTTCTTTATGACTAATGTTGATTCCATGGATTATACACACTCTCACCCTTCCACCATTGCTAGCCTCTCTAACACCGCACACTTCTCGCCGGTATCATACACCCACCATATACCTTCCTCAAAACAGACACCAAACCTACCTATCATGGCATATCCATAGCCATTCCGAGATATATTTCCATGCAACTTTCCACCATCCCGTTTATTATGACACGCTCCATCATTGTCATATTGCTTTGCATGATCATGTAGTTGACATTGTATTTGTGGCAAAGCCACCGTTCATAATTCTTTCATACATGTCACTCTTGATTCATTGCATATCCCGGTACACTGCCGGAGGCATTCACATAGAGTCATATTTTGTTCTAAGTATTGAGTTGTAATTGTTGAGTTATAAGTAAATAAAAGTGTGATGATTATAATTTTTAGAGCATTGTCCTAAGTGAGGAAATGATGATGGAGACTATGATTCCCCCACAAGTCAGGATGAGACTCCGGACTAAAAAAAAGAGAGAGGCCATAAAAAGAAAGAAAAAAGGCCTAAATAAAAAAATGAGAGAAAAAGAGAGAAGGGACAATGCTACTATCCTTTTACCATAGTTGTGCTTCAAAGTAGCATCTTGATCTTCATGATAGAGAGTCTCCTATGATATCACTTTCATATACTAGTGGGAATTTTTCATTATATAACTTGGCTTGTATATTCCAATGATGGGCTTCCTCAAAATGCCCTAGGTCTTCGTGAGCAAGCGAGTTGGATGCACACCCACTTAGTTCCTTTTGTTGAGCTTTCATATACTTATAGCTCTAGTGCATCCGTTGCATGGAAATCCCTACTCACTGTGACGCCGGATAATCATGCTATAGTAATCCCACGCTAATCATGCCACGTCACCTCGGTTACTGTTGCTAATCTATCGTTAGGTCAAAACCGGTCCAAAATTCAAATTCAAAGTTTGGTAAATAATAACAGTTTTCAAAAATTAAAACAAAAATGTTCGGTGATTGCCGAATAATGCATAGGTAATTATGGTGGAGAAAACACACATTCATAAAAGTGTAAAATACTCTAGGATGTTTTAAACAGTAGCAAAGCCAATTAGTTGAGTGCCTATTACATTAAATAAAATATTAAACTATTTTATTTAGTTGCCCAAACTTATGTGGTAGTAGCCTATTTATTAACACTAAAGTAGGGACTACTTTTATAGTTTATAAAACTAAAGTAAAAGAGGAACTTAAATTAAAAAAGAAAAGAAAATAAAGAAAATGGAAAATACAAAAAAAACAGAAATCAAAACAAAAAAAGAAGAAGGGAAAAGCCCCCCCCACCCCGGGCCACAACCCACCAGGCTGCCCGGCCCATCCCCACTCCCCCACTCCTCCTTATCCCCCCCACTCCACCCGGTCAACCCCACCGACACCCCCACTCCTCCCCCCACATCGTTCGCCCTCCCCCTCCCGATCCGATCTGGATCGGGGGCTCGTTCCACACCACGTCGCCGTCCCCGTCGCACCTCGCAGCCCCGATGTCGCCAGTGCTCCACGTTGCCACCTCGTCGGCGCCCGCCTCTCCGTCCCGTCCCGCATGGCGTCCTTCCTCTCTCAACCCGAACAGGATCAGGATGGAACCGCCACTGCCGCGGCCTGCCTCGTCGAAGGCCACCTCGCCGGACTGCCTCCTCGACGCCGTCGTCCCCATCTACCTCCCCACGCCCCACTGCCTCGTGCCCTACGGCCCCCGGTGAGGCCATGGCCTCCCGCTCCTCTTCTCCCCCTCTCTGATGCTCATCGACGTCCTGCGCCCGCGCTAGCGGCGCCCCGCTCCGCCCTGCCGCCGCTTCCCTTGCTGCAGCCGCGCCCGTGTAGCCTCGTCCTGCTGCTGCCTTCAGCCGCTCCCTGGCCCCCGTGCCTGCAGCTCGCCCTGCCTGCGCGCGTGCCCCGCCTCTGTCGCCGCATCGCTCCCGCGCGCTCGCCATCCTCGGCTCCTGCTGCCTCGCTACGCCGCTCCCTGCATCCCACTGCGTGCGCTCGTCCATCCGGCCGCGCCTCCCGCCACAGCGCCCTCTGCGCCGTCCTCGTCGTCCGCCGCATCCGCCGTGGCCCGCTCCCTTCCATGGCCGGCGTCGTGCCCCGCCATGGCTGCCGGCAAGGCACCGCCCGGGTCCAGGCGACCCGGCGCCCGCAACCGCGCCCGTTCGGGCGACAACCATCGCCCCAGCGCCCAAAGCCCGTTAAGGCCCCCTGTGCCTATGACAGGGGGGCCCACGACCAGAACGGTTTTAACAAAAAAGGAAAATAAATAATAAATATAATAATTAAAATGTTAATTAATTAATTACAGAATTAATTAAATAGGATTAGATTAACCTAATCATTTAGCTAAAGCTAATTAGCCCTATTTAATTACTATGAGCCTATGACATATGGGCCCCATGCCCCTAAAAAAGGGAATTAGAAAATTATAATAATTAATTAATTAGGATAATTAATTAATTTAATTAATTCTGTTTAGTTAACCTAAACCTAATTAGGCTAATTAATTCTGATAATGAGATAACAGTCAATGACCGACAGGCCCCACCCACCAGTTGACTGGTCAACGGTCAGAGTTGACCGCTGACATCATGCTGCCATCATGCTGATGTCATAATTGTATTTCCTAAATTAATTAATTCTGTTAGTCCTAAAAATGATTTAAATCTTTAATAATTAATATAAAATAAACCGTAGTTCGGATGAAAAAACTTTGTACATGAAAGTTGCTCAGAACGACGAGACGAATCCGGATACGCACCCCGTTCTTCCGCCACGCATCCCTAGCATAGCGAACACGCAACTTTCCCCCTCCGGTTCATCTGCCTGAAAACGCGAAACACCGGGGATACTTTCCCGGATGTTTTCCCCCTTCACTGGTACCACCTTGTACCGCGTTAGGGCACACCTAGCACCACAATTTGTCATGTCATGCATCGTTATGCATTTGTTTGCATTATATTTATTGTTTCTTCCCCCTCTTCTCTCGCTAGATACCGAGACCGACGCCGCTGCTACCCAGTACGACTACGGTGTTGATGACCCCTCTCTCTTGACAGAGCAACTAGGCAAGCCCCCCCTTTGATCACCAGATATCGCCTACTCTTCTCTATACTGCTTGCATTAGAGTAGTGTAGCATGTTACCGCTTTCAATTAATCCTGTACTGCTGCATAGCCTATCCTTGCTACTACTGTTGTTATCTTTACCTGCTATCCTACTGCTTAGTATAGGATGCAAGTGTTCCATCAGTGGCCCTACACTCTTGTCCGTCAGCCATGCTATACTATTGGGCCGTGATCGCTCGGGGGTGATCACGGGCTTATACTATATACTATACATTGTTACATTACCTGTGATACTGTTCGGAGATGGGGGCTGAAGGGGCAGGTGGCTCCATCCCGGTAGAGGTGGGCCTGGGTTCCCAACGGCCCCCGACTGTTACTTTGTGGCAGAGCGACAAGGCAGGTTCAGACCACCTAGGAGAGAGGTGGGCCTGGCCCTGGTCGGCATTCGCGGATACTTAACACGCTTAACGAGATCTGGGTATTGATCTGAGTCTGGCCATTTGGTCTATACGCACTAACCATCTACGTGGGAATAGTTATGGGTATCCCGGCGTCCTGGTATCAGCCGAAGCCTTCGTGACATCAGCGACTGAGTGGCGCGCGCCGGATTGGACTGGAAAGCCTCTAGGCTAGGTCTGCTTCCGGCCGCGTACGCAACATGCAGGTGTGCAAAGGGCGATGGGCCCAGACCCCTGCGCCATAGGATTTAGACCGGCATGCTGACCTCTCTGTTGTGCCTAGGTAGGGCTGCGACGTGTTGATCTTCCGCGGCCGGGCATGACCCAGGAAAGTGTGTCCGGCCAAATGGGATCGAGCGTGTTGGGGAATGTGGTGCACCCCTGCAGGGAAGTTAATCTATTCGAATAGCCGTGATCTTCGGTAACAGGACGACCCGGCGTTGTACCTTGACCTTATGAAAACTAGAACCGGATACTTAATAAAACACACCCTTCCAAGTGCCAGATACAACCGGTGATCGCTCTCTCACAGGGCGACGAGGGGAGGATCATCGGTTAGGTTTATGCTATGCGATGCTACTTGGAGGACTTCAGTCTACTCTCTTCTACATGCTGCAAGACGGAGGCCGCCAGAAGCATAGTCTTCGAAAGGATTAGCTATCCCCCTCTTATTCTAGCTTTCTGCAGTTCAGTCCACCGATATGGCCCTTTTACACATTTACCCATGCATATGTAGTGTAGCTCCTTGCTTGCGAGTACTTTGGATGAGTACTCACGGTTCCTTTCTCCCTCTTTTCCCCTATCCCTTCTACCTGGTTGTCGCAACCAGATGCTGGAGCCCAGGATCCAGACGCCACCGTCGATGACGACTCCTACTACACCAGAGGTGCCTACTACTACGTGCTGCCCGCTGATGACGACCAGGAGTAGTTTAGGAGGATCCCAGGCAGGAGGTCTGCGCCTCTTTCGATCTGTATCCCAGTTTGTGCTAGCCATCTTATGGCAACTTGTTTAACTTATGTCTGTACTCAGATATTGTTGCTTCCGCTGACTCGTCTATGATCGAGCTCTTGTATTCGAGCCTTCGAGGCCCCTGGCTTGTAATATGATGCTTGTATGACTTATTTTATTTGTAGAGTTGTGTTGTGATATCTTCCCGTGAGTCCCTGATCTTGATCGTACATGTTTGCGTGCATGATTAGTGTACGGTCAAATCGGGGGCGTCACAAGTTGGTATCAGAGCCGACTGCCTGTAGGAATCCCCCTTCCACACTCCTTGGCCGAAGTCGAGTCTAGACATTGCAAAAACTTTTACTAACACGGCTGTGTGTCTTACGGGCACACGTCGCCGTTTGGGTGGTATTAGGATCTTTTACTCCTCGATCCTTACTCTGGGGCTCTGATCTCTCTTCTATTCGGGTTAAAATGAATTAACTAACTCTGACTCTAGGATCTCGTTACTACTTCCACCTGGAGAGCACCTTATTAGGATGATCGTCTACTGCACCAGAAGATTCCGAAGATACTCTTTAATATTCTCTCGAGACTTGTGCCCACCACTTTTTCAATTCCCGACCACCAATAAATCCTTATGGATAAATACTTACACCTGTCACCCTTACTATTATTCCCAGTTAATCTTGTTATTACAAGATACCCCCAAAATTCTCTCTCTTGTTCCGATAATACCCTGTGCTCACTGCCCTTGCAGTTCTTTGCAACCTGGATAACCGTTCGAATAATTTCTCGCACTTATTAAGTATCCGCTCATCCCAAGTGGATACATGTGTTTCACAATGGTTTTCGAAATACTATTCGATCCTCCAAAAATCCTTAGTAGCTTATTGCTCTGCAATACTTGTCTGCTTGCGTGATGGATGCTTTCCATATGTCTGGCAATCATCGTTAGTATCCTTAGGCACCGTCCTTTTGATCCCTTTGATTCAACATGAGTGCGAATGCACGCAATCATTAGTTGATCCTTTTAAATTATCTTTCCGGCTCAGACGCCAGTTTAAACATGAGCTAGATCTCAACCAATCCATTGACCATCGATCGTACCCTTAAGGCTATTCAACTTATCCATCCCTGATCAGAGCATTGCTTCTGATCCCTTGTCCTGGAATTGATAATTCCTTTGCATTTGAGCCTTGAATTAGTCAGTTGTTTCTAAAGTCTGATCTCCTTGCATTGTTTCTCCCTCTGATTGAGTACCGATGCTCACACCAGATCCCTTGAGGACCACCAGATCATTTGTTGGATTTTATCCGACAGCGTCCTTCATATTCAATAAGTCTGTGAGCCTTTCCTCGGATACATAATGCCTTTGGTAAATTGTATCCTCTGCTTTCTCAAGCATGCTCTACTATCGAGCTTGTGTTATTTATTCTTGAAATTTGTGGTGTATACTCCTAAGATGCCCTGATGGGTTGAACCTATGCCTTCTCTAAACTGTGTGAACTCGAAAGTTTTCACGAGCCATACACTTCTGGTCTTTTGCCAAATAAAATTTCAACACTGCAACTTCTTCGAAAGTGAGAAGTGAATGAAAGGTTATGCATTGGAGAAGTGGGAGTCGACCTTGAACTTTGTGTTCATGCCCATGGACACGATGTAGTTCTTATCATTAAAGCTTCTCTTAAATTAATTACTCCTTTGGTATAAGTTCATCTTATATATGGGATCTGGCCTTTTGCAATCGTGGTTCCGACCATGTTCTCCTTTAGATACCATTTCTCTTGCAAGTTTAAGCACTTGTCTTCTGCAGGGTAATACCCCAGTCCAACCTCTACTTTGATTTGTCGTCGAGTATTACCCCCTCTGGTATCTCGAGATTATCATGGATCTGCATAACTTCTTATGAGTTCTTCTTCAAGTATTATTTGACTTTTGCTGCATCATCATTTGACTTGATGCCATCGCCGACCGATTACGTCTTCATGAAATCTCTCGACAAATGTGTCGTGGTCATCAGCAACATCCTGAGCTCTTCCAAGATTTATATCAAATTCATGATGAGAAATACCATCCTTGCCCTTGATGATTTGTTTTATCATCTACCACTTTATTGCCTTCCATTCGACACAACTTGTTCGTGTTTTGTGTTATACCTTGAGTTCCTTGCTACCCAGCCTTATTCTTCTTTACCTTGGATATTGCACCTTTTATGTCAAGAATGTTGTGGGGATTTCACCGCCTCTTATGCATTCTTGGTACAAGTGATATTTCTTACCATATCCGTTCATTCTTAGACTATTGATTATTGGATCACCATTCTGACATTGGTCGTGCAACCCAACCCACAATTCGGGCGCACCTTTCAACCAATGTTTAATTGTGTATGTTTTCCTCGAGCATACATCCGTATATTATTTGACTTGACAAATGTTATCTCCTTGTTCACATGGTTGTGGAAATTCATCTTTTTGGAAATCTCGATGGATTGTCCCTGAGCCCGTCAGCCACCTCATCCTCTCCTTGGTTTAAATGAACTCTTGGGTCGGAACTCGCTCCCACATTTCATTTCCCGAGAATCTTACATTGTCATCTCGTCAATTTGTGTTGCACCTTTTCTTCTCAGGCATCCTGAGTCTGAGGTATCCTGACATTAATGAGATCTGAATCTCAGTCAGATATGATGGTTGGAACCTTTTCCAAGAGTCATAACATTGGTCTTTATATAACCTAGTAAGGTGATGTCATGCCTAGCACCCCTGGCCGGAGAAATTATTGTTATAGTTTCTAATTTAGCAAGGTTAACCATTCTTCCATGAGTAAGTCGTAAGACTTATTCTATATGTTGTTCCTGATGAATCCTTTGTGTATCCAAATTCCGATCTTTCCTTGAAGACCTTGTCAATGCTATCTCGAAGCATGTCTGTCATGCTCCGATTTTCAACAAGAACATTTGAAGCCCAATGCTAAATGTTTTCTGCTCAATTATCCAAACACCGTTGTATGGGTAATGTCATGAAATTTCTCTCCCCTTACCTAAAAAGTTTTCTACATTATATCCTATCATGGATATCATGTTTTGCTTGTCCTTGGGAAGGATATACCCCTGAATTATGTGTTTAAACACATTTTTTCCTTTCCATTGTTCTGTTTAATGTGATAATCACATATTCCTTTCCATCATTTTGTTTAACCTTCTTGAGGTTTATATGATCTAAGCAGTAATATTCTCCTGCTTATGTAAACACCTCGGTGTACAATTCTGTCAGCAAGACCTTGTTACTATTGTTGATGACATTCTGGTAGCCACCGATGGATGAGAACTTTGCCTATTGGTCCGCCTCGTTTCAACGAGCAGGAAAAAGGTTCTCTTCGTCCCTCGCCCTTGGTACCGAGGTTGTTGCCGACATAACTAACAGGCTATCTTTTGACATGCCTTGCTTACATGATCGTACAAGACGTCACCGCTCTTCCTACTTTTACCCCACATGGTGGGCCCATAACCCACAGTTCTACAGGATCGAAACCTGACTCTCCTATACACCCTGTTGCCAAAGTTATTCCTAGGGCTTGACTTCGAATGTAATTTGCGAGCCACCTTCCTAGTGATCAATTCTGGTATTGGACACAATACTTATTCCCGTTGCTCTGAACCCCATTCACACTTTGTTTCAGGCAATGAACGATTGCCTATCCGCTTGAAACTTCTTATTGCACCGTCTTACTTTGCTCTCGATGTGTTTCATTTGTTCAACTCGTGAGGTACTCTTATGCTCAATCATGGGGTAAACCCTAGATGATTTCCCCTGATAGCATTCTCTCGATGTCGGGCTGCCCCTTATCCTTTCGTAAGTACGATGGAGTTCCCAAAGAAATGATGACAAGTTTATCATGATGCATTGGAATAAAGAATTGAAGACATCAACAAAAGGAATTAACTTCTTCGAGGAGATCCGTCGGAATATTGTAACTGGAACTTTCCCCCTTACTCACCTCTTAAATCTTGGGACGAGATTTCTTGTAGTGGAGGAGAATTGTGACGCCCGGATAATCATGCTACAGTAATCCCACGCTAATCATGCCACGTCACCTCGGTTACTGTTGCTAATCTATCTTTAGGTCAAAACCGGTCCAAAATTCAAATTCAAAGTTTGGTAAATAATAACAGTTTTCAAAAATTAAAACAAAAATGTTCGGTGATTGCCGAATAATGCATAGGTAATTATGGTGGAGAAACCACACTTTCATAAAAGTGTAAAATACTCTAGGATGTTTTAAACAGTAGCAAAGCCAATTAGTTGAGTGCCTATTAAATTAAATAAAATATTAAACTATTTTATTTAGTTGCCCAAACTTATGTGGTAGTAGCCTATTTATTAACACTAAACTAGGGACTACTTTTATAGTTTATAAAACAAAAGTAAAAGAGGAACTTAAATTAAAACAGAAAAGAAAATAGAAAATAAAAAAAACAGAAAACAAAACAAAAAAAGAAGAAGAAGGGAAAAGCCCCCCCACCCCCGGGCCACAACCCACCAGGCTGCCCGGCCCATCCCTACTCCCCCACTCCTCCTTATCCCCCCCACTCCACCCAGTCAACCCCACCGACACCCCACTCCCCCCCACATCGTTCGCCCTCCCCCTCCCGATCCGATCTGGATCGGGGGCTCGTTCCACACCACGTCGCCGTCCCCGTCGCACCTCGCAGCCCCGATGTCGTCGGTGCTCCATGTTGCCACCTCGTCGGTGCCCGCCTCTCCGTCCCGTCCCGCACGGCGTCCTCCCTCTCTCAACCCGAACAGGATCAGGATGGAACCGCCACCGCCGCGGCCTGCCTCGTCGAAGGCCACCTCGCCGGACTGCCTCCTCGACGCCGTCGTCCCCATCTACCTCCCCACGCCCCACTGCCTCGTGCCCTACGGCCCCCGGTGAGGCCATGGCCTCCCGCTCCTCTTCTCCCCCTCTCTGATGCTCGTCGACGTCCTGCGCCCGCGCTAGCGGCGCCCTGCTCCGCCCTGCCGCCGCTTCCCTTGCTGCAGCCGCGCCCGTGTAGCCTCGTCCTGCTGCTGCCTTCAGCCGCTCCCTGGCCCCCGTGCCTGCAGCTCGCCCTACCTGCGCGCGTGCCCCGCCTCTGTCGTCGCCTCGCTCCCGCGCGCTCGCCATCCTCGGCTCCTGCTGCCTCGCTACGCCGCTCCCTGCATCCCACTGCGCGCGCTCGTCCATCCGCCCGCGCCTCCCGCCATAGCGCCCTCTGCGCCGTCCTCGCCGTCCGCCGCATCCGCCGTGGCCCGCTCCCTTCCATGGCCGGCGTCGTGCCCCGCCATGGCTGCCGGCAAGGCACTGCCCGGGTCCAGGCGACCCGGCGCCCGCAACCGCGCCTGTTCGGGCGACAACCATCGCCCCGGCGCCCAAAGCCCGTTAAGGCCCCCTGTGCCTATGACAAGGGGGCCCACGACCAGAACGTTTTTAACAAAAAAGAAAAATAAATAATAAATATAATAATTAAAATGTTAATTAATTAATTACAGAATTAATTAAATCGGATTAGATTAACCTAATCATTTAGCTAAAGCTAATTAGCCCTATTTAATTACTATGAGCCTATGACATATGGGCCCCATGCCCCTAAAAAAAGGGAATTAGAAAATTATAATAATTAATTAATTAGGATAATTATTTAATTTAATTAATTCTGTTTAGTTAACCTAAACCTAATTAGGCTAATTAATTCTGATAATGAGATAACATTCAATGACCGACGGGCCCCACCCACTAGTTGACTGGTCAATGGTCAGAGTTGACCGCTGACATCATGCTGCCATCATGCTGATGTCATAATTGTATTTCCTAAATTAATTAATTCTATTAGTCCTAAAAATGATTTAAATCTTTAATAATTAATATAAAATAAACCGTAGTTCGGATGAAAAAACTTTGTACATGAAAGTTGCTCAGAACGACGAGACGAATCCGGATACGCACCCCGTTCTTCCGCCACGCATCCCTAGCATAGCGAACACGCAACTTTCCCCCTCCGGTTCATCTGCCCGAAAACGCGAAACACCGGGGATACTTTCCCGGATGTTTTCCCCCTTCACCGGTACCACCTTGTACCGCGTTAGGGCACACCTAGCACCACAATTTGTCATGTCATGCATCGTTATGCATTTGTTTGCATTATATTTATTGTTTCTTCCCCCTCTTCTCTCGCTAGACGCCGAGACCGACGCCGCTGCTACCCAGTATGACTACGGTGTTGATGACCCCTCTCTCTTGCCAGAGCAACCAGGCAAGCCCCCCCCTTTGATCACCAGATATCGCCTACTCTTCTCTATACTGCTTGCATTAGAGTAGTGTAGCATGTTACTGCTTTCAGTTAATCATGTACTGCTGCATAGCCTATCCTTGCTACTACTGTTGTTATCTTTACCTGCTATCCTACTGCTTAGTATAGGATGCTAGTGTTCCATCAGTGGCCCTACGCTCTTGTCCGTCAGCCATGCTATACTACTGGGCCGTGATCGCTCGAGGGTGATCACGGGCTTATACTATATACTATACACTGTTACATTACTTGTGATACTGTTCGGAGATGGGGGCTGAAGGGGCAGGTGGCTCCATCCCGGTAGAGGTGGGCCTGGGTTCCCGACGGCCCCCGACTATTACTTTGTGGCGGAGCGACAGGGCAGGTTCAGACCACCTAGTAGAGAGGTGGGCCTGGCCCTGGTCGGCATTCATGGATACTTAACACGCTTAACGAGATCTGGGTATTGATCTAAGTCTGGCCATTTGGTCTATACGCACTAACCATCTACGCGGGAGTAGTTATGGGTATCCTGGCGTCGTGGTATCAGCCGAAGCCTTCGTGACGTCAGCGACTGAGTGGCGCGCGCCGGATTGGACTGGAAAGCCACTAGGCTAGGTCTGCTTCCGGCCGCGTACGCAACATGCAGGTGTGCAAAGGGCGATGGGCCCAGACCCCTGCGCCATAGGATTTAGACCGGCGTGCTGACCTCTCTATTGTGCCTAGGTAGGGCTGCGACGTGTTGATCTTCCACGGCCGGGCATGACCCAGGAAAGTGTGTCCGGCCAAATGGGATCGAGCGTGTTGGGGAATGTGGTGCACCCCTGCAGGGAAGTTAATCTATTCGAATAGCCGTGATCTTCGGTAACAGGACGACCCGGAGTTGTACCTTGACCTTATGACAACTAGAACCGGATACTTAATAAAACGCACCCTTCCAAGTGCCAGATACAACCGGTGATCGCTCTCTCATAGGGCGACGAGGGGAGGATCATCGGTTAGGTTTATGCTATGCGATGCTACTTGGAGGACTTCAGTCTACTCTCTTCTACATGCTGCAAGACGGAGGCCGCCAGAAGCGTAGTATTCAAAAGGATTAGCTATCCCCCTCTTATTCTGGCTTTCTGCAGTTCAGTCCACCGATATGGCCCTTTTACACATTTACCCATGCATATGTAGTGTAGCTCCTTGCTTGCGAGTACTTTGGATAAGTACTCACGGTTGCTTTCTCCCTCTTTTCCCCTATCCCTTCTACCTGGTTGTCGCAACCAGATGTTGGAGCCCAAGATCCAGACGCCACCGTCGACGACGACTCCTACTACACCGGAGGTGCCTACTACTACGTGCTGCCCACTTATGACGACCAGGAGTAGTTTAGGAGGATCCCAGGCAGGAGGCCTGCGCCTCTTTCGATCTGTATCCCAGTTTGTGCTAGCCATCTTATGGCAACTTGTTTAACTTATGTCTGTACTCAGATATTGTTGCTTCCGCTGACTCGTCTATGATCGAGCTCTTGTATTCGAGCCTTCGAGGCCCCTGGCTTGTAATATGATGCTTGTATGACTTATTTTATTTGTAGAGTTGTGTTGTGATATCTTCCCGTGAGTCCCTGATCTTGATCGTACACGTTTGCGTGCATGATTAGTGTACGGTCAAATCGGGGGCGTCACACTCACTCACATTGATATCTATTAATGGGCATCTCCATAGCCCGTTGATACTCCTAGTTGATGTGAGACTATCTTCTCCTTTATTGTCTTTTCGACAACCACGATTCTATTCCACATATAGTGCTATGTCCATGGCTCACGCTCATGTATTGCGTGAAGATTGAAAAAGTTTGAGAACACCAAAAGTATGAAACAATTGCTTGGCTTGTCATTGTGGTTGTGCATGATTTAAATACTATGTGTGGTGAAGATAGAGCATAGCCAGACTATATGATTTTGTAGGGATAACTTTCTTTGGCCATGTTATTTTGAGAAGACATAATTGCTTAGTTAGTATGCTTGAAGTATTATTATTTTTATGTCAATATTAAACTTTTGTCTTGAATCTTTCGGATCTGAATATTCATACCACAATTAAGAAAATTACATTGAAATTATGCCAAGTAGCATTCCACATCAAAAATTCTGTTTTTATCATTTACCTACTCGAGGACGAGCAGGAATTAAGCTTGGGGATGCTTGATACGTCTCCAACGTATCTATAATTTTTTATTGTTTCATGCTATATTAAATTCTGTTTTGGACATTATTCGGCTTTATTATACACTTTTATATTATTTTTGGGACTAACCTTTTAACCGGAGGCCCAGCCCAGAATTGCTTTTTTGCCTATTTCAGAGTTTCGCAGAAAAAGAATATCATACGGAGTCCAAACGGAATGAAACCTCCGGGAACGTGATTTTTGGAACGAACGTGATCCAGAGGACTTGGACCCTACGTCAAGAAAGCCACCAGGAAGGCACGAGGTAGGGGGGCGCGCCTACCCCCTAGGCGCGCCCTCCACCCTCGTGGGGCCCACGTTGCTCCACCGACGTACTTCTTCCTCCTATGTATACCTACGTACTCCCAAACTACCAGATACGAAGCCAAAAACTTAATTCCACCGCCACAACCTTCTGTACCCATGAGATCCCATCTTGGGGCCTTTTCCGGAGCTCCGCCGAAGGGGGCATCGATCACGGAGGGCTTCTACATCAACACCATAGCCTCTCCGATAATGTGTGAGTAGTTTACCTCAGACCTTCGGGTCCATAGTTATTAGCTAGATGGCTTCTTCTCTCTCTCTTTAGATCTCAATACAAAGTTCTCCATGATTCTCGTGGAGATCTATTCGATGTAATCTTCTTTTGCGGTGCGCTTGTTGAGACCAATGAATTGTGGGTTTATGATCAAGTTTACCTATGAACAATATTTGAATCTTCTCTGAATTCTTTTATGTATGATTGGTTATCTGTGCAAGTCTCTTCGAATTATTAGTTTGGTTTGGCCTACTAGACTGATCTTTCTTGCAATGGGAGAAGTGCTTAGCTTTGGGTTCAATCTTGTGGTGTCCTTTCCCAGTGAAAGTAGGGGCAGCAATGCACGTATTGAATTGTTGCCATCGAGAATAACAAGATGGGGTTTATATCATATTGCATGAGTTTATCCCTCTACATCATGTCATCTTACTTAAAGCGTTACTCTGTTTTTTGAACTTAATACTCTAGATGCATGCTGGATAGCGGTCAATGTGTGGAGTAATAGTAATAGATGCAGGCAGGAGTCAGTCTACTTGTCTCGGACATGATGCCTCTATATATGATCATACCTAGGTATTCTCATAACTATGCTCAATTATGTCAATTGCTCAACAGTAATTTGTTTACCCACCGTAATACTTATGTTCTCGAGAGAAGCCACTAGTGAAACCTATGGCCCACGGGTCTATTTTCCATCATATTAATCTCCCGTTAACAAGCTATTTCTGGTGCTGTTTTTATTTCGCTTTATTTACTTTGCATCTTTATCATAAAAATACCAAAATATTATCTTATCATATCTATCAGATCTCACTTTCGTAAGTGACCGTGAAGGGATTGACAACCCCTTTATTGCGTTGGTTGCGAGGATTTTATTTGTTTGTGTAGGTGCGAGGGACTCGTGCGTGGCCTCCTACTGGATTGATACCTTGGTACGCAAAAACTGAGGGAAATACTTACGCTACTTTGTTGCATCACCCTTTCCTCTTTAAGGGAAAACCAACGCAGTGCTCAAGAGGTAGCAGTCCCTTGAACTCTTGATCCAGGAAAGGGTCGAGGGAGAGTTTCGTCAGCACGACGGCGTGGTGACGGTGATGGTGATGTGATCCACGCAGGGCTTCGCCTAAGCACTACGATGCTATGACCGGAGGAGTAAACTATGGAGGGGGGCACCGCACACGGCCAAGAGAACAATTGATGTCCCTTTGGGGTGCCCCCCTCCCCCGTATATAAAGGAGGGGAGGAGGGGGTGGCCGGCCAAGAGGGACGCACCATGGGGGGAGTCCTACTAGGACTCCTAGGAAGGAAATATGCCCTAGAGGCAATAATAAAGTTGTTATTTATATTTCCTTATATCATGATAAATTTTTATTATTCATGCTAGAATTGTATTAACCGGAAACTTAGTACATGTGTGAATATATGGACAAAGAGAATGTCACTAGTATGCCTCTACTTGGCTAGCTTGTTGAATCAATGGTGGTTATGTTTCCTAACCATAGACATGAGTTGTCATTTGATTAATGGGATCAAATCATTAGAGAATGATGTGATTGACTTGACCCATCCATTAGCTTAGCACGATGATCATTTAGTTTGTTGCTATTGCTTTCTCCATAAGTTCTACATGTTCCTATGACTATGAGATCATGCAACTCTTGAATACTGGAGGAACACTTTGTGTTCTACCAAACGTCACAACGTAAGTAGGTGATTATAAAGGTGCTCTACAGGTGTCTCCGATGGTGTTTGTTGAGTTGGCATGGATCGAGATTAGAATTTGTCACTCTGATTGTCGGAGAGGTATCTTTGGGCCCTCTCGGTAATGCACATCAATATAGGCCTTGCAAGCAATGTGACTAATGAGTTAGTTGCGGGATGATGCATTACAGAATGAGTAAAGGGACTTGCTGGTAACGAGATTGAACTAGGTATTGAGATACCGATGATTGATTGTCGGGCAAGAAACATACCGATGACAAAGGGAACAACGTATATCGTTATGCGGTTTGACCGATAAAGATATTCGTAGAATATGTGGGAGCCAATATGAACATCCAGGTTCCGCTATTGGTTATTGAACGGAGACGTGTCTCGGTCATGTCTACATAGTTCTCAAACCCGTAGGGTCCGCACGCTTAACGTTCGGTGATGATCGGTATTATGAGTTTATGTGTTTTGATGCACTGAAGGTAGTTCGGAGTCCCGGATTTGATCACGGACATGACGAGGAGTCTCAAAATGGTCGAGGCAGAAAGATCAACATATTGGACGGCTATATTCGGACGCCGGAAGTGTTCCGGGTGATTTCGGAGAAAACTGGAGTGCTGGAGGGTTACCGGAAGCCCCCCAGGGAAAGTTGGGCCTTCAGGGCCATAGGGAAGAGGGGAGACAACCCACAAGGAAGAGTGCCGGAGGGTTTCCTTCTCCTCTTCCTTCCCTCCGTTCTCCCCCTAGTAGGACTAGGAAAGGAGGAATCCTACTCCTACTAGGAGGAGGATTCCTCCTCCCTTGGCGTGCCACTAGGGCCGGCCGGCCTCCCCCCTTGCTCCTTTATATACGGGGGCAGGGGGCATGAGGGAATCCTGGAGTAAGGGGTCCTCGGGCGTCCGGCCTGTTAGCCAAGGGCCGGACTGATGGGCTCTGAAGATACGAAGACCGAAGACTGCACCCATGTCCGAACGGGACTCTCCTTGGCGTGGAAGGCGAGCTTGGCGATCAAATAAGTAGATTCCTTTCTTTGTAACCGACCTTGTGTAACCCTAGATCCTCCCGGTGTCTATATAAACCAGATGACTTAGTTCGGAGGGGGTAGGATCATTACCATAGTCATACATGCTAGGCTTTTAGGGTTTAGCCATCTCGATCTCGTGGGATATCAACTCTTGTAATACTCATATTCGTCAAGATCAATCAAGCAGGAAGTAGGGTATTACTGTCGGATTTCGGGTTCCGGCAAACCCTTGAGGTTCCAACACTGGGGTGCGCGTGGAGATTTCGCCTCCTACCTACCTGCACCCCTCTGCCATGCTAGGATCTAAACTACGGAAAGAATAACACAAGAGACATAGGGTTTATACTGGTTCGGGCCACCGTTGTGGTGTAATACCCTACTCCAGTGTGTGGTGTGGTGGATTGCCTCTTGGGCTGATGATGAAGAACAATACAAGGAAGAACACCCTCATGAGGGTCTGTTCTCGGCTGGGGCGATGAACTGCTGGGGGAGTTTAGTCACCTTTCTCTCTCTCTCTCAACCAACCGACTGCCCCCCTTTGCTCTGTGGGTGGCTGGTCCTATTTATAGAGGCCCTGGTCCTCTTCCCAAATATCGAGCGGGAAGGGAGCCAACAATGGCGGGCTAATTTGAAGGGGGACAGCAAGTATCAGCTATCCAGACAAAAGTAGTCTTCGCCTGCGCAAAGCTCTGGTGATGACGCCGTCTTGGGCTCCACGGTGACCTCCGTCTCGTAGTCCTCCTGGTCTTGGTCTCGTTGCACCGAAATGGCAACCTTTGCCTGATGCCTCGGTACTCCGCGGCTACGCTTGCCCCCTTTGCACCAGAGAGGAAAGGAGGACGCTGCGCGGGCTGGCACCCGCCTGCGCCCTGTGTCGTCATGGCTTGCGTCACGGGCACCTCGTGAGGTACCCCGCCTTGATCTCTCCGCCTCCTCGTGAGCCAGCCTGACGAGGCCGTTCCTGAGGAAGCTCCGCGTCATCCGCCCCGCGAGGCTTGGCCCCTCGCGAGGGTCTTGGGTTTGTGTTAGTGAAGATGGGCCATGCTGGGCCCCCCTTTGAGCCATGCCGCAAGCCGCAGGCAGGCAAGTCTGGGGACCCCCATTCCCAGAACGCCGACAGTAGCCCCCGGGCCTAAGGCGCGCCCGGACTTGGCCGTGCAGGGAGACGGAAGGGCAAGAGCGAAGCGCCACGGGCCCTAACAGCCTGCGGCCTTGGGCGCCGCGTGGCGGTTGACTGGACGTGGGCGCCTCCACTTCCCCATGGTGCCTCGGCAACTGCACGGATTGGACCAGTCCCTGCATGCAAAACGTGTCATGATTACCTGTGATCGTGGGGGTCGGCGGTTGGCCTTCGCCGGCCATAAGTACGGAACGACGCGCGCCCTTCCAGTTCATCCCTCCTTGCTTCTCCTTCTTCCTGATCCTAGCTCCGTCTTGCCGTGATGGCTCCGATTCGCTGGTTCTCATCGGCAGAGAAGGGAAAGGCCCCATGAGAGGAGCCAGACCCCCTCCCGCCGAAGAAACGGCTCATCCCCCGAGGCCCGAACGAGGGGGCCCTTCAGGTGGTGTCGAGGCCTTGGTGCGAGCGAGCGCCGCCGTGGTTCCCGCTTCCATTGTATGCCCACATCGAGGGCCCCGAAGGAGCTGATGCCGGCTGCCACGGGCGGCGCCGCCATCGACGCCGATGGGTCACGAAGGTGTGGGTCGTCCCCCCTGGGGTCCACTCCGAGGGCTCCTCCCAAGAGTTCGTGCTCCACGTCGCCATTCCTCTTCAGTCTTGGATCCGCCTTCCTCCCTTCTTCGCCTCCGTCATCCCGCATGGGGAGCCCCTGGAGCTCTGGCTGCAACACGCCGGCTGCAGCACCCTCGCGACCGAGGCAGAGGTCGTGGTCGTCGCCCTGGGTGAGGTCTACATGACTCGGGGCTGGAGAGAGATCGCCCAGGTTTGTAGGACAAGGGGCGTCTGTCGGCGTTCTGGGAACGGGGGTCCCCAGACTTGCCTGCCTGCGGCCTGCGGCGTGGCTCAAAGGAGGCCCAACATGGCCCATCGTCATCAACACAAGACCCAAGACCCTCGCAAGGGGGCAAGCCTCGCGAGGCGGACGACATGGCGCATCCTCAGGCGCAGCCTCCTCAGGCTGGCTCACGAGGAGACGGAGATATCAAGGCTGGGTACCTCGCGAGGTGCCCATGACGCAAGCCATGACAGTCGAGGGTGCCAGGCGGGCGGCAGCGCGCGCAGCGTCCTTCTTTCCTCTTTGGTGCAAAGGGGGCAAGCGCAGCCGCGGAGTACCGAGGCATCAGGCAAAGGTTGCCATTTCGGTGGAACGAGACAAGGACCAAGCGGACTACGAGACGGAGGTCACCATGGAGCCCAGCACGGCGTCACCGCAGAGTCTTTCGCAGGCGAAGACCAACTTTAGTCAGGATAAGAGTACTTGCTGTCCCCCTTCAAATTAGCCCGCCATTGTTGGCTCCCTTCCCGCTCGATATTTGGGAAGAGGACCAGGGACCCTATAAATAGGGATGGCCACCCACGTAGCAAGGGGTTCGGCATGTGGATCTGACTAGCAAGTAGAGAGAGTAAGTGAGAGAGAGTGAGAGAGAAGGTGACTGAACTCCTCCTAGCAGTTCATCACCCCAGCCAAGAACAGACCCTCGCGAGGCTGTTCTTCCTTGTACTGTCCGTCATCACCAGCCCCAGGAGGCAATCCATCCACCACACACGGGAGTAGGGTATTACACCACAATGGTGGCCCGAACCATATAAATCTTGTGTCCCTTGTGCAGTTCCTTTAGTAGTTCAGATCTTTGTGAGACGGGGAGGTAGAGGGCGTGATTTCCGTGCGCACCCCAGTGTTCGAACCTCAAGGGTCTGCTAGAACCCGTGAATCCGACATTTGGCACGCCAGGTAGGGGGTGCGCCAGAATCTGTCCTCCGCCACTTCGTTCTCCTCCGACCGTCGCATCCATGTCCGACGCTCGTCGGGCCCGCGCCGAGCGCCGGGCCGCCATCGCTTCTCGTGTTGCCTAGACGGCCCCCGTCGGTGGGCGTCCTCGTTGTTCCCCGTCGCCCGCCGTCAACGCCGCCACCGGCCCAGCGGGGGGCGAGCCGCAAGCGTCGTCTCAGCATCCGTCCGTGCGCCAAGACGGCCGCACCGCGACTCCATCACTCGCACCAGCCGGTTCTTCGTCCCGCGCGCTTCGCGCACCCTTGGAGGCTCGAGCTGCGCTCCTCGCGGCAAACGAGCTCCTGCGCTACCGCCCCATCGACGACGTCTACGAAGAGTGGCTCGACCGCGTCACCGAGGTTGTCCGCGCCGCAGGGGCTCCTCCGCGCCTTCCGTTCATCTGCGCCACACTCCGCCCCACGCGGGCAACGAAGCTCCAGAGGCGCACTAGCCGCCTCCCCACCAAGAAGATGCCATGGCTCCAAGGCGCTTGGCCCCTGGGCGGAACCCGCTCCGTCAGGCGCCAGCGCAACAAGAATGGAGCTGCCAAGAAGTCCCTCGCCCGCAAGGGGCTGCCAGGGCGCTCCCTGCTCCGGCACACCGCGACCCTGCTCCAGCTCCGGCGCGCCAAGACCCCGCCCAGCTCCTAGCTGCAGCACGTGGGGACCCTCAAGACCAAGCTCTCCACCAACCGAAGCCTTTCGTGGCCACCGCGGGCTGCCGCACCTACACCACCGAGCTGCGTAGCGTCGCGTGGCCCGACAAGTTCAAGCCTGACCTGCCTCCTCGCTACGACGGCACGACTGATCCCCCAGAGTTCCTCCAGCTCTATGAGCTGGGCATCGAGGCTGCTAGCGGGGATGAAAAGGTCATGGCGAACTGGTTCCCCATGGCGCTCAAGGAAGGAGCTCGAACCTGGCTCCTAAATCTGGCTCCAGGCACGATCTCCTCCTGGGACCAGATGTGCGCCCGCTTCATTGCCAACTTCCAAGGTACTCACGACCGGCCACCCGCCGTGAGCGACATGCGCCGCATCAAGCAACAACCCGAAGAGACCCTGCAAAAATACATCCAGCGCTTCAATAGCGCGCGCCTCAAGATCCCCAAGGTGTCCGAGGAGGCCATCATCTCGGCCTTCTCCGACGGCGTGCGCGACGTCAAGATGAAGGAGGAGCTGGCGATGCACGAAGACCTCTGCCCCTCCCTGGAGCTGTTCAACTTGGCGAACAAGTGCGCCAGGGCTGAGGAGGGAGGTCTCTCCCTCCTCGAGCTGCCTGCCGCGGACCCAGAAGAGAAGAAGCCCAAGGCCAAGGACGTGAAGCGCAAGGGGGCTGCCGTACTCGCCGCAGAACCAGACACCAAGCGGGGCAAGGATATGCCCGAACCCTCCAGAGGCAGCCGGTACTGTGTGTACCATGACCTCCACACCCACAACACCAACGAATGTCAAGAACTCCGCGCCGTGCGAGAAGGAAGGATCAGCCGTCGCCCTGACCGTGCTGATCGGGGCTACGGCCGAGGAGGAGGAAGAAACCCAGGACGCTGGGAAGATCGCGGCCCGCGCCAGGGGTGGCACGACCAACCTCGCGAAGACCGCTGGCGGGACCTGCCTCGCGAGGGAGACTGGAGAGATCATCCTCATGAGGATCGCCCTCACGGCAACGCAGGCCTGCCTCCGCTGCCGCCTCAGCCAAGGAGGAATGAAGACCGCCATCAAGACGAGGGAGCCGGGGGCTTCCAAGAGCCGCGCGCAATCGCCTGCATCCTGGGCGGAGCTCAAGCCCCAGCCTCTCAACGCATCTTCAAGCAGTTCGCCCGCGAAGTGAATGCAGTTCTCCCCAAGCCCGAAGCGACGCGCCCCCTCAGGTGGTCGGCGTGCCCCATCACGTTTAGCTCAGTAGACCAGCTCAAGTGCACGGCCACGGCAGGAGTCCTCCCGATGCTTTGCTCCCCAGTCATCAGCAACGTGCTGGTCACCAAGACCCTCATCGACGGAGGGGCAGGGCTCAACGTCCTGTCCGTGGAAACATTCAACAACCTCCAAGTGCCCTATGACCAGCTTCAGCCGACCAAGTCTTTCTCCGGGATCACCTACGGTTCCACAGTCCCGATCGGGCAGGTCTGCCTCCCTGTCACCTTCGGGGCTCGCAGCAACTACCGCACCGAGCTCGTCGACTTCGGCGTCGCCCACATCCGCCTGCCGTACAACGCCATCCTCGGGTACCCAGTGCTGGCCAAGTTCATGGCCGTGACTCACCACGGCTACAACGTCCTCAAGATGCCAGGAAGTGGCGGCGTCATCACGGTGCCCTGTGAAGAGAAGGATGCAGTGTGTTCCCTGGAGCGGGCCTATCAGGCTGCGTCGCTAGAAGACCCAGATCACGGAAACAGGAGGCTTCCTGAGACCACCCCCAAGAAGAAGACATCGTCAGGCTCGGCCCCTCAGGAGGCAGGCCCCTTAGGGCCCGTGTCTGCCCAGGGGGACCCCCCATCCATCGCATAGGAAAGCGCGCCCGACGCCCTCCTCACGCAGGGCTCGGGGGCTCTCACCTGGAGGGCCACCGACCTAGCCAGGGTCACGAGGGAGGCGCTTGGGCACCCTGTGGAAGCGTGCTTCGTAGCACGTTTCCCCCGAGAAGGAGCCAGGCAAGGAAGGTCAGACCAGCAGGAGTTCGTTAACAAGGCCATTCAAGAACTACAGGAGTCAAGGATCATGAGAGGTTGCCACCGCCTACCAGCTGTGGCCCTACATCCAGGCGAGGATGGTGGGCTGCGCGTCTGCGTCGATGTACCAGGGCTCAATCAGATCGCCACGACAGAGCGTCTCTGGCCCTCGCAAGTGGGGCGCTGCGGGGGACCACCCCGCAGCTATGTTCGCATGCCTTACGGCCTGCCGAGCATGGCTGCGGCGTACCAGCGCCTCATGACGGGCATCATGGAGGCTCAGGGAGACAGGCGTTCCGCGGCCTTGGCGGAGATGAAGACAGCTCGCGAGGAGCCACCGGTGCCTCCGGAGCCTCCCGAGGCCCCAGGGCCTGGGGGCTCGTGAGGATAGGCTTCTGCAGCCCATCAAGTCCACTGCACCAACGCCACTACGCTGATGACACCCTCAGGTGACATCTTTCAAGTTCCATTCCCAGCTAGGGGTGCCCTCCCAGGGTTGCATCACTCCCAGGCCGCGTGGGTCCGTCCCTGCGGCATGTATCCCCTTTTATCTTTCGGTCGTTAGTTTGCCTTGTTGGGGGCGCCCCTCGGGCTACATCATCCCCAAGCCGCTCGGTCCAGACCCAGCGGCGTGTATCTCCCTCGGGTTTATTTCCAACTATGCATTGCCTATCACGCTTAACTGCATGGTGCCTATCCGCAGCATCTTTTCTTCTCCATGTCGGCCACTTGCACGTTAAAGGGGGGGTGCCTGAGCATCGCGACTCAGGGCTCTCACTGGCTCTCCGGCCCTCACCCTCTGGCCTTGTCCACGGCATCGCGACCTGGCATACCAGCGAAGACTAAGACAAGCTCGAGGGCCGGGACCCGAGGACGTAGAGTACCAACATCTAACCAAATTTTGCAGGGGCACATCTCAAGATACGGCCCAGTGCCAGGCGCAACCCGCCTAGAGGTAGGGCCTCGTGAGTCCCGCGCTGGCTCACGGGTGCCCACATACACCTCACCTAGCCCTACCGTGCCGGCCATGTGTCAGGGCGGGGCTGTACACGCCCCGGGGGCTCCTCCCGGAGGGGAGCCCCCTCCCACGTACCAGTGGAAGCACCATGCTTCGCGCTGGCTGACGACACTGCCGAGGAGCGGATATGCCCGTACACATACGGAAGCGCTATGCTCCGCGCTGGTGATAAACAACTCGGGGTGGCCTCCGGGCCGCATTAACCTCAGGGAGCCCAGAGCTTAGTGGCTGGCCTCGTCGCAATGCCTCCCCTCGGGAGTGCCGCGTGAGGGGGCTAAGCACGGTGGCTACGACTGGGTCACACCCAGACGTACGCCGCCCAGCCAGGCCCCTTGGGCCTGGTTCGCCGCGCGTCTCTCCCCGAGCGGAGCCAAGGTATGAAGGCTGTTTGCGCGTCAAGGGGGACCCCTAAGCATCGCGACTCAGGGGCCTAACTGGTCCCGTAGCCCCTCACTCCTTAGTTACGAAAGGCTATGCTGGGTGAGGTACGCGCGGGGCCGGGCTCTGCAGATGTAGAACGGTAGCCCCGCTTACATCGCACCTCATCACCCACTGTTTGCGCGTCAAGGGGGACTCCTGAGCATCGCGACTCAGGAGCCTAACTGGCTCCGTAGCCCCTCACTCCTTAGTTCCGAAAGGCTATGCTGGGTGAGGTACGCGCGGAGTCTGGCTCTGCAGACGTAGAACAGAAGATACACCTACATCGCGTCTCCCTACTTGTTGTTCGCATGCTAAGGGGGACTCCTGAGCATCGCGACTCACGAGCCTAACTTGTCACGTAGCCCCTCACTCCTTTGGTCCCGTCCTGGTTTCCGGTCGGGGCTAATACTGGGTGAGGCATGCGCGGGGCCGGGCTCTGCCGGCACAGAACACAAGCAAGTTGGGAAGAAAAAGCATAAAACGCAAGGAATTTAAAAGCAAATATTACAATCCATACTGTCATCTCAATACCAAACGCAAGTTTAAATGCATCCCCGAGGCGTGATGCATGTGCAGGAGTTGAAAGAAGAACAGGGATGGAACGAAGCCACTTGTCGGCGGTGAAGCTGTGTGGAGTAGCTTCGCCTCATGGAGCAGCAGGACCGGCAGCGCCTTGCTTTGGCTTGGTGCTGAAGGCCCAGAACTTCCCCAGCAGCGCCTCCGCGCGCCCCTTCACAGCTTCGACAGCAGCGGCAGCACCCTCGGCACTCACCGGTTCCAGCAGGCCGTCGAGGTCGACGTTGGGATCATGAAGGTAGATGTGGGCGAAGACCCGCGTCAGCGCAGCAGAAGACAAGACGCGCGCCTCGGCCTTGGCCGCGGGGCCGATGCCAAGGGCGACATTCCCAAGGGCCTTAACCAGGAAGGGAAGCAGCTTGGCGGGGCCGTCCCCATCACCGGCTAGCGGGCTGTCCAGGCCGCTCTCGTAAAGCATCTTCAGCGAAGCACGGGCATCTTTCTCCATGTCCGCGAAGGCCACGCGATCCTCGGCAAGAACCCAGGCCTTAGCGTCCAGCTCGACCTTCGTCACCTCCAGCTCCTTCTTCAACGCGCCTAGGTGGTCGTGGCGCTTCTTGAGCTTGGCCTCCCGGTCCTCGAGCGCCTTCGCCCCCTTCTCCAGCTCTTGGCGCTGGCGGACCTCCTCCGCAAGTTGGCCCCGCAGGCCTTGCAGCTCGTCCTCCAACGCCTTGCAACGATCACGGACTTCGACCACTTCCCCCAGGGTTGCGTCACGAGCAGCCTTCGCCTCGAGGGTGGCCTCCCTCTCTCCGTCACAGGCCGTTGAGGCCTGAACTAGCGCCGCCCGAATCAAAGCATCAGAACGAATCCACCCCGAAGCCAGTTCCAAGCGCCCGGCCAGCAGGCGAGGGTCGGCGCCGAGAAGATTCTGCCGCAGCCGGTCCAGTTCGGCGACGGCACGCTCCAAGATGGAAGAAGGAGGCGGAGAAACGTCGGGGCGCCCCAAGACAACAGGAGGATCCGGGGAAGCAACGGTCAGTGGAATGGGAGGAGAAAGTAGCGGCGGCGAGGCCGCAGTGTCCTGAGGCGGAGTCCGCTGCGCCTCCACAGCTATAGCAGCGGCGCCAGACGGGGGCACCACGGGAGCCGTTCGAGCCATGGGGGCTGAGCTCGCCGCAGCCAGCTCAGCCAAGCCTCGCAAGGATGAACGGGCAGGAGAGGCCCGCGCGTCACAATCCCCTCCCCTGTAGGCGAAGGCGTCGCCGCAGGTGGGGCCTCGGGGGCTCCCTTTGGTTTCTTCGCCGCAGGCGCCAGCCTATTCAAGAGAAGCAATCATCAAGCCTCGTCGGCGGAACGAGAAACAAAAGATCAAGGATCAAGCACTTACGGGTCTTTGTCGATGAGCTCGGGCAGCCTCCGGCCCAACTTGAAGCCTGACAGTCGGCTGGAAGGGTCGACCTCAGAAGCAGAAGGCGCGTCCACTGTTTGCCCCGGAGTCAGGGCGGACCCGCGGGAGATCAGCCCGGTCCTGTCCTTCTTCTGGATCGTGGGCGAGCTCCCGCTACCCCGCGCATCATCATCATCATCATCATCATCGTCATCGTCATCGCTTAGGCAGAGAGTACGGGACCTGCGCCGGGGGAGGGGAGCCCTCGACTCTCCATCAGTCGCCCCAGAGTCAGGCCCCTCTCCCCGCTCCTCTCCCTCCTCATCGCTGGAGTCGCCGGAGGGCACATCCACCGGTCCTTCAGAAGCCACCGCGGGCACGAGCCCGTCCCCATTAAAAACAGGCATGGACTTCACCACCCGCTTCCAGTCTTCACGAAGGAACAAGGGCTTGGGAGCGTCCTTCAACCTTGTCCACCTCGCGCGGTCACCGAGGCATCGTGGGGAAGTGGAGACGCCCACGTCCCATCAACCGCCACGCGGCGCCCAAGGCCGCAGGCTATTTGGGCCCGCGGTGCTTCGCCCTTGCCCTTTCGCCTCTCGGCACGGCCAAGCCCATGCGCGCCTTGGGCCCGGGGGCTACTGTCGGCGTTCTGGGAACGGGGGTCCCCAGACTTGCCTGCCTGCGGCGTGGCTCAAAGGAGGCCCAACATGGCCCGTCGTCATCAACACAAGACTCAAGACCCTCGCGAGGGGCGAAGCCTCGCGAGGCGGACGACACGGCGCATCCTCAGGCGTAGCCTCCTCAGGCTGGCTCGTGAGGAGACGGAGATATCAAGGCGAGGTATCTCGTGAGGTGCCCATGACGCAAGCCATGACGATCGAGGGTGCCAGGCGGGCGCCAGCGCGCGCAGCGTCCTTCTCTCCTCTTTGGTGCAAAGGGGGCAAGCGCAGCCACGGAGTACCGAGGCATCAGGCAAAGGTTGCCACTTCGGTGCAACGAGACCAGGACCAAGCGGACTACGAGACGGAGGTCACCATGGAGCCCAGCACAGTGTCACCACAGAGTCTTTCGCAAGCAAAGACCAACTTTAGTCAGGATAAGAGTACTTGCTGCCCCCCTTCAAATTAGCCCGCCATTGTTGGCTCCCTTCCCGCTCAATATTTGGGAAGAGGACCAGGGCCCCTATAAATAGGGACGGCCACCCATGTAGCAAGGGGTTCGGCATGTGGATCTGACTAGCAAGTAGAGAGAGTAAGTGAGAGAGAGGGGGAGAGAAGGTGACTGAACTCCTCCCAGAAGATCATCACCCCAGCCAAGAACAGACCCTCGCGAGGCTGTTCTTCCTTGTACTGTCCGTCATCACCAGCCCCAGGAGGCAATCCATCCACCACACACTGGAGTAGGGTATTACACCACAATGGTGGCCCGAACCAGTATAAATCTTGTGTCCCTTGTGCAGTTCCTTTAGTAGTTCAGATCTTTGTGAGACGGGGAGGTAGAGAGCGTGATTTCCACGCGCACCCCAGTGTTCGAACCTCAAGGGTCTGCCAAAACCCGTGAATTCGACAGCGTCTTCGCGATCCACTTGGACTATGACGGTGCTTCGGTGATGCTCTTTAAGGTCTTCGATGCAAACGGGCACCGGCTGGAGTGCTGCCCCGGGGAAGGTGGCCAGGGCCCTGCTGCAACAAGGACTGGGCTCGCCAACCGCTCCCTCAGCGGCTTCTCGGGCGGTGGAGACGTCGGGGGTTCCGGCGACTCCGGCGAGCCCTTCGCGACCCCGGAGACGAGCGACAACAGCTACGAGCCCCTGAGCCGGCGCCGCTCCTGGAGCAGGGCGGGCTCGTCAGGCCGCCGCTGACTCTGCTCTGGATGGGGTTGGTGTCGATGCTTGACGGCCCACTGTTGATGATGGCGTCTTCTATAGAGATGCACGTAGTTTGCATCCCTTTAGGATCTGTTCCTTGCGAGGAATCAAAGACGCGCCCCATGGGGGCTTGTAAGGTGCCTGCGATCCTGTTTTGTTAATATAACCCTTGTCGTAGAATTGCGCGAGTTGCTCATTCCATCTTAACTCAGTCCTCCCTTTCGAACCTCACGAGTTCTTGGTGCTCTGCGCTGACAGGTCCTAGTCCCAAGGCGGCTTCAGCCATCGCTGGTATGCTAGGTCGCAATGCCGTGGTCAAGGCCAGGAGGTGAGCGACCCGGAGTCCGGTAAGAGCCCCTGAGTCACGATGCTCAGGAGGTCCCCTTTGGCGCCCAAGCAGCCGTCGTTTGGTGAGAAAGGAGAGCAGCGTCGCTAACACGGGACGGCATTAGGTGCGGGGATGGTGCCACGGTAGCTGGCGCTTCTGGGTGATGACTTATCTCGAGGATCAGGGGCCGCTCTTTGGTGTGGCGCCGGGTCCGTGCATCGGCTGGCGCGGGGTTGCTCGGCGAGGTCCTCGTGTGTCCCTCCCCTCTCGCCTTTGCTCCCCTTTCTGCTCTATGTCCTCGGGTCCCGGCCCTCGAGCGGGTGTCAGCCGTCGCTGATATGCCAGGTCGCGATGCCGTGGTCAAGGCCAGAGGGTGAGGGCTGGAGAGCTAGTAGGAGCCCTGAGTCGCGATGCTCAGGCACCCCCCCTTTAACGTGCAAGCAGTTCGCACGGACGAGAGCGGAGGAGACACCACAAGAGCCTTGCCTGACGCAGCTCCTTCAGGAGGTCCTGCAGGTCCAGCATAGAAAAACAAGGGGTTGCCATGACAATTGACAGTCAGCCGTTGGTTGCTTCCGAGCGGTAGTGAGGCACTAAAGGCTTGACGAGGTGACGCTATGCGGGGCTGCCGCGGCCAGAGCTCAGCCATCCAGGTTTGTCGGCGTTGCAGGGACGGACCCATGCGGAAGCGTCGTGCCGTTTGGGAGCAGATCCGTTAGTTGGCGTCAGCTGAGCAGGCAACTAGGTAAAACACATTAGCCACGGAGGAGTAGATTTGTTCAGATAGATGCTGGGAATGTGGACATCGCTGGGTCAGGCCCGAGCGACTTGGGGGGTCATGCAGCCCGAGGGGCGCCCCCAACAAGGTAAGCTAACAATGCAAAAATAAAAAGGGATACACGCCGCAGGGACGGACCCATGCGGCCTGGGAATAATGCAGCCCTGGGGGCGCTCCCAGCTGGAAATGAAACTTGAAAGATGTCACCTGATGACGCTGAAGACGAAGGGGTGTTGGTGTAGCAGACTCGATGGGCTGCGGAAGCCAATCCTCATGAGCCCCCAGGCCCAGGGGCCTCAGGAGGCTTGGGAGGCGCTGGCGGCTCCTCGCGGACCATCTCTATCTCCGCCAGGGCTGCAGAACGCCTTGCCTCTTGTGCCTCCGGGGTGCCCCTCATGAGGCGCTGGTACGTGTCAGCCGTGCTCGTCAAGCCGTAAGGAATGCGAACGTAGCTGTGGGGCGGACCTCCGCAGTGCCCCACTCGTGAGGGCCAGAGGCGCTCCAGGGAGGCGACTCGGTTGAGCCCTGGTACGTCGATGCAGACACGCAGCCCGCCATCCTCGCCTGGATGGGGAGCCACTGCTAGTATGCGGCGGCCGCCTTTCATGACTCTTGACTCCTATAGCTCCTGAATGGCCTTGCTGACGAACTCCTGAGGGTCTGGATCTCCTGGCCTTGCTCCTTCTTGAGGGAAACGTGCTTCGAAACACGCCTCCATGTGGTGCCCAAGCGCCTCCCTCGTGACCCTAGCTAGGTCGGTGGCCCTCCACGGGAGAGCCCCCGAGCCCTGCCTGAGGAGGGCGCCAGGCGCGCTTTCCTATGTGATGCAAGGAGGCTCCCCGGGGCATGCACGGGCCCAGAGGGGTCTGCCTCCTAAGGGGCCAGGCCTGACGATGTCTTCTTCTTCTTACGGGCGGTCTCGGGAGGCCTCCTGCTTTTGCGATCTGGGTCTTCCAGTGACGCGGCCTGAAAGGCTCATTCCAGGGAACACACCGCGTCCTTCTCTTCACAGGGCACAATGATGACTCCGCCGCTTCCTGGCATCTTGAGGACGTTGTAGCCGTGGTGAGTCACGGCCATGAACTTGGCCAGCGCTGGGTATCCGAGGATGGCGTTGTACGGCAGGCGGATGTGGGCGACGTCGAAGTCGACGAGCTCAGTGCGGTAGTTGCTGCGAGCCCCGAAGGTGATAGGGAGGCAGACCTGCCCGATCGGTACTGTGGAACCGTCGGTGATCCCGGAGAAAGGCTTGGTCGGCTGAAGCTGGTCATAGGGCACTTGGAGGTTGTTGAATGTTTCCACGGACAGGACGTTGAGCCCTGCCCCTCCGTCGATGAGGGTCTTGGTGACCAGCACGTTGCTGATGACTGGGGAGCAAAGCATCGGGAGGACTCCTGCCGTGGGTGTGCACTTGAGCTGGTCTGCTGAGCTGAACGTGATGGGGCACACCGACCACCTGAGGGGGCGCGTCGCTTCGGGCTTGGGGAGAACTGCATTCACTTCGTGGGCGAACTGCTTGAAGATGCGTTGAGAAGCTGGGGCTTGTGCCCCACCTAGGATGCAGGCGATCGCGCGCGGCTCCTAGAAGCCCCCAGCCCCCTGGTCCTGGTGGCGGTCCTCGTTTCTCCTTGGCAGCGGCGGCAGCGGCAGGAGGCCTGCATTGCCTTGCGGGCGATCCTCACGAGGCTGATCCCTGCAGTCTCCCTCGCGAGGCGGGTCTTGCCAGCGATCCTCACGAGGTTGATCGCGCCACCCCTGACGCGGGCCACGGTCTTCCCAGCGTCCTGCGTTCCTTCCTCCTCCTTGGTCGTAGCCCCGGTCACTGCGGTCAGGGCGACGGCCGATCCTTCCTTCTCGCACGGCTCGGAGTTCTTGACATTCGTTGGTGATGTGGGTGTGGAGGTCGTGGTACACACAGTACCGGCAGCCCTTGGAAGGTTCGGGCTGATCCCTGCCCCGCTTGGTGTCTGGTTCAGCCGCGAGCACGGAAGCCCCCTTGCACTTCACATCCTTGGCCTTGAGCTTCTTCTCTTCTGGGTCTGCGGCAGGCAGCTCGAGGAGGGAGAAACGCCCTTCCTCAGCCCTGGCGCACTTGTTTGCCAAGTTGAACAGCTCCAAGGAGGTGCACAGGTCTTCATGCATTGCCAGCTCCTCCTTCATCTTGACATCACGCACGCCATCGGAGAAGGCTGAGATGATGGCCTCCTCAGTCACCTTGGGAATCTTGAGGCGTGCGTTGTTGAAGCGCTGGATGTACTTCTGTAGGGTCTCCACGGGTTGTTGCTTGATGCAGCGCATGTCGCTCACGGCGGGTGGCCGGTCACGAGTGCCTTGGAAGTTGGCGATGAAGCGGGTGCGCATCTCTTCCCAGGAGGAGATTGTGCCTGGAGCCAGGTTCAGGAGCTAGGTGCGGGCCCCGTCCTTGAGCGCCATGGGAAACCAGTTCGCCATGACCTTCTCATCTCCGTTGGCAGCTTCGATGCCCAGCTCGTAGAGTTGGAGGAACTCCGCAGGGTCGGCCGTGCCGTCGTAGCGAGGAGGCAGGTCTGGCTTGAACTTGCCGGGCCACGCGACGCTGCGTAGTTCGGTGGTGTAGGCGCGGCAGCCTGCTGTGGCCACGGGAGGCCTTGGGTGACGGAGAGCTTGGTCTTGCATATCCCCACGCGCTGCAGCTAAGAGCAGCGCGGGGTCTTGACGCGCGGGAGCAGGAGCAGGGTCGCGACGTGCTGGAGCAGGGAGCGCCCGGGCTGCTTCTTGTGGGCGAGGGACTTCTTGGCAGCTCTGTTCTTGCCGCGCTGGCACTTGACAGAGCGGGTTCCGCCCAGGGGCCACGCGCCTTGGAGCCATGGCGTCTTCTTGGGGAGGAGGCGGCCGGGGCGCCGCCGGGGCCTCGTCGCCCGCGCGGGGCGGGATGCGGTGCAGCGGAACGGACGGCGCTGGAGAGCCCCCTATGGCGCGGACGAGTTCGGCGACGCGGTCGAGCCATTCTTCGTAAACGTCATCGACGGGACGGTAGCGCAGGAGCTCGTTTGCCGCGATGAGCGCAGCCCGAGCCCCCATGGGCGCGCGGAGCGCGCCGGACGAAGATCCAGCTGGGGCGAGCGAAGGAGTTGCGGTGCGGCCGTCTTGCCGCACGGACGGATGCTGAGACTATGCTTGCTGCTCGTCCCCCGCCGGGCCGGTGGCAGCGTTGACGACAGGTGACGGGGAACGGCGAGGTCGCCCGCCAGCAGGGGCCGTCTGGGCGACATAGGAAGCGAGAGCGGCCCGGCGCTCCATGCGGGCCCGACGAGCGTCAGACATGGGCGCGATGGTCGGAGGAGAACGGGGTAGTAGAAGACGAATTCCGGCACACCCCTACCTGGCGCGCCAAATGTCGGATTTCAGGTTCTGGCAAACCCTTGAGGTTCGAACACTGGGGTGCGCGCGGAGATTTCGCCTCCTACCTACCTGCACCCCTCCGCCATGCTAGGATCTAAACTACAGAAAGAATAACACAAGAGACACAGGGTTTATACTGGTTCGGGCCACAGTTGTGGTGTAATACCCTACTCCAGTGTGTGGTGTGGTGGATTGCCTCTTGGGCTGATGATGAAGAACAATACAAGGAAGAACACCCTCGCGAGGGTCTGTTCTCGGCTGGGGCGATGAACTGCTGGGGGAGTTCAGTCACCTTTCTCTCTCTCTCTCAACCAACCGACCGCCCCCCTTTGCTCTATGGGTGGCTGGTCCTATTTATAGAGGCCCTGGTCCTCTTCCCAAATATCAAGCGGGAAGGGAGCCAACAATGGCGGGCTAATTTGAAGGGAGACAACAAGTATCAGCTATCCTGACAAAAGTAGTCTTCGCCTGCGCAAAGCTCTGGTGATGACGCCGTCTTGGGCTCCACGGTGACCTCCGTGTCGTAGTCCTCCTGGTCTTGGTCTCGTTGCACCGAAATGGCAACCTTTGCTTGATGCCTCAGTACTCCGCGGCTGCGCTTGCCCCCTTTGCACCAAAGAGGAAAGGAGGACGCTGCGCGGGCTGGCACCCGCCTGGCGCCCTGTGTCGTCATGGCTTGCGTCACGGGCACCTCGTGAGGTACCTCACCTTAATCTCTCTGCCTCCTCGTGAGCCAGCCTGACGAGGCCGTGCCTGAGGAAGCTTCGCGTCGTCCGCCCCGCGAGGCTTGGCCCCTCGCGAGGGTCTTGGGTTTGTGTTGGTGAAGATGGGCCGTGCTGGGCCCCCCTTTGAGCCACGCCACAGGCCGCGGGCAGGCAAGTCTGGGGACCCCCGTTCCCAGAACACCGACAATTACCTCCATAGAGAGGGCCCGAACCTGGGTAAACATCATGTCCCCTGTCTCCTGTTACCATCGACCTTAGACGCATAGTTCGGGACCCCCTACCCGAGATCCGCCGGTTTTGACATTGGTGCTTTCATTGAGAGTTCCACTGTGCCGTCCTCAAAAGGTTTGATGGCCCCTTCAATCGTCAACAATGATGCTGTCCAAGGAGAAACTTTCCTCCCCGGACAAATCATTGTGTTCAGCGGCTTCGCACTGCCGACCAACTCATTTGGCCATCTAGAGCAGATCGATAGCTACGCCCCTAGCCATCAGGTCAGATTTGAGAGCTTGAACTACGCCGCGGACATCCGTGGAGATTTGATCTTCGCCAGACTCGAGACCGCGACAACCGCTCCTGGTCACCTCGATGAACATGACCCAAATCTGTCATCAGACCGCATTGAGGAGATAGCTCATGTAACTACTCGGGCCTTAGATCCGGAGCATACTTCACCATCCAAGGACCGGAGGCTCGACCCCACCACGGAGGCCATAGATTCCCCGGTGTTGGAGCCGCACATGGACTTAACCTCACACGATATCTATGTCACCGGAACTCCGGACTCGTCTCTCGTTATAAGTTCCGCACCATGTGAGTCCGCGGACGCCGAACTTGATCGCTTATCGATCTTCGAGTTCAGCGCCGCACACATCTTCCATCACCCACCCTTGGGCAATGTGCTAAACTCATTAAAGAACTTGTCCTTGGAGGGGGACCTACAGCCGAACTATGTCCGGTTCAAACTAGGGGCTGACGATGGAGAATTTTGCTTCCCACCTGCCACCCACTTCATAGCCATGGTCGAGGATTTAACTGACACGCTTGATTACGGCTCCGAAGACATGGACGGCATGGACGACGATGCTGATGAGGAGCAAAACCAAAATCCACCATTTACTGGACGCTGGACAGCCACTTCTTCGTACGATGTGTACATGGTGGACACACCCAAAACAACCAACAACGATGACAAAGAAAATCCAGTCGAGAATAAATCTCCTGAGACACAGCAAAAACGCCGGCGTCCTTGGCGCCGCTCTAAGTCACGTCATTCAAAAGACATCAATGCTGGCACCGGAGAAAATAATACTTCGGACGATGCCGAAAACAATGAAGACCTTGCTGAGGTAACATCCGAACAGGAGGAGCAACAAAACGGGCAAGCTAGCCCCGACGAACATGCCAGGCCCAACGACTCGGAGGACGGTAGTTATCGTCCGCTCTCCGAGGATGAGGAAAGCCTCGGCAACGAAGATTTCATCGTGCATGAGGAACCTCTCAAGCAGGAGCGCTTCAAGCGACAGCTAATAGCCACCGCAAGGAGCCTTAAAAAGAAGCAGCATCAGCTTCAAGCTGACCAAGATCTGCTCGTCAACAGGTGGACCGATGTTCTGGCAGCCGAAGAATACGACCTCAGACACCCAACCAAGAGTTACCCAAAGCGAATGTTGCTACCTCAGTTCGATGAAGAGGCGCCTGAGCCCATACCTCCCTCGCGTAATGCGGCCGATCGACCACTACGCGGTCGGGACAGTGCGGCGGACCGACCACCACGTGGTTGGGATAGAGCGGCAACTCAGGCCGAACAGCAGCCTGCCCCATTGCCACGTAAAAATAGAGATAAAATAGTTCGGGGTCATACATACGACCTCCGATAGACCCTGGATAGTAGAGCAGGATATACCCGATCGATTTATGGATCGCGAGGATGTTCCTCGACACGTGATGATGGCTACCTATTCAGACATGACAAACCTAGTCACGGCCGAGCCGACAACTGCAGGCGAACTCCATCCGAGCTACGTCACGATGCGGCCAGGTATAAAGGCGCCACACACCCTCTTTGCTTCACTGATGAAGTAATTGGATCATGAATTCCCCGAAGGGTTCAAACCCGTGAATATTGAATCATACGACGGGACAACTGATCCCGCGGTATGGATCGAGGACTTTATCCTCCACATCCACATGGCCCGCGGAGATGACCTCCATGCTATCAAATACCTCCCACTAAAGCTTAAAGGACCAGCTCAGCACTGGTTAAACAGCCTGCCTGAAAATTCTATCAGTAGTTGGGACGACTTGAGAGAAGCCTTCCTCGACAACTTCCAAGGTACATATGTCCGGCCACCAGACGCCGATGACTTAAGCCACATAGTTCAACAACCTGGAGAGTCAGCCAGGAAATTCTGGACTAGGTTCCTAAGAAAAAAGAACCAAATCATCGACTAACCGGATGCCGAAGCCCTAGCGGCCTTTAAACATAGCATCTGTGACGAATGGCTCGCTCGCCACCTCGGCCAAGAAAAGCCAAAATCTATGGCAGCCCTTACGGCACTCATGACCCGCTTTTGCGCGGGTGAGGATAGTTGGCTAGCTCGTAGCAAAAACACAGCCAGCGAGGCAGGCCCCTCCGAGGTCAAAAACAACAATGGCAAGCTCCGACGTAACAGACACAAACACCGAAGCAATGGTGATAATACCAACGACACTACAGTCAACGCCGGATTCAGTGGCTCCAAGTCCAGTCGGCGGAAGAAACCATACAAAAGAAACAATCAGGGACCATCCAGACTGGACCGCATACTTGATCGCCCGTGCCAGATACATGGTACCCTAGACAAACCAGCCAATCATGCCAACAGAGATTGCTGGGTTTTCAAACAGGCCGGCAAATTAAACGCCCAGAACAGGGAAAAGGGATCACAAAGCGAGGACGATGACGAGGAGCCCCGGCAACCGAACACAGGGGGACAGAAGAAGTTTCCCCCTCAAGTCAAAACAGTGAACATGATATATGCTACACACATCCCCAAAAGGGAGCGCAAGCACGCGCTAAGGGACGTCTACGCAATAGAGCTAGTCGCCCCAAAATTCAACCCATGGTCATCATTACCGATCACCTTTGATCGTCAGGATCATCCGACTAGTATCCGTCATGGCGGCTCAACCGCGCTAGTCCTCGACCCTATCATTGATGGATTTCACCTGACGCGCGTCCTTATGGACGGGGGTACCAACCTCAATCTACTCTATCAGGACATAGTGCGCAAAATGGGCATTAATCCATCATGGATCAAACCCACAAAGACTACCTTCAAAGGAGTCATACCAGGTGTAGAGCCCCGTTGTACGGGCTCAATCACGCTCGAGGTTGTCTTCGGATCCCCGGACAATTTCCGAAGCGAGGAGTTAATCTTCGACATAGTCCCCTCTCGCAGCGGCTATCACGCATTGCTCGGACGGACCGCATTCGCCCGATTCAACGCAGTGCCACACTATGCTTATCTCAAGCTCAAGATGCCTGGTCCACGTGGCGTCATAACAGTCAATGGAAACACGGAATGCTCCCTCCGTACATAACTACACACTCAAAATTCCATGGGCATCGATGGAGGCATGACTAGTTTGTGATCCACAGTACGGCTCAAGCAACACCGGATACACAAATACTTTCACTTTTATTTGTTCCCTTTTCAGGTTTCAATCCCGCACGCCACATCTGATGGCCTGATGACCAGTCCTCTTGAAGGATAAACACACCAAGACGGCGAGAAACGCAGATGTATGGGGGATTTTCAAGGTGGTTTCGTTAGCAATCACTCTACCTGTTTTTCAGGACCCACATGCAGCTCTCCCTTGGTTTTCGGCATGTTAAATAGCCTGTTGCTTATCACACTACTTGTATCAATGCGCCTTAACGTATTAATCAAATTACAATGAAAATATTTTGTGGCTGGATCTTTAGGGCCCCAACTTATCGCCTTTGCACCCTTTCTGTTTTCTTTCTTTTTTCTTTTTCTCTTCTTCTCCCCTGTGGGTAACCCTATCAGGTAGCACCCGTACACTTTGGTACGTTTGATGTTTGCCAGGGGCTTCATAGCACCCCACACTACGGCAACAAAAGTCCGAACACTTTTTATAGTATAGTTTGGCACCCCGAATTTAGCACAATATGCATTGGCTTAGAATCATGTCCTTGGTCAATAGTTGGGTTGCCCGGCTCCTATGCTTGCTACCTTATGTTCCGCTATATCGGCTAAGGTAGTAAAAGGAGAACTACTGCGATTGTGCCTTGGTTTATCCAAAGGAGCACCTCAGTAGAGAAAGCCGAAAACTGACTGTCATGATGCGGCGAGAGCCGGTCAGCTCTTCGGAGGTTGCAAATCGTTGGAGATTTCTTCCGCATTACGCGAAGGGTCGGTACTTCTCGATTAGACGCTTATAGCACTCTGGTTCGGATACTAGGGGTTGCGCCCGTGTTTTTATTGTCAAACTCCTATGGCTAAGTGAGGGCGTTAAAGCCACATAGTTTGATTGCCTGGTTCATTGTGCTAAACAACTCCTTCAAGGACCATATAATTGGATCAAGATTGTTTAGATTCCACTCCGAACACCTCCGTACTACCTACATGGGGGCAGAAGCCGACGACTGGCCAACCCTCAGATTTCATACAACACGGCTGCACAGGAGGTAAAATTTAAAACATAACAAGCATTATATTACAAACCCACTTTGTTTTATCATACAAGGTAGAACGAACTTGAATACATTCAGTCAAAGATAATGTCCTGCGAACACTGCGTCGCTACAATCCAAGACCCCTCCAGGACGTCGCCAAAATACCGCTCAGTTATATGGTGCTCCTTGCCCTCGGGCGGCCTCTCGGTCACAAGCTTGATGGCGTCCATCTTTGCCCACCAGACCTTGATGCGGGCAAGGGCCATACACGCGCCCTCGATGCAGACGGACTGCTTGACGGCATCCATCCTAGGACAGGCATCCACTAGCCGCTTCACGAGGCCGAAGTAACTGCCGGGTATAGGTTCGACTGGCCATAGACAGATTATTAAATCCTTCATGGCCAGTTCGGCCACCCTGTGTAGCTCGACCAGCTGTTTTAGCCGATCGCTGAAGGGCACCGGATGTTCTGGCGCAAGATATTGCGACCAGAACAGTTTCTCTGTGGAGCTCCCTTCTTCGGCTCGGAAGAACTCTGCGGCGTCGGACACACTACGTGGCAGATCAGCAAAATCCCCTGGAGAGCTCCGAATCCGAGTTAGTAAAAGGTACTTCTTCTTCACATACTTGCTTTGCATACTAAATGCCTTACCCACCGCGATCGTCCTATCCTATTGGATCTCTCGGAGGGCACTCTGGGCCTCACTCCGGGCCGTCTCCGCACTCTGACGAGCCTTGGCGAGTTTGGTCTCTTGAGCCGATGCATCGCGCTCCAAGGTCTCACACTTCCTCACCGCGTCTTGGAGCTCTTGTTGGACCTCGTTGACCCGGGCCTTGAGCTTCTTACGGGTGGCCTGCTCCTTAACAGCCTTCCCCTCGGCTTCGGCCAGGGCCTTTCTCAGGGCCTCGATCTCGGTCGTCACTTCTATGCATATCATGACACTTCGGTCAATGCATATCATTTTACTTTTTTCGAATACATAACGGGTTATCACATACCTTGTTTTTCTTGGAGCTGCCTCCTCACCTGGCCGAGCTCCTCCTCGGCCTGCTCTAGTCTCCGCTTCAGTTCGGAGACCTCGGCAGTATGCGAGGCTGCGGCCAACAGCGACACATGTGTATTCATTTAAGACAAATTTAGTTAGTTTCCTGCAATAAAGGATTGATCCTCTGTCCGGTTTTTCTTTCCGAACACCGGACAATGTCTCAGGGGCTACTGTCTATATTGGGATTTTCTCTTTTTTGCGTCTCTTACCTCAGAACCTGTCAGCAGGCTGCTCCAGGCTTCGGTTAGTTCGCTCTTGGCGGACTGAACCCTTTCAATTACTGTGCCCATAAGAACATGGTGCTCATCCACAATGGAAGCACCTCGCAGCGCTTCCAGCAGATTATCTCGTGCCCCTGGTTGGACAGGGGTCACCAGCGGAATAGGCATACCCCCTTCTTTTGAAGGAGGTTGCGCGCCGGATTCCGAAGCCGTATCGGTCTCCGGAATCGAATCCGGCTGAGGGCCAAACTGAATACAGCCCTCACCACCAGTCTCCATGGGGATTGGCTCCGCTTGGTGTCCGACGATGGAGCCCTCGCCTTCTGGCGCCTCCTGAGCCTCCCCCGGCCTGGGAAACTCCTTGGGGACATCACCTCTCCATCGCCCTTGGCCTTGCGGGACTAAGCAGTCGGCGGTGACTTGCTAGCCATTGCCCTTGAATCCAACGAACCTCGTGACGAGGATCGCTGGGAGCTGTCGTGGGCCGGACTACAATAGCATAACTAATCATGTCAATACAATAAAGAGGAGAGGCTAGATTCATGGGCATGTATGAGTCTTAGCACTTATGATGCAGCCCGAGGCTTAGTGCGGGGGCATCGCTCCGGACTGCTGTCAACGTCCCATGCGGAGCTGCCCACGAGTGGGCCTTTCCCCTTCTTGGGCGCCTCCGCCTCCAGAATTGTGGAGGCCGCCCTCTTCTTCCTCCCCCCATTAGGGGGAGAATCGCTCTCCTCCTCGTCCTCCTCCTCCTCATCGTCGTCTTCGGCGGTGGAGGAGCGGGTCTTGTCTTCGGACGTTGCGTCCGAAGCGCCCTTGCGGCGGGGGCCACTCCGAACCCCCTTGGCCCTCCCCTTGGCCTTCTTCTCTAGCGCCTTATAGGGCACCGGCACCAGCATCTTCGCTAAATGTGGGATGACTAGTTCTTCGGGCAGCGGGGCGGGACACTGGATCCGCTTCGCCCTCTCCATCCATTCCTGAAGAAGCAATGATAATAAAAACTCATATATCATCCTTGAAACAAGCAAGTAGGGGATGCGTTAAAAATAACATACCTCATTGGCGAGGTGGTTAATGTCGTGCCCGCGGTCCGAGTCTGTGGCCGGCGGTGTCTCGTTGCCCTTAAAGAGCAACTTCCAGGCGTCTTCATGAGTGGTTTCGAAGAGCCTCTTCAGGGTATGGTGCTTCTTCGGATTAAACTCCCATAGAGGGCGGCATCGGCTTTGGCACGGCAGAATCCGGCGAACTAGCATCACCTGGATTACATCAACAAGCTTGATATCTTTGTCCACCATGCTTTGAACGCGCGTCTGCAGCGCTATCAGCTCATCTGGTGAACACCAGTTCGGGCTCTTCTCAACCCAGGAGGTGAGTCGCATGGGAGCGCCGGAGTTGAATTCGGCAGCCGTGGCCCAGGTGGTGCCGCGGGGTTCTGTTATGTAGAACCACTGTTTCTGCCATTCCTTGACAGTCTCTATGGAAGTGCCTTTTGGCCAGGAGACATTGGCCAGCTTGCTCACCATGGCGCCTTCGCGCTCCGTGTGCTGGCCATCCACCACCTTCGGCTTCACGTTGAAGACCTTGAGCCACAGCCCAAAGTGGGGATGGATGCGGAGGCAGGCCTCACACACGATGATGAATGCCGAGATGTTGAGGAAGGAGTTCGGGGATAGATCATGGAAGTCTAACCCGTAATAGAACATCAGCCCACGGACGAAAGGGTGGAGTGGAAACCCTAGCCCACGAAGGAAATGGGGGATGAATACCACCCTCTCATTGGGCTTCGGTGTGGGGACGACTTGCCCCTGGGCTGGAATACGGTGGGCGATTTCCTTTGCCAAGTACCCGGCCGCCCGAAGCTCACTAATGTCCTTCTCCTTGATGGAGGAGGCCATCCACCTGCCTTGACCTCCAGATCTAGACATGGTTGAGTGCTTGCTCGAGTGGGAAAAAGATGAGAACTTGGGCACTAGAGCTCAGGAGTGGAAGGGCAGAGGAAGAGAGAAGGCATGGGAGAAGAAGGGGGGATCCTTATCCCCTTATAAAGGCAGTGAATATCGAACACCTCCCCACTCGCCTCGAAACTCGCCTATTCCCAAGGGCTGTGTGAACAGCACGGTTGGGTTACCCACACCCGTATTGGTGAGAATCCCGCAATAAGGGGAAACGATCTCTGCTTTGACAAGACGTGCCGATGGCAACCGCGTCTCGAAACATGGAGCGGTAGATGAAAAACGGTTCAAAATTATGACTGGGCGGACATGATGTCATGTTGCAAAAAGTTGTCAGCGGATTGGACTCGTGGATTATTATATTCTCTGCAATTCTGTGTGGTGTGTGTGTGTTATAGGTCCAGACACAACCATTACGTCCGAAGACCATCTTAGCGTTCGGAAGGAGGAACCCGCCTTGCAACGCCGAAGACAGATCTACGTGCCGGATACCTTGTCATTGAAGCCAGGTTCAGGGGCTACTAAGGGAGTCCTGGACCAAGGGGTCCTTGAGCGTCCGGCCTATTAGCCACGGGCTGGACTGATGGGCTGTGAAGATACAAAGACCGAAGACTGCACCCGTGTCCGGACGGGACTCTCCTTGGTGTGGAAGGAGAGCTTGGCGATCGAATAAGTAGATTCCTTTCTTTGTAACTGACGATGTGTAACCCTAGATCCTCCTAGTGTCTATATAAACCGGAGGACTTAGTTCGGAGGGGGCAGGATCATTACCATAGTCATATAGGCTAGGCCTTTAGGGTTTAGCCATCTCGATCTCGTGGTAGATCAACTCTTGTAATACTCATATTCATCAAGATCAATCAAGCAGGAAGTAGGGTATTACCTCCATAGAGAGGGCCCGAACCTGGGTAAACATCGTGTCCCCTATCTCCTGTTACCATCGACCTTAGACGCACAGTTCGGGACCCCCTACCCGAGATCCGCCGGTTTTGACACCGATAGGGCACCCTAGGACACACAAGTTCATTGTTTCCAGCGTGTGCGATGCCCCCTCCACCATAATCCACCTCGGTCATATCGTAGCGGTGCTTAGGTGAAGCCCTATTCCGGTAGCAACATCATCACCGTGATCACGCCATCGTGCTGACAAAGCTCTCCCTCGACACTCTGCTGGATCGTGAGTTCGTGGGACGTCACCGAGCCAAACAAGTGTAGATTGCGTTGTCCCGTACTTTCGGTACTAGGATCGGTCGATCGTGAAGACGTACGACTACATCAACCGCGTTGTCGTAACGCTTCCGCTTACGGTGTACGAGGGTAGGTAGACAACACTCTCCCCTCTTGTTGCTATACATCACCATGATCTTACGTGTGCGTAGGATTATTTTGAAATTACTGCGTTCCCCAACAGTGGCATCCGAGCCAGGTTTATGTGTAGATGTTATATGCACGAGTAGAACACAAAGGAGTTGTGGGCATGGGTATATACATATTGCTTGCTGTCACTAGTTGATTCTTGATTCAGCGGTATTGTTGCATGAAGCGGCCCAGACCGACATTACGCATAAGCTTACGCGGGACTGGTTCTACCGACGTGCTTCGCACACAGGTGGCTGGTGGGTGTCAGTTTCTCCAACTTTAGTTATATCGGATTCAATGAACATGGTTCTTTCTGAAGATCAAAAAGCAATCACTATACCATGTTGTGGTTTTTGATGCGTAGGTAAGAACAGTTCTTTCTCAGCCCATAGCAACCACGTAAAACTTGCAACAACAAAGTAGAGGACGTCTAACTTGTTTTTGTAGGGCATGTTGTGATGTGATATGGTCAAGACATGATGCTAAATTTTATTGTATGAGATGATCATGTTTTGTAACACAGTTATCGGCAACTGGCAGGAGCCATATGGTTGTCGCTTTATTGTATGAAATGCAATCACCATGTAATTGCTTTACTTTATCACTAAGCGGTAGGGATAGTCGTAGTAGCAATAGTTGGTGAGATGACAATGATGCTTCGATGGAGATCAAGGTGTCAAGCTGGTGACGATGGTGATCATGACGGTGCTTTGGAGATGGAGATCAAAGGCACAAGATGATGATGGCCATATCATATCACTTATATTGATTGCATGTGATGTTTATCCTTTATGCATCTTATTTTGCTTAGTTCGACGGTAGCATTATAAGATGATTTCTCACTAAATTTCCAGGTATAAGTGTTCTCCCTAAGTATGCACCATTGCTACAGTTCATCGTGCCGAGAAAACATGTGATGATCGGGTTTGATAAGCTCTACGTTCACATACAACGGGTGCAAGCCAGTTTTGCACACACAGAATACTCGGGTTAAACTTGACGAGCCTAGCATATGCAGATATGGCCTCGGAACACTAAGACCTAAAGGTCGAGCGTGAATCATATAGTAGATATGATCAACATAGTGATGTTCACCATTGAAAACAACTCCATCTCACGTGATGATCGAACATGGTTTAGTTGATATGGATCACGTGATCACTTAGATGATTAGAGAGATGTCTATCTAAGTGGGAGTTCTTAAGTAATTTGATTAATTGAACTTTAATTTATCATGAACTTAGTACCTGATAGTATTTTGCATGTCTATGTTGTTGTAGATAGATGCTCGTGCTATTGTTCCGTTGAATTTTAATGCGTTCCTAGAGAAAGCTAAGTTGAAAGATGATTGTAGAGGATTATCCTCCTTGCTGCACAGAAGAATTACATCCTCGAAGCACCGCTAGGTGACAAGCCCGCTGCAGGAGCAATGCTAGATGTTGTGAACACCTGGCAGAGCAAAGCTGTTGAATACTCGATAGTTCAGTGTGCCATGCTTTACGGCTTAGAACCGGGACTTCAACGATGTTTTGAACGTCATGGAGCATATGAGATGTTCCAGGAGTTGAAGTTCATATTTCAAGCAAATGCCTGAATTGAGAGATATGAAGTCTCCAATAAGTTCTACAACTGCAAAATGGAGAATAATAGTTCTGTCAGTGAACATATACTCAGAATGTCTGGGTACCACAACCACTTGACTCAGCTGGGAGTTAATCTTCCTGATGACAGTGTCATTGACAGAGTTCTTCAATCACTACCACCAAGCTACAAGAGCTTCGTGATGAACTATAATATGCAAGAGATGGATAAGATGATTGCTGAGCTCTTCGCAATGCTAAAGGCTGCAGAGGTAGACATCAAGAAGGAGCATCAAGTGGTTATGGTCAACAAGACCACCAGTTTCAAGAAAAAAAGGTAAAGGGAAGAAAGGGAACTTCAAGAAGAACAACAAGCCAGTTGCTGCTCAAGTGTGGAAACCTAAGTCTGGACCTAAGCCTGAGACTAAGTGCTTCTACTGCAAAGGGACTGGTCACTAGAAGCGGAACCGCCCCAAGTATTTGGTGGAGAATAAGGATGGCAAAGTGAAAGGTATATTTGATATACATGTTATTGATGTGTACCTTACTAATGCTCGCAGTAGTGCCTGGGTGTTTGATACTGGTTCAGTTGCTAACATTGCAACTCGAAACAGGGGCTACAGATTAAGCAAAGATTGGCTAAGGACGAGGTGACTATGCGTGTGGGAAATGGTTCCAAAGTCGATGTGATCGCCGTCGGCACACTACCTCTACATCTACCTTCAACATTAGTTTTAGACCTAAATAATTGTTATTTGGTGCCAGCGTTGAGCATGAACATTATATCTGGATCTTGTTTGATGCGAGATGGTTATTCATTTAAATCAGAGAATAATGGTTGTTCTATTTATATGAGTAATATCTTTTATGGTCATGAACCCTCGATGAGTGGTCTATTTTTACTAAATCTTGATAGTAGTGATACACATGTTCATAGTATTGAAGCCAAAAGATGCAGAGTTGATAATGATAGTGCAACTTATTTGTGGCACTGCCGTTTAGGTCATATTGGTGTAAAGCACATGAAGAAACTCCATTCTGATGGACTTCCGGAATCACTTGATTATGAATCACTTGGTACTTGCGAACCATGCCTCATGGGCAAGATGACTAAAACTCCGTTCTCCGAAACAATGGAGCGAGCAACAGAGTTATTGGAAATCATACATACTGTATGTGGTCCAATGAACATTGAAGCTCACGGCGGATATCGTTATTTTCTCACCTTCACAAATGATTTGAGTAGATATGGGTATATCTACTTAATGAAACATAAGTCTAAAACATTTGAAAAGTTCAAAGAATTTCAGAGTGAAGTGGAAAATCATAGTAACAGGAAAGTCAAGTTTCTGTGATCTGATCGTGGAGGTGAATATTTGAGTTATGAGTTTGGACTTCATTTGAAACAATGCGGAATAGTTTCGCAACTCACGCCACCTGGAACACCACAACGTAATGGTGTGTCCGAATGTCGTAACCGCACTTTATTAGATATGGTGCGATCGATGATGTCTCTCACTGATTTACCGCTATTGTTTTGGGGTTGTGCTTTAGAGACGGCTGCATTCACATTAAATAGGGCACCATCTAAATCCGTTGAGACAACACCTTATGAACTGTGGTTTGGCAAGAAACCCAAGTTGTCGTTTCTTAAAGTTTGGGGCTGCGATGCTTATGTGAAAATGCTTCAACCTGATAAGCTCGAACCCAAATCGGAGAATGTGTCTTCATAGGATACCCAAAGGAGACTGTTGGGTACACCTTCTATCACAGATCTAAAGGCAAGGTATTCGTTGCTAGAAATGGATCATTTCTAGAGAAGGAGTTTCTCTCGAAAGAAGTGAGTGGGAGGAAAGTAGAACTTGACGAGGTAATTGTACCTTCACTCTTATTGGAAAGTAGTTCATCACTGAAATCAGTTCAAGTGATTCCTACACCAGTAAGTGAGGAAGCAAATGATGATGATCATGAAACTTCTGATCAAGTTACTACCGAACCTCGTAGGTCAACCAAAGTAAGATCCGCACCAGAGTGGTACGGTAAATCTGTTCTGGAAGTCATGTTACTTGACCATGACGAACCTACGAACTATGAGGAAGCGATGATGAGCCCAGATTCCGCAAAATGGCTTGAAGCCATGAAATCTTAGATGGGATCCATGTATGAGAACAAAGTGTGGTCTTTGGTTGACTTGCCTGATGATCGGCAGGCCAAAGAGAATAAATGGATCTTCAAGAAGAAGACTAACGCTGACGGTAATGTTACTGTCTACAAAGCTCGACTTGTTGCAAAAAGGTTTTCGACAAGTTCAAGGAGTTGACTATGATGAGACCTTCTCACACGTAGAGATGCTTAAGTCTGTCCGAATCATGTTAACAATTGCCGCATTTTATGATTATGAAATTTTGCAAATGGATGTCAAAACTGCATTCCTTAATGGATATCTTAAAGAAGAGTTGTATATGATGCAGCCAGAAGGTTTTGTCGATCCCAAAGGTGCTAACAAAGTGTGCAAGCTCCAGCGATCCATTTATGGACTGGTGCAAGCCTCTCGGAGTTGGAATATACACTTTGATAGTGTGATCAAAGCATATGGTTTTATACAGACTTTTGGAGAAGCCTGTATTTACAAGAAAGTGAGTGGGTGCTCTGTAGCATTTCTGATATTATATGTAGATGACATATTGTTAATCAGAAATGATACTGAATTTCTGGATAGCATAAAAGGATACTTGAATAAGAATTTTTCAATGGAAGATCTCGGTGAAGATGCTTATATATTGGGCATCAAGATCTATAGAGATAGATCAAGACGCTTAATTGGACTTTCACAAAGCACATACCTTGAAAAAGTTTTGAAGAAGTTCAAAATGGATCAAGCAAAGAAAGGGTTCTTGCTGTATTACAAGGTGTGAAGTTGAGTCAGACTCAATGCCCGACCACTGCAGAAGATAGAGAGAAAATGAAAGGTGTTCCCTATGCTTCAGCCATAGGCTCTATCATGTATGCAATGCTGTGTACCAGACCTAATGCGTGCCTTGCTATCAGTTTAGCAGGGAGGTACCAAAGTAATCCAGGAGTGGATCACTGGACAGTGGTCAAGAACATCCTGAAATACATGAAAAGTACTAAGGATATGTTTCTCATATAGGGAGGTGACAAAGAGCTCGTCGTAAGCGGTTACGTCGATGCAAGCTTTGACACGGATCCGGATGACTCTAAGTCACAAACCGGACACATGTTTTTATTAAATGGTGGAGCTGTCAGTTCGTGCAGTTCCAAGCAGAGCATCATGGCGGGATCTACATGTGAAGTGGAATACAAAGCTGCTTCGGAAGTGTTGGGGAACGTAGTAATTTCAAAAAAATTCCTACGCACATGGAGGATCATGGTGATGCATAGCAACGAGAGGGGAGGGTGTTGTCTACGTACCCTCGTAGACCGTTCGCGGAAGCGTTATATCAATGCGGTTGACGTAGTCGTATGTCTTCACGATCCGACCGATCCAAGTACCCAAAGCACGGCACCTCTGAGTTCTGCACATGTTCGGCTCAGTGACGTCCTCACTTTCTCGATCCAGGAAGAAGGGTGAAGTAGTATATGAGTTCCGGCAGCACGACGGCGTGGTGACGATGTTGGTGAAGAACAATCTCCGCAGGGCTTCGCCTAAGCACTGCGAAAACTATGACGGAGGATAAACTAGAGGGGACGGGGTTGCCGGCACATGGCTTGGTGTTTCTTGATGTGTCTTGGGTGCTAGCCCTACCCCTCTATTTATATGTTGAGCCTTGGGGTCGAAACTTGGAGTAAAAGCCTCCACAAAGTCGGTTTCACCCGAAAGGCAAGAGTCCTTCTTGGACTCCAGGGCCAGACGCTAGGGTTCCCGGCATCTGGACCCAGACACCAGGGACCTTGGCGTCTGGCCCCTAGACTCCGCAAAACTTCCTTTTGCGCTTTCCAAAAACCTTGTGGGCTTTCCCCTTTGGCCCAAATAAAGTGTTCTCGTACCCAAACATTTCGGGAAACATCCGGAACCCCTTCCAGTGAATTCCTGAACCCTTCCGGAGTCCAAACACTATTATCCCATATATCAATCTTTATCTCTGAACCATTTCGGAGTTCCTCGTCATGTCCGTGATCTTATCCGGAACTCCGAACAATATTCGGTTACCAACATACATAACTCATAGTACTATTCGTCAATGAACGTTAAGCGTGTGGACCCTATGGGTTCGAGAACTATGTAGACATGACCGAGACACCTCTCTGGTCAATAACCAATAGCGGGACCTAGATGCCCATATTGGCTCCTACATATTCTACAAAGATCTTTAACGGTCAGACCGCATAACTACATACGTTGTTCCCTTTGTCATCGGTATGTTACTTGCCCGAGATTCGATCGTCGGTATCTCAATACCTAGTTCAATCTCATTACCGGCAAGTCTCTTTACTTGTTCCGTAATACATCACCCCACAACTAACTCATTAGTTGCAATGCTTGCAAGGCTTATAGTGATGTGCATTACCGAGGGGCCCCAGAGATACCTCTCCGACAATCGGAGTGACAAATCCTAATCTCGAAATACGCCAACCCAACAAGTACCTTCGGAGACAACTGTAGAGCACCTTTATAATCACCCAGTTACGTTGTGACATTTGGTGGCACACAAAGTGTTCCTCCGATAAACGGGAGTTGCATAATCTCATAGTCATAGGAACATGTATAAGTCATGAAGAAAGCAATAGCAACAAACTAAGCGATCAAGTGCTAAGCTAACGGAATGGGTCAAGTCAATCACATCATTCTCCTAATGATGTGATCCCGTTAATCAAATGACAACTGATGTCTATGGTTAGGAAACTTAACCATCTTTAATCAACGAGCTAGTCAAGTAGAGGCATACTAGTGACACTCTGTTTGTCTATGTATTCACACATGTATTATGTTTCCGGTTAATACAATTCTAGCATGAATAATAAACATTTATCATGGAATAAGGAAATAAATAATAACTTTATTATTGCCTCTAGGGCATATTTCCTTCAGTCTCCCACGTGCACTAGAGTCAATAATCTAGATCACATCACCATGTGATTTAACATCAATAGTTCACATCACCATGTGATTAACACCCATAGTTCACATCATCACGTGACCAACACCCAAAGGGTTTACTAGAGTCAATAATCTAGTTCACATTGCTATGTGATTAACACCCAAAGAGTACTAAGGTGTGATCATGTTTTGCTTGTGAGAGAAGTTTAGTCAACGGGTCTGCAACATTCAGATCCGTATGTATTTTGCAAATTTCTATGTCAACAATGCTCTGCACGGAGCTACTCTAGCTAATTGTTCCCACTTTCAATATGTATCCAGATTGAGACTTAGAGTCATCTGGATCAGTGTCAAAATTTGCATCGACGTAACCCTTTACGATGAACCTTTTTGTCACTTCCATAATCGAGAAACATATCCTTATTTCACTAAGGATAATTTTGACTGTTGTCCAGTGATCTACTCCTAGATCACTATTGTACTCCCTTTCCAAAATCAGTGTAGGGTATACAATATATCTGGTACACAACATGGCATGTTTTATAGAACCTATGGCCAAGGCATAGGGAATGACTTTCATTCTCATTCTATCTCTTGCCGTGGTCGGGCTTTGAGTCTTACTCAGTTTCACACCTTGTAACACAGGCAAGAACTCTTTCTTTGACTTGTTCCATTTTGAACTACTTCAAAATCTTTTCAAGGTATGTACTCATTGAAAAACTTATCAAGCATCTTGATCTATCTCTATAGATCTCGATGCTCAATATGTAAGAAGCTTCACCGAGGTCTTTCTTTGAAAAACTCCTTTCAAACACTCCTTTATGCTTTGCAGAATAATTCTACATTATCTCCGATCAACAATATGTCATTCACATATACTTATCAAAAATGCTGTAGTGCTCTCACTCACTTTCCTTCTGGTTGCATCATATACAACTCTTCTTTAATAAATCCATTAAGGAATGCAATTTTGTTTACCCATTCGCCAGATTTCATAAAATGCGGCAATTGCTAACATGATTCAGACAGACTTAAGCATAGATACGAGTGAGAAACTCTCATCATAGTCAACACCTTGAACTTGTCGAAAACCTTTTGTGACAATTCTAGCTTTGTAGATAGTAAAACTACTATCAGCGTCCGTCTTACTCTTGAAGATCCATTTAATATCAATGGCTCGCCGATGAATGGGCAAGTCAATCAAAGTCCATACTTTGTTCTCATACATGGATCTCATCTCAGATTTCATGGCCACAAGCCATTTCATGGAATCTGGGCTCGTCATCGCTTCCTCATAGTTTGTAGGTTCGTCATGGTCAAGTAACATGACCTCCATAACAGGATTACCGTACCACTCTGGTGCGGATCTCACTTTGGTTTACCTACGAGGTTCGGTAGTAACTTGATCTGAAGTTACATGACCATGATCATTAGCTTCCTCACTAATTGGTGTAGTAGTCACAGGAACATATTTCTATGATGAACTACTTTCCAATAAGGGAGCAGGTACAGTTACCTCATCAAGTTCTACTTTCCTCCCACTCACTTCTTTTGAGAGAAACTCCTTCTCTAGAAAGGATCCATTCTCAGCAATAAATAACTTGCCTTCGGATCTGTGATAGAAGGTGTACCCAACATTTTCTTTTGGGTATCCTATGAAGACACGCTTCTCCGATTTGGGTCTGAGCTTATTAGGTTGAAACTTTTTTACATAAGCATTGCAACCTCAAACTTTAAGAAACGACAACTTAGGTTTCTTGCTAAAACATAGTTCATACAGTGTTGTCTCAACGGATTTAGATGGTGCCCTATTTAACGTGAATGTAGTTGCCTATAATGCATAACCCCAAAACGATAGTGGTAAATCGGTAAGAGACATCATAGATCGCACCATATCTAATAAAGTACAGTTACGACGTTCAGACACACCATTACACTATGGTGTTCTAGGTGGCGTGAGTAGTGAAACTATTTCACATTGTTTTAACTGAAGGTCAAACTCGTAACTCAAATATTTTACTTCTGCGATCATATTGTAGAAACTTTTATTTTTGTTACGATGATTCTCCACTTCACTCTGAAATTCTTTGAACTTTTCAAATGTTTCAGACTTGTGTTTCATCAAGGAGATATACTCATATCTGCTCAAATCATCTGTGAAGATCAGAAAATAATGATACCTGTCGCGAGCCTCAATATTCATCGGACCACATACATCAGTATGTATGATTTCCAACAAATCTATTGCTCGCTCCATTGTTCCGGAGAACGGAGTCTTAGTCATCTTGCCCATGAGGCATGGTTCGCAAGCATCAACTGATTCATGATCAAGTGATTCCAAAAGCCCATCAACATGGATTTTCTTCATGCGCTTTACACCAATATGACCTAAACGGCAATGCCACAAATAATTTGCACTACATTATTAACTTTGCATGAAAATGTGTATCACCACGATCGAGATGCAACAAACCATTTTCATTGGGTGTATGACCATAGAAGGTTTTATTCATGTAAACAGAACAACAATTATTCTCTAACTTACATGAATAACCGTATTGCAATAAACATGATCCAATCATATTCATGCTCAACGCAAATACTAAATAACATTTATTTTAGGTTTAACACTAATCCCGAAAGTATAGGGAGTGCGCGATGATGATCGTATCAATCTTGGAACCATTTCCAATACACATTGTCACTTCACCCTTAACTAGTCTCTGTTCATTCTGCAACTCCCATTTCGAGTTACTATTCTTAGCAACTGAACCAGTATCAAATACCGAGGGGTTGCTATAAACACTAGTAAAGTACACATCAATAACATGTATATCAAATATAGCTTTGATCACTTTGCCATCCTTCTTATCCACCAAATACTTGGGGTAGTTCCGCCTCCACTGACCATGGGACAAAATTTTTACCATGGTATGTTGATGCTGCTCCATGATAGCATGCCAAGTTTCATGAATTTCAGACAAGTTTTAGATTTACTAGAATTTAAAAACCAGGTATCTCAATGTTTGCGGCCGAGTGACGGTGGCAGGGTGTTTGAAATTCATTCCCATTTCTTGCATGGGACGTAAGCATGCAACCAAGGACACATATTTGATTTTTCAACCAGTTAATATGCATTGGAGAATGTGCATGTAGTTCAAATTTGAATTATGCACATAAAATGCCTGGGAAACCCAATTAATGTATAAAAATGTCCGAAAGAACCCTGAAAAATTCCAAAATTAAACACAACACTCCTGTTGTTCTATATTGACACTCAATTTTTTTTGAAAGCAATAAGAGGCAACAGATATTGTTTCGTCCCCAAAGGTGGCACGTTCCCTACCGAAACCATCACGCCTGTTGTGAGAAGCTTATACCCAAACATGCCTCAAATGGGACAATTTTTTTACCACGGCATGTTGATGCCGATCCATGATAGGATGCCAAGTTTCATGAATTTCAAATGAGTTTTGGATTTACTAGAATTTAAAAACCAGGTATGTCAATGTTTGCGGCTGAGTGACGGTGCCAGGGTGTGTGACATTCATTCCCATTTCTTGCATGGGACCTAAGCATGCAACCAAGGACACACATTTGATTTTTCAACCCGTTTATATGCACTAGAGCATGTGCATGTAGTTCAAATTTGAATTATGCACCTGAAATGCCTACAAAACCAAGTTAATGTATAAAAACGTCCAAAGGAACCCTGAATAATTCCAATTTTTTGATGACACACCTATAGTTGCATGTTCACTACAAATAAAAGTTCTAGCAATTCAAACACCATCCTTTGCATCTGTGACCCCATTACATAATTCGAATCAAGACGATAAATCAAGTAGATCGCACACAGTTTATTATCACCAACCGTGTGAGATGCAGCACAAAATATCTTGGAGCACCGTTGGTGTATACTACGCCTATGGCCTACGCGAGAAGGTGTGTCGGCTACAGTCCACAGTCGGTGTGTCAAGCACACTAGCTCACTCCCCAAATATCATTTCACTGTTCATTCGTCACCGGTGAAAGATGGGGACGTGGACCCATGTCATGAGGGCAACTTCGGCGGCCCACTCCGGTGAGAGCGCGTCCGCAACTGCCAAGCGCGTGCTAACAAGGTTCGTGAGGGCGACCGCTCTCTGCGTCCGGGCGGCCAGGGCAGCCTAAACGGTTGTTGTTGCTTCTCAGACGGCGACAACGACATCAGCCTCGGGGATAGCAACTGGCGAGAGCGGCACAACAGCTATCCGTTCCGTGGCGGCGGCCTTAGCCCTGATGGACGCTGCCCGCTACCATGTCGAGGCCGTCCACGCCCAGCTCGTGGTGGTCACCACACAAATCGAACGATGTTTCTCCGACAACGGTCGGCAACCCATGACCGAAGAGTTGGCAATCGCCAAGAGAGTTCGAGCAGCCGTCCGTTCCTGCGCAGCATACCTTGGCATGACGGAGCCCGCTAGAGCCCAGATCGCGGCCGCCCACGCCCAGCTCGTGGCGGCCTATTCCAAAGATATGGCGGATGCGGATGGCAAGATGCTTGCCGAGTATGGTGCAATTGATGCTATGGAGCCGCTTCCCCAGGAGACGGTCGGGCGCGAGCTAGACATGGAGGTGGCGGCGGAGATTGACGAGCACCAGCTGTAGTAGTACTCTTTGTTTTGTTTAATTAAGAGCGCTGGTCTTTAATTTGTTAGAGTTATGTTTAGGTCAGCTAGCTCTGTTTAATTGCTGAACTTGCTCGATTAAGAAGTGTGGGTGTGCTGTAGTCTCCTTTGTGTACCCAAATTATGCAATGACATGGATGACCACTTTAACTAGGGTCGAACCAAAAATTTTGACGTTCAAACTCAGCACACATGAGTTAAGCTATCTGAATTGTTTGTGATGTTCACATATCGTACACAGTTATGAATAAGGGACCGTGTCTGATGACACTTTGCGCGCCAGTTTTTTCGCTGAAGCGATTCCAAATTTTCGGCTTCCGCGGAAATATCTATCTCCCTGCCCCCTCCCCCTTACCAAAAGCCACATTTCCCCTGTTTCCGCCTTCCTTTCCAAGTTGAAACCTTCACTCCTTGTTTGCAGCGCCGCCTCCTCGCCAGCGACCCTCCTCCACGCTGCTCGGTCTCGCCTATCCAGGTAGGTAATCCACACCCAACCCCCATCCTCCTTCTCCTTCCACATCCCACATGCCCCGACCGCCGGCGTGACACCTTCCACCCAAATCACCGACCCCTCCACCAAAGAAGCGCCACCCTAAGCAATGGTGCATGTAGTATAGCCAGGATCCCAGGTCCCATTTGGCAGCGGAGAAGCAAATCGCGGCCGCACGCGCGGATGAGGTCGCCATGGCTGCCATTCGTGTCGACCCCCAGATCTTGGAGGAGCACCTCATCGTCGATGCCACCTTATACGTGTCGTGCGCCAACGACGTGGCACCGTTGGCTGTTTGGTTCAATTCTACAATGCGATGTTCAATTTTTGTGGGTGCATTCTGTTATTGTATACCATGCGAGGAATAAATTGAATTTGGCTGTAGTAAATACATGAGAAAAAAAATACAATTGTTATATTTCCAAGTTGTGAAGCATGCTTGGTTTGGTTAACTGTCTGATCTTCTATTAGGAGTATGTTATATTATGCAATGTGGTGCTCAGTTAATGTTTGGTTCATTTGTTGTGGTGTTTAGCTAACTGCTTGGTTCAATTATGCAATGTGATGTCCAATTGTCATGGGTAGAATTTTGTATTGTTGTGCATGTGAGGAATAAATTGAATTTGGTTGCACTTAATACATGACAAACATATACAAGTGCTATATTTCCTAGTTCTTAATCATGCTTGGTTTGGACAAATGGGTTTTCTATGTGGCTTGAATTGATCTGATGAATCTGCAATGTGCTTATTTTTCATCAACATATTTTGTTGATAGCATGCAAACTCTTACTTAACATGATGACTAACTACCTTATATGTGTTGCATGGAAACAATGGGAAGCACTAAGGTTTACAATCGAGGTTAGCACATGCATGGTCCGTTGTCTAATAGAACATTATTGTGCAATTCCAGGAACCATTCTAATATTTAGGTTTTTAACAATTCGGTCTTCCACATGTAGGTCCTGCTGTCAGAGGTTTTGACCCACCGTTCGACCCTTTTTGCATATGGGGAAATGAGTTGTCCATGAATATCAGTCAAGTCAAGAAACTCAGAAAGATTGTTAGGATAAAGAAATTAGCGACAAAAAAGAACAAGATATTTGTCTGCACAATGAAGAAGACATCAGTTCACTACAGGATGGTACTAACTATTATACCTTGCCTTTTTATTCCTTTGCCCCATTTCCAATATAGAGAAGATATATATGCACATCCTTGTTTTTAGGCCTTTCTAAAGCAGTTCACTGGTGATTACCTCTCAAACAACCTCTATGGTCAGGAGGTGAGGAAGGTTTTCATACAACACCCACGGTTCAATATTGAAGTGTTCCTGAAGAGGACGAAGGATGGACGGTCGATCATCCACAAGCACTGGCCTAAAGTTGCAAAAACCTTCAACATGAATGAAGGCTCAATATTCACCTTCCGCTTCAGCAGTTTTCCAGATGAGATGCATCGATCTATATATCGTCTATGATGCTAATTTCGAAAGGTTCTACATGTTGCATGTGAAACTTGGTGCTGGTGTAGTTGTGTAATGGGGTAGCTGAGTGCTGAAGCTATATCATGTTGTACTCTGATGTATTTCAATTATGAAATTCTACTTCCTTCATATGGAAATGAAATATATTATGTGCTTAATATGAATGTTAATTAGATTAGTAAATGGATTGTTAATAATAGGGTAATTAGCCTGCTAACGGCGAATTAGCCTGCTAATTGGGTTTTGCTATTCCAAATGGTTATTTAAAAAAATCCCATGGGCGATGACCTCAAACAACGCACACAGTTTCTAGGAACAAACCATGTTGGATCAATGAACAATCACACACGACTTTCTCTTGAAAACTGTTTGCATTAGGCCACCTTGCACAAACATTTACCACATAAAAACTGTGTGTGATGGACAACCTTTGCCACACAATTTCTTCTACGGACCGTGTGTGATACATTCAATAATGCAAACGATTTAACGGGAAAAATTGTGTGTGATGTACCTCTGAACGGGAACATTTTCCTTGGAGCGACTGTGTGGGATGTACATACGAATGGAAACATTTAGCGGGGACTGACTATGTGGGATGTACTTGCGACCGGAAACAATTTCACCTGTATAATTGTATTTTTAGCTCTATTGTATGTATTTCCATATTTGAGCGCTCGCCGGTAGCACACGACCTCATTTTGCCGAGCGTGTGTGCCGGGAGGGCCATATCCCCGACGGTTTCTGGGTCGTGTGGCAAGGACCCCCTATTGCCCACACTCACTAGGCGACGGTTCCAAATATGCCATCGCGGAAAGGGGTTAAAAACCGTTTGTATAGCACCTCGCTGTACTAGTGTACATCTCATCAAAATATCGAATGAATACCAAATTCACATGATTACTTATAACAAGACATCTCCCATGTCCCCAGGAACAAACGTAACTACTCACAAAGCATATTCATAATCAAGATCAGAGGAATATTAATTATCATTAAGGATCTGAAAATATAATCTTCCACCGGATAAACCAACTAGCATCAACTACAAGGAGTAATCAACACTACTAGCAACCAACACGTACCAATTTGAGGTTTTGAAACAGAGATCGGATACAAGAGATGAACTAGGGTTTGAGAGGAGATGGTGCTGGTGAAGATGTTGATGGAGATTGACCCCCTCTTGATGAGAGGATCATTGGTGATGACGATGACATCGATTTCCCCCTCCGGGAGGGATGTTTGCCCGACAGAACAGCCCTGCCAGAGCCCTAGACTGGTTCTGCCCAAGTTCTGCCTCGAGATGGCGGCGCTTCGTCCCAAAAGCTTCCTTCTTATTTTTTTTCCAGGTCAAAACACACCATATAGCAAAAGATGGGCGTCGGAGGCGTACCAGGGGGTCCACAAGGACGGGGGCGCGCCCTCCACCCTTGTGGCTGGCTGGTAGCCCCCCTCTGGTGCTTTCTTTGCCCAATATTTTTTATATATTCCAAAAATATTCTCTGTGAAGTTTCAGGACTTTTGGAGTTGTGCAGAATAGGTCTCTAATATTTGCTCCTTTTTCCAGTCCAGAATTCCTGTTGTCGACATTCTCCCTCTTCATGTAAACCTTATAAAATAAGAGAGAGAAGGCATAACGATTGTGATATAATGTGTAAGAACAACCCATAATGCAATAAATATTGATATAAAATCATAATGCAAAATGGACGTATCAACTCCCCCAAGCTTAGACCTCGCTTGTCGTCAAGCGGAAGCCGATATCGAAATATATGTGCACATGTTTAGAGATAGAGGTGTCGATCAAATAAAATACGTACATGAGGGCATCATGATCATTTTAGACCAACAACATATATTGCCATATAATTTCTTATGCTAAAGTAACAATTCATTCACAAGGGAAAGTATGCATCAAAAACTTTATTGAAAACTAACAAACTATGATCTCAGTCATTGAAGCAATTGAAATTTACCATAACATCGGAAAGAGTCAATTAAAGAGCTTTGCAACAAAGTCCACATACTCAACTGTCATTTAGTCTTTCATAATTGCTAACACTCACGCGATATTTATGGGTTCAAAGCTTCAATCAGACACAAAGAAAGATAGGGACTTATAGTTTCGCCTCCCAACCTTTTACCTCAAGGGTAATGCCAACAATAATAGTTTATGATGACCTACATCCGAGTGGATATATATATATATATATAAAATATTCAGATCTCTCCAACATATAGTGTTTGCCAAAGGAAAAAGTGTAAAAAGGAAAGGTGATGATCACCATGACTCTTGTATAAGGGTATAATGTAAAAATAAAATAAAATAAAAGATAGGCCCTTCGCAGAGGGAAGCAGAGGTTCTCATGCGCTTTTATGATTGGATGCACAAAAACTTAATGCAAAAGAAAGTCACTTTATATTGCCGCTTGTGATAAAGACTTTTATTATGCAGTCTGTCACTTTTATTTCTTCCATATCACAAGTTCGTATAAAGCTTATTTCCTTCACACTACTAGATCATACATATTTAGAGAGCAATTTTTATTGCTTGCACCGATGACAACTTACTTGAAGTATCTTACTCAATCCATAGGTAGGTATGGTGGACTCTTATGGCAAAACTGGTTTAAGGGATGTTTGGAAGCACAAGTAGTATCTCTACTTGGTGCAAAGGATTTGGCTAGCATGAGAGGGAAAGGCAATCTCAACATGTTGGATGATCCATGACAATATAACTTCTATCCGGATATAAGAAAAAATAAACCATTAAGTTGTATTCCTTGTCCAACATCAACCTTTAGGCATGTCATATTTTAATGAGTGCTCACAATTACAAAAGATATCCAAGATAGTATATTTATATGTGAAGCCTCTATTTCTTTATTACTTCCTATTAATTTCAGCAATGACCAAAACTATGTTTGTCAACTCTCAACAACTATTATTCATCATACTCTTTATATGTGAAGTCATTACTTCCCGTAAGATCAATATATGATCTTTTTATTCTTTCTTTTATTTAATTCCCTCAAGATCATAGCAAGAAAGCAATGACCTTAACTCAAAACTACTCTTTATTATATAACTCACAGACTCGATTACATAGATAGGGATCGAAACAAAACTCAAAGCTAGATCATACTAAAACTTTATTCTACTAGATCAAGATATAGCCAAAAGGATCGAACTATGAAAAATGATAAAGATAAAGATGTGATGGTGATACGATATCGGGGCACCTCTCCCAAGCTTGGCAGTTGCCAAGGGGAGTGCCCATACCCATGTATCTATGCCTCTTTCTTCGGAGGTGGTGATGATGGAGTTTTTGATGTAGTAGGCTTGTCATCCATCTTCCAAGGCATAGGCTCATCATCATAAAAAGATGAACGAGTCTCCGGGATCCACAAATCAGCAGCCAAACTCATCCTCTTAAATCTGTATTCATACTCACAGTTTAGGTTTTGCAGTCATATATCTGGGCTTGGAGATGCTCCATTTTCTCATGAAGCTTGAAGATGGCCTCCTCAATGCTCTTGGTATCCAGCTTGTGATTGCTGCTGAACTCCGTGATCATCATGTGATTTGTGTTGAGTCCATGTTCCACCATCCCTTGGCACTTGAAAACTTGTTGCTCCATTTCTTCGAGTCTCGTCTCCAAGCTTCCGGTTCTTTTTGGCCCCTCAACATCGCGGATGTGCAGCACCCCCTCACGCATCTCAATGGCTTGAGGGTCGCAGCACCTCCGCAAGGTAGGGGTTGATGACCTTCTCGAAAACTTGTCCTTGGGGGCGCTTGGAGACGTCATGGTGATCTAGATCTGTCAGAAAAACAACTCGAAACAAAAACAGAAGATATTGTCATGGTACGATGGTCAAAACCTTCGGGAGATAATATAATGAATTTTTACCGACCAAAAGAAGTATCGTGCAAGAAAATGGAGTCCAGAGGGCACACGAGGTGGCCACAAGGATGGGGAGCGCGCCCAGGGGGTAGGGCGCACCCTCCACCCTTGTGGTGGCCTCGTGTCTCTTTCGAAATACTTTTAATTTTCCTAATTTTTTAAATATTCCAAAACGGAGAAAAATGCTATTGGAAACATTTTGGAGTCGGTTTACTTACCGTACCACATACCTATTCTTTTTCAGAGTCTGAAACATTCTAGAAAGTGTCCCTTATGTACTCCTCAGGTGTTACGGTATTAATTATATTGGTCTCAACACTTATGGGAGTACCTGAGATTTACTCTTTGATTCTTTGACCGTTTACCACCTTCGGATTTGTGTCTTCGGCGTTGTTGATTTTGATGGCACCGGAATGATAGACCTCCTCGATAATGTAAGGACCTTCCCATTTAGAGAGAATATTTCCTACAAAAAATCTTAAACAAGAGTTTTATAGCAAAACATGATCACCTATATTAAACTCACACTTTTGTATCCTTTTGTCATGCCATCTTTTAACTTTTTATTTAAACAACTTGGCATTATAATAGGCTTGGGTTCTCCATTCATCAAGTGAGCTAATGTCAAATAACCTCTTCTCACCGGCAAGTTTGAAATCATAATTGAGCTCTTTAATAGCCCAATATGCCTTATGTTCAAGTTCAAGAGGTAAGTGACATGCTTTTCCATAAACCATTTTATATAGAGACATACCCATAGGATTCTTATAAGCAGTTCTATAAGCCCACAAAGCATCATCAAGTTTCTTAGACCAATTCTTTCTAGATCTATTAACAATCTTTTGCAAAATTAATTTAATCTCTCTATTACGCAGTTCTACTTGACCACTAGACTAAGGATGATATGAAGATGCAATTCTATGGTAACATCATATTTATCAAGCATTTTACGGAAAGAACCATGAATAAAATGTGAACCACCATCAGTCATTAAATATCTAGGGACTCCAAACCTCGGAAAAATAACTTCTTTAAGCATCTTAATAGAAGTGTGGTGATTAGCACTACTAGTTGGAATAGCTTCTACCCACTTGGTAACATACTCAGCAACTAAAATATGTGTATATTCATTAGAGGAAGGAAAAGGTCCCACATTTCCCGACGTCTACTAATATTGCCAATTCTCTGGCATTCATCACAAGACAAGACAAACTTACGAGCATCCTTGAAGAGAGTAGGCCAATAAAAAACCGGATTGTAATACCTTGTGTGCAGTTCTATCTCCAGCATAGTGTCCTCCGTAAGACTCGGAGTGGCACTTGCGTAGGATATGTCCCTGTTCATGCTTAGGTACACAACATCTAATAACACCATCTACTCCTTTATAAAGGTGTGGGTCACCCAAAAGGAATGTCTTAAATCACAGAAAAACCTTTTCTTTTGCTGATATGTGAAACTAGGTGGTACAAATTTATCAACAATGTAATTAGCATAACCAACATACCATGGAGTATTCCGAGAGGCATTTATTACAGCTAGTTGTTCATTAGGAAAGCTATCATCAATAGGCAGTGGGTCATTAAGAACATTTTCTAACCTAGAAAAGTTGTCTGCAATGGGGTTCTCAGCTCCCTTTCTATCAATGATATGCAAATCAAATTCTTGTAGCAGGAGAACCCATCTAATAAGGCTAGGTTTAGCATCTTTCTTTTCCATAAGATATTTAATAGCAGCATGATTAGTGTGAACAGTTACTTTGGAGTCAACAATATAAGATCTAAACTTATCACAAGCAAATGCAACTGCTAAAAATTCCTTTTCAGTACTAGCATAATTTCTCTGGCACTATCTAGAGTTTTACTAGCATAATGAATAACATTTAATTTCTTATCAACTCCTTTCCCTAGAACAACACCAACATCATAATCACTAGCATCACACATAATTTCAAAGGGTAAATTTTAATCAGGTGGCTGAACGATATATAGGAGTAGAAATCAAGGCTTTCTTAAGCATTTCAAATGCTTCTACACAATCATCATAAAAAACAAAAGGAACATCATTTTGTAAGATATTAGTGAGAGGCCTAGAAATTTTAGAGAAGTCTTTAATAAAGCTCATATAGAAACTAGCATGACCAAGGAAACTTCTTATACCTTTGATATCTTTAGGACACGACATCTTTTCAATAGCATCTACTTTAGCTTTATCAACTTCAATACCTCTTTCAGAAATTTTATGCCCCAAAACAATACCTTCATTAACCATAAAGTGACACTTTTCCCAATTCAAGATGAGATTAGTTTCTTCACATCTTTGCAAAACTCGATCAAGGTTGCTTAAGGAATCATCAAAAGAAGTTTCGTAAATGGAGAAATCATCCATGAAGAACTCAACAATCTTTTAACAAAAATTAGAGAATATAGCAGTCATACATGTTTGAAAGGTAGCAGGTGCATTGAATAAATCAAAAGGCATATGTAGGGCTAAATTTACACCCACAGTTGCAAAACATGTGTTATTTTCTCATACAAAAATTATGTGTAACTATTGAAAAATATACATTGCGGCTTTACATGAGACTTGATACACATATTATGTGTGTGATGGTTATCTCTTTCGCCTCCCTATGTTCAAATCCTGGCTCCGTCCCTGGATCCAACTGATCGAAGTACCGAACGTACGGCACCTCCGTGTTTAGCACCCGTTCAGCACGATGACATCCCTCGAGCTCTTGATCCAGTTGAGGACGAGCGAGAGGTCCGTTAGCACAATGGAGTGGCGATGGTGATGATGAAGTTACCGACGCGGGGCTTCGCCTAAGCACTACAACGATATGAGCGAGGTGGTAAACTATAGAGGGGGGCACCGCACACGGCTAAGAGATGTCTGTTGTGCCTTTGGGGTGCCCCCCGCCTCCGTATATAAAGGGGGGAGGAGGAGGTGGTCGGCCTAGGGGGCGCGCCATAAGGGGGGAGTCCTACCTGGACTCCTAGTCCAAGTAGGATTCTCCCCCCTCCTTCCTTCCACCGGAGAGGGAAAAGGGGAAGGGAGAAAGAGGGAGAAGGAAAGAGGGGGCCCGGCCCCCTCCACTACAAAAAAATACACTTCCGTGATGATACGTATTTGTCATAGTAGGTCGCGTTTTTTGTCATGCATGTACATCCATGACGATTTTATGACAGAATCAAGATAGTCATGCCTGTGCTATCGTAGAAGTGTTCCATGACATTACCAAAATTATCATCACGGAAGTGTGCACTTCCATGACGATAAATCGTGCGTCACAGAAGTGCTTTCGTCAAGGGTGACCGACATGTGGCATCCACTGTAACGGAACGCCGTTAAGCTATCGGGTCGGGTTTTGGATCCGATAACCCGTTAACAGCCCCGACCAATGGGGATTTTCCACGTGTAAAATCATCATTGGCTGAGGAAACACGTGTCGGCTCATCGTTGGGACAGATGTCATCCACTCATTGGACAGAAGGCGCCTATGATACGTCGACACGTGGCACGACCCAACAGAGGCCCATTCCTGTGAAAAGCCCGGCCCGTTTGACTTGGTCAAAAGGTGGCGGCCCGGCCCATGGAAAGCCTGTTAATGGCATGTTCGCATATAGCCATTTACAGCCCGCTAGCCCATGGCCCATTACGCCATATCCGAATTAGGCCCAGTAGCATCATCTGGGCCATCCAATATGATTCCAGCCCGTTTTCACTTCTGGCCCATGTATGGCCCATGACGTCTTTCGGCCCATATGAGGCCCTATGTAACTCTTGGCCTATTAACGACCTGTGGTGAAACTGGCCCGTAATGAACAGTGTATGACTTTACACCCATTAACGGCCCGTGGTGAAACTGGCCCGTAATGAACAGTGTATCACTTTATACCCATTAACATCCCGTTATTCCGTTGGGCCATTTCTGGCCCATGTTATCTTTCGGCCTTCCCAGAGTCCATTTATTCTTGGGCTCATTTCCAGCATTCGTTTACTTACGACCCGTTACTGTCATTTTCTGCTTGTGGGCCAAATTCATCCCGTGGTTACAGTCGGCCCGTTTGTGGTCTATTAATACGTTGGGCCGTTTTCATAGCGTCATCAAATACAACCTATTAACGATGGCCCATTATGGCCGGCCCATGAACGGATGATTCCAACTCTAGCTCGTTTACGACCATAATGCGGCCTATTATTGGCCCATGTTTGGCCAATCGATCATACGGCCCGTATAAGGCCCATTGATGATACGACCCGTAGAAGGCCCATTGTTTCTATGACCCGTAGAAAGCCCATTGTTTCTATGGCCCATAGAAGGCCTACTGTTTCTACGGCCCATAGAAGGCCCACTGTTTCTACGGCCCGTAGGAGGCCCAGTGTCACTACAGTAAATATTAGCCCATGGTTATTGTGGCCTAGTTTTAAAAAATAGGTTATTGCAGCCACTAGCAAACCGCGGAAAAAGAACTGCACTGACTACAAGCAAACAAATAAACAAGACAACAAGGAAATAAATAAGCAAGCAACTTATGCTAGGCGATCACGGCTATTACACATATTACATCCACTGGGCATCAAAGTTCGCCACCAGTGCAAATATAGGGAACAAAGTAGCATATAAACGCCGCAGCAAAACAAGTCCAGAACTGAACCACTTCAGAAGAGTTCAAGAAACAATATCATGGGTACCCATAATGCTGGCAAGATGCTTAGCAAGCTTATTAACTTTCTCTTGTTTGGCGCTTAAATCCTCCAGCGCTTGCTGTTGCACAAGAAAGTACACATCTGAATTCTGCAGGGACTTCCTTAGTCTTTCGGCTTCTTGCCACAGCACAGCTGACTGAGGCCTTTCAGCTTGTAGCTAAGACTGAAGAAGCCGAAGTGATTCAGGCAGTGAGTTCGAAGAGCTTGTGCCAGCGGTACTGGCCAGTAACTCGAACACTACATCAACGCAGAACTGTGGGGTTTTCTCACAGTCTACAAGATCGTTTTTATCACCTTTCTTGGAGACCAACAGGGTTGTCTCACTATCTTGAACCTTATCTGCATTACTTTCTCTACCATTGCATAGTGGGGTGCTCTTCTCCAATATTCTGTTTGCATACTACAAGAGAAACAAGCAGACACATCACAGGTTTAGCTTGTAGTATACGAAACTCATTTTGGTAAACCGGTTCAGTAGTAAGGTGGACAGGATAACAACATGAAACAAACATATATCTATGTACTATGGTCACTGTATTGTCCATATCATTCTAGTTCATGTTCCCTAATCAAGATAGAGACACAGTTCAACTCATATATTTTTAAGACATAGCAGCATAGACAGAATATAAGTGTGAGAAACTACACAGCATTGGCAGCGCTTGTAATGTGCATCACATGAGAACATAACTGTTTATACAACTTAAACTGAAATCAACATAGAGCAAGAAGTTAGAACAACAATCCAGTTAAAGAAATAGGTTTAAAACATACCTGTTGCGCCATTGGAGTTTCAATTGGATCCTTCGAATTCGAAAGTAGTTGGTATGAGTAAATACAGTGATGCAACTACAAAGGAGTATGGACCATAGCTACAGAATCTGACCTGAGAACAGTTGCTTTTCTGCTTTAAAGGTGGAGTTTGGGTTAGCTATGGTGGTCTTCGTGCTTTGGGCACCGCGGTAGCTTTACAAACTGCTCGTGTGGGGGTACTCTGTGGTGGACATGGTGCTTTGTCAACTATAAGTGGGTTACTATCCGCTGGGGTTGCGGTTAGATGGGTTGTAGCTGGTTCTCTGCCCAACAGTGTAAGTGTGCAATCTGGAAGAGTCTCGATTATGTGTGGTGGGGCTAGTTTGTGGGCCAGTACAACCATGGTTCTATCTGCATCGACGGGTAGCACTGTCTTTTGTGAAGAACAGGTTTTTGCTCCCTTAGATACTGCCATCACCCCCTCCAATTCAAATGGCTGATAAACAAGAAAAGAAATTGAACGTATAGACATTGTATGATAGACAGATGTGGTAATTCACATATATGTTGTCTAACCAAATAGGACAGCATGACATAGTTTCACATATATGATGCCTAAATAAACAGGATAGCATGACACAGTTTCAGATATATGATGGATAACTTAACAGGATATAATGGCATAATTCGACATATGATGAGTACCTAAATAGGATGACATGACAAAACTATATGATGTCTTTCTAAAATAGGTTGGGCTGAAATAATTCACATGCATGTTGTCTAAGTATACAAGATGGCATGATATAATTGACATAATTGATTCATATACTAAGCAGCTGGCACTCGCATGTATGATCTCTAAACTAAGCAGATATAATTCAATATTGTGCATATGATGTCTAAACTAAGCAATGCAAGACACCATATGCATCATATGAGAAATATAAACATTGCAACTTAGAGCATACACCTCATGTGGGATATAGGACTGGTCATCTGTCTCTAAATCCTCCTCCGAGGAGCTCCCTGTAACCATCGAGATATATGCTTCAACAGGTACCATTGCCTGCTCTGAAGACCTTGTTTTCACTCTAGATTTTTCCATAACCGGCTCAAATGGCTGATACACATGAAGAGTAGTTCAATATACACATATTTTCGACAAATGGAATACGTAAGGAAAAAAGATGGCATGAGATAATTCACATATATAATGCCTGGCTCCATGGCAGTGCATAATTCACATATATGATAACTGGCTGAAAAACATGGCATTGCATAATTCACATATCTGATATAGAAAGCAAACAGGAGGCATTCACACAAAGCATGTCTAATCTAAGCAAATGGCATGGCAATGCAAGACACCATATGCATGATATGAGAAATATAACCCAGCCAAGTTAGAGCATGCACCTCGGGGGGGGGGGGGATACGACTGGTCATCTTTCTCTGAATCCTCCTCTGAGGAGCTATCTGTAACCAGCAAAAAATCTGCATCGACAGGTAGCACTGACTGCTCAGAAGACCTTTTTTTCACTCCAGATTTTCCCATGACCGACTCAAATGGCTGATGCACAGGAAGAGTAGATGAATGTATAAACATTGTTGACAAATGGAATACATTATGGAAAAAAATATGGCACGATACAATTCACATATACGCTGACTGGCTAAACATGATGGCATTGCATGATTCACGTATATGATGCCTGGCTAAAGAAGATGGCATTGCATAATTCCCATATACTCCCTCCGTTCCTAAATATTTGTCTTTTTAGAGATTTCAAATGGACTACCACACACGGATGTATATAGACACATTTTAGAGTGTAGATTCACTCATTTTATTCCGTATGTAGTCACTTGTTGAAATCTCTAAAAAGACAAATATTTTGGAATGGTGGGAGTATGATATAGAAACCAAACAAGTGGCATTCACACAAACCAAATCTAAACTAAGCTGATGACATATAAGATGTATAATGTAAGCAATGCAAGGCGCCATATGCATGATATGACCAACATCAGCATGCCAGGTTAGAGCAAACACCTCAGGTGGTAAACAGGCGTGGTTGGCTCCTTCTAAATCTCCATCTGAACAGTTATCTTCCTCTGGAATACAATCTTGAAATGCAGGAGGGGGGGGCACTTCGCCCACCATGGAGCGGTGTCTGCATGACATTATATTCTCGTGCAATAGTCTTCTCCTTTTCTCTACATGTTCAGTACGATTGTGTACAATATCTGACATGCACAATAAAAAATAGTTAGATTTTGTAAGGCCTAAGGGGTGCATGCAAAAATCAAGACTGATGGTAGCAAACGAGTGGATGGATCCAAAACTAATGATAGCAGGTAGATTATAGCTTCAGTTTAAAAAGATAGACAATGGATCATCTATTGTTTGTTGCCCACCCAACATGAACCACATAGAAGACCCCAGGTGAACCAGATAGTAGACAAATACTATTCGTTGCTGGCTCGATATTAGACCCATGGGCAATTCAAAACTCAAGATTGAACGATAAAGTAGCAGGTAATAATAACCGATGTATAACGTAAGCAAACACGAAAGACTGCGACCTCTCTTCCGGAACTGTGTAGTCCTCAGGTTCATCTGCTCAGTCGATGATGGTAATGCAGTTGGTGTGGCTGCCGGCAACGGGGAAGATGATCTGAGCCGGCGAAAGGAAGTCTGCAGGGGGATCTCTACTGCAGTGAACGCTTCTATCGATGGTGCACCTCAGGTGGGGTGGATGACGGCACGGTAGGAGCAAGACATAACACACAGAGTTTTCTTTGATGCCTATCTGAAAATGAAGTAAATTTGTAAGGGCTCCTTAGAATTGGAGGATTCTATAAACGCAGGGACAGGAAAAACACATGAATAGGATAGGAATGCACGTGCAAAATAGAGCATTTGGAAACATATGATTTCAGTCAACCTGGGTGTTTGGCTCACATGAATTGGAAGAATAGAGGAATGGAGAAACAAAGTGATGCGACGAGTGTACAACCTCTTTGGCATAGCCTTGTGGACCTCAACATCATTGGGTTGGACGTGGAGGATGGTGATGATGCCGGTGTGACTGTCAGAGGCGGGGAAGAAGATCTGAGGCCTCTGGAAACGGCGCCGAGGGTACTGCTCCGCTGTGATGGACGTTTCCGTCGTTGGAGCAGCTCCGCTAAGGTGTACGGCGACGAGGCTGAAGCATGACAAGACAGACAACGTTAATCTGAAGTGGGACCCTAATATCATCTGCAATAGATGATGTAAAATACATCACCAAAAAGTGCTAGATGTAAAACGCATCAGCCACGCCACGGCCGCTCCGACAGATGCTGTAAGTACTGTTCACTCTGAACTTAACTGAAGAAAATGAACTTCACAGTCGAAACTGAATTTTACCGTCGAAACTAATTGAACTGGTAACAGAGCATTGCAATAGATGTTTAGGGCATTCGAGCACTAGTAGCAAAGAAGCAGTGATCTAAATCAGTAGACGCTCAAGCAGGGAACGCACTAGCAGAGAGCAAGTCATGCAGTAGCACTGCGAGCGAGTGCTAAAGCGGCAACTCTTGTAGCTGCCGGAGGTTGTGCAGTAGCAGCAGCAGCAGTGCAAGCGAGAGAAAGAGCAGAGCAGCAGCACGAACGAAAGCAGGAGCAGTGTAGCAGCGCGACCGACAGCAAGAACAGAGCCGCAACGCGAGCGAGAGCCGGAGCAGCTGCAGCTAGTGCCGTTGTGGAAGTCGCCGCCGAGGAAGCAACGACATGGGGGAGAGATGCCGTGGATGATGTGGCCGGCGACGGCACCGTCGATAGAGGTAGGGCCTCATGAGTCCCGTGCTGGCTCACAGGTGCCCAGATACACCTCACCTACTCCAACCAGCGAGCTCTTGAGCGACTAACGATCGACTAATGACTACCATGGCAACCCCATCTTCTTTTTGTGATGAACCTGCAAGATCCTTAGAGGGGACTGCGCTAGCCAAGGCCCTCACGAGGTTCCCTTCACCCTCGCCCGCGCGAACCGCTTGCACGTTAAAGGGGGGGGGTGCCTGAGCATCGCGACTCAGGGCTCTTACTGGCTCTCCGGCCCTCACCCTCTGGCCTTGTCCACGGCATCGCGACCTGGCATACCAGCGACGGCTGAGACTAGCTCGAGGGCCGGGACCTGAGGACGTAGAGCAAAAAGGGGAGCAGAGGCGAGGGAGAAGGGGCTCGTGAGGACCTTGCCGAGCGATTCCGGTCCTACCGATGCGCGAACCCGATGGCACACCAGGAATAATCCCCGACTCTCGAGATAAGTCACCTCCCACAGCGCTGGCTACCGTGGCACTACCCCCGCACCTAAAGCAATTCCGTACTAGCGATGTTGCTTCCCTTTCTCACCAAGCAACGACTGCTTGGGCGCCAAAGGGGACCTCCTGAGCATCGCGACTCAGGGGCTCTTACCGGACCCTAGGTCGCTCACCTCCTGGCCTTGACCACGGCATCGCGACCTGGCATACCAGCGATGGCTGACGCCGCCTTGGGACTGGGACCTGTCGGCGTAGAGCACCAAGCCCACGCGAGGTTCGAAAGGGAGAGCTAAGCTATGACGAAATCAGCAACTCACACAAATCCATAGCGAAGGTCATGTATTAACAAACGGGACTACAGACACCTCACAAGCCCCCGTGGGGCGCATTTTGATTCCTCGCAGGGAACGGATCCTAAGGAGTGCTAACTACACGGGCTCCTGCAAAAGATGCCATCATCAACAGTGGGCCGTCAGGCGCCGGCGCCAACCCCATCCAGATCAGGGTTGGCGACGGCCTGACGAGCCCGCCCTGCTCCGGGAGTGGCGCCGGCTCAGGGGCTCGTAGCTGTCATCGCTCGTCTCCGGAGTCACAAATATTTCGCTGGAGTCGCTGGACCCCCCGGCGCCTCCGCCAAGGGAGCGGTCGACGGGCCTAGCCCTCACCAGGGCAAGGTCCCGGCCACCTCTCCCGCGGCAGCACTCCACCCGGCGCCCGATCGCGTCGAAGACCTTGAAGAACATCACCGCAGCGCCATCATACTCCAGGTGGACCGCCAAGACACCCCTCTCCTTGCAAGCCCGAGCGATTTCTCTCCAGCCGCGGGACAAGTAGACCTCGCCCGGGGCAGCGACCACGACCTCTGCCTCGGTCGCGAGGGCGCTGCAGCCGGCGTGCTGCAGCCAGAGCTCCAGAGGCCCTCCTGGAGGGACGATAGAGGCGAAGAAGAAAGGCAGACGAATCCAGGACTGAAGAGGAACGACGACGTGGAGCACGAACTCATGGGAGGAGCCCTCAGCATGGACTCTGGGAGGAACAACCCACGCCTTTGTGACCCGACGGCGCCTACGACGGCGCCGGCCGCGGAGATCAGCATCGACACCCTCGGGGCCCTCGGCGGGGGCGTACAAAGGAGGCGGGAACCCCGGCGGAGCCCGCTCGCACCGGGGCCTCGGCTCCACCTACCGGTCTTCCTCGCCCCGGCGGATCGGAGCCATCCCAGCAAGGCGGAGCAAGGACCGGGAAGAAGGAGAAGCCAGGAGGAATGGACTGGAAGGGCACGCGTCGTACCGTACTTATAGCCAGCGAAGGCCAACCGCCGGCCTCCACGATCACAGGTAATCATGACACGATTTGCATGCAGGGACATGTCCACCTCGCGCGGTCACCAAGGCATAGTGGGAAAGTGGAGACGCCCACGTCCCATCAATCGCCATGCGGCGCCCGAGGCCGCAGGCTGTTAGGGCCCGCGGCGCTTCGCCCTTGCCCTTTCGCCTCTCGGCACGGCCAAGCCCATGCGCGCCTTGGGCCCGGGGGCTACTGTCGGTGTTTTGGGAACGGGGGTCCCCAGACTTGCCTGCCTACGGCCTGCGGCGTGGCTCAAATGGGGGCCCAACATGGCCCATCTTCATCAGCACAAGACTCAAGACCCTCGCGAGGGGCCAAGCCTTGCGAGGCGGACGACACGGCGCATCCTCAGGCGCAGCCTCCTTAGGCTGGCTCGCGAGGAGACGGAGATATCAAGGCGGGGTACCTCGCGAGGTGCCCATGACCAAGCCATGACAATCGAGGGTGCCAGGCGGGCGCCAGCGCACGCAGCGTCCTTCTTTCCTCTTTGGTGCAAAGGGGGCAAGCGCAGCCGTGGAGTACCGAGGCATCAGACAAAGGTTGCCATTTCGGTGCAACGAGACCAGGACCAAGCGGACTACGAGACGGAGGTCACCATGGAGCCCAGCACGGCGTCACCACAGGGTCTTTTGCAGGCGAAGACCAACTTTAGTCAGGATAAGTGTACTAGATGTTCCCCTTCGAATTGGCAAATTGTTGGCGCCCTTCCCGCTCAATATTTGGGGAGAGGCCCAGGGCCTTCGCCTATAAATAGGACCGGCCACCCACGTAGCAAGGGGGTTCGGTTCGGGGAGTTGGTTGGTCGGTTCGGCGTGTGAATCTGGCTAGCAAGCAGAGAGAGAGAGAGAGAGAGAGAAGGCGACTGAACTCCTCCCAGTAGTTCATCGCCCCAGCCAAGAACAGACCCTCGCGAGGCTGTTCTTCCTTGTATTGTTCATCATCATCATCCCCAAGAGGCAATCCACCCACCACACACTGGAGTAGGGTATTACACCACAACGGTGGCCCGAACCAGTATAAATCTTGTGTCTCTCATGCAGTTCCTTTAGTAGTTTAGATCTTTGCGAGACGGGGAGGTAGAAGGCATGATTTCCGTGCGCACCCCAGTGTTCAAACCTTAAGGGTCTGCCGGAACCCGTGAATCCGCAGTAACTTTGCCCCTCCGGCTACTCTGCCCGAAAACGCGAAACACCGGGGATACTTTCCCGAATGTTTTCCCCCTTCACCGGTACCACCTCGTACAGCGTTAGGGCACACCTAGCACCATGCTTTGTCATGTCATGCATCGTCATGCATTTGTTTGCATTATATTTATTGTTTCTTCCCCCTCTTCTCTCGCTAGACACCGAGACTGACGCCGCTGCTACACAGTACGACTACGGTGTTGACGACCCCTCTCTCTTGCAAGAGCAACCAGGCAAGCCCCCCCCCCTTGATCACTAGATATCGCCTACTGTTCTGTCCACTTCTTGCATTAGAGTAGTGTAGCATGTTACTGCTTTCTGTTCATCCTATCCTGATGCATAGCCTGTCCTTGCTACTACTGTTGTTACGTTTACCTGCAATCCCAATGCTTAGTATAGGATGCTAGTTTATCATCAGTGGCCCTACATTCTTGTCCGTCTGCCATGCTATACTATCGGGCCGTGATCACTCGGGAGGTGATCACGGGTATGTACTATATACTTTATACATGATACATGTCATGACCAAAGTCGGGTTAGCTCGAGGAGTACTCGCAGTTGATTCACGAATTGGGGGCTGGAAGGACATACTTTCCCAACGGCCCTCTGTGTGGATCTTTGTGGCGAAGCGACAGGGAAGGTTGAGACCACCTAGTAGAGAGGTGGGCCTGGCCCTGGTCGGCATTCGCGGTTATTTCAAGATAACACGTTTAACGAGATCTTGGTATTTGATCTAAGTCTGGCTACTGGCCTATACGCACTAACCATCTACGCGGGGACAGTTATGGGCACTCGACGTTGTGGTATCAGCCGAAGCCTTTGTGACATCAGCGACTGAGCGGCGCGCGCCGGGTTGGACCGCGTAACGCAACTTCCTTTGTAATGGAGGTTGCTAGGTCTGCTCTCCGGCCGCGTACGCAATGTGCAGGTGTGCAATGGGCGATTGGCCCAGACCCCTGCGCCATAGGATTTAGACCGGCGTGCTGACCTCTCTGTTGTGCCTAGGTAGGGCTGCGACGTGTTGATCTTCTGAGGCCGGGCATGACCCAGGAAAGTGTGTCCGGCCAAATGGGATCGAGCGTGTTGGGTTATGTGGTGCACCCTTGCAGGGAAGTTAATCTATTCGAATAGCCGTGATCTTCGATAACAGGACGACTTGGAGTTGTACCTTGACCTTATGACAACTAGAACCGGATACTTAATAAAACACACCCTTCCAAGTGCCAGATACAACCGGTGATCGCTCTCTCACAGGGCGACGAGGGGAGGATCATCGGTTAGGATTTTGCTACACGATGCTACTTGGTGAACTTATCATCTACTCTCTTCTCCTGCTGCAAGATGGAGGTTACCAAAAGCGTAGTCTTCGAAAGGATTAGCTATCCCCCTCTTATTTCAGCATTCCGCAGTTCAGTCCACATATGATACCCTTATTCCATTTGATACCAATGCATACATATGTAGTGTAGCTCCTTGCTTGCGAGTACTTTGGATGAGTACTCACGGTTGCTTTGCTCCCCCTTTCCCCCTTTCCTATACCTGGTTCTCGCAACCAGATGTTGGAGCCCAGGAGCCAGACGCCACCGTCGACGATGACTCCTACTACACCGGAGGTGCCTACTACTACGTGCTGCCCGCTGACGACGACCAGGAGTAGTTTAGGAGGATCCCAGGCAGGAGGCCTGCGCCTCTTTCGATTTGTATCCCAGTTTGTGCTAGCCTTCTTAAGGAAAACTTGTATAACTTACGTCTGTACTCAGATATTGGTGCTTTTGCTGACTCGTCTATGATCGAGCCCTTGTATTCGAGCCCTCGAGGCCCCTGGCTTGTAATATGATGCTTGTATGACTTATTTTATTTGTAGAGTTGTGTTGTGATATCTTCCCGTGAGTCCCTGATCTTGATCGTACACGTTTGCGTGTATGATTAGTGTACGATTGAATCGGGGGCGTCACAAGTTTGTATCAGGAGATGGGCACCTCCCCCTTCACGCACATTGCTATTGCATCCGATGTTGGTGCGGAGGGTTACTACATTGCGGCCTACTCCACTGTCACCCGAGAGCCCTTCTATCATCAGAACCTGGTTCTACATGTTGATGGGCTGGATAGAGCTAACCGAGCTCTTCGCCATGAGTTGTACACCACCCGTCAGCACCTGTATCGTGCTCTGACGCTGTTGCACGCCTCTGTCCGATCTGATGATCTGTCGCGTTCTGTGATCTACCCTGCCAGGACCGTGATGCCCCAGGGCGTCGGCTGGCCAGATGTGGGAGGCTACTCTCCTGCACTTGGTCCTCTCCTGCCACCTGCACATCGGGTTCCGCACCTGAGTATCCGCGGACCCCAGGCTACTCGCGTGGAGGTCTTCCCTTCGCGTCACTACCAGCTGTCGGGCTACACCTACCTCCGCAGTACCGCGTGGGACTGATGTAGACTTGCTTGTTAGTGTTAGATGCATTCGCCGCGAGCCTGTGTGCCGCTTATGATGTCTTAGCCTATGTACCGAACTCTGTGTAACGAACTCTATGCATGATCTCCTTTGTAAGATATGCCGACTACTATGTAGTATCTATGATGCTGCTTTCGTTGTGCATGTTTCATCATGAATGATTCTTGTATTTGCAAATTTCTCAATGCTAAACTACCCCTGTTATATATTAGCAGGATGGTTAGACCAGGTGGTCGTGGTCGTGGTGGCAACGCCCCACCACCACCTGAGTACATGGCTGGGATGATGCAACAGTTTGAGCTGAATCGTCAGTTCATGGAGAATATTATGGCTCAGTTTCCTCGCCCCAATATGAACCAACAGCCAACCCAAGTGACTCTGCAGGATTTCATGCGCCTCAACCCAACCGTGTACCGCAGCTCAACTCAGCCTCTGGATGCTGACGACTGGCTCCGTGACATCACCTATGAGATGGAGTCTGTTGATGTAGCCCCTGCCAGCTATGTCACCTTTGCTTCCTTCTTCCTGAAAGGACCCGCAGCTCAATGGTGGGACAGCCATAGGCGTACTCTGCCAGCTAGAACAGTCATCACCTGGCCAGACTTCCAAGCTGCCTTCCGTGCATGCTTCATTCCTCAGGGAGTCATGGACCGGAAGAAGCGTGAGTTTCGCAACCTCACCCAAGGCAACAAAACTGTGGAAGCTTATCAGCGGGAGTTTCTGGACTTGTCCCGCTATGCTGAAGAGGACATTGCAACTGATGCACGCAGACAGGAGAAGTTCCGTGATGGCCTTCAAGCTGACATCAAACTCGCACTTCTAGTGCATGACTTTGCTGATTTCGCCACTCTGGTGAACAAAGCCATCAATGTCGAAACTGGTCTGCAGGAATACCAGAGCTCTCACAGGCGCAACCGTGACACGGGCTCATCTTTGGGCCCGTCTTCGCAGAAGCGCAAGATATGGATTCCCAACAGCATGTACCAGCCAAATGCACCTGCCCCAAGGCAGACCTATGCTGCACCTCGTCTGCCTGCTCCACCAACTAGGCAGCCAAGGCTTCCAGCTCCACCACCCCAAACTCCTGTTCCCACTCCCAATAACGGTTTGTGCTTCAAGTGTGGCCAACCTGGTCACCTTGCCAGGAACTGCTATCAGAATTAGAACTAGAATCAACTGGCCCTCCCCACAGCTGGCCATGGAAGCAACCAGCCTCGCAACAACAATGCCAAGTCTTATGGTCGTGTTCATGCCAACCACGTTGATCTCAATGAAGTTCTAGACCAGCCTGCTACCGTGATGGGTACACTCCTCATAAACTCAGTACCTGCATCTGTTTTATTCGATTCAGGAGCATCGCATTCATTCATGTCAGAAGATTTTGCATACAAGCATGACGTTAAATGTGAGGAGATGAACACTTCGGTATTGGTAAAAACCCCCGTGGGACAATGTCAAACCTCACTGGTTGGCATCGATGTCCCCGTGGAAATTGAAGGGCTGGAATTCTATGCCTCTCCCATTATCCTGAAGTCGTCTAACATCGACCTCATTCTGGGAATGGATTGGTTGAAAGCGCATACTGCTTCTATAGTTTGCGCCACTAAGGTCGTCCATCTGCTACACCCTTCTGACGAAATAATAGCTTACCAAGCTCATCTAGTTCAGAACGCCGAGGCACAACTTTATGCCTTGAATGCGTTGAACGCTGCACCACTCGAGGGCATTGAAAACATTCCCGTCATTCGTGAATTCCAAGACGTCTTCCCAGAAGAACTTCCAGGGATTCCCCCTGCTAGAGCTGTCGAATTCATCATCGACTTGAAACCCGGCACCACCCCTATAGCTAAACGACCCTATAAGATGCCGCCGCATGAACTCATTGAGCTTAAGGAGGAAATCGACAAATCTCTTGTCAAAGGTTTCATTCGCCCAAGTTGCTCTCCTTGGGGAGCACCTTCTCTCTTTGTTAAGAAAAAGGATGGGACAAACCGATTAGTCCAAGACTACCGTCCTATAAACCAAGCTACCATTCAAAATAAATATCCTCTTCCTCGGATCAATGATCTTTATGATCAACTGGCTGGCTCATTAGTGTTCTCCAAACTCGATTTGAGGTTGGGTTACCACCAGATCCATGTTCGTGAAGAGGATATCCCAAAAACCGCCTTCGTGACTCGGTATGGATCATACGAGTACACTGTCATGTCATTCGGCTTAACGAATGCTCCCGCCACCTTCTCTCGTCTGATGAACTATATATTCATGGATTACCTCGACAAGTTCGTCGTGGTTTATCTGGACGATATCCTTGTATTTTCCAAGAACGAGGAAGAACATGCTGGACATCTTCGTCTTGTGCTAGAAAAGCTTCGAGAGCACCAACTGTATGCTAAGTATTCCAAGTGTGAATTCTGGCTCCCTGAAGTAACCTATCTTGGGCATGTCATCTCCAAGGATGGTATTGCCGTCAACCCTGAACGAGTTCAGGCTATTCTCAATTGGACTCCTCCAAAGAATGTCAAGCAAGTCCGAAGTTTTCTCGGTCTCGCTAGCTATTGCCGTCGATTCGTCGAGAACTTCTCCAAGATTGCCAGGCCTCTGACTAATCTGTTGCATAAGGGTGTCAAGTTTGAATGGATTGACAAGTGTCAGGAAAGTTTTCAGGCGCTCAAAGACAAGTTGACCTCTGCCCCCGTGCTTGCTCCACCTGATACTAAGAAGGACTTCGTCATTTACTGCGACGCTTCCCGTCAAGGATTAGGCTGTGTCCTAATGCAAGAGCGCAGAGTGATTGCTTATGCCTCTCGTCAACTGCGCCCTCACGAAGAAAACTACCCAGTTCACGACCTCGAGCTTGCTGCTGTCATTCATGCACTGAAGCAGTGGCGACATTACCTTCTCGGTAATCGTTGCGAGATCTTCACCGACCACCAAAGTCTGAAGTATCTGTTTACCCAGCCAGATCTGAACCTCTGCCAGCAGAGATGGATGGAGAGTATTGCAGACTTTGACGTGGGTATATCCTATACCCCCGGCAAGGCTAATGTAATGGCTGATGCCTTGAGCCGCAAGTCTTACTGCAACCATCTCCAGGTTCACAAAGTTCAGCCCTCGCTTGTCGAAGAATTTGGAAAGCTGAACCTCCATATTGTTCCTCCTGGAGCACTCGCTCCCCCTCCCCCGGAGTTCCGCAAGATGAATCTCCTTGTTGTTACTAAGGGTTCTCTAAATACCCTGGCTGTCGTACCAGATCTCGTAGCTGGTATAAAGACTATTCAAGGTTATGACTCTAAAGTCCATAAGATTAAACGCCATCTAGCAGAAGGAAAGCCCTCATTCTTCACTGTCGCCGACGATGGCGCCTTTTATTTCAAAGGCCGCCTAGTGGTACCATGTTCGAAGAAAAACCTGGATAAGACTAAAAGGGTTATGCAAGAAGCTCATGATACGCCTCTGTTCATCCATCCTGGTAGTACAAAGATGTACCAGGATATTCGTCAAAGATTCTGGTGGTCTAATATGAAGCAGGACATTGCTCGTTATGTTGCCGAGTGTGACGTTTGTCGCCGTATCAAAGCAGAGCATCAAAAGCCTGCTGGAACTCTGCAACCTATCTCTATTCCTGAATGGAAATGGGACCATGTTGAAATGGACTTCGTCACTGGATTTCCCAAATCGCAGAAAGGTAATGATGCTATTCTTGTCGTCATTGACCGGCTTTCCAAAGTTGCCCATTTGCTGGCGGTCAAAGAGACAATCACTGCTAGTCAGCTTGCTACTCTCTACATGGCCAGAATTGTTTCACTTCACGGTATCCACTGGTTATCAGTTCAGACCGTGGCAGCTTATTCACTTCAAGGTTTTGGGCGAGTTTCTAAGAAGCTATGGGAACTCATCTGTCGTTCAGTACTGCGTTTCATCCTCAGTCGCAAGGACAGGTTGAACGTGTCAACCAAGTTCTCGAAGACATGCGTCGAGCTTGTGTAATCTCATTCGGCAAGAAATGGGAGGAATCTCTTCCATATGCCGAGTTCTCTTATAATAATAGCTATCAAGCTAGTCTGAAGATGTCCCCCTTCGAAGTGCTATATGGACGAAAGTGTCGAACCCCTCTGAACTAGTCAGAAACTGGGGAACGTCCACTCCTCGGGCCGGATATTATCCAACAGGCCGAAGATCAAGTTTGCATTATTCGCGAGAATCTCAAGACTGCTCAGTCACGTCAGAAAAGTCAGTATGACCGTCATCACCAAGACATGGTCTATCAACCTGGCGAAAAGGCTTATCTTCGAGTTACACCAATGAAGGGTGCTCACCGCTCCGGGATCAAGGGCAAGCTAGCTCCTCGCTATATCGGTCCCTTCAATATTCTCGAAAGGCGAGGAAAAGTGGCATATCAACTGGAGCTTCTGCCGAACCTTTCTTAGGTTCATGATGTGTTCCATGTGTCACAACTCCGCCGTTGCTTCAAGGATCCAATCCGAGCGGTGGATCATGAAGTGCTCGAATTGCAACAGGACCTCTCTTATAAAGAGCATCCGGTCCGCATTCTTGACCAAGCTGAACGCCGCACACGTCAGAAGGCGATCAAATTCCTCAAAGTCCAGTGGTCGAATCACTCTGAAGACGAAGCCACTTGGGAACGCGAGGACCGCCTGCATGATGAATACCCCGCACTGTTTCCTTCTACCTCCTAAATCTCGAGATGAGATTTCTTGTAGTGGAGGAGATTTGTAACGCTCGGATAATCATGCTACAGTGATCTCACGTTAATGGTGACACGTCACCTCTGTCACTATAATTAATCTCGGGTTAATTCAAAAACCGTTTCAAATTTAAATCCTAAATAAGTCAAACGACAAAAGTTTCAAATATTAAAATAAAATGTTTGGGCTATGTCTATTATTGCATCGGTAATTATGGTGAAGCAAACACAATTTTTTCAAAATACCTAAATGAGCTAAACTAATTAAAACAGAAAAGAAATAATAAAAGATAATACAAAAGGGAAAACCGAAAACAAAAAAGAAGAAGAAAGAGAAAGCCCCCCCTCCCTGGGCCGTGGCCCAAGTGGGCCAACCCACCTAGCCCATTCGGCCACACCCACCGGCCCAACCCCTCCCCTCAATAACCCCACCAGGGGGGAAACCCTAACCCACTCCCCGCACCCACTCACCCCTCCTCTCTCCCGATCTGGATCGGGATCCAAAGGAGACCAAAGCCGCCCGGTACGCTCCCGCCACACGCCAGCGCCCGGAGCTCGACGACCCCGCCGCCAGGAGCCCTCCCCACCGGCCTGCTTCCTCCTCTCCGCCGGCCTGCCTCCTCCTCGTCGACGCCATCCCCGTCCCCCTCCACCACGGTCCTCCTCGACCTCCATCGAGCACGCTGCCCATTCCCTACGCACCCCGGTGAGGACCCCGGTCCTCCTGCTCCCCGTCCCCTCTCGCCGGTGCTTGCCTCGCTCCGGTGCCGCGCTCGTCGTGCCCCGACCCGCGCTCACCGTGGCCTCGCCCCGCCCGGCGTGCCCCTGTTCGCCACCCCCGTACGGGCTCGCCTCGTGGCCGCGCTTCCCCGTGGGCCTTGGCCTCGCCTTCCCCCTCGGTGGCGCTACTCGTCGGCGGCCCTCCCGGGCAACCCCGCACCAGTGCCGGGCCGCACCCCTGCTCTCGCTCTGCAGATCTGCTCCACCGCGCCACCCCGCTCCCACCGGCCGCACGCCGCCGCGCCTCCCCCTGCATGCTCTCTGCCGCCTTGCTGCTTCCCGCGCGACGCCGCGCCCCTGCACGCACGTCGGGCATGATGCCCGCGCCTTTGCCTCGTGCGGCCGCCTTGCTTCGCCTGCTCATGGTGGGCGTGCTCCGGCGACCACCCTCGCCTCTACGGCCTCGCCGCACCACCTGGTGGCTCGGGCGTGCGGGCACCCCTTTGCCCCGCTGCCCGCTATGCCACCCGAACCCGCTATGCCCCCTAGGGCCAATGACATGGGGGCCCCAGCCCTAGAACATTTTTACAAAATAATAATAATAATAATAATAAATAAACTTAATTAATTAATTAAATAAATTAATTATGTTAATTAATCCTAGTTAATTAATCTAACTAATTTGTTAGTTAATTAAACAGCAGTTTGTTTAGCCTAATCTCTAATTAACCTAAACAGTGTATGACAGGTGGGTCCCACTAGACCCACTGGTCAGGTTGACCAAGTCAACTCTGTTGACTGCTGATGTCAGCATGACATCATGCTGATGTCATTAATCTATTTTTCGAATTAATTTAAATAATTAATTAAATTCCAGAAATTAATAAAATCTTTAGAAAATCATATCTTTTAATTCGTATCTCGGATTAAAATATTTTCAACATGAAAGTTGCTCAGAACGTCGAGACGATTCCGGATACGCAACCCGTTCGTCTGCCACACCTCCCTAACCTAACGAACTCGTAACTTTCCCCCTCCGGCTACTCTGCCCGAAAACGCGAAACACCAGGGATACTTTCCCGGATGTTTTCCCCCTTCACCGGTACCACCTCGTACCGCATTAGGGCACACCTAGCACCACGCTTTGTCATGTCATGCATCGTCATGCATTTGTTTGCATTATATTTATTGTTTCTTCCCCCTCTTCTCTCGCTAGACACCGAGACTGACGCCGCTGCTACCCAGTACGACTACGGTGTTGACGACCCCTCTCTCTTGCTAGAGCAACTTGGCAAGCCCCCCCTTGATCACCAGATATCGCCTACTCTTCTCTCTACTTCTTGCATTAGAGTAGTGTAGCATGTTACTGCTTTCCGTTCATCCTATCCTGATGCATAGCCTGTCCTTGCTACTACTGTTGTTACCTTTACCTGCAATCCTAATGCTTAGTATAGGATGCTAGTTTATCATCAGTGGCCCTACATTCTTGTCCGTCTGGCATGCTATACTATCGGGCCGTGATCACTCGGGAGGTGATCACGGGTATATACTATATAGTTTATACATGATACATGTGATGACCAAAGTCGGGTTGGCTCTGGGAGTACCCGCAGTTGATTCACGAATTGGGGGCTGGAAGGACATACTTTCCCGATGGCCCTATGTGTGGATCTTTGTAGCGAAGTGACAGGGCAGGTTGAGACCACCTAGTAGAGAGGTGGGCCTGGCCCTGGTCGGCGTTCGCGGTTATTTCAAGATAACACGTTTAACGAGATCTTGGTATTTGATCTAAGTTTGGCTACTGGCCTATACGCACTAACCATCTACGCGGGGACAGTTATGGGCACTCGACGTCGTGGTATCAACCGAAGCCTTCATGACATCAGCGACTGAGCGGCGCGCGCCGGGTTGGACCGCGTAACGCAACTTCCTTTGTAATGGAGGTTGCTAGGTCTGCTCTCCGGCAGTGTACGCAATGTGCAGATGTGCAATGGGCGTTGGGCCCAGACCCCTGCGCCATAGGATTTAGACCGGCGTGCTGACCTCTCTGTTGTGCCTAGGTAGGGCTGCGACGTGTTGATCTTCCGAGGCCGGGCATGATCCAGGAAAGTGTGTCCGGCCAAATGGGATCGAGCGTGTTGGGTTACGTGGTGCACCCCTGCAGGGAAGTTAATCTATTCAAATAGCCGTGATCTTCGGTAACAGGACGACTTGGAGTTGTACCTTGACCTTATGACAACTAGAACCGGATAATTAATAAAACACACCCTTCCAAGTGCTAGATACAACCGGTGATCGCTCTCTCACAGGGCGACGAGGGGAGGATCATCGGTTAGGATTTTGCTACACAATGCTACTTGGTGAACTTATCATCTACTCTCTTCTCCTGCTGCAAGATGGAGGTTACCAAAAGCGTAGTCTTCGAGAGGATTAGCTATCCCCCTCTTATTCCGGCATTCTGCAGTTCAGTCCACATATGATACCCTTATTCCATTTGATACCAATGCATACATATGTAGTGTAGCTCCTTGCTTGCGAGTACTTTGGATGAGTACTCACGGTTGCTTTTCTCCCCCTTTCCCCCTTTCCTATACCTGGTTGTCGCAACCAGATGTTGGAGCCCAGGAGCCAGACGCCACCGTCGACGACGACTCCTACTACACCGGGGGTGCCTAATACTACGTGCTGCCCGCTGACGATGACCAGGAGTAGTTTAGGAGGATCCCAGGCAGGAGGCCTGCGCCTCTTTCGATCTGTATCCCAGTTTGTGCTAGCCTTCTTAAGGCAAACTTGTATAACTTATGTCTGTACTCAGATATTGTTGCTTTCGCTGACTCGTCTATGATCGAGCCCTTGTATTCGAGCCCTTGAGGCCCCTGGCTTGTAATATGATGCTTGTATGACTTATTTTATTTGTAGAGTTGTGTTGTGATATCTTCCTGTGAGTCCCTGATCTTGATCGTACATGTTTGCGTGTATGATTAGTGTACGATTGAATCGGGGGCATCACAAGTTTGTATCAGGAGCTGGACACCTCCCCCTTCAGGCACATTGCTATCGCATCCGATGTTGGTGCGGAGGGTTACTACATTGCGGCCTACTCCACTGTCACCCGAGAGCCCTTCTACCATCAGAACCTGGTTCTGCATGCTGATGGGCTGGATAGAGCTAACCGAGCTCTTCGCCACGAGTTGTACACCACCCATCAACACCTGTATCGTGCTCTGACGCTGTTGCACCCCTCTGTATGATCTGATGATCTGTCGCGTTCTGCAATCTACCCTGCCAGGACCGTGATGCCCCAGGGTGTCGGCTGGCCAGATGTGGGAGGCTACTCTCCTGCACTTGGTCCTCTCCTGCCACCTGTGCATCGGGTTCTGCACCAGAGTATCCGCGGATGTAGGATCGAAAGTATGTCTAGAGGGGGGGGGGTGATTAGACTACTTGACCAAATAAAAACTTAACCTTTTCCCAATTTTAGTTCTTGGCAGATTTTAACTATCTTAGGACAAGTCAAGCAATCATCACACAATTCAAGCAAGCATGCAAAGAGTATATTGGCAGCGGAAAGTAAAGCATGCAACTTGCAAGAATATAAAGGGAAGGGTTTTGAGGATTCAAACGCAATTGGAGACACGGATGTTTTTCTCGTGGTTCGGATAGGTGGTGCTATCCTACATCCACATTGATGGAGACTTCAACCCACGAAGGGTAACGGTTGCGCGAGTCCACGAAGGGCTCCACCCACGAAGGATCCACGAAGAAGCAACCTTGTCTATCCCACCATGGCCATCGCCCACGAAGGACTTGCCTCACTAGCGGTAGATCTTCACGAAGTAGGCGATCTCCTTGCCCTTACAAACTCCTTGGTTCAACTCCACAATCTTGTCGGAGGCTCCCAAGTGACACCTAGCCAATCTAGGAGACACCACTCTCCAAGAAGTAACAATTGGTGTGTTGATGATGAACTCCTTGCTCTTGTGCTTCAAATGATAGTCTCCCCAACACTCAACTCTCTCTCATAGGATTTGGATCTAGCGGAAAGAAGATTTGAGTGGAAAGCGACTTGGGGAAGGCTAGAGATCAAGATTCATATGGTTGGAATGGAATATCTTGGTCTCAACACATGAGTAGGTGGTTCTCTCTCAGAACATATGAGTTGGAATGGTGTATGTGTTCTGATGGCTCTCTCCAAAAGTGAAGAGGAGGTGGAGGGGTATATATAGCCTCCACACAAAATCCAACCGTTACACACAATTTACCAATCTCGGTGGGACCGAATAAACAAACTCGGTCAGACTGAAATAGTAAACCTAGTGACCGTTGGAGATTTCGGTGGGACTGACATGCAACTCGGTAGGACCGATTCGGTTAGGGTTTGGGCATAACGTAATCTCGGTGAGACCGATTGTACAAACTCGGTGAGACCGAGTTTGGCAATAAGCTAACCAGAGAGTTGGTCAGGCAAACTCGGTGGGACCGAAAAGTTACAAGAAGGAAATAGAGAGTTTACATTGCAATCTCGGTGGGACCGATTCGCTCTTTCGGTGAGACCGAAAAATTACGAAAGGGAAACAGAGAGTTTGCAATCCCATCTCGGTGAGACCGAGATCCTTATCGGTAGGACCGAATTGCTAGGGTTTGGCAGTGGCAAATGACAAGTGAAACTCGGTGGCGCCGGATTGAAAGAATCGGTATGACCGAGTTTGGCTTAGTGTTTAGGTCATTTGTGGCTATGGAAAAGTGGTTGAGGATTTGGAGCATATCACCAAGCACATAAAGCAAGAGGCTCATTAAGCAACACCTCATCCCTCCTTGATAGTATTGTCTTTTCCTAAAGACTCAATGTGATCTTGGATCACTAAAATATAAAATGAAGAGTCTTGAACTTTTGAGCTTGAGCCAATTCTTTGTCCTTAGCATTTTGAGGGTTCCACTTTCACATCCATGCCATGCCAATCATTGAGCTTTCCTGAAATAATCATCTTGAAATAGCGTTAGCTCAATGAGCTATATGTTGTTATGAATTACCAAAACCACCTAGGGATAGTTGCACTTTCAATCTCCCCCTTTTTGGTAATTGATGACAACATATAGATCAAAGCTTCGACAAATTATAATAAACATGAAATACATCGTCGCTTTGAGAAGTATGTGACAAGTAAGAGCTCCCCCTAAATTTGTGCATATTTAGAATTTGCTTTGGACTGCAAATGCACAAGGAATTAGAGTCATGGGTTACTCTTCCGTGTCACATACATCTTGATGGAGCGCTCAAAAATGATAAGAAACAAGTACATGCACTCATCACCAAGAATAGTGAGTGATCACATAAGATAGATAGAATGATAATATTTAGCAAACATTAAGTGTAGCTTATGATCAAACACATGGTAATCGATGTCTCACAGGCATAAGGACGTAGTATCTCACACACAAGCAAATAAAGTTCGAAAAACCAACAAATAAAACAAGAGAGAATAAAAGCAACACTCTCTCTCGAAGCCTATGATCTATACATTTTCTCCCCCTTTGGCAACAAGTTACCAAAAAGTTCCTAGAAAATGCATAGTGCTAAGTCGACGCTCAGGCTTGATCTTCAGGTAGTGGTGGAGTCCGGAGCACTCCAAGGACGAAGCCTTCGGTAGATGTGGTCGGAGTTGAAGCTGAAGTGGACGCTGGAGCTGGTGGAACTGAGGCTGTGGCTGGCACAGACGTGGTAGCTCTGGTGTTAGCAACTGGCATTGCAGACGACCTCGGACCTCGTGGCACCCTGGCAAAAGCATCAGTCGTAGTACTGCCTCTCCTCTCATTCGTGTCATCCTGGAGCTGCTCCACGGCAGTCTGTATCTCTGTCACCTTGATGTCCAAATCATAGAACCTCTGTTCCATGATCCTCTCTAAGCTTGCCTGGTTCTGAGTTAGGGTGGCTAGTCCTTGCTCAATCCGCAGGGTGGACGCAATCAGGTAACCAAGCTGCTCTTGTTTGGTTTTTAGAAAATATTCAGATGCCTCCTCTTGAGTAGGCATCCTGGCAGCCTTCTCCTTCTTCGCATTCTCCTTCTTGGCTTGTGCTTGGGCAGATGATGGCTCATTCTCAGTCATGATCACTTGATTATCTTCGAAGTCTGGACGGATGGGCAGGTGTTCCTTATCCAACAAGTATGTGCCCGTGCCCATCTTTGAGTTGACGAGCTCCTGAATCTGTGGGGCACACCCACAACTCCTCTTCTGGTCGGCAGTTGTCCTCTTGACTGCTTCCACTATGAGGCTCATGACTTTGAATTTCTGAGGTACATCAAAGATATGTAGCAAGTTAATGGCATGACCTCTGATCATCCTGTGATCTCCAGACTTGGGAAAAAGAGTGTGCCTAAGGATCCAGTTGATCGCAGGCAATCCTGATAGCAAGTGTTTCACAGACCCAAACTGGTGAGTGTCAAGATCATCTGTTGGAATCTCCTTGTATATATTTGCCATAGAGTTGTGATCCATCTTCTTCTTGGAGTAGACATCTAAGTCATCTTCATTTTCCTCGGGGGCATTGATAAGCTGTGCCCATTCAGCAACTGTGGACTGGTACCTCGTACCTTCTGACATCCAAGTGATCCTCCCATCTGGGTAGAAGTGTGCTGTGGAGTAGAATTGCATGATTAGCTCCTCGTTCCACTTTGTGAGCTTCTGCCCAACAAAGTCTGCAACTCCACACGCACTAAAGCTGTCATACACTCCAGGATAGTGTTCCTCATTTTCCTTCATGTAGGTCCAGTCGACCCATCTCATGTCACATACTGTTGGCTTCTTGTCAAGCAAAACTGTCTCATAGAAATCCTGCTGCTCCTTGGTGTGAAACCTGTAGTCCACTGCAGTCCTCCTTCTGGTAGCATAGGGATCTGTCTCTCTCCACTTCCTCAGCCCTGAGTCTTTCCTGAGCTTCATATTCTCAGCCACATGATGAGCATCATTGTGGTCTAGGATCTTGGGCTTAAGCTTCCTAAGGACATGCTCTTCCTCTTCCTCTGCAGCTTCAGGCACTGGGGCCTTGTTCTTTTCAGTGGCTGGAATGCTTCTTGTGTTTCTCTTTGGTGCACTCTTTGGCTTAGATGCAGCCTTGGGTGCTTCCTTGGGCTTGGATGCAGTTGCCTCTGACCTTATGGCATCTCCCATAAGTTTGGGTGCCTTGGGTGCTGGTGCAGCAACCTCTTCTTCTTCCTCCTCATATTCCATGATGGAGGCCTTGCCAAGCACTCTGGCTACAGTCTTCTTGACTCTTTCCTTCCTCTTTTTGCCCTCAACAGCAACTAGCTCTGTGGGTGCAGGCTTCTCAGATGAAGCTCTAACCTTAGACATGGGCTGCCTGCCTACTGGCCTTTTGATTTTCAGCACTGGCTTTGTGCCTTGAGCTGGCTCAACTCTCCTTGATGTGGCCTCTTCCTCTGCCACATAATCTTCATCTTCAGAATCAGAAGTTCTCTTCTTCCTTTGTCTAGTGGCAGCTTTAGGCAGATTGCTGGGGGTGCTCCTGCTGCCATCATCTGAAGAGCTGGAGGGACTAGTGCCCTCACTCATCACCACTTGCTGCTCTCAGAGGTTCTGGCTGTCACTTTGGTCTGACATGATGCAAACTCTGACTGCTGACCCTGTGAATAGATTATAGATGAGATAGAGTGGATGAGCATCACAAAGTGCAGAGATTTTGCAAAAGAGTAATTCAAAAACTTAGTTTTAGTTTCCCACTGAAATCATCTCGGATCTACCGATTTTCAAACTCGGTGACACCGAAGCAGTTTTGGCACCAGAACTAGTGAACTCGGTCAGACCGAGTCACAGTTTGGTGGCACCGAGACTGCTAGGGTTTCACAGAGTTCCAAAATTGGTCACACCGATAAGTAATTCCCGGTCAGACCGAGTTTTACTTGTGCAATGGCATAAGCCAAATCGATGGGACCGAGTTTTTCAACTCGGTGGGTCCAAGATGGTTTCGGCGGAAACCTAACCCTAAAATTTTCGAATTAAACCTAATCTACGAGTTCATTGACTGGATAGGAGTTTATCAAACGTGGCAAGAATCATGATGATCACAATGTGCTAGGAATCAGATTGGAGAATAGCACAAAGATCGAGTCCATACCCTAGTTCGGCGGAGACTCGCTACGGCGTCAACGGCGGGGCAGAATTCCCGTTGACGGCGATGGAGACCAGCGACTGGAGGCGGCTGGCGGTGAGGAGGACGATCCGGAGACCCAGGAGGCAGAGCGAGCTATGCGCGGGCGAAGAGGTTTCGGAGAAATTTCCAAAATTTTGCCCGTCACTATATATAGCCCGACCCTGTCGGCGTGACCGAGTGGAACAACTCGGTGGCACCGAGGTGCAAAACTGTATACAGTTATTGCAACTCGGTGTGACCGAGTGGTACAAATCGGTTGCACCGAGATCGAAAACCTAGATCAACTTAATGATCTCGGTAGGACTGAAAGTATGGTATCGGTCAGACCGAGAATCACAAAGAGATTTTGGAAGTTTAAGTCTATGACGAATAGGGGACTCCGAGCGCTCCTCACACAGAGTGGTTCGAATCTGACTTGATCAAATTTTGTGATGCAGCATGAATAGAGTTTGAGACGAGAAAAGCATAGATAGCTAGAGGAGGTTCTTAGGCATTCTTGTCCATCCACTTGGCAACAGAAGATAAAGCCAAAAAATCAAAACAACAAGTGGATGTCCTCGAATGAGTAAAATATGCAACCAACATGCTCACACAATAAGATGGCAAATGAAATATGTGGCAAAGCATGCACAACCAATTCTAGCATCTATCAAGCAATTTGTGATGACTAGGTCATCTATATATGAGTATATTGACTTAGGAGTCAAGTGAGAACACTTGATCGTAGGTCATACTCATCGTTTAAGCTCAAGTGGGGTTACCACTTTTACATAAAGCATTGTTGTATTCACATCTTTAGAGTTGCATTAGCTCAAGTTTTGGAGTAAAGCTCCCCCTAGATGTGATATCCCCCCTAAGAGGGATAAACTAACCTTGGGTTTTGTCGATGATGATTTCATGTAGATGTTGAAGATGTGGATGCTCAATGTTGATGTAGATCACTTGGAGCTATCCATTTGAGTGAATTGCACTTTCAATACCTACATGGGTTAGTCCCACAAGGAACAAACAAGGATATCCATAGACATAGAGTGATGCATACACAAGATGATGTCCATGAAAACTTTAGGTTACCTTGTCCCTTGTCTTACCAACAAGAGGGTTTGTGACTCCTTGAACTAGTGCAAGATGTGGAAGTTGATTGCACTTGTTCTTGCCAAGATGATAAGAGTGAAGTATGTTGGCGGAGTCACCCATAAGAAATCTCTAGTTATTCTTCTTCGGGATCCACACCATCTTGATGGGAATCCTCGGTGTTGTAGTTCGACTTGATGAACTGGAACTTGAAGTAGTCTTGGGAACCCACTTGACCAAGGCCTTAGGAGCTCCTTCAAATGCATCAATTTCCTCTTGAAGCTTGTCCTTGCCTTTTTGCTTGTGGTCTTGTGGTGGAAGATCATCTTGAGCTTGTGTCCCCTTGAAAGAAGTATCAGACTTCTCTTGTTGAGGAACAAACTTTGTCTTGGGGTATTGATCTTCTTCCCACTCAACTCCATTGGCATTGAACTTTCGTTCAAAACCAACACCTTGATTCTTCTGGTGCATTCCTTGCTTGCGCACAATTTCCTCGAATTGCTTACTCCCGGCAAGGCTTTTGTACACTCCTTTCTCTATAATCCCCTTCAATAAGCTATTTTCTTGCTCAAGTGTAACTTGGCTAAGAGAATCATTAGTGGAATCAGGAGAACTACTAGAAGCAACAATATTGGATTTAGCATGATCATTGTTACTACTAGAGGAAGAATCTTTCTTGTTCTTGTTACTAGACTTGACTTGAGGCATGTAAGTGGATAATAGTAAACGCTTGGCAATGTAAGAAGAACTTTTCTTGCGGAGATCATCATTGAATGCTTTTAAGAACTCATGCTCTTGCTCAAGATTGAGCTTTTCAAAGCGTAATTTCTCATGAGCTCTTAAAAGTTCTCGATGATCTTCGAAGATAGTTTCATGAGCTAACTTAAGAGTGTTTAGTTCTTAAGAAAGAGCCTCAATCTTCTCCTTATCATTGTCATTCGTTTTATCTTGATTAGCATGATTAATTGATGTTTCATCATAGTACTCATCACTAGAGTTGTCAACAAGCAAGTCATCATCACCTAACAAGTCATCTTCATCACTATTAAAATCAACATACTCGGGGTGTGTTACCTTAGGACCTTTAGCCATGAAGCATCTTCCAATTCCTTCATTTGGTGAGTCAAATATGTCGTAGGAGTTGGTTGACACAAGTGCTAGACCGGCAACACCTTCATCTTGAGTATCTTCGGAGTCGGAGTGATAACTTCTCTCGGAGTGGCTGTCGGAGTCGGAGCCGGATACCCATTCACCAACATGAGCTTGATGTCTTTGTTTTGTGTAGCTCCTTGATGATTTTTCCTTCCTTTCCGAATCCTTGCTTCTCCGTGAGTATCTCCGTTCATAACGATCATCTCTACTCCTTCTCTCTCTTGGTGGTGATTCTTTGCTTCTTCCTTTTGGAGAATCTTCTCTTCTCTTGTAGGGAGACGTACACTCATTGGAATAGTGTCCGGGTCTTCCACAATTATAGCAGTTTCGCTCTCGACAAGAAGATCTTTTGTCATTGTAGGACCTTGACTTGAAGCTTCTATCTTTGCTTCTACTCTTGTAGAACTTGTCGAAGTTCTTCACCATTAAGCTCAATTCTTCATTGAAGTTTTGTTTCTCACTTGATGATGTGGGGAATTCACATGAGGCTTTGTGGGCACCACTTGAATTGTTGTGAAGTTCCTCTTTATCCTTGAGTGACATCTCATGAGCAACAATCCTTCCAATCACTTCTGTTGGTTTGAGATCTTTGTAATTGGGCATCACTTGAATCAATGTGCACACGGTATCATATTTCCCATCCAAAGCTCTTAGGATCTTCTTGATGATGAATCTATCGGTCATCTCTTCACTTCCTAAGCCGGCAATCTCATTTGTGATGAGAGCAAGCCTAGAGTACATTTCGGCGACACCTTCACCATCCTTCATCTTGAACTTGTCAAGTTGACTTTGGAGCACATCCAACTTGGATTCCTTGATGGAGTCGGTACCTTCGTGCATATCAATCAAAGTGTCCCAAATTTCCTTTGCATTCTCAAGACGGCTGATTTTGTTGAATTCTTCGGGGCACAATCCGTTGAAGAGAATATCACAAGCTTGAGCATTGTATTGCAACATCTTCAACTCATCCGCGGTAGCTTCACGGTTTGGTTCTCTCCCATCAAAGAACTCACCTTGCAAACCAACACAAACAATAGCCCATACGGAAGGGTTATGTCCAAGAATATGCATTTTCATTTTATGCTTCCAACTAGCAAAATTAGTGCCATCAAAGTAAGGACCTCTATGGTGATAATTTCTCTCGCTAGACGCCATACTCTCCTAGGTTGTGAAACCAAGGCTATGACCACCAAAAGCTATGGAGATCAAGGCAAATGGAGACCAAAGCTCTGATACCACTTGTAGGATCGAAAGTATGTCTAGAGGGGGGGTGATTAGACTACTTGACCAAATAAAAACTTAACCTTTTCCCAATTTTAGTTCTTGGCAGATTTTAACTATCTTAGGACAAGTCAAGCAATCGTCACACAATTCAAGCAAGCATGCAAAGAGTATATTGGCAGCGGAAAGTAAAGCATGCAACTTGCAAGAATATAAAGGGAAGGGTTTTGAGGATTCAAACGCAATTGGAGACACGGATGTTTTTCCCGTGGTTCGGATAGGTGGTGCTATCCTACATCCACGTTGCTGGAGACTTCAACCCACGAAGGGTAATGGTTGTGCGAGTCCATGGAGGGCTCCACCCATGAAAGGTCCACGAAGAAGCAACCTTGTCTATCCCACCATGGCCATCGCCCACGAAGTACTTGCCTCACTAGCGGTAGATCTTCACAAAGTAGGCGATCTCCTTGCCCTTACAAACTCCTTGGTTCAACTCCACAATCTTGTCGGAGGCTCCCAAGTGACACCTAGCCAATCTAGGAGACACCACTCTCCAAGAAGTAACAAATGGTGTGTTGATGATGAACTCCTTGCTCTTGTGCTTCAAATGATAGTCTACCCAACACTCAACTCTCTCTCATAGGATTTGGATCTAGTGGAAAGAAGATTTGAGTGGAAAGCGACTTGGGGAAGGCTAGAGATCAAGATTCATATGGTTGGAATGGAATATCTTGGTCTCAACACATGAGTAGGTGGTTCTCTCTCAAAACATATGAGTTGGAATGGTGTATGTGTTCTGATGGCTCTCTCCACGAGTGAAGAGGAGGTGGAGGGGTATATATAGCCTCCACACAAAATCCAACCGTTACACACAATTTACCAATCTCGGTGGGACCGAATAAACAAACTCGGTCGGACCGAAATAGTAAACCTAGTGACCGTTAGAGATTTCGGTGGGACTGACATGCAACTCGGTAGGACCGATTCGGTTAGGGTTTGGGCATAACGTAATCTCGGTGAGACCGATTGCACAAACTCGGTGAGACCGAGTTTGGCAATATGCTAACCAGAGAGTTGGTCAGGCAAACTCGGTGGGACCGACTCGCTCTTTCGATGAGACCGAAAAGTTACAAGAAGGAAACAGAGAGTTTACATTGCAATCTCGGTGGGACCGATTCGCTCTTTTGGTGAGACCGAAAAGTTACGAAAGGGAAACAGAGAGTTTGCAATCCCATCTCGGTGAGATCGAGATCCTTATCGGTAGGACCGAATTGCTAGGGTTTGGCAGTGGCAAATGACAAGTGAAACTCGGTGGCGCCGGATTGAAAGAATCGGTATGACCGAGTTTGGCTTAGTGTTTAGGTCATTTGTGGCTATGGAAAAGTGGTTGAGGATTTGGAGCATATCACCAAGCACATAAAGCAAGAGGCTCATTAAGCAACACCTCATCCCTCCTTGATAGTATTGGCTTTTCCTAAAGACTCAATGCGATCCTGGATCACTAAAATATAAAATGAAGAGTCTTGAACTTTTGAGCTTGAGCCAATTCTTTGTCCTTAGCATTTTGAGGGTTCCACTTTCACATCCATGCCATGCCAATCATTGAGCTTTCCTGAAATAATCATCTTGAAATAGCATTAGCTCAATGAGCTATATGTTGTTATGAATTACCAAAACCACCTAGGGATAGTTGCACTTTCAGCGGACCCCAGGCTACTCGCGTGGAGGTCTTCCCTTCGCGTCACTACCAGCTATCGGGCTACACCTACCTCTGCAGTACCGCGTGGGACTAATGTAGACTTGCTTGTTAGTGTTAGATGCATTCGCCGCGGGCCTGTGTGCCGCCTATGATGTCTTAGCCTATATACCGAACTCTGTGTAACAAACTCTATGCATGATCTCCTTTGTAAGATATGCCGACTACTATGTAGTATCTATCGTGCTGCTTTCGTTGTGCATGTTTCATCATGAATGATTCTTGTCTTTGCAAATTTCTCAATGCTGAACTACCCCTGTTATATATTAGCAGGATGGTTAGACCAGGTGGTCGTGGTCGTGGTGGCAACGCCCCACCACCGCCTGAGTACATGGCTGGGATGATGCAACAGTGTGAGCTGAATCGTTAGTTCATGGAGAATATTATGGCTCAGTTTCCTCGCCCCAATATGAACCAGCAGCCAACCCAAGTGACTCTGCAGGATTTCATGCGCCTCAACCCAACCGTGTACCGCAACTCAACTCAGCCTCTGGATGCTGACGACTGGCTCCGTGACATCACCTATGAGATGGAGTCTGCTGATGTAGCCCCTGCCAGCTATGTCACCTTTGCTTCCTTCTTCCTGAAAGGACCTGCAGCTCAATGGTGGGACAGCCATAGGCATACTCTGCCAGCTGGAATAGTCATCACCTGGCCAGACTTCCAAGCCGCCTTCCGTGCTCGCTTCATTCCTCAGGGAGTCATGGACCAGAAGAAGCGTGAGTTTCGCAACCTCACCCAAGGCAACAAAACCATGTCTATGGTTAGGAAACATAACCATCATTGATTCAACGAGCTAGTCAAGTAGAGGCAAACTAGTGGCACTCTGTTTGTCTACGTATTCACATATGTACTAAGTTTCCGATTAATACAATTCTAGCATGAATAATAAACATTTACCATGATATAAGGAAATATAAATAACAACTTTATTATTGCCTCTAGGGCATATTTCCTTCAGTCTCCCACTTGCACTAGAGTCAATAATCTAGATTACATTGTAATGATTCTAACACCCATGGAGTCTTGGTGCTGATCATGTTTTGCTCGTGAGAGACGCTTAGTCAATGGGTCTACAACATTCAGATCCATATGTATCTTGCAAATCTCTATGTCTCCCTCCTTGACTTGATCGCGGATGGAATTGAAGCGTCTCTTGATGTGCCAAGGCAATTGCACCAGTATTGTCACAAAAGATTTTCATTGGACCCGATGCACTAGGTATGACACCTAGATCGGATATGAACTCCTTCATCCAGACTCCTTCATTTGCTGCTTCCGAAGCAGATATGTATTCGCTTCACACGTAGATACCGTCACGACTCTCTACTTGGAACTGCACCAACTGACAGCTCCACCATTTAATAAAAACACGTATCCGGTTTGTGACTTAGAGTCATCCGGATCAGTGTCAAAGCTTGCATCGATGTAACATTACGATGAGCTCTTTGTCACCTCCATATACGAGAAACATATCCTTAGTCCTTTTCAGGTATTTCAGGATATTCTTAACCGCTGTCCAGTGATCCACTCCTGGATTACTTTGGCACCTCACTGCTAAACTGATAGCAAGGCACACATCAGGTCTGGTACACAACATTGCATACATGATAGAGCCTATGGCTGAATCATAGGGAACACCTTTCATTTTCTCTCTATCTTCTGCAGTGGTCGGGCATTGAGTCTGACTCAACTTCACACCTTGTAATAACGGCAAGAACCCTCTCTTTGCCTGATCCATTTCGAAGTTCTTCAAAACTTTATCAAGGTATGTGCTTTGTGAAAGTCCAATTAAGCGTCTTGATCTATATCTGATCTTATTCAAGTATCCTTTTATGCTATTCAGAAATTCAGTATCATTTCTAATCAACAATATGTCATCTACATATAATATCAGAAATGCAACGGATCTCCCACTCACTTTCTTGTAAATATAGACTTCTCCAAAAGTCTGTATAAAACCATATGCTTTGATCACACTATCTGTAATGCCCCGGATACAACTTTCCATATTTGTAACTCCGACTCTTGCCTTTTCTGGAGATGCGATATGAGTTTCCCTTCGTGGTTGGGTTTTGTTTTCGTTTTGCATTTTGTTCATGTCATGCATCTCATATCATGTCATCATGTGCATCGCATTTGCATACATGTTCGTCTCTTGCATCCGAGCTTTTTCCCCGTTGTCCGTTTTGCAATCCGACACTCCTACATCCTCCGGCTCCCTCTTTTGTCTCTTTTCATGAGCGGGTGTTAAAATTTCTCGGAATTGACCGAGATTTGCCAAGCGGCCTTGGTACACCACCGGCAGACTTCCTGTCAAGTTTCGTGCCATTTGGAGTCCGTTTGATACTCCAACGGTTAAGCGGGGAACCGTAAAGGCCTCGTGGGTGTTGCAGCCCAACACCCCTCTAAAGTGGCCCAATAACCCATCCAAACACCCTCCATCCTCTCCGTCGTTCGATCACGATCGCGTGGCCGAAAACCGCACTCCATTTGGACATTCCTACCTCCCTCTGCCTATATATATATATGTGTGTGTGTGTGTGTGTGTGTGTGTGTGTGTGTGTGTGTGTGTCTCCGAAAGTGCAACTATCCCTAGGTGGTTTTGGTAATTCATAACAACATATAGCTCATTGAGCTAATTCTATTCCAAGATGATTATTTCAGGAAAGCTCAATGATTGGCATGGCATGGATGTGAAAGTGGAACCCTCAAAATGCTAAGGACAAAGGATTGGCTCAAGCTCAAAAGCTCAAGACTCTTCATTTTATATTTTAGTGATCCAAGATCACATTGAGTCTTTAGGAAAAGCCAATACTATCAAGGAGGGATGAGGTGTTGCTCAATGAGCCTCTTGCTTCATGTGCTTAATGATATGCTCCAAAATCCTCAGCTACTTTCCCATATCCACAAATGACCTAAACCCTAAGCCAAACTCGGTCATACCGATTCTATCTATCCGGCGCCAACGAGTTTCACTTGCCATAAGCCACTGCCAAACCCTAGCAATTCGGTCCTACCGATAGGGATCTCGATCTCACCGAGATGGGGTTGCAAACTCTCTGTTTCCCTTTCGTAACTTTTCGGTCTCACCGAAAGAGCGAATCGGTCCCACCGAGATTGCAATGTAAACTCTGTGTTTCCCTTTTGTAACTTTTCGGTCTCACCGAAAGAGCAAATCGGTCCCACCGAGAGTGCCTGACCAACTCTCTGGTTAGCTAATTACCAAAATCGGTCTCACCGAGTTTGTGTAATCGATCTCACCGAGATTACGTTATGCCCAAACCCTAACAGAATCGGTCCTACCGAGTTGCATGTCAGTCCCACCGAAAATCTCTAATGGTCACTAGGTTTACCTTTTCGGTCTGACCGAGTTTATTGATTCGGTCCCACCGAGATTGGTAGATTGTGTGTAACGGTTGGATTTTGTGTGGAGGCTATATATACCCCTCCACCTCCTCTTCATTCAAGGAGAGAGCCATCAAAACACATACACCATTCCAACTCATATGTTCTGAGAAAGAACCACCTACTCATGTGTTGAGACAAAGATATTCCATTCCTACCATATGAATCTTGATCTCTAGCCTTCCCAAGTTGCTTTCCACTCAAATCTTCTTTCCACTAGATCCAAATCCTACGAGAGAGAGAGTTGAGTGTTGGGGAGACTATCATTTGAAGCACAAGAGCAAGGAGTTCATCATCAACACACCGTTTGTTACTTCTTGGAGAGTGGTGTCTCCTAGATTGGCTAGGTGTCACTTGGGAGCCTCCGACAAGATTGTGGAGTTGAACCAAGGAGTTTGTAAGGGCAAGGAGATCGCCTACTTCGTGAAGATCTACCGCTAGTGAGGCAAGTCCTTCGTGGGCGATGGCCATGGTGGGATAGACAAGGTTGCTACTTCGTGGACCCTTCGTGGGTGGAGCCCTCCGTGGACTCGCGCAACCGTTACCCTTCGTGGGTTGAAGTCTCCATCAACGTGGATGTAGGATAGCACCACCTATCCGAACCACGGGAAAAACATCCGTGTCTCCAATTGCGTTTGAATCCTCCAAACCATTCCCTTTACATTCTTGCAAATTGCATGCTTTACTTTCCGCTGCCAATATACTCTCTGCATGCTTGCTTGAATTGTGTGATGATTGCTTGACTTGTTCTATAATAGCTAAAATCTGCCAAGAACTAAAATTGGGAAAAGGTTAAGTTTTTATTCGGTCAAGTAGTCTAATCACCCCCCTCTAGACAAACTTTCGATCCTACAGTCTCCCTCCGAAATTCGCGGTCTAACCCTAGTCTTCTTCCTCCACCGCGCATCCGGACGCGTCCGCGCCGCGCCGGACATGTCCACCGCGCCGCTCCACGTCGCTCCGACCAATGGCGTCGCGCCAAGTCACCTTCGCCGCCGCCCTCAGCCTACCGGAGCGCGCCACGTCGCCTCGCTGGCTCCCTCGCAGCCGCCGGGCCCGCAAGCCCAGATCTGGCCCGCCCGGCCCGGCCCGATCCGCCGCCGCCGCCCCCCGCGCTCGAGCCCGCGGGCACTCCGCCGCCCGCGCCCGAGTTTGCCGCGCGCCTCCACTCCGGCACCGGCCGCCTCCCGCCTCCGCCCCGGCCTCGTGCTCCGTGCCGCCGCCGCTCCGCCAGGCGCTCTGCCGGCGCCGCGCCGCCCGTCCCCGCCGCGTGCCTCGCCGGCGCACCCCGCTCCTCCAGCCGGCGAACCTCGCCACCGGTGCTGCCATGCCTCACCAGAGAGTGCCGCCTCGCCCCGCCGCCGTCCTCCTTCTTCATCTCCGGCTCCAACCCCAGTGAGCCCGGCTCCGCCTTGGAATCCGCGCCCAGATCCAGATCCACACGAGGTTGCCCCGACTTTTCACTAAGTCCCAAAAATATTTGCATTATGATGCTCCCTTCATCAAGCCATAACTTCATGTGTACTACTCCGTTTTGTGCGTGCCATATATCAAAATGTTCATCAGGACGTGCTCTTCATTTTGTTCCATTGTGCCATGCTTGTTTGTGTCCATCTTGATGCCCAAATCGCTGATGCAAGAGTGCTATAAAATGTTAGGTGCTGACTCTTAGCAGAGTATGAGCATATGTCATTTTTGCTACAATTGTTGTGTGCTGCATATGGGCATGAGATCTACATGTGTTTTGATATATGCCATGCCATCTTTACAAGGGTGTATGCCATGTATTTTTGTGATCAATGTGGTGACTAGCACAAGAATGCAAAGTAGCTCTCATGATATTGCTGATTTCAGGGACTTAGAATTTCACTAAGTCATTGCTCTGCTGTTATTTTTATGCCATGTATTCATGTTGCTACGGTGAGATCCATGCTTCTTTTGAGTATGTTCAGTAAGGATGATCTGGGCAAATGGTTGTGCTCTATCCATCCATACCCCTATTTGCATTTGTGGAGTGCCCTAGCATGTTTAAATCTTGCTCTACTTTTGCTATAAAATGTTCCTGGCAGATTGCTTACATGTTAATCAATTTTGCCATGGTTGTTGTGGTTGATCCATGCATGCTATGAACTTGTTCTTGCTTTGGTTAGCTTCATGATCATGGATTCTTGCTGGTAGTATGCTTATCTTGTCATGCAATGCCTTGTGTTGAGTGAATCGAGCTCGCAAAGATGCCTTCATAACTCTGTTTATGCCTTGTCCAGTTTTCTGCTAAGTCTGAATCTGTTAACGAAACTTGCTATGTTTACATGGGTGCCATTATATCTTCTAATCCTTTTTGGCTTATGGTCAGTAAGGGAATTTTGTTCTATGCTTTGAGTAGATTCATGACATGCCTTGTATTGCTATGTTCTGTTCCTGTAGCATGTTGTTATCTTGCTCTAAACATTTGTAGGATCGAAAGTATGTCTAGAGGGGGGTGATTAGACTACTTGACCAAATAAAAATCTAGCCTTTTCCCAATTTTAGTTCTTGGCAGATTTTAGCTATCTTAGCACAAGTCAAGCAATCTCCACACAATTGAAGCAAGCATGCAAAAGAGTATATGAGCAGCGGAAAGTAAAGAATGCAACTTGCAAGGATGTAAAGGGAAGGGTTTGGAGGATTCAAACGCAATTGGAGACACGGATGTTTTTGTCGTGGTTCCGATAGGTGGTGCTATCGTACATCCACGTTGATGGAGACTTCAACCCACGAAGGGTAACAGTTGCGCGAGTCCATGGGGGGATCCACCCACGAAGGGTCCACGAAGAAGCAACCTTGTCTATTCCATCACGGCTGTCGCCCATGAAGGACTTGCCTCACTAGCGGTAGATCTTCACGAAGTAGGCGATCTCCTTGCCCTTACAAACTCCTTGGTTCAACTCCACAATCTTGTCGGTGGCTCCCAAGTGACACCTAGCCAATCTAGGAGACACCACTCTCCAAGAAGTAACAAATGGTGTGTTGATGATGAACTCCTTGCTCTTGTGCTTCAAATGATAGTCCCCCCAACACTCAACTCTCTCTCACAGGATTTGGATTTGGTGGAAAGAAGATTTGAGTGGAAAGCAACTTGGGGAAGGCTAGAGATCAAGATTCATATGGTTGGAATGGAAGATCTTGACCTCAACACAAGTGTAGGTGGTTCTGTCTCAGAAAATGTGTATTGTAAGTGTAAGTATGTTCTGATGGCTCTCTCCACGAATGAAGAGTGGGTGGAGGGGTATATATAGCCTCCACACAAAATCTAACCGTTATACACAATTTGCCAAACTCGGTGGGACCGAATGGTTAAACTCGGTCGGACCGATTCAGCAAACTTAGTGACCGTTAGGATTTTCGGTGGGACTGAGATGCAACTCGGTAGGACCGATATGGTTAGGGTTAGGGCATAACGTAATCTCGATGTGACCGATTACACAAACTCGGTGGGACCGATTTTGGTAATAAGCTAACCAGAGAGTTGGTCAGGTAAACTCGATGGGACCGATTCACTCATCTCGGTGAGACCGAAATGTTACAAAAGGGAAACAGAGAGTTTACATTGCAATCTCGGTGGGACCGATCGCTCATCTCGGTAAGACTGAAACGTTATGAAGGGAAACAGAGAGATTACAATCCCATCTCGGTGAGACCGAGATCCCTATCGGTGAGACCGATTTGCCTAGGGTTTGTGGCAGTGGCTATGACATTTGAAACTCGGTGGCGCCGGATAAAAAGAATCGGTGGGGCCGAGTTTGACTTTTAGTTTAGGTCATATGTGGATGTGGGAAGGTAGTTGAGGATTTTGGAGCATATCACTAAGCATTTTGAGCAAGCAAGTCATTAAGCAACACCTCATCCCTCCTTGATAGTATTGGCTTTTCCTATAGACTCAATGTGATCTTGGATCACTAAAATATAAAATGTAGAGTCTTGAGCTTCAAGCTTGATCCAAACTTTTTGTCCTTAGAATTTTGAGGGATCCACTTTCCTCATCCATGCCATGCCATTCATTGAGCTTTTCTTGAAATATTAATCTTGGAATAATGTTCGCTCAATGAGCTATATGTTGTTAGGAATTACCCAAACCACCCAGGGATAGTTGCACTTTCAATCTCCCCCTTTTTGGTAATTGATGACAACATATAGATCAAAGCTTCAACAAATGATAATAAGAGTGAAACATAATGTCGCTTTGAGAAGTATGTGAAAAGCAAGAGCTCCCCCTAAATTTGTGCATATCTTAAGATTTGCTTTGGACTGCAAATGCACAATGAGTTAGGATCATGGGTTACTCTTCCATGTCACATACATCTTGGTGGAGCGCGCAAAATGATAAGAATTAAATACATGCACTCATCGCCAAGCAAAGTGGATGATCATATAAGGATAAGTAAGATAATATCATCTAACAAGCATAAGTGTAGCTTATGATCGACCACATGATCATCAATGTCTCACAGATAATAGCATAGTATCTCAAGCAATCAAAAGACAAACAAAGTTCAACCAAGAAGACAAGAGAGAACAAAAGAAAATTATCTCTCTCTCGAAGCCTATGATCTATACATTTTTCTCCTCCTTTGGCAACAAGTTACCAAAAAGTTCATAGAAAATGCATAGCACTAAAATGTCTCTCAGGCTTGGTCTTCAGGTGGTGGTGTCCGGAGAACTCCAAGAATGAAGGCTTCAGTCGAAGTAGATGGAGCTACTGGGGTAGGTGCTGGAGCTGGTGGCACTGAAGCTATAGCTGGTGCAGATGAAGTGGCTCTGGTGTCTGTTACTGGCACCATAGTTGATCTCTGAGCTCGAGGCACTCTGGAAAATGCATCAGTGGTTGTTCTGCCCTTCCTCTCCTGCATATCATCTCGTAGCTGCACCACAACTGACTGAATCTCAGTTACTTTGACATCTAAATCATAGAATTTTTGTTCCATGATTCTTTCCAGGCTCTCCTGGTTTTGAGTTAGGGTGGCCAACCCCTTCTCAATCCTCAGAGTTGATGCTATCAAATAACCAAGCTGGTCCTGCTTCCTTTTCAAAAAGTACTTAGTTGCCTCCTCTTGAGTTGGCATCTTGGCAGCCTTCTCTTTCTTTGCTTTCTCCTTCTTCTCTTGAGCTTGTACTGATGATGGTTCATTCTCATTCATCAGAACTTGATTGTCCTTGAAGTCTGGGTAGATAGGCAAGTGTTCCTTATCCAACAAGTATGTGCTTGTGCCCATCTTTGAGTTTATCAACTCCTGGATTTGTGGGGCATATCCACAACTTCTTTTCTGGTCAGCTGCAGCCTTCTTGATAGTCTCAACTATAAGGCTCATGACCTTGAACTTCTGTGGCACATCAAATATATGTAGCAAGTTAATTGCATGGCCTCTGATCATTCTGTGATCACCAGACTTGGGCAAGAGAGTGTGCCTAAGGATCCAATTGATTGTAGGCAGCCCTGACAGCAAGTGTTTTACTGACTCAAACTGGTGAGTCAAGATCATCTTCTGGAATCTACTTGTACATGTTTGCCATAGAGTTGTGATCCATCTTCTTCTTGGCATAGACATCCAAGTCATCTTCTTCTTCCTTAGGAGCATTGATCAGATTTTCCAATTCCTCAATAGTTGAGTGGTACCTTGTACCTTCAGACATCCATACTATCCTGCCATCTGGATAGAAGTGTGCTGTGGAGTAGAATTGCATTATGAGCTCCTCATTCCACTTTGTGAGCTTCTCCCCAACAAAGTCTGCAACTCCACAAGCACTGAAGCTGTCAAACACACCAGGATAGTGTTCCTCATTTTCCTTGATATACTTCCAGTCGACCCACCTCATTTCACACACTATAGGCTTCTTGGCCAACAACACTGTCTCATAGAAGTCCTGCTGTTCCTTTGTGTGGAACCTGTAATCAACAACAGTTCTTCTTCTTGTAGCATATGGGTCTATCTCTCTCCATTTCCTCAACCCTGAGTCTCTCCTGATCTTCATGTTCTCAGCCACAGGATGAGCATCATTGTGGTCTAGAATCTTGGGTTTGAGCTTCCTTAGGATTTGTCCTTCATCATCTTCATCAGCAGCAACTTCAAGCACTGGGGACTTGTTCTTCTCAGCAGCTGGTATACTCCTGGTATTCCTCTTAGGTGCACTCTTGGGCTTGGAGGCTGCTTTGGGTTCTTCTTTGGGCTTTGATGAAGTAGCCCCTGACTTTATAGCATCACCCATCAGCTTTTGTGCCTTGGGTACTGGTGCAGCAACCTCTTCTTCCTCTTCCTCTTCAGAATCTCTCATGATTGAGGATCTCCCAAGCACTCTAGCAGTGGTCTTTTTGATCCTCTCCTTCATCTTCTTCCCTTCTGCAGCCTCTTTGGGTTCAGATTCCAAAGGGAATTGAGTAGATGCTCTGGCCTTAGACATTGGAATTCTTTTTGCAGGAACCTTTTGCTTCATGCCTGGCTTGGTGGCAGCAGCAGTGCTATCTTCCTTCTTAACCACTTTCTTCTTGGAAGTGGCCTCATCCTCAACTACCACATAGTCTTCATACTCAGACTCTGAAGTTTTCTACTTCCTTGTTCTGGTGGCAGCCTTGGGCAAGTTGCTGGGACTGCTCCTGATACCATCATCTGAACTGCTAGAGGGACTAGTGCCCTCACTCAGGTGAACCTACTCCTCTGACCTGTTCTGGCTGTCACTCTGATCAGACATATTGCAAACACTGACAGCAGACCCTGTGAATAGATATAGATGAGATAGAGTGGATGAGCATCACAAAATGCAGAGGTTTTTGCAAAAGAATGAGTCAAAAACTTAGTTTTAGTTTTCCACAGAAAGCATTTCGGATCAACCGATTTGTAAACTCGGTGATACCGAAGCAACTGTTGGAACCTAAACTAGTGAACTCGGTCAGACTGAGTCACAGTTCGGTGGCACCGAGACTGCTAGGGTTTCACAAAGTCCTGAACTCGGTCACACCGATTTGCAATTCTCGGTTAGACCGAACATTACATGTGCAATGGCCTGAGCCGAATCGGTGGTACCGAGTTCCACAACTCGGATGGTCCGAGATGTTTTCGGCGGAAACCTAACCCTAAATTTTCAATTCAACTCTAATCTACGGAGTGTTTTGACTGGATAGAAGCATTTCAATTGTGGTAAGAATCATAATGAACACAATGTGCTAGGAATCGGACGGGGATAGCACTGTGATCGAGTCCATACCCTAGTTCGGTGATGAACTCACTACGGCGGCAACGGCAGGGAAGAATTCCGTTGACGGCGGCGGAGACCAGCGACAAGAGGCGGCTGGCGACGAGGAGGACGATCTAGAGACCCAGGAGGCAGAATGAGCTATGCGCGGGCGAAGGGGTTTCAGAGAAATTTCCAAAAAATTTCTCGTGAGTATATATAGTCCGACCCTGTCGGTGTGACCGAGTGGAACAACTCGGTGGCACCGAGATTCATAACTGCAAGCAGTTACTGAAACTCGGTGTGACCGAAAGGTTCAAATCGGTTGCACCGAGATTGAAAACCTAGATCGACTTGGTGATCTCGGTATGACCGAAATGGAGGAATCGGTCAGACCAAAAAGCACAAAGAAGTTTTGGAAGTTTAAGTCTATGACGAATCGGGGACTCCGAGTGCTCCTCACACAGAGTGGTTCGAATCTGACTTGATCAAATTTTGTGATGTAGCATGAATAGAGTTTGAGATGAGAAAAGCATAGATAGCTAGAGAGGGTTCTTAGGCATTCTTGTCCATCCACTTGGCAAAAGAAAAGAAAAACAATCTATCAAAACAACAAGTGGATGTCCTCGAATGAGTAAAATATGCAATCAACATGCTCACACAATAAAATGGCAATTGAAATATGTGGCAAAGCATGCACAACCAATTCTAACATCTATCAAACAATTTGCGATGACTAGGTCATCTATATATGAGTATATTGACTTAGGAGTCAAATGAGAACATTTGTGAAGGAAATATGCCCTAGAGGCAATAATAAAGTTATTATTTATTTCCTTACATCATGATAATGTTTATTATTCATGCTAGAATTGTATTAACCGGAAACATAATACATGTGTGAATACATAGACAAACAGAGTGTCACTAGTATGCCTCTACTTGACTAGCTCGTTAATCAAAGATGGTTATGTTTCCTAACCATGAACAAAGAGTTGTTATTTGATTAACGAGGTCACATCATTAGTTGAATGATCTGATTGACATGACTCATTCCATTAGCTTAGCACCCGATCGTTTTGTATGTTGCTATTGCTTTCTTCATGACTTATACATGTTCCTATGACTATGAGATTATGCAACTCCCGTTTACCGGAGGAACACTTTGTGTGCTACCAAACGTCACAACGTAACTGGGTGATTATAAAGGTGCTCTACAGGTGTCTCCAAAGGTAGATGTTGGGTTGGCGTATTTCGAGATTAGGATTTGTCACTCCGATTGACGGAGAGGTATCTCTGGGCCCTCTCCGTAATGCACATCACATAAGCCTTGCAAGCATTACAACTAATGAGTTAGTTGAGAGATGATGTATTATGGAACGAGTAAAGAGACTTGCCAGTAACGAGATTGAACTAGGTATTGGATACCGACGATCGAATCTCGGGCAAGTAACATACCGATGACAAAGGGAACAACGTATGTTGTTATGCGGTCTGACCGATAAAGATCTTCGTAGAATATGTAGGAGCCAATATGGGCATCCAGGTCCCGCTATTGGTTATTGACCGGAGACGTGTCTCGGTCATGCCTACATTGTTCTCGAACCGTAGGGTCCGCACGCTTAACGTGACGATGACAGTTATTATGAGTTTATGCATTTTGATGTACCGAAGTTAGTTCGGAGTCCCGGATATGATCACAGACATGACGAGGAGTCTCGAAAAGGTCGAGACATAAAGATTGATATATCGGACGGCTATATTCGGACACCGGAAGTGTTCCGGGTGATTTCGGATAAAACCGGAGTGCCGGAGGGGTTACCGGAACCCCCCGGGGAAGTAATGGGCCTTATTGGGCCTGAGGGGAGAGAGAGGGCAGCAGCCCAAGAGGTGGCGCCCCCCCTCATGGGGAGTCCGAATTGGACTAGGAGGGGGGGCGCGGCCCCCTTTTCCCTGTCCCTCTCCCTCTCTTTCCTTCCCCCTCAAGTCTCCTAGTTGGACTAGGAAAGGGGAGTCCTACTCCCACTAGGAGGAGGACTCCCCCTCCCCTTGGCGCACCCCATAGGGCCGGCCGGCCTCCCCCTTGCTCCTTTATATATGGGGGCAGGGGGCACCCTAGAACATACAAGTTGATCCACGTGATCGTTCCTTAGCCGTGTGCGGTGCCCCCTGCCACCATATTCCACCTCGGTCATATCGTTGTGGTGCTTAGGCGAAGCCCTGCGTCGGTAGAACATCATCATCGTCACCATGCCATTGTGCTGACGGAACTCATCCCCGAAGCTTTGCTGGATCGGAGCCCGGGGAGCATCATCGAGCTGTACGTGTGCTAAGAACTCGGAGGTGCCGGAGTAATGGTGCTTGGATCAGTCGGATCGGGAAGACATACGACTCCTTCCTCTATGTTGCGTCAATGCTTCCGTTGCGGTCTACGAGGGTACGTAGACAACACTCTCCCCTCTCATTGCTACACCATCATCTTGCGTGTGCGTAGGAAATTTTTTGAAATTACTACGTTCCCCAACAGTGGTATCAGAGCCTAGGTTTTTATGGTTTGATTATATGCACGAGTAGAACACAAGTGAGTTGTGGGCGATATAAGTCATACTGCCTACCAGCATGTCATACTTTGGTTTGGCGTATTGTTGGATGAAGCGGCCCGGACCGACATTACGCGTACGCTTATGCGAGACCGGTTCTCCCAACCTGCTTTGCACAAACGTGGCTTGCGGGTGACTGTTTCTCCAACTTTAGTTGAACCGAGTGTGGCTACGCCCTGTCCTTGCGAAGGTTAAAACGGCATCAACTTGACAAACTATCGTTGTGGTTTTGATGCGTAGGTAAGATTGGTTCTTGCTTAAGCCCATAGCAGCCACGTAAAACATGCAACAACAAAGTAGAGGACGTCTAACTTGTTTTTGCAGGGCATGTTGTGATGCGATATGGTCAAGACATGATGCTAAATTTTATTGTATGAGATGATCATGTTTTGTAACCGATTTATCGGCAACTGGTAGGAGCCATATGGTTGTCGCTTTATTGTATGCAATGCAATCGCGCTGTAATGCTTTACTTTATCACTAAGCGGTAGCGATAGTCGTGGAAGCATAAGATTGGCGAGATGACAACGATGCTACGATGGAGATCAAGGTGTCGCGCCGGTGACGATGGTGATCATGACGGTGCTTCGGAGATGGAGATCACAAGAACAAGATGATGATGGCTATATCATATCACTTATATTGATTGCATGTGATGTTTATCTTTTATGCATCTTATCTTGCTTTGATTGACGGTGGCATTATAAGATGATCTCTCACTAAATTATCAAGAAGTGTTCTCCCTGAGTATGCACCATTGCCAAAGTTTGGCGTGCCCAGACACCAAGTGATGATCGGGTGTGATAAGCTCTACGTCCATCTACAACGGGTGCAAGCCAGTTTTGCACATGCAGAATACTCAGGTTAAACTTGACGAGCCTAGCATATGCAGATATGGCCTCGGAACACGGAGACCGAAAGGTCGAGCGTGAATCATATAGTAGATATGATCAACATAATGATGTTCACCATTGAAAACTAATCCATTTCACGTGATGATCGGTTATGGTTTAGTTAATTTGATCACGTGATCACTTAGAAGATTAGAGGGATGTCTATCTAAGTGGGAGTTCTTAAGTAATATGATTAATTGAACTTAAATTTATCATGAACTTAGGCCTGGTAGTATTTTGCAAATCATGTTGTAGATCAATAGCTCGCGTTGTTGCTTTCATATGTTTATTTTGATATGTTCCTAGAGAAAATTGTGTTGAAAGATGTTAGTAGCAAAGATGCGGATTGGATCAGTGATCTGAGGTTTATCCTCATTGCTGCACAGAAGAATTATGTCCTTGATGCACCGCTAGGTGACAGACCTATTGCAGGAGCAGATGCAAACGTTATGAACGTTTGGCTAGCTCAATATGATGACTACTTGATAGTTTAGTGCACCATGCTTAATGGCTTAGAATCGGGATTTCAAAGACGTTTTGAACGTCATGGAGCATATGAGATGATCCAGGAGTTGAAGTTAATATTTCAAGCAAATACCCGAGTTGAGAGATATGAAGTCTCCAACAAGTTCTATAGCTACAAGATGGAGGAGAATCGCTCAAGCAGTGAGCATGTACTCAGATTGTCTGGGTACTACAATCGCTTGAATCAAGTGGGAGTTAATCTTCCAGATAAGATAGTGATTGACAGAATTCTCTAGTCACCATCACCAAGTTAGTAGAACTTTGTGATGAACTATAGTATGCAAGGGATAATGGAAACGATTCCCAAGCTCTTCGTGATGCTAAAATCGACGAAGGTAGAAATCAAGAAAAACATCAAGTGTTGATGGTAGACAAGACCACTAGTTTCAAGAAAAGGGCAAAAGGAAGAAGGGGAACTTCAAGAAGAATAGCAAGCAAGTTGTTGCTCAAGTGAAGAAGCCCAAGTCTGGTCCAGAGCCTGAAACTAAGTGCTTCTACTGCAAAGGGACTGGTCACTGGAAGCGGAACCACCCCAAGTATTTGGCAGATAAGAAGGATGGCAAGCTGAACATAAGTATATTTGATATACATGTTATTTATGTGTACTTTACTAGTGTTTATAGCAACCCCTCAGTATTTGATGCTAGTTCAGTTGCTGATTAGTAACTCGAAACAGGAGTTGCAAAATAAACAGAGACTAGTTAAGGGTGAAGTGACGATGTGTGTTGGAAGTAGTTCCAAGATTGATATGATCATCATCGCACACTCCCCTATACTTTCAGGATTAGTGTTGAACCTAAATAAGTGTTATTTGGTTTTTGTGTTGAGCATGAATATGATTTGATCATGTTTATTGCAATACGGTTATTCATTAAAGTCAGAGAAAAATTGTTGTTCTGTTTACATGAATAAAACCTTCGATGGTCATACACCCAATGAAACAAGTTCGTTGGATCTCGATCATAGTGATACACATATTCATAATATCGAAACCAAAAGATGCAAAGTTAATAATGATAGTGCAACTTATTTTTGGCACTGCCGTTTAGGTCATATTGGTGTAAAGCGCATGAAGAAACTCCATGCTGATGGGCTTTTGGAGTCACTTGATTATGAATCACTTGATGCTTGCGAACCATGCCTTATGGGCAAGATGACTAAAACGCCGTTCTCCGGAACAATGAAGCAAGCAACAGATTTGTTGGAAATCATACATACTGATGTATATGGTCCGACGAATACTAAGGCTTGCAGCAGGTATCATTATTTTCTGACCTTCACAGATGATTTGAGCAGATATGGGGATATCTACTTGATGAAACATAAGTCTGAAACATTTGAACAGTTCAAAGAATTTCAGAGTGAGGTGGAAAATCATTGTGACAAGAAAATAAAAGTTTCTACGATATGATCGCAGAGACAAATATTTGAGTTACGAGTTTGGTCTTCAATTAAAACTATGTGGAATAGTTTCACAAATTCATGCCACCTGGAACACCACAGCATAATAGTGTGTTCGAATGTCATAACCGTACTTTATTGGATATAGTGCAATCTATGATGTTTCTTACCGATTTACCACTATAGTTTTGGGGTTATGCATTAGATATAGCTGCATTCACAAAAAAGGGCACCATCGAAATCCGTTGAGACGACACTGTATGAACTATGGTTTGACAAGAAACCTAAGCTGTCGTTTCTTAAAGTTTGGAGTTGCAATGCTTATGTGAAAAAGTTTCATCCTGATAAGCTCAAACCCAAATCAGAGAAATATGTCTTCATAGGATACCCAAAGGAGACTGTTGGGTACACCTTCTATCATAGATCCGAAGGCAAGACATTCATTGCTGAGAATGGATACTTTCTAGAGAAGGAGTTTCTCTCGAAAGAAGTGAGTGGGAGGAAAGTAGAAAACTTGATAAGGTAATTGTACCATCTCCCTTATTGGAAAGTAGTTCATCACAGAAATCTGTTCTTGTGACTACTACACCAATTAGTGAGGAAGCTAATGATGATGATCATGTAACTTCAGATCAAGTTACTACCGAATCTCGTAGGTAAACCAGAGTGAGATCCGCACTAGAATGGTACGGTAATCCTGTTCTGGAAGTCATGTTACTAGACCATGACGAACTTGCGAACTATGAGGAAGCGATGATGAGCCCAGATTCCGCAAAATGGCTTGAGGCCATGAAATCTGAGATGAGATCCATGTATGAGAACAAAGTATGGACTTTGATTGACTTGCCCAATGATCGGCGAGCCATTGAGATTAAATGGATCTTCAAGAGGAAGATGGACGCTGATAGTAGTGTTACTATCTACAAAGCTAGAATTGTCGCAAAAGGTTTTCAACAAGTTCACGCTAGGGGTTGACTACGATGAGACCTTCTCACCTGTAGCGATGCTTAAGTCCGTCCGAATCATGTTAGTAATTGCCGCATTTTATGATTATGAAATTTGGCAGATGGATGTCAAAACTGCATTTCTGAATTGATTTCTGGAAGAAGAGTTGTATATGATGCAACCAGAAGGTTTTGTCGATCCAAAGGGAGCTAACAAAATGTGCAAGCTCCAGTGATCCATTTATGGACTGGTGCAAGCATCTCGGAGTTGGAATATATGCTTTGATAAGATGATCAAAGCATATAGTTTTATACAGACTTGCGGTGAAGCCTGTATTTACAAGAAAGTGAGTGGGAGCACTACAGCATTTCTGATAAGTATATGTGTTTGACATATTGTTGATCGGAAATAATGTAGGATTATTCTGTAAAGCATAAAGGAGTATTTGAAAGGAGTTTTTCAAAGAAAAACCTTGGTAAAGCTGCTTACATATTGAGTATCAAGATCTATAGAGATAGATCAAGACGCTTGATAAGTTTTTCAATGAGTACATACCTTGACAAGATTTTGAAGTAGTTCAAAATGGAACAGTCAAAGAAAGAGTTCTTGCCTGTGTTACAAGGTGTGAAATTGAGTAAGACTCAAAGCCCGACCACGCCAGGAGATAGAAAGAGAATGAAAAGTCATTCCCTATGCCTCAGCCATAGGTTCTATAAAGTATGCCATGCTATGTAACAGATCTATTGTATACCCTACACTGATTTTGGCAAGGGAGTACAATAGTGATCTAGGAGTAGATCACTTGACATTGGTCAAAATTATCCTTAGTAGAATAAGGATATGTTTCTCGATTATGGAGGTGACAAAAAGGTTCATCGTAAAGGGTTATGTCGATGCAAGTTTTGACACTAATCTATATGACTCTAAGTCTCAATCTAGATACATATTGAAAGTGGGAGCAATTAGCTAGAGTAGCTCCGTGCAGAGCATTGTTGATATAGATATTTGCAAAATACTTACGGATCTAAATATGATAGACCCGTTGACTAAAATTATCTCACAAACAAAACATGATCACACCTTAGTACTCTTTGGGTGTTAATCACATAGAGATGTGAACTAGATTACTGACTCTAGTAAACCCTTTGAGTGTTGGTCACATGATGATGTGAACTATGGGAGTTAATCACATGATGATGTGAACTATTGCTGTTAAATCACATGGCGATGTGAACTAGATTATTGACTCTAGTGCAAGTGGGAGACTGAAGGAAATATGCCATAGAGGCAATAATAAAGTTATTATTTATTTCCTTACATCATGATAAATGTTTATTATTCATGCTAGAATTGTATTAACTGGAAACATAATACATTTGTGAATACATAGGCAAACAGAGTGTCACTAGTATGCCTCTACTTGACTAGCTCGTTAATCAAAGATGGTTATGTTTCCTAACCATGAACAAAGAGTTGTTATTTGATTAACGAGGTCACATCATTAGTTGAATGATCTGATTGACATGACCCATTCCATTAGCTTAGCACCCGATCGTTTAGTATGTTGCTGTTGCTTTCTTCATGACTTATACATGTTCCTATGACTATGAGATTATGCAACTCCCGTTTACCGGAGGAACACTTTGTGTGCTACCAAACGTCACAACATAACTGGGTGATTATAAAGGTGCTCTACAGGTGTCTCCAAAGGTAGATGTTGGGTTGGCGTATTTCGAGATTAGGATTTGTCACTCCGATTGTCGGAGAGGTATCTGTGGGCCCTCTCAGTAATGCACATCACATAAGCCTTGCAAGCATTACAACTAATGAGTTAGTTGAGAGATGATGTATTACGGAACGAGTAAAGAGACTTGCCGGTAACGAGATTGAACTAGGTATTGGATACTGACGATCGAATCTCGGGCAAGTAACATACCGATGACAAAGGGAACAACGTATGTTTTTATGCAGTCTGACCGATAAAGATCTTCGTAGAATATGTAGGAGCCAATATGGGCATCCAGGTCCCGCTATTGGTTATTGACCGGAGACGTGTCTCGGTCATGTCTACATTGTTCTCGAACCATAGGGTCCGCACGCTTAACGTTACGATGACAGTTATTATGAGTTTATGCATTTTGATGTACCGAAGTTAGTTTGGAGTCCCGGATATGATCACAGACATGACGAGGAGTCTCGAAAAGGTCGAGACATAAAGATTGATATATTGGACGGCTATATTCGGACACCGGAAGTGTTCCGGGTGATTTCGGATAAAACCGGAGTGCTGGAGGGGTTACCGGAACCCCCCGGGGAAGTAATGGGCCTTATTGGGCCTGAGGGGAGAGAGGGGGCAGCAGCCCAAGAGGTGGCGCCCCCCTCATGGGGAGTCCGAATTGGACTAGGAGGGGGGCGCGGCCCCCTTTTCCCTCTCCCTCTCCCTCTCTTTCCTTCCCCCTCAAGTCTCCTAGTTGGACTAGGAAAGGGGGGTCCTACTCCCACTAGGAGGAGGACTCCCCCTCCGCTTGGCGCGTCCCGTAGGGCCGGCCGGCCTCCCCCTTGCTCCTTTATACACGGGGGCAGGGGGCACCCTAGATCATACAAGTTGATCCACGTGATCGTTCCTTAGCCGTGTGCGGTGCCCCCTGCCACCATATTCCACCTCGGTCATATCGTTGTAGTGCTTAGGCGAAGCCCTGCGTCGGTAGAACATCATCATCGTCACCACGCCGTTGTGCTGACGGAACTCATCCCCGAAGCTTTGCTGGATTGGAGCCCGGGGAGCGTCATCGAGCTGTACGTGTGCTAAGAACTCGGAGGTGCCGGAGTAACGGTGCTTGGATCGGTCGGATCGGGAAGACATACGACTACTTCCTCTATGTTGCGTCAACGCTTCTGTTACGGTCTACGAGGGTACATAGACAACACTCTCCCCTCTCGTTGCTATGCATCACCATGATCTTGCGTGTGCGTAGGAATTTTTTTGAAATTACTACGTTCCCCAACAATTTGATCATAGGTCATACTCATCGTTTAAGCACAAGTGGGGTTACCACTTTTACATAAAGCATTTGTTGTGTTCACACCATTAGAGTTGCTTTAGCTCAATTCTTAGAGTAAAGCTCCCCCTAGATGTGAGATCCCCCCTAAGAGGGATGAAATAACCTTGGGTTTTGTCGATGATGACTTCATGTAGATGTTGAAGATGTGGATGCTCAATGTTGATGTACATCATTTTAAGCTATCCATTGGAGTGAGTTGCACTTTCAATACCTACACGGGTTAGTCCCACAAGGAACAAACAAGGATATCCATAGACTTAAAGTGATGCACACACAAGATGATGTCTATGAAAGCTTTTAGGTTACCTTGACCCTTGTGTTACCAACAAGAGGGTTTGTGACTCCTTGAACTAGTGCAAGATGTGGAAGTTGATTGCACTTGTTCTTGCCAAGATGATAAGAGTGAAGTATGTTGGCGGAGTCACCCACAAGAACTCTCTAGTTCTTCTTCTTCGGGATCCACACCATCTTGATGGGAATCCTCGGTGTTGTAGTTGGACTTGATGAAGTGGAACTTGAAGTAGTCTTGGGAACCCACTTGACCAAGGCCTTAGGAGCTCCTTCAAATGCATCAATTTCCTCTTGAAGCTTGTCCTTGCCTTTTTGCTTGTGGTCTTGTGGTGGAAGATCATCTTGAGCTTGTGTCCCTTTGAGAGAAGTGGGATCATACTTCTCTTGTTGAGGAACAAACTTCGTCTTGGGGTATTGATCTTCTTCCCACTCAACTCCATTGGCATTGAACTTTCGTTCAAAACCAACACCTTGATTCTTCCGGTGCCTTCCTTGCTTGCGTACAATTTCCTCGAATTGCTTACTTCCGGCAAGGCTCTTGTAAACACCTTTCTCTATAATTCCCTTCAATAAGCTATTTTCTTGCTCAAGTGTAACTTGGCTAAGAGAATCATTACTGGAATCAAGAGAACTACTAGAAGCAACAATATTGGATTTAGCATGATCATTGTTACTACTAGAGGAAGAATCTTTCTTGTTCTTGTTACTAGACTTGACTTGAGGCATGTAAGTGGATAAGAGTAAATGCTTGGCAATGTAAGAAGAACTTTTCTTGCGGAGATCATCATTGATTGCCTTTAAAAACTCATGCTCTTGCTCAAGATTGAGCTTTTCAAAGCGCAATTTCTCATGAGTCCTTAAAAGTTCTCGATGATCTCCTAAGATAGTTTCATGAACTAACTTAAGAGTGTTTAGTTCTTTAGTTAGAGACTCAATCTTCTCCTTATCATTGTCATTCGTTTTATCTTGATTAGCATGATTAATCACTAGAGTTGTCAACAAGTAAATCATCATCACCTAACAAGTCATCTTCATCACTATTGAAATCAACATACTCGGGGTGTGATACCTTTGGGCCTTTAGCCATGAAGCATGTTCCAACTCCTTCATTTGGTGAGTCAAATATGTCGTAGGAGTTGGTTGTCACAAGTGCTAGACCGGCAACACCTTCATCTTGAGTATATTCGGAGTCGGAGTGATAGCTTCTCTTGGAGTGGTTGTCGGAGTCGGAGCCGGATACCCATTCACCAACATGAGCTTGATGTCTTCGTTTTGTGTAACTCCTTGATGACTTGTCCTTTCTTTCCGAATCCTTGCTTCTCTGTGAGGGTCTTCGTTCATGACGATCATCTCTACTCCTTCTTTCTCTAGATGGTGATTCTTCTCTTCTACTTCTTCTCTTGGGAGAATCTTCTCTTCCCTTGTAGGGGGCCGTACACTCATTGGAATAGTGTCCGGGCCTTCCACAATTGTAGCAGTTTCGCTCTCGACTAGAAGATCTTTTGTCATTGTAGGACCTTGACTTTGAGCTTCTCTCTTTGCTTCTACTCTTGTAGAACTTGTTGAAGTTCTTCACCATTAAGCTCAATTCTTCATTGAAGGTTTGTTTCTCACTCGATGATGTGGGGGCTTCACATGAGGCTTTGTAAGCACCACTTGATTTGTTGTGAAGTTCCTCTTTATCCTTGAGTGACATCTCATGAGCAACAATTCTTCCGATGACTTCCGTTGGCTTGAGATCTTTGTAATTGGGCATCATTTGGATCAATGTGCACACGGTATCATATTTTCCATCCAAGGCTCTTAGGATCTTCTTGATGATGAATCTATCGGTCATCTCTTCACTCCCTAAGCCGGCAATCTCATTTGTGATAAGAGCAAGCCTAGAGTACATTTTAGCAACACCTTCACCATCCTTCATTTTGAAATTGTCAAGTTGACTTTGAAGCACATCCAATTTGGATTCCTTGACGGAGTCGGTACCTTCGTGCATATCAATCAAAGTATCCCAAATTTCCTTTGCATTCTCAAGACGGCTGATTTTGTTGAATTCTTCGGGGCAAAATCCGTTGAAGAGGATATCACAAGCTTGAGCGTTGTATTGCAACATTTTCAACTCTTCCGCGGTGACTTCATGGTTCGGTTCTTTCCCGTCAAAGAATTCACCTTGCAAGCCAATACACACAATAGCCCAAACGGTGGGGTTATGTCCAAGAATATGCATTTCATCTTATGCTTCCAACTAGCAAAATTAGTGCCATCAAAGTAAGGACCTCTATGGTGATAATTTCCCTCGCTAGACGCCATACACTCCTAGGTTGTGAAACCAAGGCCATGACCGCCAAAAGCTATGGAAATCAAAGCAAATGGAGACCAAAGCTTTGATACCACTTGTAGGATCGAAAGTATGTCTAGAGGGGGGGGGTGATTAGACTACTTGACCAGATAAAAATCTAGCCTTTTCCCAATTTTAGTTCTTGGCAGATTTTAGCTATCTGAGCACAAGTCAAGCAATATCCACATAATTCAGGCAAGCATGCAATAGAGTATATGAGCAGCGAAGAGTAAAGCATGCAACTTGCAAGGATGTAAAGGGAAGGGTTTCGAGGATTCAAACACAATTGGAGACACGGATGTTTTTGTCGTGGTTCCGGTAGGTGGTGCTATCGTACATCCACGTTGATGGAGACTTCAACCCACGGAGGGTAACGGTTGCATGAGTCCACGGAGGGCTCCACCCACGAAGGGTCCACGAAGAAGCAACCTTGTCTATTCCATCACAGCCGTCGCCCATGAAGGACTTGCCTCACTAGTAGTAGATCTTCACGAAGTAGGCGATCTCCTTGCCCTTACAAACTCCTTGGTTCAACTCCACAATCTTGTCGGAGGCTCCCAAGTGACACCTAGCCAATCTAGGAGACACCACTCTCCAAGAAGTAACAAATGGTGTGTTGATGATGAACTCCTTGCTCTTGTGCTTCAAATGATAGTCTCCCCAACACTCAACTCTCTCTCACAGGATTTGGATTTGGTGGAAAGAAGATTTGAGTGGAAAGCAACTTGGGGAAGGCTAGAGATCAAGATTCATATGGTTGGAATGGAATATCTTGACCTCAACACAAGTGTAGGTGGTTCTCTCTCAGAAAATGTGTATTGGAAGTGTAGGTATGTTCTGATGGCTCTCTCCACGAATGAAGAGTGGGTGGAGGGGTATATATAGCCTCCACACAAAATCTAACCGTTACACACAATTTGCCAAACTCGGTGGGACCGAATGGTTAAACTCGGTCGGACCGATTCAGCAAACTTAGTGACCGTTAGGATTTTCGGTGGGACTGAGATGCAACTCGGTAGGACCGATATGGTTAGGGTTAGGGCATAACATAATCTCGGTGTGACCGATTACACAAACTCGGTGGGACCGATTTTGGTAATAAGCTAACCAGAGAGTTGGTCAGGTAAACTCGGTGGGACCGATTCGCTCATCTCGGTGAGACTGAAATGTTACAAAAGGGAAACAGAGAGTTTACATTGCAATCTCGGTGGGACCGATCGCTCATCTCGGTAAGACCGAAACGTTATGAAGGGAAACAGGGAGATGACAATCCCATCTTGGTGAGACCGAGATCCCTATCGGTGAGACCGATTTGCCTAGGGTTTGTGGCAGTGGCTATGACATTTGAAACTCGATGGCGCCGGATAGAAAGAATCGGTGGGGCCGAATTTGACTTTTGGTTTAGGTCATATGTGGATGTGGGAAGGTAGTTGAGGATTTTGGAGCATATCACTAAGCATTTTGAGCAAGCAAGTCATTAAGCAACACCTCATCCCTCCTTGATAGTATTGGCTTTTCCTATAGACTCAATGTGATCTTGGATCACTAAAATATAAAAGGTAGAGTCTTGAGCTTCAAGCTTGAGCCAAAACTTTTTGTCCTTAGAATTTTGAGGGATCCACTTTCCTCATCCATGCCATGCCATTCATTGAGCTTTTCTTGAAATATTAATCTTGGAATAATGTTAGCTCAATGAGCTATATGTTGTTAGGAATTACCAAAACCACCCAGGGAGAGTTGCACTTTCAACATTGCTTTCTGATGTTATTTCTGGCATGTTAGTATTTTCACTAAGTCTGTGATGTTGATATCTTTTGCACTTTTTCCATGCGTATTTGAACCTGCTCTTGTGTGATTGAGCCATAGCTCAGTGTCCATCTTTTGTCAAGCATCTTGAGTAGATCCCTGCCATGTGCTTTGTCGATATGTTGGAGTGCAGTAGCTTAGTCTCTTGGTGCATTCTAGATGGCATCGTGCTGTTAATCGCAGAATTGTGCCATTGTTTTGCTTGCCATTCGTAAACCGTGCATCTGATTCCGGTGATCTTTATATCGATTTTGACCGAAATCAACTCATATTTCTAGTGGCACTCTTGGTTTGCCAAGTTGATGCCTGGTTCATTCTTTCCCTTCTGAAGCACGCATATGCATTGCACATCACATCCCGCATATCATGCCATGTTTTGCATCATGTTGCTTGCGCATTGCACCATGATTGATTGTTGGTCTTTTGCTTGTGTGGTTGCCTTGGTTAGAGTTGGGAGACGAGCTCGTGATCGAGGAACCCATTGAGTATGCTTACGAGGATCAAGCTTTCGTCAACTCGGAGAACTTTGCAGGCAAGATGACCATACCCTCGAAATCACTTCTATCTTTGCTTGCTAGTTGCTCGCTCTTTTGCTATGCCGCGATACCTACCACTTGCTATATCATGCCTCCCATCTTGCCATGTCAAGCCTTTAACACACCTTTCCTAGCAAACCGTTGTTTGGCTATGTTACCGCTTTTGCTTAGCCCCTCATATAGCGTTGTTAGTTGCAGGTGAAGATGGAGTTTGTTCCATGTTTCTAACATGGATATGCTGGGATATCATAATATCTCTTATTTAATTAATGCATCTATATACTTGGTAAAGGGGGTAAGGCTCGGCCTTATGCCTGGTGTTTTGTTCCACTCTTGCCGCCCTAGTTTCCGTCATACCGGTATTATGTTCCTTGATTTTGCGTTCCTTACACGGTTGGGTGTTATGGGAACCCCTTGATAGTTCGCTTTGAATAAAACTCCTCCAGCAAGGCCCAACCTTGGTTTTACATTTGCACTAACAACCTACCACCTTCCCTTGGGTTCTGCAGACTCAAGGGTCATCTTTATTTTAACCCCCCGGGCCAGTGCTTCTCTAAGTGTTGGTCCGAACTAGAGTCCTTTGCAGCACCACCTCGGGGAAACTTGAGGGCTGGTTTTAGTTGTACAGAGCGCTCATCCGGTGTTGCCCTGAGAACGAGATATGTGCAGCTCCTATCAAGATGTCGGCGCATCGGGTGGCTTTGCTGGTCTTGTTTACCATTGTCGAAATGTCTTGTAACCGGGATTCCGAGTCTGATCGGGTCGTCCTGGGAGAAGGAATATCCTTCGTTGACCATGAGAGCTTGTGATGGGCTAAGTTGGGACACCCCTGCAGGGTTTTGAACTTTCGAAAGCCATGCCCGCGGTTATGGGCAGATGGGAATTTGTTAATGTCCGGTTGTAGAGAACTTGACACTTAACTTAATTAAAATGAATCAACCGCGTGTGTAGCCGTGATGGTCTCTTTCCGGCGGAGTCCGGGAAGTGAACACGGTTTTGGTGTTTTGCTTGAACGTAAGTAGACTCAGGATCACTTCTTGATCATTTCTAGTTCACGACCGTTGCTTTGCTTCTCTTCTCGCTCTTATTTGCATAAGGTAGCCACCATATATGCTAAGTCCTTGCTGCAGATCCACCTCACTACCCTTTTTCCTACCCATAAGCTTAAATAGTCTTGATATCGCGGGTGTGAGATTGTTGAGTCCTCGTGACTCATAGATACTTCCAAAACAGTTGCAGGTACCGATGATACCAGTGTAGGTGACGCAACCGAGCTCAAGCGGGAGCTCGATGAAGACCTTTTCGTGTGGTGTTTCGTTTCCTTTTGATCAGTAGGGGAGCCCAGTTGGGACGATCGGGGATCTAGCATTTGGGGTGTCTTTCTTTTATGTTGGTTCCATAGTCGGACCTTGATTGTATTCTGGTTAATGTATGATGTTTATGTATTGTTTGAAGTGGCGATTGTAAGCCAACTCTTTTTCCCTTTCTTATTCAGTACATGGGATGTGTAAAGATTACCCCTCTTGCGACATGCCTACCATGCGGTTATGCCTCTAAGTCGTGCTCCGACACATAGGAGATATAGCCGCATCATGGGTGTTACACTATCAAAGCGTATATTCCAACTCCGAGAGGCTTGCACCAGTCCAGAAATGGATCGCTGGAGCTTGCACACTTTGTTAGCACCTTTTGGATCGACAAAACCTTATGGTTGCATCATATACAACTCTTCTTTAAGATATCCACTAAGGTGTTGGAAATATGCCCTAGAGGCAATAATAAAATGGTTATTATTGTATTTTTTTGTTCATGATAATTGTCTATTGTTCATGCTATAATTGTATTAACTGGAAACCGTAATACATGTGTGAATACATAGACCACAACTTGTCCCTAGTGAGCCTCTGGTTGACTAGCTCGTTGATCAATAGATGGTTATGGTTTCCTGACCATGGACATTAGATGTCATTGATAACGGGATCACATCATTAGGAGAATGATGTGATGGACAAGACCCAATCCTAAGCATAGCACAAGATCGTGTAGTTCGTTTGCTAAAAGCTTTTCTGATGTCAAGTATCATTTCCTTAGACCATGAGATTATGCAACTCCCGGATACCGTAGGAATGCTTTGGGTGTACCAAACGTCACAACGTAACTGGGTGGCTATGAAGGTGCACTACAGGTATCTCCGAAAGTGTCTGTTGGGTTGGTACAAATCGAGACTCAGATTTGTCACTCCGTATGACGGAGAGGTATCTCTGGGCCCACTCGGTAATGCATCATCATAATGAGCTCAATGTGACTAAGCAGTTAGTCACGGGATCATGCGTTATGGAACGAGTAAAGTGACTTGCCGGTAACGAGATTGAACAAGGTATTGGGATACCGACGATCGAATCTCGGGCAAGTAACATACCGATTGACAAAGGGAATTGAATACGGGATTGATCGAATCCCCGACATCGTGGTTCATCCGATGACATCATCGTGGAACATGTGGGAGCCAATATGGGTATCTAGATCCCGCTATTGGTTATTGGCTGGAGAGGTGTCTCGGTCATGTCTGCATGGTTCCCGAACCCGTAGGGTCTACACACTTAAGGTTCGGTGACGCTAGAGTTGTTATGGGAAATAGTATGTGGTTACCGAAGGTAGTTCGGAGTCCTGGATGAGATCCTGGACGTCACGAGGAGTTCCAGAATGGTCCGGCGGTGAAGATTGATATATTGGACGAAGGGTATTGGAGTCCGGAAGTGTTCTGGAGGTACCAGGCTATGGCCAGCATGACCGAAAGGTGTTTCGGGAGCCTCGACAAGTGTTGGAGGGCCTCATGGGCCAAAGGGGAAGGGGCAAACCAGCCCACTAAGGGGTGGTGCGCGCCCCACCCTTTCCCACGTTACTTGGGGAGGTGGGGCGCCTCCACCAGGCTTGGGAGGCAAGCCTCCACCTGCTTGGCTTGTGGGGCAAGTCTCCCTAGGAGTTTCCCTAGGGAGATCCAATCTGCTTGGCCGCCGCCCCCTAGGGGAAACCCTAGTGTGACGCCCTGAGACCGATGCGCCAGGTGTCTTCCATTTTTTCGCTGTCGTTGCCATGTCATTTGCCTGCGTGTTGCTTCCTATCATGTCATCATGTGCATTGCATCATCTGTTTTCAAAACTTGCATCCGTCCGGGTTCCCCCAGTTCCGTCCGTTGTCCGTTCTAAGCCCAGACACACTTGCACGCGCCCGCGGCACGTCCGAAATATTATTTTATAAGTGGCCGGAAAATGTTCTCGGATTGGGTTGAAAGTTGGCGTGTGTTCTTATTATAGTGTACATAGACCGCCTGTCAAGTTTCATCGTATTCGGAGTCCGTTTGACGCCCCAACGTTTAACTATAGCGACAATATAGTCTGTCTATCGTCGGACGTTTCCGGTCTCCGGAAACAGTTGCCGCGTTGCTTTCCCCCTCTCTCTTCACAGCCCACCACCACTCACCGCCAGGCCCTACCTAACCTCTCTCGTCAGCCCGTGGCCCTCCTCGCGCGCGCATCCGAAAAGCTGTCCCGGACCCGACCCGGGCAATCGTCACTGTTGTGTCCGGTTCATCCCCAAACGTCTACAAAACATCACCGTTTTCTTATTTGTTCTCCATAGCCTATTTTTTTTCTGACCGTCCGATTTTGGTCGGAGGGACGAGATAGCCCCTGACCTAACCCGTGGTGTATATATTCGTCCACCCCTAGTCCATTTTGGTCAAACCCTAGAAATTAGGAGTCTTGTCCCTTCACCCGCCGCCGCACTCTCCACCAAATCCTCTTCTTCGGGATCCCCTCGCCTAGCCAACCACCAATGCCTGCAGACTTCTCCCACCTTGGGATCAGGTTCCGGCCAACCACATCGTCGACGCACCCACCAGATGAGCGCTGTCCCTGCTGTTTTTCCTTCTTCCCCTGCTCCTCCCGTTTCCGCTAACCTCTCTCTCCCTCGTTTTTCCTTTCACCAAGCAGGAGCGCCATGGATAGCCGCCCGTGGTTGTCGCCTCCTATTGTTTTCCCTTCGTCTCTGAAGTGCCCGCAGGCAGACCCGCCGTCTCCAGGCCATCCCCGTCCTCTGCGTCGCCATGGACGCCCACCCGGAGCTCCACGCCCCGCCTCCCCCCACCTCGCATGTGACCTCCGCTGCATCGAATCCGGCAGGATTCCGTCGCAGCGCCAAGTCCCCTGCGCGTCCTCTGCATCGAGCACCACTCGCCTCCTCTGCTTCGCCCCTGCACGAGCAGGACGGCCCCGCCCTGCTTCGCGTCCGTCCAGATCCGTCGCTGGCCCGCCGTCTTCGTCCTCCTCTGAATCCCGCCATCTTCTCTTTGTTCTCTCGCTCACTTCATCTCTCTCCCTTTGTGGTTCTACAAAGACCTCCCCATGGATCCTCGTGGCCGAGCTCTCCTCGTCGCCAGTTGCCTCACCGACCCGCCGCTTCTCGCGCCTGCCGATCCCACCATCTCGCCTTCGCCCGCTGCCATCCTCTTCCCGGAGGTCCGCCGTCGCGCCCCTATTTTGCCCAAGCGAGTCGAGTAGCGCAGCTCGATCCGCGTCGTCGCGCGTTGACCACGGCCCCCGCACCCCTCGTCCAATCCAGCAAGGCCCAGCGGCGACTGGCCCAGCCGCGCCCTTCAGCCACCCCAGTACACTACCAAGCCGGCCTCAAGGCCCAATGTGAGGCCCAGTCCGCCCCAGTTTCGGCCTGTAGTATTTTTTTTTCCGTTGCTGCGAATTTTAGGTAATTTCCACAGGATTGCTGTTTTACAGAAAAGCCCTTGTTGATCATGCATTTAATAACTTCACAACCATGCATCGGATCTAAATAAATTATATATGAAACTTGCTTAGAATTTTGTCTAGTTTCATAATTTGCAACTTTCATCTATGTTTTAAATGTTTAAAATGCTGTTTGTTTAAATTTGCTTAAATAACTTGCTAAAATGATTTAATTCATAACTAATTAACCGTAGCTCGGTTCTAAACAATCTTTATATGTAAATGGGGTAGAAAAATGCCTAGTTTAACATGGTGCTTTCGTCTTGCATGTTTAACAACCCTAAATTGTGTTTAGGGCAGAACAGTACCAAACCTAATATATGCATATGAGGAGTTTCCGGACTTGTTGTTTTGTTGTTCCGGCCTCATTTAAAATTGCCTAGATTCGATAGTTTCATCATGCTTCACCTCTTGCCATGCTAACAACATTTAATCTTGTTGGGTACATAAACGAGAGAGAACTAAATAAGTCATGTGGTGTTTTCTTCAATATGCAACTCCGTTGCATAATGAGCTCCATTTAATTTGTAGGATTGTTTGTGCTCTTTGCCATGCCATGCCATGCCTCATTAAACTGGACATGCATCATACTTGTTTGTGCATCATGCCATGTTCATGTGTTGGTTATTTACTATGTTGTGTGCTTATTTTCGGTGTTGCTTCTTTGGGTTAGTTCCGATAACATCGCATTTGTGAGGATCTGTTCGACAACGTCCATTTGTCTTCTTCGTGGACTTGTTCTTCTTCCTTGCGGGATCTCAGGCAAGATGACCTTACCCTCGAAATCACTTCTATCTTTGCTTGCTAGTTGCTTGCTCTTTTGCTATGCCTATGCTGTGATACCCACCACTTGCTTGTCATGCCTCCCATATTGTTATACCAAGCCTCTAACCCACCTTGTCCTAGCAAACTGTTGTTTGGCTATGTTACCGCTTTGCTCAGCCCCTCTTGTAGCGTTATTAGTTGCAGGTGAAGATTGAAGTTTGTTCCTTGTTGGAACATGGAGATGTTGTTCCTTGTTGGAACATGTTTACTTGTTGGGACATCACAATATCTCTTATTTAATTAATGCATCTATATACTTGGTAAAGGGTGGAAGGCTCGGCCTTATGCCTGGTGTTTTGTTCCACTCTTGCCGCCCTAGTTTCCGTCATATCGGTGTTATGTTCCCGGATTTTGCGTTCCTTACGCGGTTGGGTTATAATGGGAACCCCTTGACAGTTCGCCTTGATAAAACTTCTCCAGCAATGCCCAACATTGGTTTTACCATTCGCCACCTAGCCTTTTCTTTCCCTTGGGTTCTGCAGACTCAAGGGTCATCTTTATTTTAACCCCCCCCCCCCCCCCGGGCCAGTGCTTCTCTAAGTGTTGGTCCAAACCGAGCTGCCTGCGGGGCCACCTCGGGGAAACTTGAGGGTTGGTTTTACTCGTAGCTAGTCTCATCTCAGTGTGCCCTGAGAACGAGATATGTGCAGCTCCTATCGGGATTTGTTGCCACTTCGGGCGGTGTTGCTGGACTTGTTTTACCATTGTCGAGGATGTCTTGTAACCGGGATTCCGAGCCTGATCGGGTCTTCCCGCTATAAGGAATATCCTTCGTTGACCGTGAGAGCTTGTGATGGGCTAAGTTGGGACACCCCTGCAGGGATTTGAACTTTCGAAAGCCGTGCCCACGGTTATGGGCAGATGGGAATTTGTTAATGTCCGGTTGTAGAAAACCTGAAGTTGATCTTAATTAAAATACATCAACCGTGTGTGTTACCATGACGGTCTTTTCTCGGCGGGGTCCGGGAAGTGAACATGGTGTTGGATTTATGCTTTACGTAGGTTGTTCTAGGATCGCTTCTTGATCATAGTTTCTGGACCGTGCTTTGCCTTCTCTTCTCGCTCTCTTTTGCGTATGTTAGCCACCATATATGCTAGTCGCTTGCTGCAGCTCCACCTCATACCTTTGCCTTACCCATAAGCTTAAATAGTCTTGATCGCGAGGGTGCGAGATTGTTGAGTCCCCGTGACTCACAGATACTTCCAAATCCAGTTTGCAGGTGCCGATGTTATCGAGCAGGTGACGCAACCAAGACCAAAGAGGAGCTCTATGAAGATCTTGTCCTTTGTGTTGTTTCATTCTAGTTGATCAGTAGTGGAGCCCAATTGGGGTCGATCAGGGATCTGTGTAGCATTTGAGATAGTCTTCTTTTATTTTGGCTCCGTAGTCGGGCCTTGATTGTATCTGGATGATGAAATGCTTTATTCATGTATTTGTGTGAAGTAGCGATTGTAAGCCAACTATGTATCTCTGTCCCTTATGTATTACATGGGTTGTGTGAAGATTACCTCACTTGCAACATTGCTTTCAATGCGGTTATGCCTCTAAGTCATGCTTCGACACGTGGGAGATATAGCCGCATCGAGGGCGTTACAAGTTGGTAATCAGAGCCTTCCCCGACCTTAGGAGCCCCCTACTTGATCGAATCACTGGTGTTATTGAGTCTAGAAATGTTTTGAGTCATTTAGGATTATATATATATATATATATATATATCGGAGAGTAGGATTCTTTTTACTCCTCAGTCCCTTCGTCGCTCTGGTGAGGCATCCTGACATAGAGTTTTGATTCTTCTCTTCTCAAATTTCACTAAATATTTTATAGGATCACGCGGGTATCTTGGAATCGTTCCGATGGTTTTGTGACGAGAACATTGTTCTTGGTGCCTCCTGACATTTAGGGGTTGTGGCAGTGTCCCGGGGAGTTGAGCTCCGAGGTGTTGTCATCACAATTTTATCGTTGCAGTTCTGGAATACCTGAGTTTAGTTTCGCCGACATCGAAAATCTCTTTTATGTAGTTGTTGGTGAGATAACCTCGACGCCACCCAGTACTGGGGCGGGAGTTCGGGAGTATTACCATAACTCGTATAACGGATGCTTTTCGAAGGTTGAGGTAAATGATTTCCGAAGGTTTATTGGTTATGTGTTGAAGGATGGGTACAGCTGGATGTAGGATTTGCTAGTTTTGGGTGAGATATTATGCTTCCCCTCTATCCCCAACACCTGATTGCATAACCGGGAGAATTTTGGGAGTTTATAAGTGGGAATTCAAGTAGCTCCTAGGATATCTTTTCCGACAGATGTATGATATGAAATTGGGGTTCGACGTCTAGTGGTCTGCCTATTCACGGTTGGTTTTACAGTGGTCTCATTGTGTCTTAAAGAGTCCTTGGCTATGTCGACTCAGGGACGCTTCGTATGTCATGTGCACTGCCTTGTACATGATGGTGCTGTACGATCAAGCCCGTGTAGGCCCCACCACGAAAACTTCGGACGAAATCTCTATCATATGTTTGTTCTGGCTTATTCTGCAAGCCAATCCTTTGTTTTGTCTTGAGTTGTGGTATTCGAGTTGCTTCGAAGTCAAGTGTTGATTCCATACCTTTTCTAAACGGTGTTTCTCATACTCCGATGTGAATACTAATCCTTCTCGATCATCGAGTCTGTCATGTCAATCCTTTTCACCGGTGTGCTTCCCTTCAAGTGGATCCATTCATTTTCGACATCCGCAAGATCACCTCTTGTTTTTTTTCCAACGTTGTTCGTTTCATCGGTCCTCAAGTTGACTTTGTTTTTCCCGCCCACCCACCCTTTTTCTTCAACGATTCAGATTTCTTGATCAAGTATCATCTTATGGATGTGAAGTCTCTCCGTTCTTTTCTGTCAATGTTCTTACCCGGTGATTCTCATGAAGATTCTAACGGAGCTTCAACTTCGTCACTCTTCACTCGTTTTCTTCTCCTGTGGTTTCAAATCAAGCTTTCGGTGTTGATCTCATATCCCTTTTACCTTGTTTCAAATACCTTCTCATGCCGATGCACCTCTTTATCATTCACTTCTCGTTATTCAATTGTTCCGGAGTGCTGAAGATATCTCAGAAGACTCACGGTTACATTCTCGATCCATTCAAGTTATTTCGAGGTTGTTATCTCATTCAAGTTATTTTATTTAACCGGTGCAAATCTCTCTTCCGAGCAATCGTTCAATGGTGTATCTTTAGAGTGGGCCCTAACCCACAGGTCTTTTCCCAGGATCTTACCCGACTCTTCTAATTTTCCCGGAGCTATCCTAAATTCTTTTCTAAAGTTTGACGTAAGAATGTTTTATCATCAGTCAAATGTCTTTCTCCAAGATCTTTCAAATTCTTTTCACCATTGGCTCAACCTTTCCATTCTTCATTCCGGAGTGTCTCAACAATTCATGGTGGTGTTTCTCATCGTAATTCTCAGATTTTGAAGACCGAAGAAGAATTTTCTCTCAATCTTGCTCCATTCTCTTCAAGATTCGTGGTTCTAGTTCAAGGCCATCCTCTCATAATTGTTTTGATTGTGAGAATTCCTTTCACCTATCTGGAGTCCATCAATTCAGGTTTATCCATTCTCAGCCTTCAGTTATCATTCTCCAATCTTACCGGTGCTTCGTTCAAGTGATCTCTAATCGGCTCGTGATCTCTTCGTTCTCATGTATCTAAATCCTCTCAAGCATCTTCGTTCATTTGCTAATCCTTCCCGGTGTTTCTTCATGTTTTATTCGTTCTTTTTCAATTCTTACGATGGTTCGTTCAAGAGTTCCCCTTCCTTCGTTTATCATATCAATTCATTCGTTCTTTTCAATCCCGACCGGTGGATCATTGAAGACATTCTCAAGTTTATGTTATATCTCTCTTAATCTTTTCTACGAGAATAAGTAATATGTCAAATCTGTTGATTGTCATCAATTTAATTGGTGAAGGATAAGCATAATGTAATTCTTATTCTTGTTTCATCGAGTGAACTCAATTCCCTATTCTGGAGGCTCATCAAATTCCTGATTTCAATGGTTTCATCTTCTCTTTTTCCTGGAGTTCCAACCTTTTTAAATTACATCTCCATAGAGATTCATTTAAATCATTGCAAGGCTTAAACCTTATTCTTTTCATCCTCCATTTTGTTTGATCATTCTTTTTTACCGGAGTTTTCACGAAGGTTCTACATGGTGGTTCATCAAGGATTTAATTCCTTCTCGAAGTGTTCATCGAGATTCTTTTCAAAGGAGCTCAAGCTTTCTTCATCTTGCATTCCGGAGTGCAATTCTTTCTTCCGTATCATTGGAGGTGGTATTATGTCATTCTTGATAATTTGAGTTCATGTTTCATGATTCTCATGTTGTTAAGAATGAGATATTTTAAATCCATTAATCTCGTCATTGGAGTTATCTTGGGTTATATTTCACCTAAAGCTTTCCCTAAGGATTGTTGCTATTTATGGTGCTTATAAATGACCCAAGTTCTTCATTTATCCTCCCAGTGGAATAAGTTTCTCGTCTTCTTGTTCATATCAATCCAATCTATTGTTTCCATTGTGGCAGAATTTCACCTCTTGATTTCGAGATGTTTTCCATAAGCCCACAACAAGCTTACTCTTTTCGTTGTTGGTTTTCCAACAACTCCGTTCGAACCTTCTCCTAAAGATGCTTTTTCAAGCTCATTTTGAGGTAGAACATGTTGTTTTTCTTCTCTGTTCTTTTCTTTGCATTCTTTCATTCCTTCCAGAGGCATTGTGGTGTTGCTCTTTTCAACCCATCATCTCCTTTTGGCAAAGATCATGTTCTTTTCATGCCTATCCAATTAACCGGAGTGCTGTGTCCTTTTGCTCAAGTTCTTTTCGCCTTATCAAGCCTTGCATCTCTTTTTAACCGGAGTGCTGTCTGAGATCTTTCTTACCCCTTGTTCCATTCTTTCAATAGTTCCGGAGTCAGTGTGTTGTGATTTCATCAAGTATCTTCTCATCTTATCCAGTTCTTATGAAATTCCTTATCTTTTCAACCGGGATGCTACCCGAAAGTGGTTCGTTCTTATTCCTCTTTCTTAACGGAGTGTTTTCAACTTTGCTCATCTTCATTGTTTTCTTTCTTTCAAGTGTTGTACCTCTCAAGGTTCTTTGGTTTCACTCATTTGTCAAAGAAGCAACTTAGTTTTACCTCTTCTCTTTCTCTTCCGTTTTTCCCTCCGGTGCCATTCTAGATCTCGGGACGAGATCCTCTCGTAGTAGTGGAGTGTTGTGACGCCCCGAGACCGATGCGCCAGGTGCCTTCCAGTTTTTCGCTGTCGTTGCCATGTCATTTGCCTGCGTGTTGCTTCCTATCATGTCATCATGTGCATTGCATCATCTGTTTTCAAAATTTGCATCCGTCCGGGTTCCCCCAGTTCCGTCTGTTGTCCGTTCTGAGCCCAGACACACTTGCACGTGCCCGCGACACGTCTGAAATATTATTTTCTAAGTGGCCGGAAAATGTTCTCGGATTGGGTTGAAAGTTGGCGTGTGGTCTTATTATAGTGTAGATAGACCACCTGTCAAGTTTCATCGCATTCGGAGTCCGTTTGACGCCCCAACATTTAACTATAGCGACAATATAGTCGGTCTATCGTCGGACGTTTGCGGTCTTCGGAAATAGTTACCGGGTTGCTTTCCCCCTCTCTCTTCTCAGCCCACCACCACTCACCGCCAGGCCCTACCTAACCTCTCTCGTCAGGCCACGGCCCTCCTCGCGCGCGCGCCTGAAAAGCTGTCCCGGAGCCGACACAGGCAGTCGTCACCGTTGTGTCCGGATCATCCCCAAACGTCTACAAAACATCACCGTTTTCTTATTTGGACTCCATAGCCTATTTTTTTCTGACCGTCCGATTTTGGTCGGAGGGACGAGATAGCCCCTGACCTAACCCGTGGTGTATATATTCGTCCACCCCTAGTCCATTTTGGTCAAACCCTAGAAATTAGGAGTCTTGTCCCTTCACCCGCCGCCGCACTCTCCACCAAATCCTCTTCCTCGGGATTCCATCGCCCGATCTCCCTCGATCCCCTCGCCCAACCAACCACCAATGCCTGCAGACTTCTCCCAGCTTGGGATCAGGTTCCGGCCAACCACATCATCGGCGCACCCAACAGATGAGCGTTGTCCCTGCCGTTTTTCTTTCTTCCCCTGTTCCTCCTGTTTCCGCTAACCTCTCTCTCCCTCGTTTTTCCTTTCACCAAGTAGGAGCGCCATGGATAGCCGCCCGTGCATGTCGCCTCCTGTTGTTTTCCCTTTGTCACCAAAGTGCCCGCAGGCAGACCTGCCGTCTCCAGGCCATCCCCATCCTCTGCGCCGCCATGGATGCCCACCTGGAGCTCCACGCCCCGCCTCCCCCCACCTCGTCTGTGACCTCCGCCGCATCAAATCCGGCAGGATTCCGTCGCAGCGCCAAGTCCCCTGCGCCTCCTCTGCATCGGGCACCGCTTGCCTCCTCTACTTCGCCCCTGCATGAGTAGGACGGCCCCGCCCTGCTTCGCGTCCGTCCAGATCCGTAGCTGGCCCGCCGTCTTCTCTCTATTCTCCTGCTCACTTCATCTCTCTCCCTTTGTGGTTCTACAGAGACCTCCCCATGGATCCTCGTGGCCGAGCTCTCCTCGTCGCCAGTTGCCTCGCCGACCCACCGCTTCTCGCGCCTGCCGACCCCACCATCTCGCCTTCGCCCGCTGCCATCCTCTTCCCGGAGGTCCGCCATCGCGCCCCTGTTTTGCCCAAGCGAGACGAGCAGCGCAGCTCGATCCGCATCATCGCGCATTGACCACGGCCCCCGCACCCCCTCGTCCGATCCAGCAAGGCCAAGCAGCGACTGACCCAGCCGGGCCCTTCAGCCACCCCAGTACACTAACAAGCCGGGCCCTTCAGCTACCCCAGTACACTACCAGGCCCAATGTGAGGCCCAGTCCGCCCCAGTTTCGGCCTGTAGTATTTTTTTCCGTTGCTGCGAATTTTAGGTAATTTCCAGAGGATTGCTGTTTTATAGAAAAGCCCTTGTTGATCATGCATTTAATAACTTCACAACCGTGCATCAGATCTAAATAAATTATATATGAAACTTGCTTAGAATTTTGTCTAGTTTCATAATTTGCAACTTTCATCTATGTCTTAAATGTTTAAAATGTTGTTTGTTTAAATTTGCTTAAATAACTTGCTAAAATGATTTAATTCATAACTAATTAACCGTAGCTTGGTTCTAAACAAACTTTATATGTAAATGGGGTAGAAAAATGCCTAGTTTAACATGGTGCTTTCATCTTGCATGTTTAACAACCCTAAATTGTGTTTAGGGCAGAACAGTACCAAACCTAATATATGCATATGAGGAGTTTCCGGACTTGTTGTTTTGTTGTTCCGGCCTCATTTAAACTTGCCTAGATTAGATAGTTTCATCATGCTTCACCTCTTGCCATGCTAACAACATTTAATCTTGTTGGGTACATAAACGAGAGAGAACTAAATAAGTCATGTGGTGTTTTCTTCAATATGCAACTCCGTTGCATAATGAGCTCCATTTAATTTGTAGGATTGTTTGTGCTCTTTGCCATGCCATGCCATGCCTCATTAAACTGGACATGCATCATACTTGTTTGTGCATCATGCCATGTTCATGTGTTGGTTGTTTACTATGTTGTGTGCTTCTTTCCGGTGTTGCTTCTTCGGGTTAGTTCCGATAACGTCACGTTTTTGAGGATCTGTTCGACAACGTCCATTTGTCTTCTCCATGGACTTGTTCTTCTTCCTTGCGGGATCTCAGGCAAGATGACCTTACCCTCGAAATCACTTCTATCTTTACTTGCTAGTTGCTCGCTCTTTTGCTGTGCTTATGCTGCGATACCTACCACTTGCTTGTCATGCCTCCCATATTGTTTTACCAAGCCTCTAACCCACCTTGTCCTAGCAAACTGTTGTTTGGCTATGTTACCGCTTTGCTCAGCCCCTCTTATAGCGTTGTTAGTTGCAGGTGAAGATTGAAGTTTGTTCCTTGTTGGAACATGGAGATGTTGTTCCTTGTTGGAACATGTTTACTTGTTGGGATATCACAATATCTCTTATTTAATTAATGCATCTATATACTTGGTAAAGGGTGGAAGGCTCGACCTTATGCTCGGTGTTTTGTTCCACTCTTTCCGCCCTAGTTTCCGTCATATCGGTGTTATGTTCTCGGATTTTGCGTTCCTTATGCGCTTGGGTTATAATGAGAACCCCTTGACAGTTCGCCTTGAATAAAACTTCTCCAGCAATGCCCAACATTGGTTTTACCATTCACCACCTAGCCTTTTCTTTCCCTTGGGTTCTGCAGACTCAAGGGTCATCTTTATTTTAACCCCCCGGGCCAGTGCTTCTCTAAGTGTTGGTCCGAACCGAGTTGCCTGCGGGGCCACCTCGGGGAAACTTGAGGGTTGGTTTTACTCGTAGCTAGTCTCATCTCAGTGTGCCCTAAGAATGAGATATGTGCAGCTCCTATCGGGATTTGTCGGCACATTCGGGCGGTGTTGCTGGACTTGTTTTACCATTGTCGAGGATGTCTTGTAACCGGGATTCTGAGCCTGATCGTGTCTTCCCGCTAGAAGGAATATCCTTCGTTGATCGTGAGAGCTTGTGATGGGCTAAGTTGGGACACCCCTGTAGGGATTTGAACTTTCGAAAGGCGTGCCCGTGGTTATGGGCAGATGGGAATTTGTTAATGTCCGGTTGTAGAAAACCTGAAGTTGATCTTAATTAAAATACATCAACCGTGTGTGTTACCGTGACGGTCTCTTCTCGGTGGGGTCCGGGAAGTGAACACGGTGTTGGAGTTATGCTTGACATAGGTTGTTCTAGGATCACTTCTTGATCATAGTTTCTCGACCGTGCTTTGCCTTCTCTTCTCGCTCTCTTTTGCGTATGTTAGCCACCATATATGCTAGTCGCTTGCTGCAGCTCCACCTCATACCTTTGCCTTACCCATAAGCTTAAATAGTCTTGATCGCGAGGGTGCGAGATTGCTGAGTCCCTGTGACTCACAGATACTTCCAAATCCAGTTTGCAGGTGCCGATGTTACTGAGCAGGTGACGCAACCAAGCCCAAAGAGGAGCTCTATGAAGATCTTGTCCTTTGTGTTGTTTCGTTCTAGTTGATTAGTAGTGGAGCCCAGTTGGGGTCGATCGGGGATCCGTGTAGCATTTGAGATAGTCTTCTTTTATTTTGGCTCCATAGTCGGGCCTTGATTGTATCTGGATGATGAAATGCTTTATTCATGTATTTGTGTGATGTGGCGATTGTAAGCCAACTATGTATCTCTGTCCCTTATATATTACATGGGTTGTGTGAAGATTACCTCACTTGCGACATTGCTTTCAATGCGGTTATGCCTCTAAGTCGTGCTTCGACACGTGGGAGATATAGCTGCATAGAGGGCGTTACACTTAGGGCGCCTCCCCCTCTCCCCTTGCCCCTATATATAGTGGAGGGGTGGGAGGGCAGCCACACCTCTTCCCTGGCGCAGCCCTCTCTCCTCGTACACCTCCTCCTCCTCCATAGTGCTTGGCGAAGCCCTACTGGAGAACCACGAGCTCCATCTCCACCATGCCGTCGTGTTGCTAGAGTTCTCCCTCAACTTCTCCCCTCCCCTTGCTGGATCAAGAAGGAGGAGACGTCCCTGGGCTATACGTGTGTTGAACGCGGAGGCGCCGTCCGTTCGGCGCTAGATCGGATCTTCCGCGATTTGAATCGCCGCGAGTACGACTCCATCAACAACAAATGGTCCAGCGCCGAACGGTCCTGAGGAGCCTGTGGACCATAGGGGCTAGGATGAGGTCTTGGACCAACAAACGGTGGCCTGCGGGCACCACGGGGTGGGGTGATGCCTCCCACATCACGCCAATCCACCATGCCTGGCAAAGCAGATCTCACAGGATACAAATCCCTTGTATCCATACATCCAGCTTGCACCGCAGGTGCAAACCGAGTCAATGTGGCCCAATGATCAGCACGGGTATTGAAAAGCTCCAGCCTCAAGGCCCGATTCTGTCGGTCCTTATCTTCGAGCATCTCAGCAGTGGTACGAGTTAATGAGTCCTCCTGAGTAGAGTCAGCATAGATAGCCTGAAGATACCCTTGCGCTCCCGGAAGTGAAGCTGGCATGTAACGGAAGTCGGTGTTCCGAAGCAGGCCAGTCCGGACTCGCATGATGGTCATCATCGAATAGGCAGCATCCTACATAGCCATCTCAACAGTAACCCCGAGTCCATAGGAACAGTGAAGGGGCTCGGTAGATCCAGGATAAGAGGGAAATATCCTAACGGTGCAGAAATATTGGCTTTGATTAAAGTCTCAGAATTGCTCTTCGATGGTGTATTCGGGATACCAAGGGTAACCCGTCTCGATCATTACCCAGACTAACATAGCAGTATGACCGGGCACGTCGAGGCACCGGGTCAGGCGAACCACTTGGTTTTGAACACGGTTCGCCATCTGAAAGCACAACCACAATGCAAAGACATTAGAATTTCTAGGGCAAATTGGACAGCATAACAGCTGTAAATGCTCAGAAATAGATTTGAGACATCCACAACAGTTTGCAATACCACTCCACAACATCATATCAAGGTTCTGATCCAATTAGCAACATACTAAAATAGTAGAAACTGAACTGGGGCTTGTAACAACAATCCTAAAAGCTACTACAGATTAGTAACACGTGAACCTAATAGAAGAAGAGAGCCTAGTCCTTAACCCACGTTGAATGAGGAGAGAATGACTCATATCAGAGGCATAGAGTAAAGGAGTAAAAGAGCCTTACGTTCCCCCCACAATCAATTCCCCTACATATAACTAAAGCATTTCTAAACTCGACATCGACCAGTTTGGCTCAACGAACCTAAAGGCAGTCCGGCTTTGATACCAACGCTGTCAGGACCCCGATTCCAAGCCACATCGATCTAGCCAGTAACACCTCATATCAATTTGCGGCCTCACGCACGATATTCCACGGGTGTCGCCTTACCATGGCCCGGGACCGTTTGCGCCTTTTGGCTCACGTATATGATAGTGTCGCTAGCATCTATATGACAGAGAACCCGGGCCGACATGGCTAGTCGTGAACCCAAAGCGGCACAGACCTATGGAGACAGGCATACATGAATCACATCGAGCATCTCGGTCATCAGCGAGTGATTCTGGGTTGTAGCACTGGGCTAACAGGACTCCGGGGAACCCAGGCTGTAGCAGGCTAGGCAGGACTCCGGATATCACCGCGTGACATTTCCCCGAAGGGACAGACATAGGAACGAAGTGAAACACATGCCGTCCAGTCAAGTGTCCTGAGCAGTAGTGCTGGGCTAGCAGGACTCCGGTGAACCGGGCTGTAGCGGACTACTATGGCTCGAGGAACACTAGACTACATTTCCCCATAAGAAAAGCTGCCAAGGATAAACAACTAGATTGCCGGATCCCACTCATACCAAGCATTTCAATCACACACACAATATGCCCGATATGAGTACATACAACAAGGCATCACAACAAAACTCTACAACTCAAGTACTTTATTTAAAGGCTCTAGACAGCCATACATAACATGTTCATACAGATAGGGGTCACATGACCCGACACTCAAGTCATACAATCATACAAGCACAAGCGGAAGCAACTAGTCTGAGTACAGACACTAGAAAGAAAGAAGCCTTCTCGAAGCCTGTCTATCTACATAGGGCCCTCCATGGCCAGGCTCACCACCTAGGTGGCTAGTCACTCGTCGACGTGAAGGTCTACATAGAACCCATCGGAGGGGGCGGTGTTGTCGTCTGAAAACAGTAATTAAGCAAACATGAGTACAAGGTACTCAGCAAGTCTTACAACAGAACGTACTATACATGCTTATTCTCAAGAAGGTGGTGCGGTTATTGCAGCAAGCCATCTTTGACTCTTGGCTAAGCTATCCTACGGAACTCCACTAGTAAAATAGTTTTCGCACATGAGTCCACTACTCACCAACACAATACTCCACCGGGGATCCTCTCTCGTCATCCTACGAGAGGGCCATCCTCGGTACTCACACTTATCTTGAGTCTTTTAATAGTATCCATTAACTTGTCTATGAACTGTATAGGCAACCAAGTAGTCTTTTACCGCGGACGCAGCTATTCGAATAGTTTTATACCCTGCAGGGGTGTACTTCATCATACACGCTTTCACCACTTACCGCCGTTTACACGACATGTACTCGGCAACCTTCAAGCCGAGGCCCAACGAGGGTGTCGGCCATGGCCTACCTAAACACGCAAGCCTCTAGTCCAGGTTCATCTTCTATCCAGGTTCCATCCGCAGGGAGTCCGGCCGAGGTTTCCACATACGGCCCCGAACGATGTGAACAGGGTTCCTGAGACACCAAATGGGTGACTCGGTAGACCGTGCCATGGTGTATCTACCGCAACATAGCCCACCCCTAGGGTCAGCGCTACGCACGGCCGCCAACACATAACCTACAACACCAGAAACTATTTGCAACTCCTGGACAGAGCACTAAGGTATTTAAGAAGCCGAGAGGGTCAATTAAGGATCCCAATGCATGGTAGTAGCTGAATCTTAAATCACACATACAGATCTCAGTTCTTAGGGACGACCTCAATGAAACAACCCACCATGTACTCCTACATGGCCTCTCATCGATACCTTTACCAAAACATGTTCCACACATCCCTCACGTTACCGACATAAACATTTCACTCTAGCCCATCACCCAGATGAACCAGACCTGACACAACTCTAAGCATAGCAGGCATAGCAAAGTAGGAATCACATACATGGCTCAATCAACTCCTACACATGCTAGTGGGTTTCATCTAGTTACTGTGGCAATAACAGGTCATGCAGAGGATAAGGGTTCAACTACCGTAGCACACAGCAGTTTGAAACACGTTGTCTTAATGTAGTAAAGAAGAGCAGAAGCAGGAACATGGGTTGTATCGGAATGATCAATGGGTTGCTTGGCTATTGTAGAGGTAGTAGGGTACTGCCCTTCAGACGGATACTCGGGGTTATCCTCGGAGGCAGAACCTACCACGAAAAACACACTGAACATAATCAACACATGGCAATATGCAACAATATGATGCATGCTATGCCATGGCAAGATGAAAGAGTCTTGGCCTAATGCAAGCTAAAACAGAAGGGAATGAACTCATTTGAATCAAAGATTCAAATATTAGCTCATTAAACATGGCCTTATTAGTGCATTACCTTATTCTGCTTAAACAACAAGGTTAACTTCTTTGTCATGCATGAAACCATTACAGATGGATAGATTGAATTTTTCTGATCATTTTTCATATATAAATCTTTGCATTTGGAGGTATGGTTGATTTTCTATGATTTTTAGAAGTTTTGACTATTTTCTGGAATTTCCTATTAAAGAATAAATCCAGAAATTGAATTAATGCGTCAGCATGACATAGGCATGACGTCAACGGTCAACTGGGTCGGCCAGGTCAAACCTGACTGGTGGGCCCTCTCTGTCAGTGACACAACTAGTTAACATGATTAGATTAACACTAATTAGGTGTCAGTGGGGCCTGGGCCCACATGTCAGTGACTGAACTAATTAAATTTAGTTAAAGCTAATCCTTAACTAATTAGCAGACCGGCCCCACCTGTCATAGACTTAGGGGGGTCTACCTGGGCCCACACAGGGTCAAACTGAGTCAAACTCGCCAGCGGCTTGACACCGGCGACGTCAGACGCGGCGGAAGGGCTCGGGTTTGTGTTTCTGGTGACCAAAACGACAGCGGAGAGCAACTACGTGACGCAGGGAGCAAGCCGCATCGTTCGGTGGAGGAAGTGGGGCTCGGGGAGGCCGGCAATGACACCGGCAACGACCGTGGCGGTCGCCAGAGTTCGGGCATGGATGAACCCGACGCTACGGGGCATGATGAGGCGCGGGGAGTGGTGCGTTAGGCTCCTCGGAGCGCGTGGAAGATGAAGGCGTGCCTGGATTCAAGCTTACGCGCCTGTGGCCACGGCGGCGACATGGCCGGCGGAGCCGAGCTCTCGGCCTCGATGGCAGAGGGGGTTGGAGGATGCGGACGAGCGCGAGGAGAAGGGCAGAGGAAAGATGGGCTCACAGGGAACTCGCGGAGCAGGCTAGTGAGCTCGGGGAGGACTTGAGGCGAGCGAATCGAACGACGGCATCCGACGGCCGTGGATGGGGAAGAAGGTCACCACGTCGTCTTGGGGTTGTCCGAGCTTGCGCGGGTCGACGGAGAGGTCGAGGACGGCAGCGCGGAGCTAACGGGCGCGTCAGGGAGGCGAGGGGGTGGCTCTGGTGGCATCTACGGCGAACGGCGGCGAGGATCGCGCTCGGCCATCGCGGGAGAGGCTGAGGGAGATGAGGGGGAGAGTGAGGGAGGAAGAGAGGGGGACGTGGGGTCGGCGTGGCACCCCTGGACGTCTCCAGGGCGTCGGCAGAAGCAGGAGGTGGCCGGCGTGTGGCCGCGGGTGCCGGCCACGCGCTCCTCGTCCTCCTGGCAGGAGGAGGAGGACGGCTGGCAAGGCCAGTCGGCTGGGCCGAGCCAGGTGGGCTGGGCCAGCACAGGTAAGGCCCAGGTGGGCTTCCCTCTCTCTATTTTTTGATTTGTTTTTCTTTTTCTATTTAACTGCAATTGTTGGGCTTTATTTAAAATACTAAAACATTTCCAAAAATCCTGAAAAATAATTGTGGGCTTTGTTTGGAATATTTCCGACAGCAAACATTTATTTCCAGAATTATTTGAGCATTTAAATTATTTTATAGCATTTAAATGCCCAAAATCAAATACTTATGATTTAATTCAATGACCTTCTATTGACCTAGAAAATTGTGCACCAATTTTGCCAGGGGTTCTAACCCAAGACAAAGTGGGTGAACTTTTTAGAAGGGCATTTCAGGTTCATTGAAAATAATTTTAGTAAACCCTAGTTGTTTCCAGGGGGGTGTTGGGGGTTCTATCTTCCCCATTTCAAATTCAAGAGGAATTTAAACATGATGCACACTCTAATGCTTGAACTAACTAGGGTGTGACAACTCACCCCCACTCAAAAGAATCTCGTCCCAAGATTTAGGATCCTCCGGGAAGAAGGTGGGGTACTCGAGTCGAAGACGATCCTCCCTTTCCCAAGTGGCCTCTTTCTCGAAATGGTGTGACCATTGAACCTAGAGAAACTTGATATTATGACGTCGAGTGGTACGCTCGGCTTGATCAAGGATACGAACGGGATATTCCCAATATGAGAGGTTATTTTGTAGATCAAGCGTTTCGTGGTCCACTCCACGGATAGGATCCGCGAAGCAACGCCTGAGTTGAGAAACGTGGAAGACATCATGAACTCTGGAAAGATGCGGAGGTAGTTCCAATTGGTAGGCAACTTCTCCTCGTTTGGCAAGAATGCGAAAGGGTCCAATGTAACGAGGAGCCAATTTGCCCTTGATACCGAAACGATGGGTCCCCTTTAACGGAGTAACCCGAAGGTAAGCCTTCTCGTCGACTTCATAAGTCATAGGCTTATGTTTATGATCATATTGACTCTTTTGACGAGATTGGGCTGTTTTCAATTTCTCACGAATAACGCGAACCTGCTCTTCTGCTTCCTGAATCATATCCGGGCTAAAGAGTTGTCTTTCCCCGGTTTCTGACCAGTTAAGAGGCGTTGGACATTTTCGTCCATAGAGAACTTCGAAAGGAGCCCTGCCTAAGCTAGCTTGATAACTATTGTTATAGGCAAACTCCGCGAATGGAAGGCATTTCTCCAAACTCATTCCGAACAAGATGACAGAAGCTCGGAGCATATCTTCCAGAATTTGATTGACTCGCTCTACTTGACCACTTGATTGAGGTTGGAAGGCGATACTAAAAGAGAGACGAGTTCCCATAGCATTGTGGAAACTTTCCCAAAATCGAGAGGTGAAGAGACTCCCACGGTCTGAGTTAATTTCCAATGGAACACCATGAAGAGACACTATTCGGGAGATGTATAAATCGGCTAGCTGGCTAGCGGTGATACTCTAACGAACAGGTAGGAAATGGGCTACTTTGGAAAGACGGTCGATCACGACGAAGATGGCATTATTCCCTCTCTTGGTCCTGGGAAACCCAGTGATGAAATCCATACTGATTTTATCCCATTTCCACTCGGGAATAGCCAAAGGTTGAAGGGTGCCAGCAGGCCGTTGGTGCTCTGCTTTAACACGACGACAGACGTCGCAGCTAGCAATGTATTGAGTGATTTCACTTTTCATCCTAGTCCACCAGAACCTCTGGCGTAGGTCTTGATACATTTTAGTACTACCGGGATGAATGTTGAGAGGGGATTCATGAGCTTCCTTAAGTATCAACTAGCGTAGATGTTGTTTCTTGGGAACCACCAGACGGTTCTCAAAGAAGACATCACCTCGCTCATCCACGGAGAAACATTTAGCAACTCCGCTAGCGATGTTTTCCTTAATTCGGGATATGCCCTTATCATACCGCTAAGCGGTTATGATTTGATCCATAAAGTTAGGTTTTGCTACCAGGGTGGATAGAAAACCTCGAGGAACAATGTGAAGATTAAGCTTACAAAATTCCTCACTAAGAAGTGGTTGACTTTGTTGTAACATCAGGTTGTTACAATAGGACTTATGGCCTAGCGCATCAGCCATGACATTGGCTTTGCCCGGGGTGTAAGTTATTCCTAGGTCGTAATCCAAGATCAACTCGACCCAACGTCTTTGCCTAAGATTCAAATCTGGTTGGGTGAAGATATATTTCAAACTTTGGTGATCGGTGAAGATCTCACAACGATTACCGAGGAGGTAATGTCGCCAAGTTTTGAGTGCATGGACTACAGCTGCAAGCTCTAGATCATGTGTGGGATAATTTTCCTCATGTGGGTGTAATTGCCTTGAAGCATAGGTAATTACCCGACGATCTTGCATGAGTATGCAACCTTGTCCTTGTCGCGAGGCGTCGCAATAGATAATAAAGTCCTTGGAGAAATCTGGTGGTACCAGTACGGGAGCAGATGTCAGGTGTCTTTTCAGTTCCTGAAAGCTGCACTCACACTGTGGAGTCCACTCGAACCTTTTATCTTTCTTGAGGAGTTCAGTTAGAGGTTTAGCAACCTTGGACAAATTTTCGACAAAGCGGCGGCAATAGCTCGCTAAGCCAAGGAAACTCCGAACTTTCTTGACCGTCTCAGGTGGAGTCCAATCAAGGACGGCTTGAACTCGCTCGGGATTGACAGCAATACCCTTGCCAGAGATTACATGGCCTAGATAGGTCACTTCTGGCAACCAAAATTCACACTTGGAGAATTTGGAATAAAGGCGATGCTCTCGAAGTTTCATCAATACCAGCCTTAGATGTTCGGCATGTTCCTCTTCGTTCTTGGAGTAGATGAGTACGTCATCGAGGTATACTACGACGAATTTATCCAAATACTCCATGAAGACTGAGTTCATTAACCGAGAGAAGGTAGCTGGGGCATTGGTTAAACCGAAGGACATGATGGTGTACTCGTATTGGCCATAACGAGTAACAAAGGCCATTTTGGGAATGTCCCCGTTTCTGATTTTGATTGGATGGTAGCCCAACCTCAAATCCATCTTGGAAAAGACTGAGGATCCAGCGAGCTGATCATACAGATCGTTGATCCTGGGAAGCGGGTATTTGTTCTTGATGGTGACCAAGTTGACAGGTCGGGAATCCACAACCATTCGATCCGTTCCATCCTTGTTCTTAACGAAGAGGACGGGGCAAGCCCAAGCAGAGGAACTAGGATGGATGAAACCCTTTTTCAAGGACTCATCGAGTTGGTTCTTAAGCTCGGCTAGTTCTAAGGGTGCCTTCTTGTAGGGTCTTCTAGAAATTGGAACGGTTCCTCGAACAAGGTCTATCACAAACTCGACATCCCTGTCAGGTGGAACACCTGGCAGTTCTTCTGGAAAGACATCCGGAAAGTCTCGGACTACCGGAACATCCTCAAGGTTTGGAAGGGGGTTGGCATTTAGGGAGTAAAGCTGGCGCTTGGCCACTCGAGTTAAGACATTGACTGTCTTGCCCGATGGGTGAGTAAGTTGAACGGTTCTAGTGGCACAATCAATCTTAGCATAATGAGCTAACATCCAGTCCATACCCAGGATGATGTTTATGTCCGAGGACTTGAGAGCTATTAAGGATGCAAGGAAGACAAGTCTATCGACAAGAATTTCGTTCCCATGGCTTACTCTAGAAGTTTGCCATTTGGAACCCGGAGTTTGAATTACCATGGAAGTGGGCATGTCACAGAATGTCGTGTTATGCAATCGAGCATAGTTCTCAGATATGAATGAATGAGATGCTCCAGTATCGAAAAGAACAGATGCCGGATGGCAGTTAATAAGGAGCATACCAAGGACGACGTTAGGATCCTCATGAGCCTCCTCGGCTGAAACATAGTTGACATGGCCACGTGTAGTAGTGACCGGCTTGGCGTAGAATGTCTTTCCTGCTGGCTTTCCACGGCCAACGGACTTTCCAGTCTGATTGGGGTTGTTCTGGGGACACTCTCGGCTATAGTGACCCGGCTCTCCACACTTAAAGCATGTTACCACATTGGGGCGTGGAGCAGCATTAGCAGCGGGGCCACCATAGGGCTTGGGCGGTGCAAATTGCTGGTTGGGACGAGGCGCCTCAAAGGATGTCCTCGGGATGAACCTGGGTGGCAGTGCCATGCCTGGGATCCACACCCAGCGCTTCTGAGCTCCAGAGCCGGATGAAGAGCCAAAATCACGGGAGTGCTTGCGTGAAGCGTCATAATCAGTCTGGCCTGTCTCAGCACTGATGGCTTTATTGACCAACTTCTAAAAGGAGGTGCACTCATGCAGACGAAGATCGCGGCAAAGCTCAGGGCTAAGTCCCTTGCGGAACCTTGCCTTCTTCTTAGCGTCACTAGATACCTCTTCAGGTGCATAACATGCCAGATTCCCAAATTCACGACTATAAGCATCCACAGTCAGTCTTCCTTGGGTGAAGTTGCAGAATTCCTCTCTCTTGCGATCCATGAGACCTTCCGGAATGTGATGCTCACAGAAAGCCTCACTGAATTCAGACCAAGTAGTGATTTGGCCGACTGGGCGCATAGCTTTGAAGTTTTCCCATCAAAGGCTAGCAGGGCCCTCGAGGTGATAGGCAGCATAAGTAACCTTGTCGGCTTTGGCTACGTTGGCAGAACGTAGCTTGTGGGTGATGCTGCGGAGCCAGTCATCCGCGTCGAGGGGCTCAACAGAATGGTTAAACTTTGGTGGGTACAACTTGATAAAGTCATTGATTGACACCAAGTCATTTCGCTAATGGCGTGCAGTGTTCTGCTCAATCCGCTCCAGCAGGCGGTTAGTCTCACGCTTGTTTCTTTCCGCCTCCAGCATCACTTCGGCCAGAGAAGGCGGGTGAGGCAGATTTTCACCCCTAGCTGCACTGGCTTCCCCCCTGCTCCGAGGAAGCAGGGTTGCTGCGGGTGTTGACCATCCTAGGAGAAAACAAGACAACGATTTAAATAAGGATGGCTCAAACTTAGCAAGGAAGTGCAGAATGTAATGGATAACACGGAATGCAGAGATGTTCATCCGTATGTCATGGTAATATAAAACTGCCATATATATACCAATGGTCATACACATCATAAATAGTTTAGTACAAGCCCAGGCTATAGTACAACTATGATGAAAGATGTTACATCTCATCGGAGGCATTCCAAGCTCCTATACATTATTTTTCTACACCTCCGGAATTGATTACACACAAAGTCATATTCCACAAGTCACGGAGGACAGTGGAGATACAACTACTACAATACTAGTGATACTACTACTAACTCAGACAGATCCGTAGTAGTCCTCATAGAAGTCACCTCCATAGCCTGGAAGTTCAACGTGATCATCCGGGAACAGACGGTCCTGAAGAGCCCGTGGACCATACGGGCTAGGATGAGGTCTTGGACCAACAAATGGTGGCCTGCGGGGACCACGGGGTGGGGTGATGCCTTCCACATCACGCCAATCCACCATGTCTGGCAGAGCAGATCTCACAGGATACAGATCCCTTGTATCCATACATCCAGCTTGCACCGCAGGTGCAAACCGAGTCAATGTGGCCCAATGATCAGCACGGGTATTGAAAAGCTCCAGCCTCAAGGCCCGATTCTCTCGGTCCTTATCTTCGAGCATCTCAGCAGTGGTACGAGTTAATGAGTCCTCCTGAGTCGAGTCAGCATAGATAGCCTGAAGATACCCTTGCGCTCCCGGAAGTGAAGCTGGCATGTAACGGAAGTCGGTGTTCCGAAGCAGGCCAGTCCGGACTCGCATGATGGTCATCATGGAATAGGCAGCATCCTGCACAGCCATCTCAACAGTAACCCCGAGTCCATAGGAACAGTGAAGGGGCTCGGTACATCCAGGATAAGAGGGAAATATCCTGACGGTGCAGAAATATTGGCTTTGATTAAAGTCTCGGAATTGCTCTTCGACGGTGTATTCGGTATACCAACGGTAACCTGTCTCGATCATTACCCGGACTAACATAGCAGTATGACCGAGCATGTCGAGGCACTGGGTCAGGCGAACCACTTGGTTTTGAACACGGTTGGCCATCTGAAAGCACAACCACAATGCAAAGACATTATAATTTCTAGGGAAAATTGGACAGCATAACAGCTGTAAATGCTCAGAAAAAGATTTGAGACATCCACAACAGTTCGCAATACCACTCCACAACATCATATCAAGGTTCTGATCCAATTAGCAACATACTAAAATAGTAGAAACTGAACTGGGGCTTGTAACAACAATCCTAAAAGCTACTACAGATTAGTAACACATGAACCTGATAGAAGAAGAGAGCCTAGTCCTTAACCCACGTTGAATGAGGAGAGAATGACTCAGATCAGAGGCATAGGGTAAAGGAGTAAAAGAGCCTTACGTTCCCTCCCACAAACAATTCCCCTACATATAACTAAAGCATTTCTAAACTCGACATCGACCAATTTGGCTCAACAAACCTACAGGCACTCCGGCTCTGATACCAACGCTGTCAGGACCCCGATTCCAAGCCACATCGATCTAGCCGGTAACACCTCATATCACTTTGCGGCCTCACGCACGGTATTCCACGGGTGTCGCCTTACCATGGCCCAGGACCGTTTGCGCCTTTTGGCTCACGTATATGATAGTGTCGCCAGCATCTATATGACAGAGAACCCGGGCCGACATGGCTAGTCGTGAACCCAAAGCGGCACAGACCTATGGAGACAGGCATACATGAACCACATCGAGCATGTCAGTCATCAGCAAGTGATTCCGGGCTGTAGCACTGGGCTAACAGGAGTCCGGGGAACCCTGGCTATAGCAGGCTAGGCAGGACTCCGGATATCACCGCGTGACATTTCCCCGAAGGGACAGACATAGAAACGAAGTGAAACACATGGCGGCCAGTCAAGTGTCCTGAGCAGTAGTGCTGGGCTAGCAGGACTCCCGTGAACCAGGTTGTAGCGGACTACTATGGCTCGACGAACACTAGACTACATTTCCCCATAAGAAAAGCTGCCAAGGGTAAACAACTAGATTGTCGGATCCTACTCATACCAAGCATTTCAATCATACACACAATATGCCCGATATGAGTACATACAACATGGCATCACAACAAAACTCTACAACTCAAGTACTTTATTTAAAGGCTCTAGACAGCCATACATAACATGTTCATACAGATAGGGGTCACATGACCCGACACTCAAGTCATACAATCATACAAGCACAAGCGGAAGCGACTAGTCTGAGTACAGACACTAGAAAGAAAGAAGGCTTCTCGAAGCCTGTCTATCTACATAGGGCCCTCCATGGCCAGGCTCACCACCTGGGTGGCTAGTCACTCGTCGACGTCAAGGTCTACGTAGAACCCATCGGAGGGGGCGGTGTTGTCGTCTGAAAACAGTAATTAAGCAAACATGAGTACAAGGTACTCAGCAAGTCTTACAACAGAACCTACTATACATGCTTATTCTCAAGAAGGTGGTGGGGTTATTGCAGCAAGCCAGCTTTGACTCTTGGCTAAGCTATCCTATGGAACTCCACTAGTAAATAGTTTTCGCACACGAGTCCACTACTCACCAACACAATACTCCACCGGGGATCCTCTCTCGTCATCCTACGAGAGGGCCATCCTCGGTACTCACACTTATCTTGAGTCTTTTAATAGTATCCATTAACTTCTCTATGAAATGTATGGGCAACCAAGTAGTCCTTTACCGTGGACGTGGCTATTCAAATAGTTTTATACCCTGCAGGGGTGTACTTCGTCATACACGCTTTCACCACTTACCGCCATTTACACGACATGTACTCGGCAACCTTCAAGCGGAGGCCCAACAAGGGTGTCGGCCACGGCCTACCTAAACACTCAAGCCTCTAGTCCAGGTTCATCGCCTATCCAGGTTCCATCCGCAGGGAGTCCGGCCGAGGTTTCCACATACGGCCCCGAACGATGTGAATAAGGATGGCAATGGGCCGGGTTTGGATCGGGTTGAACAATACCAAATACATATCCATATCCATGAAGGCAGTCCCAGCCCATCCATGAAAAAACCCATGGACGAAAAATTGTGACCATGTCCAAATCCGATGGATATCCATACCCATTGGATATCCATCGGGTCCTCTCAAGACCTATACATAAGACATAACTCATTGCATAATGTGCACTCTGCATTGGCGTGCTCACTCCCTGCCGTGCAGTCATAGCCCTTGCATTGTCCCACTGCTGCGGCCATGCATCAATGTGTGTGTGGAAAAGCGAAGATGGAGCTGGGTTGTCGCAGGCCAGTAGTGGCTACTGCAGCGATCCACCTTACGTGGGGGTAGCGGCTGGCAGTGGCGGCCTCCGCTAGGGCTATGAGAGGAGTAACTCAAGGAGATGGCACCGATTCTCAATGACAAGTCATTTAATTTGTGTAGATAATAGGATGAGAAGGTGCGTTGGAGTATGTTATGGTGGGGATTGTGTAATTTCTTTTGGATGTTTTAGATAAAGGATAAAATTATAGTGGAACATGTGACTATGGGGTAGGGTAGCGGAATATTGCTCATTAAGTCAGACGATCGGGTCGGGTTTGGATATATCCATGGGTACAAGATTATGTCCATGCCCTATCCACGAGTAATTGGATCGGGTTTGGACGCTACCCATGGGCGCAAAAGCATATCCAAACCCTATCCATTCGGGTTGGATATCCATGGGTATCCATGTCCATGGATAAAATTGCCATCCTTCGATGTGAACAGGGTTCCCGAGACACCAAACGGGTGACTCGGTACACCGTGCCATGGTGTATCTATAGCAACATAGCCCACCCCTAGGGTCAGCGCTACGCACGGCCGCCAACACATAACCTACAACACCAGAAACTATTTGCAACTCCTGGACAGAGCACTAAGGTATTTAAGAAGCCGAGAGGGTCAATTAAGGATCCCAATGCATGGTAGTAGCTGAATCTTAAATCACACATACAGATCTCAGTTCTTAGGGACGGCCTCAATGAAACAACCCACCATGTACTCCTACATGGACTCTCATCGAAACCTTTACCAAAACATGTTCCACACATCCCTCACGTTACCGATATAAACATTTCACTCTAGCCCATCACCCAGATGAACCAGACCTGACACAACTCTAAGCATAGCAGGCATAGCAAAGTAGGAATCACATACATGGCTCAATCAACTCCTACACATGCTAATGGGTTTCATCTAGTTACTGTGGCAATGTCAGGTCATGCAGAGGATAAGGGTTCAACTACCGTAGCACACAGCAGTTTGAAACGCGTTGTCATAATGCAGTAAACAAGAGCAGAAGCAGGAACATGGGTTGTATCGGAATGATCAATGGGTTGCTTGCCTGCTGTAGAGGTAGTAGGGTACTGCCCTTCAGACGGATACTCGGGGTTATCCTCGGAGGCAGAACCTACCACGAAAAACACACTGAACATAATCAACACATGGCAATATGCAACAATATGATGCATGCTATGACATGGCAAGATGAAAGTGTCTTGGCCTAATGCAAGCTAAAACAGAATGGAATGAACTCATTTGAATCAAAGATTCAAATATTAGCTCATTAAACATGGCCTTATTTGTGCATTACCTTATTCTGCTTAAACAACAAGGTTAACTTCTTTTGTCATGCATGAAACCATTACAGATGGATAGATTGAATTTTTCTGATCATTTTTAATATATAAATCTTTGCATTTGGAGGTATGGTTGATTTTCTATGATTTTTAGAAGTTTTGACTATTTTTTGGAATTTCCTATTAAAGAATAAATCCAGAAATTGAATTAATGCATCAGCATGACATAGGTGTGACATCAGCGGTCAACTGGGTCGGCCAGGTCAAACCTGACTGGTGGGCCCTCTCTGTCAGTGACACAACTAGTTAACATGATTAGATTAACACTAATTAGTTGTCAGTGGGGCCTGGGCCCACATGTCAGTGACTGAACTAATTAAATTTAGTTAAAGCTAATCCTAAACTAATTAGCAGACCGGCCCCACCTGTCATAGACTCAGGGGGTGTACTTGGGCCCACACAGGGTCAAACTGAGTCAAACTCGCTGGCGGCTTGACGCCGGCGACGTCAGACGCGGCGGAGGGGCTCGGGTTTGCGTTTCCGGCGACCAAAACGACAGCGAAGAGCAGCTACGTGACGCGGGGAGCGAGCCGCATCGTTCGGTGGAGGAAGTGGGGCTCGGGGAGGCCGGAAACGACGCCGGCGACGACCTTGGCGGTCGCCGGAGTTCGGGCGTGGATGAACCCGACGCTACGGGGCATGGCGAGGCGCGAGGAGTGGTGCGTTAGGCTCCTGGGAGCGCGTGGAAGACGAAGGCGTGCTTGGATTCGAGCTTACGTGCCTGTGGCCACAACGGCGACATGGTCGGCGGAGCCGAGCTCTTGGCCTCGATGGCAGAGGGGGTTGGAGGACGCGGATGAGCACGGGGAGAAGGGCGGAGGAAAGATGGGCTCACAGGGAACTCGCGGAGCAGGCTAGTGAGCTCGGGGAGGACTTGAGGCCGGCGAATCGAACGACGGCATCCGGCGACGGTGGACAGGGAAGAAGGTCACCACGTCGTCTTGGGATCGTCCGAGCTTGCGCGGGTCGATGGAGAGGTCGAGGATGGCAGCGCAGAGCTAATGGGCACGTCAGGGAGGCGAGGGGGTGGCTCTGGTGGCATCTACGGCGAACGGCAGCGAGGATCGCGCTCGGCCATCACGGAAGAGGGTGAGGGAGGCGAGGGGGAGAGTGAGGGAGGAAGAGAGGGGGACGTGGGGTCGGCGTGGCACCCCTGGACGTCTCCAGGGCGTCGGCAGAAGCAGGAGGTGGCCGGCGTGTGGCCGCGGGCGCCGGCCACGCGCTCCTCGTCCTCCTGGCGGGAGGAGGAGGACGACTGGCAAGGCCAGTCAGCTGGGCCGAGCCAGGTGGGCTGGGCCAGCACAGGTAAGGCCCAAGTGGGCTTCCCTCTCTCTCTTTTTTTTGATTTGTTTTTCTTTTTCTATTTAACTGCAACTGTTGGGCTTTTTTAAAAATACTAAAACGTTTCCAAAAATCCTGAAAATAATTGTTGGCTCTGTTTAGAATATTTCCAATAGCAAACATTTGTTTCTAGAATTATTTGAGCATTTAAATTATTTTATAGCATTTAAATGCCCAAAATCAAATACTTATGATTTAATTCAATGACCTTCTATTGACCTAGAAAATTGTGCACCAATTTTGCCAGGGGTTCTAACCCAAGACAAAGAGGGTGAACTTTTTAGAAGGGCATTTCAAGTTCATTGAAAATAATTTTAGTAAACCCTAATTGTTTCCAGGGGGATTGTTGGGGGTTCTGTCTTCCCCATTTCAAATTTAAGAGGAATTTAAACATGATGCACACTCTAATGCTTGAACTAACTAGGGTGTGACACTAATAAGGGAGAAGGTACAATTACCTCATCAAGTTCTACTTTCCTCCCACTCACTTCTTTTGAGAGAAACTCCTTTTCTAGAAAGGATCCATTCTTAGCAACGAATATCTTGCCTTCGGATCTGTGATAGAAGGTGTACCCGACAGTCTCCTTTGGTTATCCTATGTAGACACATTTCTCCGATTTGGGTTTGAGCTTATCAGGTTGAAGCTTTTTCACATGAGCATCGCATCCCCAAACTTTAAGAAACGACAACTTGGGTTTCTTGCCAAACCACCGTTCATAAGATGTCGTCTCAACAGATTTAGATGGTGCCCTATTTAACGTGAATGCAGCCGTCTCTAAAGCATAACCCCAAAACGATGGCGGTAAATCAGTGAGAGACATCATAGATTGCATCATATCTAATAAAGTGCGGTTACGTTTGGACACACCATACGTTGTGGTGTTCTAGGTGGCGTGAGTTGCGAAACTATTCCGCATTGTTTCAAATGAAGTCCAAACTCATAACTCAAATATTCACCTCCACGATCAGATCATAGAAACTTGATTTTCTTGTTACGATGATTTTCCACTTCACTCTGAAATTCTTTGAACTTTTCAAATGTTTCAGACTTATGTTTCATTAAGTAGATATACCCATATCTACTCAAATCATCTGTGAAGGTGAGAAAATAACGATATCCGCCGCGAGATTCAATGTTCATTGGACCACATACATCAGTATGTATGATTTCCAATAATTCTGTTGCTCACTCCATTGTTCTGGAGAACGAAGTTTTAGTCATCTTGCCCACGAGGCATGGTTCACAAGTACCAAGTGATTCATAATCAAGTGATTCTAGAAGTCCATTAGAATGGAGTTTCTTCATGCGCTTTACACCAATATGACCTAAATGGCAGTGCCACAAATAAGTTGCACTATCATTATCAACTTTGCACCTTTTGGCTTCAATACTATGAACATGTGTATCACTACTATCAAGATTTAGTAAAATTAGACCACTCATCAAGGGTGCATGACCATAAAAGATATTACTCATATAAATAGGACAACCATTATTCTATGATTTAAATGAATAATCATCTCGCATCAAACAAGATCCAGATATAATGTTCATGCTCAACGCTGGCACCAAATAACAATTATTTAGGTCTAGAACTAATCCCGAAGGTAGATGTAGAGGTAGTGTGCCGACGACGATCACATCGACTTTGGAACCATTTCCCACGCGCATCATCACCTCGTCCTTAGCCAATCTTCGCTTAATCTGTAGCCCCTGTTTCGAGTTGCAAATGTTAGCAACTGAACCAGTATCAAATACCTAGGCACTACTGCGAGCATTAGTAAGGTACACATCAATAACATGTATATAAAATATACCTTTCACTTTGCCATCCTTCTTCTCCGCCAAATACTTGGGGCAGTTCCACTTCCAGTGACCAATTCCTTTGCAGTAGAAGCACTCAGTCTTAGGCTTAGGTCCAAACTTGGGTTTCTTCACTTGAGCAACAACTGGCTTGCTGTTCTTCTTGAAGTTCCCCTTCTTCCCTTTACCCCTTTTCTTGAAACTGGTGGTCTTGTTGACCATCAACACTTGATACTCCTTCTTGATTTCTACCTCCACAGCCTTTAGCATTGAGAAGAGCTCAGGAATCGTCTTATCCATCCCTTGCATATTATAGTTCGTCACGAAGCTCTTGTAGCTTGGTGGCAGTGATTGAAGAACTTTGTCAATGACACTATCACCAGGAAGATTAACTCCCAGTTGAGTCAAGTGGTTGTGGTACCCAGACATTCTAAGTATATGTTCACTGACAGAACTATTCTCCTCCATCTTGCAGCTGTAGAACTTATTGGAGACTTCATATCTCTTAATCTGGGCATTTGCTTGAAATATTAACTTCAACTCCTGGAACATCTCATATGCTCCATGACATTCAAAACATCGTTGAAGTCCTGGTTCTAAGCCGTAAAGCATGGCACACTGAACTATCGAGTAGTCATCAGCTATGCTCTACCAGGTGTTCACAACGTCTAGCATTGCTCCTGCAGCGGGTTTGTCACCTAGCGGTGCTTCCAGGACGTAATTCTTTTGTGCAGCAATGAGGATAATCCTCAAGTTATGGACCTAGTCCGTGTAGTTGCTACCATCGTCTTTCAACTTAGCTTTCTCTAGGAACGCATTAAAATTCAACGGAACAACATCACGGGCCATCTATCTACAACAACATAGACTTGCAAAATACTATCATGTACTAAGTTCATGATAAATTAAAGTTCAATTAATCAAATTACTTAAGAACTCCGACTTAGAGAGGCATCTCACTAATAATCTAAGTGATCACGTGATCTGTCAGGGATATACCCCGCGGTATGACCCGGCCGAAATTATGACCTGGCCGAACTTGGCGACTCACCAGAGACTCGGCTGATACTTGGTGTTTCATTTGTAAGTCGCCCGGAGATTGGCCACTCACTAGTAATCCGGCGGGCGGGTCAGACGGATGGCAAAGCCCAAGGCCCAGACGGTCGGCTTATAATATGGTGGGCCGGCTTATGAGGAAAGACATAAGGAATATTCTCCTACAAAGGAAGTAAGACTAGGACTCCACTTGTAATAGAGTAATCCTAATTCGACTAGGACTAGTCATGTAACCCGCCCCATCAACTTATATAAGGAGGGGCAGGGCTCCCCAAAAGAGGACAAGCGACAAGAAACAATCTCTAGGGCTAGACACAAAGGGGGGGCCAGCTTATGCGGTGACTCTCTCATGAGCATAATGAGATCTAGCCACAAACAGCATGTAGGGCTATTACCGGATGATGTTTCCCGGGGCCCGAAGCTATCTAAATCCTTGTTGTCGGTGTCAAAACCGGCGGATCTCGTGTAGGGGGTCCCGAACTGTGCGTCTAGGCCGGATGGTAACAGGAGGCAAGGGACACTAAGTTTTACCCAGGTTCGGGCCCTCTCGATGGAGGTAAAACCCTACGTCCTACTTGATTAATATTGATGATATGGGTATTACAAGAGTTGATCTACCATGAGATCAGAGAGGCTAAACCCTAGAAGCTAGCCTATGGTATGATTGTTGATGTGTATGTTGTCCTACGGACTAAAACCCTCCGGTTTATATAGACACTGGATAGAGTTAGGGTACAGTCGGTTACAATGGTAGGAGATCTGAACATCCGTATCGCCAAGCTTGCCTTCCACACCAAGGAAAGTCCCTTCCGGACATGGGACGAAGTCTTCGATCTTGTATCTTCATAGTCCAGGAGTCCGTCTTGAAGGTATAGTTCGGCTATCCGAACACCCCCTAATCCAGGACTCCCTTAGTAGCCCCTGAACTAGGATTCAATGACGACGAGTCCGGCGCGCAAATTGTCTTCGGCATTGCAAGGCGGGTTCCTCCTCCAAGTACTTCATAGAAGATTTTGAACACAAAGATAGTGTCTGGTTCTGTAAAATAAGTTTCCACATATTGCCATAGAGAGAATAATAATATTACCACAAATCTAATCTGCTGACGTATTCCGTGGTGCGACACGCCACGGCCAAGCCTTTATCCGAGTCGTTCAATTACCCACCTCAGCGTGTCATGCGAGGTGGTTTCCTTGGCACGTCTTGTTAAAGCAGAGATCGTGCCCCCTTATTACGGGATTCTCATCAACACGGGCATGGGTAACCCAACCACTTCTAGGACTCCTAGATCATAGGCAAATCCAAACGGACACGGGGAGGATGCTTGATATCCACCCTTCTTTATAAAGGGGCAAAGCTTCTACTTTTCCCTCCCGTGCTCAATCAAATCCTTCCCCCACCTCAAGCTCAAATGCCCGAAGCCCAGGTCAGGTGCTCCGAACCTTCAGTCATGTCCGGATCCAGCCTTCAAGGCCGATGGATGCCCTCCTCTATCTCGGAGAGGACATCAAAAAGTTGAGAGAGGCCAGGTATCTGACCGCCGAAATATCGCATCGGCTGCCTCCCCGGGGGCAGGCCATCCCCTCTCCCAAACCCAACGAGTGTGTCATGTTCGTCCCCCACTTCCTCCGAGGTCTAGGTTTTGCACTGGATCCTTTCGTCAGGGGCTTGATGTTTTATTACGGGCTAGACTTCCATGATCTAGCTCCGGACTCCTTCCTGCATATCACGACTTTTGTTGTCATATGCGAGGCCTTCCTCCGGGTTACCCCCCACTTTGGTTTATGGCTCAAGACCTTTGAAGTAAAGCCGAAGATGATCGAGGGGCAACATGCAGAGTGTGGAGGCGCCTCAATACGCAATATGGCAGGAGCTCCGTGGCCCAAAGGTTCCATCCCAGAGGTGTCTGCATTGTGGCAACAGGAGTGGTTCTATATCACGACTCCTACAAGCGCCAAGTGGCCCAAAGGTTCCATCCTAGAGGTGTCTGCATTGTGGCAACAGGAGTGGTTCTATATCACGACTCCTACAAGCGCCAAGTGGGCGGCCGCCCCCATTTTTCGCTCGGGCCCTCCGCCACGACTGATGTCATGGATCAGTAGAGGACTGGGCTGGGGTCCAGCCAAGGACGTGCCCTTATTACAAAGACGCATTCGAGATCTCTTCGACGAAGATCTCAGTTTGGTCGTGGTTATACAAGTTATGCTGGTCCGTCTCCAGCCTTGCAAACGTCGGCCCCTTCGCTTGTGGGAGTTCAATCCGGAGGGTCCGTGTGCCATTCAAAATTTTCTCAGCCTGACGCACGAGGATATGTATAAGTTATTCTTCGAACCTCAAGTAGAGTGTCCGGAATTCACCTTCGGCCGAACATATTATCTCTCCTTTGTTACGAAGTTATTTCTGAGAGTTTGCTTTTTCGACTAGGACTGGCTAGCAAAGGCGAAGTTGATTCGGTGTTCGGCCCCCCTCCCTGAGGGTTTGGAGAATCCGGTATTGGAAAAGATGCTCCAGGCCGCACCATGCCCGGATCCCTTGAAGGAAGACAATGTGGAGGATAATACGGGCGGATGTGGGCCCCCAACGCTGCCTATTCTAACCGAGGGAGCGAGCGTCTCCATGAAGGAAGACGACCGGAAGAGGAAAAGGACCGCGCCCGGGAATTCGAAAGCCGAAGCTTCCAAATAGGAGAAGAAATCTTCCGCTGGGGGCCCTACCTTGGGGGGCGCTGCTGCCGCACAAAGTCTGTGGGGGGATCAATTCTCCCGGGAGTCGTAAGTGACCCCAAAACTTTAATAGTACAGATATGCCATCCCTTTCTTCTGAGAAAATAACCACCACATACATTTGTGCAGTTCGGGCCTTAGCCCCTCTCAAATGAGCTCGTCTTCAGGGGATCTTCTTCCAGAGATGATGGAGAGCGAGACGCCTCCTCCGGACTCCTCCGCTCCGGAAGCAGGGGACCCTGAAGTGTCGTCGCGGAGGGCCTCTCCGAGTTCGAAGAGGCCAGAAGGTGATCCTATTGATCCCCGAGGCTCCCCGTGTCCGGCTCCCGAAGAGAGTGGACAAAAGAGTCCGGCGCCGTCTAGTGTGTGATCGGACGTTCTGAGGGAGTTGGTGGGGCGAGCGGCCATCTCAGATGATCACCGTGTGCTGATGAATATGGTGATGGAGAGGATGTCGTCCACCGAAAGCGGATTGCATGAAGCTTTTATGAGTCTACTAACAGGCTTTGAGGTACGTAAAAAAGGAATGTGTAATAGTCCTGCACATCCTAGGTGTGCCCTGTGTATATAGTTGCCCCTGAGACTCCGGTTGTCGTCGGAAACGATGATGAAAGGAGGATCATATTCCCAGGTAATAACCATACTGCCTTTATGTGCAGGAGATGGAAGCTCCGGTGGCCAGCCGGACGAGCCAGTTTGCCCATTTAGAATGGCGGTTGGATGCGGCAGATGCCGACATCGAGTTTGTTAACAGAAGGCTTGACAAGGCGTAGGGTAAGTATCCTTGTCTGGTAAATGCCAAATAGGAAGAGTATGATGCCAGTGTTTTTAACATGTTATGACTGCAGATGGAGCTGCCACTATTGAAGCCTTGCGGGCGGAACTTGCCCGAGCCAAGGAACAAGCAAGATTGGGTAATGCGGCTGCTTTGAAGGCGGCTGAAGAGTTGCGAGCCGAGAAGGCCGCACATGGCGAGAGCCAAAAGAAGATGGCCAATATGGCCGTAGAATTAAAAGCCTCCGTAGACCGTTGTCGGGCTCTTGAAAAGGAAAACCAGGTGAAGGCATCGGACCTTCAGAAGGCTGCTATAACGGGAAAAGACCTCTGCTCTACTATGAGGGCGAAGAAGGAGGAGCTGCGGGAAGCCGGGGATATTTGTAGGATCGAAAGTATGTCTAGAGGGGGGGGGGGTGATTAGACTACTTGACCAACTAAAAGCTTAGCCTTTTCCCAATTTTAGTTCTTGGCAGATTTCAGCTATCTTAGAGCAAGTCAAGCAATCATCACACAATTCAAGCAAGCATGCAAAGAGTTTATTGGCAGCGGAAAGTAAGGCATGCAACTTGCAAAAATGTAAAGGGAAGGGTTTGGAGGATTCAAACGCAATTGGAGACACGGATGTTTTCCCGTGGTTCGGATAGGTGGTGCTATCCTACATCCACGTTGATGGAGACTTCAACCCACGGAGGGTAACGGTTGCGCGAGTCCACGAAGGGCTCCACCCATGAAGGGTCCATGAAGAAGCAACCTTGTCTATTTCACCATGGCCATCGACCACGAAGGACTTGCCTCACTAGCGGTAGATCTTCACGAAGTAGGCGATCTCCTTGCCCTTACAAACTCCTTGGTTCAACTCCACAATCTTGTCGCTGGCTCCCAAGTGACACCTAGCCAATCTAGGAGACACCACTCTCCAAGAAGTAACAAATGGTGTGTTGATGATGAACTCCTTGCTCTTGTGCTTCAAATGATAGTCTCCCCAACACTCAACTCTCTCTCATAGGATTTGGATCTGATGGAAAGAAGATTTGAGTGGAAAGCAACTTGGGGAAGGCTAGAGATCAAGATTCATATGGTAGGAATGGAATATCTTGGTCTCAACACATGAGTAGGTGGTTCTTTCTCAGAACATATGAGTAGGAATGGTGTATGTGTTCTGATGGCTCTCTCTTCGAATGAAGAGGAGGTGGAGGGGTATTTATAGCCTCCACACAAAATCCAACCATTACACACAATCTACCAATCTCGGTGGGACTGAATCAGAAAACTCGGTCTGACCGAAATAGTAAACCTAGTGACCGTTATGAATTTCGGTGGGACTGAGATGCAACTCGGTAGGACCGATTCGGTTAGGGTTTGGGCATAACATAATCTCGATGAGACCGATCGCACAAATTCGGTGAGACCGAGTTCGGCAATTAGCTAACCAGAGAGTTGGTCAGGCAAACTCGGTGGGACCGACTTGCTCTTTCGGTGAGACCGAAAAGTTACAAGAAGGAAACAGAGAGTTTGCATTGCATTCTCGGTGGGACCGATTCGCTCTTTCGGTGAGACCGAAAAGTTACGAAAGGGAAACAGAGAGTTTGCAACCCCATCTCGGTGTGACCGAGATCCTTATCGGTAGGACCGAATTGCTAGGGTTTGGCAGTGGCAAATGACAAGTGAAACTCGGTGGCGCCGGATTGACAGAATCGGTATGACCGAGTTTGGCTTAGAGTTTAGGTCATTTGTGGATATGGAAAGGTGGTTGAGGATTTTGGAGCATATCACTAAGCACATAAAGCAAGAGGCTCATTAAGCAACACCTCATCCCTCCTTGATAGTATTGGCTTTTCCTAAAGACTCAATGTGATCTTGGATCACTAAAATATAAAATGAAGAGTCTTGAACTTTTGAGCTTGAGCCAATTCTTTGTCCTTAGCATTTTGAGGGTTCCACTTTCACATCCATGCCATGCCAATCATTGAGCTTTCCTGAAATAATCATCTTGGAATAGCATTAGCTCAATGAGCTATATGTTGTTATGAATTACCAAAACCACCTAGGGATAGTTGCACTTTCAATCTCCCCCTTTTTGGTAATTGATGACAACATATAGATCAAAGCTTCGACAAATAATAATAATCATGAAATACATCATCGCTTTGAGAAGTATGTGATAAGTAAGAGCTCCCCCTAAATTTGTGCATATTTTAAAATTTGCTTTGGACTGCAAAAGCACAAGGAGTTAGAATCATGGGTTTCTCTTCCATGTCACATACATCTTGGTGGAGCGCTAAAAAAACTGATAAGATTGAAATACATGCACTCATCACCAAGAATAGCGAATGATCACAGACAATAGATAGAATGATAACATTTAGCAAGCATTAAGCGACCATTAAGTGTAGCTTATGATCAAACAATTGATCATCGATGTCTCACGAATAATGACATAGTATCGCACACGCAAGCAAACAAAGTTCGAAAAACCACCAAATAAAAACAAGAGAGAATAAAAGCAACACTCTCTCTCGAAGCCTATGATCTATACATTTTCTCCCCCTTTGGCAACAAGTTACCAAAAAGTTCCTAGAGAATGCATAGTGCCAAGTCGACGCTCAGGCTTGATCTTCAGGTGGTGGTGGAGTCCGGAGCACGCCAAGGACAAAGCCTTTAGTAGATGTGGTAGGAGTTGAGGCTGTGGTGGATGCTGGAGCTGGTGGAACGGAGGTGTAACGCCCCGAGACCGATGTGCCAGGTGTCGTGCAGTTATTCGATGTTGTTGCGTTGTCATGTTCTTGCGTGTTGCATCATGTTACGTCATCATGTGCATTGCATCATGTCATCATGCCATCATATCATTAATTGTTGCAACTCAACTAAATAAATTGCATGGATCTTCGGTCCATTTAAATCGAGGGAACTCACATGGTGATTTCTCTTTATAACCTATCCTCCCGATAGTAGGGAGCTATATTCAATATTTTTTTAATTTGATATTCACCATAACACACGTGCAAAATAATCCTCATACCTTTTTCCTTCTCAACTCTTGGTCTCTAACTTTGTCATATATCTTTTCTTCATTTTTCAGAGCTCCACCTAAATTCTCAACATTTTTTGGGCACTTCGAAAAACCTATCCTAGTTCAAACCCATTTGAATTAAATTCAAATGAGTTTGAATTCTTTTCATTCGATCTTGGCTATTCCATTTTTCTTGGAACCAGTGCATTCTTGTGAGTCCGGGAATTTAACTTCCATGCCCAAATTCCATCCATACCCTCTCTCTCTATTTTTTCCCTTCTATCTATTTTCTATTTTTTCTCTTTTTGGTTAAGAGAGAATTAGAGAAAGTGAGAAAGAGAGTCCAGCCCACCTGGGCCACTCCATCCCCGCCGGCCACCTGGGCCTCTCCATCCACGCCGGCCACCTGGGCCTCTCCATCCCCGCCGGCCACCTGGGCCTCTCGCGCCAGCCCACCAATCCCGTTGCTAACCCTAGCCCAGTCCCCTCGCTCGCTAGCCCTCTCTCTCTCGATCTCCCCCTCGATCCCTCTCTCCCTCCTAGCGCCGCCAGAGAGAGAGGATCGAACCCATCTCCCTCTCCCTCTTGCTCACACACGCATCGCACCAGGGGCCCGACCCCATCTCCCCTGCACCGCGCCTTACCTCCCTCTTCTCCACGTCTGCGGCGCCGCCCAAGGTCTCCTTCGGCGTCGGCCTCCTGCGTCGCTGGACTGCCTCCCCGACCCCCGCATCCCCGCTCGCGCCCAGATCCTGTTGCCGCCCGGCGCGCCTCGCCGCCGCCCACGCTCACCTGCCTCGCCGCCCTGCTGACTCCGGCGAGGCACGTCCACTTCCTCCCCGCCAGGAACCTCGCGGGCTCCCTTCATCGTCTTGCCTCACCTCGCCTCCCGCCTCCTTCATCTCCTGTGCGCCTTCGCCGCTGACCGTCTAAGGTCGCCGCCCCGACCTCCACCACCAGCGCCTCCCCTATCTCCCCGTCTCTGCCTCGCGACCTCGGCTCCACCGGCGAAGCCCGACGCCTCTCGCTGTCTCAGCTTCGACCCTGACCAGATGCGCCCGAGGAGCTCCCCGAGTGAGCTCGCCTGCAGCCCTTGCATTCCTCGCGACCTCCGCTGCCTGCCGGTCCCTTCTTTGCCTCGCCGTCATTTTGCTGCAGGAGCCGAGACGTCGCCTCCTTCAGTTTGTCGGTTGCCGTCGCGACCTCTGCCCCGGAGTACCTCAAGTTCGTCTACATGAACCTGCCAAGTACCTCTACGCACGGATACCGTCAAGTACCTACACCGGCAAGGCTACACGGACGTTCGTTCCACTACAGCACCGAAACGTCAAGTTCGACTATGATTTGTTGCCCCGTCCGGAGTCATCAAGTACCCGAACACCATATTGCACCAAGTACATCTACCGCCATCTTCGGAATTGTCAAGAACGCCAAGTACCGCGACACCCAGATCCCTCGGATATGTCAAGTTCAACTAATGTCGCAAGAACGAGACCGGCGGGTCCGAAGACCCCGAGTACCACGACGACCCTCGAAGAGCTCGGAACCATCAAGTTAGAATACCGTCGCGTGAACAAAGTACTTCCTCTACCATCGCCGAGTACCACTACTTCCCTCGACGACCCGTGTACAACTACCATCGCCGTGTACGACTACTTCCACGACGAACGTCTCGAGAACGTCTACTTCCTCTACTTGGCACCAAACGAGAACCGTCCCATTGGCACGCTTCGAAGGTATAACCTGAGACGACGTCCGTGAAACGAATGCTTGCGATGTATGAGTTGAACCGTGTGTTGCTCCGTGTCCGAGTTGCCCGTTGCACGAAGCCCCTCTTTTGTCTTGCCGTTGTCATGTGGGAACCCGGAATCCGGGAGCACCCCATCTTTTTGCATGACACACTCGCACCCACTTCCTTTTGCACCGGTATCCCCGTGAGCTACCGGATCATCAAATTGTTGCCGCGGCATCATCTCCATTTTGTTATCGTGGCACCCTTTTTCATTTCCGCCACGATGACAAATGCTTCATAATATGCTCTTGTTAACATTTTCTTAAAAATTGCATAAACTTGTACATGACATCCGCATCGTGATAACAACAATTAAAATGTCTAAAATGATGTTTGTTTAAATTTGCTCCCATGCCATGCTAAAATGATTTAATTCATAACTATTCAACCGTAGCTCCGAATTAAATAAACTTTATATGTAAATGGGGTAGAATTTTGCCTAGTTTATCACGGTGACCTTACTTTGCATGTTAAACAACTCTAAAATTGTGTTTAGGGCAGAACAGTACCAAACCTTAAATTATGATTATGAGGATTTTCCGGAATTGTTGTTCGTTGCTTCCGGCCTCATTTAACCTTGACTAGATAGGTAGTTTTTATTTGCTTCACCCTCTTGCCATGTTAATCAACATTTAATATTGTTGGGTACATAAACGAGAGGGAACTAAATAAGTCATGTGGTGTTTTTCTTCAATATGCAACTCCGTTGCATATTGAGCTCCACTTAATTTGTAGGATTGCTTGTGCACTTTGCCATGCCATGCCTCTTTAAACCGGACATGCATCATACTTGATTGTGCATCACGCCATGTTGATGTGTTGGTTGTTTACTATGTTGTGTGCTTCTTTTCCGGTGATTGCTTCTTCGGGTTGGTTCCGGTAACGTCGAGTTTGTGAGGATCCGTTCGACTATGTCCGTTTGTCTTCTTCATGGACTCGTTCTTCTTCCTTGCGGGATTTCAGGCAAGATGATCATACCCTCGAAATCACTACTATCTTTGCTATGCTAGTTTTCTCGCTCTTTTGCTATGCCATTGCTACGATGCCTACCACTTGCTTGTCAGCCTCCCAAATTGCCATGTTTAGCCTCTAACCCACCAATGTCCTAGCAAACCTTTGATTGGCTATGTTACCGCTTTGCTCAGCCCCTCTTATAGCATTGTTAGTTGCAGGTGAAGATTGAAGTTTGTTCTTTGTTGGAACATGGAGATCGTTCCTTGTTGGAACATTGTTTACTTGTTGGGATATCACAATATATCTTATTCAATTAATGCACCTATATACTTGGTAAAGGGTGGAAGGCTCGGCCTTATGCCTGGTGTTTTGTTCCACTCTTGCCGCCCTAGTTTCCGTCATATCGGTGTTATGTTCCCGGATTTTGCGTCCCTTATGCGGTTGGGTATATGGGAACCCCTTGACAGTTCGCTTTGAATAAAACTCCTCCAGCAAGGCCCAACCTTGGTTTTACCATTTGCCACCTAGCCTTTTTCCCTTGGGTTAGGCCAGCCCAAGGGTCATCTTTATTTTAAACCCCCCCGGGCCAGTGCTTGTCTAAGTGTTGGTCCGAAATGGGCAGCCTGCGGGGCCACCTCGGGGAAACTTGAGGGCTGGTTTTACTTGTAGCTTGACCTATCCGGTGTTGCCCTGAGAACGAGATATGTGCAGCTCCCATCAGGATGTCGGCGCATCGGGCGGTTTTGCTGGACTCGTTTTACCATTGTCGAGGATGTCTTGGAGTACCGGGATACCGAGTCTGATCGGAATGTCTCGGGAGGAGGTCTATTCCTTCGTTGACCGTGAGAGCTTGTGATGGGCTAAGTTGGGACACCCCTGCAGGGATTTAAACTTTCGAAAGCCGTGCCCGCGGTTATGGGCAGATGGGAATTTGTTAACGTCGGGTTGTAGAAAACCTGAAGTCGACCTTAATTAAAATGAATCAACCGCGTGTGTAACCGTGATGGTCTCTTTCCGGCGGAGTCCGGGAAGTGAACACGGTTGTTGGAGTTATGCTTGACGTAGGTAGTCCAGGATCACTTCTTGATCATACTTTTATCGACCGTGCTTTGCCTTCTCTTCTCGCTCTCATTTGCGTATGTTAGCCACCATATATGCTAGTCGCTTGCTGCAACTCCACCTCATACCTTTTACCTTACCCATAAGCTTAAATAGTCTTGATCGCGAGGGTGCGAGATTGCTGAGTCCCCGTGGCTCACAGATACTTCCAAAACCAGCTTGCAGGTGCCGATGAGACCGTGCAGTTGACGCTACCAAGCTCAGGAGGAGCTCGATGAAGATCTTGTCCTTTGTGTTGTTTCCGTTCTAGTTGATCAGTAGTGGAGCCCAGTTGGGGTCGATCGGGGACCTTTGTCGCATTTGGGGTTCTTCTTTTATTTTGGTTTTGTAGTCGGACCATGAGTGTATTTGGTTGATGTAATGCTTTATTTATGTAATTGTTTGAAGTGGCGATTGTAAGCCAACTATGTAACTTTTTCCCCTATTATATTACATCGGTTGTGTGAAGATTACCTCACTTGCGACACTGCCTTCAATGCGATTATGCCGCTAAGTCGTGCCTCGACACGTGGGAGATATAGTCGCATCGAGGGTGTTACAGGAGGCTGTAGCTGGTGCAGACGTTGTAGCTCTAGTGTCAGCAACTGGAAGTGCAGACGACCTCGGACCTCGTGGCACCCTGGCAAAAGCATCAGTTGTGGTTCTGCCTCTTCTCTCGTTCATGTCGTCCTGGAGCTGCTCCACGGCAGTCTGTATCTCAGTCACTTTGATGTCCAGGTCATAGAACCTCTGTTCCATGATCCTCTCTAGGCTCACCTGGTTCTGAGTCAGGGTAGCTATACTCTGCTCAATCCGCAGGGTGGACGCTATCAGGTAACCGAGCTGCTCTTGTTTGGTCTTCAAGAAGTAATCAGATGCCTCCGCTTGAGTAGGCATCCTGGCAGCTTTATCTTTCTTTGCCTTCTCCTTCTGAGCTTGTGCATGGGCAGATGAGGGTTCATTCTCAGTCATAACCACTTGGTTATCCTCAAAATCTGGACGGATGGGCAGGTGTTCCTTATCCAATAAATACACGCCCGTGCCCATCTTGGAGTTGATGAGCTCCTGAATCTGTGGGGCATACCCACAACTCCTCTTCTAGTCTGCAGCTGTCCTCTTGATTGTTTCCACAATGAGACTCATGACCTTGAATTTCTAAGGCACGTCAAAGACATGAAGCAAGTTGATCGCGTGACCTCTGATCATCTTGTGATCTCCAGATTTGGGCAGAAGGGTGTGCCTAAGGACCCAGTTGATCATAGGCAATCCTGAGAGCAGATAGTGCACTGAGACAAACTTGAACGTGTCGAGCGCTTCATTCAGGATCTCCTTGTACATGTTGGACATGGAGTTGTGATCCATCTTTTTCTTGGCATAAATGTCCAAGTCATCAGCTTGCTCCTCTGGGGCATTGATCAACTTCGCCCATTCTTCAATAGTGGATTGGTACCTTGTACCCTCTGACATCCGGATAAAAGTGTGCTATGGAGTAGAATTGCATGATCAGCTCCTCGTTCCACTTTGTGAGCTTCTGCCCAACAAAGTCTGCAACTCCACACGCACTAAAGCTGTCAAATACACCGGGGTAGTACTCTTCATTGTCCTTGATGTAGGTCCAGTCGACCCATCTCATGTCATAAACGATTGGCTTCTTGTCAAGCAAAACAGTCTCATAGAAATCTTGCTGCTCCTTGGTATGAAATCTGTAATCCACAGCAGTCCTTCTCCTAGAAGCATACGGATCTGCTTCTCTCCATTTCCTCAGCCCTGAATCTCTCCTGAGCTTCATATCCTCAGCCACAGGATGAGCATCGTTGTGGTCTGGGATCTTGGGCTTGAGCTTCCTAAGGACACTCTCTTCCTCTTCTTCGATAGCTTCAGGCACTGGGGCCTTGTTCTTTTCCGCAGCTGGGATGCTTCGTGTGTTTCTCTTTGGTGCACTCTTAGGCTTAGATGCAGCCTTAGGTGCTTCCTTGGGCTTGGATGCAGCTGTTCCTGACCTTATAGCATCTCCCATGAGTTTGGCTGCCTTGGGTGCTGGTGCAGCAACCTCTTCTTCTTCCTCCTCATCTACCATGATGGAGGCCTTCCCAAGCACTCTGGCTACAGTCATCTATATATGAGTATATTGACTTAGGAGTCAAGTGAGAACACTTGATCATAGGTCATACTCATCGTTTAAGCTCAAGTGGGGTTACCACTTTTACATAAAGCATTGTTGTATTCACATCTTTAGAGTTGCTTTAGCTCAAGTCTTAGAGTAAAGCTCCCCCTAGATGTGATATCCCCCCTAAGAGGGATGAACTAACCTTGGGTTTTGTCGATGATGACTTCATGTAGATGTTGAAGATGTGGATGCTCAATGTTGATGTAGATCACTTGGAGCTATCCATTTGAGTGAATTGCACTTTCAATACCTACATGGGTTAGTCCCACAAGGAACAAACAAGGATATCCATAGACATAGAGTGATGCACACACAAGATGATGTCCATGAAAACTTTAGGTTACCTTGTCCCTTGTCTTACCAACAAGAGGGTTTGTGACTCCTTGAACTAGTGCAAGATGTGGAAGTTGATTGCACTTGTTCTTGCCAAAATGATAAGAGTGAAGTATGTTGGCGGAGTCACCCTCAAGAACTCTCTAGTTCTTCTACTTTTGGATCCACACCATCTTGATGGGAATCCTTGGAGTTGTCGTCGTACTTGATGTAGTGGAACTTGAAGTAGTCTTGGGAATCCACTTGACTAAGGTCTTAGGAGCTTCTTCAAATGCATCATTCTCCTCTTGAAGCTTGTCCTTGCCTTTTTGCTTGTAGTCTTGTGGTGGAAGATCATCTTGAGCTTGTGTTCCCTTGAAGGAAGTATCATACTTCTCTTGTTGAGGAATAAACTTTGTCTTGGGGTATTGATCTTCTTCCCATTCAACTCCATTGGCATTGAACTTTTGTTCAAAACCAACACCTTGATTCTTCCGGTGCATTCCTTGCTTGCGCACAATTTCCTCGAATTGCTTACTTCCGGCAAGGCTCTTGTAAACACCTTTCTATATAATTCCCTTCAATAAGCTATTTTCTAGCTCAAGTGTAACTTGGCTAAGAGAATCATTAGTGGAATCAAGAGAACTACTAGAAGCAACAATATTGGATTTAGCATGATCATTGTTACTACTAGAGGAAGAATCTTTCTTATTCTTGTTACTAGTCTTGACTTGAGGCATGTAGGTGGATAAAAGTAAATTCTTGGCAATGTGAGAAGAACTTTTCTTGCGGAGATCATCATTGATTGCTTTTAAGAACTCATGCTCTTGCTCAAGATTAAGCTTTTCAAAGCGTAGTTTCTCATGAGCTCTTAAAAGTTCTCGATGATCTTCGAAGATAGTTTCATGGGCTAACTTAAGAGTGTTTAGTTCTTTAGTTAGAGCCTCAATCTTCTCCTTATCATTGTCATTCGTTTTAGCATGATTAATTGATATTTCACCATAATATTCTTCACTAGAGTTGTCAACAAGCAAATCATCATCACCTAACAAGTCATCTTCATCACTATTAAAGTCAACATACTCGGGGTGTGTTACCTTAGGACCTTTGGCCATGAAGCATCTTCCAATTCCTTCATTTGGTGAGTCAAATATGTCATAGGAGTTGGTTGACACGAGTGCTAGACCGGCAACACCTTCATCTTGAGTATCTTCGGAGTCGGAGTGATAACTTCTCTCGGAGTGGCTGTCAGAGTCGGAGCCGGATACCCATTCACCAACATGAGCTTGATGTCTTCGCTTTGTATAGCTCCTTGATGATTTTTCCTTCCTTTCCGAATCCTTGCTTCTCCGTGAGTATCTTCGTTCATAACGATCATCTCTACTCCTTCTCTCTCTTGGTGGAGATTCTTTGCTTCTTCTTTTTGGAGAATCTTCTCTTCTCTTGTAGGGAGCCGTACACTCATTGGAATAGTGTCCGGGTCTTCCACAATTATAGCAGTTTCGCTCTCGACTAGAAGATCTTTTGTCATTGTAGGACCTTGACTTGAAGCTTCTATCTTTGTTTCTACTCTTGTAGAACTTGTTGAAGTTCTTCACCATTAAGCTCAATTCTTCATTGAAGTTTTGTTTCTCACTTGATGATGTGGGGACTTCACATGATGCTTTGTAGGCACCACTTGACTTATTGTGAAGTTCCTCTTTATCCTTGAGTGACATCTCATGAGCAACAATCCTTCCAATTACTTCCGTTGGCTTGAGATCTTTGTAGTTGGGCATCATTTGGATTAATGTGCACACGGTATCATATTTCCCATCCAAGGCTCTTAGGATCTTCTTGATGATGAATCTATCGGTCATCTCTTCACTTCCTAAGCTGGCAATCTCATTTGTGATGAGAGCAAGCCTAGAGTACATTTCAGCGACACCTTCACCATCCTTCATCTTGAACTTGTCAAGTTGACTTTGGAGCACATCCAACTTGGATTCCTTGACAGAGTCGGTACCTTCGTGCATATCAATCAAAGTATCCCAAATTTCCTTTGCATTCTCAAGGCGGCTGATTTTGTTGAATTCTTCGGGGCACAATCCATTGAAGAGAATATCACAAGCTTGAGCATTGTATTGCAACATCTTCAACTCATCCGCGGTAGCTTCACGGTTTGGTTCTCTCCCATCAAAGAACTCACCTTGCAAACCAACACAAACAATAGCCCATACGGCGGGGTTATGTCCAAGAATATGCATTTTCATTTTATGCTTCCAACTAGCAAAATTAGTGCCACCAAAGTAAGGACCTCTACGGTGATAATTTCCCTCGCTAGACGCCATACTCTCCTAGGTTGTGAAACCAAGGCTATGACCACCAAAAGCTATGGAGATCAAGGCAAATGGAGACCAAAGCTCTGATACCACTTGTAGGATCGAAAGTATGTCTAGAGGGGGGGTGATTAGACTACTTGACCAACTAAAAGCTTAGCCTTTTCCCAATTTTAGTTCTTGGCAGATTTTAGCTATCTTAGAGCAAGTCAAGCAATCATCACACAATTCAAGCAAGCATGCAAAGAGTTTATTGGCAGCGGAAAGTAAGGCATGCAACTTGCAAAAATGTAAAGGGAAGGGTTTGGAGGATTCAAACGCAATTGGAGACACGGATGTTTTCCCGTGGTTCGGATAGGTGGTGCTATCCTACATCCACGTTGATGGAGACTTCAACCCATAGAGGGTAACGGTTGCGCGAGTCCACGGAGGGCTCCACCCACGAAGGGTCCACGAAGAAGCAACCTTGTCTATTCCACCATGGCCATCGCCCACGAAGGACTTGCCTCACTAGCGGTAGATCTTCTCGAAGTAGGCGATCTCCTTGCCCTTACAAACACCTTGGTTCAACTCCACAATCTTGTCGGAGGCTCCCAAGTGACACCTAGCCAATCTAGGAGACACCACTCTCCAAGAAGTAACAAATGGTTTGTTGATGATGAACTCCTTGCTCTTGTGCTTCAAATGATAGTCTCCCCAACACTCAACTCTCTCTCTCTCATAGGATTTGGATCTGATGGAAAGAAGATTTGAGTGGAAAGCAACTTGGGGAAGGCTAGAGATCAAGATTCATATGGTAGGAATGGAATATCTTGGTCTCAACACATGAGTAGGTGGTTCTTTCTCAGAACATATGAGTAGGAATGGTGTATGTGTTCTGATGGCTCTCTCTTCGAATGAAGAGGAGGTGGAGGGGTATTTATAGCCTCCACACAAAATCCAACCGTTACACACAATCTACCAATCTCGGTGGGACCGAATCAGAAAACTCGGTCTGACCGAAATAGTAAACCTAGTGACCGTTAGGAATTTCGGTGGGACTGAGATGCAACTCGGTAGGACCGATTCGGTTAGGGTTTGGGCATAACGTAATCTCGGTGAGACCGATCGCACAAACTCGGTGAGACCGAGTTCGGCAATTAGCTAACTAGAGAGTTGGTCAGGCAAACTCGGTGGGACCGACTTGCTCTTTCGGTGAGACCGAAAAGTTACAAGAAGGAAACAGAGAGTTTGCATTGCATTCTCGGTGGGACCGATTCGCTCTTTCGGTGAGACCGAAAAGTTACGAAAGGGAAACAGAGAGTTTGCAACCCCATCTCGGTGTGACCGAGATCCTTATCGGTAGGACTGAATTGCTAGGGTTTGGCAGTGGCAAATGACAAGTGAAACTCGGTGGCGCCGTATTGACAGAATCGGTATGACCGAGTTTGGCTTAGGGTTTAGGTCATTTGTGGATATGGAAAGGTGGTTGAGGATTTTGGAGCATATCACTAAGCACATAAAGCAAGAGGCTCATTAAGCAACACCTCATCCCTCCTTGGTAGTATTGGCTTTTCCTAAAGACTCAATGTGATCTTGGATCACTAAAATATAAAATGAAGAGTCTTGAACTTTTGAGCTTGAGCCAATTCTTTGTCCTTAGCATTTTGAGGGTTCCACTTTCACATCCATGCCATGCCAATCATTGAGCTTTCCTAAAATAATCATCTTGGAATAGCATTAGCTCAATGAGCTATATGTTGTTATGAATTACCAAAACCACCTAGGGATAGTTGCACTTTCAATATTGTAGCCGGGAAGTCCTTTATGCTGCAGAGGAAGTACGGATCGGGTGTGGAGTTCGGAGGATGCGTATATGGATTTGGCGGCGAGCGCTGCCGATGCGGCCAAGTACTTCCAGAGTCATACGGACCGCGAAGTAGACCAGCTATTTTGGAAGCAATTCCTTTCTCCCGAGCGTCCGCTTTCGTTGACGGACCAATTAGCCGAGTGGGCCGAACTGAATAGGTTGTCCGGACTCTCCATGAGGTCTGTTGTGGATCAGCTATGGCCTGGAAGGTCAAAACCGAGCAGCTATTTCAGCTTGGTGCAGCAGGTCCTCGATGTGGTGCCGCGCATAAATGCGATGAAGAGGTCGGCGTGCATAGAAGGCGCACGAATGGCCTTTGCCCGCGCTAAAGTGTACTGGGCAGAGATGGATGCTACCACTGTTGCAGCGCAGGATTCGGCCATAGGTCGAAGGGCTGCTGAGCACTACTTTGAGGAAGTACTTGAGGGTGCTCGTTTGATAGAGACCCAGTGCTCAAAAAATATTATGTTTGAGTGACATGTAATCTCATTGTAAGCGAAATGCTTTTATAAATTTTTATGAGGCTACTTTTATACTTTTGCCTGAAAGTAATGTGATGCCTCCTGGGCGGCCGTTTATGTATACATGAGTATAACCTGAAAGATTGCAGTCGTCGGCTTCAACCCCCACGCATATAATGCGGAGGTGTTCGCAGAAACACGCGTTCACACTTAACCCAACGTCTTGGTCCTATTAAGGAGGTGATAGCGGAGTGAGCGAGGCTACGGACTATAATGCTTTAACACTTTCACTTAGCCATAGGAGTTTGACAGTGGGGCTACTAGATAGCCCCTGGTGGCTCCGCACTCTCCCAATCCCGGGGTGCATATATGCCTGGCCGGAAAGCGTCCCTTCGTTAAAGCGGAGGAATTCTAGCATTCCCATGAGTCATCGAGTGGTTGACCAGTCTCACGCTAGATCATGACAGTCAGTTTTCGGCTTTCTCTACTGAGGTGCTCGTCCGAATAAACCAGGGCACAATCGCAGTAGTTCTCCTGCTGCTCCTTAGCCGGTAAAGCGGAACGTAAGGCACCAAAACGCAGGAGCCGGGCAAACCCAACATTTAACCAAAGACAATGATTCGGAGCTGATGCATATAGAGCCAAAATCGCGACACCGAACACTCCCTAAGGTATTCGGTCTTTGTGGTATAAACCGGGCCTGAAGAATGGCCTTTGTAAGAAGCCCCTTGTGTCCAGGTACGTGCATTGTTCTGGCGTGGCCACATGCCAAGACGTCAGCATCCTACTCAACAGTGGATATGTATCAACAAGGGATAGTAAAAAAGGTTTACGCAGGGTCTTAATCTAAAAAGAATCCTTGGGTTGGGTCCCTGCTGCACGTCTGCGCCTGTGTCTCTGTTGTGCCGTATCCTGGACGGGTGTAGCACGATGATCATCTGTAAAAGAGAGGAATTTAGGTAAAAAGGTTGTCGTGCAAAAGGACAGTTTTCTAAAGAAACCATGTATAATTCAAGATAAGAAGAAATCGCCACTCGTCTGCGTGCATTGAGCCCCTTGTACTTTTGAAAGATAGGGGTGTGACCGTTTATTCGATATGAGTAGAGGTGCCAGACTTGATTAGTTGTGACTGAGGTCTTGACGACCTATTGGATGCTTTTGCTGGTCCGAGCGCCTTTATTGTGCGGCTGCCAAGGCAGCCTCACTCTCTTCGGCGCGCAGAGATCGCTTGATACTTCCGTGCACTGAAATGATGCCACGAGGACCGGGCATCTTGAGTGTTAGGGAGGCGTAGTGTGGTATTGCATTAAAGCGAGCGAAAGCTTCGCGTCTGAGTAGTGCTTGATAGCCACTTTTAAACGGAGCGACGTGGAAAGTTAAATGCTCGCGACGGAAGTTATCGAGGGAGCCGAATATAACTTATAGTAAGAGGGAGCCCGTACAACGAGCCCCTGGGCCTGGCGTTACTCCTTTAAAGGTAGTATTGCTATGGCGAGTTTATGTTGGGTCTAACCCCATCCCGCGGATTGTATCTTGATATATTAGGTTTAGGCTACTGCCGCCATCCATCAAGACTCGTGTGAAGTGGTATCTGCCAATTACTGGGTCTAATACCAGGGCAGCCCATCCTGCATGTCGGGTACTTGATGCGTAATCGCGATGGTCAAAGGTGATCGGTTGGGACGACCAGTGGCGCAACTTCGCGGTGACAGGCACTTGGGTATATTTTTCAGGGAGTGCCGCATTGTTTTTTCTCTTGATCACGTGTAACACGTTTACTGTTTTGACTTTGGGTGGAAATTTCTTTTGTCCCCCCTTGTCTTGCTTGGGAGGGTCGTCCTCGTCTTCACTTGGTGTATCCTCCCCCTTGTGTATGGCGTTAAGCTTGCCGGACTGCTTGAAGACCCAACATTCTCTGTGGGTATGATTAGTAGGTTTGCTAGGGGTACTATGGATCTGACATACTTGGTCCAGGATTTTGTTGAGGCTGGACAGTTCATCCCTAGTGCCTTTGGAGGGCGGCTTTTGGTTTGACCGAGGGACTTTGAATCCGGCGTTTACTGCCGTGCCCTTTGTGTTGTCTTCTTTATTCCGGTATTTGTTATTGCTGTTGCACCGTGATTTCCTGTTTCCATCTCTAACTTCAGATGTACTGGGTCGCTGGTGCTGCATCTGGCTAGCCAGCTGTCCTCACCCATGCAAAAGCGGGTCATGAGGTTTGTTAATGCGGCCATCGTTCTCGGCTTGTTTTGGCCGAGGTGTCTGGAGAGCCATTCGTCGCGGACGCTGTGCTTGAAAGCCGCTAAGGCTTCGGCGTCCGGACAGTCGACAATCTGGTTCTTTTTAGTAAGAAACCTATTCCAAAGCTTTCGGGCTGACTCTCCGGGCTGTTGAGTTATGTGACTCAGGTCGTCCACATCCGAAGGTCGGACATACGTTCCTTGAAAGTTTGCCCGAAAGGCATCTTCGAGCTCTTCCCAACTTCCAATGGAGCTTTCGGGGAGGCCTTTGAGCCAGTGACGAGCTGGCCCTTTGAGTTTGAGAGGTAAGTACTTGATGGCATGGAGATTATCCCCTCGAGCCATATGTATATGGAGGATATAATCCTCAATCCAGACCCCAGGGTCTGTTGTTCCGTCGTATGCCTCTATGTTTACGGGCTTGAATCCCTCTGGGAATTCGTGGTCCAGCACCTCATCGGTGAAACATAGGGGGTGTGCGGCACCCATGTAGCTGGGTGTGCCGCGTTGTTCGGATGTTTGTTGTGTTGCATTGTATGCTGGGGCGCGCTTGCGTGATCCATAGATGGATCTTGTTGCACCGTCCTTTGGGTGCGAGCCCTCGCATGGGTCGCGTGTTGTATTGTGAGCGGCGTTGCATGTCGTTCTGCGGTGGTAGAGGGGTCGTTTATCCGACCGGGTGGCTGCTTTGATATTTGGTTGTGGGGGGTCTGAGGCCTCCTCATTGAATTCGGGTAGCAGCTTCCGCTTTGGGTAGCTCTTGGAGGGGCGATTGTCGCCGTACCTTGCTACGGTGTTGAGTATCTTGCTCCATCTGAATTGGAGTGTGTCTTGCGCAGCCTTGAGCCTTCGCTTCTGCTTTTTAAGGCTCCTCGCGGTGGCAACGAGCCTTTTACGGGCATTCTGCTGCTCCGGGGGGCTGTCCGGCGTTATGTTGTCCGGACCATTATCCCTGATAGAATTTGTTTGTTCAGTTTGATTATTCGGATTGTCGTTGTTCGGCAGTGGTTCGCCCTGCTCCAGCGCTGGGTCTGTGTGATCGCTATTTCTATCGAGGCGCGTTTTGGAGCAGCGCTTCCGTCGCCGCTTTGACTGCTTTTTGAGGAAACAATCCTTCGGTGCGTCCCTCCACTCCTCGTCGTCATCTTTTGGTGCGTCCACCATGTATATGTCGTATGATGAGGTGGCGCTCCAGAGCTCAATAGGCGCCGGTTCTTTATCGTCTCCTTCATCGGCGTCCATACCGTCAATGTCGTCGGAGTCGAAGTCGAGCATGTCGGTTAAATCGTCGACAGTGGCTACCAAGTGGGTGGTGGGTGGGCTTTGAACTTCTCCATCGTCCGAATCCCAACCTTGCTGACCGTAGTCTGGCCAGGGCTCTCCTGATAGAGAGAGAGACTGCAATGTTTTCAGAATATTGCCGAAGGGCGAGTGCTGAAAGATGTCCGCGGTAGTAAACTCCATGACCGGCGCCCAATCGGATCCGATTGGCAGGGGCGCGGGGGGTTCGGAGTCCGGCTCCTCGGAGTCACGAGTCTCGCGGAGTGCGGGACTGGTGTTCGGCTCGATCGCCGTTGGGATCTCAGCCCCCGAGGCGGCGTCCAACCGCCCGTCCTCGATCGGCGCGGCTGGCTCCGAACTAGGGGTCGGAGCCGACGCGGGTGCGACCTCCAGGGCACTGCTCGGCGGCAGAGCTAGATCATGCTCGTCGTGACAGGGCGGCGTGCTCGGCAGTGGTTCGAATCCGTCGAAGATCAAGTCCTCGCGGATGTCGGCCATGTAGTTTAAACTTCCGAATCTGACCTGACGGCCTGGGGCGTAGCTTTCGATCTGCTCTAGATGGCCAAGTGAATCGGCCCGCAGTGCGAAGCCGCCAAAGACGAAGATCTATCCAGGGAGGAAGGTCTCACCCTGGACTACATCGCCATTGATGATCGTAGGAGCCATCAGGCCTGACGGCGACGGCACATAGGAACTCTCAATGAAAGCACCAATGTCGGTGTCAAAACCGGCGGATCTCGGGTAGGGGGTCCCGAACTATGCGTCTAGGCCGGATGGTAACAGGAGCCAGGGGACACGAAGTTTTACCCAGGTTCGGGCCCTCTCGATGGAGGTAAAACCCTACGTCCTGCTTGATTAATATTGATGGTATGGGTATTACAAGAGTTGATCTACCACGAGATCAGAGAGGCTAAACCCTAGAAGCTAGCATATGGTATGATTGTTGATGTGTATGTTGTCCTAGGACTAAAACCCTCCGGTTTATATAGACACCGGATAGGGTTAGGGTTACATAGAGTCGGTTACAATGGTAGGAGATCTGAACATCCGTATCACCAAGTTTGCCTTCCACGCCAAGGAAAGTCCCTTCCAGACACGAGACGGAGTCTTCAATCTTGTATCTTCATAGTCCAGGAGTCCGGCTTGAAGGTATAGTTCGGCTATCCGAACACCCCCTAATCCAGGACTCCCTCACTTGTCTTGTGCTACATCTCTCGATTCCGCTCAACCCCTCTCAAGCTACTACAAAGATGTGTTGGCCTCACAACTAAGTCCTCACACTAGGACATCTGCCGTGACAATTCCATGACAGTTGGCGCCCACTGTGGGGCTCACGTACGGTGGTGATGAGTTCTTGTAGGGATCTTTCCTAGGGTTCGACAAGCTCGCGATTTCGTCGGATGAGGAAAATCCCACAAGTTCGTTGTTTTGTGATCTGAAACATGATTGACTTTGGAGCCGGCGTGTACAAAATTGAGATCAAAGAAATTAGGGTTGCGTTTGCGCACCCGCGGCTGCGGTTTGCAATACATCGAGACAAAGAGAAAATCGATCTTCGCTGCTGCGCCGGTCCATCAAATTGCCGGGTTACCAATGCCACAAACATGGACGCATAGTCATCCGGGCGTCCGTATGTATGGTCACACACACGTGCATCAAGTCTCGAGGCATATCAGTATATGTTGTTCCTGCTACTTCCACAAGCATGGAGTACTTCAAGGAGTAGTTCACGTGATCAAATCTCGAAGCAATCTTATCTGACTAGTAGTACTAATCCTAGTACGGTTTGGGTTCTTTATCCCATCCATGGACGGAAGCCAGCAGCCGGTTGCAATTTGTTTAAATCGAGAAAAAAAATCAAGTATGACCATGACCCGAAGAAGGACACGGGTTCTGCGGTAACCCTCGCTCCGAGTCGTCGCCTGTGATTGTGCTGTGCCGTCCCGGTTTACCCTGCCTGGTTTGACCCGCCCGAGTTTGTCAGCTACGGGACTGGCTTGCTCGGCCTCTCCTCGGCCCGCTGAGCTGCTGCTATTGTAACCCGCCGCCGTCGCCCTGTGTGATCTGTAAACTTAGTAGGTTCTATTGACCCAGGCAGTTGTGTTAAGCTAAATCCATGAAGACCAGTGCGAATCCGCAGATCATCGTACTGTATTACGAGAAGTAGTCTGATACTATGCGTCTGACTTCAAGGGCTCAAGACCCGAGGCTGCCTATGAGCTAAACCATCAATCACGTGAAAGCTTAGATTTTGGAAAGGAGTAATCTATACAGCAAGATACAGATTCATTTTTAATAATTCCTTTGATCAAACCAACCACGAGTACTAATACATGAATCTACTAATAGTATTTGTTCAGTTCTTTCAAAGGGAAGAAGACCACGACCCGGATTCTGCTCCGTTGCCGAGTCGCCCGCGGCGTCCAAGTCACCGTCAAGCCGCCTCCTCTGCGACGGATCCGGCTTGCGCTCCCTTTCCATGCTCTCATCTTATCCAACGGCTGTCTTTTTTTTCTTTTTTCTTTCTAATCTAATCATCTTTCCCCTGATTTTAAGAGGTGGAGCCGGACCTTATTTTGTTCCAATCAAATCAAGCCACGTATGCGGAAGCACGGATGGGCACACGGAAGGGAAGCAGGACCACGGCTGCATATCCCACGGGAGATCTGCTGGGTCAAAGGAAACACTGGAAAAAGGAAGCAGTGGAGCTAGTGTCACACCAGAAGCATCAATGCAAATATTTCAATATGGACAAGCTGGCCAGAAGGAAAAATCAACATGCATGAAATGACTTAAGTATTATTAGTACTGTCCCCGCTGTCCAACATTAGCATAAACGTTGCACCGGCAAAAAATATCAGGTGATATTCATTTAAGTCTATGTCTAGTACATATTATTTTTTGTCAAAGAATAATTACTTTGTCTGTGTATTTTTATATATGCAGGACAATGATTCATCGTTTGCTGTTGGACGGGTGTGCGCAAGCCATCGCCCGTGCAATTCGATCTACATCAACTCGCTAGGATCGCTCCCGCGATTAACTGGCCATCCGTGTGGCTTATCGGGCCCACAATGGACTCATCATCCGCACCCGCGGCCAAGCCGTTTCCAACGCTGTTGCTGACTCTCCCCGCCCGCACCGGCTTACAACGCCATAGCCGACTCATCTATCCGAGCCGCCTTTGATGCTGCGGTCGTTTTACTATCCGCCCTGCGTCATGTTTGCACTAGTACTTGTTCATTCCGTGATGCTCGATGGATACATACGTGAGTCGCCACTCCCGGACGTCAGCACCATCATGCACCGGCGTTTGCGCCCGCTTACTGATGGAACAGGTGTGCGCAAGTCGCCGCCCGTGTAGCTTAATCTACATCAACCCGCCGGAGCCACTTTGAGCCGCCCTTGCCGCTTTGAGCTGCCGAGGTTATATTAAGTCGCCAGTGTGCCTGAGCCGCCGGAACTATATGGAGTCGTTGGTCTGCCTGAGCCACCTCTGTCGTGATAAACGGATCATCCGTCGTCCAAACAAATCAGGACAATTATTTATGACAAAAAATGATATTATACCGCGGAGATGGAGGCATGCCAACATCTTTTGGCACAGGTGGTCGTCGTTACTCAATGGACTCCCGCACTGGCTTACAACACCGTGACCGGCTCATCTTTGTGCTCCTACGGTCGATTCACCCGTGATGGATTTCAGTGATCATCAACTCCACGGTGAATAGTTTCCGGCATAACATATCGGGTGAACTCCATCCAACATATATTTTATATTGTTTTCTTTAAAAGAGCAATTATTCTGGCTTGTAAGTTCTCCAGTGCAGGAAGGGATTACTATATCACTGAGCTATTGAATGAATCATACCGGTTTATATCACGGTCAAATATGGAGAATCTCAAGACAACTCCTCGAGTCGCCTTAAGACTCGGGAGCTACAATGGCATGACTCGGCAAAATTGGCCAGTATCAATAATCCAGAACTCCGGGTCATTGGAGGGAAAAAAATAACCCAACCCCGGAGACTACTGCTATATTGATAAGAATTTAAAGGCCATCAGAAAATTTCCGGTTCAAAATGAAGAATGCCGGTTTAAATCCGGCTCAAGGTAAATCTGTCTCCCACAAAGCTTTGAAGCTCTCAATATCCGGTTTGAAATTCTGGTTTAAAAAGAATTCATCTCTCGCAAGTTCGAGTTTTCAGAAAAAATTACAGGGACCAAAGAGAGTTTGTTGCACAACACAACTCAAACATAGGCACCCGGCGAGCACAACTTAGAAATACATCACTTGGGGGCTTCCGGCTTATTGAGCTAAGCTATGATTACCCTTTGATCTGGCTCATAGCCACAATTACAGGTCATTTGGGGGCTTCCTGTTCAAACATAGGTCGTATTCGAACCAAAGAGAACATAGCTTTCGGTACCCTCTTGATCGGCGCAATGCCAAACCCACTAGGGGGCTTCTTGATCGCATTCGAATCATAGCTTAACCCCTTTTGGGTACGACTTGGATCGTATTCGAATTAGGGTCGTTAAAAACCTCTCAAGGTTATTTGGGGGCTTCTGTTTAAACATAGGTCGTATTCGAACCAAAGAGAACATAGCTGTCGGTACACTCTTGATCGGCACACTGCCAAAGCCACTGGGGGCTACATGATCGTGTTCGAATCTTAGCTTAACCCCTTTGGAATAGTTTAATAATCGTATTCGAATCAGAAACCTCGATTTTTATTTGGTTTAAGTTTTTGCAAACAATCTTTGGTTTTGTCTTGAGACTTTTTTTGTCCAGATCTAAGTATAAGTGTGGTTTCATTTAAACTCGGTTGTGCTTTGGACGATAAGTCACCAGCATGTGACAATCATCATATATTTGGAAGTATTGGCTTCTAAGGATTGGGTTATCACCCTTACTGCACAGGTCATGTAAACCGGCAGTACAAATTCAATATCGCAATAGTTATATGTGGGATATTATGACCCACCTTGCGGTAAACCGCCTAGGGATCTTGTGATTTACTTGTGTGCAGGATAAGACTACATTTGGGTGGTTACCCGCCCTGGCTTTTGATGTTAAGTCGCCAGGGTATATGTTGTTTAAACTTGGTGCAGGATTTACAAAGCTATGATTTACATAAATGATTAAGTTCCAGCCCATCATCAAAGATTGAAATTGGTGCCTCAAAAGGGTTATCAATTCTTGATTTTCTCAAAGGCTATAAGCCGCCGGGTTATAAAAATTCCGGTTTACAATGGAGGCGTATTAAATCGTCATCGGCCAAGAGCCGTCGGGTATTTAAATTCTGGGTTTACTTATCAACAGATGATGTATTCAAAGTCGCTTTGGCGCAATGGCTATTATTTTATCAATGGATAGGATTTATTCTACAATGGAAGGAATAGTCCCGAGTCACTGCAGGCTTACAAGCCGGCACTTGGGGGCTAATGCAAAGTCATTTTTTGGCTCACTTTATTGAAGATCCGACTCATCACATTATAATGAGCCGGCCCTTGGGGGTTACCTATTGCTCCTGTCAACAATTTAAGGTACACAAGTCTTATTCCATTATATTGAAGGGTCCACTGCTTAGTTGGTAAAGCACAAAGCTCTTAACCTTGTGGACGTGGGTTCAAGCCCCATGACGGGGGTTACATCATATGATGTTCTTTTCAAAAGGAAGTATATATAAAGTCCCAGCTCAATATTATCTTACCGAGCCAGCCCTTGGGGGCTGCACATTGCTGTTCAAGTCTACATGATCATATTTATAAAGTCCCTGCTCATTATTGCATAATGACCCGGCCCTTGGGGGCTACACTAGTTGAAGTTTTTATGAGCATAAGGCAATTACAAGTCCCAGGTTGCTGCAAGCATGACAACCCGGCACTTGGGGGCTACATATGAGGAATACTCAGTTCTGACTAGTGATTGAGATGAACAACATGGATTTCTTCAAAGTGGTAATATTTATATTGAAGCAAGTCTTAAGTCACCACTTTGCTCTGCTCAAGACTTGGGGGCTATAGGTAACACGGATATAAGGAGAAATATTTTCAAAATCTTAGTTTTTGAGCAAACTAGATTGACCAGGCGTCACTAATCATTATGACCCGGTGTCTGCAATAATCATAACCCGGCGTCGACAACAACTATGACTCGGTGCTATCAATATTTACAAACCGGCAATTTTGGTAATATTAAACCGACAAGTTCTACATCTTCAAACTGGCTGAATATCAGATGAGTATTTCAAGACCAATATTTCTTAAACCGGCGCTTTGGAACCGGACTCAAGTGGATTATTCTTCACAATATTTCTCTGGGAGAAACCAACATCAGCGATTTAAGTGTGAAGCTGGCTTATTGACCCAGATTTTCTAGGAGGAAATGACAAGGACTTAAGGATGATCAGGTGCCGGTTTACAAGAATTCTTAACCCGGAGCATAGCCTGTCAATTTTGTTCTTGTGTTTATTTTACAGCATAAGTCTACCATGGATAAATCCAAGCTAAACTAGGAGCTAATGTCGGGGATATACCCCGCGGTATGACCCGTCCGGAATTATGACCCGACCGAACTTGGCGACTCACCAGGGACCCAGCTGATACTTGGTGCTTCATTTGTAAGCCGCCCGGAGATTGGCCACTCACTGGTAATCCGGTGGGCGGGTCAGACGAATGGCAAAGCCCAAGGCCCAGACGGTCGGCTTATAATATGGGGGCCGGCTTACGAGGAAAGACATAAGGAATATTCTCCTGCAAAGGAAGCAAGACTAGGACTCCACTTGTAATAGAGTAATCCTAATCCTACTACAACTAGTCATGTAACCTGCCCCTTCAACTTATATAAGGAGGGGCAGGGCTCCCCAAAAGAGGGACAAGCGACAAGAAACAATCTCTAGGTCTAGACACAAAGGGGGAGCCGGCTTATGCGGTGACTCTCTCATGAGCATAATGTGATCTAGCTACAAACATCATGTAGGGCTATTACCGGATGATGTTTCCCGGGGCCTGAAGCTGTCTAAATCCTTGTCTTGTGTTGCGTCTCTCGATTCCTCTCAACCCCTCAAAAGCTACTACAAAGATGCGTTGGCCTCACGACTAAGTCCTCACACTAGACATCTGCCATGACAATTCCACGACATGATCCATATCAACTAAACCATGTCCGATCATCACGTGAGATGGAGTAGTTTTCAATGGTGAACATCACTATGTTGATCATATCTACTATATGATTCACGCTTGACCTTTCGGTCTTAGTGTTCCGAGGCCATATCTGCATATGCTAGGCTCGACAAGTTTAACCCGAGTATTCTGCGTGTGCAAAACTGGCTTGCACCCGTTGTATGTGAACGTAGAGCTTATCACACCCGATCATCACATGGTCTCTCGGCACGACGAACTGTAGCAACGGTGCATACTCAGGGAGAACACTTATACCTCAAAATTTAGTGAGAGATCATCTTATAATGCTACCGTCGAACTAAGCAAAATAAGATGCATAAAGGATAAACATCACATGCAATCAATATAAGTGATATGACATGGCCATCATCATCTTGTGCCTTTGATCTCCATCTCCAAAGCACCGTCATGATCACCATCATCACCAGCTTGACACCTTGATCTCCATCGAAGCATCGTTGTCGTCTCGCCAACTATTGCTTCTATGACTGTCGCTACCGCTTAGTGAAAAAGTAAAGCAATTACATGGTGATTGCATTTCATACAATAAAGCGACAACCATATGGCTCCTGCCAGTTGCCGACAACTGTGTTACAAAACATGATCATCTCAAACAATAAAATTTAGCATCATGTCTTGACCATATCACATCACAACATGCCCTGCAAAAACAAGTTAGATGTCCTCTACTTTGTTGTTGCAAGTTTTCCGTGGCTGGTACGGGCTGAGGAAGAACCGTTCTTACCTACGCATCAAAAAACACAACGCGGTATAGTGATTGCTTTTTGATCTTCAGAAAGAACCCTATTCATTGAATTCGATTCAACTAAAGTTGGAGAGACTGACACCCACCAGCCACCTGTGTGCGAAGCACGTCGGTAGAACCAGTCTCGCGTAAGCGTACGCGTAATGTCGGTCTGGGCCGCTTCATCCAACAATACCTCCGAATCAAGAAACAACTAGTGATGGAAAGCAATATGTATATACCCACGCCCACAACTCCTTTGTGTTCTACTCGTGCATATAACGTCTACGCATAAACCTGGCTCTGATGCCATTGTTGGCGAACGTAGTAATTTCAAAAAAATTCCTACGCACACGCAAGATCATGGTGATGCATAGCAACGAGAGGGAGGAGTGTTGTCCACATACCCTCGTAGACCATAAGCGTAAGAATTATGACAACGCGGTTGATGTAGTCGTACGTCTTCATGATCGACCGATCCTAGCACCGAAGGTACGACACCTCCGCAATCTGCACATGTTCAGCTCGGTGACGTCCCACGAACTCATGATCCAGCAGAGTGTCGAGGGAGAGCTTCATCGGCACGACGGCATGATGACGGTGATGATGATGCTACCGGAACAGGGCTTCGCCTAAGCACCGCTACGATATGACCGAGGTGGATTATGGTGGAGGGGGGCACCGCACACGGCTAAGAGATCAATGATCAACTTGTGTGTCTATGGGGTGCCCCCTCCCCCGTATATAAAGGAGTGGAGGAGGGGGAGGGCCGGCCCTCCTATGACGCGCCCCATGGGGATTCCTACTCCCACCGGGAGTAGGATTCCCCCCTTCCCTAGTTGGACTAGGAGTGGAAGGAAGGGGGCGAGAGGGGGAAGGAAAGGGGGGCCGGGCCCCCACCAATTCGGATTGGGCTTGAGGGGCCGCCCCCCTCCTAGGCCTCCCTCTCTTCTCTCCCACTATGGCCCAATAAGGCCCATAAACCTCCCGGGGGGTTCCGGTAACCTCCTGGTGCTCCGGTATATGCCCGAACTCACCCGGAACCATTCCGATGTCCAAATATAGTCATCCAATATATTGATCTTTATGTCTTGATCATTTCGAGACTCCTTGTCATGTCCGTGATCATATCCGGGACTCTGAACTACCTTCGGTACATCAAAACACATAAACTCATAATACCAATCGTCACCGAACGTTAAGCGTGCAGACCCTACGGGTTCGAGAACTATGTAGACATGATTGAGACACGTCTCCGGTCAATAACCAATAGCGGAACTTGGATGTTCATATTGGCTCCCACATATTCTTTGAAGATCTTTATCGGTCAAACCGCATAACAATATACGTTGTTCCCTTTGTCATCGGTATGTTACTTGCCCGAGATTTGATCGTCGATATCTCAATACCTAATTCAATCTCGTTACCGGCAAGTCTCTTTAGTCGTTCCGTAATACTACATCCCATAACTAAGTTATTAGCTACATTGCTTGCAAGTCTTATAGTGATGTACATTACCGAGAGGGCCCCGAGATACCTCTCCGACAATCGGAGTGACAAATCCTAATCTCGATCTATGCAAACTCAACAAACACCATCAGATACACCTGTAGAGCACCTTTATAATCACCCAGTTACGTTGTGACGTTTGGTAGTACACAAAGTGTTCCTCCGGTATTCGGGAGTTGCATGATCTCATAGTCATAGGAACATGTATAAGTTATGGAGAAAGCAATAGAAACAAACTAAACGATCATCGTGCTAAGCTAACGGATGGGTCAAGTCAATCACATCATTCTCTAATGATGTGATCCCGTTAATCAAATGACAGCTCATCTCTATGGTTAGGAAACATAACAATCGTTGATTCAATGAGCTAGTCAAGTAGAGGCAAACTAGTGACACTCTGTTTGTCTATGTATTCACACATGTACTAAGTTTCCGGTTAATACAATTCTAGCATGAATAATAAACATTTATCATGATATAAGGAAATATAAATAACAACTTTATGATTTCCTCGAGGGCATATTTCCTTCAAGTCCCGGGGTTTAATTTTCGTCATTCGTTCGTCACATTATTGCAAATTCCAAAAAAGAGGCATCAACTTTTCATATTTGTAGCTACACATTTACTTAACATGACAAAGAATAAAATTATAACTATTTTCCTCCTTTTCCTAGTTCTTCCAACCACAGATAGTTATTGGTTCTTTTTTTACCAATGAGACCCTTTCCTTCACCGTCCTCATGGGATGGACCACAAGGTTCATGGCTAGCACTTAGCCCTGGTTCTTTTAGCGGCTTGTAAAAATGCGCCCCCTACCCAACTTGAAAAATAAGTCGCCCTGCCCATCCGTTGGAGCCTCAACGAATTGAGAAAGCGGCTTATGGGAGAAGGTAGGGATGGGTCGGTATATTTTTCAAACCGCCAAAGGAACCGGGCCTTATATCCGACTCTAGTCAATCAATCAAGAGCCAAAACTTTGGCCTTGCTATTCCTATGGAAGAACAAAGACGAGCATTGCCGTTAATGCTCTTTCTTGCCAACATAGCACATGTATGATCCTTCATATGGAGGATACCGGTTTCGCATGAACATCAAGAAAATAAGTAATCAAAAGGGTTTGTCAATAGTTTCAACATGGTCCAGAAAAATGAATATAAGAACTAAGCAAAAGAGTGTATCGACATCATCAAGAATCATGATGGGGGCATATATAAAGTCATACAAAGATATTTCTGTAATATGGCCAGATTTGACATCACCATGTTGGGCGTTACTCTCCTCCATAGCTGAATGCATGTATGCTAAAACTATCTTCAAGTGTGTATGCACCAGAATGTTATCTCTGCCTTCAAAAGAGCAGACTTCCACTCATTACAAACTCATACTTCTTCCCACTTACCAGACTAGATTATAACCTTATTCAATGAATTCCATCTTACTTTCATCCTCAAGCTCGATGGACTTCTTGATGGCCACATTTTGTTTGTCATTCAAAGTTTCCATAAAAACCTTACCAAGGTGACCCTCTTCAGTGACATGTTTGTAGTTATTTTTTATATGTTTCACTTCTTACCTGGTGTTGTGTAGATTCTCATGCCTTTTGGTATTGGGCCACCATATTTTTATAGAACATTTGACTTTTAGAGTTGATGTGCCATGACCATGAGGACTAAACAAAAATAAATGCAGCAATGCCTCCGAAAATCACAAAGTATTTTTAATTAAACCATATCATACAATCACCAAACACTTAAAACCGGTACAAGAATAGAGGGATTGTTTTCTAACTAGTAAAAGTATGATGAAATTCAAATCAGAGATGGAACGAAAATTAACCCATGCAAATCCCGATCCAAGTAAAAGAAGCATGCATTCATAAAACGTGAGAGCAGTCCATCCCTCTCCGTGAGGCACATAACTTGTGACGCCTTCTCATACCACACAAAGTTTTTGTGTGTCATTTTGTTGTAAAGGAAAGTGACCAATGAAAGTGAAGTTTCTAAAATTAGGACTATTCAAGTAAATTCACACCCCCACCCCCAACAGACATCCTTTTTATATATTGGAGGCCTGAATATCCTAGTCATCCAATTTTGAAGTAATATTATGGAAAATATTAACTTTAAAAGTATACACAATAAGTCGAAACATGATCAAAATCTAGGGTTTGGATTTGATTTTGGTCTGAAGAGATCCAATGTTATAACTGGCAGAATTGAATCAAATGTGAGGAGTTCCATTTTTTACCTAGAGTCAAAACCCCCTCCTTGTGTCAAGTGTCGACGTAGGATGCATACACCACTGCAGGAATGCCTAACAGCAACGGGCGGAAAAAGCCTAGCAACGACGGGCAATGCTCTTAGGGTCACCCGCCACTGCTAACACACCATCTAAACCCCTATATTAGAATTTGAGCACTTTTTGAGTTGGATTTCCATATTCAAGGCATTAAATGACTTTTCGGCCACTAAAAATGGTAGGACGATCCAGTTCGGTAAGAAATATCAGGTAAACAAGCTCCGTGAGGGACGGAACTTTGCATTCTATCTTCATTTGACACATCTAAGGTGTGGTAAGAATTTCAGCTCGCTACGGAAAAAACTTAATGCATACCGTGTACAAACTGGACACTCTCACAAAGTCTCAGGGTTTTGAATGAAAAACCGCAGCCTTACACACACAACTACATTTAAAAAATAAATTTAAATTCAAACTTCTGTATGATCAGTACACACCATCTAAATCCCTATGTTATAATTTGAGCACTTTTTGACATGGATTTCCATATTCGTGGCATTAAATGACTTTCTGGCAACTAAAAATAGCAGGACGACCCTCTTCGGTTAGAAATATCGAGTAAACGAGCTCTGAAAGGGATGAAACTTTGCATTCTATCTTCCTTTGACATATCTTGGGTGTGATAAAAATTTCAGATCGTTAAAGCAAAAACTCGATGCACACCGTGTACAAACATGACTTATGTGTGGATCTAACTTATGTGTGGCGAGCATCCACAAGGGCCCGCCATAGCTAACTTCTAGATATTTTGTTATTTTTCTGCGGGATTACAAGCATTTATCTATGGTGGGCTTGTGATCAGCCCACCATTGCTGCCTTATAAACCAGTGGCGGGCGGACATTGTCGCCCGCCACTGAGTGCATTCATCACGCGAACACATTTGGAAGAGTTTATGTGTGGCAGGTACGAATATCTGCCAGCCACCGCTGCGTTAATTCCTCTGGTGGACATAAATTGGTACCCGCCACTTATTTGAGGCTACATATAAGCCTTTTCCCACTGGTGATACTATGTAGTGGCGCAAAAGTGAAAGGCAACGCGTAAAAGTAAGGAGGCATGAATGCAAGAAAAACCTAACCAAAATAGTGAGAGGTGCGAGGAAGGACAAATCAGGAGTGCCATGGCTTTAATTTGGTGTTTGACTTGGGTTGTAGGAACCATGATAAGCGCAAGTTGTTATCACATTTCTGAAGTGCAACGCGACTAAGAGCAAAAATAGATTTTTGCATTCAACTTGGCTAAAGCTTTTGTTTAGTGTCCACCATTGATCACCTTTACTATTATGGAGAAATACTTGACATCTTGCTTATTGGTTGTTGAATCTAAAAGTGGGTAGTCATTGTCTCCTAGCGTGGTCTTGCAAACAGAGCATCTCGAGCAATTAGTTAAAAGAGGAAAATCTCATTTGTTGACAGTGGCGAAGCTTAATGGAGAATGGAGGGGGCCAATGGGACAATCTTTATGTAATATTTAGCATTTTAGCTAGACGATTAAGGAGATCGCGTGGCGGCGGGGGGGGGGGGGGGGGCTAGGGACGCTTGTTGCAATCTAAAAAAACCTGCCTTATTTAAGATTTAAAAGCTTGAGTTAATAAATCCATCATAACACATGTATAACATGTGCTCACAAGAAAGCAAAATTAAAATTTGGTGTAAGAAAACTACTAGGAGTGAATAACTTTAAGAGTTCTAGGTTATTGCTACTTCTTGAGCTTGCTTTGGTTTTTCCCTTGAAGAGGAAAGAGTAATGCAGCAAAGTAGAGATAAGTATTTCCCTCAGTAGGAGACAACGCACAAATCACCAGTACATGCACAAACAATCAAACAACTTGCACCAAACGCGATAAAGGGGTTGTCAATCCCTTCATGGTCACTTTCGAAAGTGAGATCTGATAGAGATAGATAAAACTAAACAAATGATAAAGTAAATATTTTTGGGTTTTTTGGTTTAAAGATCGGAAAGTAAAAGATTGCAAAATAGTAGATCGGAAACTTATATGATGGAAAATAGACCCGGGGGCCATAGGTTTGACTAGAGGCTTCTCTCAAGATAACAAATAATACGGTGGGTGAACAAATTACTGTCGAGCAATTGATAGAAAAGCGCAAAGTTATGACGATATCTAAGGCAATGATTATGAAATATAGGCATCGCGTCCGTGTCAAGTAGACTGACTCCTGCCTGCATCTACTACTATTACTCCACACATCGACCGACTCCTGCTTGCATCTAGAGTATTAAGTACATGAATAACGGAGTAACGCATTAAGTAAGATGACATGATGTAGAGGAATAAACTCAAGCAATATGATGTAAACCCCATCTTTTTATCTTTGATGGCAACAATACAATACGTGCCTTGCTGCCCCTACTCTCACTGGGAAAGGACACGGCAAGATTGAACCCAAAGCTAAGCACTTCTCCCATTGCAAGAAAAAACAATCTAGTTGGCCAAACTAAACCGATAGTTCGAAGAGAATTACAAAGATATCAAATCATGCATAAAAGAATTCAGAGAAGATTCAAATAATATTCATAGATAAGCGGATCATAAATCCACAATTCATCGGATCTCGACAAACACACCACAAAAGAAGATTGAACGAAATATGCCCTAGAGGTAATAATAAAGTTGTTATTTTATATTTCCTTATATCATGATAAATGTTTATTATTCATGCTAGAATTGTATTAACCGAAAATTTGATACATGTGTGGATACATAGACAAAACACCATGTCCCTAGTAAGCCTCTACTAGACTAGCTCGTTAATCAAAGATGGTTAAGTTTCCTAGCCATAGACATGTGTTGTCATTTGATGATTGGGATCACATCATTAGGAGAATGATGTGATGGACAAGACCCATCCATTAGCTTAGCATGTTGATCGTTCGGTTTTATTGTTATTGCTTTCTTCATGTGAAATACATATTCCTTCGACTATGAGATTATGCAACTCCCGGATACCGAAGGAATACCTTGTGTTCTATCAAACGTCACAACGTAACTGGGTGAATATAAAGATGCTCTACAGGTATCTCCGAAGGTGTTTGTTGGGTTGGCATAGATCGAGATTAGGATTTGTCACTCCGAGTATCGGAGAGGTATCTCCGGGCCCTCTCGGTAATGCACATCACTATAAGCCTTGCAAGCAATGTGACTACTGAGTTAGTTATGGGATGATGCATTACGGAATGAGTAAAGACTTGCCGGTAACGAGATTGAACTAGGTATGATGATACCGGCGATCGAATCTCGGGCAAGTAACATACTGATGACAAAGGGAATAACGTATGTTGTCATTGCGGTTTGACCAATAAAGATCTTCGTAGAATATGTAGGAACCAATATGAGCATCCAGGTTACGCTATTGGTTATTGACCGGAGATGTGTCTCGGTCATGTCTACATAGTTCTCAAACCCGTAGGGTCCGCACGCTTAAGTTCGACGACGATTTGTATTATTAGTTATGTGTTTTGGTGACCAAAGTTTGTTCGGAGTCCCGGATGAAATCATGGACATGACGAGGAGTCTCGAAATGGTCAAGAGGTAAAGATTGATATATTGGACGATAGTATTCGGACACCGGAATGGTTTTAGGATGGTTCGGGTATTTTTCGGAGTACTGGGAGGTTACCGGAACCCCCCGGGGAAGTATTGGGCCTACATGGGCCATAGGGGAGACGAGAGGCAGCCCACAAGGGGTGGCCATGCGCCCCTCCCATAAGGAGTCCGAACTGGACTAGGGGAGGGGGCGCGCCCCCCTTTCCTTCTCCTCTTCCCTCTCCCTTCCCTCTTTCCCCATCCCTGAGAAGGAAAACAAGGGGGGGGGGGAAATCCTACTAGGAGTGGAGTCCTAGTAGGACTCACCCCTTTGGCGCGCCCCTGGTGGCTAGGCTCCCCCACTCCCTCCTTTATATATGTGGGCAGGGCACCCCTTGGAGACACACCAATTGTTCCAAGATGTGTGCGGCGTCTCTCTCCACGGTTTACTCCTCCGTTCGTATTCACGTAGTGCTTAGGCGAAGCCCTGCGCGGATCACATCATCATCACCGTCACCACACCGTCGTGCCGACGAAACTCTCCGTCGACCCTCTGCTGGATCAAGAGTTTGAGGGACGTCATTGAGTTGAACGTGTGCTGAACAAAAAGGTGTTGTACGTTCGTTACTTGATCGGTTGGATCGCGAAGATGTTTGACTACATCAACCGCGTTGACCTAATGTTACTCTTTCGGTCTACGAGGGTACGTGGACACACTCTCCCCCTCTCGTTGCTATGCATCTCCTAGATAGATCTTGCGTGATCGTAGGAATATTTTTGAAATTGCATGCTACGGTCCCCAACAGTGTTATCAGAGCCATGTCTATGCATAGATGATATGCACGAGTAGAACACAAAGAGTTGTGGGCGATAATAGTCATACTGCTTACCACCAACATCTTATTTTGATTCGGCGGTATTGTTGTATGAAGCGGTCCATACCAACATTACATGACCATGTTCATGAGACCGGTTCCACCGATAGAGATGCAACTTGTTTTGCATAAAGGTGGCTGGCGGGTGTCTGTTTCTCCAACTTTAGTTGAATCGAGTTTGACTATAGCCGGTCCTTGTTGAAGGTTAAAACAACACACTTGACAAAAATCGTTGTGTTATTGATGTGTAGGTAAGAACAGTTCTTGCTAGAAGTCCATAGCAGCCACGTAAAACTTGCAACAACAAAGTAGAGGACGTCTAACTTGTTTTTGTAGGGCATGTTGTGATGTGATATGGTCAAGACATTGTTGGGGAACGTAGCATGCAATTTCAAATTTTTTTCCTACGATCACGCAAGATCTATCTAGGAGATGCATAGCAATGAGAGGGGGAGAGTGTGTCCACGTACCCTCGTAGACCGAAAGCGAAAGCGTTAGGTTAATGCAATTGATGTAGTCGAACGTCTTCACGATCCAACCGATCAAGTATCAAACATACGACACCTCTGAGTTTAGCACACGTTTAGCTCGATGACGTCCCTGATACGTCTCCGACGTACCTATAATTTTTGATTGTTGCATGCTATATTATATCCTGTTTTGGACATTATTGGGCTTTATTATACACTTTTATATTATTTTTGGGACTAACCTATTAACCGGAGGCCCAGCCCAGAATTGTTGTTTTTGCCTATTTCAGACTTTCACAGAAAAAGAATATCAAACAGAGTCCAAACGGAATGAAACCTTTGGGAACGTGATTTCTGGAACAAACGTGATCCATAGGACTTGGACCCTACGTCAAGAAAGCCACCAGGAAGGCATGAGGTAGGGGGCGCGCCTACCCCCCAGGCGTGCCCTCCACCCTCGTGGGGCCCATGTTGCTCCACCGACGTACTTCTTCCTCCTATATATACCTACGTACCCCCAAACTACCAGATACGGAGCCAAAAACCTAATTCCACCGCCGCAACCTTCTGTACCCGTGAGATCCCATCTTGGGGCCTTTTCCGGGGCTCCGCCGGAGGGGGCATTGATCACGGAGGGCTTCTACATCAACACCATATCCTATCCGATAATGTGTGAGTAGTTTACCTTAGACCACCAGGTCCATAGTTATTAGCTAGATGTCTTCTTCTCTCTCTCTCTTTGGATCTCAAGACAAAGTTCTCCATGATTCTCGTGGAGATCTATTCGATGTAATATTCTTTTGTGGTGTGTTTGTTGAGACCGATGAATTGTGGGTTTATGATCAAGTTTATCTATGAACAATATTTGAATCTTCTCTGAATTCTTTTATCTATGATTGGTTGTCTTTGCAAGTCTCTTCGAATTATCAGTTTGGTTTGGCCTACTAGATTGATCTTTCTTGCAATGGGAGAAGTGCTTAGCTTTGGGTTCAATCTTGCGGTGTCTTTTCCCAGTGACAGTCGGGGCAACAAGGCACGCATTGTATTGTTGCCATCAAGGATAACAAGATGGGGTTTATATCATATTGCATGAGTTTATCCCTCTACATCATGTCATCTTACTTAAAGCGTTACTCTGTTCTTTTGAACTTAATACTCTAGATGCATGCTCGATAGCGATCGATGTGTGGAGTAATACTAGTAGATGCAGGCAGGAGTCGGTCTACTTGTCTTGGACGTGATGTGTATATACATGATCATACCTAGATATTCTCATAACTATGCTCCATTCTGTCAATTGCTCAACAGTAATTTGTTTACCCACCGTAATACTTATGCTCTTGAGAGAAGCCACTAGTGAAACACATGGCCCCGGTGTCTATTTTCCATCATATTAATCTCCCGTTAACAAGCTATTTCTGGTGCTGTTTTTATTTTGCTTTATTTACTTTGCATCTTTATCATAAAAATACCAAAAATATTATCTTATCATATCTATCAGATCTCACTTCCGTAAGTGACCGTGAAGGGATTGGCAACCCCTTTATTGCGTTGGTTGCGAGGATTTTATTTGTTTGTGTAGGTGCGAGGGACTCGTGCGTGGCCTCCTACTGGATTGATACCTTGGTTCTCAAAAACTAAGGGAAATACTTACGCTACTTTGCTGCATCACCCTTTCCCCTTCAAGGGAAAACCAACGCAGTGGTCAAGAGGTAGCAAGAAGGATTTCTAGCGCCGTTGCCGGGGAGTCTACGCAAAAGTCAACATACCAAGTACCCATCGCAAACCCTTATCTCCCACATTACATTATTTGCCATTTGCCTCTTGTTTTCCTCTCCCCCACTTCACCATTGTAGTTTTATTTGCCCTCTCTCTCCGTCCTCCTTCTCTTTCCCTATTTGTCTCTTTTTGCCCGTTTCTTGTTTGCTTGTGTGTTGGATTGCTTGCCTGTCACGATGGCTCAAGATAATACCAAATTGTGTGACTTTACTAATACCAACAACAATGATTTTATTAGCACTCTGATTGCTCCCCTTACCAATGCTGAATCTTGTGAAATTAATGCTGCTTTGCTGAATCTTGTCATGAAAGATCTGTTTTCCGGCCTTCCTAGTGAAGATGCCACTACCCATCTAAACAACTTTGTTGATTTGTGTGATATGCAAAAGAAGAAAGATGTGGATAATGATATTGTTAAATTGAAGCTATTCCTGTTTTTTCTTAGAGATTGTGCTAAACCTTGGTTTTCGTCTTTGCCTAAAAATAGTATTGATTCATGGAATAAGTGCAAAGATGCTTTTATCTCTAAGTATTTTCCTCCCGCTAAGATCATCTCTCTTAGAAATGATATTATGAATTTTAAGCAACTTGATCATGAACATGTTGCACAATCTTGGGAGAGGATGAAATTAATGATACGTAATTTCCCTACACATGGTTTGAATCTTTGGATGATTATACAAAACTTTTATGCCGGATTGAATTTTGCTTCTAGAAATATTTTAGATTCGGCCGCGGGAGGCACTTTTATGAAAATCACTTTAGGAGAAGCTACTAAACTCCTAGATAATATTATGGTTAATTATTCTCAATGGCACACTAAAAGATCTACTAATAAGAAAGTGCATGCGATAGAAGAAATTAATGTTTTGAGTGGAAAGATGGATGAACTTATGAAATTATTTGCTAATAAAATTGTTTCTTCTGATCCTAATGATATGCCTTTGTCTACTTTGATTGATAATAATAATGAATCTATGGATGTGAATTTTGTTGGTAGGAATAATTTTGGTAACAACGCGTATAGAGGAAACTTTAATCCTAGGCCGTATCCTAGTAATTCCTCTAATAATTATGGTAATTCCTACAACAATTCTTGTGGAAATTTTAATAACATGCCCTCTGAATTTGATACTAGTGTTAAGGAGTTTATGAATTTGCAAAAGAATTTCAATGCTTTGCTTGAAGAAAAATTGCTTAAAGTTGATGAATTGGCTAGGAACACTGATAGAATTTCTCTTGACGTTGATTCTTTGAAACTTAGATCTATTCCACTTAAGCATGATATCAATTAATCTCTCAAAGCCATGAGAATTTCCATTTATGAGTGCAAAGAAAGAACCGCTAGGATGCGTGCTAAGAAAGATTGCTTTATAAAAGCGTGTTCTTCTAGTTTTCATGATAATAAAGATGAAGATCTAAAAGTTATTGATGTGTCCCCTATTAAATCTTTGTTTTGCAATATGAATCTTGATAATTATGGGACTGAATATGATCCACCTTTACCTAGAAGGCGTTCAAAAAATTCGGAGTTTTTAGATCTTGATGCAAAATTGGTAAAAGTGGGATTGAAGAGATCAAAACCCTAGATATTAATGAACCCACTATCTTGGATTTCAAGGAATTTAATTATTATAATTGCTCTTTGATAGATTGTATTTCCTTGTTGCAATCCGTGCTAAATTCTCCACATGCTTATAGTCAAAATAAAGCCTTTACCAAACATATCGTTGATGCTTTGATGCAATCTTATGAAGAAAAACTTGAGTTGGAAGTTTCTATCCCTAGAAAACTTTATCATGAGTGGGAACCTACTATTAAAATTAAAATTAAAGATCATGAATGCTATACTTTGTGTGATTTGGGTGCTAGTGTTTCCCCGATTCCAAAGACTTTGTGTGATTTGCTAGGTTTCCGTGATTTTGATGATTGCTCTTTAAACATGCACCTTGCGGATTCCACCATTAAGAAGCCTATGGGAAGAATTAATGATGTTGTTATTGTTGCAAATAGGAATTATGTGCCCATAGATTTTATTGTTCTTGATATAGATTGCAATCCTTCATGTCCTATTATTCTCGGTAGACCTTTCCTTAGAACGATTGGTGCAATTATTGATATGAAGGAAGGGAATATTAGATTCCAATTTCCGTTAAGGAAAGGCATGGAACACTTCCCTGGAAAGAAAATAAAAATACCTTATGAATCTATTATGAGAGCCACTTATGGATTGTCTACCAAAGATGGCAATACTTAGATCTATCTTCGCTTTTATGCCTAGCTAGGGGCGTTAAACGATAGCGCTTGTTGGGAGGCAACCCAATTTTATTTTTATTCCTTGCTTTTTTCTCATGTTTAGTAATAAATAAATTATCTAGACACTGTTTTGGTTGTGTTTTTTGTGTTTTAATTAGTGTTTGTGCCAAGTAGAACCGTTGGGAAGACTTGGGGAAAGTCTTTTTGATCTTGCTGTAAAAACAGAAACTTTAGCGCTCACAAGAATTGCTGCCATTTTTATTTGGAAAGTGATATTTAGTTAATTATTTTTTAAGATGATTAATAGATAAATTCCTCACGTCCAGAAATTTATTTTAGAATTTTTGGGGTTCCATAAGTTTGCGTTAGCTACATATTACTACAGACTGTTCTGTTTTTGACAGATTCTGTTTTTCGTGTGTTGTTTGCTTATTTTGATGAATCTATGGCTAGAAAAATAGTTTATAAACCATAGAGAAGTTGGAATACAGTAGGTTTAACACCAATATAAATCAAGAATGATTTCATTACAGTACCTTGAAATGGTGTTTTGTTTTCTTTCGCTAACGGAGCTCATGAGATTTCCTATTTTGAGTTTTGTGTTGTGAAGTTTTCAAGTTTTGGGTTAAGTTTTGATGCATTATGGAACAAGGAGTGGAAAGAGCCTAAGCTTGGGGATGCCCATGGCACCCCAAGGTAAAATTCAAGGACACCCAAAAGCCTAAGCTGGGGGATGCCCCGGAAGGCATCCCCTCTTTCGTCTTCGTCTATCGGTAACTTTACTTGGAGCTATATTTTTATTCACCACATGATATGTGTTTTTCTTGGAGCGTATTGTATTATTTGAGTCTTTATTTGTTAGTTTGCCACAATCATCCTTGGTGTACACACATTTTGAGAGAGACTCACATGATTTGAAAATTATTAGAATACTCTATGTGCTTCACTTATATCTTTTGAGTTATATAGTTTCTGCTCTAGTGCTTCACTTATATCTTTTAGAGCACGGTGGTGGATTTGTTTTATAGAAATAATTGATCTCTCATGATTCACTTAGATTATTTTGAGAGTCCTACAAAACAGCATGGTAATTTTCTTTAATTATGATAGGCATTCAAGATTAGTAAAAAAATTCTCTTATGAGTGTGTTGAATACTATGAGAAGTTTGATACTTGATAATTGTTTTGAGATATGGAGATGGTGATATTAGAGTCATGCTAGTTGAGTAGTTGTGAATTTTAGGAATACTTGTGTTCAAGTTTGTGATTCCCGTAGCATGCACGTATGGTGAACCGTTATGTGATGAAATCGGAGCATGATTTATTTATTGATTGTCTTCCTTATGAGTGGTGGTCGGGGATGAGCGATGGTCTTTTCCTACCAATCTATCCCCCTAGGAGCATGCGCATAATAATTTGTTTCGATAACTAATAGATTTTTGCAATAAGTATGTGAGTTCTTTATGACTAATGTTGAGTCCATGGATTATACACACTCTCACCCTTCCACCATTGCTAGCCTCTCTAACACCGCACACTTCTCGCCGGTATCATACACCCACCATATACCTTCCTCAAAACAGACACCAAACCTACCTATCATGGCATGTCCATAGCCATTCCGAGATATATTTCCATGCAACTTTCCACCATTCCGTTTACTATGACACGCTCCATCATTGTCATATTGCTTTGCATGATCATGTAGTTGAGATTGTATTTGTGGAAAAGCCACCGTTCATAATTCTTTCATACATGTCACTCTTGATTCATTGCATATCCCGGTACACTACCGGAGGCATTCACATAGAGTCATATTTTGTTCTAATTATTGAGTTGTAATTGTTGAGTTATAAGTAAATAAAAGTGTGATGATCATCATTTTTAGAGCATTGTCCCAAGTGAGGAAATGATGATGGAGACAATGATTCCCCCACAAGTCGGGATGAGACTCCGGACTAAAAAAAAGAGAGAGGCCATAAAAAGAAAGAAAAAAGGCCTAAATAAAAAAATGAGAGAAAAAGAGAGAAGGGACAATGCTACTATCCTTTTACCACACTTGTGCTTCAAAGTAGCATCATGATCTTCATGATAGAGAGTCTCCTATGATATCACTTTCATATACTAGTGGGAATTTTTTATTATATAACTTGGCTTGTATATTCCAATGATGGGCTTCCTCAAAATGCCCTAGGTCTTCGTGAGCAAGCGAGTTGGATGCACACCCACTTAGTTCCTTTTGTTGAGCTTCCATATACTTATAGCTCTAGTACATCCGTTGCATGGAAATCCCTACTCACTCACATTGATATCTATTAATGGGCATCTCCATAGCCCGTTGATACGCCTAGTTGATGTGAGACTATCTTCTCCTTTATTGTATTTTCCACAACCACGATTCTATTCCACATATAGTGCTACGTCCATGGCTCACGCTCATGTATTGCGTGAAGATTGAAAAAGTTTGAGAACACCAAAAGTATGAAACAATTGCTTGGCTTGTCATTGGGGTTGTGCATGATTTAAATACTATGTGTGGTGAAGATAGAGCATAGCCAGACTATATGATTTTGTAGGGATAACTTTCTTTGGCCATGTTATTTTGAGAAGACATAATTGCTTAGTTAGTATGCTTGAAGTATTATTATTTTTATGTCAATATTAAACTTTTGTCTTGAATCTTTCGGATCTGAATATTTATACCACAATTAAGAGAATTACATTGAAATTATGCCAAGTAGCATTCCACATCAAAAATTCTGTTTTTATCATTTACCTACTCGAGGACGAGCAGGAATTAAGCTTGGGGATGCTTGATATGTCTCCAACGTATCTATAATTTTTTATTGTTTCATGCTATATTAAATTCTGTTTTGGGTATTATTGGGCTTTATTATACACTTTTATATTATTTTTGGGACTAACCTATTAACCGGAGGCCCAGCCCAGAATTGCTGTTTTTTTGCCTATTTCAGAGTTTCGCAGAAAAAGAATATCAAACGGAGTCCAAACGGAATGAAACCTCCGGGAACGTGATTTTCGGAACGAACGTGATCCAGAGGACTTGGACCCTACGTCAAGAAAGCCACCAGGAAGGCACGAGGTAGGGGGGCGCGCCTACCCCCCCCCCCCCCAGGCGCGCCCTCCACCCTCGTGGGGCCCACGTTGCTCCACCGGTGTACTTCTTCCTCCTATATATACCTACGTACTCCCAAACTACCAGATACGGAGCCAAAAACTTAATACCACTGCCACAACCTTCTGTACCCGTGAGATCCCATCTTGGGGCCTTTTCCGGAGCTCCGCCGAAGGGGGCATCGATCACGGAGGGCTTCTACATCAACACCATAGCCTCTCCGATAATGTGTGAGTAGTTTACCTCAGACCTTCGGGTCCATAGTTATTAGCTAGATGGCTTCTTCTCTCTCTTTAGATCTCAATACAAAGTTCTCCATGATTCTCGTGGAGATCTATTCGATGTAAACTTCTTTTGCGACGCGTTTGTTGAGACCAATGAATTGTGGGTTTATGATCAAGTTTACCTATGAACAATATTTGAATCTTCTCTGAATTCTTTTATGTATGATTGGTTATCTTTGCAAGTCTCTTCGAATTATTAGTTTGGTTTGGCCTACTAGACTGATCTTTCTTGCAATGGGAGAAGTGCTTAGCTTTGGGTTCAATCTTGTGGTGTCCTTTCCCAGTGACAGTAGGGGCAGCAAGGCACGTATTGAATTGTTGCCATCGAGAATAACAAGATGGGGTTTATATCATATTGCATGAGTTTATCCCTCTACATCATGTCATCTTACTTAAAGCGTTACTCTGTTTTTTTGAACTTAATACTCTAGATGCATGCTGGATAGCGGTCAATGTGTGGAGTAATAGTAATAGATGCAGGCAGGAGTCGGTCTACTTGTCTCGGACATGATGCCTATATATATGATCATACCTAGATATTCTCATAACTATGCTCAATTATGTCAATTGCTCAACAGTAATTTGTTTACCCACCGTAATACTTATGCTCTCGAGAGAAGCCACTAGTGAAACCTATGGCCCACGGGTCTATTTTCCATCATATTAATCTCCCGTTAACAAGCTATTTCTGGTGCTGTTTTTATTTCGCTTTATTTACTTTGCATCTTTATCATAAAAATACCAAAATATTATCTTATCATATCTATCAGATCTCACTTTCGTAAGTGACCGTGAAGGGATTGACAACCCCTTTATTGCGTTGGTTGCGAGGATTTTATTTGTTTGTGTAGGTGCGAGGGACTCGTGCGTGGCCTCCTACTGGATTGATACCTTGGTACGCAAAAACTGAGGGAAATACTTACAATACTTTGTTGCATCACCCTTTCCTCTTTAAGGGAAAACCAACGTAGTGCTCAAGAGGTAGCAGTCCCTTGAACTCTTGATCCAGGAAAGGGTCGAGGGAGAGTTTCGTCAGCACGACGGCATGGTGACGGTGATGGTGATGTAATCCACGCAGGGCTTCGCCTAAGCACTACGATGCTATGACCGGAGGCGTAAACTATGGAGGGGGGCACCGCACACGGCCAAGAGAACAATTGATGTCCCTTTGGGGTGCCCCCCTCCCCCGTATATAAAGGAGGGGAGCAGGGGGTGGCCGGCCAAGAGGGACGCACCATGGGGGGAGTCCTACTAGGACTCCTAGGAAGGAAATATGCCCTAGAGGCAATAATAAAGTTGTTATTTATATTTCCTTATATCATGATAAATTTTTATTATTCATGCTAGAATTGTATTAACCGGAAACTTAGTACATGTGTGAATATATGGACAAAAAGAATGTCACTAGTATGCCTCTACTTGGCTAGCTTGTTGAATCAATGGTGGTTATGTTTCCTAACCATAGACATGAGTTGTCATTTGATTAATGGGATCAAATCATTAGAGAATGATGTGATTGACTTGACCCATCCATTAGCTTAGCACGATGATCATTTAGTTTGTTGCTATTGCTTTCTCCATAAGTTCTACATGTTCCTATGACTATGAGATCATGCAACTCTTGAATACTGGAGGAACACTTTGTGTTCTACCAAACGTCACAACGTAAGTAGGTGATTATAAAGGTGCTCTACAGGTGTCTCCGATGGTGTTTGTTGAGTTGGCATGGATCGAGATTAGAATTTGTCACTCTGATTGTCGGAGAGGTATCTTTGGGCCCTCTCGGTAATGCACATCAATATAGGCCTTGCAAGCAATGTGACTAATGAGTTAGTTGCGGGATGATGCATTACAGAATGAGTAAAGAGACTTGCTGGTAACGAGATTGAACTAGGTATTGAGATACCGATGATCGATTGTCGGGCAAGAAACATACCGATGACGAAGGGAACAACGTATATCGTTATGCGGTTTGACCGATAAAGATATTCGTAGAATATGTGGGAGCCAATATGAACATCCAGGTTCCGCTATTGGTTATTGAACGGAGACGTGTCTCGGTCATGTCTACATAGTTCTCAAACCCGTAGGGTCCGCACGCTTAACGTTCGGTGATGATCGGTATTATGAGTTTATGTGTTTTGATGCACTGAAGGTAGTTCGGAGTCCCGGATTTGATCACGGACATGACGAGGAGTCTCAAAATGGTCGAGGCAGAAAGATCAACATATTGGACGGCTATATTCGGACGCCGGAAGTGTTCCGGGTGATTTCGGAGAAAACTGGAGTGCTGGAGGGTTACCGGAAGCCCCCCAGGGAAAGTTGGGCCTTCAGGGCCATAGGGAAGAGGGGAGACAACCCACAAGGAAGAGTGCCGGAGGGTTTCCTTCTCCTCTTCCTTCCATCCCTTCTCCCCCCTAGTAGGACTAGGAAAGGAGGAATCCTACTCCTACTAAGAGGAGGATTCCTCCTCCCTTGGCGTGCCTGCTAGGGCCGGCCGGCCTCCCCCCTTGCTCCTTTATATACGGGGGTAGGGGGCATGAGGGAATCCTGGACTAAGGGGTCCTCGGGCGTCCGGCCTGTTAGCCATGGGCCGGACTGATGGGCTGTGAAGATACGAAGACTGAAGACTGCACCCGTGTCCGGACGGGACTCTCCTTGGCATGGAAGGAGAGCTTGGCGATCAAATAAGTAGATTCCTTTCTTTGTAACCGACCTTGTGTAACCCTAGATCCTCTCGGTGTCTATATAAACCGGATGACTTAGGCCGGAGGGGGCAGGATCATTACCATAGTCATACATGCTAGGCTTTTAGGGTTTAGCCATCTCGATCTCGTGGGATATCAACTCTTGTAATACTCATATTCATCAAGATCAATCAAGCAGGAAGTAGGGTATTACTGTCGGATTTCGGGTTCCGGCAGACCCTTGAGGTTCCAACACTGGGGTGCGCGCGGAGATTTCGCCTCCTACCTACCTGCACCCCTCCGCCATGCTAGGATCTAAACTACGGAAAGAATAACACAAGAGACATAGGGTTTATACTGGTTTGGGCCACCGTTGTGGTGTAATACCCTACTCTAGTGTGTGGTGTGGTGGATTGCCTCTTGGGCTGATGATGAAGAACAATACAAGGAAGAACACCCTCACGAGGGTCTGTTCTCGGCTGGGGCGATGAACTGCTGGGGGAGTTTAGTCACCTTTCTCTCTCTCTCTCTCTCAACCAACCGACCGCCCCCCTTTGCTCTGTGGGTGGCTGGTCCTAATTATAGAGGCCCTGGTCCTCTTCCCAAATATCGAGCGGGAAGGGAGCCAACAATGGCAGGCTAATTTGAAGGGGGATAGCAAGTATCAGCTATCCAGACAAAAGTAGTCTTCACCTGCGCAAAGCTCTCGTGATGACGCCGTCTTGGGCTCCACGGTGACCTCCGTCTCGTAGTCCTCCTGGTCTTGGTCTCGTTGCACTGAAATGGCAACCTTTTCCTGATGCCTCGGTACTCTGCGGCTGCGCTTGCCCCCTTTGCACCAGAGAGGAAAGGGGGATGCTGCGCGGGCTGGCACCCGCCTGGCGCCCTGTGTCGTCATGGCTTGCGTCACGGGCACCTCGTGAGGTACCCCGCCTTGATCTCTCCGCCTCCTCGTGAGCCAGCCTAACGAGGTCGTGCCTGAGGAAGCTCTGCATCGTACGCCCCGCGAGGCTTGGCCCCTCGCGAGGGTCTTGGGTTTGTGTTGGTGAAGATGGGCCGTGCTGGGCCCCCCTTTGAGCCATGCCGCAAGCCGCAGGCAGGCAAGTCTGGGGACCCCCATTCCCAGAACGCCGACAGTAGCCCCCGGGCCTAAGGCGCGCCCGGACTTGGCCGTGTAGGGAGGCGGAAGGGCAAGAGTGAAGCGCCGCGGGCCCTAACAGCCTGCGGCCTTGGGCGCCGCGTGGCGGTTGACTGGACGTGGGCGCCTCCACTTGCCCATGGTGCCTCGGCAAATGCACGGATTGGACCAGTCCCTGCATGCAAAACGGGTCATGATTACCTGTGATCGTGGGGGTCAGCGGTTGGCCCTCGCCGGCCATAAGTACGGAACGGCGCGCGCGCTTCCAGTTCATCCCTCCTTGCTTCTCCTTCTTCCGGATCCTAGCTCCGTCTTGCCGTGATGGCTCCGATCCGCCGGTTCTCATCGGCAGAGAAGGGAAAGGCCCCATGAGAGGAGCCAGACCCCCTCCCGCCGAAGAAACGGCTCGTCCCTCGGGGCCCGGACGAGGGGGCCCTTCAGGTGGTGTCGAGGCCTTGGTGCGAGCGGGCGCCGCCGTGGTTCCCGCTTCCATTGTACGCCCACATCGAGGGCCCCGAAGGAGCTGATGCCGGCTGCCATGGGCGGCGCCGCCGTCGGCGCCGACGGGTCACGAAGGTGTGGGTCGTCCCCCCTGGGGTCCACTCCGAGGGCTCCTCCCAAGAGTTCGTGATCCACGTCGCCATTCCTCTTCAGTCTTGGATCCGCCTTCCTCCCTTCTTCGCCTCCGTCATCCCGCATGGGGAGCCCCTGGAGCTCTGGCTGCAACACGCCGGCTGCAGCACCCTCGCGATCGAGCCAGAGGTCGCGGTCGTCGCCCCGGGCGAGGTCTACATGACTCGGGGCTGGAGAGAGATCGCCCGGGTTTGCAGGACAAGGGGCGTCTGTCGGTGTTCTGGGAACGGGGGTGCCCAGACTTGCCTGCCTGCGGCGTGGCTCAAAGGAGGCCCAACATGGCCCATCGTCATCAACACAAGACTCAAGACCCTCGCGAGGGGCCAAGCCTCGCAAGGCGGACGACACGGCGCATCCTCAGGCGCAGCCTCCTCAGGCTGGCTCGCGAGGAGACGGAGATATCAAGGCGGGGTATCTCGCGAGGTGCCCATGATGCAATCCATGACGATCGAGGGTGCCAAGCGGGCGCCAGCGCGTGCAGCGTCCTTCTTTCCTCTTTGGTGCAAAGGGGGCAAGCGCAGCCGCAGAGTACCGAGGCATCAGGAAAAGGTTGCCATTTCGGTGCAACGAGACCAGCACCAAGCAGACTACGAGACGGAGGTCACCATGGAGCCCAGCATGGCGTCACCGCAGAGTCTTTCGCAGGCGAAGACCAACTTTAGTCAGGATAAGAGTACTTGCTGTCCCCCTTCAAATTAGCCCGCCATTGTTGGCTCCCTTCCCGCTCGATATTTGGGAAGAGGACCAGGGCCCCTATAAATAGGGACGGCCACCCACATAGCAAGGGGTTCGGCATGTGGATCTGACTAGCAAGTAGAGAGAGTAAGTGAGAGAGAGGGAGAGAGAAGGTGACTGAACTCCTCCCAGCAGTTCATCACCCCAGCCAAGGACAGACCCTCGCGAGGCTGTTCTTCCTCGTACTGTCTGTCATCACCAGCCCCAGGAGGCAATCCATCCACCACACACTGGATTAGGGTATTACACCACAATGGTGGCCCGAACCAGTATAAATCTTGTGTCCCTTGTGCAGTTCCTTTAGTAGTTCAGATCTTTGTGAGACGGGGAGGTAGAGGGCGTGATTTCCGTGCGCACCCCAGTGTTCGAACCTCAAGGGTCTGCCAGAACCCGTGAATCTGACATTTGGCGCGCCAGGTAGGGGTGCGCCGGAATCTATCCTCCGCCACTCCGTTCTCCTCCGACTGTCGCATCCATGTCCGACGCTCGTCGGGCCTGCGCCGAGCGCCGGGCCGCCATCGCTTCTCGCATCGCCCAGACGGCCCCCGTCGGTGGGCGTCCTCGTCGTTCCCTGTCGCCCGCCGTCAACGCCGCCACCGGCCCGGCGGGGGGCGAGCAGCAAGCGTCGTCTCAGCATCCGTCCGTGCACCAAGACGGCCGCACCGCTACTCCATCACTCGCACCAGCCGGTTCTTCGTCCCGCGCGCTCCGCACACCCTTGGAGGCTCGAGCTGCGCTCCTCGCGGCAAACGAGCTCCTGCGCTACCGCCCCGTCGACGACGTCTACGAAGAGTGGCTCGACCGCGTCGTCGAGCTTGTCCGCGCCGCAGGGGGCTCTTCCGCGCCGTCCGTTCCTCTGCGCCACACTCCGCCCCGCGCGGGCAACGAAGCTCCAGAGGCGCACCAGCGGCCTCCCCACCAAGAAGATGCCATGGCTCCAAGGCGCTTGGCCCCTGGGCGGAACCCGCTCCGTCAGGCGCCAGCGCAACAAGAACGGAGCTGCCAAGAAGTCCCTCGCCCGCAAGGGGCTGCCAGGGCGCTCCCTGCTCCAGCACGCCGCGACCCTGCTCCAGCTCCGGCGCGCCAAGACCCCGCCCCGCTCCTAGCTGCAGTGCGTGGGGACCCTCAAGACCAAGCTCTCCACCAACCGAAGCCTTTCGTGGCCACCGCGGGCTGCCGCGCCTTCACCACCGAGCTGCGTAGCGTCGCGTGGCCCGGCAAGTTCAAGCCTGACCTGCCTCCTCGCTACGACGGCACGACTGATCCCGCAGAGTTCCTCCAGCTCTATGAGCTGGGCATCGAGGCTGCCAGCGGGGATGAAAAGGTCATGGCGAACTGGTTCCCCATGGCGCTCAAGGAAGGAGCTCGAACCTAGCTCCTGAATCTGGCTCCAGGCACGATCTCCTCCTGGGACCAGATGCGCGCCCGCTTCATCGCCAACTTCCAAGGTACTCGCGACCAGCCACCAGCCGTGAGCGACATGCGCCACATCAAGCAACAACCTGGAGAGACCCTGCAAAAATACATCCAGCGCTTCAACAGCGCGTGCCTCAAGATCCCCAAGGTGTCCGAGGAGGCCATCATCTCGGCCTTCTCCGACGGCGTGCGCGACATCAAGATGAAGGAGGAGCTGGCGATGCATGAAGACCTCTGCACCTCCCTGGAGCTATTCAACTTGGCGAACAAGTGCGCAGGGCTGAGGAGGGACGTCTCTCCCTCCTCGAGCTCCCTGCCGTGGACCCAGAAGAGAAGAAGCCCAAGGCCAAGGACGTGAAGCGCAAGGGGGCTGCGGTACTCGCCGCAGAACCAGAAACCAAGCGGGGCAAGGATCTGCCCGAACCCTCCAGAGGCAGCCGGTACTGTGTGTACCATGACCTCCACACCCACAACACCAACGAATGTCAAGAACTCCGCGCCGTGCGAGAAGGAAGGATCGGCCGTCGCCCTGACCGTGCTGACCAGGGCTACGGCCGAGGAGGAGGAAGAAACCCAGGACGCTGGGAAGATCGCGGCCCACGCCAGGGGTGGCGCGACCAACCTCGCGAGGACCGCTGGCGGGACCTGCCTCGCGAGGGAGACTAGAGAGATCAGCCTCGTGAGGATCGCCCTCACGGCAACGCAGGCCTGTCTCCGTTGCCGCCTCAGCCAAGGAGGAACGAAGACCGCCATCAAGACAAGGGAGCCGGGGGCTTCCAAGAGCCGCGCGCAATCGTCTGCATCCTGGGCGGAGCTCAAGCCCCAACCTCTCAACGCATCTTCAAGCAGTTCGCCCGCGAAGTGAATGCAGTTCTCCCCAAGCCCGAAGCGACGCACCCCCTCAGGTCGTTGGCGTGCCCCATCACGTTCAGCTCAGCATACCAGCTCAAGTGCGCGGCCATGGCAGGAGTCCTCCCGATGCTTTGCTCCCTAGTCATCAGCAACGTGCTGGTCACCAAGACCCTCATCGACGGAGGGGCAGGGCTCAACATCCTATCTGTGGAAAAATTCAACAACCTCCAAGTGCCCTATGACCAGCTTCAGCCGACCAAGCCTTTCTCCGGGATCACCCACGGTTCCACAGTCCCGATCGGGCAGGTCCGCCTCCCTGTCACCTTCGGGGCTCGCAGCAACTACCGCACCGAGCTCATCGACTTTGACGTCGCCCACATCCGCCTGCCGTACAATGCCATCCTCGGGTACCCAGCGCTGGCCAAGTTCATGGCCGTGACTTACCACGGCTACAACGTCCTCAAGATGCCAGGAAGTGGCGGCGTCATCACGGTGCCCTGTGAAGAGAAGGATGCAGTGTGTTCCCTGGAGCGGGCCTATCAGGCCGCGTCGCTACAAGACCCAGATCGCGGAAGAAGGAGGCTTCCTGAGACTACCCCCAAGAAGAAGAAGACATCGTCAGGCTCGGCCCCTCAAGAGGCAGGCCCCTCAGGGCCCGTGTCTGCCCAGGGGGACCCCCCTTCCATCGCATAGGAAAGCGCGCCCGGCGCCCTCCTCAGGCAGGGCTCGGGGGCTCTCACCTGGAGGGCCACCGACCTAGCCAGGGTCACGAGGGAGGCGCTTGGGCACCATGTGGAAGCGTGCTTCGTAGCACGTTTCCCCCGAGAAGGAGCCAGGCAAGGAAGGTCAGACCAGCAGGAGTTCGTTAACAAGGCCATTCAAGAACTACAGGAGTCAAGGATCATGAGAGGTTGCCGCCGCCTACCAGCTGTGGCCCTACATCCAGGCAAGGATGGTGGGCTGCATGTCTGCGTCGACGTACCAGGGCTCAATCAGATCGCCACGATAGAGCGTCTCTGGCCCTCGCAAGTGGGGCGCTGCGGGGGACAACCCTGCAGCTATGTTCGCATGCCTTACGGCCTGCCGGGCATGGCTGCGGCGTACCAGCGCCTCATGATGGGCATCATGGAGGCTCAGGGAGATAGGCGTTCCACGGCCTTGGCGGAGATGAAGACAGCTCGCGAGGAGCCACCGGTGCCTCCGGAGCCTCCCGAGGCCCCAGGGCCTGGGGGCTCGTGAGGATAGGCTTCTGCAGCCCATCAAGTCTGCTGCACCAACGCCACTACGCCGACGACACCCTCAGGTGACATCTTTCAAGTTCCATTCCCAGCTGGGGGCGCCCTCCTAGGGTTGCATCACTCCCAGGCCGCGTGGGTCCGTCCCTGCGGCATGTATCCCTTTTTATCTTTCGGTCGTTAGTTTGCCTTGTTGGGGGCGCCCCTCGGGCTGCATCATCCCCAAGCCGCTCGGGCCAGACCCAGCGGCGTGTATCTCCCTCGCGTTTATTTCCAACTATGCATTGCCTATCACGCTTAACTGCATGGTGCCTGTCTGTGGCATCTTTTCTTCTCCATGTCGGCCACTTGCACATTAAAGGGGGGGGGGTGCCTGAGCATCGCGACTCAGGGCTCTTACTGGCTCTCTAGCCCTCACCCTCTGGCCTTGTCCACGGCATCGCGACCTGGCATACCAGCGACGGCTGAGACAAGCTCGAGGGCCGGGACCCGAGGACGTAGAGTACCGGCATCTAACCAAATTTTGCAGGGACACATCTCAAGATACAGCCCAGTGCCAGGCGCAACCCGCCTAGAGGTAGGGCCTCATGAGTCCCGCGCTGGCTCACGGGTGCCCAGATACACCTCACCTAGCCCTACCGTGCCGTCCACGTGTCAGGGCGGGGCTGTACACGCCCCGGGGGCTCCTCCCGGAGGGGAGCCCCCTCCCACGTACCAGTGGAAGCACCATGCTCCGCGCTGGCTGACGACACTGCCGAGGAGCGGCTATGCCCGTACACATACGGAAGCGCTATGCTCCGCGCTGGTGATAAACAACTGGGGGTGGCCTCCGGGCCGCATTAACCTCAGGGAGCCCAGAGCTCAGTGGCTGGCCTCGTCGCAACGCCTCCCCTCGGGAGTGCCGCGCGAGGGGGCTAGGCATGGGGGTACGACTGGGTCACACCCAGACGTACGCCGCCCAGCCAGGCCCCTCGGGCCTGGTTCGCCACGCGTCTCTCCCCGAGCGGAGCCAAGGTATGAAGGCCGTTTGCGCGTCAAGGGGGACCCCTAAGCATCGTGACTCAGGGGCCTAACTGGTCCCGTAGCCCCTCACTCCTTAGTTCCGAAAGGCTATGCTGGGTGAGGTACGCGCGGGGCCGGGCTCTGCAGACGTAGAACGGTAGCCCCGCTTACATCGCACCTCATCACCCACTGTTTGTGTCTCAAGGGGGACTCCTGAGCATCACGACTCAGGAGCCTAACTGGCTCCGTAGCCCCTCACTCCTTAGTTTCGAAAGGCTATGCTGGGTGAGGTACGCGTGGAGTCTGGCTCTGCAGATGTAGAACAGAAGATACACCTACATCGCGTCTCCCTACTTGTTGTTCGCACGCCAAGGGGGACTCCTGAGCATCGCGACTCAGGAGCCTAACTTGTCACGTAACCCCTCACTCCTTTGGTCCCGTCCTGGTTTCCGGTCGGGGCTAATGCTGGGTGAGGCACGCGCGGGGCCGGGCTCTGCCGGCGCAGAACACAGGCAAGTAGGGAAGAAAAACCATAAAACTCAAGGAATTTAAAAGCAAATATTACAGTCCATACTGTCATCTCAATACCAAACGCAAGTTTAAATGCCTCCCCGAGGCGTGATGCATGTGCAGGAATTGAAAGAAGAACAGGGATGGAACGAAGCCACTTGTCGGCGGTGAAGCTGTGTGGAGTGGCTTCACCTCATGGAGCAGCAGGGCCGGCAGCGCCTTGCTTTGGCTTGGTGCTGAAGGCCTAGAACTTCCCCAGCAGCGCCTCCGCGCGCCCCTTCACGGCTTCGACAGCGGCGGCAGTGCCCTCGCCGCTCACCGGTTCCAGCAGGCCGTCGAGGTCGACGTTGGGATCACGAAGGTAGATGTGGGCGAAGACCCATATCAGCGCAGCAGAAGACAAGACGCGCGCCTCGGCCTCGGCCGCGGGGCCGATGCCGAGGGCGACATCCCCAAGGGCCTTAACCAGGAAGGGAAGCAGCTTGGCGGGGCCGTCCCCGTCACCGGCTAGCGGGCTGTCCAGGCCGCTCTCGTAAAGCATCTTCAGCGAAGCACGGGCATCTTTCTCCATGTCCGCGAAGGCCACGCGATCCTCGGCAAGAACCCGGGCCTTAGCATCCAGCTCGACCTTCGTCACCTCCAGCTCCTTCTTCAACGCGCCTAGGTGGCCGCGGCGCTTCTTGAGCTTGGCCTCCCGGTCCTCGAGCGCCGCCTCGCGCGCCTTCGCCCCCTTCTCCAGCTCTTGGCGCAGGCGGACCTCCTCAGCAAGTTGGCCCCGCAGGCCTTGCAACTTGTCCTCCAACGCCTTGCAACGATCGCGGACTTCGACCACTTCCCCCAGGGCTGCGTCACGAGCAGCCTTCGCCTCGAGGGTGGCCTCCCTCTCTCCGTCACAGGCCGTTGAGGCCTGAACCAATGCCGCCCGAATCGAAGCATCAGAACGAATCCACCCCGAAGCCAGTTCCAGGCGCCCGGCCACCAGGCAAGGGTCGGCGCCGAGAAGATCCTGCTGCAGCCGGTCCAGTTCGGCGACGGCATGCTCCAAGATGGAAGAAGGAGGCGGAGAAACGTCGGGGCACCCCAAGACAACAGGAGGAGCCGGGGAAGCAACGGTCAGTGGAATGGGAGGAGAAAGTAGCGGCGGCGAGGCCGCAGTGTCCTGAGGCGGAGTCCGCTGCGCCTCCACAGCTGTAGCAGCGGCGCCAGACGGGGGCGCCTCAGGAGCCGTTCGAGCCATGGGGGCTGAGCTCGCCCCAGCCAGCTCAGCCAAGCCTTACAAGGATGAACGGGCAGGAGAGGCCCACGCGTCATGATCCCCCTCCCCTGCAGGCGAAGGCGTCACCACAGGTGGGGCCTCGGGGGCTCTCTTCGGTTTCTTCGCCGCAGGCGCCAGCCTATTCAGGAGAAGCAGTCATCAAGCCTCATCGGCGGAACGAGAAACAAAAGATCAAGGATCAAGCACTTACGGGTCTTCGCCGGTGAGCTCGGGGAGCCTCCAGCCCAACTTGAAGCCTGACAGCCGGCAGGAAGGGTCGACCTCAGTAGCAGAAGGCGCGTCCACGGTTGGCCCCGGAGTCAGGGCGTACCCGCGGGAGATCAGCCCGGTCCTGTCCTTCTTCGGGATCATGGGCGAGCTCCCGCTACCCTGCGCATCATCATCATCATCATCATCATCATCATTGTCATCGCTCAGGCGGAGAGTACGGGACCTGCGCCGGGGGAGGGGAGCCCTCGACTCTCCATTAGTCGCCCCAGAGTCGGGCCCCTCTCCCCGCTCCTCTCCCTCCTCCTCATCGCTGGAGTCGCCGGAGGGCACATCAACCGGTCCTTCAGAAGCCACCGCGGGCACGAGCCCGTCCCCGTTAAAAACAGGCATGGACTTCACCACCCGCTTCCAGTCGTCATGAAGGAACAAGGGCTTGGGAGCGTCCTTCAACCTTGTCCACCTCATGCAGTCACCGAGGTGTCATGGGGAAGTGGAGACGCCCACGTCCCATCAACCGCCACGCGGCGCCCAAGGCCGCAGGCTGTTAGGGCCCGCGGCGCTACGCCCTTGCCCTTTTGCCTCTCAGCACGGCCAAGCCCATGCGTGCCTTGGGCTCGGGGGCTACTATCGGCGTTCTGGGAACGGGGGTCCCCAGACTTGCCTGCTTGCGGCGTGGCTCAAAGGAGGCCCAACATGGCCCATCGTCATCAACACAAGACTGAAGACCCTCGCAAGCGGCCAAGCCTCGCGAGGCGGACGACACGGTGCATCCTCAGGCGCAGCCTCCTCAGGCTGGCTAGCGAGGAGACGGAGATATCAAGGCGGGGTATCTCACGAGGTGCCCATGACGCAAGCCATGACGATCGAGGGTGCCAGGCGGGCGCTAGCGCGCGCAACGTCCTTCTTTCCTCTTTGGTGCAAAGGGGGCAAGCGCAGCCGCGGAGTACCGAGGCCTCAGGCAAAGGTTGCCATTTCGGTGCAACGAGACCAGGACCAAGCGGACTACGAGACGAAGGTCACCATGGAGCCCAGCACGGCGTCACCGCAGAGTCTTTCGCAGGCGAAGACCAACTTTAGTCAGGATAAGAGTACTTGCTGTCCCCCTTCAAATTAGCCCGCCATTGTTGGCTCCCTTCCCGCTCGATATTTGGGAATAGGACCAGGGCCCCTATAAATAGGGATGGCCACCCACGTAGCAAGGGGTTCAGTATGTGGATCTGACTAGCAAGTAGAGAGAGTAAGTGAGAGAGAGGGAGAGAGAAGGTGACTGAACTCCTCCCAGCAGTTCATCACCCCAGCCAAGAACAGACCCTCGCGAGGCTGTTCTTCCTTGTACTGTCCGTCATCACCAGCCCCAGGAGGCAATCCATCCACCACACACTGGAGTAGGGTATTACACCACAATGGTGGCCCGAACCAGTATAAATCTTGTGTCCCTTGTGCAGTTCCTTTAGTAGTTTAGATCTTTGTGAGACGGGGAGGTAGAGGGCGTGATTTCCACGCGCACCCCAGTGTTCGAACCTCAAGGGTCTACCGGAACCCGTGAATCCGACAGCGTCTTCACGATCCACTTGGACTACGATGGTGCTTCGGTGATGCTCTTCAAGGTCTTCGACGCAAACGGGCGCCGGCTGGAGTGCTGCCCCGGGGAAGGTGGCCAGGGCCCTGCTGCGACAAGGACTGGGCTCGCCAACCGCTCCCTTGGCGGCTTCTCGGGCGGTGGAGACGTCGGAGGTTCCGGCGACTCCGGCGAGCCCTTCGCGACTCTGGAGACGAGCGACGACAGCTACGAGCCCCCGAGCCGGCGCCGCTCCTGGAGCAGGGCGAGCTCGTCAGGCCGCCGCTGACTCTGCTCTGGATGGGGTTGGTGTTGATGCTTGACGGCCCACTGTTGATGATGGCATCTTCTGTAGAGATGCACGTAGTTTGCGTCCCTTTAGGATCTGTTCCCTGCGAGGAATCAAAGACGCGCCCCGTGGGGGCTTGTAAGGTGCCTGTGATCCTGTTTTGTTAATATAACCCTTGTCGTAGAATTGCGAGAGTTGCTCATTCCGTCTTAGCTCAGTCCTCCCTTTCGAACCTCACGAGGGCTTGGTGCTCTGCGCCGACAGGTCCCAGTCCCAAGGCGGCTTCAGCCGTCGCAGGTATGCCAGGTCGCGATGTCGTGGTCAAGGCTAGGAGGTGAGTGACCCAGAGTCCGGTAAGAGCCCCTGAGTCGCGATCCTCAGGAGGTCCCCTTTGGCGCCCAAGCAGTCGTCGTTTGGTGAGAAAGGAGAGTGGCGTCTCTAACACGGGACGGCATTAGGTGCGGGGATGGTGCCACGGGTAGCTGGCGCTTCCGGGTGATGACTTATCTCGAGGATCAGGGGCCGCTCTTTGGTGTGGCGGGGTGTAACGCCCTCGATGCGGCTATATCTCCCACGTGTCGAGGCACGACTTAGAGACATAGCTGCATTGAAAGCAATGTCGCAAGTCGGGAAATCATCACACATCCCATGTACATAAATAATATAAAGGGGAATAGCATAGTTGGCTTACACTCGCCACGTCACATCAAAGTACATAAATAACATCCATCATACATATCACTCATGGCCCGACTACGGCGCCAAAATAGAAAAGACCCCCAATGTGCGACAAGGCCCTGAATCTAACCCCGAGTAGGCACCACTACTGATCATCAGGAAAAGACACATAGTAACGCTGAGAGTCCTCGTCGTACTCCCACTTGAGCTCGAGCGTGCCATCTGGAGCTGTATCATCTGTCCCTGCATCTGGTGTAATAGTAATCTGTGAGCCACAGGGACTCAGCAATCTCGCACCCTCGCGATCAAGACTATTTAAGCTTAATAGGTAGGGAAGGGGTAATGTATAAGTGGAGCTGCAGCAAGCGACTAGCATATATGGTGGCTAACTTATTCGCAAAAGAGAGTGAGAAGAGGAGGCAAAGCACGAGCGAGAAACTAGAGAGCAACCTTCGCAAACATAACTCCAACACCGTGTCCACTTCCCGGACTCCGCCAAGAAGAGGCCATCACGGCAACACACTCAGTTGATTCATTTTAATTAATTAAGGCTCAAGTTATATAAAACCGGACATTAACAAATTCCCATCTGCCCATAACCGCGGGCATGGCTTTCGAAAGATCAATCCCTGCAGGGGGGTCCCAACTTAGCCCATAACAAGCTCTCATGGTCAACGAAGGAATAGACCTCCACCCAAGACACACCGATCAGACTCGGCATCCCGGTACAACAAGATGATTCGACAGGTTAAAACAAGTCCAGCAACACCGCCCGAATGTGCCGACAAATCCCGATAGGAGCTGCACATATCTCGTTCTCAGGGCACACTCAGATGAGCCAGACGTCGGGTAGGCCAGCCCAGAGTTGCCCCTGGTAGCCCCGGACATCGCTCGGTGGGACCAACACTCAGAGGAGCACTGGCCCGGGGGGGTTAAAATAAGATGACCCTCGGGCTCCGGAAACCCAAGGGAAAAAGAGGCTAGGTGGCAAATGGTAAAACCAATGTTGGGCATTGCTAGAAAAGCTTTAATCAAGGCGAACTATCAAGGGGTTCCCATTATAGCCCAACCGCGTAAGGGACGCAACAATCCGGGAACATAACACCGATATGACGGAAACTAGGGCGGCAAGAGTGGAACAAAACTCTAGGCGAGAGGCCGAGCCTTCCACCCTTTACCAAGTATATAGATGCATTAAGATAACATAGCAATATAATGATATCCCAACAAGTAAATAAAGGTTCCAACAAGGAACGGCTCCAATCTTCACCTGCAACTAACAACGCTATAAGAGGGGGCTGAGCAAAGCGGTAACATAGCCAATCAACGGTTTGCTAGGACAATGGTGGGTTAGAGGCTCAATCATGGCAATTTGGAGGCTGACAAGCAAGTGGTAGGCATCATAGCATTGGCAAAGCAAAAGAGCGAGCAAACTAGCATAGCAAAGATAGTAGTGATTTCGAGGGTATGATCATCTTGCCTGCACAGTTGTCAGAGTTGACTGGATCCTCAAAAGCAAACTCAACGGGCTCCTCGTTAGCGAACTCGTCTCCCGGCTCTACCCAACAACACAAACAAGCAACAAGGATACAATCAACCACGTGCAAGGGCAACCAATAATATGCAAAGATGGTATGCTATGCGGGATGCGATGCGGGATGCAAAATGCAAGACGTGACAGGAAATGCATGAACCTGGACTCAACTTGGAAAACCAAGTGTTCCACTGGATAGAGTGGAAGAAATCCCCCGAAAACGATATAAAGATCATAGGAATCGGAGCTACGGTTTGGAAATGGCAAGCGTTTTACGAAACGAACCGATCTGCGATTTACAGCAAGTAGCCTCCTAAATGCAACAAAATGAACATGCTACAGCCACCAAACATGAAAACAAAATACATGGCAGGGATGTACACAAGATTCTTAACAAATCACTAGGACTGAGCCATAGGCAAATTCATCCATTAAGGGGTTCAAACAAGCATGGCAAAACTGAATAAGCAAAACAGATTTCAGACTTAGCGAAATTAACGCTAGTCTGGAATTTCAGACCACGTTGCTCTCTTCAGAGCAGCAAAATAACATCCAACATAACCTGAACTTGACAAGTAAGAGCATAGCATGGAGCTACTCAACAAGCTTAACAAAACACCCAAAATGACCTGGGGCCAAAAGGGTTCACAAAATACTCTAACGACCACACGAACATCGATGAAACACAATTAGTTTTCAGACTTAGTGAAAACTGAGACATGCTGAAATTATAACCCACGGAGGCATGTAAACGAGCTCGATGCACTCACTACGGTTCAAGTCATGGCAAGGCCAGCATATATCCATAAAGAAGGCACAAAATGCTAGCTAGACATGGCAAGAACAATGGCATAACATGCACGAGTCACTAGCAATGGCACCGGCAAAATCGCAAAAGAGTTCACGATCTACCCAAATTAACAACTATGCAAAAGTTGAGCTCGATTGAGTCAACCTAGGATGCTCCAACATAACAAAGACATGGATGGATAAAGCACAACAAGCGTAACAAATCACTCTTACTGATCATCCTCAAAAGAGGCACGGATCACTAGGAAACAAGCTGGACATATAGCATCATGAACTAAAACATCCCAGACTTAGTGAAAATCACTAAGTCCCTGGAATCAACAATCTCAGGTACCCCTCTTTGCAAGATTGCACAAGACACCACACACATCCTAAAAATGCATGGGTGGCACCTCTGGAAAGAAGACGAAATTCTTAACAATTCATCCCAAAGGGGCACAGGCATATCCTGCACACAATAATCATGGCAAAAATGACAAAAGTCAATGTTGAGCTAACGGATCTGCAATTTAACTCATGATGCCTCCTTCTAACAGCATTTTGTGCATCAAGATGAACTCAAATGCAAATGATACAATGGAATGAAATGATGTGCTCATCGAGACGAAGATTTTGATATATCATATGTCCAAAACGGAGCTACGGATGCAGAGATATGAGTAGTCAAACATCGCATAAAAATTTAGGGTTAGGAGATAAAAGTCAACCGGGAGATGGCCGTGGTGGTGGCCGGAGGAGCGGGGTCCGGCCGATGGGAGCGCGAGGAGGCGACGCGGCCCTGGGGTGGCCGCGGACGGCACCGGCGAGGACCGCGGCGACGAGGGGCGGCGTCCGGTGGGATGGGGTGGCGGGGCGGAGCGGCGCCGGAGCTCACCGGAGCTCGGGCGGCGGACGGCGAGGTGCCCCGGAGTCGGGGAAGAAGGGAGGCGGCGGTGGCGCTCCTCGATAGGCTTCGGGGGCCCGCGATGGGCCGGGCGGCGATCTGGTCCCGGGGGGACACGTGGCGGCGGCGGGTTGGACGAGGGGCGGCGGCGGACGTGTCCGGCTAGGCCCCGGACATGTCCGTCGGCGCGGATCTGTTTTTTTTAGGGTTTTGGACGCGGGAAGGAGAGATCCGAATGGAGGGGGTATATATAGGCATAAGTGGAGCTAGGAGAGTCCAAATGAGGTGCGGTTTTCGCCCACGTGATCGTGATCGAACGACCGAGACGATGGAGCAGAGTTTGGTGGGTTTTGGGCCAAATTGGAGGGGTGTTGGGCTGCAACACACACGAGGCCTTTTCGGTCCCTCGGTTAACCATTGGAGTATCAAACGAAGTCCAAATGACCCGAAACTTGACAGGCGGTCTACCGGTAGTAAACCAAGCCCGCGTGGCAAGTCTCGGTCCAATCCGGAAATGTTTAATCCCCACATACGAAAGAAAGCTAGAAATGGCCACCGGAGGAGAACGAAGCGCCGGAATGCAAAACGGACAACAGGGAAAATGCTCGAATGCATGAGATGAACATGTATGCAAATGCAATGCACGTGATGACCTGATATGAGATGCACGAAAACGAAAAAAACACACGGAGACAAAGACCCGAACCCGAGGAATAAATATAACTTAATGCCGGAAACGGCAAGAGTTGGAGTACAAATTGGGAAAGTTATATCTGGGGCGTTACACGCTGGGTCCGTGCATCGGCTGGTGCGGGGTTGCTCGGCGAGGTCCTTGTGTGTCCCTCCCCTCTTGCCTTTGCTCCCCTTTCTGCTCTACGTCCTCGGGTCCCGGCCCTCGAGCGGGTCTCAGCCGTCGTTGGTATGCCAGGTCGTGATGCCGTGGTCAAGGCCAGAGGGTGAGGGCTGGAGAGCCAGTAGGACCCCTGAGTCGCGATGCTCAGGCACCCTCCGTTTAACGTGCAAGCGATTCGCGCGGACGAGAGCGAAGGAGACACCACAAGAGCCTTGCCTGACGCAGCTCCTTCGGGAGGTCCTGCAGGTCCAGCATAGAAAAACAAGGGGTTGCCATGACAATTGACAGTCAGCCGTTGGTTGCTTCCGAGGGGTAGTGAGGCACTGAAGGCTTGATGAGGTGACGCTATGCGGGGCTGCCGCGGCTAGAGCTCAGCCATCCAGGTTTGTCGGCGTTGCAAGGATGGACCCATGCGCAAGCGTCGTGCCGTTTGCGAGTAGATCCGTTAGTTGGCGTCAGCTGAGCAGGCAACTAGGTAAAACACATTAGCCGTGGAGGAGTAGATTCGTTCAGATAGATGCTGGGAATGTGGACATCGCTGGGTCAGGCCCGAGCGACTTGGGGGGTCATGCAGCCCGAGGGGCGCCCCCAAAGAGGTAAGCTAACAATGCAAAAATAAAAAGGGATACACGCCGCAGGGACGGACCCACGCGGCCTGGGAATAATGCAGCCCTGGGGGCGCTCCCAGCTGGAAATGGAACTTGAAAGATGTCACCTGATGACGCTGAAGACGAAGGGGTGTTGGTGTAGCAGACTCGATGGGCTGCGGAAGCCAATCCTCATGAGCCCCCAGGCCCAGGGGCCTCGGGAGGCTCGGGAGGCGCTGGCGGCTCCTCGCGGACCATCTGTATCTCCACTAGGGCTACGGAACGCCTCGCCTCTTGTGCCTCCGTGGTGCCCCTCATGAGGCGCTGGTATGCGTCAGCCGCGCTCGTCAAGCCGTAAGGCATGCGAACGTAGCTGTGGGGCGAACTCGGTTGAGCCCTGGTACATCGATGTAGACGCGCAGCCCGCCATCCTCGCCTGGATGGGGAGCCACTGCTGGTATGCGGCAGCCGCCTTTCATGACTCTTGACTCCTATAGCTCCTGAATGGCCTTGCTGACGAACTCCTGAGGGTCTGGATCTCCTGGCCTTGCTCCTTCTTGAGGGAAACGTGCTTCGAAACACGCCTCCATGTGGTGCCCAAGCGCCTCCCTCGTGACCCTAGCTAGGTCGGTGGCCCTCCACGGGAGAGCCCCCGAGCCCTGCCTGAGGAGGGCGCCAGGCGAGCTTTCCTATGTGATGGAAGGAGGCTCCCCGGGGCAGGCACGGGCCCAGAGGGGCCTGCCTCCTGAGGGGCCAGGCCTAGCGATGCCTTCTTCTTCTTCTTAGGGGCGGTCTCGGGAGGCCTCCTGCTTCTGCGATCCGGGTCTTCCAGTGACGCGGCCTGAAAGGCTCGTTCCAGGGAACACACCGCGTCCTTCTCTTCATAGGGCACAATGATGACTTCGCCGCTTCCTGGCATCTTGAGGACGTTGTAGCCGTGGTGAGTTACGGCCATGAACTTGGCCAGCGCTGGGTACCCAAGGATGGCGTTGTACGGCAGGCAGATGTGGGCGACATTGAAGTCGATGAGCTCGATGCGGTAGTTGTCGCGTGCCCCGAAGGTGACAGGGAGGCGGACCTGCCCAATCGGGACCGTGGAGCCATCGGTGATTCCGGAGAAAGGCTTGGTGTTGGGGAACGCAGTAATTTCAAAAATTTTCCTACGCACACGCAAGATCATGGTGATGCACAGCAACGAGAGGGGAGAGTGTTGTCTACGTACCAACGCAGACCGACTGCGGAAGCGATCACACAACATAGAGGAAGTAGTCGTACGTCTTCTTCCCGATCCGACCGATCCAAGCACCGTTACTCCGGCACCTCCGAGTTCTTAGCACACGTTCAGCTCGATGACGTTCCTCGGGCTCCGATCCAGCAAAGCGTCGAGGAAGAGTTCCGTCAGCACGACGGCGTGGTGACGGTCTTGATGTACTACCGACGCAGGGCTTCGCCTAAGCACTGTAACGGTATGATCGAGGTGGAATTTGGTGGCAGGGGGCACCGCACACGGCTAAGGAACGATCTCAAGGATCAACTTGTGTGTTTTGGGGTGCCCCCTGCCTCCGTATATAAAGGTTGGAGGGAGGAGGGCTGGCCGGCCAAAGAGGTGTAGGCGCAGGAGGAGTCCTACTCCCACCGGGAGTAGGACTCCCCCCTCCAATCCTATTCCAACTAGGACTCCTTGGGAAAAAGGGAGAGGGAAAGAGAGAGAGGTGGCCGGCCACCTCTCCTAGTCCTAATAGGACTAGGGGAGGGGGGGAGGTGCGCAGCCCTCCTTGGCAGCCCCTTTCACCTTTCCACATTGGCCCATGTAGGCCCATTTGGCTCCCGGGGGGTTCCGGTAACCCTCCCGGTAATCCGGTAAAATCCCGATTTCACCCGGAACACTTCCGATGTCCAAACATAGACTTCTAATATATCAATCTTTACGTCTCGACCATTTCGAGACTCCTCGTCATGTCCGTGATCTCATCCGGGACTCCGAACAACCTTCGGTACATCAAAATGCATAAACTCATAATAACTGTCATCGTAACGTTAAGCGTGCGGACCCGACGGTTCGAGAACAATGTAGACATGACCGAGACACGTCTCCGGTCAATAACCAATAGCGGGACCTGGATGCCCATATTGGCTCCTACATATTCTACGAAGATCTTTATCGGTCAGACCGCATAACAACATACGTTGTTCCCTTTGTCATCGGTATGTTACTTGCCCGAGATTCGATCGTCGGTATCCAATACCTAGTTCAATCTCGTTACTGGCAAGTCTCTTTACTCGTTCCGTAATACATCATCTCATAACTAACATCTTAGTTATTATGCTTGCAAGGCTTAAGTGATGTGTATTACCGAGAGGGCCCAGAGATACCTCTCCGACAATCGGAGTGACAAACCCTAATCTTGAAATACGCCAACCCAACATCTACCATTGGAGACACCTGTAGTACTCCTTTATAATCACCCAGTTACGTTGTGACGTTTGGTAGTACCCAAAGTGTTCCTCCGGTAAACGGGAGTTGCATAATCTCATAGTTATAGGAACATGTATAAGTCATGAAGAAAGCAATAGCAACATACTAAACGATCGGGTGCTAAGCTAATGGAATGGGTCATGTCAATCAGATCATTCAACTAATGATGTGACCTCGTTAATCAAATAACAACTCTTTGTTCATGGTTAGGAAACATAACCATCTTTGATTAACGAGCTAGTCTAGTAGAGGCATACTAGTGACATTCTGTTGGTCTATGTATTCACACATGTATTATGTTTCCGGTTAATACAATTCTAGCATGAATAATAAACATTTATCATGATATAAGGAAATAAATAATAACTTTATTATTGCCTCTAGGGCATATTTCCTTCAGTCTCCCACTTGCACTAGAGTCAATAATCTAGATCACATCACCATGTGATTAACATCGATAGTTCACATCATCATGTGACCAATACCCAAGGTTCACATCGTCATGTGACCAACACTCAAAGGGTTTACTAGAGTCAGTAATCTAGTTCACATATCTATGTGATTAACACCCAAAGAGTACTAAGGTGTGATCATGTTTTGCTTGTGAGATAATTTTACTCAACGGGTCTGTCACATTCAGATCCGTAATTATTTTGCAAGTTCTATGTCTACAATGCTCTACACGGAGCTACTCTAGCTAATTGCTCCCACTTTCAATATGTATCCAGATTGAGACTTTAGATTCATCTGGATCAGTGTCAAAACTTGCATCGGCGTAACCCTTTACGACGAACCTTTTGTCACGTCCATAATCGAGAAACATATCCTTATTTCACTAAGGATAATTCTGACCGCTGTCTAGTGATCTACTCCTAGATCACTATTGTACTCCCTTGCCAAAATCAGTGTAGGGTATACAATAGATCTGGTACACAGCATGGCATACTTTATAGAACCTATGGCCAAGGCACAGGGAATGACTTTCATTCTCTTTCTATCTTCTGCTGTGGTCGGGTTTTGAGTCTTACTCAATTTCACACCTTATAGTACAGGCAAGAACTCTTTCTTTGACTGCTCCATTTTGAACTACTTCAAAATCTTTGTCAAGGCATGTACTCATTGAAAGAACTTATCAAGCGTCTTTGATCTATCTCTATAGATCTTGAAGCTCAATATGTAAGCAGCTTCATCGAAGTCTTTCTTTGAAAAACTCCTTTCAAACACTCCTTTATGCTTTACAGAATAATTCTACATTATTTCCGATCAACAATATGTCATTCACATATACTTATCAGAAATGCTGTAGTGCTCCCACTCACTTTCTTGTAAATACAGGCTTCACCGCAAGTCTGTATAAAACTATATGCTTTGATCAACTCATCAAAGCGTATATTCCAACTCTGAGATGCTTGCACCAGTCCACAGATGGATCGCTGGAGCTTGCACATTTTGTTAGCCCCTTTCGGATTGACAAAACCTTCTGTTGCATCATATACAACTCTTCTTTAATAAATCCATTAAGGAATGCAGTTTTGTTTATCCTTTTGCCAGATTTCATAAAATGCGGCAATTACTAACATGATTCGGACAGACTCGAGCATAGATACGAGTGAGAAACTCTCATCGTAGTCAACACCTTGAACTTGTCGAAAAACCTTTTGCGACAATTCTAGCTTTGTAGATAGTAACACTACTATCAACGTCCGTCTTCCTCTTGAAGATCCATTTATTCTCAATTGCTTGCCGATCATCAGGCAAGTCAACCAAAGTCCATACTTTGTTCTTATACATGGATCATATCTCAGATTTCATGGCTTCAAGCCACTTTGCGGAATCTGGGCTCACCATCGCTTCTTTATAGTTTGTAGGTTCATCATGATCTAGTAGCATGACTTCCAGAAAAGGATTACCATACCACTCTGGCGCGGATCTTACTCTGGTTGATCTACGAGGTTCAGTAGTATCTTGTTCTGAAGTTTTATGATCATCATCATTAGCTTCCTCACTAACTGGTGTAGGTGCCACAGAAACAGTTTTCTGTGTTGTGCTACTTTCCAACAAGGGAGCAGGTACAGTTACCTCGTCAAGTTTCTACTTTCCTCCCACTCACTTCTTTCGAGAGAAACTCCTTCTCCAGAAAGTTTCCGAATTTCAGCAACAAAAAGTCTTGCCTTCGGATCTGTGAGAGAAGGTGTATCCAATAGTTTCCTTTGGATATCCTATGAAGACGCACTTCTCCGATTTGAGTTTGAGCTTATCAGGATGAAACTTTTTCATATAAGCATTGCAACTCCAAACTTTAAGAAACGACAGCTTAGGTTTCTTGCCAAACCATAGTTCACACGGTGTCGTCTCAACGGATTTATATGGTACCCTATTTAATGTGAATGCAGCTGTCTCTAATGCGTGACCCCAAAGACGATAGTGGTAAACCGGTAAGAAACATCATATATTGCACTATATCCAATAAAGTACGGTTATGATGTTCGGACACACCATTATGCTGTGGTGTTCCAGGTGGCGTGAGTAGTGAAACTATTTCACATTGTTTTAACTGAAGACCAAACTCGTAACTCAAATATTTGTCTCCGCGATCAGATCGTAGAAACTTTATTTTCTTGTCACGTTGATTTTTCACTTCACTCTGAAATTCTTTGAATATTTCAAATGTTTCAGACTTATGTTTCATCAAGTAGATATACTCATATCTGCTCAAATCATCTGTGAAGATCAGAAAATAATGATACCTGTCGCGAGCCTCAATATTCATCGGACCACATACATCAGTATGTATGATTTCCAACAAATCTGTTGCTCGCTCCATTGTTCCGAAGAACAGAGTCTTAGTCATCTTGCCCATGAGGCATGGTTCGCAAGCATCAACTGATTCATAATCAAGTGATTCCAAAAACCCATCAGCATGGAGTTTCTTCATGTGCTTTACACCAATATGACCTAAACAGCAGTGCCACAAACAAGTTGCACTATCATTATTAACTTTGCATCTTTTAGTTTCAATATTATGATTATGTGTATTACTACGATTGAGATCCAACGAACTATTTTCATTGGGTGTGTAACCATATAAGGTTTTATTCATGTAAGCAGAACAACAATTTATTCTCTTACTTAAATGAATAACCGTATTACAATAAACATGATCAAATCATATTCATGCTCAACGCAAACACCAAATAACACTTATTTAAGTTCAACACTAATCCCGAAAGTATAGGGAGTGTGCGATGATGATCATATCAATCTTGGAACCACTTCCAACACACATCGCCACTTCACCCTTAACTAGTCTCTGTTTATTCTGCAACTCCCGTTTCGAGTTACTACTCTTAGCAACTGAACTAGTATCAAATACTGAGGGTTTGCTAAAAACACTAGTAAAGTACACATCAATAACATGTATATCAAATATACTTATGTTCACTTTGCCATCCTTCATATCCGCCAATCACTTGGGGTAGTTCCGCTTCCAGTAACCAGTCCCTTTGCAGTAGAAGCACTTTGTCTCAGGCTTAGGACCAGACTTGGGCTTCTTCACATGAGTAGCAACTTGCTTGCCGTTCTTTTGAAGTTCCCCTTCTTTCCTTTGCCCTTTTCTTGAAACTAGTGGTCTTGTCAACCATCAACACTTGATATTTTTCTTGATTTCTACCTTCGTTGATTTCAGCATCACGAAGAGCTTGGGAGTTGTTTCTGTTATCCCTTGCATATTATAGTTCATCGCGAAGTTCTACTAACTTGGTGATGGTGACTAGAGAATTCTGTCAATCACTATCTTATCTGGAAGATTAACTCCCACTTGATTCAAGCGATTGTAGTACCCAGACGATCTGAGCACATGCTCACTAGTTGAGCGATTCTCCTCCATCTTTTAGCTATAGAACTTGCTGGAGACTTCATGTCTCTCAACTCGGGTATTTGCTTGAAATATTAACTTCAACTCCTGGAACATCTCATATGGTCCATGACGTTCAAAACGTCTTTGAAGTCCCGATTCTAAGCCGTTAAGCATGGTGCACTAAACTATCAAGTAGTCATCATATTGAGCTAGCCAAACGTTCATAACGTCTGCATCTGCTCCTGCAATAGGTCTGTCACCTAGCGGTGCATCAAGGACATAATTCTTCTGTGCAGCAATGAGGATAAACCTCAGATCACGGATCCAATCCGCATCATTGCTACTAACATCTTTCAACACAATTTTCTCTAGGAACATATCAAAATAAACACAGGGAAGCAACAACGCGAGCTATTGATCTACAACATGATTTGCAAAATACTACCAGGACTAAGTTCATGATAAATTTAAGTTCAGTTAATCAAATTACTTAAGAACTCCCACTTAGATAGACATCCCTCTAATCCTCTAAGTGATCACGTGATCCAAATCAACTAAACCATAACCGATCATCACGTGAGATGGAGTAGTTTTCAATGGTGAACATCGTTATGTTGATCATATCTACTATATGATTCACGCTCGACCTTTCGGTCTCCGTGTTCCGAGGCCATATCTGTATATGCTTGGCTCGTCAAGTATAACCTGAGTATTCCGCGTGTGCAACTGTTTTGCACCCGTTGTATTTGAACGTAGAGCCTATCACACCCGATCATCACGTGGTGTCTCAGCACGAAGAACTTTTGCAACGGTGCATACTCAGGGAGAACACTTCTTGATAATTTAGTGAGAGATCATCTTATAATGCTACCGTCAATCAAAGCAAGATAAGATGCATAAAAGGATAAACATCACATGCAATCAATATAAGTGATATGATATGGCCATCATCATCTTGTGCTTTGTGATCTCCATCTCCGAAGCACCGTCATGATCACCATCGTCACCGGCGCGACACCTTGATCTCCATCGTAGCATCGTTGTCGTCTCGCCAATTTTATGCTTCCACGACCATCACTACCGCTTAGTAATAAATTAAAGCATTACATCGCGATTGCATTGCATACAATAAAGCGACAACCATATGGCTCCTGCCAGTTGCCGATAACTCGGTTACAAAACATGATCATCTCATACAATAAAATCAGCATCATGCCTTGACCATATCACATCACAACATACCCTGCAAAAACAAGTTAGACGTCCTCTACTTTGTTGTTGCAAGTTTTACGTGGCTGCTACGGGCTTAAGTAAGAACTCATCTCACCTACGCATCAAAACCACAACGATAGTTCGTCAAATAGACTCCGTTTTAACCTTCTCAAGGACCGGGCGTAGTCACACTTGGTTCAACTAAAGTTGGAGAGGCAGTCTTCCACAAGCCATCTATGTGCAAAGCACGTCGAGGGAACCGGTCTCGCGTAAGAGTACGCGTAAGGTTGGTCCGGATCGTCTCGTCCAACAATACCGCCGAACCAAAGTATGACATGCTGGTAGGCAGTATGACTTGTATCGCCCACAACTCACTTGTGTTCTACTCGTGCATATAACATCAAACCATAAAAACCTAGGCTCGGATGCCACTGTTGGGGAACGCAGTAATTTCAAAAAATTTCCTACGCACACGCAAGATCATGGTGATGCACAGCAACGAGAGGGGAGAGTGTTGTCTACGTACCAACGCAGACCGACTGCGGAAGCGATCACACAACGTAGAGGAAGTAGTCGTACGTCTTCTTCCCGATCCGACCGATCCAAGCACCGTTACTCCGGCACCTCCGAGTTCTTAGCACACGTTCAGCTCGATGACGTTCCTCGGGCTCCGATCCAGCAAAGCGCCGAGGAAGAGTTCTGTCAGCACGACGGCGTGGTGACGATCTTGATGTACTACCGACGCAGGGCTTCGCCTAAGCACTGTAACGGTATGATCGAGGTGGAATTTGGTGGTAGGGGGCACCGCACACGGCTAAGGAACGATCTCAAGGATCAACTTGTGTGTTTTGGGGTGCCCCCTGCCTCCGTATATAAAGGTTGGAGGGAGGAGGGCTGGCCGGCCAAAGAGGTGTAGGCGCAGGAGGAGTCCTACTCCCACCGGGAGTAGGACTCCCCCCTCCAATCCTATTCCAACTAGGACTCCTTGGGAAAAAGGGAGAGGGAAAGAGAGAGAGGTGGCCGGCCACCTCTCCTAGTCCTAATAGGACTAGGGGAGGGGGGGAGGTGCGCAGCCCTCCTTGGCAGCCCCTTTCACCTTTCCACATTGGCCCATGTAGGCCCATTTGGCTCCCGGGGGGTTCCGGTAACCCTCCCGGTAATCCGGTAAAATCCCGATTTCACCCGGAACACTTCCGATGTCCAAACATAGACTTCCAATATATCAATCTTTACGTCTCGACCATTTCGAGACTCCTCGTCATGTCCGTGATCTCATCCGGGACTCCGAACAACCTTCGGTACATCAAAATGCATAAACTCATAATAACTGTCATCGTAACGTTAAGCGTGCGGACCCTACGGTTCGAGAACAATGTAGACATGACCGAGACACGTCTCCGGTCAATAACCAATAGCGGGACCTGGATGCCCATATTGGCTCCTACATATTCTACGAAGATCTTTATCGGTCAGACCGCATAACAACATACGTTGTTCCCTTTGTCATCGGTATGTTACTTGCCCGAGATTCGATCGTCGGTATCCAATACCTAGTTCAATCTCGTTACTGGCAAGTCTCTTTACTCGTTCCGTAATACATCATCTCATAACTAACATCTTAGTTATTATGCTTGCAAGGCTTAAGTGATGTGTATTACCGAGAGGGCCCAGAGATACCTCTCCGACAATCGGAGTGACAAACCCTAATCTTGAAATACGCCAACCCAACATCTACCATTGGAGACACCTGTAGTACTCCTTTATAATCACCCAGTTACGTTGTGACGTTTGGTAGTACCCAAAGTGTTCCTCCGGTAAACGGGAGTTGCATAATCTCATAGTTATAGGAACATGTATAAGTCATGAAGAAAGCAATAGCAACATACTAAACGATCGGGTGCTAAGCTAATGGAATGGGTCATGTCAATCAGATCATTCAACTAATGATGTGACCTCGTTAATCAAATAACAACTCTTTGTTCATGGTTAGGAAACATAACCATCTTTGATTAACGAGCTAGTCTAGTAGAGGCATACTAGTGACATTCTGTTGGTCTATGTATTCACACATGTATTATGTTTCCGGTTAATACAATTCTAGCATGAATAATAAACATTTATCATGATATAAGGAAATAAATAATAACTTTATTATTGCCTCTAGGGCATATTTCCTTCACTTGGTTGGCTGAAGTTGGCTGCAAGGCACTTGGAGGTTGTTGAATGTTTCCACGGACAGGACGTTGAGCCCTGCCCCGCCATCGATGAGGGTCTTGGTGACCACCATGTTGCTAATGATTGGGGAACAAACCATCGGGAGGACCCCGGCTGTAGCCGCACACTTGAGCTGATCTGCTGAGCTGAACATGATGGCGCACGCCGACCACCTGAGAGGGCGCGTGGCTTCGAGCCTCGGGAGGACTGCATCCACTTTGCAGGTGAACTACTTGAAGATGCGTTGAGAAGCTGGGGCTTGTGCCCCGCCCAGGATGTAGGCGATCGCGCGCGGCTCCTGGAAGCCCCCAGCCCCCTCGTCCTGGTGGCGGTCCTCGTTTCTCCTTGGCAGCGGCGGGAGGCCTGCATTGCCTTGCTGGCGATCCTCGTGAGGCTGATCCTTCCAGTCTCCCTCGCGAGGCGGGTCTTGCTAGCGATCCTCACGAGGTTGATCGCGCCACCCCTGACGCGGGCCACGGTCTTCCCAGCGTCCTGCGTTCCTTCCTCCTCCTCGGTCGTAGCCCCGGGCACTGCGGGTAGGGCGACGGCCGATCCTTCCTTCTCGCACGGCTCGGAGTTCTTGACATTCGTTGGTGTTGTGGGCGTGGAGGTCGTGGTACACACAATACCGGCTGCCCTTGGAAGGTTCGGGCTGATCCCTGCCCCGCTTGGTGTCTGGTTCTGCCGCGAGCACGGAAGCCCCCTTGCACTTCACATCCTTGGCCTTGAGCTTCTTCTCTTCTGGGTCTGCGGCAGGCAGCTCGAGGAGGGAGAAACGCCCTTCCTCAGCCATGGCGCACTTGTTTGCCAAGTTGAACAGCTCCAAGGAGGTGCACAGGTCTTCATGCATTGCTAGCTCCTCCTTCATCTTGACATCACGCACGCTGTCGGAGAAGGCTGAGATGATGGCCTCCTCAGTCACCTTGGGAATCTTGAGGCACGCGTTGTTGAAGCGCTGGATGTACTTCTGCAGGGTCTCCCGGGTTGTTGCTTGATGCGGCGCATGTCGCTCACGGCGGGTGGCCGGTCGCGAGTGCCTTGGAAGTTGGTGATGAAGTGGGTGCGCATCTCTTCCCAGGAGGAGACTGTGCCTGGAGCCAGGTTCAGGAGCCAGGTGCGGCCCCGTCCTTGAGCGCCATGGGAAACCAGTTCGCCATGACATTCTCGTCTCCGTTGGCAGCTTCGATGCCCAGCTCGTAGAGTTGGAGGAACTCCGCAGGGTCGGCCGTGCCGTCGTAGCGAGGAGGCAGGTCTGGCTTGAACTTGCCGAGCCACGCGACGCTGCGTAGTTCGGTGGTGTAGGCGCGGCAGCCTGCTGTGGCCACGGGAGGCCTTGGGTGACGGAGAGCTTGGTCTTGCATATCCCCACGTGCTGCAGCTAAGAGCAGCGCAGGGTCTTGACGCGCGGGAGCAGGAGCAGGGTCGCGACGTGCTGGAGCAGGGAGCACCCGGGCTGCTTCTTGCGGGCGAGGGACTTCTTGGCAGATCTGTTCTTGCCGCGCTGGCACTTGACGGAGCGGGTTCTGCCTAGGGGCCACGCGCCTTCGAGCCATGGCGTCTTCTTGGGGAGGAGGCGGCCGGGGCGCCGCCGGAGCCTCGTCGCCCGCGCGGGGCGGGGTGCGGTGCAGCGGAACGGACGGCGCTGGAGAGCCCCCTGCGGCGCGGACGAGCTCGGCGACGCGGTCGAGCCATTCTTCATAGACGTCGTCGACAGGACAGTAGCGCAGGATCTCGTTTTCCGCGATGAGCGTAGCCCGAGCCTCCATGGGCGCGCGGGACGAAGATCCAGCTAGGGCGAGCGAAGGAGTTGCGGTGCGGCCGTCTTGCCGCATGGACGGATGCTGAGACGATGCTTGCTGCTCGTCCCCCGCAGGGCCAGTGGCAGCGTTGACGGCAGGTGACGGGGAACGGCGAGGTCGCCCGCCGGCAGGGGCCGTCTGGGTGACGCGGGAAGCGAGAGAGTGTGACACTCCAAAAATTTTGATTTGGGTTTCATCAAAAACTTTATTGGATTCTAGAAGGGGGCATTTAAAATTTCTTTTTCAGAAAATCCTTCCTCTTAAAAAACTTCCTTTCACCTTTCGCAAGGATTTCCTTTCCTTTTCAATTTTGGTGTTGAATTTTTGGAAGCTTTTCTTCTGGTTGTTTCCCTCTCAAACTTATTTATTTTTCATTTAAAAAGAAACCCTAGGAGTTTTGGGACTTCTTTCTTTTGAAACCACCCATGATTTTACTTGTCACAGGTGGTAAAACCACTCCAAAACCTCCCCCCCTCTTGGAACAACCTAAGTTCTCTGTCCCAACTAATCCAAACAAGTTTTGTATTTTATTTCAAACATTTTTCATCTCAAATCATTTTTGTCAATTATTTGGAGCCTGAGTCATTTACAAAGCAAGTTCCTTATTCCCTTTGAGTTTTGATCTCAAACCAACTCCTCTGGATTGTCCTTAGCATCCACAACTCAGAACCATCTTGATCCACTCTCCTTCTTTTCAAATTTTTCAAATTTCAGCCTCTGCAAGTTTGGACCAGATTTGCCAAATTTGGTGAAATTCATATCTACACTTCCCCAAAAATTCTACAAAAATCCAGGCAGCCTACTGGAGCAATGAGTAGCCACTCCACCAAAAATCAGCTCTAGGAAAAATCCCTAGAGGCCAGTATCATTCTGTCGAACACCTTGCATACACTGTATTTTGCACTTTCAGTAATTCAGTAAAGTTCAGAGTTCAGTGTCGTTTTCTCCTCGCTAGTTTCAGTCACGCGTGGACAGTGCCCTTGGCACGATCCTCGCCGCCTCTCCCTCTTGTCTGGAGTGCCGCACGCACGCTTGGCGCCTTCCGGGCGTCGGTGGCGCCCTGGCCCGCCTGCGCCGGCATGTCTCGCGGCGGCCGATCCACCGTAACAGCCGACCGGAAGCAGAATGGCGGCGCAAAGCCGTTCGGCGCCGCCCAACGCTCCCTGGCTCTCCGCGTGGCACATGCATGCCAGCGCAGCCCCGCTGCACAGTCGCCGTGTCCCGGCAAGCACAGAACGCGCTCCCTGCCGCCGACGTGCTGCACGGCCGTTCCGTTGGGATAGGCCGTAAACCCCCCCCCCCCCCCCCCGTGCTGAGCTGGACCCTGAAATGGATCCACTACTCCACCTAGACGATGCCCAAGCCCCTAATCCCACTGCCCAACCCCGGTGCCGCCGTAATCGCTCGCCGGACTTATCCCGTTCGCGGCAACCGCCTCGGGCCGGCTATATATAGCACCCCAAAGCTCCCTCTCGCCCCCGCACACCTCCACTACCTCTCTGGACCCCGACCAGCTACTAGAAGAGCCTCGAGGGGCCCTTCTTCCTCGACTCCGGCCACCTCGTTCCGCCTCGGCCTCCACCTCAATTCGCTCCGATGAGGCCATCCCCGGCGCCCAGACTTCGTCAGTAGTTTCCTCGAGCAACCAGAGAGCTAACCCAAGCATCAATTTGACCTTCGCAGCTCTCCCCGGCGAGGTCCATCTCCACCCGAGCCGCCATCTGCCGGAGCAAGGCTCGCCGTCGACGTGGTACTCGCCGGCGACCACCACCACCACCAACCGACGCGGAAGGACGTCTTGAGCAAGGAGGTACCCTCCGATCCCCTTACCTCGCCGTGGATCGCCGCCGGTGACCACCGCGGCTCTCGGGCTCCGTCGAGATCTGCCGCCCGTTTTGAAATTTCAAACCTGACGGGTGGGACCTGCCCGTCAGCCTCTCTGTCCCTTTCTAAACGAACTGTTCTCTGGAAGCATATTCTGCCAAATGCGTTTTCCTCCTGGGCTGGCGTATTCTCTACCGAAGCGTTTTCAGTTTTTATGAGCTAGCCCCTGGAAATATTCTGTTTCATTACAGATGAGTCCCTGGACTAAAACCTTTATAACTTTTAAACAGAAAAGTATTTTTGATTGATTCTTTGTCTGTTCTCTTTGAAATTTTGTCTAGTTTTTTTATCAGATTTATTTGAAAAAAATTTGGAATACTTTTTGTGCACTTCTTGGTATTTACGATAGCGCCTATATTTTCTGTATACCGTAGATACCGAAGGAGGTGACGGAGCCGCGAACTTCACCGAGCTAGGCTCCGACTACTCTGAACCAGGCAAGCATGTTTTGAACTTTTGATATGATGAGTGTCTTGGCATGTTTTGCATTTAGTTAGTTTCATGGCATGTTGGTGAGCATACCGATGGACGTTATTTTCATGCATGATTAAGGTAAGTGAGCTTGATGATCCATAAGTGGATGGATGTGAGTATGAAAGGCCATGGGTTGGCATGAGGATGGGTAAGATGGCAGTGTTGTAGCATGCCAGTCTTATGCCAGACTATTTGACTATAGTGTCAAATCGTATCGGTCCAGTTCCTCCCTTTTTCTTCCCTGTACTACCACATGTTTTCCGCAAGGAATATGGCTTAGTAAGTTGCAAACCGCTTTCCTTGTAGACACCAAAAGGAGAGGCCGGGATGATGGTTCCATGGCCCTGGATTAAAGCCAGTCATCCGGTCAGGGCGCATGGGTGTTTCCGGTTGGGACCGAGAGGGGGACACCCCTTAGAGCGCGCGTATATAAATTTGATCCCATGCTATTCGAGATTGTGATCTCCCCGTCTCAAAGTTTTTCTTGGACGATGTCTAGGGTGAGTCCTGGCATCGAGAGATAGGATGGGTGTGTACTGGTTAGCTGTGTTTTCTTCCGAAATACCGTAAACGGAACTAGTCCTTCGAGACTACGGAAATCCGTTAGTTGTGGGAAATTTTTTGTACAAACTCTGCTGAGTCATAAATCTCCAAATCATCTTATCCTTATCCAAATTTTGCGCTGACTTATTCTGAGAAGTGCCAGTTTTGGTGACAGATACTCCGGTGAATCTCATGAGCACTAAGCCCGATTAACAGTTTATTTCTGTGGATGGACTAACCCGTTTATTATCATGAACTGAATATTTATTATGAGTATTATTTACTTGTGGATTAAAGCCCTTTCTGTGATGTCGCTCAGACGTCTGACTGCGGCATTTCTTTTAAAGCCCTTTCTGTGATGTCGCTCAGACGTCCGACTGTGGCATTTCTCTTAAAGCCGTTTCTATGATGTCGCTCAGACATCCGACTGTGGCATTTCTTTTAAAGCCCTTTCTGTGATTTCGCTCAGACGTCCGACTGTGGCATTTCTTTTAAAGCCGTTGCTCAGACGTCCGACTGTGGCATTTCTTTTAAAGCCCTTTTTGTGATGTCGCTCAGACGTCCGACTGTGGCATTTCTTTTAAAGCCCTTTCTGTGATGTCGCTCAGACGTCCGACTGTGGCATTTCTTTTAGAGCCCTTTCTGTGATGTCGCTCAGACGTCCGACTGTGGCATTTCTTTTACAGTCCTTTCTGTGAGGTCGCTCAGACGTCCGACTGTGGCATTTCTTTTAAAGCCCTTTCTGTGATGTCGCTCAGACATCCGACGGTGGCATTTCTTTTAAAGCCCTTTATGTGGTGTCGCTAAGATGCCCGACTGTGGCATGATTTTCTGTTATTATTTGTTCACCTTTCGAGGCGTCGCTCCAGACACCCGATCGGTTCTCATTTATATTTTGTTGGGATTTCAGGCGGACTACCGCCGTTTCCCTCGTACTTATTTCGCTATGCAAATTTTTAATTGTGCATTGGAAAGATTATTCATGACGCATTCATGCATGCATCCGTTATATCTTACGTCCGAACTGTCTTGCGAGTACTTTCAAAGTACTCACTGGCTTGTTGATTTGGCCAGATGCTGACGAAGGCAATCTCATGGATGAAGAGTTCCATAGCGAGTCCGACGCCTAGAGGAATCCCAGTCAGTCTCGTGCGACCCTGGTCTTGGTCACTGTTTTATACCCGCTTCCGCAACCCGAATAAAATTATCGAGCCTCACCTCGACGCTCGATGAGATGCCAGTTTGAGAGTCGTGTTCCCACACTTCCCATTGTGTTATTCCACCATCACTTTATCCTCGAGTCAGTAGTATGCCACCACACCATTATGTTATATCCGCCATTATGTATAATTATTGGCGCGCTTGTAATAATTTGTTGAGCAGCCCTAGCTCAACCCTGTAATATATTCTATGCTACTGGCTTATTGTATCAAGAAATTGTCTACCAGTGTGGAGGATTTCTCTCATACTGGACTCAAAAGATTGGTTTCTCAATAAATATTTTTATTGGAAAACCGGTCGTGACAAGCTTGGTATCAGAGCCAGGATGACTGTAGGAAGCCACTAGGTGCGATCGCTATTCGGTTATTGGCATGGTAGAGCCGATTTAATTTTTTTAATTGTAGTCATTTTCTGACAGTCAGCATAAAATTTATGATCTGACCATTCAGGATTTTTGCCTACTTTTGTAGATGGCCGACAACAACTGCGAGTCTCAGACCTTCGCCAACGTACCCGATGGGTTCGTCAAGCTTCTCTCCTTCATCGTTCAGGTCGCGATGGGGCCATCCGTGCGCCCAGTCTTCACACTCCGCCAGCACAGAGTCAACGACGGTCTGACCATGCACCAGGCCACAATGCAGTTCAAGGGAGGGCGTGGTAAGCTATGCCGCTACCTGTTTGTGGGAAGAGCCATGCCTACGGAGATGCATGCTATGCAGATGGCAGCCCGTGAGGCGATAGCCCGCCTCAGGGATGTCCTTCCCGCAATGAAGACTCGTCGCTACCGTTATCTTCCATGCCATGTGCCCTACACCTGCCACTACGCATTCTCCTGCTCCAGAGGAGAACGAGACGAGGCTTTTGAGATGCTTATTGAGTATCTCCGGGCTCTGGAGGCAGCCTTCGACAACCTGGTGGACGACTTCGTGGCTGCCCGCATGGACTCAGTTCATGGCTGTGCCGCCAACAGGAGGGAGCTCCTGATCACCGCACCGCCACTGACTTTTGTCTCGTCCTCAGCATCTCATGCACCTACTCGTCACCTGCCTACCACCGGAGGGTTCACCCAGGCCTTTGCGCCCACTCCAGCGCGCACTGCACCACCCGTTGTGCCCACTCCTATTCGTGTTGCTCCGCCCCTGGTACCCGTTCCATCTACCCGACGCGGGTCTTCACGTCTGGAGCCTATTAGTGAGGAGGAGGTCGAGTCCCCAGCCTCACTGCGCCTCACCCTTGGCAGGGCCAAGGAGATCATCGACATTTCCGGCTGAGTGCGTTTGCCCGTCATGCGATGTACCGTTTTGTAAGATATGTTTATATGTACATAGGTTGTGAGAAGTAGCTTGTTTGCGCATCATGTAGAACTGGAGGAGTGAACCAGCCTAAATAACATGTCAGGATTATGTACGCATATCCTGAGTGATGTACTGTATAATTATCACCCACGTGTAAGATATGTAAGGAGCAGTCCTTCTCCGTGCGCAAATCAATTTGTTTTCTTAAGTAATCTTGGTCTTTTAAATTATTTACCATCCTTGTGCATTTTTATTTTTGGAGTTGTTTTTGGCGACCATCTTCACTTTTTCTTATGAATTTTACAAAATATATCCCCAGAGTGAAAAATGTCTCGTCCTTGGACTCGCTCCATGCCTACTCCGCCAGAGGAAAATTTTGACAGTCAACCAGACAACAATTTCACGCAAGGGCAGTCGAGTCAACAGGGTAGTGAAACGGCACTTTCCCAAATGTGTCGCCTTTATGAACAGAGTCAGCAACAACATCGTGAAATGATGAACCAAGTCATCAACATGGGAAATTACCATGGACAGTATCCGCAACATTCCAAGTTATCCAAGCTACAGAAGACGCGTCCCCAAACATTTTCTCATACTGACAAGCCTCTTGAAGCCGAGGACTGGCTTCGGGATATGGAGAGGAAATTAATTATTGCAAAATGCTCAGACCCCGAGAAGGTATTGTATGCTCCGCACTATCTCACAGGAGCAGTCGCATCATGGTGGGAGAATTTTTTGCACATGCATCCAAACGAAGGTGACATAACCTGGGATGATTTCAAGGAAGGTTTCCGCGGTGCACACATTCCTAAGAGTATTATGAAAATCAAAAAGAGAGAGTTCGATGACCTCAAACAAAGGAACTTGACAGTGGCAGATTACAACAGTCAATTTACACTATTGTCTCGCTACGCAAATGAAGAGCGTATGACTGAAAGCAAGAAGATGGAGAAATTCCTTGATGGTCTAGCGCCCGCGCTTAAATGCCAACTGGTCGTGCACACTTTTCCTGATTTTAAGACACTGGTGGACAAAGCCATTACTCTGGAAAATGAGAGACGCAGTCTGGAAGATACCCGCAAGCGAAAAAGGGACCAAACTAACCATGCTCGCAATCCCCGAAGCAAGACAGATTTTCAAAAGGGTGGGACACACAAATTCCCATCCAATGTTTCACGCCAAATCAAGAATTTTCATGCAAGGGACAAGGAGTTCACATATCGCCCCAGCGTTACTTGTTAGGCCTGTGGAGAGGAAGGACACTATGCCAAGCAGTGTCCCAAGCCTAGAAACTCAACCCTAAAGCCAAACAACGGCGGCAATAGTTCAGCACCCAAGCGAAACAATTTCAATCCCAGCAACAACCACAGGAAGGGTCATCTGAACCACGTAACCAAAGAGGAGGCACAAAATGCTCCGGATATCGTACTCGGTACGTTTCCTATCAACACCATACCCGCAACAGTTTTGTTTGATTCTGGAGCTTCTCACTCTTTCATTTCGAAAAGTTTTGCTTTGCAAAATAATTTTTCGATGCTTCCTTTGGAGAAATCCATGATCATCAAGTCCCCTGGGATTCAGCAAGTTACTCAGAATTACTGTCAGAATGTGGTCATTGAGTTCGAAGGATTGGAGTTTCACACAAATCTTATTGTGTTGGAAAACAAAGGACTGGATGTCATCCTAGGGATGGACTGGTTAACCACCAATAAGGGTTTTATTGACTGTTTCAACCGGACCGTAATCCTCACACACCACCATGGGAAGACAATAAGAGTGTCAGCCAAGGAAGGAAAAATACCCCGGCAACCGAGATTGAATAAGGTAGACGTTTCTGAGCTAAACAAGGTTCCAGTGGTATGTGAATTTCCAGATGTATTCCTTGAAGAACTACCAGGCATGCCACCAGACCGAGAGATAGAGTTCTGCATTGAGCTCGCACCAGGAACCACCCCCATATACAAGAAAGCATACAGAATGGCTCCATCCGAGTTGGTTGAATTGAAGAAGCAAATAAAAGAATTGCTAGACAAAGGATATATTCGAGCCAGCTCCTCACCTTGGGGATCACCAATTTTATTTGCCAAAAAGAAGGATGGAACACTGAGATTGTGTATTGACTATCGAGCACTTAACATGGTCACAATTAAGAACAAATACCCCATGCCAAGGATAAACGATTTGTTTGATCAACTTGCTCAGGCCAAGGTATTTTAAAAAATTGACTTAAGATCTGGATACCATCAATTAAAAGTGCGAACAGAAGATATCCCCAAAACAGCCTTCACTTCCAGATATGGACTGTATGAGTTCACAGTAATGCCATTTGGGTTAACGAATGCCCCTGCATATTTTGTTCACCTCATGAACAAAGTATTTATGAAATATATGGACAAGTTCGTCGTGGTATTCATCGACGATATTCTGGTATACTCCAAAACACTAGAAGAGCACGTAGAACATCTCAGGATTGTGCTAGGAGAACTCAGGAAACACCAATTGTATGCCAAGTTCAGCAAGTGCGAATTTTGGCTAAAACAAGTAGGCTTTCTAGGCCACGTGCTAACCCAAGACGGTATCGCAGTGGACCCAGAGAAAGTCAAGGCCATACTTGGCTGGAAGTCACCAGCAAGCGTAACAGATATACGTAGTTTCTTGGGAATGGCAGGATATTACCGCAGATTTATTGAAGGATTTTCCACCATAGCCAAGCCTATGACGCAGTTACTCAAGAAATACAAGAAGTTTGAATGGACAGAAGCCTGCAAAAAGAGTTTCCAAGAGCTAAAGCGGAAATTAACAACAGCACCAGTATTAATTGTGCCAGACATACACAAGAATTTTGAAGTGTTTTGTGACACGTCCAGAAAGGGTCTCGGATGCGTGTTGATGCAGGAAGGCAGGGTTGTCGCCTATGCTTCAAGGCAACCTCGCAAGCATGAGGAAAATTATCCCACTCATGACTTAGAAATGGCAGCGGTCATTCATGCACTCAAAGAATGGAGGCATTTCTTACTTGGGAACCGATGTGAAATATATACGGATCACAAAAGTCTCAAATATATTTTCACGCAGCCAGAACTAAATTTACGACAAAGACGCTGGTTGGAATTGATAAAGGATTATGATGTTGGTATCCATTACCATCCAGGGAAAGCGAATGTAGTGGCCGATGCTCTTAGTCGGAACCCCAACTCCGACGAAAACAATCTGCAAAGCTTGAGGCCTGAATTCCAACAAGAATTTGCAAAGCTCAATTTGTTAATGGTCGCAGAAGGCACCATATCAAACTTGGAAATACAACCCGACCTTGTGGAGGAAATTAAAGGAGCTCAGCCCGGTCACCCCAGCATTGAAGGCATCAAAAGAAAGGTGAGTATGGGCAAGGCCTCGGAGTTCGTCATAGACGATGGAGGAATATTGTGGTACGGAGAAAGACTCTACGTGCCAAACATAGAAGACCTTAAACAGCAAATCCTAGCTGAAGCCCACACCGCCCCGTACTCGATCCACCCTGGCGGGACCAAGATGTATAAGGATATTCAGGAAAGATTTTGGTGGCACGGTATGAAGAGGGACAAAGCCACCTTCATTGCACGTTGCGACTCGTGTCAACGCATAAAAGCTGAGCATCAGAGACCGGCCGGACTACTGCAACCAAACAAAATACCTGAGTGGAAATGGGATGAAATAGGGATGGATTTCATTTTCGGACTACCTCGGTCATAGCATGGGAATGATGCCATCTGGGTCATCACTGACAGGTTAACCAAGGTGGCACATTTCATTCCAGTAAAGACAACCTACAACACTCAGCGGCTTGCCAGGATTTATCTCACCCGCATAGTTTGTCTGCATGGAGTCCCGAAGACTATAATATCCGACAGAGGTACTCAGTTCGTCTCAAGATTTTGGGAGCATTTACAGCAGGCTCTGGGAACTCAACTAGCCTTCAGTACCGCATACCACCCACAGACCGATGGACAAACGGAACGCGTAAACCAGGTTTTAGAAGACATGCTGAGAGCATGTGTCCTCACATATGGGACCAGTTGGGAAGAAAGCCTGCCATACGCCGAGTTCGCGTACAATAATAGCTACCAGGCCAGCCTGCAAATGGCACCATTTGAGGCTTTATAAGGACGGAGATGTCGTACCCCGTTGAATTGGTCAGAGACCGGAGATAGCCGCATCTTTGGACCAGACATGCTCAGAGAAGCCGAGGAAAAAGTCAAGCTAATCAGAGACCGACTTAAGACCGCTCAAAGTCGACAGAAGAGTTATTATGATCAGAAACATCGTAGGGTCAGCTTCAAGCCCGGTGAGTTCGTATACCTAAAAGTATCTCCAATGAGAGGATTGCAACGATTCAAGATTAAAGGGAAGCTAGCACCAAGATTCATTGGACCATTCTGTATAATGGCACGAAGAGGCACGGTAGCCTACCAGCTAGACTTACCCAAAGAATTATCCAATGTCCACGACGTGTTCCACGTCTCGCAATTGAGGAAGTGCATGAGCAACCCAGAGAAACAAGTATCCCATGAGAGCATTGACGTGCAGCCAGACCTCACTTATCGGGAACGTCCAGTAAGAATATTAGAGGAGTCTGAAAGGAGAACCCGACAGAAGACCATCCAATTCTTCAGAGTCCAGTGGAGCAATCACACCGACAGTGAAGCAACTTGGGAAAGAGAGGATTATCTTCAAGCACAGCATCCACACTTATTTAAGGATCAGCTGAAATCTCGGGGACGAGATTTTTCCTAAGGGGGTAGGTGTTGTGACACTCCAAAAATTTTGATTTGGGTTTCATCAAAAACTTTATTGGATTCTAGAAGGGGGCATTTAAAATTTCTTTTTCAGAAAATCCTTCCTCTTAAAAAACTTCCTTTCACCTTTGGCAAGGATTTCCTTTCCTTTTCAATTTTGGTGTTGAATTTTTGGAAGCTTTTCTTCTGGTTGTTTCCCTCTCAAACTTATTTATTTTTCATTTAAAAAGAAACCCTAGGAGTTTTGGGACTTCTTTCTTTTGAAACCACCCATGATTTTACTTGTCACAGGTGGTAAAACCACTCCAAAACCTCCCCTCCCTCTTGGAACAACCTAAGTTCTCTGTCCCAACTAATCCAAACAAGTTTTGTATTTTATTTCAAACATTTTTCATCTCAAATCATTTTTGTCAATTATTTGGAGCCTGAGTCATTTACAAAGCAAGTGCCTTATTCCCTTTGAGTTTTGATCTCAAACCAACTCCTCTGGATTGTCCTTAGCATCCACAACTCAGAACCATCTTGATCCACTCTCCTTCTTTTCAAATTTTTCAAATTTCAGCCTCTGCAAGTTTGGACCAGATTTGCCAAATTTGGTGAAATTCATACCTACACTTCCCCAAAAATTCTACAAAAATTCAGGCAGCCTACTGGAGCAATGAGTAGCCACTCCACCAAAAATCAGCTCTAGGAAAAATCCCTAGAGGCCAGTATCATTCTGTCGAACACCTTGCATACACTGTATTTTGCACTTTCAGTAATTCAATAAAGTTCAGAGTTCAGTGTCGTTTTCTCCTCGCCAGTTTCAGTCACGCGTGGACAGTGCCCTTGGCACGATCCTCGCCGCCATTCCCTCTTGTCTGGAGTGCCGCACGCGCGCTTGGCACCTTCCGGGCGTCGGTGGCGCCCTGGCCCGCCTGCGCCGGCGTGTCTCGCGGCGGCCGATCCACCGTAACAGCCGACCGGAAGCAGAACGGCGGCGTAACGCCGTTCGGCGCCGCCCAACGCTCCCTGGCTCTCCGCGTGGCACATGCATGCTAGCGCAGCCCTGCTGCACAGTCGCCGTGGCCCGACAAGCACAGAACGCGCTCCCTGCCGCTGACGTGCCGCACGGCCGTTCCGTTGGGACAGGCCGTAAACTCCCCCCCCCCCCGTGCTGAGCTGGACCGTGAAATGGATCCACTACTCCACCTAGACGATGCCCAAGCCCCTAATCCCACTGCCCTACCCCGGCGCCGCCGTAATCGCTCGCCGGACTTATCCCGTTCGTGGCAACCGCCTCGGGCCGGCTATATATAGCACCCCAAAGCTCCCTCTCGCCCCCGCACACCTCCACTACCTCTCTGGACCCCGACCAGCTACTAGAAGAGCCTCGAGGGGCCCTTCTTCCTCGACTCCGGCCACCTCATTCCGCCTCCGCCTCCACCTTGATTCGCTCCGGTGAGGCCATCCCCGGCGCCCAGACTTCGTCAGTAGTTTCCTCGAGCAACCAGAGAGCTAACCCAAGCATCAATTTGACCTTCGCAGCTCTCCCCGGCGAGGTCCATCTCCACCCGAGCCGCCGTCCGCCGGAGCAAGGCTCGCCGTCGACGTGGTACTCGCCGGCGACCACCACCACCACCAACCGACGTGGAAGGACGTCCTGAGCAAGGAGGTACCCTCCAATCCCCTTACCTCGCCGTGGATCACCGCCGGCGACCACCGCGGCTCTCGGGCTCCGTCGAGATCTGCCGCCCGTTTTGAAATTTCAAACCTAACGGGTGGGACCTGCCCGTCAGCCTCTCTGTCCCTTTCTAAACGAACCGTTCTCTGGAAGCGTATTCTGCCAAATGCGTTTTCCTCCTGGGCTGGCGTATTCTCTACCGAAGCGTTTTCAATTTTTATGAGCTAGCCCCTGGAAATATTCGGTTTCATTACAGATGAGTCCCTGGACTAAAACCTTTATAACTTTTAAACAGAAAAGTATTTTTGATTGATTCTTTTTCTGTTCTCTTTGAAATTTTGTCTAGTTTTTTATCAGATTTATTTGAAAAAAAATTGGAATACTTTTTGTGCAGTTCTTGGTATTTACCATAGCGCCTATATTTTCTGTATACCATAGATACCGAAGGAGGTGACGGAGCCGCGAACTTCACCGAGCTAGGCTCCGACTACTCTGAACCAGGCAAGCATGTTTTGAACTTTTGATATGGTGAGTGTATTGGCATGTTATGCATTTAGTTAGTTTCATGGCATGTTGGTGAGCATACCGATGGACGTTATTTTCATGCATGATTAAGGTAAGTGAGCTCGATGATCCATAAGTGGATGGATGTGAGTATGAAAGGACATGGGTTGGCATGAGGATGGGTAAGATGGCAGTGTTGTAGCAAGCCAGTCTTATGCCAGACTATTTGACTACAGTGTCAAATCATATCGGTCCAGTTCCTCCCTTTTTCTTCCCTGTACTACCACATGTTTTCCGCAACGAACATGGCTTAGTAAGTTGCAAACCACTTTCCTGGTACACACCAAAAGGAGAGGCCGGGATGATGGTTCCATGGCCCTGGATTAAAGCCAGTCATCCGGTCAGGGGGCATGGATGTTTCCGGTTGGGACCGAGAGGGGGGCCCCCCTTAGAGCGCGCGTATATAAATTTGATCCCATGCTATTCGAGATTGTGATCTCCCCGTCTCAAAGTTTTTCTTGGACGATGTCTAGGGTGAGTCCTGGCATCGAGAGATAGGATGGGTGTGTACTGGTTAGCTGTGTTTTCTTCCGAAATACCGTAAACGAAACTAGTCCTTCGAGACTACGGAAATCCGTTAGCTATGGGAAATTTTTTGTACAAACTCTGCAGAGTCATAAATCTCCAAATCATCTTATCCTTATCCAAATTTTGCGCTGACTTATTCTGACAAGTGCCAGTTTTGGTGATAGATACTCCGGTGAATCTCATGAGCACTAAGCCTGGTTAACAGTTTATTTCTGTGGATGGACTAACCCATTTATTATCATGAACTGAATATTTATTATGAGTATTATTTACTTGTGGATTAAAGCCCGTTCTTTGATGTCGCTCAGACGTCCGACTGTGGCATTTCTTTTAAAGCCCTTTCTGTGATGTCGCTCAGACGTCCGACTGTGGCATTTCTCTTAAAGCCCTTTCTTTGATGTCGCTCAGACGTCCGACTGTGGCATTTCTTTTAAAGCCCTTTCTGTGATGTCGCTCAGACGTCCGACTGTGGCATTTCTTTTAAAGCCCTTTCTGTGATGTCGCTCAGACGTCCGACTGTGGCATTTCTTTTAAAGCCCTTTCTGTGATGTCGCTCAGACGTCCGACTGTGGCATTTCTTTTAAAGCCCTTTCTGTGATGTCGCTCAGACGTCCGACTGTGGCATTTCTTTTAAATCCCTTTCTGTGATGTCGCTCAGACGTCCAACTGTGGCATTTCTTTTAAAGCCCTTTTTGTGATGTCGCTCAGACGTCCGACTGTGGCATTTCTTTTAAAGCCCTTTCTGTGATGTCGCTCAGACGTCCGACGGTGGCATTTCTTTTAAAGCCCTTTATGTGGTGTCGCTAAGACGCCCGACTGTGGCATGATTTTCTGTTATTATTTGTTCACCTTTCGAGGCGTCGCTCCAGACACCCGATCGGTTCTCATTTATATTTTGTTGGGATTTCAGGCGGACTACCGCTGTTTCCCTCGTACTTATTTCGCTATGCAAATTTTTAATTGTGCATTGGAAAGATTATTCATGACGCATTCATGCATGCATCCGTTATATCTTACGTCCGAACTGTCTTGCGAGTACTTTCAAAGTACTCACTGGCTTGTTGATTTGGCCAGATGCTGACGAAGGCGATCTCATGGATGAAGAGTTCGATAGCGAGTCCGACGCCTAGAGGAATCCCAGTCAGTCTCGTGCGACCCTGGTCTTGGTCACTGTTTTATACCCGCTTCCGCAACCCGAATAAAATTATCGAGCCTCACCTCGACGCTCGATGAGATGCCAGTTTGAGAGTCGTGTTCCCACACTTCCCATTGTGTTATCCCACCATCACTTTATCATCGAGTCAGTAGTATGCCACCATACCATTATGTTATATCCGCCATTATGTATAATTATTGGCGCGCTTGTAATAATTTGTTGAGCAGCCCTAGCCCAACCCTGTAATATATTCTATGCTACTGGCTTATTGTATCAAGAAATTGTCTACCAGTGTGGAGGATTTCTCTCATACTGGACTCAAAAGATTGGTTTATCAATAAATATTTTTATTGGAAAACCGGTCATGACAGAGCGGCCCGGCGTTCTATGCGGGCCCGACGAGCGTCAGACATGGGCGCGATGGTCGGAGGAGAACGGGGTGGTAGAAGACGAATTCCGGCGCACCCCTACCTGGCGCGCCAAATGTCGGATTTCGGGTTCTAGCAAACCCTTGAGGTTCGAACACTGGGGTGCGCGCGGAGATTTCGCCTCCTACCTACCTGCACCCCTCCGCCATGCTAGGATCTAAACTATGGAAAGAATAACACAAGAGACACAGGGTTTATACTGGTTCGGGCCAGCGTTGTGGTGTAATACCCTACTCCAGTGTGTGGTGTGGTGGATTGCCTCTTGGGCTGATGATGAAGAACAATACAAGGAAGAACACCCTCGCGAGGGTCTGTTCTCAGCTGGGGCGATGAACTGCTGGGGGAGTTCAGTCACCTTTCTCTCTCTCTCTCTCAACCAACCGACCGCCCCCCTTTGCTCTATGGGTGGCTGGTCCTATTTATAGAGGCCCTGGTCCTCTTCCCAAATATCGAGCGGGAAGAGAGCCAACAATGGCGGGCTAATTTGAAGGGGGACAGCAAGTATCAGCTATCCTGACAAAAGTAGTCATCGCCTGCGCAAAGCTCTGGTGATGACGCCGTCTTGGGCTCCATGGTGACCTCCATCTTGTAGTCCTCCTGGTCTTGGTCTCGTTGCACCGAAATGGCAACCTTTCCTTCATGCCTCGGTACTCCGCGGCTGCGCTTGCCCCCTTTTTGCCAAAGAGGAAAGGAGGACGCTGCGTGGGCTGGCACCCGCCTGGCGCCCTGTGTCATCATGGCTTGCGTCACGGGCACCTCGTGAGGTACCCCGCCTTGATCTCTCTGCCTCCTCTTGAGCCAGCCTAACGAGGCCGTGCCTGAGGAAGCTCCGCGTCGTCCGCCCCACGAGGCTTGGCCCCTCGCGAGGGTCTTGGGTTTGTGTTGGTGAAGATGGGCCATGCTGGGCCCCCCTTTGAGCCACGCCACAGGGCGCAGGCAGGCAATTCTGGGGACCCCCGTTCCCAGAACGCCGACAATTACCTCTATAGAGAGGGCCCGAACCTGGGTAAACAACGTGTCCCCTGTCTCCTGTTACCATCGACCTTAGACGCACAGTTCGGGACCCCCTACCCAAGATCCGCCGGTTTTGACATTGGTGCTTTCATTGAGAGTTCCACTGTGTCGTCCTCAAAAGGTTTGATGGCCCCTTCAATCGTCAACAATGATGTTGTCCAAGGAGAAACTTTCCTCCCCGGACAAATCATTGTGTTCAGCGGCTTCGCACTGCCGACCAACTCATTTGGCCATCTAGAGCAGATCGATAGCTACGCTCCTGGCCATCAGGTCAGATTTGGGAGCTTGAACTACGCCGCGGACATCCGTGGAGATTTGATCTTCGCCAGACTCGAGACCGCGACAACCGCTCCTGGTCACCTCGATGAACATGACCCAAATCTGTCATCAGACCGCATTCAGGAGATAGCTCATGTAACTACTCGGGCCTTAGATCCGGAGCATACTTTGCCATCCAAGGACCGGAGGCTCGACCCCACCACGGAGGCCACAGATTCCCCAGTGTTGGAGCCGCACATGGACTTAACCTCACACGATATCTGTGTCACTGGAACTCCGGACTCGTCTCTCGTTATAAGTTCCGCACCATGTGAGTCCGCGGACGCCGAACTTGATTGCTTATCGATCTTCGAGTTCAGCGCCGCACACATCTTCCATCACCCACCCTTGGGCAATGTGCTAAACTCATTAAAGAACTTGTCCTTGGAGGGGGACCTACAGCCGAACTATGTCCGGTTCGAACTAGGGGCTGACGATGGAGAATTTTGCTTCCCACCTGCCACCCTCTTCATAGCCACGGTCGAGGATTTAACTGACACACTTGATTATGGCTACGAAGACATGGACGACATGGACGACGATGCTGATGAGGAGCAAAACCAAAATCCACCATTTACTGGACGCTGGATAGCCACTTCTTCGTACGATGTGTACATGGTGGACACACCCAAAACAACCAACAACGATGACAAAGAAAATCTAGTCGAGAATAAATCTCCTGAGACACAGCAAAAATGCCAGTATCCTCGGCGCCGCTCTAAGTCACGTCGTTCAAAAGACAGCAATGCTGGCACCGGAGAAAATAATACTCCGGACGACGCCGAAAACAATGAAGACCTTGCTGAGGTAACATCCGAACAGGAGGAGCAACAAAACGGGCAAGCTAGCCCCGACGAACATGCCAGGCCCAACGACTCGGAGGACGGTAGTTATCGTCCGCTCTCCGAGGATGAGGAAAGCCTCGGCAACGAAGATTTCATCGTGCCTGAGGAACCTCTCAAGCAGGAGTGCTTCAAGCGAAAGCTAATAGCCACCGCAAGGAGCCTTAAAAAGAAGCAGCATCAGCTTCAAGCTGACCAAGATCTGCTCGTCAACAGATGGACCGATGTTCTGGCAGCCGAAGAATACGACCTCAGACGCCCAGCCAAGAGTTACCCGAAGCAAAGGTTGCTACCTCAGTTCGATGAAGAGGCGCCTGAGCCCATACCTCCCTCGCGTAATGCGGCCGATCGACCACTACGCGGTCGGGACAGTGCGGCGGACCGACCACCACGTGGTTGGGATAGAGCGGCAAGTCAGGCCGAACAGCAGCCTGCCCCACTGCCACGTAAAAATAGAGATAAAATAGTTCGGGGTCATACATACGACCTCCGACAGACCCTGGATAGTAGAGCAGGATATACCCGATCGATTTATGGATCGCGAGGATGTTCCTCGACACGTGATGATGGCTACCTATTCAGACATGACAAACCTAGTCATGGCCGAGCCAACAACCGCAGGCGAACTCCATCGGAGCTACGTCACCATGCGGCCAGGTATAAAGGCGCCACACAACCTCTTTGCTTCACTGATGAAGTAATTGGATCATGAATTCCCCGAAGGGTTCAAACCCGTGAATATTGAATCATACGACGGGACAACTGATCCTGCGGTATGGATCGAGGACTTTATCCTCCACATCCACATGGCCCGCGGAGATGACCTCCATGCTATCAAATACCTCCCACTAAAGCTTAAAGGACCAGCTCAGCACTGGTTAAACAGCCCGCCTGAAAATTCTATCAGCAGTTGGGACGACTTGAGAGAAGCCTTCCTCGACAACTTCCAAGGTACATATATCCGGCCACCAGACGCCGATGACTTAAGCCACATAGTTCAACAACCTGGAGAGTCAGCCAGGAAATTCTGGACTAGGTTCCTAACAAAAAAGAACCAAATCATCAATTAACCGGATGCCGAAGCCCTAGCGGCCTTTAAACATAGCATCCGCGATGAATGGCTCGCTCGCCACCTCGGCCAAGAAAAGCCAAAATCTATGGCAGCCCTTACGGCACTCATGACCCGCTTTTGCACGGGTGAGGATAGTTGGCTAGCTCGTAGCAAAAACACAGCCAGCGAGGCAGGCCCCTCCGAGGTCAAAAACAACAATGGCAAGCTCCGACATAACAGACACAAACACCGAAGCAATGGTGATAATACCGACGACACTACAGTCAACGCCGGATTCAGTGGCTCCAAGTCCAGCCGGCGAAAGAAACCATACAAAAGAAACAATCAGGGACCATCCAGCCTGGACCGCATACTTGATCGCCCGTGCCAGATACATGGCACCCTAGACAAACCAGCCAATCATACCAACAGAGATTGCTGGGTTTTCAAACAGGCCGGCAAATTAAACGCCCAGAACAGGGAAAAGGGATCACAAAGCGAGGACGACGACGAGGAGCCCCGGCAACCGAACACAGGGGGACAGAAGAAGTTTCCCCCTCAAGTCAAAACAGTGAACATGATATATGCTACACACATCCCCAAAAGGGAGCGCAAGCACGCACTAAGGGACGTCTACGCGATAGAGCTAGTCGCCCCAAAATTCAACCCATGGTCATCATTCCCGATCACCTTTGATCGTCAGGATCATCCGACTAGTATCCATCATGGCGGCTCAACCGCGCTAGTCCTCGACCCTATCATTGATGGATTTCACCTGACGCGCGTCCTTATGGACGGGGGTAGCAACCTCAATCTACTCTATGAGGACATAGTGCGCAAAATGGGCATTAATCCATCACGTATCAAACCCACAAAGACTACTTTCAAAGGAGTCATACAAGGTGTAGAGGCCCGCTATACAGGCTCAATCACGCTCGAGGTTGTCTTCGGATCCCCGGACAATTTCCAAAGCGAGGAGTTAATCTTCGACATAGTCCCCTCTCGCAGCGGCTATCACGCATTGCTCGGACGGACCGCATTCGCCCGATTCAACGCAGTGCCACACTATGCTTATCTCAAGCTCAAGATGCCTGGTCCATGTGGCGTCATAACAGTCAATGGAAACACGGAACGCTCCCTCCGTACATAACTACGCACTCAAAATTCCATGGGCATCGACGAAGGCATAACTAGTTTGTGATCCACAGTACGGCTCAACCGACACCGGATACACAAATACTTTCACTTTTATTCGTTCCCTTTTCAGGTTTCAATCCTGCGCGCCACATCTGATGGCCTGATCACCAGTCCTCTTGAAGGATAAACACACCAAGACGGCGAGAAACGCAGATGTATGGGGGATTTTCAAGGTGGTTTCGTTAGCAATCACTCTACCTGTTTTTCAGGACCCACATGCAGCTCTCCCTTGGTTTTCGGCATGTTAAATAGCCTGTTGCTTATCACACTACTTGTATCAATGCGCCTCGACGTATTAATCAAATTACAATGAAAATAGTTCGCGGCTGGATCTTTAGGGCCCCAACTTATCGCCTTTGCACCCTTTCTGTTTTCTTTTTTTCCTTTTTCTCTTCTTCTCCCCTGTGGGTAACCCTATCAGGTAGCACCCATACACTTTGGTACGTTTGATGTTTGCCAGGGGCTTCATAGCACCCCACACTACGGCAACAAAAGTCCGAACACTTTTTATAGTATAGTTTGGCACCCCGAATTTAGCACTATATGCATTGGCTTAGAATCATGTCCTTGGTCAATAGTTGGGTTGCCCGACTCCTGTGCTTGCTACCTTACGTTCCGCTATATCGGCTAAGGTAGTAAAAGGAGAACTACTGCGATTGTGCCTTGGTTTATCCAAAGGAGCACCTCAGTAGAGAAAGCCAAAAACTGACTGTCATGATGCGGCGAGAGCTGGTCAGCTCTTCGGAGGTTGCAAATCATTGGAGATTTCTTCCGCATTACGCGAAGGGTCGGTACTTCTCGATCAGACGCTTATAGCACTCTGGTTCGGATACTAGGGGCTGTGCCCATGTTTTTATTGTCGAACTCCTATGGCTAAGTGAGGGCGTTAAAGCCGCATAGTTTGATTGCCTGGTTCATTGTGCTAAACAACTCCTTCAAGGACCATATAATTGGATCAAGATTGTTTAGATTCCACCCCGAACACCTCCGTACTACCTACGTGGGGGCAGAAGCCGACGACTGGCCAACCCTCAGATTTCATACAACACGGCTGCACAAGAGGTAAAATTTAAAACATAACAAGCATTATATTAAAACCCACTTTGTTTTATCATACAAGGTAGAACGAACTTGAATACATTCAGTCAAAGATAATGTCCTGCGAACACTGCGTCGCTACAATACGAGACCCCTCCAGGACGTCGCCAAAATACCGCTCGGTTATATGGTGCTCCTTGTCCTTGGGCGGCCTCTCGGTCACAAGCTTGATGGCGTCCATCTTTGCCCACCAGACCTTGATGCGGGCAAGGGCCATACACGCGCCCTTGATGCAGACGGACTGCTTGACGGCATCCATCCTAGGACAGGCATCCACTAGCCGCTTCACGAGGCCGAAGTAACTGCCGGGTATAGGTTCGACTGGCCATAGACAGATTATTAAATCCTTCATGGCCAGTTCGGCCACCCTGTGCAGCTCGACCAGCTGTTTTAGCCGATCGCTGAAGGGCACCGGATGTTCTGGCACAAGATATTGCGACCAGAACAGTTTCTCTGTGGAGCTCCCTTCTTCGGCTCGGAAGAACTCTGCGGCGTCGGACACACTACATGGCAGATCAGCAAAATCCGCTGGAGAGCTCCGAATCCGAGTTAGTAAAAGATACTTCTTCTTCACATACTTGCTTTGCATACTAAATGCCTTACCCACCGTGATCGTCCTATCCTATTGGATCTCTTGGAGGGCACTCCGGGCCGTCTCCGCACTCTGACGAGCCTTGGCGAGTTTGGTCTCTTGAGCCGATGCATCGCGCTCCAAGGTCTCACACTTCCTCACCGCGTCTTGGAGCTCTTGTTGGACCTCGTTGACCCGGGCCTTGAGCTTCTTACGGGCGGCCTGCTCCTTGACAGCCTTCCCCTCGGCTTCGGCCAGGGCCTTTCTCAGGGCCTCGACCTTGGTCGTTGCTTCTATACATATCATGACACTTCGGTCAATGCATATCATTTTACTTTTTTCGAATACATAACGGGTTATCACATACCTTGTTTTTCTTGGAGCTGCCTCTTCACCTGGCCGAGCTCCTCCTCGGCCTGCTCCAGTCTCCGCTTCAGTTCAGAGACCTCGGCAGTATGCGAGGCTACGGCCAACAGCGACACATGTGTATTCATTTCAGACAAATTTTGTTAGTTTCCTGCAATAAAGGATTGATCCTCTGTCCAGTTTTTCTTTCCGAACACCGGACAATGTCTCAGGGGCTACTGTCTATATTGGGATTTTCTCTTTTTTGCATCTCTTACCTTAGAACCTGTTAGCAGGCTGCTCCAGGCTTCGGTTAGTCCGCTCTTGGCGGACTGAACCCTTTCAATTACTGTGCCCATAAGAACATGGTGCTCATCCACAATGGAAGCACCTCGCAGCGCTTCCAGCAGATTATCTGGTGCCCCTGGTTGGACAGGGGTCACCAGCGGAATAGGCATACCCCCTTCTTTCGAAGGAGGTTGCGCGCCGGATTCCGAAGCCGTATCGGTCTCCGGAATCGAATCCGGCTGAGGGCCAAACTGAATACGGCCCTCACCACCAGTCTCCATGGGGATTTGCTCCGCTTGGTGTCCGACGATGGAGCCCTCGCCTTCTGGCGCCTCCTGAGCCTCCCCCCGGCCTGGGAAAGTCCTTCGAGACATCACCTCTCCGTCGCCCTTGGCCTTGCAGGAGTAAGCAGTCGGCGGTGACTTGCTAGCCGTTGCCCTTGAATCCAACGAACCTCGTGACGAGGATCGCTGGGAGCTGTAGTGGGCCGGACTGCAATAGCATAACTAATCATGTCAATACAACAAAGAGGAGAGGCTAGATTCATGGGCATGTATGAGTCTTAGCACTTACGATGCAGCTCGAGGCTTAGTGCGGGGGCGTCGCTCCGGACTGCTGTCAACGTCCCATGCGGAGGTGCCCACGAGTGGGCCTTTCCCCTTCTTGGGCGCCTCCGCCTCCAGAATTGTGGAGGCCGCCCTCTTCTTCCTCCCCCCATCAGGGGGAGAATTGCTCTCCTCCTCGTCCTCCTCCTCCTCATCGTCGTCTTCGGTGGTGGAGGAGCGGGTCTTGTCTTTGGACGTTGCGTCCGAAGTGCCCTTGCGGCGGGGGCCACTCCGAACCCCCTTGGCCCTCCCCTTGGCCTTCTTCTCCAGCGCCTTATAGGGCGCCGGCACCAGCATCTTCGCTAAATGTGGGATGACTAGTTCTTCGGGCAGAGGGGCGGGACATTGGATCCGCTTCGCCCTCTCCATCCATTCCTGAAGAAGCAATGATAATAAAAACTCATATATCATCCTTGAAACAAGCAAGTAGGGGATGCGTTAAAAATAACATACCTCGTTGGCGAGGTGGTTAATGTCGTGCCCGCGGTCCGAGTCTGTGGCCGGCGGTGTCTCGTTACCCTTAAAGAGCAACTTCCAGGCATCTTCCTGAGTGGTTTCGAAGAGCCTCTTCAGGGTATGGTGCTTCTTCGGATTGAACTCCCATAGAGGGCGGCATCGGCTTTGGCACGGGAGAATCCGGCGAACTAGCATCACCTGGATTACATCGACAAGCTTGATATCTTTGTCCACCATGCTTTGAACACACGTCTACAGCGCTATCAGCTCATCTGGTGAACACCAGTTCAGGCTCTTCTCAACCCAGGAGGTGAGTCGCATGGGAGCGCCGGAGTTGAATTCGGCAGCCATGGCCCAGGTGGTGCCGCGGGGTTCTGTTATGTAGAACCACTGTTTCTGCCATTCCTTGACAGTCTCTATGAAAGTGCATTTTGGCCAGGAGACATTGGTCAGCTTGCTCACCATGGCGCCTTCGCGCTCCGTGTGCTGGCCATCCACCACCTTCGGCTTCAAGTTGAAGACCTTGAGCCACATCCGAAAGTGGGGATGGATGCGGAGGCAGGCCTCACACACGATGATGAACGCCGAGATGTTGAGGAAGGAGTTCGGGGATAGTCATGGAAGTCTAACGCGTAATAGAACATCAGCCCACGGACGAAAGGGTGGAGTGGAAACCCTAGCCCGAGAAGGAAATGGGGGATGAATACCACCCTCTCATTGGGCTTCGGTGTGGGGACGACTTGCCCCTGGGCTGGAAGACAGTGGGCGATTTCCTTTGCCAAGTACCCAGCCGCCCGAAGCTCACTAATGTCCTTCTCCTTGACGGAGGAGGCCACCCACCTGCCTTGACCTCCGGATCTGGACATGGTTGAGTGCTTGCTCGAGTGGGAAAAAGATGAGAACTTGGGCGGTAGAGCTCAGGAGTGGAAGGGCAGAGGAAGAGAGAAGGCATGGGAGAAGAAGGGGGATCCTTATCCCCTTATAAAGGCAGTGAATATCGAACACCTCCCACTCGCCTCGAAACTCGCCTATTCCCAAGGGCTGTGTGAATGGCACGGTTGGGTTACCCACACCCGTATTGATGAGAATCCCGCAATAAGGGGACACGATCTCTGCTTTGACAAGACGTGTTGATGGCAACCGCGTCTCGAAACATGGAGCGGCAGATGAAAAACGGTTCAAAATTATGACTGGGCGGACATGATGTCATGTTGCAAAAAGTTGTCAGCGGATTGGACTTGTGGATTATTATATTCTCTGCGATTGTGTGTGGTGTGTGTGTTACAGGTCCGGACACAACCATTACGTCCGAAGACCATCTTAGCGTTCGGAAGGAGGAACCCGCCTTGCAATGCCGAAGACAGATCTACGTGCCGGATACCTTGTCATTGAAGCCAGGTTCAGGGGCTACTAAGGGAGTCCTGGACTAAGGGGTCCTCGGGCATCCGGCCTGTTAGCCACGGGCTGGACTGATGAGCTGTGAAGATACAAAGACCGAAGACTGCACCCGTGTCTGGACGGAACTCTCCTTGGCGTGGAAGGAGAGCTTGGCGATCGAATAAGTAGATTCCTTTCTTTGTAACTGACGATGTGTAACCCTAGATCCTCCCAGTGTCTATATAAACCGGAGGACTTAGTCCGGAGGGGGCAGGATCATTACCATAGTCATATAGGCTAGGCCTTTAGGGTTTAGCCATCTCGATCTCGTGGTAGATCAACTCTTGTAATACTCATATTCATCAAGATCAATCAAGCAGGAAGTAGGGTATTACCTCCATAGAGAGGGCCCGAACCTGGGTAAACATCGTGTCCCCTATCTCCTGTTACCATCGACCTTAGACGCATAGTTCGGGACCCCCTACCCGAGATCCGCCGGTTTTGACACCGATAGGGCACCCTAGGACACACAAGTTGATTGTTTCCAGCGTGTGCGATGCCCCCTCCACCATAATCCACCTTGGTCATATCGTAGCGGTGCTTAAGTGAAGCCCTATTCCGGTAGCAACATCATCACCGTGATCACGCCGTCGTGCTGACAAAGCTCTCCCTCGACACTCTGCTGGATCGTGAGTTCGTGGGACGTCACCGAGCCAAACGTGTGTAGATTGCGATGTCTCGTACTTTCGGTACTAGGATCGGTCGATCGTGAAGATGTACGACTACATCAACCGCGTTGTCATAACGCTTCCGCTTACGGTGTACGAGGGTACGTAGACAACACTCTCCCCTCTCGTTGCTATACATCACCATGATCTTACGTGTGCGTAGGATTATTTTGAAATTACTGCGTTCCCCAACAGTGGCATCCGAGCCAGGTTTATGTGTAGATGTTATATGCAGGAGTAGAACACAAAGGAGTTGTGGGCATGGGTATATACATATTGCTTGCTGTCACTAGTTTATTCTTGATTCAGCGGTATTGTTGGATGAAGCGGCCCAGACCGACATTACGCATACGCTTACGCGAGATTGGTTCTACCGACGTGCTTCGCACACAGGTGGATGGTGGGTGTCAGTTTCTCCAACTTTAGTTATATCGGATTCAATGAACATGGTTCTTTCTGAAGATCAAAAAGCAATCACTATACCATGTTGTGGTTTTTGATGCGTAGGTAAGAACAGTTCTTGCTCAGCCCATAGCAACCACGTAAAACTTGCAACAACAAAGTAGAGGACGTCTAACTTGTTTTTGTAGCCCATGTTGTGATGTGATATGGTCAAGACATGATGCTAAATTTTATTGTATGAGATGATCATGTTTTGTAACACAGTTATCGACAACTGGCAGGAGCCATATGGTTGTTGCTTTATTGTATGAAATGCAATCACCATGTAATTGCTTTACTTTATCACTAAGCGGTAGGGATAGTCGTAGTAGCAATAGTTGGTGAGACGACAATGATGCTTCGATGGAGATAAAGGTGTCAAGCTGGTGACGATGGTGATCATGACGGTGCTTTGGAGATGGAGATCAAAGGCACAAGATGATGATGGCCATATCATATCACTTATATTGATTGCATGTGATGTTTATCCTTTATGCATCTTATTTTGCTTAGTTCGACGGTAGCATTATAAGATGATCTCTCACTAAATTTCAAGGTATAAGTGTTCTCCCTAAGTATGCACCGTTGCTACAGTTCGTTGTGCCGAGACATCACGTGATGATCGGGTTTGATAAGCTCTACGTTCACATACAACGGGTGCAAGCCAGTTTTGCACACGTAGAATACTCGGGTTAAACTTGACGAGCCTAGCATATGCAGATATGGCCTCGGAACACTAAGACCTAAAGGTCGAGCGTGAATCATATAGTAGATATGATCAACATAGTGATGTTCACCATTGAAAACAACTCCATCTCACGTGATGATCGAACATGGTTTAGTTGATATGGATCACGTGATCACTTAGATGATTAGAGAGATGTCTATCTAAGTGAGAGTTCTTAAGTAATTTGATTAATTGAACTTTAATTTATCATGAACTTAGTACCTGATAGTATTTTGCATGTCTATGTTGTTGTAGATAGATGCTCGTGCTATTGTTCTGTTGAATTTTAATGCGTTCCTAGAGAAAGCTAAGTTGAAAGATGATTGTAGAGGATTATCCTCCTTGCTGCACAAAAGAATTACATCCTTGAAGCACCGCTAGGTGACAAGCCCGCTGCAGGAGCAATGCTAGATGTTGTGAACACCTGGCAGAGCAAAGCTGTTGAATACTCGATAGTTCAGTGTGCCATGCTTTACGGCTTAGAACCGGGACTTCAATGACGTTTTGAACGTCATGGAGCATATGAGATGTTCCAGGAGTTGAAGTTCATATTTCAAGCAAATGCCTGAATTGAGAGATATGAAGTCTCCAATAAGTTCTACAACTGCAAAATGGAGAAGAATAGTTCTGTCAGTGAACATATACTCAGAATGTCCGGGTACCACAACCACTTGACTCAGCTGGGAGTTAATCTTCCTGATGACAGTGTCATTGACAGAGTTCTTCAATCACTACCACCAAGCTACAAGAGCTTCGTGATGAACTATAATATGCAAGAGATGGATAAGATGATTCCTGAGCTCTTCGCAATGCTAAAGGCTGCAGAGGTAGAAATCAAGAAGGAGCATCAAGTGGTTATGGTCAACAAGACCACCAGTTTCAAGAAAAAAGGTAAAGGGAAGAAAGGGAACTTCAAGAAGAACAACAAGCCAGTTGCTCAAGTGAGGAAACCTAAGTCTGGACCTAAGCCTGAGACTAAGGGCTTCTACTGCAAAGGGACTGGTCACTAGAAGCGGAACCGCCCCAAGTATTTGGTGGAGAATAAGGATGGCAAAGTGAAAGGTATATTTGATATACATGTTATTGATGTGTACCTTACTAATGCTCGCAGTAGTGCCTGGGTGTTTGATACTGGTTCAGTTGCTAACATTTGCAAATCGAAACAGGGACTACAGATTAAGCAAAGATTGGCTAAGGACGAGGTGACGATCCGTGTGGGAAATGGTTCCCAAGTCGATGTGATCGCCGTCGGCACGCTACCTCTACATCTACCTTCAAGATTAGTTTTAGACCTAAATAATTGTTATTTGGTGCCAGCGTTGAGCATGAACATTATATCTGGATCTTGTTTGATGCGAGACGGTTATTCATTTAAATCAGAGAATAGTGGTTGTTCTATTTATATGAGTAATATCTTTTATGGGCATGAACCCTTGATGAGTGGTCTATTTTTACTAAATCTTGATAGTAGTGATACACATGTTCATAGTATTGAAGCCAAAAGATGCAGAGTTGATAATGATAGTGCAACTTATTTGTGGCACTGCCGTTTAGGTCATATTGGTGTAAAGCGCATGAAGAAACTCCATTCTGATGGACTTCTGGAATCACTTGATTATGAATCACTTGGTACTTGCGAACCATGCCTCATGGGCAAGATGACTAAAACTCTGTTCTCCGGAACAATGGAGCGAGCAACAGAGTTATTGGAAATCATACATACTGATGTATGTGGTCCAATGAACATTGAAGCTCATGGCGGATATCGTTATTTTCTCACCTTCACAGATGATTTGAGTAGATATGGGTATATCTACTTAATGAAACATAAGTCTGAAACATTTGAAAAGTTCAAAGAATTTCAGAGTGAAGTGGAAAATCATAGTAACAAGAAAGTCAAGTTTCTGCGATCTGATCGTGGAGGTGAATATTTGAGTTATGAGTTTGGACTTCATTTGAAACAATGCGGAATAGTTTCGCAACTCACGCCACCTGGAACACCACAACGTAATGGTGTGTCCGAACATCGTAACCGCACTTTATTAGATATGGTGCGATCGATGATGTGTCTCACTGATTTACCACTATTGTTTTGGGGTTGTGCTTTAGAGATGGCTGCATTCACATTAAATAGGGCACCATCTAAATCCGTTGAGACAACACCTTATGAACTGTGGTTTGGATCACTTCTAGAGAAGGAGTTTCTCTCGAAAGAAGTGAGTGGGAGGAAAGTAGAACTTGACGAGGTAATTGTACCTTCACTCTTATTGCAAAGTAGTTCATCACTGAAATCAGTTCAAGTGATTCCTACACCAGTAAGTGAGGAAGCTAATGATGATGATCATGAAACTTCTGATCAAATTACTACCGAACCTCGTAGGTCAACCAAAGTAAGATCCGCACCAGAGTGGTACGGTAAATCTGTTCTGGAAGTCATGTTACGTGACCATGACGAACCAACGAACTATGAGGAAGCGATGATGAGCCCAGATTCTGCAAAATGGCTTGAAGCCATGAAATCTTAGATGGGATCCATCTATGAGAACAAAGTGTGGTCTTTGGTTGACTTGCCTGATGATCGGCAGGCCAAAGAGAATAAATGGATCTTCAAGAAGAAGACTAACGCTGACGGTAATGTTACTGTCTACAAAGCTCGACTTGTTGCAAAAAGGTTTTCGACAAGTTCAAGGAGTTGACTATGATGAGACCTTCTCACCCGTAGCGATGCTTAAGTCCGTCCGAATCATGTTAACAATTGCCGCATTTTATGATTATGAAATTTTGCAAATGGATGTCAAAATTGCATTCCTTAATGGATATCTTAAAGAAGAGTTGTATATGATGCAGCCAGAAGGTTTTGTCGATCCCAAAGGTGCTAACAAAGTGTGCAAGCTCCAGCGATCCATTTATGGACTGGTGCAAGCCTCTCGGAGTTGGAATATACGCTTTGATAGTGTGATCAAAGCATATGGTTTTATACAGACTTTTGGAGAAGCCTGCATTTACAAGAAAGTGAGTGGGAGCTCTGTAGCATTTCTGATATTATATGTAGATGACATATTGTTAATCAGAAATGATACTGAATTTCTGAATAGCATAAAAGGATACTTGAATAAGAATTTTTCAATGAAAGACCTCGGTGAAGCTGCTTATATATTGGGCATCAAGATCTATAGATATAGATCAAGACGCTTAATTGGACTTTCACAAAGCACATACCTTGAAAGAGTTTTGAAGAAGTTCAAAATGGATCAAGCAAAGAAAGGGTTCTTGCCTGTATTACAAGGTGTGAAGTTGAGTCAGACTCAATGCCCGACCACTGCAGAAGATAGAGAGAAAATGAAAGGTGTTCCCTATGCTTCAGCCATAGGCTCTATCATGTATGCAATGCTGTGTACCAGACCTAATGCGTGCCTTGCTATCAGTTTAGCAGGGAGGTACGAAAGTAATCCAGGAGTGGATCACTGGACAGTGGTCAAGAACATCCTGAAATACATGAAAAGTACTAAGGATATGTTTCTCATATAGGGAGGTGACAAAGAGCTCGTCGTAAGCGGTTACGTCGATGCAAGCTTTGACACTGATTCGGATGACTCTAAGGCACAAACCGGATACATGTTTTTATTAAATGGTGGAGCTGTCAGTTTGTGCAGTTCCAAGTAGAGCATCATGGCGGGATCTACATGTGAAGTGGAATACAAAGCTGCTTTGGAAGTGTTGGGGAACGTAGTAATTTCAAAAAAATTCCTACGCACACGCAGGATCATGGTGATGCATAGCAATGAGAGGGGAGGGTGTTGTCTACGTACCCTCGTAGACCGTTCGCAGAAGCGTTATATCAATGCGGTTGACGTAGTCGTATGTCTTCACGATCCGACCGATCCAAGTACCCAAAGCACGGCACCTCCGAGTTCTGCACACGTTCGGCTCGGTGACGTCCTCACTTTCTCGATCCAGGAAGAGGGGCGAAGTAGTAGATGAGTTCCGGCAGCACGACGGCGTGGTGATGATGTTGGTGAAGAACAATCTGCGCAGGGCTTCGCCTAAGCACTACGAAAACTATGATGGAGGATAAACTAGAGGGGACGGGGTTGCCGACACACGGCTTGGTGTTTCTTGATGTGTCTTGGGTGCTAGCCCTACCCCTCTATTTATATGTTGAGCCTTGGGGTCGAAACTTGGAGTAAAAGCCTCCACAAAGTCAGTTTCACCCGAAAGGCAAGAGTCCTTCTCGGACTCCAGGGCCAGACGCTAGGGTTCCCGGCGTCTGGACCCAAACACCAGGGACCTTGGCATCTGGCCCCTAGACTCCGCAAAACTTCCTTTTGCGCTTTCCAAAAACCTTGTGGGCTTTCCCCTTTGGCCCAAATAAAGTGTTCTCGTACCCAAACATTTCGGGAAACATCCGGAACCCCTTCCGGTGAATTCCTGAACCCTTCCGGAGTCCAAACACTATTATCCCATATATCAATCTTTATCTATGAACCATTCCGGAGTTCCTCGTCATGTCTGTGATCTTATCCGGAACTCCGAACAACATTCGGTTACCAACATACATAACTCATAGTACTATATCATCAATGAATGTTAAGCGTGTGGACCCTACGGGTTCGAGAACTATGTAGACATGACCGAGACACCTCTCTGGTCAATAACCAATAGCGGGACCTGGATGCCCATATTGGCTCCTACATATTCTACAAAGATCTTTAATGGTCAGACCGCATAACTACATACGTTGTTCCCTTTGTCATCGGTATGTTACTTGCCCAAGATTCGATCGTCGGTATCTCAATACCTAGTTCAATCTCGTTACCAGAAAGTCTCTTTACTCATTCCGTAATACATCATCCCACAACTAACTCATTAGTTGCAATGCTTGCAAGGCTTATAGTGATGTGCATTACCGAGGGGGCCCAGAGATACCTCTCCGACAATCGGAGTGACAAATCCTAATCTCGAAATACGCCAACCCAACAAGTACCTTCGGAGACACCTGTAGAGCACCTTTATAATCACCCAGTTACGTTGTGACATTTGGTGGCACACAAAGTGTTCCTCCGATAAACGGGAGTTGCATAATCTCATAGTCATAGGAACATGTATAAGTCATGAAGAAAGCAATAGCAACAAACTAAGCGATCAAGTGCTAAGCTAACAGAATGGGTCAAGTCAATCACATCATTCTCCTAATGATGTGATCCCGTTAATCAAATGACAACTGATGTATATGGTTAGGAAACTTAACCATCTTGAATCAACGAGCTAGTCAAGTAGAGGCATACTAGTGACACTCTGTTTGTCTATGTATTCAGACATGTATTATGTTTCCGGTTAATACAATTCTAGCATGAATAATAAACATTTATCATGGAATAAGGAAATAAATAATAACTTTATTATTGCCTCTAGGGCATATTTCCTTCAGTCTCCCACTTGCACTAGAGTCAATAATCTATATCACATCGCCATGTGATTTAACATCAATAGTTCACATCACCATGTGATTAACACCCATAGTTCACATCATCACGTGACCAACACCCAAAGGGTTTACTAGAGTCAATAATCTAGTTCACATTGCTATGTGATTAACACCCAAAGAGTACTAAGGTGTGATCATGTTTTGCTTGTGAGAGAAGTTTAGTCAACGGGTCTGCAACATTCAGATCCGTATGTATTTTGCAAATTTCTATGTCAACAATGCTCTGCACGGAGCTACTCTAGCTAATTGTTCCCACTTTCAATATGTATCCAGATTGAGACTTAGAGTCATCTGGATCAGTGTCAAAATTTGCATTGACGTAACCCTTTACGATGAACCTTTTTGTCACTTCCATAATCGAGAAACATATCCTTATTTCACTAAGGATAATTTTCACTGCTGTCCAGTGATCTACTCCTAGATCACTATTGTACTCCCTTTCCAAAATCAGTGTAGGGTATACAATATATCTGGTACACAACATGGCATATTTTATAGAACCTATGGCCAAGGCATAGGGAATGACTTTCATTCTCATTCTATCTCTTGCCATGGTCGGGCTTTGAGTCTTACTCAGTTTCACACCTTGTAACACATGCAAGAACTCTTTCTTTGACTTGTTCCATTTTGAACTACTTCAAAATCTTTTCAAGGTATGTACTCATTGAAAAACTTATCAAGCATCTTGATCTATCTCTATAGATCTCGATGCTCAATATGTAAGAAGCTTCACCGAGGTCTTTCTTTGAAAAACTCCTTTCAAACACTCCTTTATGCTTTGCAGAATAATTCTACATTATCTCTGATCAACAATATGTCATTCACATATACTTATCAGAAATGCTGTAGTGCTCTCACTCACTTTGTTGTAAACACAGGCTTCACCGTAAGTCCGTACAAAACTATATGCTTTGATCAACTTATCAAAGCATATATTCCAACTCCGAGATGCTTGCACCAGTCCATAGATGGATCGCTGGAGCTTGCATATTTTGTTAGCACCTTTAGGATTGACAAAACCTTCTGGTTGCATCATATACAACTCTTCTTTAATAAATCCATTAAGGAATGCAATTTTGTTTATCCATTTGCCAGATTTCATAAAATGCGGCAATTGCTAACATAATTCAGACAGACTTAAGCATAGATACGAGTGAGAAACTCTCATCGTAGTCAACACCTTGAACCTGTCGAAAACCTTTTGTGACAATTCTAGCTTTGTAGATAGTAAAACTACTATCAGTGTCTGTCTTACTCTTGAAGATCCATTTAATCTCAATGGCGCGGCGATGAATGGGCAAGTCAATCAAAGTCCATACTTTGTTCTCATACATGGATCTCATCTCAGATTTCATGGCCACAAGCCATTTCACGGAATCTGGGCTCATCATCGCTTCCTCATAGTTTGTAGGTTCGTCATGGTCAAGTAACATGACCTCCATAACAGGATTACCGTACCACTCTGGTGCGGATCTCACTTTGGTTTACCTACGAGGTTCGGGAGTAACTTGATCTGAAGTTACATGACCATGATCATTAGCTTCCTAACTAATTGGTGTAGTAGTCACAGGAACATATTTCTATGATGAACTACTTTCCAATAAGGGAGCAGGTACAGTTACCTAATCAAGTTATACTTTCCTCCCACTCACTTCTTTTGAGAGAAACTCCTTCTCTAGAAAGGATCCATTCTCAGCAATAAATAACTTGCCTTCGGATCTGTGATAGAAGGTGTACCCAACATTTTCTTTTGGGTATCCTATGAAGACACACTTCTCCGATTTGGGTCTGAGCTTATTAGGTTGAAACTTTTTTACATAAGCATTGCAACCTCAAACTTTAAGAAACGACAACTTAGGTTTCTTGCTAAAACATAGTTCATACAGTGTTGTCTCAACGGATTTAGATGGTGCCCTATTTAATGTGAATGTAGTTGTCTATAATGCATAACCCCAAAACGATAGTGGTAAATCGGTAAGAGACATCATAGATCGCACCATATCTAATAAAGTATGGTTACAACGTTCAGACACACCATTACACTATGGTGTTCCAGGTGGCGTGAGTAGTGAAACTATTTCACATTGTTTTAACTGAAGGTCAAACTCGTAACTCAAATATTTTACTTCTCCGATCATATTGTAGAAACTTTTATTTTTGTTACGATGATTCTCCACTTCACTCTGAAATTCTTTGAACTTTTCAAATGTTTCAGACTTGTGTTTCATCAAGTAGATATACTCATATCTGCTCAAATCATCTGTGAAGATCAGAAAATAATGATACCTGTCGCGAGCCTCAATATTCATCGGGCCACATACATCAATATGTATGATTTCCAACAAATCTATTGCTCGCTCCATTGTTCCGGAGAACGGAGTCTTAGTCATCTTGCCCATGAGGCATGGTTCGCAAGCATCAACTGATTCATGATCAAGTGATTCCAAAAGCCCATCAACATGGATTTTCTTCATGCGCTTTACACCAATATGACCTAAATGGCAGTGCCACAAATAATTTGCACTACATTATTAACTTTGCATGAAAATGTGTATCACCACGATCGAGATGCAACAAACCATTTTCATTGGGTGTATGACCATAGAAGGTTTTATTCATGTAAACAGAACAACAATTATTCTCTAACTTACATGAATAACCGTATTGCAATAAACATGATCCAATCATATTCATGCTCAACGCAAATACTAAATAACATTTATTTTAGGTTTAACACTAATCCCGAAAGTATAGGGAGTGTGCGATGATGATCGTATCAATCTTGGAACCATTTCCAATACACATTGTCACTTCACCCTTAACTAGTCTCTGTTCATTCTGCAACTCCCATTTCGAGTTACTATTCTTAGCAACTAAACCAGTATCAAATACCGAGGGGTTGCTATAAACACTAGTAAAGTACACATCAATAACATGTATATCAAATATAGCTTTGATCACTTTGCCATCCTTCTTATCCACCAAATACTTGGGGTAGTTCCGCTTCCAGTGACCATGGGACAAATTTTTTACCATGGTATGTTGATGCTACTCCATGATAGCATGCCAAGTTTCATGAATTTCAGACGAGTTTTAGATTTACTAGAATTTAAAAACCAGGTATCTCAATGTTTGCGGCCGAGTGACGGTGGCAGGGTGTTTGAAATTCATTCCCATTTCTTGCATGGGACGTAAGCATGCAACCAAGGACACATATTTGATTTTTCAACCAGTTAATATGCATTGGAGAATGTGCATGTAGTTCAAATTTGAATTATGCACATAAAATGCCTGGGGAACCCAGTTAATGTATAAAAATGTCCGAACGAACCCTGAAAAATTCCAAAATTAAACACAACACTCCTGTTGTTCGATATTGACACTCAATTTTTTTTGAAAGCAATAAGAGGCAATGGATATCGTTTTGTCCCCAAAGGTGGCACGTTCGCTACCGAAACCATCATGCCTATTGTGAGAAGCTTATACCCAAACCTGCCCCAAATGGGACAATTTTTTTACCACGGCATGTTGATGCCGATCCATGACAGGATGCCAAGTTTCATGAATTTCAAATGAGTTTTGGATTTACTAGAATTTAAAAACCAGGTATGTCAATGTTTGCGGCTGAGTGACGGTGCCAGGGTGTGTGACATTCATTCCCATTTCTTGCATGGGACCTAAGCATGCAACCAAGGACACATATTTGATTTTTCAACCCGTTTATATGCACTAGAGCATGTGCATGTAGTTCAAATTTGAATTATGCACCTGAAATGCCAACAAAACCAAGTTAATGTATAAAAACGTCCAAAGGAACCCTGAATAATTCCAATTTTTTGACGACACACCTATAGTTGCATGTTCACTGCAAATAAAAGTTCTAGCAATTCAAACACCATCCTTTGCAGCTGTGACCCCATTACATAATTCGAATCAAGACGATAAATCAAGTAGATCGCACACAGTTTATTATCACCAACCGTGTGAGATGCAGCACAAAATATCTTGGAGCACCGTCGGTGTATACTACGCCTATGGCTTACGCGAGAAGGTGTGTCGGCTACAGTCCACAGTCGGCGTGTCAAGCACACTAGCTCACTCCCCAAATATCATTTCACTGTTCATTCGTCACCGGTGAAAGATGGGGACGTGGACCCATGTCATGAGGGCAACTTCGGCGGCCCACTCCGGCGAGAGCGCGGCCGCAGCTGCCAAGCGCGTGCTAACAAGGTTCGTGAGGGCGACCGCTCTCTGCGTCCGGGCGGCCAAGGCAGCCTAAACGGCCGTTGTTGCTTCTCAGACGGCGACAACAACATCTGCCTCGGGGATAGCAACTGGCGAGAGCGGCACAACAGCTATCCGTTCCGCGGCGGCGGCTTTAGTCCTGATGGACACCGCCCGCTACCATGTCAAGGCCGTCCACGCCCAGCTCGTGGTGGTCACCACACAAATCGAACGAAGCTTCTCCGACAACGGTCGGCAACCCACGACCGAAGAGTTGGCAATCGCCGAGAGAGTTCGAGCAGCCGTCCGTTCCTGCGCAGCATACCTTGGCACGACGGAGCCCGCCAGAGCCCAGATCGCGGCCGCCCCAGGCCCAGCTCGTGGCGGCCTATTCCAAAGATATGGCGGATGCGGATGGCAAGATGCAAGCCGAGTATGGTGCAATTGATGCTATGGAGCCGCTTCCCCAGGAGACCGTCGGGCGCGAGCTGGACATGGAGGTGGCGGCGGAGATTGACGAGCACCAGCTATAGTAGTACTCTTTATTTTGTTTAATTAAGAGCGCTAGTCTTTAATTTGTTAGAGTAGTGCTGAACTTGCTCGATTAAGAAGTGTGGGTGTGCTGTAGTCTCCTTTGTGTACCCAAATTATGTAATGACATGGATGACCACTGTAACTAGGGTCGAACCAAAAAAATTTACGTTCAAACTCAGCACACACGGGTTAAGCTATCTGAATTGTTTGTGATGTTCACATATCGTACACAATTATGAATAAGGGACCGTGTCTGATGACACTTTGCGCGCCAGTTTTTTCGCTGAAGCGATTCCAAATTTTCGGCTTCCGCGGAAATATCTATCTCCCTGCCCCCTCCCCCTTACCAAAAGCCACATTTCCCCTGTTTCCGCCTTCCTTTCCAAGTTGAAACCTTCACTCCTTGTTTGCAGCGCCACCTCCTCGCCAGCGACCCTCCTCCATGCTGCTCGGTCTCGCCTATCCAGGTAGGTAATCCACACCCAACCCCCATCCTCCTTCTCCTTTCACATCCCACATGCCCCGACCGCCGGCGCGACACCTTCCACCCAAATCACCGACCCCTCCACCAAATAAGCGCCGCCCTAAGCAATGGTGCATGTAGTATAGCCAGGATCCCAGGGACCATTTGGCAACGGAGAAGCAAATCGCGGCCGCACGCGCGGATGAGGTCGCCATGGCTGCCATTCGTGTCGACCCCCAGATCTTGGAGGAGCACCTCATCGTCGATGCCACCTTAGACGTGTCGTGCGCCAATGACGTGGCACTGTTGGCTGTTTGGTTCAATTCTACAATGCGATGTTCAATTTTTGTGGGTGCATTCTGTTATTGTATACCATGCGAGGAATAAATTGAATTTGGCTGTAGTAAATACATGAGAAAAAAATACAATTGTTATATTTCCAAGTTGTGAAGCATGCTTGGTTTGGTTAACTGTCTGATCTTCTATTAGGAGTATGCTATATTGTGCAATGTGGTGCTCAGTTAATGTTTGGTTCATTTGTTGTGGTGTTTAGCTAACTGCTTGGTTCAATTATGCAATGCGATGTCCAATTGTCGTGGGTAGAATTTTGTATTGTTGTGCATGTGAGGAATAAATTGAATTTGGCTGCACTTAATACATGACAAACATATACAAGTGCTATATTTCCTAGTTCTTAATCATGCTTGGTTTGGATAAATGGGTTTTCTATGTGGCTTGAATTGATCTGATGAATCTGCAATGTGCTTATTTTTCATCAATATATTTTATTGATAGCATGCGAACTCTTACTTAACATGATGACTAACTACCTTATATGTGTTGCATGGAAACAATGGGAAGCACTAAGGTTTACAATCGAGGTTAGCACGTGCATGGACCGTTGTCTAATTGCACATTATTGTGCAATTGCAGGAACCATTCTAATATTTAGGTTTTTAACAATTTGGTCTTCCACATGTAGGTCCTGCTGTCAGAGGTTTTGACCCACCGTTCGACCCTTTTTGCATATGGGGAAATGAGTTGTCCATGAATATCAGTCAAGTCAAGAAACTCAGAAAGATTGTTAGGATAAAGAAATTAGCGACAAAAAAGAACAAGATATTTTTCTGCACAATGAAGAAGACATCAGTTCACTATAGGATGGTACTAACTATTATACCTTGCCTTTTTTATTCCTTTGCCCCATTTCCAATATAGAGAAGATATATATGCACATCCTTGTTTTCAGGCCTTTCCAAAGCAGTTCACTAGTGATTACCTCTCAAACCACCTCTATGGCCAGGAGGTGAGGAAGGTTTTCATACAACACCCACGGTTCAATATTGAAGTGTTCCTGAAGAGGACGAAGGATGGACGGTCGATCATCCACAGGCACTGGCCTAAAGTTGCAAAAACCTTCAACATGAATGAAGGCTCAATATTCGCCTTCCGCTTCAGCAGTTTTCCAGATGAGATGCATCGATCTATATATCGTCTATGATGCTAATTTCAAAAGGTTCTACATGTTGCATGTGAAACTTGGTGCTGGTGTAGTTGTGTAATGGGGTAGCTGAGTGTTAAAGCTATATCATGTTGTACTCTGATGTATTTCAATTATGAAATTCTACTTCCTTCATATGGAAATGAAATATATTATGTACTTAATATGAATGTTAATTATATTAGTAAATGGATTGTTAATAATAGGGTAATTAGCCTGCTAACGGCGAATTAGCCTGCTAATTGGGTTTTGCTATTGCAAATGGTTATTGAAAAAAATACCGTGGGCGATGACCTCAAACAACACACATAGTTTCTAGGAACAAACCATGTTGGATCAATGAACAATCACACATGACTTTCTCTTGAAAACTGTTTGCATTAGGCCACCTTGCACAAACATTTACCACACAAAAACTGTGTGTGATGGACAACCTTTGCCACACAATTTCTTCTACGGACCGTGTGTGATTCATTCAATAACGCAAACGATTTAACGGGAAAAATTGTGTGTGATGTACCTGTGAACGAGAACATTTTCCTTGGAGCGACTGTGTGGGATGTACATACGAACGGAAACGTTTAGCGGGGACTGACTATGTGGGATGTACTTGCGACCGGAAACAATTTCACCTGTATAATTGTATTTTTAGCTCTATTGTATGTATTTCCATATTTGAGCGCTCGCCGGTAGCACACGACCTCATTTTGCCGAGCGTGTGTGCCAGGAGGGCCATATCCCCGACGGTTTCTGGGTCGTGTGGCAAGGACCCCCCTATTGCCCACACTCACTAGGCGACGGTTCCAAATATGCCGTCGCGGAAAGGGGTTAAAAACCGTTTGTATAGCACCTCGATGTACTAGTGTACATCTCATCAAAATATCGAACGAATACCAAATTCACGTGATTACTTATAACAAGACATCTCCCATGTCCCCAGGAACAAACGTAACTACTCACAAAGCATATTCATAATCAAGATCAGAGGAATATTAATTATCATTGAGGATCTGAAAATATAATCTTCCACCGGATAAACCAACTAGCATCAACTACAAGGAGTAATCAACACTACTAGCAACCAATATGTACCAATTTGAGGTTTTGAAACAGAGATCGGATACAAGAGATGAACTAGGGTTTGAGAGGAGATGGTGCTGGTGAAGATGTTGATGGAGATTGACCCCCTCTTGATGAGAGGATCATTGGTGATGACGATGACATCGATTTCCCCCTCCGGGAGGGATGTTTGCCAGACAGAACAGCCCTGCCAGAGCCCTAGACTGGTTTTGCCCAAGTTCCGCCTCGAGATGGCGGCGCTTCGTCCCAAAAGCTTCCTTCTTATTTTTTCCAGGTCAAAACACACCATATAGCAAAAGATGGGCGTTGGAGGCCTGCCAGGGGGTCCACAAGGACGCGGGCGCGCCCTCCACACTTGTGGCTGGCTGGTAGCCCCCCTCTGGTGCTTTCTTCGCCCAATATTTTTTATATATTCCAAAAATATTCTCCGTGAAGTTTTAGGACTTTTGGAGTTGTGCAGAATAGGTCTCTAATATTTGCTCCTTTTCCAGTCTAGAATTCCTGTTGTCGACATTCTCCCTCTTCATGTAAACCTTATAAAATAAGAGAGAAAAGGCATAAGGATTGTGATATAATGTGTAAGAACAACCCATAATGCAATAAATATTGATATAAAATCATAATGCAAAATGGACGTATCAACTCCCCCAAGCTTAGACCTCGCTTGTCGTCAAGCGGAAGCCGATATCGAAATATATGTCCACATGTTTAGAGATAGAGGTGTCAATAAAATAAAATACGTACATGAGGGCATCATGATCATCTTTAGACCAACAACATATATTGCCATATAATTTCTTATGCTAAAGTAACAATTCATTCACAAGGGAAAGTATGCATCAGAAACTTTATTGAAAACTAAGAAACTATGATCTCAGTCATTGAAGCAATTAAAATTTACCATAACATCGGAAAGAGTCAATTAAAGAGCTTTGCAGCAAAGTCCACATACTCAACTATCATTTAGTCTTTCATAATTGCTAACACTCACGCGATATTTATGGGTTCAAAGCTTCAATCGGACACAAAGAAAGATAGGGGCTTATAGTTTCGCCTCCCAACCTTTTACCTCAAGGGTAATGCCAACAATAATAATTTATGATGACCTACATCCGAGTGGATATATATATATATATATATAATATTCAGATCTCTCCAACATATAGTGTTTGCCAAAGGAAAAAGTGTAAAAAGGAAAGGTGATGATCACCATGACTCTTGTATAAGGGTATAATGTAAAAATAAAATAAAATAAAAGATAGGCCCTTCGCAGAGGGAAGCAGAGGTTCTCATGTGATTTTATGGTTGGATGCATAAAAACTTAATGCAAAAGAAAGTCACTTTATATTGCCGCTTGTGATAAAGACTTTTATTATGCAGTCTGTCACTTTTATTTCTTCCATATCACAAGTTCGTATAAAGCTTATTTCCTTCACACTAATAGATCATACATATTTAGAGAGAAATTTTTATTGCTTGCACCGATGACAACTTACTTGAAGGATCTTACTCAATCCATAGGTAGGTATGGTGGACTCTTATGGCAAAACTGGTTTAAGGGATGTTTGGAAGCACAAGTAGTATCTCTACTTGGTGCAAAGGATTTGGCTAGCATGAGAGGGAAAGGCAATCTCAACATGTTGGATGATCCATGACAATATAACTTCTATCCGGATATAAGAAAAAATAAACCATTAAGTTGTATTCCTTGTCCAACATCAACCTTTACGCATGTCATATTATAATGAGTGCTCACAATTACAAAAGATATCCAAGATAGTATATTTATATGTGAAGCCTCTCTTTCTTTATTACTTCCTATTAATTTCAGCAATGACCAAAACTATGTTTGTCAACTCTCAACAACTATTATTCATCATACTCTTTATATGTGAAGTCATTACTTCCCGTAAGATCAATATATGATCTTTTTATTCTTTCTTTTATTTAACTCCCTCAAGATCATAGCAAGAAAGCAATGACCTTAACTCAAAACTACTCTTTATTATATAACTCACAGACTCGATTACATAGATAGGGATCGAAACAAAACTCAAAGCTAGATCATACTAAAACTTTATTCTACTAGATCAAGATATAGCCAAAAGGATCGAACTAAGAAAAATGATAAAGATAAAGATGTGATGGTGATACGATATCGGGGCACCTCTCCCAAGCTTGGCAGTTGCCAAGGGGAGTGCCCATACCCATGTATCTATGCCTCTTTCTTCGGAGGTGGTGATGATGGAGTTTTTGATGTAGTAGGCTTGTCATCCATCTTCCAAGGAATAGGCTCACCATCATAAAAAGATGAACGAGTCTCCGGGATCCTCAAATCTGCAGCCAAACTCATCCTCTTAAATCTGTATTCATACTCACAGTTTAGGTTTTGTAGTCATAGATCTGGGCTTGGAGATGCTCGATTTTCTCATGAAGCTTGAAGATGGCCTCCTCAATGCTCTTGGTATCCAGCTTGTGATTGTTGGTGAACTCCGTGATCATCATGTGATTTGCGTTGAGTCCATGTTCCACCATCCCTTGGCACTTGAAAACTTGTTGCTCCATTTCTTTGAGTCTCGTCTCCAAGCTTCCGGTTCTTTTCGGCCCCTCAATGTCGCGGATGTGCAGCACCCCCTCACGCATCTCAATGGCTTGAGGGTCGCAGCACCTCCGCAAGGTAGGGGTTGATGACCTTCTCGAAAACTTGTCCTTGGGGGTGCTTGGAGACGTCATGGTGATCTAGATCTGTCAGAAAAACAACTCGAAACAAAAACAGAAGATATTGTCATGGTACGGTGGTCAAAACCTTCGGGAGATAATATAATGAATTTTTACCGACCAAAAGAAGTATCGTGCAAGAAAACGGAGTCCAGAGGGCACACGAGGTGGCCACAAGGATGGGAGCGCGCCCAGGGTGTAGGGCGCACCCTCCACCCTTGTGGTGGCCTCGTGTCTCTTTCGGAATACTTTTAATTTTCTAATTTTTTAAATATTCCAAAACGGAGAAAAAATGATATTGGAAACATTTTGGAGTCGGTTTACTTACCGTACCACATACCTATTCTTTTTTGGAGTCTGAAACATTCTGGAAAGTGTCCCTTATGTACTCCTCAGGTGTTACGGTATTAATTATATTGGTCTCAACACTTATGGGAGTACCTGAGATTTACTCTTTGATTCTTTGACCGTTTACCACCTTCGGATTTGTGTCTTCGGCGTTGTTGATTTTGATGGCACCGGAACGATAGACCTCCTCGATAATGTAAGGACCTTCCCATTTAGAGAGAATCTTTCCTACAAAAAATCTTAAACAAGAGTTTTATAGCAAAACATGATCACCTATATTAAACTCACACTTTTGTATCCTTTTGTCATGCCATCTTTTAACTTTTTATTTAAACAACTTGGCATTATAATAGGCTTGGGTTCTCCATTCATCAAGTGAGCTAATGTCAAATAACCTCTTCTCACCGGCAAGTTTGAAATCATAATTGAGCTCTTTAATAGCCCAATATGCCTTATGTTCAAGTTCAAGAGGTAAGTGACATGCTTTTCCATAAACCATTTTATATAGAGACATACCCATAGTATTCTTATAAGCAGTTCTATAAGCCCACAAAGCATCATCAAGTTTCTTAGACCAATTCTTTCTAGATCTATTAACAATCTTTTGAAAAATTAATTTAATCTCTCTATTACGCAGTTCTACTTGACCACTAGACTAAGGATGATATGAAGATGCAATTCTATGGTAACATCATATTTATCAAGCATTTTATGGAAAGAACCATGAATAAAATGTGAACCACCATCAGTCATTAAATATCTAGGGACTCCAAACCTCGGAAAAATAACTTCTTGAAGCATCTTAATAGAAGTGTGGTGATTAGCACTACTAGTTGGAATAGCTTCTACCCACTTGGTAACATAACCAGCAACTAAAATATGTGTATATTCATTAGAGGAAGGAAAAGGTCCCATATAATCAAAGCCCCAAACATCAAATGGTTCAATAACAAGTGAATAATTCATAGGCATTTCCTGGCGTCTACTAATATTGCCAATTCTCTGGCATTCATCACAAGACAAGGCAAACTTACGAGCATCCTTGAAGAGAGTAGGCCAATAAAAAACCGGATTGTAAAACCTTGTGTGCAGTTCTATCTCCAGCATAATGTCCTCCGTAAGACTCGGAGTGGCACTTGCGTAGGATATGTCCCTGTTCATGATTAGGTACACAACATCTAATAACACCATCTACTCCTTTATAAAGGTGTGGGTCACCCAAAAGTAATGTCTTAAATAATAGAAGAACCTTTTCTTTTGCTGGTATGTGAAACTAGGTGGTACAAATTTAGCAACAATGTAATTAGCATAACTAGCATACCATGGAGTATTCCGAGAGGCATTTATTACAGCTAGTTGTTCATTAGGAAAGCTATCATCAATAGGGAGTGGGTCATTAAGAACATTTTCTAACCTAGAAAAGTTGTCTGCAATGGGGTTCTCAGCTCCCTTTCAATCAATGATATGCAAATCAAATTCTTGTAGCAGGAGAACCCATCTAATAAGGCTAGGTTTAGCATCTTTCTTTTCCATAAGATATTTAATAGCAGCATTATTAGTGTGAACAGTTACTTTGGAGTCAACAATATAAGATCTAAACTTATCACAAGCAAATACACCTGCTAAAAATTCCTTTTCAGTACTAGCATAATTTCTTTGGGCACTGTCTAGAGTTTTACTAGCATAATGAATATCATTTAATTTCTTATCAACTCCTTTCCCTAGAACAACACCAACATCATAATCACTAGCATCACACATAATTTCAAAGGGTAAATTTTAATCAGGTGGCTGAACGATATATAGGAGTAGAAATCAAGGCTTTCTTAAGCATTTCAAATGCTTCTACACAATCATCATAAAAAACAAAAGGAACATCATTTTGTAAGAGATTAGTGAGAGGCCTAGAAATTTTAGAGAAGTCTTTAATAAAGCTCGTATAGAAACTAGCATGACCAAGGAAACTTCTTATACCTTTGATATATTTAGGACACGACATCTTTTCAATAGCATCTACTTTAGCTTTATCAACTTCAATACCTCTTTCAGAAATTTTATGCCCCAAAACAATACCTTCATTAACCATAAAGTGACACTTTTCCCAATTCAAGATGAGATTAGTTTCTTCACATCTTTGCAAAACTCGATCAAGGTTTCTTAAGGAATCATCAAAAGAAGTTTCATAAACAGAGAAATCATCCATGAAGAACTCATCAATCTTTTCACAAAAATTAGAGAATATAACAGTCATACATCTTTGAAAGGTAGCAGGTGCATTGCATAAATCAAAAGTCATATGTAGGGCTAAATTTACACCCACAGTTGCAAAACATGTGTTATTTTCTCATACAAAAATTATGTGTAACTATTGAAAAATATACATTGCGGCTTTACATGAGACTTGATACACATATTATGTGTGTGATGGTTATCTATTTCACCTCCCTATGTTCAAATCCTGGCTCCGTCCCTGGATCCAACTGATCCAAGTACCGAACGTACGGCACCTCCGTGTTTAGCACCCGTTTAGCATGATGACATCCCTCGAGCTCTTGATCCAGTTGAGGATGAGTGAGAGGTCCATCAGCACAACGGAGTGGCGATGGTGATGATGAAGTTACCGACGCAGGGCTTCGCCTAAGCACTACAACGATATGACCGAGGTGGTAAACTATAGAGGGGGCACTGCACACGGCTAAGAGATGTCTGTTGTGCCTTTGGGGTGCCCCCCGCCTCCGTATATAAAGGGGGGAGGAGGAGGTGGCCGGCCTAGGGGCGTGCCATAAGGGGGGAGTCCTACCTGGACTCCTAGTCCAAGTAGGATTCTCCCCCCTCCTTCCTTCCACCGAAGAGAGAAAAGGGGAAGGGAGAAAGAGGGAGAAGGAAAGAGGGGGCCCGACCCCCTCCACTACAAAAAAATACACTTCCGTGATGATACGTTTTTGTCATAGTAGGTCGCGTTTTTTGTCATGCATGTACATCCATGACGATTTTATGACAGAATCAAGATAGTCATACCTGTGCTGTCGTAGAAGTGTTCCATGACACTACCAAAATTATCATCACGGAAGTGTGCACTTCCATGACGATAAATCGCGCGTCACAGAAGTGCTTTCGTCAAGGGTGACCGACACGTGGCATCCACTGTAACGGAACGCCGTTAAGCTATCGGGTCGGGTTTTGGATCCAATAACCCGTTAACAGCCCCGACCAATGGGGATTTTCCACGTGTAAAATCATCATTGGCTGGAGGAAACATGTGTCGGCTCATCGTTGGGACAAATGTCATCCACTCATTGGACAGAAGGCGCCTATGATACGTCGACACGTGGCACGGCCCAACAGAGGCCCATTAATGTGAAAAGGCCGGCCTGTTTGACTTGGTCAAAAGGTGGCGGCCCGGCCCATGGAAAGCCTGTTAATGGCATGTTCGCATATAGCCATTTATAGCCCGCTAACCCAAGGCCCATTACGCCCTATCCGAATTAGGCCCAATAGCATCATCTGGGCCATCCAATATGATTCCAGCCCGTTTTCACTTCTGGCCCATGTATGGCCCATGACGTCTTTCGGCCCATATGAGGCCCTATGTAACTCTTGAACTATTAACGACCTGTGGTGAAACTGGCCTGTAATGAACAGTGTATCACTTTACACCCATTAACGGCCCGTGGTGAAACTGGCCCATAATGAACAGTGTATCACTTTATACCCATTAACATCCCGTTATTCCGTTGGGCCATTTCCGGCCCATGTTATCTTTCGGCCTTCTCAGAGTCCATTTATTCTTGGGCTCATTTCCAGCATTCGTTTACTTACGGCCCGTTACTATCATTTTCTGCTTGTGGGCCAAATTCAGCCCATGGTTACAGTTGGCCCGTTTGTGGTCCGTTAATACGTTGGGCCGTTTTCATAGCGTCATCAAATACAACCTATTAACGATGGCCCATTATGGCCGGACATGAATGGATGATTCCAACTCTAGCTCGTTTACGGCCATAATGCGACCTATTATTGGCCCATGTTTGGCCAATCGATCATATGGCCCGTATAAGGCCCATTAATGATACGACCCGTAGAAGGCCCATTGTTTCTATGGCCCGTAGAAAGCCCATTGTTTCTATGGCCCATAGAAGGCCTACTATTTCTACGGCCCATAGAAGGCCCATTGTTTCTACGGCCCGTAGGAGGCCCAGTGTCACTATAGTAAATATTAGCCCATGGTTATTGTGGCCTAGTTTTAAAAAATAGGTTATTGCAGCCACTAGCAAACCACGAAAAAAGAACTGCACTGACTACAAGCAAACAAATAAACAAGACAACAAGAAAATAAATAAGCAAGCAACTTATGCTAGGCGATCACGGCTATTACACATATTACATCCACTGGGCATCAAAGTTCGCCACCAGTGCAAATATAGGGAGCAAAGCAGCATATAAACGCCGCAGCAAAACAAGTCCAGAACTGAAACCACTTTAGAAGAGTTCAAGAAACAATATCCTGGGTACCCATAATGCTGGCAAGATGCTTAGCAAGCTTATTAACTTTCTCTTGTTTGGCGCTTAAATCCTCCAGCGCTTGCTGTTGCACAAGAAAGTACACATCTGAATTCTGCAGGGACTTCCTCAGTCTTTCGGCTTCTTGCCACAGCACAGCTGACTAAGGCCTTTTAGCTTGTAGCTAAGACTGAAGAAGCCGAAGTGATTCAGGCAGTGAGTTCGAAGAGCTTGTGCCAGCGGTACTGGCCAGTAACTCGAACACTACATCAACGCAGAATGGTGGGGTTTTCTCATAGTCTACAAGATCGTTTTTATCACCTTTCTTGGAGACCAACAGGGTTGTCTCACTATCTTGAACCTTATCTGCATTTCTTTCTCTACCATTGCATAGTGGGGTGCTCTTCTCCAATATTCTGTTTGCATACTACAAGAGAAACAAGCAGACACATCACAGGTTTAGCTTGTAGTATACGAAACTCATTTTGGTAAACCGGTTTAGTAGTAAGGTGGACAGGATAACAACATGAAACAAACATATATCTATGTACTATGGTCACTGTATTGTCCATATCATTCTAGTTTATGTTCCCTAATCAAGATAGAGACACAGTTCAACTCATATATTTTTAAGACATAGCGGCATAGATAGAATATAAGTGTGAGAAACTACACAGCATTGGCAGCACTTGTAATGTGCATCACATGAGAACATAACTGTTTATACAACTTAAACTGAAATCTGGAAGAGTCTCGATTATGTGTGGTGGGGCTAGTTTGTGGGCCAGTACAACCATGGTTCTATCTGCATCGACGGGTAGCACTGTCTTTTGTGAAGAACGGATTTTTGCTCCCTTAGATACTGCCATCACCCCCTCCAATTCAAATGGCTGATAAACAAGAAAAGAAATTGAACGTACAGACATTGTATGATAGACAGATGTGGTAATTCACATATATGTTGTCTAACCAAACAGGACAGCATGACATAGTTTCACATATATGATGCCTAAATAAACAGGATAGCATGACACAGTTTCAGATATATGATGGATAACTTAACAGGATATAATGGCATAATTCAACATATGATGAGTACCTAAACAGGATGACATGACAAAACTATATGATGTCTTTCTAAAATAGGTTGGGCTGAAATAATTCACATGCATGTTGTCTAAGTATACAAGATGGCATGATATAATTGACATAATTGATTCATATACTAAGCAGCTAGCACTCGCATGTATGATCTCTAAACTAAGCAGATATAATTCAATATTGTGCATATGATGTCTAAACTAAGCAATGCAAGACACCATATGCATCATATGAGAAATATAAACATTGCAACTTAGAGCATACACCTCATGTGGGATATAGGACTGGTCATCTGTCTCTGAATCCTCCTCCGAGGAGCTCCCTGTAACCATCGAGATATATGCTTCAACAGGTACCATTGCCTGCTCTGAAGACCTTGTTTTCACTCTAGATTTTTCCATAACCGGCTCAAATGGCTGATACACATGAAGAGTAGTTCGATATACACAGATTTTCAACAAATGGAATACGTAAGGAAAAAAAGATGGCATGAGATAATTCACATATATGATGCCTGGCTCCATGGCAGTGCATAATTCACATATATGATAACTGGATGAAAAACATGGCATTGCATAATTCACATATCTTATATAGAAAGCAAACAGGAGGCATTCACACAAAGCATGTCTAATCTAAGCAGATGGCATGGCAATGCAAGACACCATATGCATGATATGAGAAATATAACCCAGCCAAGTTAGAGCATGCACCTCGAGGGGGGGGGGATAGGACTGGTCATCTCTCTCTGAATCCTCCTCTGAGGAGCTATCTGTAACCAGCAAAAAATCTGCATCGACAGGTAGCACTGACTGCTCAGAAGACCTTTTTTTCACTCCAGATTTTCCCATGACCGACTCAAAATGGCTGATGCATAGGAAGAGTAGATGAATGTATAAACATTGTTGACAAATGGAATACATTATGAAAAAAAATATGGCACGATACAATTCACATATACGATGACTGGCTAAACATGATGGCATTGCATGATTCACGTATATGATGCCTGGCTAAAGAAGATGGCATTGCATAATTCCCATATACTCCCTCCGTTCCTAAATATTTGTCTTTTTAGAGATTTCAAATGGACTACCACATACGGATGTATATAGACACATTTTAGAGTGTAGATTCACTCATTTTATTCCGTATGTAGTCACTTGTTGAAATCTCTAAAAAGACAAATATTTTGGAATGGTGGGAGTATGATATAGAAACCAAACAAGTGGCATTCACACAAACCAAATCTAAACTAAGCTGATGACATATAAGATGTATAATGTAAGCAATGCAAGGCGCCATATGCATGATATGACCAACATCAGCATGCCAGGTTAGAGCAAACACCTCAGGTGGTAAACAGGCGTGGTTGGCTCCTTCTGAATCTCCATCTGAACAATTATCTTCCTCTGGAATACAATCTGGAAATGCAGGAGGCGGGGCACTTCGCCCGCCATGGAGCAGCGTCTGCATGACATTATATTATCATGCAACAGTCTTCTCTTTTTCTCTACATGTTCAGTACGATTGTGTACAATATCTGACATGCACAATAAAAAATAGTTAGATTTTGTAAGGCCTAAGGGGTGCATGCAAAAATCAAGACTGATGGTAGCAAACGAGTGGATGGATCCAAAACTAATGATAGCAGGTAGATTATAGCTTCAGTTTAAAAAGATAGACAATGGATCATCTATTGTTTGTTGCCCACCCAACATGAACCACATAGAAGACCCCAGATGAACCAGATAGTAGACAAATACTATTCGTTGCTGGCTCGATGTTAGACCCATGGGCAATTCAAAAATCAAGATTGAACGATAAAGTAGCAGGTAATAATAACCGATGTATAACGTAAGCAAACACGAAATACTGCGACCTCTCTTCTAGAACTGTGTAGTCCTCAGGTTCATCTGCTCAGTCGATGATGGTAATGCAGTTGGTGTGGCTGCCGGCAACGGGGAAGATGATCTGAGGCGGCGAAAGGAAGTCTGCAGGGGGATCTCTGCTGTAGTGAACGCTTATATCGATGGTGCACCTCAGGTGGGGTGGATGACGGCACGACAGGAGCAGGACATAACACACAGAGTTTTCTTTGATGCCTATCTGAAAATGAAGTAAATTTGTAAGGGCTCCTTAGAATTGGAGGATTCTATAAACGCAGGGATAGGAAAAACACAGGAATAGGATAGGAATGCACGTGCAAAATAGAGCATTTGGAAACATATGATTTCAGTCAACCTGGGTGTTTGGCTCACACGAATTGGAAGAATAGAGGAATGGAGAAACAAAGTGATGCGACGAGTGTACAACCTCTTTGGCATAGCCTTGTGGACCTCAGCATCATTGGGTTGGACGTGGAGGATGGTGATGATGCCGGTGTGACTGTCGGAGGCGGGGAAGAAGGTCTGAGGCCTCTGGAAATGGCACCGAGGGTACTGCTCTGTTGTGATGGACGTTTTCGTCATTGGAGCAGCTCCGCTAAGGTGTACGGTGACGAGGCTGAAGCATGACAAGACAGACAACGTTAATCTGAAGTGGGACCCTAATATCATCTGCAATAGATGATGTAAAATACATCACCAAAAAGTGCTAGATGTAAAACGCATCAGCCACGCCACGGCCGCTCCGATAGATGCTGTAAGTTTTGTTCACTCTGCACTTAACTGAAGAAAATGAACTTCACAGTCGAAACTGAATTTTACTGTCGAAACTAATTGAACTGGTAACATAGCATTGCAATAGATGTTTAGGGCGTTCGAGCACTAGTAGCAAAGAAGCAGTGATCTAAATCAGTAGACGCTCAAGCAGGGAACGCACTAGCAGAGAGCAAGTCATGCAGTAGCACCGCGAGCGAGTGCTAAAGCGGCAACTCTTGTAGCTGCCGGAGGTTGTGCAGCAGCAGCAGCAGCGCAAGCGAGAGCAAGAGCAGAGCAGCAGCACGAACGAAAGCAGGAGCAGTGCAGTAGCGCGACCGACAGCAAGAACAGAGCCGCAGCGCGAGCGAGAGCCGGAGCAGCTGCAGCTAGTGCCGTTGTGGAAGTCGCTGCCGAGGAAGCAACGACATGGGGGAGAGATGCCATGGATGATGTGGCCGGCGACGGCACCGTCGATGGAGACACGCCATGTCTGCTTGGTATCGAGCACCGGCAACCCCGTGAGATCGAATAAAAGATAAAATGCAGCGGTGAGTGCAGAACCTCCTTGGTGGCACCGAGTTGGCCTCGACTTCATCGAAGGAATTGGTGAGGGTGTTGCAGTTCCGGTGGGGCAGGTCAAGACGGCGCTGTGGGGATTGAGGTGGCGCGATAGACGAGGCGAATGTCGGGGCAGCTCCTTGGAGGTGGAGGACGGGGCGGCTGATCCGGCGGGACGACGAGATCGACAACGGATCCTCATTCGGTGCGGTGGATGAGGGATGACGAGCTGTTGCGGTGGACGACGTAGTCGGGGAAGAGTCTCCGGCTGGGCGGCGGTCGGGAGGCCGACGGAGGAGCATGGGGTTTCGCGGGTTTTGGCGGCCTTGGTGTACGAATGGGGGGCGAAGGGGGCGGGGGAGCCAAGCTTGGGGACACGCTTGTCCGAAATGTAGGGTAAGTTACCAGCATACCCCCACCGGTTTTGACACCGCGACGTGGAGCTTCATTTCCGGCTGAGGGGTAGAAGGGGGATTTCACGTGTCTGGGCTACGGGAGTGATTTCGGATGAGGAGGGAGTTCTTGTGCGCATCCAAATTTTGGGATAACAAGGCGCTGCGCGGGTTGAAGAAGCGGGAGTTTCAAAGCAGGTGAGACAAAAGATACTCGAGCTTGAAAATTTCGGGATAACATTGTGCGAATTCCTTGTTCGGCAGAACAAACTTAACGTGTAAAAAAACAATTCATACAAGACATAAGAGAGTCATGTCCACTTTTACTATATTGCTATAGATGTCATTGAAAAAATTACAACAAAAATGTAAAAAAATCGGGAGAACAAGATTACCCTGCACAGTACCAAATCGATTCGCACTTCCCTCAACAACAACAAAAAACAAATCAATTCCCACCAAATAAAGAGTAATGTCCCTTTTTATATGATTACATATGCCATGATCTTGAATTTCAATTTTTGAATCCACGTTATGTTGAATTCAAATATATCGTTAGGTGACCTTGCGGTTTATAATTGATGTAGTCATATATTTTGATCTTCCATCATATATGAACATTTTACTCCACCATGTGAACATATATATTATTGTCTACCATATGGACTAAATTTGAATCAATTTTCCTTATTTGAATACGATTCTTGTCAAGCTATGCAATAATTTAAATATTATCTTGATAACAAAAAACATACATATAGCAGTAATCATATTTCACTATGAACTACATGTACCATACGCTCTCCAATTCAAATACTTGTATCCATTTTATGTTGAATTCAAATCATAGTACATTATTGGTCTAGGTAGCGAGATGTTTGGGATAATCTAAACCCTGTTTTCATACGTATAATTTTTCGCTGAATTGGGACAAGTTTTGGTATAAGCCTCTTGCAAAACCGGAGATTCTCTCAACAAGCCTCATGGTTCCGAGAGGGAACGTGTCACCTTTGTGTGCGAAACGATATACGCTGCCTCCCCCTGATTTTATTTACAGAGGCAACATAGAACTATATGAGTGCCTTGTTAAAATTTGGAATTATTTCGGGTTCATTTGGCCTTTTATACACTAATTGAGTTTCTAGACTTTCAATGTGCATAATCTAAATATGAATTGCATGCACATGCTCCGGTGCACCAAAGTGGGTTGAAAAATCACATGTGTGTCTTTGGTTGAATTTCTAGGTCCCATGGAAGAAATGAGAATGAAATTAAAACATCTGGGCGACATGACTCGGCCGAGAACATCGAGAAACTTTGATTTTAAATTCATGTAAATCCAAAACTTGCCTGGAAATCATGAAACTTGGCATGGTGTCATGTCATGGCACTAACATGTTGTGGTAAAAAAGTGGGCCGATTTGGAAGCTCGTGGTTCTAAGAGGGAACGTGCCACCTTTGGGTGTGAAATGATATACGCTGCCCCCCGCTTGAGTTTCTTAACAAAGGCAACATAGAACTACATTAGTGCCCTGTTAAATTTTGGAATTATTCTAGGTTCGTTTGTCGTTTTTATACATTAATTGAGTTTCTGGTCATTTAATGTGCATAAGTCAAATTTGAACTACAAGCACATGCTCTCGTGCACCAAAGTTGGTTGAAAAATCACATTTATGCCCTCGGGTGAATTTCTAGGTCCCATGCAAGAAATGAGAGTAAAATTAAAACATCTGGGCATCGTGGCTCAGCCAAGAACATTGAGAAACTTGGTTTTAAAATTCTTGTAAATCCAAAACACGTCTAAAAATCATGAAACTTGGCATGGATGTCATGTCATGGTACTACCATGTCGTGGTAAAAAAATTGGCCGAATAGGAACATATTTTGGTATAAGATTTTGCAAACTGAAGCTTCTCTCAAGAAGGCTCGTGGTTCTGAGAGGGAACGTGCCACCTTTGAGTGCGAAATGATATACATTGTCCCCCTTTAGTTTATTTACAAAGGCAACATAGAACTACATGAGTGCCCTGTTAAATTTTAGAATTATTCCGGCTTCGTTTGGCCTTATTTACACATTAATTGAGTTTTTGGTCATTTAATGTGCATAATTCAAATTTGAACTACAAGCACATGCTCCCGTGCACCAAAGTTGGTTGAAAAATCACATTTGTGTCCTCGGGTGAATTTCTACTCCCTCCTTCCATCTATATAGGTCCTAATGCGTTTTTCGAGGCTAACTTTGACCAAACGTTAGAGCAATAATATATGACATGCAACTTACACAAAGGATACCTTCAATTTTGTATGTCAAAGGAGCTTCCAATAATATAATTTTCATAGTATACATCTCATGTGCTATTAATCTTGTCAATAGTCAAAGGTTGTCTTGAAAAACACATTAGGCCCTATATAGATGGAAGGAGGGAGTTGGTTCCATGCAAAAAATGAGAATAAAATTCAAACATCTGGGCATCGTGGCTCGGTCAAGAACATTGAGAAACTTGGTTTTAAAATTATGAAACTTGGCATGGTGTCATGTCATGGTAGTACCATGCCGTGGTAAAAAAATTGGCCAAATAGGAACAAATTTTGGTATAAGCTTCTTGCAAATCGGGGCTTCTCTCAAGAAGGCTCGTGGTTCTGGGAGGGAACGTGTCACCTTTGTGTGCATAATTAAAATTTGAAATACAAGCACATGTTCCAGTGCACCAAAGTTGGTTGAAAAATCACATGTGTGTCCTCGAGGAAATTTCTAGGTTCCATGCAAAAATGGGAATGAAATTCAAAATTCTGGGCGTCGTGGCTGGGTTGGAAACATTGAGAAACTTACTTTTTTAATTCTTGTAAATCCAAAACACGCATGAAAATAATGAAACTTGGCTTGGTGCCATGACATGGCACCAACATGATGTGGTAAATTTGCAGTCCGATTTGCGAAGGCGCACACATTAATAATCAACAAAGTCATTTTGGAACAAGTGCTATCACGTTACAATCGGAAACACAAGTATTATTGAAACCGTGGGCGTTCTACTTACTAGTACCATTTACGTGCCGCCATGCGTCCCCATTTTTTATTAGCTAGGAGGTGCCATGCAGGGTAGCTATTTGAGTACGAGAGGCGTGCGATCAGACCCCTACGCGTGCTTATCGGGAGGCTATGTCTCATCTGCCGTCCATCTCTCTCCCAAGGTCTCCATTAATGGCGCCTGAGCCTCTGTTTAATGGCGTGGCTATGTCTCACTCGACTGATATTTAAGAGAGAGAAAAGAAAATCTGAAAGCACGGATCTTGATGTAAGATACGACAGACCTATATAGCATCTACTGCGACTTATAGCAAGACTGATGAATACATAAGGACGATTAAAAAAAATTGATCAAAGAAGGGCTTGCCCCTTCCAATTTTCATTACTTAAAACCACCACAATTCACAAGAAGTTCAGCACAACTCCAGCCTAACACGAAGGACTAAAAGCTACCAGATTGAAATCGCAACATCCCAAGAGGCCAACAAAGGCCAAACATCCGCGCTAGAACCCAACATTTCACAACCGACGACACACTCCACATCCTAAACCGATTATTACATCAAAAGAAACCAGGAAACTAGTCTCTGCGGCGAGCGGCAACGAGCGCTTTCGTGTCCTCAAGATGCTGCTTGAGAACATCCATGGATTCCTCCACCAGCTGTTGGCGCTCGTTGCGGAGCATTTCATTCTCATCCATAAGTTTCTTCAACAAGGCACTGGCCTCCTCCTGCAGGTCTGCACTTCAGACAATCTTCTCCCTCAGCAGGTCGCGCTCGGCCCGGAGCCTCTCATTGCCCTCCCATAGTTGTCGGATGACGCCGGTAGCCTGTTCAAACGAGGCTATCATGTCATCCTGCAACCTCGCCGAGCCGGAGATCCGATCCATCTGGCTATGGACGATCGCATGCATGCGCCTGTAACAGTCGTCGCCTGCCCGCGAGAAATTTTCCCAGGCCGCCGCGGCGCGGCGTGACATCTCTGCTGCATTCGTGGCGCGGCGGGATATCTCTGCTGCATTCGTGGCGTGGCGGGACATCTCTGCTGCTTCCGCGGCGCGGCCGGACCAGTCTGCTGCATCGACGGCGCGGCGGGACTAAGGATGGCAATGGGTCGGGTTTGGATCAGGTTGAACAATATCAAATCCATATCCATATCCATGAAGACAGTCTTTGCCTGCCCATGAAAAAACCCATGGATGAAAAATTGTGTCCATGTCCAAATCCGATGGATATCCATATCCATTGGATATCCATTGGGTCCTCTCAAGACATATAAATAAAACTTAACACAATATTAACATAAACTCTTCCATTCTTCACCTCGTGGCAAGCTAGGCTTCACTTATGGTAAATCAACATCCAGTAACAACCTAGGATCATTTAGTATTTTTCTAATAGATGAGAATGACGAGTCATTTAAGGAGATAAAAATAAGGGAAGGGGTGTTGGAGTATGTTACAGAGGGGATTGACTGTCAACTTATAAAAGTTACGATGGGGATTGTGTGATTTCTTATGCATGTTTTAGATAAAAAAAAGTGTAAAATTGCCGTGGGACATGTGAACGTGGGGCAGGGATGGAAGATTTTCCCCCATTAAGTCATACTATCTGGTCGGGTTTGGGTATATCCATGGGTACAAGATTATATCCATGCCCTACCGACGAACAATCGGGTCGGGTTTGGGCGCCGCCCATGGACACAAAAGCATATCCAAACCCTATCCATTCGGGTCGGATATCGATGGATATCCATGTCCATGGATAAAATTGCCATCCTTAGGCGGGACCTCTGTGCTGTGTCAGCGGCGCGGTGGGACCTCTGTATTGCTACTTCCGCACGGCGGGACATGTCGGCTGCTCTCACAGCGAGGCGGGACATCTCTCGTGCTTCCGCTTCCATGCTCGCCTCTCCCTGGTGGCAATCTCCCGACCCAGAACTCACGCTGGCCATGGCAGACGCAAGGGAAGGATGCTGAATGACTTGTTTGTTTTTGTGGATGAGGAGTTGAGGAGGAATGTGCAGTCATCTTGGCATACTAGTATTTATAACCGAGTACTAATACGCTCCCAAGTGGGAAACCGTTTAGGTTGTGATCGGTGTGAACAGGTTAGCAATTCAATATAGCACGGAGTAATTTGGAATGTGATGAGACGCAAGCTCAAAATTTATTGACGGTTCTAGTTTCGAAGTGCGGCACTATTCCCGGATGGAGTACTTCTTTTTCTACTCCCTCCTTTCCGGTTTTATAGGGCTTATCTCAAAATTTTAGTTTTTCCATTTTATAAGGCTCAATTTGGTTGTCCCCAACACATGTTCAGATTCCAAGGTGCATTAAATCATTGCATGCAAGTATTAAGAGAAAATTGACCTATGCATGTACTTTATGCATGCATGCATTGCAATTAATGCATTAAACATATCTCTCAGGACTTCTCGCATGCACCATCGTGCCACCCACAAAAACTAGTACTCGTAGTTTAGTGGTACGTTATACAGGAAGAGAACAGGTGCACGCACGCACTAATCCTCTCACACACGCGTCTGTTTTTTCTTGAAAAGGACGATGATGACCCCCGGCCTCTGCATTTGGGAGTCACACATGCAAATTATTGAATATATCGAGTGCAGTGCTTTGATGTGTCGCGTCAACTCGTACATCAACGAGAAGTTTGATTGTCCTCTCCCTTGTGGACTTAACTGCACCTGCTTTTGGCTGTATGACAGGTTGGCCACACACCTGTAGGGCCCACCTATCATACACGCAAAGGCAGGAGCGTCCCTCCCTCGCCCATGAGCGTGGTGGCTAGCAAGACTAGGAGAAGCTTTCGCTACACGCTCTCTCTCCCGCATGCGGTGGACATGCAGCAGTTCAATCGGTGTCAGATGGCCAGAAGCGTACTGTAGTACTCCTCCAGTGCAATAGTATTCCATCATTGTTCGACTTCTTGAAGAGGCAAAGAGCCAAGCGTAGCTCGGATGCTCGTGTGGCAGTTTCATCTGTATAGTAGTCTAGGATAGCGGGTACCATGCCTGTAAGCTTAAAATCGTTGGGGTCGGCTCCATGCTATGTGGCCATCTCGAAGTTTAAAAAAAATAGTCTTCTGGCCCTACCCGAAAACTGTCGCGCGTACTACCCGGGAAAAGCCCCGCCCTCAACTTTTAACTACACGAAAATAGTTCGAGCTTGTTCGTTCTATATAAATACAGTACTTACTGTATGTTTATTCACCCGTGGGGTTGTTCAATTAATGGAGGGGTGGGGAGCACAAGTGAACAATATTGTAGTACTACTAGTAGTAAGTAGGATTCATACAGTAGTCCCCTTAAATAGAGAGTTTCTTTTATTTAATGCCATGTACACAAATTGAAACGCTTGTTGTGGAGAGAAAAAAGATAATCACTCCACTATATATGGACGCAGGGGCCTGAGCGCCTCCTTTACTAGGGTTGCTCTCTTCATTCTCTCATCCTCTCCAGATATACACAAGATAGCGGTAGCGACATTTTCTCTCTGCTCACCGCTGGTGACAGATCCGGCCGGATCCCTTCGGCCGGTGAGTGTAGAGGACTAAAAGGTGCATCGTTCACGCGGTCATCACCGCCGAGGGAGGAAACCCACAGCTGCCAGAGGGGCCCGATCCTCTGCCCGTGCCATTCTCTCCGACACATGGCCGGCTCGGGAGGTCCTCCGACCCTTCTTCCTCCATGCCGTATTGTTCGCAGATCCGACCTGCTGCCGCCGACATCCCGGCGACCCTCGGGTATAAGTTCTTCGAAAGCAGCCTTGCTCTATTGCCCTAGCTCCCCATGTGTCTGCATGTGCATCTTTTTCTACTCCCATTAGCTCTTCCAAAGCCACCTAAATTTTTAGTATTATTAGAGGTAAAGCTACTTCATGCATTTGAATCTAGGGCTTTGTTCAAACAATGAAGAAAGGGGGGAAGTTTTAGCATGAATCTAGGACTTGATTCAAAGAGGAAATAATATGGTGAAAGTAGTAGAGACCGGATACCCAACCGGTCTCTTGGTTGAAAAGGGAAATAATGGAAAAACACAGTACAAACTGGATAAGGAACAGATCTATTATTGGTTGAAAAAAAGATAGAAAGTGGCGGCTGGTGGACAAGTCAACAGAGTATGTCCAGGATTAGATTTGCTGCCATCACATAGTAAAAGGTCTCCAGGATTAGATTTGCTGCCCTCACATAGTAAAAGGTCTGAGGATTAGATTTGCTGCCCTCACATAGTAAAAGGTCTCCAGGATTAGATTTGCTGCCCTCACATAGTAAAAGGTCTCCAGGATTAGATTTGCTTTCCTCACATAGTAAAAGGTCTCCAGGATTAGATTTGCTGCCCTCACATAGTACAATGGCACTCCTGCTATTTTCCCCAGTATGATAAGTAAGTTGCTCCTTTACGCTGTTGAGTGTCCTGGCGTCCCCACGGTCCCATGCCCTTAAACCAACTCTTTTGCTGTTGTTGATTTACTGTGTCTGGTAAACAAGAAATGCCACCATTAAAGTAATCCCATATTTGAGGAATATCATTGTTGATCGTAATGCTTCTGGTAACATGAACCATTGCTGACGTTTTAAAATTTCTACTATCCTTGCGTGATTGCCATGAACATAATTAAGATGCTTCTTTTCATTTTGTATATGTTTCGTATATTCTTGTTGACCAACAACTGTTTACATTCTATCTTTTTGTGTAGATAGGGATATCCATTTCACCTTGTTGCTATTGTAACCTTTTGGTGAACTGCACAAAACACTTTTTTGGAATGAGTGTCTTGTGCAGTTCAACTAAAATTTCACATGGGCAACATCTCTCAATTTTGGTGGAACTGCACAAAATGGTGATGGGAGTTTCCAAAATCTCTGTCAAGTTCTGCTGGTAATCTCGTGCAACATTTTATTAGCCTTCGTAAGATGGAGCCATCACTGCCACCACAATGGCACTTTTTTTAGTGGAACTGCACAAAAGGATAAGAAAATTATAGTTGCACCTTACATGAGCAAGACAGCCAACCTTAATGTTCCTCAATTTTAGTGCAACTACTAAAGAAGAACCTGCCATCTCACAAGAGCAAGTACTTCTTGCTAGCTGAATGATGCAATCTTTGCTTCATTTCAGGTGAACTGTAGAAAAAGGCGCATGAATTGAATCATGGAACTCCAGGCAGACCTCATCCAAGTAGAGATGGAGGTTGAGTTCAAGGAGGCCACTATTAAAGCGAAATCATGCTCTCCTGTCTCCTTGTTTGTGTTGTGCAAACATGTTGTGCAAACAGGAATACTCAACTACAGATGTTGTGACGGTCAAGAGCATTCGCCAAGTTCTTCGATTGTATGACATGGCTAGCCAAGATGGATTTAATCCCGATATTCACTTTATCAAAAGGCTCTAATGGGTTGGTTCTGAATCTTGCAAGCTGGGAATCAGTGAGATGTGTAGGCATCTTTGTTGTACTTACTATTTTGATCTTATTTGTTGGTTCTGAATCTTGCAAGCTGGGAATCAATGAGATGTGTAGGCATCTTTATTGTACTTATTATTTGGATCTTATTTGTTGGTACTGAATCTTGCAAGCTGGGAAACACAGCATGATGATGCAGAGGACAACAACCATAACAAACAGTTCAAACTTGGTAGTATTATCTTTGTGAAAGTGCGACAAATGTGCTGATCGTGTGCGTCCTGAGAATAATAATTCTAATTGTTGTGCATGTTGATCATGTGGCACTGATAGAATGAGCGAATGCATTTCTTGTTTTAAGTACACATTTCTATTAAAGCTAATTAAATTTAAGTAAAGTGACCACTAACTCCTGTTATTACAGTACCAATACAGACCCGCTCGTGAACCGACGTGTGGCCGAGGGTGCATCTTCTACCGGGCGTGCAACGGACAAGGGAGGGTGGTAACTGTTGTCTCCTACACACACTCAGCTTACTGTTGAATCCAGTTCCCCAAGAGCTGAAAAACAAACTGCTACCGCCGCCTACACACTCGTTCACTTGAAGAGACTCCAATGGCGATTCGAGGGGTGAGCCTGCTGGATATGGACTTCAGCAAGGAGTTCCCTGTTGAGTTCGCCGTTCAGTTCTATGGTTGCACCAAGTTGAATGTGATGTACACCAACGATACGGACTCGGTGAAGCTCTGCCTCGCCTCAGTCCTATGGCTGCACCAGGTTCTGGAGCATTCGCCTGTTTCATCGGCAGCGCCGACTGCACCTTCGCTATGGTGGAGAGAAGGAAGAACGCGATGATTCGGCCATCTGGTGCAAAAAGCTTGTCGACATCTAGAAGCAATACAAGATCATCAGCAACGGGCAGGAGAAGGACTATGTGGTTGACCGTGCTGAGACCATCATCGACCCCTGATACGCCAACATGAAAGAAGACGACCTGGACATGTGGGAGGTACCTCTGAATCTAGCCTACATAACCTACGCGGCCAAGGACGCATACACATGCTATGACATGTACAGGCAGATCTTGGACATGAGGGCGTGTCTGCTTCCCGTAACTGATGAGTACACGGACAGCCGCAGCGTCATGATCAAGCGTGCCAGGAAGGTCTAGATGTTGTGCTTTATCTGTTTATAAGCACCTTTATCATCTGAGTGTTTCATGCATTAGCCTATGTGTCGTAATTATCTGTTTTGTCCGAAATATTTCTTTTAAGAACCCATTAACCTGATTGCTTTTTAGTGGCTATTTGCTTATGTATGTAAACTAGTTCACTTGTCCGTAAAAAAACTAGTTCACTCGGCTGTCGTGCTTTGAATCTCCTTCCTCCCAACGTATTCCCCTCCTCAGGTGGACCCAGCAGGTCTCTGAATTTTCTCCCACTTTCTTTTTTGATGTAAACTGAGTTTTCTCCCAGTACTTTCCCCTAGAACCAACTCAACTGTCCCATGTCTAGCCTAAAAAATAATAATACCCCATGTACTATTAACTCATCAAATTAAAATGATATTTTATTTCGTAAGGTGAAAGTTCTTACAAAATAATAATAATAATTGTTTATATATAACTTGGCAAGTTAACTCCTAGTGATTGCGTACATAAGCTTGCAAAGATTTTACTGACGTGCAATCATGTGTTTATGTTTTTATAACATTTCTCCATCTAGCCCAACATGATATTTTCACCCAGCCTAGCAAGTCCACGGATTTTGAGAAAATGCAAATGGGATTTAAACGGGCTACATAGATGCCACATCATTGTTTCACCCAGCCCACCAAATGGACTAAAGAAACAAAAGGACTGACGGCTAGGTCCATGGCCACAGCCCAGTTTTTTTTGTGATTTGCCAAGTAAGTCGCTTTGTCAGGCCTATTGGGCTGCAAATCTTTCAAGACGAGGAGAGCTTTCATTCGGCTGGCCGAGAAAATGGCCCATCAGTAATGAGAAATGGGATGTACATTTTTAAAACACATCAAACCAGCAATTAGCTTCAAATATCTTTTTTTCATTTCGAGATTTTAAATTACATTAATTTTTATGCATGGAGAATTTGTTGGATTTTATATTGATATACATTTATGTTTAAAATCAGTTTGAATGTGAGTCGAAATTTCGGGATTAAAAATAGTTCGGACCGCACCGAAATATGCAAAATTTCGTATAATTTTTTAACCGTGGCCACAATATGGACTGTAATGCTAAAAAAAGAATATGGGCTCCAAAAAAATCCTTAAGAATTAGCAAATGTGATGTATGTTGTTTTCCACAGATTTGAGGCTTTCCTAAAAAAAAGGTTGACGCACAAGCAGTGACTGTTGGATGTCCATCGAACGGCCGTCGTGCTTCTTCAATCTCTGCTCTTCCTGCTCCAGCCGCTCAAACAAGCGCCGGCGGGAGGACTGCCTGCCCTTCCTCCCCGCGGCCGGCTATGCTGCTGCGCAGGCCTCACCGCCCCACCATACTCCCAGCGCTGGCCTAGCCATCCCTCTACTCACCCACACCTGCTGTTATTCTCCGGTGACGGCAGATGAACCAGTAAACCCTCGTGTAGTCGTACTCCCCTCCACGTGGGAAACAACTGTCGAGTCTTCCCTGCCTCCGTGTCGTTCCCTTCCTAGGCCTCACCGTCGTCCACCGCCCTGGTGCTCTCGGCGCGGCCTGGTCAACATGGTCAACGACCGACATGCATCTGAAGTGGACTATATGTGGAGAGGCCGACAGCTGGGTCCATGGCCGCACGCAAGGAAATGCCTCCTTATTACGCGCAAAATAATGATTCCTCCACCTGACATGAGGGACCCACCGAAAGGGCCTCTGTATTTTGTGAAAAAAACGTTATTGCCGCTGACAGCTCGGACCCACCAGCTATATCTTCGCATGCAAGGAAGTGCCTCCTTATTACGCAAAAAAATGAATACTCCCCTTGTTAGCTGGGACCCAATATAGTGGCAGGCTAACTTGTGGGCCTACTCAGTTGATGGGGACGGAGGGCTTTGTCAACTTAGTCAATATATGCACGATTCTAGCTCCAGTGACCGTACGATGTCCATCCAACGGCCGTAGTGCTTCTTCAACCTCTGGTCTTCTTGCTCCAGCCGCCCAAACCAGCGCCGGTCGTGCCTCGTGCTCTTGCCTCCCGTGGCCGGCTGCAATGCGACGGAGGCCTCACCGCCCCCTACTACTCCCACCGCTGGCCAGGCCATCCCTCTACTCACCCACACCCCCTGTTATTCTGCGGCGACGGCAGCCTCACACCGCAGCGAACCAGTGAACCCTCGTACTCCTCTACGCGTGGGCATCCACTGCCGCGTCTTCCCCGGCTCCGCGTCGTCCCCTTCCTAGGCCTCGCCGTCGTCCACCGCACTGGTGCTCTCAGCGCGGCGTGGTCAACATGGTCAAGGAACGGCTTCCATCGGACGTAGACTATACGTGGAGAGGCTGACAGCTGGGTCCATGGCCGCAGCAAGGAAGTGCCTCCTTATTATGTGCAAAATAATTATTCCTCCACCTGACAGCGGGGACCCACCGGATGGGCCACCGTATTTCGCGAAAAAAATGTTTCCCCCCTGACTGCTGGGACCCACCAGCTACACCTTCGCATGCAAGGAAGTGCGTTCGGGCAAAAAAACAAAACAATTCGCCCCCCTGACTGCTGGGACCCACCAGCTACATCTTCGCACGCAAGGAAGTGCCTGACAGTCGGGACCCACCTGGTTGAAGCGTACGTAGCATTGTCATTCTGGTCGCGAACGTGTACGTACATATATACTGGTCGATGTTGAGGCGCACACGTGTCGTAGTAGAGGCGCGCACGTAGCATGTACACGTACGTACAGCGGCCAGGGTGCAAGAAAGAAAATACGGCCATGTACATACATACGGGCAGGGTCTCGAACGCCTACTCGCGCATACATACGGCCAGGGCTCATGTACATGGCTGGGTCGGAACGGAGAAACAGCGTCGTCGTCGTGTTCATGGGGAGGCAGCATCATTGTCGTGTTCATGGGGAGGCAACGGAATGTGCCGTGTTCATGGGGAGGCAATGGAATGCGTCGTGTTCATCGGGTGGCAACGGAACGCGTGGGAGCCAACCGGCTGGGTCGGAACGGAATGCGTGGTCGTGTTCATCGGGAGGGCTTGGACGGAACATGCGATGTAAACGAGACCTGAACGGGCTCCTGTTGATTGGGAGGGGTCTGGCGTACCGCAAAACGGAGGAAACGGACCTCCTATGGTCGAAACGGGGGTCATGTTGATCAGGAGGGGTGTGGCGTACCGCAAAACGGACAAAACGGACCTCCTATGGTCGAAACAGGGGTCCTGTTGATCGGGAGGGGTGTGCCGTACCGCAAAATGGACGAAACGGACATCCTACGATCGAAACGAGGGTCCTTTTCATCGGGAGGGGTGTGACGTACCGCAAAACGGGACTCCACGGGATACTGTTCATCTCCACCGTCAACCTCCTCCAGCCTCCACGGGCTCCTGTTCATCCAGCCTCCTCCGCGCGCTACTCCACCGGCTACTGTTCAACCACCCCTCCACCGTCTACTGTTCATCCAGCCCTCCACACCACGGGGTCATGTTCAACCACCCCTCCACGGGCACCCCTCCACCGTCTACTGTTCATCCAGCCCTCCACCACACCACGGGGTCCTGTTCATCCAGAGGCAACGCCACCGCTCACTGTTCATCCAAACCCCCCGCAACACTCACTATTCATCCTAGAGGCAGCATCGATCGGCTTTAGTTAGCAGCAGTAGCGAAGGAATTGCTCGATCGGGTTCAGTTAACAGCCATCGATCGATCGCTCGGGTTCAGTAACACGTAGCCTGCAATGCAATCGCTCGGGTTTAGTTAGAGCCCAACGCCTCGCTCGGGTTCAGTTAGAGCCAACGCCTCGCACACTCGTGCGTACGTGTACGAGAGAAACACGCATCGCTCGGCCCCCGACCTCCCACCATAACCGGGAACTCCCCGAAATTTTCCTCCCCCTCGCTCCTACCACGGTTTTTTCCATCATGGACGACCGAAGGAATGTCATGCAGCTGCGTCTCCCACCCGCTCAGAACGAAAAGCCCATTTTCTGTCATGATTTTTTGTCATAGAAGTAGGAGCCCACCACATCTTTGATGATACCGGGTTTTGTCACAATTATCGTCATAGCAGTGTCATATGTATGACAGAATGTTTTTTCATTCGGCCCAAAATGTCACGGATGTGTCTTTTTTTGTAGTGCTCCCTGAGTCCAATTCAGTTTGGGCAAGGGGGGGCGCCCCTCTCACGTGGCCTTTCTCCTCTCCTCCAATAAGGCCCAATAGGCCCAATACCTCTCCCGGGGGGGTTCCGGTAACCTCCCGGTACTCCGGAAAAATGCCCGAACCACTCAGAACCATTCCAATGTCCGAATGCAACCTTCCAATATATGAATCTTTACCTCTTGACCATTTCGAGACTCCTCGTCATGTACGGGATCTCATCCGGGACTCTGAACAAACTTTGGTCATTGAGGGAGTCCTAGATTAGGGGGTCTTCAGACAGCCGGATTATATACTTTGGCCGGACTGTTGGACTATGAAGATACCAGATTGAAGACTTCGTCCCATGTCCGGGTGGGACTCTCCTTTGCGTGGAAGGCAAGCTTGGCAATTCGGATATGAAGATATCCTCCCGTGTAACCAACTCTGTGTAACCCTAGCCCCCTCTGGTGTCTATATAAACCGGAGGGTTTAGTCCGTAGGACAACAACAATCATAATCATAGGCTAACTTCTAGGGTTTAGCCTCTACGATTTCGTGGTAGATCAACTCTTGTAATACTCATATCATCAAGATCAATCAAGCAGGAGGTAGGGTATTACCTCCATCGAGAGGGCCCGAACCTGGGTAAACATTGTGTCCCATGCCTCCCGTTACCATCTGCCTTAGACGCACAGTTCAGGACCCCCTACCCGAGATCCGTCGGTTTTGACACCGACATTGGTGCTTTCATTGAGAGTTACGCTGTGTCGTCACCACAAGGCTTGATGGCTCCCTCGATCATCGGCAACGATGCGGTCCAGGGTGAGGTTTTTCTCCCCGGACAGATCTTCATATTCGGTGGCTTTGTGCTACGGGCCAACTCGCCTGGCCATCTGTAGCAGATCAAGAGCTACGCCCCCGGCCATCAGGTCAGGTTTGGAAGCTTAAACTACACTGCCGACATCCGCGGAGACTTGATCTTCGACGGATTCGAGCCCATGTCAGGTGCACCGCACAGTCTCGACAAGCATGACTTAGCTCTGCCGTCAGATGGTGTTCGGGAGATCACACCTGTGGCTACTCTGGCCTTCGATCCGGAGCAGATTGTGCCGTCCAAGAACGTGTGGGTAAACCCCACCACGGAGGCCGCACACTCAGCGGCGATAGAGCCAAATATTGACTTCACTCCCTATGAGACATGTGTTGTCGGACCCTTGGATTCATCCCCGACCACATGCTCTAAACCACCCGCTTCCATGCCTATCGAATCTGATTGTCATGGAGTTCACCTCTGCAGATATCTTTCAACACTCGCCTTTGGGAGACTTGCTAGATTCATTGAAATCTCTCTCCTTGTCAGGAGACCCTCGGCCGAACTATGTCCGGCTTGAGTGGGAAGTGGACGACGTAGAAATTCATTCCCCACCCACCACCCACTTAATAGCCACTATCAACGACTTAACCAACATGCTTAATTTCGGCTCCGAAGACATCGACGGTATGGACGATGATGCAGGAGAGAAACATGAACCACCGCCCACAAGGCACTGGACGGCCACTTCATCACACGATATATACATGGTGGATACACCCAAAGAAAACCATGACAAGGAACAGAGGGATGCAGTGGAGGGTAACCCCCTCGAGAAGCAGCCAAAGCAACGACGTAGGTGCCGCTCCAAATCCCACCTCGGCAAAAATAGCGATAACAGCGCAGGAAAGAATAATACCCCGGACGACTCCAAAGCAAACGATGACCACATGCACCCAGCGATAGAGTAGGATGAACTAGCGGACACCGAACATAGTACGGAACCGTTGCCCGATCACGACGATGCTGAGGGCAAAGCTCACCAACCTGTCTCTGGAGAGGAGAACAGTCCGTACAACGATGCACACATCATCCCGGAAAGGCACTTGGAGCAAGAGAACCTCCATAGAAGGCTTATTGCCACCGCGAGGAGTTGAAAGAAGCAGAAGCAAAGGCTTAAAGCCGCGCAAAATACACTCAACAGTAGATGGAACAAAGTGCTCGACACTGAAGAAAAGCACGGTGGCAGTTGCCACACAAAGAGCTATCCAAAGCACAAGTTGTTGCCTGAATTCGATGACGAGGCTTTAGAGCCTACACAGCCAAAAAATAAAATGGTCAATCAGCCGGATCGACCACCCCATGGCCGCGATAGGGCAGCTAACGATGTCGAACATAAGTCGGCGCACAATTTATGTGAGGACTTGCACCAAAAAGCAGGTCTGACCAGATCCATCTACGGATCTCGGAAGCGTGCTCCGGCACAGAATCAAAAAAGAACACTACAACCGTCAAAACGCCATGGCACATCCAAACACAGGGGTGCCGCACACCCCTATGCTTCACCGATGAGGTGCTGGATCATGAATTCCCCGAAGGATTCAAACCCGTGAACATAAGTGCATACGACAAAATGACAGACCCTGGGGTCTGGATTGAGGACTTTATCCTTCATATCCACATGGCTCGCAGAGATGATCTCCATGCCATCAAATACTTACCCCTCAAGTTGAAGGGACCACCTCGGCACTGGCCGAAGAGCCTCCCCAAAAACTCAATTGGAAGTCGGGAAGAGCTCGAAGATGCTTTAGGGATATTTTTCAAGGGACCTAAGTCTGACCTCCGGATGCAGACGACCTTAGTCATATAATTCAACAGCCCAGAGAGTCATCCCGAAAGCTTTGGAACAGATTCATCACTAAGAAGAATCAAATTGTCGACTGCCTAGAGCCGAAGCCTTAGCGGCTTTCAAACACAGTGTCCGGGACGAATGGCTCGCCAGACACCTCGACCAGGAGAAACCAAGGACAATGGCAGCCCTAACAAACCTTATGACCCACTTTTGCGCGGGCGAAGATAGTTGGCTGGCCCGTAGCGGCACCAGCGACCCATGCACATGCGAAGTTAGGGATGGCAATGGAAAACAATGATGCAATAAAAGCAAGCGTCGAAACAAGGAAGACAGCCCAGACAACACGGCGGTAAACGCCGGATTCAGGAGCTCTTTACTCGGTCAACGGAAAAAGCCATTTAAAGGCAGCAGAGATGGACTGTCCAGCCTAAAAAAGATTCTAGACAGATTATGTCAGATTCATGGCACCTCCGACAAACCGGCAAACCACACCAACAGGGAATGTTGGGTCTTTAAGAAGGCGGCAAGCTAAACACCGACCACAAGGGGAGGGAGACGCCAAGCGAAGACGAGGATGAGCCTCGTCAGCCGAACACTGGGGGACAGAAAAAATTCCCACCAGAGGTCAAAATAGTGAACATGATTGATGTCTACTACACAACTTTCTTCTTGTAGACATTGTTGGTCCTCCAATTGCAGAGGTTTGTAGGACAGTAGCAAATTTCCCTCAAGTGGATGACCTAAGGTTTATCAATCCATAGGAGGCATAGGATGAAGATGGTCTCTCTCAAGCAACCCTGCAACCAAATAACAAAGAGTCTCTTGTGTCCCCAACACACCCAATACAATGGTAAATTGTATAGGTGCACTAGTTCGGCGAAGAGATGGTGATACAAGTGGTATATGGATAGTAGATATAGGTTTTTCAATCTGAAAATATAAAAACAGCAAGGTAACTAATGATAAAAGTGAGCGTAAACGGTATTGCAATGCGTTGAAACAAGGCCTAGGGTTCATACTTTCAGTAGTGCAAGTCCTCTCAACAATAATAACATAATTGGATCGCATAACTATCCCTCAACATGCAACAAAGAGTCACTCCAAAGTCACTAATAGCGGAGAACAAATGAAGAGATTATGGTAGGGTACGGAACCACCTCAAAGTTATTCTTTCCAATCAATCCGTTGGGCTATTCCTATAAGTGTCACAAACAGCCCTAGAGTTCGTACTAGAATAACACCTTAAGACACAAATCAACCAAAACCCTAATGTCACCTAGATACTCCAATGTCACCTCAAGTATTCGTGGGTATGATTATACGATATGCACCACACAATCTTAGATTCATCTATTCAACCAACACATAGAACCTCAAAGAGTGCCCCAAAGTTTCTACCGGAGAGTCAAGACGAAAACGTGTGCCAACCCCTATGCATAGGTTCATGGGCGAAACCCGCAACTTGATCACCAAAACATACATCAAGTGGATCAATAGAATACCCCATTGTCACCACGGGTATCCCATATCCCACGCAAGACATACATCAAGTGTTCTCAAATCCTTAAAGACTCAATCTGATAAGATAACTTCAAAGGGAAAACTCAATCCATTACAAGAGAGTAGAGGGGGAGAAACATCATAAGATCCAACTATAACAGAAAAGCCCGCGATACATCAAGATCGTACCACCTCAAGAACAAGAGAGAGAGAGAGAGAGAGAGAGAGAGAGAGAGAGATCAAACACATAGCTACTGGTACATACCCTCGGCCCCGAGGGATAACTACTCCCTCCTCGTCATGGAGAGCACTGGGATGATGAAGATGGCCATCGGAGAAGGAGTCCCCCCTTCGGCAGGGTGCCGGAACGGGTCTAGATTGGTTTTCGGTGGCTATAGAGGCTTCTGGCGGCGGAACTCCCGATCTATTGTCGTCCCCGATGGTTTTAGGGTATATTTGTATATATAGGAGGAAGAAATACGTCAGGGGAGCCACGAGGGGCCCACGAGGGTGGAGGGCGGGCCCAGGGGGGTGGGCGCCCCCCTGCCTCCTGCCTTCCTCGTTGCTTCCCTTACGTACACCCCAAGTCTTTTGGATTGCTTTCATTCAAAAAATAAGTTCCGTGAAGTTTCAGGTCAGTTGGACACCGTTTGATTTTCCTTTTCTGTGATACTCTAAAATAAGGAAAAACAGGAACCGACACTGGGCTCTGGGTTAATAGGCTAGTCCCAAAAGTAATATAAAAGTGTTTACTAAAGCCCATAAACATCCAAAACACATAATATAGTAGCATGGAACAATCAAAAATTATAGATACGTTGGAGACATATCAGCATCCCCAAGCTTAATTCCTGCTCGTCCTCGAGTAGGTAAATGATTAAAAAAGAATTTTTGATCTGGAATGCTACTACCTGTCGGTGTCAAAACCGGCGGATCTCGGGTAGGGGGTCCCGAACTGTGCGTCTAAGGCAGATGGTAACAGGAGGCAGGGGACACGATGTTTACCCAGGTTCGGGCCCTCAGGATGGAGGTAATACCCTACGTCCTGCTTGATTGATATTGATGATGAGTATTACAAGAGTTAATCTACCACGAGATCGTAGAGGCTAAACCCTAGAAGCTAGCCTATGGTATGATTGTATGTATATTATCTATCGACTAGCCTAACCTTGGTTTATGTAATGCACCAGAGGCCTAGGATAACAAGAGTCGTAGCCGAATACGCCGGTGGGGGAGGAGTCCTTGTCTTGATCACCAAGTCTTGTGGAATCTTCCTTGTATGCGGCAGCTGTCCGGACTGGCCCATGAGTATACGGCCATGGGGGTCCTCGGCCCAATCCAACTGATTGGGAGATGACGTGATGAGTACCCCCTAGTCTAGGACAGCGTCACTACCTAACATATTTATCCATGTATATTCTCTTCATTGTGGCAAGAATATTTAGATCCACAAGATTCAAGACAAAAGATTTATATTGACATAAAAATAATAATACTTCAAGCATACTAACAAAGTAATTATGTCTTCTCAAAATAACATGGCCAAAGAAAGCTATCCCTACAAAATCATATAGTCTGGCTATGCTCCATCTTCACCGACGAGTTTACACGTCGGGTATCCAAGGATCCCCTTTAAGTTTTCGGCCTTTATCAATGCCTTGTTATTTTTGTGCCACACCTCGGGTTTGAAGTTGTTCCCGGGAGGCAGTTTCCTCTTGCATCTGAGCTCTAATGTCAGACTGCATTCGAGGTATCTTTTGCAGCCGAGCACCAATGTCGGACTGCTTCCGAGCTCCAACGCCGAAATGTATCCGAGCTCCAACGCCGGACTGTGTCCAAGCTCCAACGTCGGACTATATCCAAGAAGTCATAGATCATCTTGGTCCAAAAAAGTTGAAGGAGTTTAGCCGAGCTTAATGCCGGAAATGCCCTCTATGGAGCTAGCCGCTAGCGCCCGAGCTTTATGCCGGACTGCTTCCAAGGTGGTGCACCACCCCGACCGCGGGCTGATTTATTGTGAATATTTTTAACTGGTGCAGTTTATTCTCTACCGATGTATATCCAGTAGCCCTCAAGGTGTGTATCAGTCTAAAACCCGAGATGCACCTAGAGGCAAGCATAAAACCGCTATTACTAGTAGCCCCTGAGACTCAGGTCGATGCACGAAATCGGCCTGAGGATCAACTCCTACCTCGATAGCATGCATAGGAATAAAAATGCAGTGTAATATATTAGAGATAATAGTGATTGGAGAACGGGCCCCTAAGAGAAGGTCATGAGAAGTCGCCATGATATATAGCTTGATGCTAGATAGGTCCAGATGGTACTTATTGCTATCCGAAGACGCGCTTCCCATAGTTCGATCAAGACGAATACTGAGCCCTTTGAATTTTCTGCATTGAATAGGCAATGCAGTAGCCCCCGAGACACTGGTCGGGTGGCAACACCAGATCAGGGGATCGATGTGCCCCTTTAATATTTGTAAATAATGAGCGCAAAGCCCAGTAGCCCCTGAGCCTTAATGTGGGCACGGGTGGCCGAATTGAGGATCGATATCCAAAGTAAAATCACAGATTATGTGTAATGATTCTATGTATCCAAGTACTTTACATCATTATTTTGACTCCATTGTGACCGTTTATCAGTTGAAAGTGGCCCATCGTCGGCTTCTACCCCTTGGTAGATACTACATAGGGTGTTTCCACAATAACAAAGGAACCCTTAGCCGACGTCTCGGTGCCCGAAGGCAGTTGTGTTAGCGGAAATGAGGCAATCAGATATGCGGGCTTTAAACTTTTGCTTAGTCATAGGAGCTTTAAACTGGGGAAGCTAGCTATGAGCCCCCGGTTACTTTTCAGCGACATCTGAGGTCAGGCTGTAAACACTTCGGCCAATGTTATGAACGGCCCGTCATTTAACATAGTCATCGGATCGCTGACCAGTTTACGTCTATTGTGACAGTCAGTTTTCGGCTTTCTCCACTGAGGTGCTTGACCATGCGAGCTGGAAGCACAATCCCAGTGGCTCTCCCTTTGCACACCTAGCCGAACAAAGCGGAACGTAGGAGGCACGCACAGGAGCCGGGCAACCCAACTATTGACCGAAGACAGAATTCGAAACTGATGCATATGTAGCACTATCCGAGAATGTTTTTGCCGAATCCCTAAAGGTGTCCGGCGTTGCACTGCAAGACTAATGCTGGAAACGCACAAATAGTTTAAAAGTGCCATAGGCTCGAAAAGCCAAAAAACTTATTCAAAAGTTTAATGTCCCAACTAGATCAAGTGTTCGGTGCCAATCCGAAAATTGGACTTGAAAAAAGTGCTTCTGCCGTGCTTTAACATGACACATCCTATCTCAAGACTTCAAGCGGGTCAGCCTACAGCTTCAACCTCCTATCCCGAAGGCGGAGTACTTCTCATTAGGCCAGTTTAGCAAACTAAACTCTAGCGGTTTCGAGAGAGAAATTAGGCTCCCCAGCTAGTGACCACATACTTGTGTCGAAAAAAGGAATGATAGATAATAACAATAATAATAATAATAAAAAACTTTGCAACGACTAAGAAGAAAAACACTTATTATAAAACGGCTCATATAAACTTAAGATCCCCCAAGTGACTTGGGTAAAAGAATGATTGCATGTACCGAAGTACTTATATCATATCTATGTTCACTCGAATTTTAAATGCGTCTTAACCGACCGTCGGCTTCTCCCTCTTCGGTCAAGGACCGAAAAGTGTTATGTACTCCACCTGTCGAGAATATCGACGATGTTTCCAATAACCAGGCAATCAGGCCATAAGGCTGTAACAGACAAAGCGCGCTTAGGGAACTTATGCTATATTACTTCGAAGTGTAAGAAGCATCTTCGAATAAAATAGTACCCCGCCGATACCTTTCTTCGGTGCTCATTGTTACTATGAGACTTGTGCAATAGATTTTTTGTACTCATGGGTTTCGTTGTGTGCCGACCATCATTGAAAACTATAAGAGCGCTAGCTTTCGGCTTCACCCAATCTGAGGTCCGGCTCGGATGACCCGATCGTGACAATAGCAGAGGTGCTCCCTTTACACCCTAGCCGAACAATCGGGAACGTAGGGGTAAATACAGGAGCGAGGCAACTCAGCTTGCAAATCGCTTAAGTCAATATGGTGAATATTGTGGCGTAATACACGAACAAGGAACGAAGCCATACACGTATAATCATATGCAAGAGGAAAGGCTTCATGAAGGAAGCCCCCCAAGTGAACTGGGTATTTGAATTTGTGCGTCACAAACAAAGTTTGGACAAGGAAATTTTTACAAGCAACTTTTTTTCCAAAAAGGTATAATGCTTGGTCGAACCGAACACAAGTTAAAAATTTAAAACTTTGAGCATGAAGGCAACTTACCTGGTTAATGTGTTCGACATTGATGACACGGTCTGAGCTTCATGCAGGACAAGGTTCCATCCCCCAAGCCGGTCCCGAGGTGGCAGAGCAAAGAGCTCGGCACTCCGAAGTGGTGACATACCACGATCAATGCAGGCCGTAGAGTGATGTTGAAGTCCCCGACATGGGGTAATGAAGTGTTGACGAAGCCCCCCGTCCAGCCGAGGTGACGTGGTATGTCAGTACGCCGAGTTGATGATACTGCCCAACCCGGATTATTTTCCTGTGCACAAAAATAGTGCAAACTGGAGATATTAGTAATAATAATAATTTTAAAAAATCGTTGCATAATAAATAATTTATGCAAAGTGAGTAATAAAAGAAATATGGCCTGGCGCCGAAGTCAATGTAGATGCAGGGCGTCGGCATGATGCGGTAAAGGCGTGGCAAAGTCTGAATTCACAGGTCGGTCCGAGTTCCGGATGCGGTGTTCGCCGGACCATGTATGGAAACTGACCGAACCAACCGTCGTTAATGCAGCCACCATTTGATAGACCTGTGTACATATGATGGACAAACCAGAGTAATAATTCCTTGGGAAAAATGAACCCAAACAAGCAAAAAATACTAGGATTAATAGCACCTGGTTTATTTGTTGTAGCAATCCGAAGAAAGGTGATTCCCAAAATTGGGACTCGATCCGCACACCCATTGCCTGATGGGCGATAAAGCGACGGCATGGCGATGCTGGCAAAGGTTGGCTCGCCGAGGCAAAGCCCTTGGTCCATCTAATATGACGGAGCTGGTCGGCTAGTGACGTTGAAGTCTCCGGAGTATAGGTTGATGAAGAGATGGCGAAGCCCCCGGTCCAGCCGAGATGTCGAAGCCTCGATGTTAGCCGATGAGTCAAAGTAGGTCGGTGTGATGGACACTGGCTTGAAGGAGCAACAGTGCGGCCCTGCCGATGCGGGTCGTGACGTGGTCAATGTCGGCATGATGAAGTGATCGTGCGGCGATGTCGGTGTGCCCGCTCCGTGTAATCCGTGGGGCGGCGATGTTGGTGATGATTTATCCTTTGCGACACCGAATGCTTGTTTGGCTTGCCGAGATGATGATCCGAAGAAGTTGAGCTCGACTCAACAAAGTGATGACATGTCTAGCGCAGGTCGGCAGCCATGGAGCAATATTGCCGGACTAGTTTGACACCAGCATGATGTTGAAGATCATGTTCAAAAGATTTTAAAGTTAGTGGGATGTGTTCGGGAACAAAACACAACACCCCATACAAAACTTCCTTCAAAAAGGATGTCTGAAATCCCGTTCATAAAAAAGATGAAGTCGGGTCGAATTCGTTTTCGCGCAGAAAACAGATCCGAAAAGTGATGCACTAATCGGAAGGTTCCCGGAGTTTGGACGGTTGGATCGAGCTGAAATTTTGAGGGTGGTAGATATAGGAATTCTGCAACAGATCAAAAGTTGGATCTTCCAAAGGACGTCCGAGCTAGAAGTTGGACACCACGCCCGAAACTCATCCAGATTCTCGTCCAGGTTTGACAGGGCTCCGGTATATCGTAGATTATCAGAGATTCCTTCATCGGAACTCGACGAAATTTTCCAGGGTTGTTGTAGACTCGATTTCGCACAATTCCACCGAATCGGTCGGTGAAACGACACTCGAGGAGGCGGTGGCAGCGAATACACGTTCACTATCCAGAAAAACAGCACGGTCGCCCGAGGGCAATGTTGAGGTTGAGCCCCCGAGCTCTATGGATGATTCCTCCATGATCTTGATAGAGATCGGAGTTGGTGTTGATGAAGGCCCTCATCCAAAAATGACGATCGGAGGTAGGGCGCAGTCCTTGGTCGAAGCAAGGTGACCAGTTGAGCTGGTGACTACGATGCCGAAGTCACAGTTGATCTGCAGGTGAGCCATCGACCTTTTGCCGATCACATAGAGGAACTCTCAATGAAAGTACCAATGTCGGTGTCAAAACTGGCGGATCTTGGGTAGGGGGTCTCGAACTGTGCGTCTAAGGCGGATGGTAACAGGAGGCATGGGACACGATGTTTACCCAGGTTCGGGCCCTCTTGATGGAGGTAATACCCTACATCCTGCTTGATTGATATTGATGATGAGTACTACAAGAGTTGATCTACCACGAGATCATAGAGGCTAAACCCTAGAAGCTAGCCTATGGTATGATTGTATGTATATTATCTATCGACTAGCTTGGCCTTGGTTTATATAATGCACCAGAGGCCTAGGATAACAAGAGTCCTAGCCGAATACGCCGGTGGGGGAGGAGTCCTTGTCTTGATCACCAAGTCTTGTGGAATCTTCCTTGTATGCGGCAGCTGTCCGGACTGGCCCATGAGTATACGACCATGGGGGTCCTCGGCCCAATCCAACTGATTGGGAGATGACGTGATGGGTACCCCCTAGTCTAGGACAGCGTCACTACCTAACATATTTATCCATGTAATTCTCTTTATTGTGGCAAGAATATTTAGATCCATAAGATTCAAGACAAAAGTTTAATATTGACATAAAAATAATAATACTTCAAGCATACTAACAAAGCAATTATGTCTTCTCAAAATAACATGGCCAAAGAAAGCTATCCCTACAAAATCATATAGTCTGGCTATGCTCCATCTTCACCACACAAAATATTTAAATCATGCACAACCCCGATGACAAGCCAAGCAATTGTTTCATACTTTTGATGTTCTCAAACTTTTTCAATCTTCACGCAATACATGAGCATGAGCCATGGACATAGCACTATAGGTGGAATAGAATGGTGGTTGTGGAGAAGACAAAAAGGAGAAGATAGCTCACATCAACTAGGCGTATCAACGGGCTATGGAGATGCCCATCAATAGATATCAATGTGAGTGAGTAGGGATTGCCATGCAATGGATGTACTAGAGCTATAAGTGTATGAAAGCTCAACAAAAGAAACTAAGTGGGTGTGCATCCAACTCGCTTGCTCACGAAGACCTAGGGCATTTTGAAGAAGCCCATCATTGGAATATACAAGCCAAGTTCTATAATGAAAAATTCCCACTAGTATATGAAAGTGACAACATAGGAGACTCTCTATCATGAAGATCATGGTGCCACTTTGAAGCACAAGTGTGGTAAACGGATAGTAGCATTGCCCCTTCTCTCTTTTTCTCTCATTTTTTATTTTATTTTTTTATTTGAGCCTTCTCTGTTTTTAATGGCCTCTATTATCATTTTTTATTTGGGCTTCTTTGGCCTCTTTTATTTATTTATTTTTGTCCGGAGTCTCATCCCGACTTGTGGGGGAATCATAGTCTCCATCATCCTTTCCTCACTGGGACAATGCTCTAATAATGATGATCATCACACTTTTATTTTCTTACAACTCAAGAATTACAACTCGATACTTAGGACAAGACATGACTCTATATGAATGCCTCCGGTGGTGTACCGGGATGTGTAATGACTCATGAGTGACATGTATGAAAGAATTATGAATGGTGGCTTTGCCACAAATACGATGTCAACTACATGATCATGCAAAGCAGTATGACAATGATGGAGCGTGCCATAATAAGCGGAACGGTGGAAAGTTGCATGGCAATATATCTCGGAATGGCTATGGAAATGCCATAATATGTAGGTATGGTGGCTGTTTTGAGGAAGGTATATGGTGGGTTTATTATACCGGTGAAAGGTGCACGGTATTAGAGAGGCTAGCAATGGTGGAAGGGTGAGAGTGCTTATAATCCATGGACTCGACATTAGTCATAAAGAACTCACATACTTATTGCAAAAATCTATTAGTTATTGAAACAAAGTACTACGCGCATGCTCCTAGGGGGATAGATTGGTAGGAAAAGACCATCGCTCGTCCCCGACCACCACTCATAAGGAGGACAATCAATAAATAAATCATGCTCCGACTTCATCATCTAACGGTTCACCATACGTGCATGCTACGGGAATCACAAACTTCAACACAAGTATTTCTCAAATTCACAACTACTCAACTAGCATGACTCTAATATCACCATCTCCATATCTCAAAACAATTATCAAGTATCATACTTCTCATAGTATTCAATGCACTTTATATGAAAGTTTTTATTATATCCCTCCTGGATGCCCATCATATTAGGACTAAATTCATAACCAAAGAAAATTACCATGATGTTTAGGACTCTCAAAATAATATAAGTGAAGCATGAGATTTCATCTATTTCTACAAAATAAATCCACCACCGTGCTCTAAAAAGATATAAGTGAAGCGCTAGAGCAACAACAAACTGCTCCGAAAGATATAAGTGAAGATCAATGAGTAGTTAAATAATTATTTAGCTATGTGAAGACTCTCTAAGATTTAATAATTTCAGATCTTGGTATTTTATTCAAACAGCAAGCAAAACTAAATAAAATAAAATGATGCTCCAAGCAAAACACATATCATGTGGTGAATAAAAATATAGCTCCAAGTAAAGTTACCAATGAATGAAGACGAAAGAGGGGATGCCTTCCGGAGAATCCCCAAGCTTAGGCTCTTGGTTGTCCTTGAATATTTCCTTGGGGTGCCTTGGCCATCCCCAAGCTTAGGCTCTTCCATCTCCCTATTCCATAATCCATCGAATCTTTACCCAAAACTTGAAAACTTCACAACACAAAACTTAACAGAAAACACGTAAGCTCCGTTAGTATAAGAAAATAAATTACCACTTCAAGGTACTGTAATGAACTCGTTATTTATTTATATTTGTGTTAAACCTACTGTATTCCAACTTTTCTATGGTTCATAAACTCTATTACTATCCATAGATTCATCAAAATAAGTAAACAACACACAAAAAACAGAATCTGTCAAAAACAGAACAGTCTGTAGTAATCTGGATCAAACGTATACTTATGGAACCCCAAAAATTCTAAAATAAATTGCTGGACCTGAGTAATTTATCTATTAAGCATCTACAAAAATAATTAACTAAATATCACTTTCCTAATAAAAATGGCAGCAATTCTCGTGAGCGCTAAAGTTTCTGTATTTTATAGCATGATCAGCAAGACTTTCCCCAAGTCTTCCCAAAGGTTCTACTTGGTACAAAAACTAATTAAAAGCATAAAACCACATATAAACCAAGGCTAGATGAATTATTTATTACTAAACACGAAAAAAAGCAAGGAATAAAAATAAAGTTGGGTTGCCTCCCAACAAGCGCTATCGTTTAACGCCCCTAGCTAGGCATGATGATTTGAATGATGCTCACACAAAGGATAAGAATTGAAACATAAAGAGAGCATCATGAAGAACATGACTAGCACATTTAAGTCTAACCCATTTCCTATGCATAGGGATTTTGTGAGCAAACAACTTGTGGGAACAATAATCAACTTGCATAGGAAGGTAAAACAAGGATAACTTTAAATCTTTAAGCACATAGAGAGGAAACTTGATATTATTGCAATTCCTATAAGAATATATTCCTCCCCCATAATAATTTTCAGTAGCATCGTGAATGAATTCAACAATATAACTATCACATAAAGCATTCTTTTCATGATCTACAAGCATAGAAATTTTATAAATCTCCACATAAGCAAAATTCTTCTCATTCGGAATAGTGGGAGTATCATAAGAGACTTGAATACTATAAATTGATTCCACATTAAAAGAGTAATGTTCAGAAAAAGGGTAATAATAATAATGACAAGTTTTATAAATATAATCATCACTACTTTTATAGCATAAGTATCATCACAATAATTATCATAAGTAGCAACTTTATTCTCATCATAATCGATTGAAACCTCTTCGAAGATAGTGGAATCATTACTAAATAAAGGCATGACCTCTCCAAATCCACTTTTATCAATATAATCATCATAAGTAGGAGGCATGCTATCATCATAATAAATTTTCATATCAAAACTTAGGATACTACAAATATCATCTTCATTAAACATAGCTTCCCCAAGATTGGGACAAACATTAATTGCAGCAAATATATTCTCAAAAACATCATCTTCATCAAACATAGCATCCCCAAGCTTGGGCCTTTTCACATCGTAAGCATAATCACTCTCATAATTAATAGTATGGATATCACCAATAGTATAGCAATTATCATATTCTTCCAAGCAAGTGCCAAAAAGATTTTCAAGATCATAAGAAGTATCATTATCTTCCACAATTATATTTCCATGAGGCACAACAGTAATAGAAGCAGCATTATTTGGGAGAGATATCTTTTTACCTCTCTTCCTTTTTCTTTTCTTCTTCTTCACCACATCATGTGTGGGTTCAATCCTCTTTTTGGAGCTCCTTATTAATGAGATTGGTTGAATAGAAGGCTCCTCCTCGTTACCTGATTCATCATAAGAAATAATAGAAGGGTATTGGGAAGTCTCTTCCCTTTCATTAGTATTCCCTTCATCTCCTATTTCTTTTCTTTTATTTATGTAGTTGGCAATATAAGGATTTTCAATACAATTCACCGCACAATACATATAAATTTCCTCTAGATCAAAGCCAAGAAGTTTATCACAGGCAAATATTTGAAGATAGTTAATTATACGTTTAATTTCTTCGTAACCCATAAGCAAACTAAGTTCATTATAATGTGCAAGGGAAATAAAGTCATGACAATTTTTTGACACGATTATATCATGAAACAATTTGCATCGGATAGTTAAATGACCCCGTTCATTGCAAAGTTCACAAGTATGGCCAAGAAAATTTAAATTTTCAGCACAAACATCTAGCCTTTCTTGCAACAATTTAGTTTCTAAATGCTTTTGCCTCTTGCAATATCTATCTTCCCTATTTGGTGTGTACTTGCATACCCAATGCACTCCACAAAAATTGACATGTTTATAGGAGACATTTTCATCATAACTAGTGCAATCATCATTAGTTCTATGGATATTCAAGGAGTTCATACTAACAACATTGCAATCATGCTCATCTTCTAAGATTTAGTGCCAAACATTTTATAGAACTCTTCCTATAGCACTTGAGGACAATTTTCCTTCCCATCATACTTACGAAAGATATTAAAAAGATGAAGTGTAGGAGGCAAACTCAATTCCATTTTTGGTAGTTTTCTTTTATAAACTAAACTAGTGCTAAAACAAGAAACTAAAAGACTCGATTGCAAGATCTAAAGATATACCTTCAAGCACTCGCCTCCCTAGCAACGGTGCCAGAAAGAGCTTGATGTCTACTACACAACCTTCTTCTTGTAGACGTTGTTGGGCCTCCAAGTGTAGAGGTTTGTAGGATAGTAGCAAATTTCCCTCAAGTGGATGACCTAAGGTTCATCAATCCGTAGGAGGTGTAGGATGAAGATGGTCTCTCTCAAGCAACCCTACAACCAAATAACAAAGAGTCTCTTGTGTCCCCAACACACCCAATACAATGGTAAATTGTATAGGTGCACTAGTTCGGCGAAGAGATGGTGATACAAGTGGTATATGGATAGTAGATATAGGTTTTTGTAATCTAAAAATATAAAAACAGCAAGGTAACTAATGATAAAAGTGAGCGTAAACGGTATTGCAATGCGTTGAAACAAGGCCTAGGGTTCATACTTTCACTAGTGCAAGTCCTCTCAACAATAATAACATAATTGGATCGCATAACTATCCCTCAACATGCAACAAAGAGTCACTCCAAAGTCACTAATAGTGGAGAACAAACGAAGAGACTATGGTAGGGTACGGAACCACCTCAAAGTTATTCTTTCCAATCAATCCGTTGGGCTATTCATATAAGTGTCAAAAACAGCCCTAGAGTTTATACTAGAATAACACCTTAAGACACAAATCAACCAAAACCCTAATGTCACCTAGATACTCCAATGTCACCTTAAGTATCCGTGGGTATGATTATACGATATGCATCACACAATCTCAGATTCATCTATTCAACCAACACATAGAACCTCAAAGAGTGCCCCAAATTTTCTATCGGAGAGATAAGACGAAAACGTGTGCCAACCCATATGCATAGGTTCATGGGCGGAACCCGCAAGTTGATCACCAAAACATACATCAGGTGGATCAATAGAATACCCCATTGTCACCACGGGTATCCCAGGCAAGACATACATCAAGTGTTCTCAAATCCTTAAAGACTCAATCCGATAAGATAACTTGAAAGGGAAAACTCAATCCATGACAAGAGAGTAGAGGGGGAGAAACATCATAAGATCCAACTATAATAGCAAAGCTCGCGATACATCAAGATCGTACCACCTCAAGAACACGAGAGAGAGAGAGAGAGAGAGAGAGAGAGATCAAACACATAGATAGTGGTACGTACCCTCAGCCCCGAGTGAGAACTACTCCCTCCTCATCATGGGGAGCACCGGGATGATGAAGATGGCCACCGGAGAAGGATTCCCCCCTTCGGTAGGGTGACGAAACGGGTCTAGATTGGTTTTCGGTGGCTACGAAGGCTTTTGGCGGTGGAACTCCCGATCTATTGTCGTCCCCGATGGTTTTAGGTTATATTGGTATATATATAGGAGGAAGAAATACGTCAGGGGAGCCACGAGGGGCCCACAAGGGTGGAGGGCGCACCCAGGGGTGGGCGCGCCCCCCTGCCTCGGGCCTTCCTCATTGCTTCCCTTACGTACACACCAAGTCTTCTAGATTGTTTCCGTTCCAAAAATAAGTTCCGTGAAGTTTCAGGTCAATTGGACTCCGTTTGATTTTCCTTTTCTGCGATACTCTAAAATAAGGAAAAAACAGGAACTGGCACTGGGCTCTGGGTTAATTGGTTAGTCCCAAAAGTAATATAAAAGTGTTTAATAAAGCCCATAAACATCCAAAACACATAATATAGTAGCATGGAACAATAAAAAATTATAGATACGTTGGAGACGTATCAATGATTCACATAACGAAGAGGAGGAGCAAACACGCACTCCGAGACACATGCGCCATAGAGCCCGTCACCCCCAAGTTCAACCCCTAGTCGGCCTGCCCGATCACCTTTGATCATAGGGATCACCCAACTAGTATCCGGCACAGAGGATCGACCGCCTTGGTACTAGACCCAATAATAGACGGATACCATCTCACCAGAGTCCTTATGGACGGCGGCGGTAGTCTTAATCTGATATATCAGGACATAGTCCGCAAAATGGGGATAGACTCGACAAGAATCAGCCAAAGCAATACTACCTTTAAAGGAGTAATACCAGGCTCAGAGGCCCGCTACACGGGCTCTCTAGTACTAGAGGTTGTATTCGGTTCTCCCGACAACTTCCGAAGTGAAAATTTAACCTTCGACATCACCCCATTCCGGAGCGGCTATCAAGCGCTACTCGGAAGAACGGCCTTCGCTCGTTTTAATGCAATACCGCATTACGCTTACCTTAAGCTTAAGATGCCCAGTCCACATGGCATCATCACAGTTAGTGGAAACACAGAACGTTCCTTACGTGGGGAAGAACGTGCGGCGGCTTTAGTAGCCAAACACTGAACACCCTCTCCAACCAGAATAAATGATTGGTCGTCAAGACCGCGGACACGGCTAGACGAGTCCGGCGAGTCACTAGCTGTAACAGCTCAGATAAACTTAAAACTGGGTTGATGGATATGCCCCTATAGGTGGTGCTAGGGGCTTCCCACATGTAAAAAGGACTATAGTTTAGCTTGATCTTATTTAGATTGAATTTTAATGGTTTATTGAGAATAACCAATTTTTCGCACGAAAACTTTCACCTGGGCTTTCCTCTCTTACAGATTATCATCGTGCTACACCCTTCCAGGATACGGCACAACGGAGACACAGGCGGAGACGTGCAGCAGGGCCCCTTTCAAAGGTTTCTTTTTAGATTAAGACCCCGTGTAAACCTTTTTTACTGTCTCTTGTTGCTTCACACCCTCGGGATACTCAACATAACCAAGAGGGATGTTGGCGATATTGACATTCCATCACGTCAGACTAATGCACGTACCTGGAAATTCAGGGCTTATTATCAAGGGCGTTACTCAGCCCAGTATACGTTGTAAAGACCGAATACCTTAGGGAGTGTCCGGCGTCGCGAGTTTGGCCTTATATGCATCAGCTCCGAATCAGGTCGTTGGTCAATAGTTGGGTTTGCCCGGCTCCTGTGTTTTTCTACCTTACGTTCTGCTCTATCGGCTAAGGTGACACCGGGAGAACTACTGCGATTGTGCCCTGGTTCATCTGGATGAGCACCTCAGTAGAGAAAGCCGAAAACTGACTCTCATGGTAAAGCGCGAGACTGGTCAACCACTCGAGGACTCAGTGGAATCTTTGTGATTCCTCCGCATTAACGAAGGACCGGTTTCCCGGTCATGTATGTACACGCACCGTATTCGGATAAGCGCGGAAGTACCAGGGGCTATATAGTAGCCCCACTGTCAAACTCCCATGGCTAAGTGAAAGTGTTAAAGCAATATAGTCCAATTGCCTTTTTCGTCGCACTATCACCTCCTTAATGGACCGAGACGTTGGATCAAGTGTGAATACGTGCTTTTCCAAACACCCCCGCATTATATGCGTGGGGGCTGAAGCCAACGACTACAAACTTTTAGGTTATATACATACATAAAACGGCCGCACAGGAGGCATCATAATACTTTCAGGCAAAAGTATAAACACGGCCTTTCATAAACCAAATCGCATTGTTTTTTACAAATTGGGATACATGTCACTCGAGCATGATACTCTTCGAGCACTGAGCCTCTATTAGACGAGCACCTTCTAGGACTTCTTCAAAATAGTGCTCGGACAAGACCTGGCCTATGGCCGAACCCCGGGTTGCGATAGTGGGGGCGTCCATCTCTGCCCAGTATGTCTTAACACGGGCAAGAGCCATCCGCGCACCCTCTATGAATGTCGACCTCTTTACGGTCTCAATATGCGGCACAACGCCAAGGGTCTTTGCACTAACCCAAAATGCCTATTCGGCCTTGGTCATCTTGGCCAAAGATGATCAACGACAGACCTCATGGCAAGCCCGGACAACCTATGGAGCTCAGCCCACTCGGCCATTTGCTCATTTAACAACAGCGGACGCATCGGAGCACTGAATTGTGACCAGAACAACTTTTCCACTTCGTGATCTTTTTGATCTTTGAAGAACTCAGTCGCATCAGCAGCACTCATTGCTAGGTCCGAATACGCGTCGACAGCACTCCATAATTATCCAGAGGGGCATACTTCGGATCTCCGAACTTCGTCCGCAATAAAAAGGGCTTCCTAGCCGTGATATCTCCGGCCTGGCGAAGCTCCTCCTTCGCCGCTCTGATTTTAGAGCGGGTCTCCTTGGCTGCTACCTTGGTTTTCTCCAAGTCTGCTATTTTCGCTTGGCTTTCCTTTTCAAGCAGCTCATACCGGTCGGCGGCATCCTTCAGTTCAATAGCCATCTTGGCTATTTTGTCTTCGCTCTGGCGATGAGCAGCCTGTTTGGCTCTTAACTCTTCGGCCGCCTTTAGGGCGGCCACATCACTCCTCCTGGCTTGTTCTTTGGCTTGGGCAAGTTCCGCCCGAAGGGTCTCCACGGCGGCAGCTCCATCTGCAATCATAGAATATTATATATACTAGCATCATGCTCCTCTTAATATTTTTTGCCGACCCGAAAATACATACCCTATGCCTCGTCAAGCCGCTTGTTCACAAGAGCGATGTCAGCATCTACCGCATCAAGTTGCCAGATAAATCCGGCAAATTCAGCAGTCCAACCAGCCATCGGGCCGTCAGCCGCCTGCACATGAAAGCAGCGCAATAATTACCTGGGACTACGATCCTCTGTTTTCCGCCTCCGGACAGCAACCAGAGTCTTAGGGGCTACTATCTGTATAGAGCACACCTAGCGTCTGTGCCACCATCAAAAACTTGTTATATATTACTTTGCGTACCTCAAAACCGCTCAGCAGGCTCAGAAAAGCTTCATGCAACCCACTTGTGGTGGACGAGATCATCTCAACCACTGTACTCATTAAAGTATGATGCTCGTCTGAAATAGCCGCTCTCTCCAAAAGACTCATCAGTGCGTCCGGTTGCCCATTGGACAGTCCCAGACATTTTTTGTTGCTCTCCATAGGAGATGAATGCTCTAGACTGCGGGTGGCCGAAGGGTTACCTTCAGGCCTTGGCGGATCAGGAGAAACCCTCCGTGATGACACCTCAGGGTCGTCCGCCCCAGGAGGCGGGGAGGCAGGGGGAGGCGTTTCGCTCTCCATCATCTTCGAAAGAAGATCCCCCAAAGACGAACTCTGCTGAGAAGGGCTATGGGCCGGACTGCAAGATATATGTCTCGGTTATTGTCCTCGGAGATAAAGCAGGATATATTTACCAAAAGCACTTTTGATTCACTTACAGCTCGGTGGAGGGCTGGCCCCTTGCGGGCACTGTGCGGTAAGGACGCCCTCCGGGGCAGTGCCGCCTGACGAAGATTTCCTCCCACGTTTGGAATCTTTCATTTCCAAGTCATCAGAGACAGTCCTTTTCCTTCCTAGGGGGGAGGGGATTCTAGATTGTTCTCCCCGATCATCGTCCTTCATGGAGACACTAATTCCCCCGGCTTGGACGAGTGATGCGTGAGGCCCGCTTTCGGCTTCTTTATCCCTCCCTTTATCTTCCCCTGATGGCACCGATAAGGCGCGTGCTCGAGCATCCGGGATAGTACAGGATCCGGTGAGCCTTTGGGTAGGGGGGCCGAACACCTGATCATCTTCGCCTTTCTTAAACAGACCTGGCCAAGATTGATTTTTTTCAGAATAATGTTGTGACAAATAAAAAGACAGCATGCTCAGCCATAGAATTACTCACCTGGGTATCTGGACGGTTGCAGTTGAGACCCGCATCCTCGGTGGTGTCCGGACACTTTATTCGTGATCCGAAGAACAATCCATACATCTCTTCGAGCGTCATGCCGAAGAACTGCTGAATAGCTCGCGGTCCTTCTGGGTTGAACTCCCACATACGGAGAGATCGACGTTGGCACGGCAGGACCCGACGAACTAGCATGACTTGCATTACCTTGACAAGGCTGACATCTCTATCGAGGAGGTCCCGGAAGCGACTCTGCAATGTCGGCACGTCATTAACTTGCCCCCAGTCCAGCCCCTTGTTGACCCATGACGCCAGTTTCGGCGGGGGGGGGGGGGCGAACGGAAGGCAGGGGGAGCTAGCCACTTAGTACTTCGGGGAGCTGTGATGTAAAACCTCTCCCGCTGCCATAAGCTGGACACCTCCGGGAAGGAACCCTTTGGCCATGGGGCATCGACACCTTTGCTTATTGTGGCGCCTCTGCATTCTACGGGTCACCCATCGAGCGTCTTCAGCTTCACATTGAAGGTCTTGAGCCATAAGCCGAAGTGTGGGGTAATGCGGAGGAAGGCCTCACATACGACGATAAACGACGAGATGTGAAGGATGGAATCTGGGGCTAGATCATGGAAATCGAGCCCGTAATAGAACATAAGCCCTCTAACAAAGGGTTGAAGACTAAAACCTAGCCCTCGGAGGAAGTGGGAGACAAATACGATGCTCTCATTGGGTTCGGGAGTGGGGATGACCTGCCCTTGAGTAGGCAGCCTGTACGAGATTTCGGTGGTCAGATACCTGGCTTCTCTTAGCTTCGTGATGTCCTCCTCTGTGACAGAAGAGGGGACCCACCAGCCTTGAAGGTTGGATCCATACATGGTTGAAGGTCTGAAGCACTTAGCCTGAGCCTTGGGTGTCGGAACTCAAGGTGGGGGAAGGGAAGGATCGAGCACGAGAAGAAAAGGACAGGCCTTGGCCCCTTTATAAAGAGGGTGAATATCAAGCGTCCTCCGCATGCCCATTTGGAACTTGCCTAAAATCGAGGAGTCATATTAACAAACATGGTTGGGTTACCCACACCCGTATTGATGAGAATCCCGTGATGGGGGAACACGATCTCTGCTTCGACAAGACGTGCCTGGAAAGCCGCCTCGCAACACGTGCGATGGCTGGCAGGGAAAAACGGTTCGTAATGACTAAGCCACGGCAGGACGTCACATTATGAAAAGATTGTCAGCAGATTGGATTTGTGGAATAATATACTCTCTACGGTGGTATGTGGAATTTGTTTTGCACAGCCAGACACGACCCTTGGGATCAAAAATCTTCTATGGAGTATTCGGAGAAGGAACCCGCCTTGCAATGCCGAAGACAATCTGCGCGCCGAACTCATCGTCATTGAAGCCTGGTTTAGGGGCTAATGAGGGAGTCCTGGATTAGGGGGTCCTCGGACAGCCGGACTATATACTTTGGCCGGACTGTTGGACTATGAAGATACCAGATTGAAGACTTCGTCCCGTGTCCACGTGGGACTCTCCTTTGCATGGAAGGCAAGCTTCGCAATTCGGATATGAAGATCTCCTCCCTTTGTAACCGACTCTGTGTAACCCTAGCCCCCTCCGGTGTCTATATAAACCAGAGGGTTTAGTCCGTAGGACAACAACAATCATAATCATAGGCTAGCTTCTAGGGTTTAGCCTCTACGATCTCGTGGTAGATCAACTCTTGTAATACTCATATCATTAAGATCAATCAAGCAGGACATAGGGTATTACCTCCATCGGGAGGGCCCGAACCTGGGTAAACATTGTGTCCCCTGCCTCCTGTTACCATCCACCTTAGAGGCGCAGTTCGGGACCCCCTACCCGAGATCTGCCGGTTTGGACACCGATAGTCATCAAATCACATAACTCATAATACAAATCAACATCGAACGTTAAGCGTGCGGACCCTACGGGTTCGAGCACTATGTAGACATGACTGAGACACATCTCCGGTCAATAACCAATAACGGAACCTGGATGCTCAAATTGGCTCCTACATATTCTACAAAGATCTTTATCGGTCAAACAACATAACAACATACGTCATTCCCTTTGTCATCAGTATGTTACTTGCCCGAGATTCGATCGTTGGTATCATCATACCTAGTTCAATCTCGTTACCGGCAAGTCTCTTTACTCGTTCTGTAATGCATTATCCTGTAACTAACTCATTATTCACATTGCTTGCAAGGCACATAGTGATGTGCATTACTGAGAGGGCCCAGAGATACCTCTCCGATACACCGAGTGACAAATCCTAATCTTGATCTATGCCAACTCAACAAACACCATCGGAGACACCTTTAGAGCATATTTATAATCACCCAGTTACATTGTGACGTTTGATAGCAGACAAGGTGTTCCTCAGGTATTCGGGAGTTGCATAATCTCATAGTTAGAGTAATATGTATAAGTCATGATGAAAGCAATAGCAATAAAACTAAACTATCATTATGCTAAGCTAACGGATGGGTCTTGTCCATCACATCATTCTGTAATGATGTGATCCCGTTTATCAAATGACAACACATGTCTATGGTCAGGAAACTTAACCATCTTTCATTAACGAGCTAGTCTAGAAGAGGCATACTAGGGACACTCTGTTTTTTTATGTATTCACACATGTACTAAGTTTCCAGTTAATACAATTCTAGCATGAATAATAAACATTTATCATGATATAAGGAAATATAAATAACAACTTTATTATTGCCTCTAGGGCATATTTCCTTCAGTCTCCCACTTGAACTAGAGTCAATAATCTTGATTACATAGTAATGATTCTAACACCCATGGAGTCTTGGTGCTGATCATGTTTTGCTTGTGAGAGAGGCTTAGTCAACGGGTCTGCAACATTCAGATCCGTATGTATCATGCAAATCTCTATGTCTCCCTCCTTGACTTGATCGCGGATGGAATTGAAGCGTCTCTTGATGTGTTTGGTTCTCTTGTGAAATCTAGATTCCTTTGCCAAGGCAACTGCTCCAGTATTGTCACAAAAGATTTTCATTGGACCCGATGCACTAGGCATTACACCTAGATCGGATATGAAATCCTTCATCCAGACTCCTTCATTTGCTGCTTCAGAAGCAGCTATGTACTGCGCTTCACACGTAGATCCCACAACGATGCTCTAGTTGGAACTGCACCAACTAACAGCTCCACCATTTAATATAAATACATATCCGGTTTGTGACTTAGAGTCATCCGGATCAGTGTCAAAGCTTGCATCGAAGTAACCATTTACGGCGAGCTCTTTGTCACCTCCATAAATGAGAAAAATATCCTTAGTCCTTTTCAGGTATTTCAGGATGTTCTTGACCGCTGTCTAGTGATCCACTCCTGGATTACTTTGGTACCTCCGTGCTAAACTTATAGCAAGGCACACATTAGGTCTGGTACACAGCATTGCATACATGATAGAACCTATGGCTGAGGCATAGGTAATGACTTTCATTTTCTCTCTATCTTCTGTAGTGGTCGAACATTGAATCTGACTCAACTTCACACCTTGTAACATAGGCAAGAACCCTTTCTTTGACTGATCCATTTTGAACTTCTTCAAAACTTTATCAAGGTATGTGATTTGTGGAAGTCCAATTAAGCGTCTTGATCTATCTCTATAGATCTTGATGCCCAATATATAAGCAGCTTCACTGAGGTCTTTCATTGAAAAATTCTTATTCAAGTATACTTTTATACTATCTTGAAATTATGTATTATTTCCAATCAACAATATGGCATCCACATATAATATTAGAAATGCTACAGAGCTCCCATGCACTTTCTCGTAAATACAGGCTTCTCCAAAAGTCTATATAAAACCATATGCTTTGATTACACTATCAAAGCATATATTCCAACTCTGAGTGGCTTGCACCAGTCCATAAATGGATCGCTGGAGCTTGCACACTTTGTTAGCACCTCTTGGATCGACAAAACCTTCTGGTTGCATCATATACAACTCTTCTTTAAGATATCCATTAAGGAATGCAATTTTGACATCCATTTGCCAAATTTCATAATCATAAAATGCGGCAATTGCTAACATGATTCAGACAGACTTAGGCATCACTATGGGTGAGAAGGTCTCATCGTAGTCAACTCCTTGAACTTGTCGAAAACCTTTCGCAACAAGTCGAGCTTTGTAGATAGTAACATTACCGTTAGTGCCAGTCTTCTTCTTGAAGATCCATTTATTCTCTATTTCTTGCCGATCATCGGGCAAGTCAACCAAAGTCCACACTTTGCTCTCATACATGGATCCCATCTCAGATTTCATGGCCTCAAGCCATTTCACGGAATCTGGGCTCATCATCGCTTCCTCATAGTTCGTAGGTTCGTCATGGTCAAGTAACATGACCTCCAGAACAGGATTCCCGTACCACCATGGTGCGGATCATACTCTGGTTAACCTACGAGGTTCGCTAGTAACTTGATCTGAAGTTTCATGATCATCAACATTAACTTTGCCACTGATTGGTGTAGGAATCACTGGAACTGATTTCTGTGATGAACTACTTCCCAATTCGGGAGCAGGTACAATTACCTCATCAAGTTCTACTTTCCTCCCACTCACTTCTTTCGAGAGAAACTCCTTCTCTAGAAAGGATCCATTCTTAGCAACGAATATCTCGCCTTCGGATCTGTGATAGAAGGTGTACCCAACAATCTCCTTTGGGTATCCTATGAAGACACAGTTCTCCAATTTGGGTTCGAGCTTATCAGATTGAAGCTTTTTCACATAAGGATCGAAGCCCCAAACTTTAAGAACCGACAGCTTAGGTTTCTTGCCAAACCACAGTTCATATGGTGTCGTCTCAACAGATTTAGATGGTGCCCTATTTAACGTGAATGCAGTCGTCTCTAAAGCATAACCCCAAGACGATAGTGGTCAATCAGTAAGAGACATCATAGATCGCACCATATCTAATAAAGTGTGATTACGACGTCTGGACACACCATTACGCTGTGGTGTTCTAGGTGGCGTGAGTTGCGAAACTATTCCACATTGTTTCAAATGAAGACCAAACTCATAACTCAAATATTCACCTCCATGATCAAATCGTAGAAACTTTATTTTCTTGTTGCAATGGTTTTCCACTTCACTCTGAAATCCTTTGAACTTTTCAAATGTTTTAGACTTATGTTTTATTAAGTAGATATACCCATATGTGCTCAAATCATCAGTGAAGGTCAGAAAATAACGATACCCACCGTGAGCCTCAACACTCATCGGACCGCATACATCAGTATGTATTATTTCCAATAAGTCAGTTGCTCGCTCCATTGTTCCGGAGAATGGAGTCTTAGTCATCTTGCCCATGAGGCATGGTTCGCAAGCATCAAGTGATTTATAATCAAGTGATTCCAAAAGCCCATCAGCATGGAGTTTCTTCATGCGCTTTACACCAATATGACCTAAACCGCAGTGCCACAAATAAGTTGCACTATCATTATTAACCTTGCTTCTTTTGGCTTCAATATTATGAATATGTGTATCACTACAATCAAGATTCAATAAAAATAGACCACTCATCAATGATGCATGACCATAAAAGATATTACTCATATAAATAGAACAACCATTATTCTCTGTTTTAAATGAATAACCATCACGCATCAAACAAGATCCGGATATAATGTTCATGCTCAGCACTGGCACCAAATAACAATTATTTAGGTCTAAAACTAATCCCGATGGTAGATGTAGAGGTAGCGTGCCGACGGTGATCACATCAACTTTGGAACCATTTCCCACGCGCATCGCGACCTCATCCTTAGCCAATCTTCGTTTAATCCGTAGCCCCTATTTCGAGTTGCAAATATGAGCAACAGAACCGGTATCAAATACCCAGGCGCTACTACGAGCATTAGTAAGTTACACGTCAATGACATGTATATCAAATATACCTTTCACTTTGCCATCCTTCTTATTCTCCAAATACTTTGGGCAGTTCCGCTTCCAGTGACCAGTCCCTTTGCAGTAGAAGCACTCAGTCTCTAGCTTACGTCCAGACTTGGGCTTTTTCACTTGAGCAACAACTTGCTTGCCGTTCTTCTTGAAGTTCCCTTTCATCCCTTTCCCCTTTTTCTTGAAACTAGTGGTCTTGTTAACCATCAACATTTGATGCTCCTTCTTGATTTCTACCTCCGCAGCCTTTAGCATCACGAAGAGCTCGGGAATTGTCTTATCCATCCCTTGCATATTATAGTTCATCACGAAGCTTTTGTAGCTTGGTGGCAGTGATTGAAGAATTCTGTCAATGACACTATAATCAGGAAGATTAACTCCCAGTTGAGTCAAGTGCATGTGGTACCCAGACATTCTGAGTATATTTTCACTGACATAACTATTATCCTCCATCTTGCAGCTATAGAACTTATTGGAGACTTCATATCCCTCAATTTAGGCATTTGCTTGAAATATTAACGTCAACTCCTTGAACATCTCATATGCTCCATGACGTTCAAAACGTCTTTGAAGTCCCGATTCTAAGTCATAAAGCTTGGCACACTGAACTATCGAGTAGTCATCAGCTTTGCTCTGCCAGACATTCACAATGTCCTGAGTTGCTCCTGCAGTGGGTCTTGCACCTAGCGGTGCTTCTAGGATGTAATTCTTCTGTGCAGCAATGAGGATAATCCTCAAGTTACGGACCCAGTCCGTGTAGTTGCTACCATCATCCTTCAACTTAGCTTTCTCTAGGAACGCATTAAAATTCAAGGGAACGGTAGCATGGGCCATTGATCTACAACAACATAGACATGCAAATACTATGAGGTACTAAGTTCATGATAAATTAAAGTTTAATTAATCATATTACTTAAGAACTCCCACTTAGATAGACATCCCTCTAGTCATCTAAATGATCACATGATCCATATCAACTAAACCATGTCTGATCATCACGTGAGATGGAGTAGTTTTCAATGGTGAACATCACTATGTTGATCATATCTACTATATGATTCACGTTCGACCTTTCGGTCTCAGTGTTCCAGGGCCATATCTGCATATGCTAGGCTCGTCAAGTTTAACCCGAGTATTCTGCACATGCAAAACTGGCTTGCACCCGTTGTATGTGAACGTAGAGCTTATCACACCCGATCATCACGTGGTGTCTCGGCACGATAAACTGTAGCAACGGTGCATACTCAGGGAGAACACTTGTACCTTGAAATTTAGTGAGGGATCATCTTATAATGCCACCGCCGTACTAAGCAAAATAAGATGCATAAGGGATAAACATCACATGCAATCAAAATATGTGACATGATATGGCCATCATCATCTTGTGCATTTGATCTCCATCTGCAAAGCACCGTCATGATCTCCATCGTCACCGGCTTGACACCTTGATCTCCATCATAGCATCGTTATCGTCTCGCCAACTATTGCTTCTACAACTATCGCTACCACTTAGTGATAAAGTAAAGCAATTACATGGCGATTGCATTTCATACAATAAAGCGACAACCATAAGGCTCCTGCCACTTGCTGATAATGTTTACAAAACATGATCATCTCATACAAAAAATTATATCTCATCATGTCTTGACCATATCAAATCACAACAAGCCCTGCAAAAACAAGTTAGACGTCCTCTACTTTATTGTTGCAAGTTTTACGTGGCTGCTACGGGCTTCTAGAAAGAACCGTTCTTACCTACGCATCAAAACCACAATGATTTTTTGTCAAGTGTGATGTTTTAACCTTCAACAAGGACAGGCCATAGTCAAACTCGATTCAACTAAAGTTGGGGAAACAGACACCCGCCAGCCACCTGTGTGTGAAGCACGTCTGTAGAACTAGTCTCATGAACACGGTCATGTAATGTCTGTCCGGTCCACTTCATCCAACAGTACTGCCGAATCAATGTAAGGCGTTGGTGGTGAGCAGTATGACTATTATCGCCCACAACTCTTTGTGTTCTACTCGTGCATATAACATCTACGCATAGACCTGGCTCGGATGCCACTGTTGGGAACGCAGTATTTCAAAAAAATCCTATGAACACGCAAGATCTATCTAGGAGACGCATAGCAACGAGACGGGGAGAGTGTGTCCACGTACCCTTGTAGACCGAAAGCGGAAGCATTTAGTAATGCGGTTGATGTAGTCGAATGTCTTCACGATCCAAGTACGGAACATACAGCACCTCCGTGTTCAGCACACGTTCAACATGATGACGTCCCTCAAGCTCTTGATCCAGTTGAGGACGAGGGAGAGTTCCATCAGCACGATGGCATGGAGACGGTGATGATGAAGTTACCGACGCACGGCTTCGCCTAAGCACTGCGACGATATGACTGAGGTGGTAAACTGTGGAGGGGGGCACCGCACACGGCTAAGAGATGTCTGTTGTGCCTTTGGGGTGCCCCCCGCCTCTGTATATAAAGGGAGGAGGAGGGGTGGCCGGCCTAGGGGGCGCACCATAAGGGGGGTTCTACTTGGACTCCTAGTCCAAGTAGGATTCGCCCCCCCCCCCTCCTTCCTTCCACCGAAGAGGGAAAAGGGGAAGGGAGAGAGAGGGAGAAAGAAAGAGGGGGGACGGCCCCCTCCCCTAGTCCAATTCGGTTTGGGAAAGGGGGGCCCTCTCACGTGGCCTTTCTCCTCTCCTCCAATAATGCCCAATAGAGGGTCCTACTTGGACTCCTAGTCCAAGTAGGATTCGCCCCCCCCCCCTCATGCCTTCCAGCGGAGAGGGAAAAGGGGAAGGGAGAGAGAAGGAGGAGGAAAGACAGGGGTCGGCCCCCTCCCCTAGTCCAATTCGGTTTGGGCAAGGGGGGCGCCCCTCTCACGTGGCCTTTCTCCTCTCCTCCAATAAGGCCCAATAGGCCCAATACTTCTCCCGGGGGGTTTCGGTAACCTCCCGGTACTCCGGAAAAATGCCCGAACCATTCCGATGTCCGAATGCAACCTTCCAATATATTAATATTTACCTCTTAACCATTTCTAGACTCCTCGTCATGTCCATGATCTCATCCGGGACTCCGAACAAACTTCGGTCATCAAATCCCATAACTAATAATACAAATCACCATAGAACGTTAAGCATGCGGACCCTACAGGTTCGAGAACAATGTAGACATGACCGAGACACATCTCTAGTCAATAACCAATAGCGGAACCTGGATGCTCATATTGGCTACTACATATTCTATGAAGATCTTTATCGGTCAAACTGCATAACAACATACGTCATTCCATTTGTCATCGGTATGTTACTTGCCCGAGATTCGATCGTCGGTATCATCATACCTAGTTCAATCTCGTTACCAACAAGTCTCTTTACTCATTCCGTAATGCATTATCCCATAACTAACTCATTAGTCACATTGCTTGCAAGGCTCATAGTGATGTGCATTACCGAGAGGGCCCAGAGATACCTCTCTGATACACTAAGTGACAAATCCTAATCTTGATCTATGGTAACTCAACAAACACCATCGGAGACACCTTTAGAGCATCTTTATAATCATCCAGTTACATTGTGACGTTTGATAGCACACAAGGTATTCCTTCGGTATTCGGGAGTTGCATAATCTCATAGTCAGAGGAATATGTATAAGTCATGATGAAAGCAATAGCAATAAAACTAAACGATCATTATGTTAAGCTAACGGATGGGTCGTGTCTATCACATCATTCTCTAATGATGTGATCCCGTTTATCAAATGACAACACATGTCTATGGTCAGGAAACTTAACCATCTTTGATTAACGAACTAGTCTAGAAGAGGCATACTAGGGACACTCTGTTTGTCTATGTACTCACACATGTACTAATTTTCCGGTTAATACAATTCTAGCATGAATAATAAACATTTATCACGATATAAGGAAATATAAATAACAACTTTATTATTGCCTCTAGGGCATATTTCCTTCACCCACCAAGTGGGCACAACCCACTTGGGCGCGCCAGGGAGCCCAGGCGCGCCCTGGCGGGTTGTGCTCCCCTCGGCCCACCTCCGGTGCCCATATTCTGGTATATAAGTCATTTTGACCTAGAAAAAAATAAAGGGAGGACTTTCGGGACGGAGCGCCGCCATCTCGAAGCGGAACTTGGGCAGTAGTACTTTTGCCCTCCGGTAGAGCAATTCCGCCGGGGGAACTTCCCTCCCGGAGGGGGAAATCATTGTCATCATCATCACCAACAACTCTCCTATCTTGGGGAGGGCAATCTCCATCAACATCTTCAACAGCACCATCTCCTCTCAAACCCTAGTTCATCTCTTGTGCTGAATCTTTGTACCGAAACTATAGATTGGTGCTTGTGAGTGACTAGTAGTGTTGATTACATCTTGTAGTTGATTACTATATGGTTTATTTGGTGGAAGATTATATGTCCAGATCCAATATCTATTTAATACCCCTATGATATTGAGCATCTTTATCACTTGTGAGTAGTTACTTTTGTTCTTGAGGTCATGGGAGAAATCATGTTACAAGTAATCATGTGAACTTGATATGTGTTTGATATTTTGATAGTATATATGTTGTGATTCCCTTAGTGGTGTCATGTGAATGTCGACTATATGACACTTCACCATATTTGGGCCTAAGGGAATGCATTGTGGAGTAGTTATTAGATGATGGGTTGCGAGAGTGACAAAATCTTAAATCCTAGTTTATGCACTATTTCGTAACGGACCGATTTGATCCAAAAGTTTAATGCTATGGTTAGGATTTATCCTTAATACTTTTCTCGTAGTTGTGGATGCTTGCGAGGGGGTTAATCATAAGTAGGAGGTTTGTTCAAGTAAGAACAACACCTAAGCACCGGTCCACCCACATATCAAATTATCAAAGTAGCGAACACAAATCGAATCAACATGATGAAAGTGACTAGATGAAATTTCCATTGTCGGTGTCAAAATCGGCGGATCTCGGGTAGGGGGTCCCGAACTGTGCGTCTAAGGCGGATGGTAACAAAAGGCAGGGGACACGATGTTTACCTAGGTTCGGGCCCTCTTGATGAAGGTTCCCTACGTCCTGCTTGATTGATATTGATGATATGAGTATTACAAGAGTTGATCTACCACGAGATCGTAGAGGCTAAACCCTAGAAGCTATCCTATGGTATGATTGTTGTTGTCCTATGGACTAAACCCTCCGATTTATATAGACATCGGAGGGGGCTAGGGTTACACAGAGTCGGTTATAAGGGAGGAGATCTACATATCCATATTGCCAAGCTAGCCTTCCACGCCAAGGAGAGTCCCATCCGGACACGGGACGAAGTCTTCAATCTTGTATCTTCATAGTCCAACAGTCCGGCCAAAGGATATAGTCCGGCTGTCCGGAGACCCCCTAATCCAGGACTCCCTCAGTAGCCCCTGAACCAGGCTTCAATGACGATGAGTCCGGCGCGCAGATTTGTCTTCAGCATTGCAAGGTGGGTTCCTCGTCTGAATACTCCATAGAAGATTTTGAACACAAGGATAGTGTACGGTGTCGGCGTTCTGGGAACGAGGGTCCCCAGACTTGCCTGCCTGCGGCCTGCGGCGTGGCTCAAAGGAGGCCCAACATGGCCCATCTTCATCAACACAAGACTCAAGACCCTCGCGAGGGGCCAAACCTCGCGGGGGAGACGACACGGCGCATCCCCAGGCGCAGCCTCCTCGGGTTGGCTCGCGAGGAGGTGGAGGAATCAAGGCGGGGTACCTCGCGAGGTGCCCGTGACGCAAGCCATGATGATCAAGGGTGCCAGGCGGGCGCCAGCGCGCGCAGCGTCCTTCTTTCCTCTTTGGTGCAAAGGGGGCAAGCGCAACCGCGGAGTACCGAGGCATCAGGCAAAGGTTGCCATTTCGGTGCAACGAGACCAGGACCAAGCGGACTATGAGACGGAGGTCACCATGGAGCCCAGCACGGCGTCACCACAGAGTCTTTCGCAGGCGAAGACCAACTTTAGTCAGGATAAGAGTACTTGCTGTCCCCCTTCAAATTAGCCCGTCATTGTTGGCTCCCTTCCCGCTTGATATTTGGGAAGAGGACCAGGGCCCCTATAAATAGCGACGGCCACCCACGTAGCAAAGGGGTTCGGCATGTGGATCTGACTAGCAAGTAGAGAGAGTAAGTGATAGAGAGAGAGAAGGTGACTGAACCCCTCCCAGCAGTTCATCACCCCAGCCAAGAACAGACCCTCGTGAGGCTGTTCTTCCTTGTACTGTCCATCATCACCAGCCCCCGGAGGCAATCCATCCACCACACACTGGAGTAGGGTATTACACCACAATGGTGGCCTGAACCAGTATAAATCTTGTGCCTTTTGTGCGGTTCTTTTAGTAGTTGAGATCTTTGCGAGACGGGGAGGTAGAAGGCGAGATTTCCGTGCGCACCCCAGTGTTCGAACCTTAAGGGTCTGCCGGAACCCGAAATCCGACATTTGGCGCGCCAGGTAGGGGTGCGCCGGAATCTGTCTTCCACCACTCCGCTCCGCCTCCCGTCGCATCGTCATCACCATGTCCGGCGACCAGGCAGGCAACCAAGGTCCATGGGTGGCGTGGCCCACCTGCGCGGAGCCGCCCGCCTTGAACGGCCACGCGCCCCAGGCAGCTCGCGGCCCGCAGGACGCTGCGGGCCGCGGGCGACGCGGACAGGCTTCTGCGACCCTCACACCGCGGCAAGCGTGGTCGGCGGCAAGGGCCTCCAATCACGCCGCAACCACGACGCCGTACACCCGCCGGGAGTAGGCGAATTCAAGGGCCGCGCTCATGGTGGCCCGGCAGCCGCTGTGGTGCAGGCTGCTGGAGGGCGGCCACGACGTGCTGCTAGAGCGGGTGGCGGAGCTCCTGGGCTTCGGCGCCTCGGGGGCTCACCCCTTCTCCACCCAGCTCCCATCTCAAGCCCAGGGCGGCCCGCGCGGGGGCTCCGCGCGCGCCCGCGGACTCCAAGGCTACTCCGACGCCAGCGAAGCTGTCAGCACCGGACCGGCGGCGGTGCTACCTCCGCCCCCGGCCCGCGAAGGAGAAGGACTCGACGCGACCCACGGCCCCGGAATGGGGGCCGCGTGGCATGCAGGTCATCACGGCGTGGCATTCGGGGTGACGGCGACGGAGGAATACGTGCCCCTCATGCTGGACCAAGGACACCCTCGCGAGAGCAGGCAAGGCTCGCTCCTCGGCCCGAGCTGGGGGGACGAGGCAGTGGAAGCTGAGCCCTTCCAGGAGCCCATGGGCGAACCCGCTGGCCACGCTGGAGGCAACGACTATCGGGCGCCGCTAACTCTTCAGGGGCAGGTATATGCTAACCATGGATCGCAGGAGGTGCAGGTCGCCGCGGCAAGCAGCTGCCCCACTCCCACAGTCTCCTACCCCTCGGGAGGAGGGCGCAGGGGGCTGTGGGAGAGGGGTCGAGATCCTACATCACCACCGCGGCGTTCGGAGCAAGGCGTTCTCAGGAGGTAGGCCCTCTGCTGGGGAGGTGCCTCGGGGCCTGCCCCTGGCAGAGGACCCGTGGTCGTCGGGGGAACCGCTGGCGACCGCTCTACCCCATCGGGCGGCGTCTTGGGTTCCGGTCGTTGCTAATGGCACTAGAGTGTGGTGCAAGGCGGGGCCCTCGTCTGGCGATATGAAGCAAGGCCAGTACCTGTGAAGAAGGCCCAGTGCCTGTGAAGCTCGCCGCCCCGTGACACTCTCACGTAATAATGAGTGGGGCTGTACACGCCCCGGAGTCTCAGGGGTGCCGGCCTCAGGCCCTGGTGCTCCCTCCCACGCCCAGTGGACAACACTTAGCTCCGCTCTGGTGAGAAGACGTCCAAGACTAGATTAGGTGCCGGACGCGGCTTTTTGTCTGCTTTTCGTTGCCTTTCCCTTTGGCTGTTGCTTTCCCCCGCTGGATTTAAGTTGGATTCGAATTTGAGATTTGCGTGTGTTCGGGGAAGGGGTGCTTATTCTTGCTCGAGCCATTTCTCGCGTTCTGGTTACCACTTCGTCACAGCTGCCTCCCCTCGCGAGTCGGATCAGGCCTGGCTCGTGCGTAACCCAGACTGCCGCGGTTGCTCCCCCCTCGGGAGGATTTTTTCGGGTGCCTGCGGAGGTTGTCATGTTTAGAAAGGCCTAGAGCCTGTGAAGCAAGGCGAGTGCCTGTGAAGCTATCACGCTAAGGAAAAGGCCCAGAGCCTGTGAAGCAAGGCGAGTGCCTGTGAAGCTATCACGCTAAGGCAAGCCAATGAGTACTTTGAATGTACTCGCAAGCAACCCATGTTTTGGTTCAAGGTACAACAATGCATGATATAGGTAAATTTTTGCGGAAAGCTAGTTTTGCGAGTGTAATGATGTGTTCAACAACTTGTAAGACATGCATCAGGAGAATTAACCATAAGGACAGGTTACAGATATCAACATAAATAGAGTGGGCACCAACCCAACTCACTCATGTCAAGTCCTTTGACTTGACCCAAGTAGTGGTATCAACATAAATAGAGTGGGCACCAACCCAACTCGATCTTGTCAAGTCCTTTGACTTGACCCAAGTAGTTCTTCCACACACACTGGTTTGTAAACAAGTGGACGTAGCCCAAGAGCGGTTACCCAACTGTCCTTGACCGTGGACACGGCTATTCGAATAGTTTTACACTCTGCAGAGGTTGCACACTTTACCCACAAGATCCGGGGAACTTCCGTGTCACCCACGACCCGCGGTACCTCAAGTACCCGGGGTAAGCACCCGATCACTATCTTTCCCTAGACGACACTAAAAAGGAGTCCACTCGTTGTTCCGTATCCTCACGATGTACATCATACGAGACTCACTCGAGATCGTAACATCCGAGAGGGGACACAACGGTGTATCCGGTGCCCTGTGAAAACAGTCATGGCCGCCCTACCTGGCACGACACCGTCCCGAGAGAGCGCACCAACAACTCTCCCGTCACTAGTAATGCGGGCTCCAAGCTAGTATCGGCCTAGGTAATCAATAATGCCCTTTCCCATATAAGGGTAGAGTGGTTGCGCATGTAAGGTTGGAATAACGGTCGCAACTTAAACCAATCCGTTTTTGAAAGCAACACACACACTTGCCTCGGTACTCCACTTCGTCATCAAGTGGCTACCCAACTCATTGTCTCCCTCGGGCATAAGTGGAACCCGACGGGGTTTTCGAAAAGTCCTTTCAAAATACTTTGTCTCCATCACCATGCATATTCCCATCCCTATTTCGAAGCACTACCTAGCATCCTAACTATTTCCATCGGCATAACCCTCATAAGGAGGTAGGGTCATACGCAATGCAAGTATCAACAAGGAGGAGATGAAGGCAACCCACCAGAGGGGCTACCTCTCATCATGATTCCGATGCAGCAATAATAAAGTGCTATATGAAATGCATAAAAAGGGTTTCATAGTCATGGTCAAAGGGCTGCTTGCCTGGCTCAACAAGGTCTTCTGGGTCTTCAAAGTCTTCTGGTTCAACTCCTTCGTCAGCAACGCAATCTACCATCGCAAAATAAATACGAGAAAAATAAGGCAAAAATAAAACAGAAAAACCAAAGTGCTCAGAAAAATGTCAGCTTATTTTTATAAAATACTAGGTGGAAATCTAAGAAGGGGAAAATTCCTAGTTTTGGATTTGGAGTTATATAAGAGGGGATATGGATTTCCAAACAGAGATTAAAATGCTCAAATTTGAATTTAAATTTGAACAGTACATAAAAGTTGGTTGGATTTGAATGAAAGTTGCACCATTAAATAGGTTGCAATATTTTGGGAATTTAGGAATTGGAATTAATTTATTTGGACATATATTTTATCCTGTGGAATTTTTGGAAAAGCCACAGAAAAAGAAAAAGAAAAAGGGCACTGTGCCTGCCGGGCCAGAACAGCTGCTGGCAGCCGGCCCAGCTAGGGAGGCGGCCCAGCGCACTGATGCACGCGCGCGCACCAGGTTTAAACCTGACGGGCGGGGCCCGGGCGTTAGTGAGAGAGAGGGGCGATGGAGGGGAGAGGCTGACAGGTGGGGCTCGCCTATCATCCCTAACCCCGAGTCCAGGCGGCCGGCGAGCTCACCGGCGATGATGCAGGGCACGGCGGGGTCCGGCGAGGGCACAGCTGGGCTCAGCGTCGTGTCGCCATTCGGGTGGTGCCGGATTTGGCCGCTGGGGTGGCCTGGTTCGCCGGTGACGAGGGGGCATGGCGGAGGAGCTTCAGGAGGTGGTCGTTCCGGTCAACTCCGGCTGCAAACGAGGCGGGGGAGAGAGGGGAAATGATCAGTGGGGGAAGGCGGTCTCAGATCAGGGCAGAGGAGGAGCGGGGGAGGCCCATACCTCGCGGACTCCGATGAGCCAAAGCGGCGGAGCTCGAGCTCGATCTCGAGCTCGGGCGGCTCTGGGGAGGAACTGGGGGTGCAGGGGCAGGTTTAGGGGAGTGAGAGAGAGAGAGAGCGGTGAGGAGAGAAGGGCTCGGGGAGGCCTTTAAATAGGCGAATGACGAGGTCCAGTAGACCCGTGCGCCGGCGAGCTCACGCTCGTCACTGTAGGGCTCGGGACGAGCTGGCGCCGTGTCTGGGGCGTTCCTGGGCGTGGACTACGCCCAGGGGAAGAAGAGAGGGAGGGAGCAGGGGGGCAGAGGCGCGCGCGTGTGAGCCGCACCATTGGCATGCTCGGGCGGCCTCTGTACGCTAGCGCAGAGGCGCGGGGAGGAGGAGAGAGGAGGGGGCGTCAGCGTAGCGTGTTGCGGACATCGAGGTGACCTCGGGGGACACGAGGGGGAGAGCCGACGTGGCCGGATGTGCTTGGCAGGGGGCGGCTACAGTGCGGGAGCGCACTGTAGCGCGCTCCAGAGCGTGCAAATGGCCGGCATGCCATTTTTTGGCAAGGTGGGCACGGCCAAGCATGTCTGGTAGCTCTAGGGAGGTGTAAAGAAAGGGGAAAGAGCATAGGATGACATGGATGGCCACTGGAGTGAGGAGATAAGAAGAAGAAGAAGAAGAGTGGAAATGGGGCTGTCCAGAGAGAGAAAGTGAGGGTTTCACCCCCAAATAATTGATCTGAGGTCTTGGCATTGCTACTGGAGGTATAAGGTGACTAAATTAAGCGCTGGTAAAAAGTTGAGCTTACCAAGAATAGTGGAAGGGGTCAAAATAGTGGTTTTTGCAAAATGTTAGAAGGTGTTTGATAATGGTTTGGGCAAACAAATGAACTCCAATTGCCATGATACTTACCAGGATGGAATGACACTTAGAAATAGGGTGTGCCACCAAATTTGAGCTCATTTGGGAAAAGTTGCCAATGTAACTTTGGCAAACCCTAGAAATTAGCAGAAATGGACTTGTGTAGATCTAGTTGAGCAAATCACTTCTCCTTGATGCACCACTTGGTGTGGTGGCCTCATTTGGTCATGTGAACATGCTCACAAAAGTTGAGGTCAAGGAGAGAAAGTTGGTAATACAAACTTGCTCAAACTAGGTTCTGAACAAAAAGGGCTATGGAGCATTTTGGTGGACCAAAATGACCTTGATTGAAGTGAGGCTTTGCAAGATCATCACAATATGCATTTGTGACTTGCTGGATTTTTCTTGGATTTTTATGGAAATATTTCCTGTAGAAATATTTCAAATCCTTGAAATGGGCAGAAATGGTTTTGGGAGGTTTTGTCCAATATTTTGAACATGACCATGTGTTGAAACTCTTATATATGGGAAATATATGTCCACTGAGTTTCCCTAAATTTTCTCAATTATTACTAAAGCTTTAAAAAAAATTTAACCTATTAAAGACCATTTCTGGCCTTAAGGAAAAGCCTTTAAATAAAATAGGAAAATAACTTTAAAATTATATTTTTGGGGTTTATGGGAATCCTATATCTAATACGTTTCAAATATACCTTTTGAAATAGTTTTCATACCCCAAATCAGGTACTTGCAGTGCAAACCTCAATCCAGGGGTTTTTGGAATACTAATTTTTTAAAATACCATTTGGCCAAATTATTTTTGTAAGAAAATACTATATTGTACTATACACATGGCATGATCATTGGGCAGAAGTTTGGGGCAAGGAGATGAAGTATAGAAGGTGAAGTTGTGTTGACTTTAAAGAGCACTTGAAAAGCACAGAGAGAAAACCAACTCCAAATAAAAGCCAGATAATGCAAAAGTTTTTGTTGGTCCAAATCTTCATGCTTTATTAATGCAAATGAGGAGTTACAAAATGCAGGGTGTGACAGACCTACCCCCCTTACAAGAATCTCATCCCCGAGATTCCTAAACTAGGCTTTAAAGATATACGGAAACTCGGATCTAAGGTAGTCTTCCCGTTCCCAGGTTGCTTCTGCTTCAGTGTGGTTGCTCCACTGAACCTTGAAGTACTTGATCGCGCGGCTTCGAGTGCGTCGCTCAGCCTCATCCAAAATGCAGATGGGCCTCTTGTGGTAAGTCAAATCAGGCTGAAGGTCAATGGCTTGGTGATCGACGTCCTTGTAAAGATTAGGCTTGTCTGGGACCTGGAGACACTTCCGAAGTTGTGACACGTGGAATACGTTGTGCACATCAGATAGTTCAGGTGGAAGTTCCAACTGGTAAGCCACTTCCCCTCGTCGGTCAGTGATCTTGAAGGGGCCGATGTATCTTGGTGCGAGTTTTCCTTTGACGTGGAAGCGCTGGGTTCCCTTGAGAGGTGTGACCCGGAGATAGACATGGTCTCCAACTCGGAAGGTCATGTCTCTCCGACGAGAGTCAGCGTAGCTCTTCTGCCTTGACTTGGCAGTCTTCAAACGCTCTCTGACAAGCTGGACTTGCTCTTCTGCTTCACGGAGGATATCGGGCCCAAAGACTAGTCCTTCTCCGGTTTCTGACCAATTGAGGGGTGTGCGGCACTTGCGCCCATACAACACCTCAAATGGTGCCATCTGGAGGCTTGACTGATAACTGTTGTTGTAGGAGAACTCGGCGAAAGGGAGGCAATCTTTCCACCTAGCTCCATATGCTAAGACACAGGCTCGGAGCATGTCTTCGAGTATCTGATTCACTCGTTCTGTCTGACCCCCAGTCTGTGGGTGGAAAGCAGTGCTGAAGGATAACTTGGTCCCCATGGCCTCCTGGAACTTCTTCCAGAACCTTGAGGTAAATTGGGTTCCTCGGTCTGACACAATCTCCTTGGGGACACCATGAAGGCTTACGATTCTATTGATGTAGAGGATGGCTAGCTGATTTCCCTTGTAAATCGTTTTGACAGGAATGAAATGGGCTACTTTGGTCAAATGGTCGACTGTGACCCAGATGGAGTCATGTCCCTTATTTGACCTAGGTAATCCAGTGATGAAGTCCATTTCGATCTTATCCCATTTCCATTCAGGCACCTTGAGAGGCTGTAACAATCCAGCGGGCCGCTGATGTTCAGCTTTGACCCTTTGGCATATGTCACACTTAGCGACATAGGTGGAAATCTCCCTTTTCATCCTGTGCCACCAAAATCTTTCCTTCAGGTCTTGATACATCTTGGTTCCTCCGGGGTGGATGGAATACGGGGTGTCATGAGCCTCTTGCAAGATCAAATTCTTGAGCTCAATCTTGTTGGGTACGCAAATGCGATTCCCAAACCACGCAATTCCTTGCTCATCTTCTGAGAATCCTGGGGCCTTGCCTGCCTTGATCTTCCTCTTGATGCCTTCAATGCTTTCGTGTCTCTTCTGGGCTTCCTTAATATCATCCATCAGGGTAGGCTTGACTTCAATGTTGGCTAAGCATCCTGGTGCAACCAGTTCCAACCCGAAGCTTTCGAGTTCCTCATACAAGGCAGGTAGACTCTCCTTAAGCATAGCATTCAAGGAACAAGCCTTTCTGCTTAATGCATCTGCTACCACATTAGCCTTTCCAGGGTGGTATTCAACACTGAGGTCATAATCCTTGATCAACTCTAGCCACCTTCTTTGCCTCATGTTCAATTCCTTCTGAGTGAAAATATACTTCAGACTTTTGTGATTCGTGTATATCTCACACCGCTTCCCTAGGAGGTAATGTCGCCATGTTTTCAGGGCATGAACTACAGCTGCCAACTCAAGGTCATGAGTAGCATAGTTCTCTTCATGAGGCTGTAGTTGCCTTGAAAGGTAAGCTACGACTCTGCCTTTTTGCATCAGAACACCTCCCAGTCCAGTTCTTGACGCATCACAATATATCACAAACTCCTTGTGTATATCTGGTGTGGCCAGAACTGGGGCGGTGGTCAATCTCTTCTTCAGCTCCTGGAAGCTTTCTTCACACTTTGGCGTCCATTCAAACTTCTTGTCCTTCTTCAAGAGCTGAGTCATGGGTCGTGCAATGCTTGAGAATCCTTTAACGAACTTGCGGTAATATCCCGCGAGTCCGAGGAAGCTTCTGACTTCCTTCACATTGCTTGGGGATTGCCATTCAGTTACGGCTTCAATCTTAGTGGGATCGACCGACAATCCTTCTTCAGTTAAAACATGACCCAAGAATCCAACTTCGCGCAGCCAAAATTCACACTTGCTGAACTTGGCATATAGTTGGTGCTCTCGAAGCTTGTCTAGGACCATCCTCAAGTGTTGCTCGCGCTCTTCTTCCATCTTCGAGAAGACAAGAATGTCATCAATGAAGACAACGACAAACTTGTCCAAATATTCCATGAAGACCTTGTTCATGAGATACATGAAGTAAGCTGGGGCATTGGTCAATCCAAAGGACATGACCGTGCACTCATACAGGCCATATCTGGTTACAAATGCCGTCTTCGGAATATCTTGGGGTCTGATTTTCAGCTGGTAGTACCCAGATCTGAGATCAATCTTGGAGAACACCTTGGCTCCATGAGTTGATCAAACAGATCTTCAATCTTGGGAAGTGGATACTTGTTTTTGATTGTAACTTCATTAAGGGAGTGGTAGTCAATGCATAAGCGGATGGTACCATCCTTCTTTGTCACAAACAGAACAGGTGATCCCCAAGGGGAGGCACTAGGGCGGATAAATCCCTTCCTCAACTGCTCTTCCAGTTGCTTCTTCAATTCTGCTAACTCTTTCGATCCCATCCTATAGATGGGTCTCGCTCCGGGTATGAGCTCGATGATGAACTCAATGTCTCGGTCAGGAGGCATTCCCGGTAGCTCATCAGGAAAGACATCGGGGTATTCGCATACTACCGGCACTTGCTCCAATCCAACTTCTGACAGAGAGTTGACTTGGTTGGCTTGAGCAGAGGAGGGGTTGGAGGCAAATTTAACTTCGACTCCTTGGTTATTGGTCATAGTGACAGTCCGGTTGGCACAATCTAACAATCCTTGGTGCTTGATGAGCCAATCCATTCCTAAGATCACATCCAAGCCTTGCGATCTTAAGATGATAAGGTCTGCTAGGAAGTCTACCACATTAATGACAATCCCGACTCCTTTACATCCTATCTTGGCTCTCATCTCTGCTCTAGGGGTTTGTACCACCATAGGGTTATTCAGGGGTGTAGGGGTCATGCCACTTTTTAATGCAAACTTTTGGGTGACAAATGAATGCGTGGCTCCAGAATCAAACAAGACAGTTGCAGGTGCTGAGTTGACAAGGAACGTACCCAGCACGACGTCCGGGTCTTCCTGGGCTTCTTCTGCAGTGACATGATTCACACGACACTTGCCGTTGTTGGGTAGGTTGCGGGGAGCTTGGTTCCTTGGTGGCATTCCACGACCTTCTCCTGGGTTCTGCACATTGGGGCGCGGGGCGTCGGGCTTCTTGTTGGGGCAATACTTGGAGTAGTGTCCTGCCTGACCACATCCGAAGCAAGTGACTTGATTGGGGTTGCTGCTCTTGCCGGCATTGTTATTGGGGTTGTTGTAAGCTGGCCTGGGGTTGGCGTACTGCTGAGGTGGATAGCTGGTGCGGGGTGCAGGAGCTCTTGGCTGCTGATAGGTTGGCTTGACCGGGGCTGGCTGCCACGGGCGAGGCTTCTGGTTGCTGGAGCTACCCTTGCTGATCATCTTGCGCTTAGGGGTGTCATCCAAAGCACGTCGCTTGTCTTCCAGCATGAGTGCCTTGTTCACCAGATCAGGAAAGGTCGGGCAGTCACACACAACAAGCGAGTATTGCAGAGTCTGGTTAAGGCCTTCCATGAAGCGCTCCCTTTTGGTAGCGTCAGTGCTGACATCTTCAGGGGCATACCTTGAGAGAACACTGAACTTCTGCATGTACTCCTTGACAGTGCTACTACCTTGCTTCAGGGCTCGGAACTCACGCTTCTTGATGGCCATGATTCCGGAAGGAATGTGGGCCTTGCGGAATTCTGCCTTGAAGTTATTCCAAGTGATGTTTTGCTCACCATGCATGGCCTTGAATCCATCCCACCAAGCTCTAGCAGTTCCCCCGAGACAGTGAGCAGCATATGCCACCTTCTCACGGTCCTTGGTGCATCCGACTAGTTCTAGCAGATCCTCAATGGTGCGGACCCAGTCGTCTGCATCCAGGGGTTCAGCAGTCTCGATGAAGGTGGGTGGTGTATGCTTCTTGAACTCCACCAGCGTGGAACATGCATTGCCGTTCCCCGCCGGCTGGCGGTTGACAGCTTGAGCGATCATCTGGAGGGCTGCGGTGTTGGCTTGGCGTTCCTCTCGGAAGGCTTGGAGAAGCTGAGCCATGTCCATGCTTGGAGGTGGTGGCAGTGGTGGAGCTTGTCCTTGGGTTTGGTCTTGACTGGCTCCTTCTCCGGCTTCTGGCTGCTGGGTAGAGGTACCAGTACGAGTGACAACAGGCATCCTGTTGGAGCGGCGAAGGTCTCGTGATTGGGAAAGATGGGGAAAGCAATATGAATGGGACGCCTAGCAAGGGCGTCGGTATGACTCTAATTGTTTTCATGCAAGGGCCAAAAGGCCAAACACATTCATTAAAATCCAAATGGGTGATGTAGTCGCTTACAAGTTCCCGAAGGAAGTACGACGTCCATCAAACACATCAAAAGCAAACACAATACTACATGGCTTCATCTTAACCATTACAAGGACTCGACTTCGCATAGGGGTACACGACCTATCCTACCGTAGGGGTCACTAACGGGCATATCCGGGTTGCGAATGGTGCCTAAGTGGTGGAATGCTCGGTTACGTAGTCTGGTTCTTCTGGGTCTTCCTCCTCGTCATCGGCGGCCTGACTTTCCTCTTCACTTGAAGGGGTGGGGGAGTGGAGGAGCTCAACACGGCGTTGTTTTGCCGGTGGTGTGAAGAGCTTGCGGTATTCCTTGGCGCTCATGCGGTGTTGCTGTGGTGGTTCTCCATCCTTTGGGGGTCTTCCGCCATTGTATGCGATTGCGGGTTGTCCAGGGGGAGCACCTTCCTTCTTGATCCTATCCGTCTTCCCTTGTGCTTGAAGAAGAAGTGCCTTGGTCTCATGAAGTTCCTTTCGGAGTTCCATTGATTCAGAGGCCAAGCGTTGTGCCAAACTATCGGCACAAAGGCTGAAGTAGGTCTGGAATCGGAGTGGAAGTCCTTCTTCTAATGGTGGAGCTGGTGCACTTCTCTCATCCTCACCTTCCTTCCGATAAGGCAAGAAATGGGTTGCCAACTCGTCTGCCATCTCTGGAAGAAGGTCTCGGAGGCGGGTGAGTGCCTTGAGGGTTGCCGTCTCGACGGCAGGGACTAGTGTTGCCATCGGGGGTCCCTTAAAGAACCAGCTTGTTGGGGAGTCATTGGCCTTCACGATCACTTCCACATGATACTCCACCTCGGTGTCATTGATCCAATGCTCATGGTAGGTGAAAATGGGGGCTCGGTGGTACTGGCACTTCTTGAGGCTATCCTCGAGAAGCACGGGAAAGCCTGTGGTCAGGAAGTCTTCAGGTACGGCAGCCATCTACAAAGGTTGAATGGGAGAGGTCAATAAGGGAAATATATCTTGGGTGGGGTAAGCTTTAGAAAAGAAGAGAAGTTTAGATGGTCTCAAGCTAACTAACGCCCATGCTAACTAAGGCTTCCTACAGTCAGGATGGCTCTGATACCAGCTCTGTGGGGACCCCGACTCATAGGTCGAGATCACCGAATGCACGTGTACAGTGATCCCAGAGATCAATGCTCACTGAACACACAGAAGCTGAATAACAAGAGTCTTACATCCATACATACCGTCTTACACAAATTATGACCATTATGGTCAAGTCTTATATAGATAAAGCCTTAAGGGCTGAACATCAAATGAAACATAAGCAGCGGAAATCTTCGTCGATAAGTAGAACCCATGCCACCTGCCTTAACCCTATAGGCATTCTGACTGGGAAACGTTCTAGTTCGCATGTTCGTCTTCAAAGAACTCTTCTTCGAACTCCTGTTCTTCCATGCCTGGCCAATTAAATAACCAGTGGCAAGCCAATGAGTACTTTGAATGTACTCGCAAGCAACCCATGTTTTGGTTCAAGGTACAACAATGCATGATATAGGTAATTTTTTGCGGAAAGCTAGTTTTTCGAGTGTAATGACGTGTTCAACAACTTGTAAGACATGCATCAGGAGAATTAACCATAAGGACAGGTTACAGATATCAACATAAATAGAGTGGGCACCAACCCAACTCACTCATGTCAACTCCTTTGACTTGACCCAAGTAGTGGTATCAACATAAATAGAGTGGGCACCAACCCAACTCGATCTTGTCAAGTCCTTTGACTTGACCCAAGTAGTTCTTCCACACACACTGGTTTGTAAACAAGTGGACGTAGCCCAAGAGCGGTTACCCAACTGTCCTTGACCGTGGACACGGCTATTCGAATAGTTTTACACTCTGCAGAGGTTGCACACTTTACCCACAAGATCCAGGGAACTTCCGTGTCACCCACGACCCGCGGTACCTCAAGTACCCGGGGTAAGCACCCGATCACTATCTTTCCCTAGATGACACTAACAAGGAGTCCACTCGTTGTTCCGTATCCTCATGATGTACATCATACGAGACTCACTCGAGATCGTAACATCCGAGAGGGGACACAATGGTGTATCCGGTGCCCTGTGAAAACAGTCATGGCCGCCCTACCTGGCATGACCCCGTCCCGAGAGAGCGCACCAACAACTCTCCCGTCACTAGTAATGCGGGCTCCAAGCTAGTATTGGCCTAGGTAATCAATAATGCCCTTTCCCATATAAGGGTAGAGTGGTTGCGCATGTAAGGTTGGAATAACGGTCGCAACGTAAACCAATCCGTTTTTGAAAGCAACACACACACTTGCCTCGGTACTCCACTTCGTCATCAAGTGGCTACCCAACTCATTGTCTCCTTCGGGCATAAGTAGCACCCGACGGGGTTTTCGAAAAGTCCTTTCAAAATACTTTGTCTCCATCACCATGCATATTCCCATCCCTATTTCGAAGCACTACCTAGCATCCTAACTATTTCTATCAGCATAACCCTCATAAGGAGGTAGGGTCATACACAATGCAAGTATCAACAAGGAGGAGATGAAGGCAACCCACCAGAGGGGCTACCTCTCATCATGATTCCGATGCAGCAATAATAAAGTCCTATATGAAATGCATGAAAAAGGTTTCATAGTCATGGTCAAAGGGCTGCTTGCCTGGCTCAACAAGGTCTTCTGGGTCTTCAAAGTCTTCTGGTTCAACTCCTTCGTCAGCAACGCAATCTACCGTCGCAAAATAATAACGAGAAAAATAAGGCAATAATAAAACAGAAAAACCAAAGTGCTCAGAAAAATGTCAACTTATTTTTATAAAATACTAGGTGGAAATCTAAGAAGGGGAAAATTCCTAGTTTTGGATTTGGAGTTATATAAGAGGGGATATGGATTTCCAAATAGAGATTAAACTGCTCAAATTTGAATTTAAATTTGAACAGTACATAAAACTTGGTTGGATGTGAATGAAAGCTGCACCATTAAATAGGTTGCAATATTTTGGGAATTTAGGAATTGGAATTAATTTATTTGGACATATATTTTATCCTGTGGAATTTTTGGAAAAGCCACAAAAAAAGAAAAAGAAAAAGGGCACTGTGCCTGCCGGGCCAGAACAGCTGCGGGCAGCAGGCCCAGCTAGGGAGGCAGCCCAGCGCACCGGTGCACACGCACGCGCCAGGTTTAAACCTGACGGGCGGGGCCCGGGCGTCAGCGAGAGAGAGAGGGGCGATGGAGGGGAGAGGCTGACAGGAGGGGCCCACCTGTCATCCCTAACCCCGAGTCCAGGCGGCCGGCGAGCTCACCGGCGATGATGCAGGGCACGGCGGGGTCGGGCGAGGGCACAGCTGGGCTCAGCGTTGTGTCGCCGTTCGGGTGGTGCCGGAGTTGGCCGCCGGGTGGCCTGGTTCGCCGGCGACGAGGGGGCACGGTGGAGGAGCTTCGGGAGGTGGTCGTTCCGGTCGAATCCGGCTGCAAACGAGGCGGGGGAGAGAGGTGAAATGATCAGTGGGGGAAAGCGGTCTCAGATCGGGGTAGAGGAGGAGCGGGCGAGGCCCATACCTCGCGGACTCCGGCGAGCCGAAGCGGCGGAGCTCGAGCTCGATCTCGAGCTCGGGCGGCTCTGGGGAGGAACTGGCGGTGCAGGGGGAGGTTTAGGGGAGTGAGAGAGCGAGCGGTGAGGAGAGAAGGGCTCGGGGAGGCCTTTAAATAGGCGAACGATGAGGTCCAGTAGACCCGTGCACCGGCGAGCTCACGCTCATCACTGTAGGGCTCGGGAGGAGCTGGCGCCGTGTCTGGGGCGTTCCTGGGCGTGGACTACGCCCAGGGGAAGAAGAGAGGGAGGGAGCAGGGGGGGCCAGACTGGGCGCGCGCGTGTGAGCCGCACCATTGGCGCGATCGGGCGGCCTCTGTTCGCTAGCGCAGAGGTGCGGGGAGGAGGAGAGAGGAGGGGGGGCGATAGCATGGCGTGTTGCGGACGTCGAGGTGACCTCGGGGGACACGAGGGGGAGAGCTGAGGTGGCCGGATGTGCTTGGCAGGGGGCGGCTACAGTGCGGGAGCGCACTGTAGCGCGCTCCAGAGCGTGCAAATGGCCGGCATGCCATTTTTTGGCAAGGTGGGCACGGCCAAGCATGTCTGGTAGCTCTAGGGACGTGTAAAGAAAGGGTAAAGAGCATAGGATGCCATGGATGGCCACTGGAGTGAGGAGAGAAGAAGAAGAAGAAGAAGAAGAAGAAGAAGAAGAAGAAGAAGAAGAAGTGTGGAAATGGGGCTGTCCAGAGAGAGAAAGTGAGGGTTTCACCCCCAAATAATTGATCTGAGGTCTTGGCATTGCTACTGGAGGTATAAGGTGACTAAATTAAGCTCTGGTAAAAAGTTGAGCTTACCAAGAATAGTGGAAGGGGTCAAAACAGTGGTTTTTGCAAAATGTCAGAAGGTGTTTGATAATGGTTTGGGCAAAAAAATGAACTCCAATTGCCATGATACTTAACAGGATGGAATGACACTTAGAAATAGGGTGTGCCACCAAATTTGAGCTCATTTGGGAAAAGTTGACAATGTAACTTTGGCAAACCCTATAAATTAGCAGAAATGGACTTGTGTAGATCTAGTTGAGCAAATCACTTCTCCTTGATGCACCACTTGGTGTGGTGGCCTCATTTGGTCATGTGAACATGCTCACAAAAGTTGAGGACAAGGAGAGAAATTTGGTAGTACAAACTTGCTCAAACTAGGTTCTGAACAGAAAGGACTATGGGGCATTTTGGTGGACCAAAATGACCTTGATTGAAGTGAGGCTTTGCAAGATCATCACAATATGCATTTGTGACTTGCTGGATTTTTCTTGGATTTTTATGGAAATATTTCCTGTAGAAATATTTCAAATCCTTGAAATGGGTAGAAATGGTTTTGGGAGGTTTTGTCCAATATTTTGAACATGACCATGTGTTGAAACTCTTATATATGGGAAATATGTGTCCACTGAGATTCCCTAAATTTTCTCAAATATTACTAAAGCTTTAAAATAAATTTAACCTATTAAAGACCATTTCTGGCCTTAAGGAAAAGCCTTTAAATAAAATAGGAAAATAACTTTTAAAATTATATTTTTGGGGTTTATGGGAATCCTATATCTAATAGGTTTCAAATATACCTTTTGAAATAGTTTTCATACCCCAAATCAGGTACTTGCAGTGCAAACCTCAATCGAGGGGTTTTTGGAATACTAATTTTTGAAAATACCATTTGGCCAAATTATTTTTGTAAGAACATACTATATTGTACTATACACATGGCATGATCATTGGGCAGAAGTTTGGGGCAAGGAGATTAAGTATAGAAGGTGAAGTTGTGTTGACTTTAAAGAGCACTTGAAAAGCACAAAGAGAAAACCAACTCCAAATAAAAGCCAGATAATGCAAAAGTTTTTGTTGGTCCAAATCTTCATGCTTTATTAATGCAAATGAAGAGTTACAAAATGCAGGGTGTGACAAGGGCGGCCTTCCGGGACGGAGGACCGCGGAGGAGTGGTGAGGGGCGGCGCTCCAGGATGCAGGTAGGTTGAGGGCAGCGGGCGACGGGCGGCGTGGGAGAGATCGAGAGGAACAGGGAGGCTGGGAAAGGTAATGACCTAGATTAACCGTGAAAGCCAACTTGGGTTGGGCTAGATAAGAGGCTCGATTAGTACGTTGGTTCTTTACTTGGAGTTGTGGAGCACACATCTACAACGCATATGCTACAATGCTTATTATCAGTATCTATTGTGAATTTTGCAACATACAGTCAAAACGTTGTAGAATATCTGTTGCTTTATAGGGGATTTTCTTGTAGTGACTATTTGACATGTCCTATCCAAGGGCAAGCTGCGTACGGGTAGTAAAAAGTGGGTATATCGTTTGTTATTAGAGACCACATGGGGGTTCCCTTGTACGTCTTAGCTTCTTACCTCCTTGGTTGTTCCTTCCCGTAATGTGTTCGGCAATCATACTGCCAGAAAGGGCTCCCAGAGAGTAAGGTCCTAAAAGAGAAAATAGTGATAAAGGTATGCAGCCCCTAGGGCAGTTAAGCCGCATTGCGGGATGTGCCCTGATCGTGCCCCCGCCTATGCCCATGGTATTTTCAGTGCGTAATTATGTACACGCGGCGCGGATGTCGTCACTTGACTGGGACTAGGACGGGGGCCGAATTTCTAGGCAAGCTCTGAATGTGCCAGGCGATCCTGTTGCAGGTTACTCTGGACTTGCTTAACAGTGTCTGGGGGCTGTATCGCCGAATTGGATGTTTGCCTTAAAAGGCTGCTTTGTGCTTCTGCTGCGAGGGCCGCAGTGTGCTCTTCCGTGCGGAGCGAGCGTTCTGTGTTTCCATTGACTGTAATGACCCCCTAGGTCCTGGCATCTTGAGCCTGAGGTATGCGTAATGCGGTACCGCATTGAATTTTGCAAATGCGGTTCAACCGAGCAGTGCGTGATAGCCACTGCGGAACGGGACGATATCGAAGATTAACTCCTCGCTTCGGAAGTTGTCCGGAGATCCAAAGACCACTTCCAGTGTGATTGAGCCCATGCAACGGGCCCCTACACCTGGGATGATGCCCTTAAAGGTGGTTTTGGTGGTTTTGACCCTTGAGGGATCTATAACCATTTTGCGCGCCGTATCCTGATAGAGCAGGTTTAGGCTGCTGCCACCGTCCATAAGGACTCGAGTGAGGTGAGATCCGTCGATGATGGGGTCTAGGACCAATGCGGCGGATCCGCCATGACGGATACTAGTGGGGTTCTCCCTGCGATCAAAGGTGATCGGACATGAGGACCATGGGTTGAACTTTGGGGCGACGGGCTCTATCGCATAGACGTCCCTTAGCGCACGCTTCCGTTCCCTTTTGGGAATGTGGGTTGCATATATCATGTTCACCGTCTTCACTTGTGGGGGGAACCTCTTCTGTCCTCCCGTGTTCGGCGGCGGGGGCTCCTCCTCGTCATCACTATGCAGTCCCTTGTCCTTGTTTTCATCATTCAACTTGCCGGCCTGCTTGAACACCCAGCATTCCCTGTTGGTGTGATTGGTTGGCTTATCAGGGGTGCCGTGGATTTTACATGAGCGATCAAGTATGTGATCCAAACTAGATGAGCCTAGAGTACTTCTTTTGAATGGCTTTTCCGCTAACCGGATCTAGAGCCTCTAAATCCGGCATTGACTATCGTATCATCGATGTTATCGCCGTTGTTGCGGCGCTTTTGTCTGTTACGACATGGTCTGCCTTTGGCATCTTTAGTATCCGAAGTGCCCGGATTCCTTGATGTGTTGTTGCTGCGAGCCAGCCAGCTATCCTCGCCCGTGCAAAAGCGGGTCATGAGTGTCATGAGGGCTGCCATAGACTTCGGCTTCTCCTGGCCGTTGTGCCAGGCGAGCCACTCGTCACGGATGTTATGCTTGAATGCCGCTAAGGCCTCTACATCCGGACAGTCGACAATTTGGTTTTTCTTAGTTAGGAACTATGTCCAGAATTGCCTGGCCGATTCCCCGGGCTGCTGAGTTATATGGCTCAAGTCATCAGCATTTGGTGGTCGCACATAAGTGCCCTGGAAGTTGTCAAGGAATGCATCTTCCCAATCCTCCCAACTGCCGACGGAGTCTGCTGGCAAGCTATTCAGCCAATGCCGAGCTGGTCCTTTGAGTTTTAGTGGGAGGTACTTGATGGCATGCAGATCATCACTGCGAGCCATGTGGATGTGGAGGAGGAAATCCTCAATCCATACAGCGGGATCTGTTGTACCATCATACGATTTGATATTTACGTGTTTAAAACCCTCCAGGAATTCATGATCCATAACTTCATTCGTGAAGCATAGGGGGTGTGTGGCGCCTCTGTGCCGGGCTATATCACGACGCAGTTCATATGGGTCTTGTCTGCTGTGTTCGGCCCGGCCGGATTTACTTTTAGTGTATCCGGCGTGACGGTCATCGTCCCGCGTTGGCGCATGTCCCCATGACCCGTATATCGACCTTGCATGTTTTGCCCTGCTTTCCAATACATCTCGCAGGTCCCGCGTGTTGCCCCGGGCCTTGGAATTTTTGTTTGAGTGGCGGCGGGGTGCAGGCTGAACTTCAGGCTGAAACGCCTCTCTAGCTCGGCCACGAGGTGGCCGGTCAGCCGCATCATACACTAGTGATGTAGGTTTCAATGCTACCTCCTCGAGGTGAGGTAGCAACATGCGCTTTGGGTAACTCTTGGAGGGGCGCTCGAGTTCGTATTCCTCGGCCGCAAGGACTTCGGTCCACCTGTCTGCTAGCAAATCTTGATCAGCTCGAAGTTGTTGTTGCTTTTTCTTCAAGCTATTTGTTGTGGCCATAAGCCGGCGCTTGAGGCGCTCCTGCTTGCCGGGATCCTCAGGCATGATAAATTCTTCGTCGCCGAGGCTCACCTCATCTTCGGAGAGAGGCATGTAATTGTCCTCCTCCGATTCTCCATCTGCTGCCTTCTCTAGAGGGCTAGCTTGTTCACCCTCCCGCTCTAAATCGTGCTGGAGGGGATTGTTGTCGTCTTCGGCAGTATTCGTAGTGTTATTCTCTCTTGTGCAGGTATCACTACTTTTTCTATGGCGGGACTTAGAGCGGCGCCGCTGACGTCGACGCTTGGGTTGCTTCTTGGAGGGGTCACCCTCCACTGTCTCGTCGTCATTGCCTTCTTTGGGGGTGTCCACCATATATATATATATATATATATATATATATATATCATATGATGAGGTGGCGGTCCAGCGCCCTGTGGGCGGTGGTTCCTGTTCGTCTCCTGCATCGTCGTCCATACTGTCGATGTCTTCGGAGTCGAAGTCGAGCATGTCGGTTAAATCGTCGATAGTGGCTACTAAGTGGGTGGTGGGTGGGGAGCGAATTTCTCCATCGTCCACATCCCATTCTAGCCGGACATACTTCGGCCAAGGTTCTCCTCATAAGGAGAGAGACCTTAATGAATATAGCACGTCGCCGAAAGGTGAGTGCTGAAAGATATCCGCGGAGGTGAATTCCATGATCGGCGCCCAATCGGATTCGATAGGCATGGACGCAGGCGGCTCGGAGTCCGTGGCCGGAGACGAATTCAGTAGTTCGGCAACACGGCTCTCGTCAGGGGTGAAGTCAGTATCCGGCTCTATCGCCACTGAAAGTGCGGCCTCCATGGCGGGGTATATCCCCCCATCCTCGGACAGCGCAATTTGCTCCGGATTGAGGGACGGAGTAGTTGCAGGTGTGATCTCCCGAACACTGTTCGACGGCAGAGTTACGTCATGCTAATCATGATTGTGCGGCGCACCAGACAAGGGCTCGAATTCGTCGAAGATCAAGTCTCCATGGATGTCGGCAGTGTAGCTTAAGTTTCCAAACCTGACCTGATGGCCAGGGGCGTAGCTCTCGATCTGCTCCACATGGCCAAGCGAGTTGGCCTGTAGTGCGAAGCCGCCGAATACGAAGATCTATCCGGGGAGGAAAACCTCATCCTGGACCGCATCGTTACCGATGATCGAAGGAGCCATCAAGCCTTACGGTGACGGCACAGTGGAACTCTCAATGAAAGCACCAATGTCGGTATCAAAACCGGCGGATCTCGTGTAGGGGGGTCCCGAACTGTGCGTCTAAGGCAGATGGTAACAGGAGGCAGGGGACACCATGTTTACCCAGGTTCGGGCCCTCTTGATGGAGGTAATACCCTACGTCCTGCTTGATTGATATTGATGATATGAGTATTACAAGAGCTGATCTACCACGAGATCGTAGAGGCTAAACCCTAGAAGCTAGCCTATGGTATGATTGTTGTTGTCCTACGGACTAAACCCTCTGGTTTATATAGACACCGGAGGGGGCTAGGGTTACACAAAGTCGGTTACAAGGGAGGAGATCTACATATCTGTATTGCCAAGCTTGCCTTCCATGCCAAGGAGAGTCCCATCCGGACACGGGACGAAGTCTTCAATCTTGTATCTTCATAGTCCAATAGTCCGGCCAAAGGATATAGTCCGGCTGTGCGGAGACCCCCTAATCCAGGACTCCCTCACCCATGTACCCTCAAGAATGCTTTGCTTATTATAAAAGACCGTTTTGGCCTGTCCTTTGCCTCAAAAGGATTGGGCTACCTTGCTGCACTTTCGTTACTATTATCATTACTTGCTCGTTACAAAATATCTTGCTATCAAACTACTATGTTACTTACAATTTCAGCAATTGCACGCACTACCTTGCTAAAACCACTTGTCATTTCCTTCTGCTGCTCGTTGGGTTCGACACTCTTACTTATCGAAAAGAGCTACAATTGATCCCCTATACTTGTGGGTCATCAGCATAGAGTGGGACTAATGCCCTTTAGATCATCAAGAGTATATCCAATAGCGGCACGGTGCGTCCTCAGAGTTTTCAATAATTTCTTTTCTTCATGCTCTGAAAGGTTAGCACTAATAATAACAGGATATATCCTGTTTTCATCAAGATAAGCATATTTCATAGTATCAGGTTATTGTTTAACATCAAACACATGATCACCCTTGGGTGGAGGAGGATCTCCGAGGATTTCAACAGGAAAATTGTGTTCCAGAATAGGCCCTTGATTAAAGAATACTTCATCTATTTCCCTTCTTTCATTCATAAACATATCATTTTCCTGGTCTAGCAAATATTATTCTAAAGGATCGGCTGGAGGCACGGTAATAGAGGCAAGACCAATAATTTCATCCTTACCAAGCAATTCCTTATCATGGTGTTGTCTATGAAATTTAGAGAAATTACAATCATGAGACATATCCCCTAAACCAACAGTAACAATATCTTTCTCGTAGTCTATCTTAGCATCAACAGTATTCAAGAACGGTCAACCAACTATAATGGGACAAAATTATCTTGTGGAAACCAAGAACAAGAAAATAAGTAGGGTATTTAATTTTCCCACACAATACTTCAACATCTCTAACCATCCCAATTGGTGAAATAGTATCTCTATTGGCAAGCTTAATAGTAACATCAATATATTCTATGTCAGTAGGTGCAATATCATTCATAATTTCTTCATACAAGGAATAAGGAATTGCACTCACACTAGCACCCACATCACATAAGCCATGATAACAATGATCTCCAATTTTAATAGAAACAACAGGTCTATGTTTATCTTTCATATCAGCTTTAGCAATTCCAGCAGCTTCATCACAAAAATAAATAACATGTCCATCAATATTATCAACTAAGAGATCTTTAACCATAGCAATACTAGGTTCAACTTTAATTTGTTCAGGGGGTTTATGTGTTCTAGTATAACTCTTATGAACCATAGTTGAAGCTTTAGCATGATCCTTTATTCTATCAAGAAAAGGTGGTTTCTCAATATAAGCAGTAGGAACAATAGGACCAATATTATAAGTAATAGTCTCTTCTTCAACTTTAGTAGGTTCTACTACTTTAACTTCAATGGGAGGATGAATACCACTTCTCCTTAGGGAGATCAACATGAGTAGCAAAAGATTCACAAAAAGAAGCTACTATCTCAGAGTCAAGTCCATATTTAGTGCTAAAATCACGAAAAGCATCAGTATACATAAAAGATTTAACACAATCAAACTTGAGTTTTATACCTGACTCCTTACCTTCATTGAGTTCCCAATCTTCAGAGTTGCGTTTAATTCTTTCTAATAAATCCCATACGAATTCAATATCCCTCTTCATATAGGAACCAGTACAAGAAGTATCGAGCATGGATCGATCATTATGAGAAAGTCGAGCATAAATTTTTTGAATAATAATTTCTTTTGAGAGCTCATGATTGGGGCATGTATATAACATTGACTTAAGCCCCCCCCTCCCCCCCCAAGCTTGAGCGATACTTTCTCCTTCATGAGGCCACAAATTATATATATAATTCCGATCACGATGAACTAAATGCGTAGGATAAAACTTCTGATGAAATTCCAATTTCAATCAGTTGTAGTTCCATGATCCAATATCATCACATAGCCTATACCATGATTCAAAGATAAAGGGAATACCTTCTTCTTGACAACATCCTCGGGCATACCTACAAGCTTATAGTGTCAAAGGAATAGCTAGCAACTACGAAAGAAGGATTAAGGAACCATAGCATGAAACATATGGATCCAAATCAGCCCCTTATGAAGCAACGCATAAACTAGGGTTTAAGCTTCTGTCACTCTAGCAACCCATCATCTACTTATTACTTCACAATGCCTTCCTCTAGGCCCAAATAATGGTGAAGTGTCATGTAGTCGACCTTCACATAACACCACTAGAGGAGAGACAACATACATCTCATCAAAATATCGAACGAATACCAAATTCACACGATTACTTATAACAAGACTTCTCCCATGTCCTCAGGAACAAACGTAACTACTCACAAAGCATATTCATAATTAAGACTAGAGGAGTATTAATTATCATTAAGGATCTGAAAATATAATCTTCCAGCGGATAAACCAACTAGCATCAACTACAAGGAGTAATCAACACTACTAGCAACCCACATGTTCCAATATGAGGTTTTGAGACAGAGATCGGGTACAAGAGATGAACTAGGGTTTGAGAGGAGATGGTGCTAGTGAAGATGATGATGGATATTGACCCCCCTATCGATGAGAGGATCATTGGTGACGACGATGGCTTCGATTTCCCCCTCCAGGAGGGATGTTCCCCGGTAGAACAGCCCTGCTGAAGCCCTAGATTGGTTCTGCCCAAGTTCCGCCTCGAGACGGTGGTGCTTCGTCCCGAAAACTTCTTTCTTATATTTTTCTAGTCAAAACACACCATATAGCAGAAGATGGGCATCGGAGGCCTGCTAGGGGGCCCACAAGGATGGGGGCACGCCTAGGGGGTAGGGCGTGCCCTCCACCCTTGTGGCTGGCTGGTGGCCCCCTCTGGTGCTTTCTTCGCCCAATATTTTTTATATATTCCAAAAATATTTTCCTTGAAGTTTCCGAACTTTTGGAGTTGTGCAGAATAGGTCTCTAATATTTGCTCCTTTTCCAGTCCAGAATTCTAGCTGCCAGCATTCTCCCTCTTCATGTAAACCTTATAAAATAAGAGAGAAAAGGCATGAGGATCGTGATATAATGTGTAATAACATCCCTTAATGTAATAAATATTGATATAAAAGCATGATGCAAAATGGACGTATCAACGACCACGAGAACGGGATGGTCTGGAGGTCCTAAGCGGGCTAGTAGATCTGCTTAGCATGGAACTGGCAGGCCTCACAAGATCTTACCAACTCAGTGGCATCATTTAGCGCTGTAGGCCATTAGAATCCACCGCGGAATGCCTTGCCCACGAGGGTGCATGATGAGGAGTGATGCCCGCAGTCCCTGCCATGTATGTTGGCCAATAGCTCGCATCCCTGCTCCCTGGAGATGCATCCTAGAGAAACATCATTCGGGCGCCTTTGGTAGAGCTCACCATCCTGGATGCAGTATGCAGTGGCCTGGCGGGCCACACCTTGTTCGGCAAGGCACCCCAGAGCAGGTATTCCTATAAGCGGACCAACACCCCTCCTTAGGCTCAAGCGCAAGGAGAAGGCGGGCTCCCGAGGTCGGCCCACAAGCTGGGGCGCCCGAGGGGGCACCGAGGGGAGATCTTCTTGAGGCGATGCTGGTCCCACAGCGGGGGGAGCTGCTGACGGCTTGAAGAGCCGCTCCTCAAAGACGCCAGGCTCCTAAGGTTGACGTCGGGATGCCCTCTTGGCAATGTCGTCCGCCTCCTTGTTCGTGCCGCGTGGAACGTGCTAGAATTCCAAGCTTAAGAATTGTTTCTCAATTTTGCATACCTCCTCAAGGTATGCTTCCATGTGCTCGTCCTTTGGCTTGTATGCCTTGTTGGAGAAGTTGACCAGGAGCTAGGAGTCACCCCTGATGGTGAGGCGCCTCACCCCCAGAGCCCCACAGCCTTGAGGCCAACGATTAGGCCCTCGTATTCCATGATGTTGTTGGAGAACTTCTCGCCATGCTGGAAGCAGAGCTGCACGACATAGTAGAGCTTGTCCTGCGTGGGCGAGATGAGGATGGCTCCAGCCCCCGCGCCCAGCACTTTTTATTTGCATCTTTTATTTTACGTTTATTCGAGATCTATTTATCCAATCTATCACAATTTTAACCCGTCAACTTGAGAGTTTCTGGCGCCGTTACCCATAGAGGGATTGACAACCCCTCATAAGCGTCGGGTTGTAAGTATTTGTTCTTTGTGTGCAGGTACCGTTTACATAGCGTTGCTTAGTTCTCCTGCTGGATTGATAATCTTGGTTTCATAACTAAGGAAAATACCTACCTTAGTTGTACTAAATCATCCTTTCCTCTTTGGGGAAATACCGACGTAGTTCAAGCAACATCAAAAGGATTTTCTGGCGCCGTTGCCGGGGAGATATCATCAACATCTATTAGGTTCCCTCATCAAAAATCTCATCTCCTTGCAATTTACATTATTTGCCATTTGCCTCTCATTTTCATCTCCCCCACTTCACCAAAATTTTCCATTTTATTCGCCCTCTTTTTCGTTCGTCGTTTTCTCATCAGATCTGTTTTTGTTTGCAATCTTGCTTGCTTTGTTGTTATGGCCAGCTCTTCCTCTATTGCATATACTCCTAGAATGAGGTTCTTAACTTTAAACAAAGTGGAGGGGAGAATGTAAAATATGCTTGGTATAGAATTTGCGATGCTCATAATAGATCTATTCATAACCAAAGTATCGCCGTTCTTCCTCGTAGTTTTTATGTGGGCATTACCACTTGGTATAGATTCGTCCTTGATACGATTATCGGTGGGATTTTCTTGATGTGTCCATCTTTGGATGCTTTTAATGCTATGGGAAATCTAGTGGGTTCACCACCTATCATTGTTAATGATACCAATTTGACTCTCGAGCATGTTATGCAAAGATTAGATGATATTGAAAAGAAGATGATTACTGAGGAACAAATTGAAAATTTGGATAAAATAATGCATAATCTTGCTAATAAATTTGGGTCAAAGTGGGAGAGGTTTTTAAGCTACTAAAGGAATCAATGAAATAATTGAAGAAAGCCCCTCTCGGATTGATAAGTTGGAAGAAATTTTTAGTAACTTAAGCTCCACTTTTTCTTTCGTTAAAACTATTAAGAAAACTCCCGGAAGAATTTGCAAGTTTACTCAAGCCACTAAGAACAAGGGTGCCACTTCTAATAACAACAAGGAAGATCTTAAAATGATTAGTATACACCCCGATTTTGTTGAAGTGATAAAAGATCATACTTGCAAGAATGAATTTTTCAATCTCGTTCCTAGGAGTATTGTTATTGAAAATTTATATGCTAAATCTTTGAAGAATATTGGTTGTGTGACTAAGGAATTGGAAAACAAAGATGACAATACTTTAATCTATGCATCATGCCTAGCTAGGGGCATAAAACAATAGTGCTTGTTGGGAGGCAACCCAATGAATAAAATTTATTTTTGCCTTTTTCTTTCTATTCATGAGTGTTTGCACAATTATGCTACTGTTATGATTGTGTTTTCGTGTTTTTTGTGTTTTAGTTAGTGCTTGTGCCAAGTAAAGCCTTTAGGATCATGTTGCGTGATAGTTGATTTGATCTTGTGGAAAAATAGAAACTTTGTGCGCCAGTAACAAAATTGTTTAAAATCACATAAGCGTGATAAAATTCTGGATTTTTTACATAATATTTATATACAAATTTCCAACACTGTCCTAATGTTTCAGAATTTTTGGAGTTACGTAAGTATAATAACTTTTCATATCAAGGTTGTTAGAATCGCGATTTTGAATCAGATCGGAGCTTCGATGGTAGGATCGCAAATCCTAGAATCTTCACTATCAAGATCGTAGAAATGTAGATTCTAAGAACTAAAATCATAGAATCAGAGGGGCCATCTTGGATTTTAAAGTCATAGAATCATATTACAGAATCACAATTCTAACAACCTTGTTTCGTATTACTATAGACTATTCTATTTTTGACAGATTCTGTTTTCTTTGCATTGTGTGTTTATTTTGATGAATCTATGGTTTGTATTGGAGGGTATAAGTCATGGTAAAGTTAGAATACATTAGATATAATGCAAAACTAAAATACGAATGGGTTTCAAAACAGTTCTTAGAGTAGTTATTTGCTTTATTATACTAACGGATCTCACGAAGGTTTTGTTGAGTTTTGTGTGATTGAAGTTTTGGGTGAGATCAGGATGGATGAAGGAATAAGGAGTGAAAAGAGCCTAAGCTTGGGGATGCCCCATGGCACCCCAAGTTATTATTCAAGGAGAACCAAGCAACTAAGCATGGGGATGCCCCAGAAGGCATCCCCTCTTTCTTCTAATGACCATAGGTATTTTACTTGGAGCTATATTTTTATTCGTCACATATCATGAGTTTTACTTGGAGCGTCTTGTATTATATGAGTCTTTGCTTGTTTTGCTTTTTAGTTTCTATCATCTATCCTTGCTGGACACACCTATTTTAGAGAGCCGAAATTATGCTACGATTTGCTAGAATTGCTCTATATGCTTCACTTAAATTTTTTGAGCTATGGAATTGCTTTATTACTTCACTTATATCTTTTTGAGCATGGTGTGCTTTAATATTTTTGAAGAAATGTTCTCATGCTTCACTTAGATTTATTTGAGAGTTGTAAATTTTTGAAGAAATTCTCTCATGCTTCACTTATACTATTTTGAGAGGAGAAATTTTTTATGCTCATGTTCTTAACTTAAATTTGTTTGAGCTTACCAAAAGCAACGTATGAAATTAGTCCCAAGGTGATAGATATTCAAGAGGGATATAATAAAAACTTTCATCAAGATCATTGTACAAAATAAACTTGATTCTTTGTAATAGTTTTGAGATATGATGATAGTGATATGTGAGTCATGTTGGTGAGTAATTATGATTTAGTAAGAATATTGGTGTTAAGGTTTGTGATTCCCTATGCAAGCACACGAAAGTCAATAGTTATGAAATAAAATTACATCCTACTTATGGAGCATTATTCGGTGTTAGTTATGCTTAATTCTCACTTATGTGATTTTTCATTTCTTGGTTGATTGCTTCTCAATGTATTTGCTAGCTTCCACTTGTACTAAGTAGGAATACTACTTGTGCATCCAAAATCCTTAAACCCAGTTTTGACATATGAGTCCACCATGCCTACCTATATGTGGTATTCCCGTGCTGTTCTAAGCAAATTTGTATGTGCCACCTCTAATTTTCAAAATAAATTTCCTTTTTGTGTACTCGTAACGCTCACGAAGCGGCAGGGGGTGGCTAATATTTTCCATGCTAGATGTGTTATTCTCAAGATGAGTGTTTATTCACTTGTCATTGCATGAGAGTACGACAGTAATAGGGATGCCTAGTCTCGAAATGAAAAGAAATTTACTTTATGTTGACAAACAATAAATTCCTTGGAAAATGTTGGTATGGAAGGCACCCATGGATATGGTTAGCCATGGATTGTGAAAGAATTGTGGAAAAGGGAATAAACTTTATTTTTTGTTTGGGAACCGCCTATGATATATCTAGCATGGAAAGTGTTGGGAATTACTCGGTCGTTTTCGTTGACGGGAAAAGTATGCCTCTCAAAAAAATTATCTCTCAATTTGTTTTGCTTTGAGCTCTGGCACCTCTACAAATCCCTACTTCCCTCTACGAAGGGAATTTCTATTTACTTTATGCAATTTTTATTTTTACTTGAGTCTCCATCTTCTCTTATAAAGCACCAACTAGGGAGCACTATGATCATAATTGAGAATTGGATGTAGCTAATTTGCGAGTGTGTTTCATGAATGGATCAATGATTGAGCATGATGAGCTATGGATAACTTTCTTTAGTGTTGATATTTTGAAAGATATGATTTCTTGTTGATATGCTTGAGTATTGAAATCTTCATGTCAAAACTAGACTATTGCTTTGAACCATATAAATGTCAAATGTCCATGCTACAAAAGAAAAGAATATGTGATGAACATGTTAGGCAACATTCCACATCAAAAATTCTGTTTTTATCATTTACCTACATGAGGACGAGTAGGAATTAAGCTTGGGGGTGCTGATATGTCTCCAACGTATCTATAATTTTTTATTGGCAGTGCTGTTATATTATCATTCTTGGATGTTTGACAATTATTTTATAGCAACTTTATATCATTTTTGGGACTAACCTATTGACATAGTGCCCAGTTCCAGTTGCTGTTTTTGCTTGTTTTTTACATAGCAGGAAATCAATACCAAACGGAGTCCAAACACAGCGAAACTTTTTGGAGAATTTTTCTGGACCAGAAGACACCAGATGGGCCAAAGAAGTACCAGAGGGGGCTCCGTGGGGAGCACAACCCACCATAGCGCGCCTAGGGGCCCAGGCGCGCCCAGGTGAGTTGTGTCCACCTTGGTGGCCTCTCGCACCACCTCTTCGCCCTATAAATACCCAAATATTCCAGAAATCCTAGGGGAGTCGACGAATCACAATTCCAGCCGCCGCAAGTTCCAGAACCACGATATCCAATCTAGATACCACCACGGAGGGGTTTATCATCCTCATTGGCGCCTCTCCGATGATGCATGAGTAGTTCAACATAGACCAACGGGTCCATAGTCAGTAGCTAGATGACTTCGTCTCTCTCTTTTGATTCTCAATACAATGGTCCCTTGGAGATCTATTTAATGTAACTCTTTTTTCCGGTGTGTTTGTTGGGATCCGATGAACTTTGAGTTTATGATCAGATCTATATCCATGAATATTATTTGAGTCTTCTTTTGATCTCTTATATGCATGATTATTTATAGCCTCGTATTTCTTCAAATCTTTGGTTTAATTAGGCCAACTAGATCGATTTTTCTTGCCATGAGAAGAGGTGCTTTGAGATGGGTTCGATCATGCGGTGTTCTTTCCCAGTGACAGAACGGGCAACAAGACACACATGTATCGTTATTATTAAGGATAGCAAGATGGAGCTATTCCTACATGAATAGATCTCATCTACATCATGTCATCGTTCTTATTGCAAGATCTATTCATATAGTAATATACCCCATCTTGTTATCCTTAATAGCAACGATCAATATGTGTCTTGCTGTCACTTCTGTCACTAGAAAAGAATACAACATGATCGAACCCATCACAAAGCACCTCTCCCATGGAAAGAAAAATCAATCTAGTCGGCCTAACAAAACCAAAGATTCAAAGAAGAAATACCAGGCTATAAGTAATCATGCATATAAAAGATCAAAACTCAAATAACATTCATGGATAAAATAGATCTGATCATAAACTCAAAGTTCATTGGATCCCAACAAACACACCGCAAAAAGAGTTACATCAAATAGATCTCCAAGAGACCATTGTATTGAGAATCAAAAGAGAGAAGAAGCCATCTAGCTACTGCCTACGGACCCATAGGTCTACAATGAACTACGCACGCATCATCGGAGATGCACCAATGAGGATGATGAACCCCTCTATGATGGTGTCTAGATTGGATCTGTGGCTCTAGAACTTGCTGCGGCTGGAATTGTGTTTCATCGACCGCCCTAGGGTTTCTGGAATATTTAGGAATTTATAGGGCGAAGAGGCAGCGCGAGAGGCCACCGAGGTGGGCACAACCTACCACGGCGCGCCAGGGCCTCCAGAGGCGCCCAGGTGGGTTGTGCCCCCTCGGGGCACCCCTCTAGTACTTCTTTGACCCATCTTGTGTCTTCTGGTCCAGAAAAAATCTCCAAAAAGTTTCACTGCTTTTGGACTCCGTTTGGTATTGATTTTCTGCGAAGTAAAAAACAAGCAAAAAACATCAACTGGCACTAGCCACTATGTCAATAGGTTAGTCCCAGAAAATGATATAAAGTTGCTATAAAATGATTGTAAAACATCCAAGAATGATAATATAACAGCATGGAACAATAAAAAAATTATAGATACGTTGGACACATATCACTATTCTGTGGTACACCATTTACGATGTGTACGACACCACAAACAGTTCATGATTATAAAGCGTGTACAATAAGGCGACTATCACAAACATTTAGTTTGGTCGCACCATTTGTGATATTGTCTAACATCACACACGCTGTGTGCATGGTCGCATACATTTTCTCTCTGTAAACCATGTCGGATTATGATGTATATCACACACGTTGTGCTTTACAGGTTGTGTGTGCCGTAATGACCTACAGAGCATATTTCCCCCTAATTTAATTTCTGCAATTTAAAATTGTACAAAATTTGAATTTTAAAGTAGGCAATAACTTTACTCATATCCATTAGGTTCAACAACCAATGCACTATTCAATTCACAGGTACATATGTTCAAGAGTTACATAAAAAGAATTAGATAAGCACCAAATAAAGAATGATGAAGCAGCATTGTATACATCCTCGTCCTATCCTGTGACGCCCCAAGACCGGAGCTTCAGATGCCTTCCAGGGTTTCTGAGATTCGTTGTGTGATTTGTTTTTGCTTGTTGCATTCATCATTGCATCATGTCATCATGTCTTTTATCTTTCCAACTCAACTAAATAAACCGTATGGATCTTCGATCCATTTAAATTGAGGGAACTCACATGGTGGTTTCTCTTTAAAACATACCCTCCCGATATTTAAGGAGATATTATAAATTATTCCATTGTTTTGGAATCACCCATGAACCCACTTGCATGTTAAATCCCTTGGCCTTTTCTTCTTCAAGTTTTGACTCTCTAGCCTTGCCAATAATACTTTTACCATTTTCTGGAGTTCTACCAAAATTCTCAACATTTTTGGATACTCCTAAAACCTCGTCCTAGTTCAAACCCATTCAAATTAAATTCAAATGAGTTTGAATTCTTATTGTTCGATCTTGGCCATTTCTATTTTCTTGGAACCAGCGCATTTTTGCGAGTCCGGGAAAATTATCCCCGTGCCCAAACTCTTTATCTAACCTTTATTTTCTTCCCTTTTTCATTCTCTTTATTTTTTGCTTTTGAAAGAGTAAGAGAGAGAGAAGGAGCCCAACAGCCAGCAGGCCTCCTGGCCTTTTTCCTCTCCCCACCTATTTGGCCTAAGGCCCAGCCGCCGGCCTCCCTAGGCGCAGCCCTCCCTCTCTACTGGGCTGGCCTCCCAAGGCCCACTCCCCCGTCTAACCGTAGGCCTCACCTCTCCCGTTCCCCATCTCCCTCCGCCGCCAGGAGAACCCACGCTCGACACTCTCCTCTCGCCCGTGACCTTTTCTCCCTCTCGATCTCTCCCTCACTCGCTACCTCTCCTTCCCCTGCTCCGACCACCATGGCACGTCGTGCCACTCCCCACCAGCGCCCAAGCCTTCCCCTCTGCTCCCTCAGCCATGGCGCTCCGCCGCCCCTTTTCTCGTTCGCACCAGTGACCAGCAGCAGGTGGCTGCTCCGCGCTGCCCTCTCCGCCATGGCTGTAGCGCCTCCTCTGCCTTCCCCTGCTCTAAGACGCTAGGGCGGTCGCCCGATGCCCGTCGTTCTCACTCCACTGAAGCAGGCCAACGCCTCTGTTGTCGACACAATGACCGTGCCACCAGACCCGCTGAAGCTGCTGCCTTGCCTCAGCGACCTCCTCCAGTCGCGCGCCCCTGCTCCCTTCTCCTCCTCGCTGCTGGTTCCACCCATGCCGGAGTACGCGAGCAGCCACAGTTCAACCCCGACGCCCGCCATGGCCCTCCTCGCGCTGCTGCTCCTTGGTTTTGTCCTCTATCGCGACCATCTCCTCCCCCAATGCCCTTGCGGAGGCTGTTGGTGCAAGACCACCATGACACCTTCTCCGGAGCCCAAGTCCGAGGACTACCGCATTCGGGTAACTCGTCAAGTACACCTTCATCAAGACCGATGGTTGGACAAGCACCGTTTGCGTGGATTACGTCAAGTACCACGACGACCGACGAGACCGCCAAGTTCCACTACCGATGACCGTTTTGGGATTGCCAAGTCAAACTACAACGCGGAGACCATGTACAACTACTGATCCCGTGGATGTCACCAAGTACCCCATCGGCAAGACCGACGCCCGAACAATCACATCGGCTCTGTGGATTTCGGCAAGACCATCGACGACCAACACATAGTACCACTAAGTTTGCCATGTACATCTATGCTAGACCGGACTGATAAGTCCGAAGAAGCAAGTACCACTCCGAACCATGTACGGCACCGTCATCGATGACCCGTGTAACGCAAGCGTCAAGTTCAACTACCGTCGCATGAACCACTACTTCCACTACATCGTGAGAACGTCTCCTTCCTCTACGAACCGATCCGCTTCGAAACGCACGCTTCGAAGGTATAACCGCCGAGAACGACCGTCCGAGAACGAATGCATGTATTGTATGAGATGCCCATGTTTGCACCATGGTCGAATCGCTGCTTGCTCGGTCCTCCTCGTTTGCCGCTAACCCGTGGGAACCCGGTAACCGGGATCACCCAACCATCTTTTGCTCACTCCCGCCACACTACCTTTTGCACCGGTATCTCCGTGAGCTACCGGAAATGTTGCCGTGGCACCATTTTCGGATTCGTTGCCGTGGCACCCCTTTCATTTCCGCCACGATGACTAATGCTTCATAAAATGCTCTTATCAACATTTTCATAAATATTGCATAAAACTTGCAATGTCATCCGCATCATGATAATAACATTTAAAATGTTTAAAATTGTTGTTGCATTAAACTGCTAATGCACATGAGGATATACCAGAATTGTTGTTTGATGTTTCTGGCCTCATTTAAAATGCCTAACTGTGTATTCTACTCATGTTTCACCTCTTGCCGTGTTAAGAACATTTAATTTTGTTGGGTACATAAACGAGATCGAACTAAATAACTTGAATGTGGTGTTCTGTCAATATGAAACTTGTTGCATATTGAACTCCACTTAATTTGTAGTATTGTTTGTTGCACTTTGCCATGCCATGCCTCGTTAAACTGGACATGCATCATACTTGGTTCTGCATCATGCCATGCTTATGTGATGGTTGTTTACTATGTTGCCTGCTTCTTTCCGGTTTGCTTCTCTTGTTAGCTTCGGTTTCATTCCGGAGTTGTGAGGATTCGTTCGACTCTGTCTGTTGTCTTCTTCATGGACTCGTTCTTCTTCCTTGTGAGATCTCAAGCAAGATGACCATACCCTCGAAATCACTTTTATCTTTGCTTGCTAGTTGTTCGCTCTATTGCTTTGCCGCGATACCTACCACTTGCTATATCATGCCTCCCTTTTTGCCATGTCAAGCCTCTAACCCACCTTTCCTAGCAAACCGTTGTTTGGCTATGTTACCGCTTTTGCTCAGCCCCTCTTATAGCGTTGTTAGTTGCAGGTGAAGCTGCAGTTTGTTCCATGTTGGAACATGGATATTTTTTGGGATATCATTACTATCTCTTATTTAATTAATGCATCTATATACTTGGTAAAGGGTGGAAGGCTCGGCCTTATGCCTGGTGTTTTGTTCCAGTCTTGCCGCCCTAGTTTCCGTCATACCAGTGTTATGTTCCTTAATTTTGCGTTCCTTACGTGGTTGGGTGTTATGGGAACCCCTTGCAAGTTCGCTTTGAATAAAACTCCTCCAGCAAGGCCCAACCTTGGTTTTACATTTGCCTAACAACCTATCACCTTCCATTGGGTTCTGCAGACCCGAGGGTCATCTTTATTTTAACCCTCCGGGCCAGTGCTTCTCTAAGTGTTGGTCCGAACTAGAGCCCCTTGCAGCGCCACCTTGAGGAAACTTGAGGACTGGTTTTAGTTGTATGGATTGCTCATCCGGTGTTGCCCTGAGAACGAGATATGTGCAGCTCCTATCGGGATGTCGGCACATCGGGCGGCTTTGCTGATCTTGTTTTACCATTGTCGAAATGTCTTGTAACCGGGATTCCGAGTCTAATCGGGTCTTCCTGGGAGAAGGAATATCCTTCGTTGACTGTGAGAGCTTGTGATGGGCTAAGTTGGGACACCCCTGTAGGGTTTTGAACTTTCAAAAGCCATGCCCGCGGTTATGTGCAAATGGGAATTTGTTAATATCCAATTGTAGAGAACTTGACACTTAACTTAATTAAAATGCATCAACCGCATGTGTAGCCGTGATGGTCTCTTTCCGGCGGAGTCCAGGAAGTGAACATGGTTTTGGCGTTATGTTTGTGCGTAAGTAGTTTCAGGATCACTTCTTGATCACTTCTAGCTTCTCGACCATTGTGTTGCTTCTCTTCTCGCTCTTATTTGCGTATGTTAGCCACCATATATGCTTAGTGCTTGCTGCAGCTCCACCTCACTACCCTTTCCTACCCATAAGCTTAAATAGTCTTGATCTCGCGGGTCTGAGATTGCTGAGTCCTCGTGGCTCACAGATACTTCCAAACAGTTGCAGGTGCCGATGATACCAGTGCAGGTGACGCAACCGAGCTCAAGTGGGAGCTCAAAGAAGATCTTGTTCATTGTGTTGTTTCATTTCCTGTTGATCAGTAGTGGAGCCCAGTTGGGATGATCGGGGATCTAGCAATTGGGGTTGTCTTCTTTTATTTTGGTTCCGTAGTCGGACCTTGATTGTATTCTGGATGACGTATGTTTAACTTGTATTTGTGTGAAGTGGCGATTGTAAGCCAACTCCTTATCCCTTTCTTATTCAGTACATGGGATTCTGTGAAGATTACCCCTCTTGGGACAAACCTACCATGCGGCTATGCCTCTAAGTTGTGCCCCGACACATGGGAGATATAGCCGCATTGTGGGTGTTACAAGTTGGTAATCAGAGCCTTCCCCGACTTAGGAGCCCCCTGCTTGATCGAATCGCTGACGTTGTTGAGTCTAGAAGTGAATGTTTTGAGTCTTAGGATTATATATATCGGAGAGTAGGATTCTTTTTACTCCTCAGTCCATTCGTCGCTCTGGTGAGGCCTCCTGACGTAGAGTTTTGACTCTTCTCTCCTCAAATTTCACTAATTTTTTTTAGGATCACGCGGGTATCTTGGAATCGTTCCGATAGTCTTGTGACGAGAACATTGTTCTTGGTGCCTCCTGACATTTAGGGGTTGTGGTAGTGTGCCGGAGAGTTGAGCTCCGAGGTGTTGCCGTCACAATTTTATCGTTGCAGTTCTGGAATACCTGAGTTCGCCGACATCGAAAATCTCTTTTATGCAGTTGTTGGTGAGATAACCTCGACGCCACCCAGTACTGGGGCGAGAGTTCGGGAGTATTGCCATAACTCGTATAACGGGTGCTTTTTGAAGGTTGAGGTAAAAGATTTCCGAAGGTTTCTTGGTTATGTGTTGAAGGATGGATACAGCTGGATGTAGGATTTGCTAGTTTTGGGTGAGATATTATGCTTCCCCTGTATCCCCGACACCTGATTGCATAACCGGAAAGTTTCGGGAGTTTTATAAGGGGAATTCAAGTATCTCATAGGATTTCTTTCCGACAGACACATGATACGATATGGGGTCTATCATATGTTTGTTTTCGGCTTATTCTGCAAGCCAATCCTTTGTTTTGTTCTTAAGTTGTGGTATTTGAGTTTCTTCAATGTCAAGTGTTGATTCCATACCTTTTCCTAAGCAGTGTTCTCATATTTCTATGTGAATACCAATCCTTCTTGATCATCGAGGTTGTCATGTTAATTCTTTCCAACTGGTGTGATTCTCTTCAAGATGATCCTATCATTTTTCAACATTCGCAATATCACCTCTCGGTTTTTTCCCAATGTTGTTCGTTTCATCTGTCCCCAAGTTGCTTTTATTTTCCCGCCCACCCACCCCTTTTTCTTCAAGGTCTCAGAGTTCTTAATCAAGTATCCTTTTATTGATGGGAAGTCTCTCCATTCTTTTCCGTCAATGTTCTTATCCGGTGATTCTCATGAAGATGCTCTACAAGTTTACCATTCTTCATTCTTTTCTTCTACGGTGGATTCAATTCAAGCTTTGTCAATCATATCTTTTCCTCGTTTCAAATGCTTTCTCATGCCGGAGAACCTATTAATTGTTCATCTCTCCCTATTCATATCTGAAGTGCCGAAGATATCTCAGAAGATTCTAGTTTCCATTCTCAATTCGCTCAAGTTCTTTTGAGGATGTTATCTCATTCAAGCCATTTAATTCAACCAGTGCAATCTCCCTTTCAAGTAATCGTTCGAAGGTGTTTCTTTTGAGTGGGCCTTAACCCACAGGTCTTTTCCCAGGATCTTACCTGAATCTTCTAATTTTTCTAGAGTTATTCTCAAATTCATTTCAAAGTTTGATGTAAGAATGAATTGTCATCAGTCATATGTATTTCTCCAAGATCGGTCAAATTATTTTCATCATTGGCTCAACCTCTTCGCTTTTGATTCTCCCGGAGTGTCTAAACAATTCATGGTGGTGTTTCTCGTCGTCATTCTCGGACTTGAAGACCGAAGAAGATTTTTTTTCTCTCAATCTTGCTCCATTTTCTTCAAGATTCATGGTTCTAGCTTGTTGCCATCCTCTCATAATTGTTTTTGATTGGGAGAATTCTTTTCACCCATTTGGAGCAATTCAGGAGTCTTTTTAGTTTTATTCTCCGGAGCACATCATCTCAGAATTATTCTTAGCTTTTAGCTATTGTTCTTCAAATTTTACCGGTGCATCATTCAAGTATTCTCTAATAAGTTCGCGATCTCTTCGTTCTCTTGCATCTTGATTCACTCAAGTATCTTCGCATTTTCAATTCTTATGGAGGTTCGTCCAAGTTTTCTCTTCCTTATTATCATATCAACTCTTTCATTGTTTCCAATTCTACCGGTGATTCGTTGAAGCCTTATTCAAGTTTGTGCTATATATCTCCTTAATCCTTTTCAAGGGGAATAAGTAGTATGACAAATCTGTTGCTTGTCATCAATTTAAATTGGTGAAGGATACACATAACATAATTCTTATTCTTGCTTCATCCAAATGATGGATTCATTCTTCCGGAGTTTGTTCACAATAAGTAAATTCTCGGTTTAAGTGCTTTATTTTTCCCGGAGTTCCAAGATCTCTCAACTATATCACCACAAAGATTCATCTAAATCATTGCAAGGCATCACCTTGGGTTTCAATTTCTCTTCCTTCCTAACATTTCTTTTATTACCGGAGTTCTTCATGGAGACTCTACATGGTGGTTCGTCAAGGATTCTTTTCATTCTTCAATTGTTCTTCAAGTTTTTATCTCGAAGCTAAGGTCCGCCAAGCTATAGTTCAATTATTCTTCATCGTGCATTCCGAAAGTGCAGTTCTTCCTATCTTATCTTTTGAGGTGGTGTTATGTCATTATTGATAATTTTCCCTTCATGTTTCATGATTCACAAGTTCAGGAATGAGATATTTAAACCCATCATTTTCTTCCTTGGAGTTATCTTGGTATAGATTTCACCTAAAGCCTTCCATTGGGAATGTTGCTCTTCGTGGTGATTATCTATGATCCAAGTTTTATCCTTATCACCTCGGTAGAAGAAGCTTTCTATCTTTTCTAGCTCACAATCAAATCTTGTTCCCATTTGTGGCAGAATCTCACCTCAAGTTTGAGATGTTTTTATAAGCCCACAAGCAGCTTATTGTTTTCGTGGTTGATTTTTCTTTCAACAACTCCGTTCAAGCCTTCTTCGTAAGGATGTTCCTTTCAAATTCAATTGTGGCAGAAGTTGCCTTTTTCTTCTCCATTCTACGATTCCAATGATCTAACTTCTATTCTTTTCTTCCGGAGGCATTGTGATGTTGCTCTCTTCATCCATTGTCGGTTTCAAAACCAGCGGATCTCGGGTAGGGGGTCCCGAACTGTGCGTCTAGGCCGGATGCTAACAGGAGGCAAGGGACACGAAGTTTTACCCAGGTTTGGGCCCTCTCGATGGAGGTAAAACCCTACATCCTGCTTGATTAATATTGATGATATGGGTAGTACAAGAGTAGATCTACCACGAGATCAGAGAGGCTAAACCCTAGTAGCTAGCCTATGGTATGATTGTTGATGTGTATGTTGTCCTACGGACTAAAACCCTCCGGTTTATATAGACACCGGATAGGGTTAGGGTTACATAGAGTCGGTTACAATGGTAGGAGATCTTCATATCCGTATCGCCAAGCTTGCCTTCCATGCCAAGGAAAGTCCCTTCCGGACGCGGGACGGAGTCTTCAATCTTGTATCTTCATAGTCCGGGAGTCCGGCTGAAGGTATAGTTCGGCTATCCGAACACCCCCTAATCCAGGACTCCCTCACCCATCATCCCATTTTTGTGAAGATCATGTTCTTTCTTTTGATTATCCATTCAACCGGAGTGTCGTGTCCTTCATTCAAGTTCTCTCATCTTATCAAGTTTTGCCTCACTTCTCAACTGGAGTGCTGTCTGAAATCTTTCTTACCCATTCCATTTTTTCAATAGTTCCGGAGGCAGTGTGTTGTTGATTTCATCGAGTATCCTCTCATCTTGTCAAGATCATGTTCTATTCCTTCCATTTACAGTCGGAGTGTTGTCCAATTTATATCATTCTTTTTCCTTCTCTATCTTGTTTTAACCGGAGTGTTGTCGTAATTGATCTTTATCGTTCTTTGTACATCTTGTTTCAACCGGGGTGCTTGCATGTACTTTTTTTCCATTGTAGCCATTTTCTTATGTCTTTCAACCTACAAGGTTCCCATAATGTTCCTTGTTCCTCTTTTCTAACGGTTTGTTTTCAACTTTTTTCATCTTTGTTGTATTCTTTCTTTCAATTTGTTCAACCTATCAAGGTTCTTTGGTTTCACTCGTTTGTCAAAGAAGCAACTTAGTTTTACATCTTCCACTTCCTCTTCCCTTTTTCCCGGTGCCATCTTAGATCTCGGGACGAGATCCTCTCGTAGTGGTGGATTGTTGTGACGCCCCAAGACCGGAGCTTCAGATGCCTTCCAGGGTTTCCGAGATTCGTTGTGTGATTTGTTTTTGTTTGTTGCACTACTAGGAAAAGGGCTATAGATGAAATTAACACTAATGGCGGACCAGAGAAGTGGTGCGCCACTACTATATACTAATGGCACACCATGTGGTGATGCGCCATTATTGTGGAAGACACTAATGGCGCACCGGGCACAAGGTGCGCCACAAGTAACAATTTTTTTTCATTTTTACAAACATACTAATGGCGCATCCGGGCAAAGTGCGCCATTAGTAGTTCTAACTAGTAATGGCGCACCAGCCATGGAGTGCGCCACTACTGTATTTTTTTTCTTCTGTTTTTTGCAAAACTACTAATGGCGCACCGTTACAAAGTGCACCTTGCATACTTCTAAAACTAGTAATGGCGCACTCTGCCATGGTCCGCAATTAGTATATATATTATTTTTTTACTTTTTTGCAAAACTGCTAATGGCGCACGGCCAGCAGGTGCGCCATTAGTATGTTGGGCTACTAATGGCGCATGGTTGTATGGTGCGCCAATAGTAACCGGGGACCAGCTAGATATTTTGGACAGCCACACCTACAAACTCACTTTCACCGCCGCCGACGAGCACCCCCCGCACCCTCCCCCGCTCCACCGCCGCCGACGAGCACCCCCCGCACCCCCCCCCCCCCCCGCACCACCGCCGCCGAAGACCATGAAATTTCTAAAACAAAGAAAATTCACTTAAGCACTCATCACGATGTGGACTTTGAAGTAAATCTATATAATTCTGAGAGCATAACCCATTTTGGTTACAAAAATTGGGAAGCATTTTGCAAGATGTATGGTTTTGATGAGGGTATGCTTATCACCATGGATCTTGGTAATCCTGACATCGACCAAGACAATATGGACATTTGGGTCCTTGTTGATATGCCTCCAGTTCTACCGCTATGTGAGTTTATCAAACATAGTTATTAGCTAATTTATATTGTTTATTTCAAAATAGTTGACAGCTTATTTCCATTGATAGCTTATTTTTATTGTTCAAAGAATGTGCGGGAGATGGTAGACAAAACCCACTACACCGATGGCTCCAAATTAACAACTTACAAGGAGAAAAATCATCTGGTCGGATTTTGTACTGACATTGAGAATTACAATATCCACAATCAAACTCCTCAACATTATGGTAAATATGTGCCACTAGTGCATGTGTTCAACTACGGTAACTACCATGGAGATACCCTGGTAAGATTTTTACTATTACGACATCCATGCATCTTTTGCATACTTCTAAAACTAGTACATCATTGCTAACTATGAAGTTATTACTATGTTTTTCAATAGATAATCCCAGAGAATTGTGTGCCTCATTTAATGTATAAGAAAGGTAGTCTTAATGTTTTGAACATACAGCCAGGTCATCCTACGAATCTCAACTGTCCATATGAGATTTCTAAAAGAAGTGGAGACATGAAAATCAAAGGATGGAAAAAATGTATGGACAGTCGTAAGGAGGTTCTTGGAAGCAAAAGGAAGTGAAGCGCAAGAATTGGAGACAGGATGTTCTCCATTCTCCATAATGGAGAGTCAGGGTATATATTGTTTTATGCTATTTTACCTTAAATAGGGTATTTAGGTCCTGGCTAATACTGATGATCATGTGCTAAGAACAATTAAGTAGGGTTGGTTCGATGACTATCAAGATGATGATCGTATTACTTGTTATTAATAACGAGTAGAAGTTGTATGATGATGATTAGTAGGACTTGTTATGTCGTGGTGTTTCTCACGGGGTGCTTGCGAGTCGACAGATGCCACAAGGGCTTAGTGTGTGGGTAGGACTGCTGCTGATAGGACCGGGAGCGGGTATGCGAGTAGCACGCGGCGGTTTACCCAGGTTCGGGGCTCTCCGGAGAGATAATACCCCTACTCCTGCATGTCTGAGTATATCTGGTATATCTGGTACAGAGTCGCTCCTAGAGCTGTATCTCAGCTCAGTGCCGTAGGCATCTGGCTTTATATATGCCTGTATGAGGCGTGCTAGTGGCCGGCCATGCTCATGGCCGTGAGCATACGTGCTCATGTGGATGGATGGAAAGCTAGCTTGCTTGCTAGCTTGTGTGTGTGCGTGAGTCTCCATCCTCCTGGATGGATGGATGTGTGGTGGTATTTATAGTGGGAGTTGGCTTACCATGTAAGCCATGTAGGCATGTAGCTAGCTAGCTAGCTAGTGGCATGGGTAGTGGCGTGGGATGTAAGCTACCTGGGGTAGCTTACATGCCAAGCCATGTAGGCATGGTATAGTGGCATGGCACATGTCATGCATGTCCCCTGGGATACTTTATAAATCAGTACCCAGGGGACACGGTACACTGTAGATGATGGCACCGCAGTACGGTTGTCTCGTCGATGTCGGGTCGGGCAGCAGTCGGCAGCCGACTGGTTGGCGTAGTCGGCGGCCGGCAGTCGGTAGCCGGCCGGGTGGCGTAGTCGGCGGCCGACAGTCGGTAGCCGGCCGGGTGGCGTAGTCGGCGGCCGGCAGTCGGACTGAGGGGCTTTGCTAGCCCCGATGTCTTGAAATATCATCTCGCCGTCTTCGGGGTATCCGTGTCCCATTACACCGACAGTAGCCCCCGAGCCTCCGGGCAACTTGGCAAAGTTGGGCGGAGGTTTTTTGGCAAATGTTCATGAAAATAATCATAAAAAGGAAAGAGTTAGTCCATGCAGATATATCAAATGCTTGCTTTTATCATTGCAAGTTTTATGCGGAGGGTGCCGACTCGGTTTCGTCCGAGCCCCCTTAATCTTTTTCGTGTTCCCTCCGCTTTTTGGCTTGTGCTCTTGCTTGCCGGACAGCCGCTCCGCGGTCTGTGGCTGAGAGTGGGCCGCGAAGTGGAGTGTACAGTACTCAGAGTCTGGGAGCAGATTCAATCGAGTAGATACTTGTAAAGGAAAACGGTCGGGTCGCCCGAATGTTTTTCTTCCCAGACGTTTTTCGCGTGGGTGGCCTCCAGCATTCACTCTTGCTAGTCGGCAGCCGCTCTGCGGTCTGTGACTAAGAGTGGGCCTTTGGTACCGCGCACGGTACTAAGCCGTCTGCGGGAACTAACGTCTCAGGCCAAGCGGCCAGCTCCCGGGCCAACTCTGGCTGGCGCCGGGGCAAACAGTGATGCTACTGTAATAAAATGTGGAGGCAGCCCCCGAGCAAAGCTCGGGGTTATCCGTGCTTGCGTAGTGCAAAAACATGCGGGTGAGGAGCTCACATTGATTTTCGCGTAGTCGCGGTCGTCGAAGATAGCCGGCGCGACTCGGGCTCGCGGAGTGCGCCGACGCACCCGCTGGGTGTAGGGCCGACTGCTGAGCAGTCGGGCCGGATCTTCCGGCAGCTGTCTTGTCTTCTTTCTCACGGGGGCGCGTCAGCGCACCCGCTGGGTGTAGCCCCCGAGATTCGGGCCGACTGCTGAGCAGTCGGGCCGGATCTTCCGGCAACTACTTTGTCTTCTCTTCTCTCGCGGGGGCGCGTCAGCGCACCCGCTGGGTGTAGCCCCCGAGATTCGGGCCGACTGCTGAGCAGTCGGGCCGGATCTTCCGGCGACTACCTTGTCTTTATCTCTCGCGGGGGCGCGTCAGCGCACCCGCTGGGTGTAGCCCCCGAGATTCGGGCCGACTGCTGAGCAGTCGGGCCGGATCTTCCAACGACTACTTTGTCTTCTTCTTTTTCTCGTCAGCCGGCCATGCGCAGCCGGACCAGCTCGTCGGGCGGCCGGGTGGCAAAGCGGGCAGACAAAACAACCGGCCGAGTGGCGACGCAGGCTGTTGATCAGAGCAGTCGGCCGGACTGTAGTCAACGCAGGCATCTTCTTTTTTTTTGCACAGCCGGGCGTGGGCACCCGGCCTTTGGCTTGGACAGCCGGCTCCCTCTCTCTCTCTTTGTTTTTCAGCAGCCGGCTATGCGAGCGGCCCAGCCCACTTTTTTCCAGCCGACCGGATAGTATATCAGATGGAATCTGGTCAGGTGTGCGTATCTAATGCGGTCGGCCAGGCCATGCAGTCGGCCGGACATGCATGTGACCACATGCACGTACCACACGTACATACATTCACTTTTTCTTTTTTATTTCCACTCTGTTTCTTTCTTTCTCTCGCTTGCGGATCCGACAGGAGCGACGAGTGGGACGCGTAGGCGACCGACTGGCGTGCCCAGCAGGCGGGCGGAACGCAGAGGCGGCCGGCTGGCACGCCCAGCCAGCGGGCTGGAATCGGCGCGGAGCCAGCGAGGTGAGGGCGGCGAGCAGACGCGGTAGTAGCCGGCTGCATCAGCGAGCCGGGAGCGGAGCAGCCGGCCGGATCGAGACGGCGCGGCGGGCCAGCGAGCGCACGGCGGAGAAGGCATGCGGGGGCGGAGCAGGCGGAGGCGGCCAAGGAGAGGCCGAGCCGTCCAGACGCAGGCCAGGCGTAGGAGGCGGCCTGGAGCTGGCGGATAAGAGCCGGCCGGGTCGGAGCCGGAGCCGGCACGGGCGACAGGCGACTGGGCGGACCCAGCAGCCGGCCTAGGCGGGCAGCCGGACGCGACGCAAACCGGCGGCTGGGTTGCGGGGGAGCCGGCAGGCGGCGGAGCTGGCCGTCCGGGCTGCTGGCGAAGCAGTGGAGTCGGTAGGCGGCAGAGACGGCCGTTCAGGTTGACGGGGAAGGCAGGCGGAGAGGTCTGAAGCCAGCCGGGCGTGGGCGCGTGCCGCAGCGGGAGTGGCCGGACCCGGCAAGCCGGCCACGGGGCAAGCGGGGGCCAGCAGCCGGCCAGGCCGGCCGGGTGAGGAGTGGGACGCGCTGGAGCCGGCCAAGATGCACGTAGCAGTCGGCGGAGAGCGGCCAACGCGCGCAGGAGATGCGGACACGGCCGGGGGTCACAGCGAAGCCGACGACGAGGGAGGCTGCGGACGGTGCCGCGCGCTCGCGGTTTGGAGAGCGTGATGGGGAGAAGCACAACGTGCTGGTCGAGGACGAGCACCAGGGAGCACCGGTCGCGGCGGTGGCGTTGGAGGCCGCTTGCCCGGTTCTGCAGGAGGCAGATGTAAGCGGCTCGGTGGCGCAAGCGCGGGGCGATGCAGGGAAGGCCGGAGCCGGCGCGGACTGCAAGTCGGGGGCGGCGCAGTGGCGTGGAGGAGCCGGACCCGGCGCTGACCGGCCGGGCATCGTGATGCAGGGCCGCCGCGGCACATCTGGAGGAGCGCGGGCGCGGCGTCGCTCAGGGGCCAGCCGGACCGGGTCGTAGGCGGCCGAAGCCGGGCCGACTGCGGGAGAAGGGCGGAGCGGAGCCGGCGGGTGCGACCCGGCGCCGGACAGGGCGGGCGCGCGGACGGCGGGATGCGGCAGCAGCCGGACCCGGCGCCGGACAGATGGGCGCGCGGTCGGCGGGATGCGGCAGCAGCCGGAACCGACGCACGGAGCTGGGGGAGGCAGGGACCGGGGTGGCGACGAGGAGCCGGCCCGGGGCCGGCACGCGGGGGCGGAGAAGCCGGCCCAGTGGTCCGCGGCTTGGGTAGGAGGGCACGATGCGGCCACTCGTGGCTGAAGGTGGAGCAGGCCAGAGCCCGGCGCGCGGGAAAGAGGCCGGGTGGCGGAGGCGGCCTGGAGCGGGGGAAGCCGCGCCGCGGATGGGGCAGGCGCGGAGCAGCCGGCGACGGGCGAAGCCGACCTCAGAGCAGCCGGCGACGAGCAGTTGGTGGCAGGCAAAGCTAGGCGTGGAGCAGTCGGCGCGCGGGATGTCCAGAGTCGGACGACAGCGAGGCAGCGGAGGTTGTGGCTAGCGCGAGTGCGAGCGGGAGCCGGAGGATGGGGGCGCGGGCCGGATGGAACGGCGAGGCAGCGAGCGGGACGCAGCCACGACAGGGCGGCGCTCGAGGCCCAGCAGTGAGAGCGGCGACGGGCGGCAGCCGGCTCCGGTTGGTGGAGGCGCTGGAGCCCGCTTTGGCCAGCAGGCACGCTGGCGGTCGATGCAGAGAAGCCGGACGGCAGCGGTCACGAGGCATAGGCCCGCGTGGGACCCGGCCAGCGGTCGCGCGGGAGGGCGAGGCGGCCAGCGAGCGGAGACCCGACGCGCGTAGCGAAGGCCGGCTGCGGGATAGGAGCCGACCGCGAGGGCGCATGCGGAGAGAACCGGGGCCGGGATGGAGCAGAGCGGAGAGCTATGCTCCGCATGGCCATTATCCGATAAATGCACACGCACTGTCCAACTTCAGTCTGGCTAGTGTACGAGCATGGTTTGGGATGAGTATGGCTGTATGGCTATCATCTGGGTTGCATCTGGACTATGCATGGTGTATGGGGTAGTCTGGGTAGTATTTTGCTAGTGTATGGCCAATGGTTTGACTGTTGTTGACTTGCATCCAGCTAGCTTATATGGACGGTATATGGAGGAGCGAACGCGTGTTTTGGCCGGAGCAAGCCACAGCGCGGAGGGAAGCAAACGCGAGCAGCGCGTGGATGGCCATGGCCGACCAAAATGAGGCCCCGCGCGCAGCGCACGCGCGGACTGACGGTAGACGTTGCGGTGATGATGACGAAGGCGCGGCCGACGGCGAGGACGCGCCGTCCCTCACGGCCATTCCGGGGGCGTGTCGATGTCGAGCCCCAGACCGCTATCAGAGAGACGGCGCGACGCCGCGGCGAAGATGACGAAGATGGTCCCGCCCGGACAGCGAAACCAGCAGCAGCGCGGTAGCAAAGTACCGCCCCACGGTGGGCGCCAACTGTCGTGGTGTTTCTCACGGGGTGCTTGCGAGTCGACAGATGCCACAAGGGCTTAGTGTGTGGGTAGGACTGCTGCTGATAGGACCGGGAGCGGGTATGCGAGTAGCACGCGGCGGTTTACCCAGGTTCGGGGCTCTCCGGAGAGATAATACCCCTACTCCTGCATGTCTGAGTATATCTGGTATATCTGGTATAGAGTCGCTCCTAGAGCTGTATCTCAGCTCAGTGCCGTAGGCATCTGGCTTTATATATGCCTGTATGAGGCGTGCTAGTGGCCGGCCATGCTCATGGCCGTGAGCATACGTGCTCATGTGGATGGATGGAAAGCTAGCTTGCTTGCTAGCTTGTGTGTGTGCATGAGTCTCCATCCTCCTGGATGGATGGATGTGTGGTGGTATTTATAGTGGGAGTTGGCTTACCATGTAAGCCATGTAGGCATGTAGCTAGCTAGCTAGCTAGTGGCATGGGTAGTGGCGTGGGATGTAAGCTACCTGGGGTAGCTTACATGCCAAGCCATGTAGGCATGGTATAGTGGCATGGCACATGTCATGCATGTCCCCTGGGATACTTTATAAATCAGTACCCAGGGGACACGGTACACTGTAGATGATGGCACCGCAGTACGGTTGTCTCGTCGATGTCGGGTCGGGCAGCAGTCGGCAGCCGACTGTTTGGCGTAGTCGGCGGCCGGCAGTCGGTAGCCGGCCGGGTGGCGTAGTCGGCGGCCGGCAGTCGGTAGCCGGCCGGGTGGCGTAGTCGGCGGCCGGCAGTCGGACTGAGGGGCTTTGCTAGCCCCGATGTCTTGAAATATCATCTCGCCGTCTTCGGGGTATCCGTGTCCCATTACACCGACATGTTAGGATTAGTATTACTTCCGACAAACTCGCCACTCGCAGTCTCGAGACTTGTAATGTTCTATCTTTGTTCGGTCTTTTGAATTCCGAGACTAATATGATGAATTGTATTCAGAGACTAATCTTCTATTGTATTCGATGAATCTGCTCTTGCTGTGGGGTGCTGTCTATATTCTGTCCAATAATATATTTTGTAACCTGTGCAAAATTCTGAAAAGTAAAAAAACCTAATATTCATACTAATGGCGCATCACCCAACAGTGCGCCATTAGTATGCCAGATACTAATGGCGCATGGTGTTCTATACTAATGGCGCACTGCGCGGTGCGCCATTAGTATACCAGATACTAATGGCGCACCGGCGGTGCACCATTAGTAAGAAATACTAGTGGCGTAATACTAATGGCGCACCAGTAGTGCGCCATTAGTAGGCAAAACTGGTGCGCCATTAGTAGCCCTTTTCCTAGTAGTGTTGCATTCATCATTGCATCATGTGCACTGCATCATGTCATCATGTCTTTAATCTTTCCAACTCAACTAAATAAACCGTATGCATCTTCGATCCATTTAAATTGAGGGAACTCACATGGTGGTTGTCAGATTTCGAGTTCCGGCAGACCCTTAAGGTTCGAACACTGGGGTGCGCGCGGAGATTACGCCTTCTACCTCCCCGTCTCGCAAAGATCTAAACTACTAAAAGAACTGCACAAGGGACGCAAGATTTATACTGGTTCGGGGCACCGTTGTGGTGTAATACCCTACTCCAGTGTGTGGTTGGTGGATTGCCTCCTGGGGCTGGTGATGATGAACAATACAAGGAAGAACAACCTCGCGAGGGTCTGTTCTTGGTTGGGGCCATGAACTGCTAGGAGGAGTTCAGTCACCCTTCTCTCTCTCTCACTCACTCTCTCTGCTTGTGAACCGAACGAATGACCTTCCCTCGGAACGAATGACCCTCTCCCCTTGCTGTGTGGGTGGCTGGCCCTATTTATAGAGGCCCTGGTCCTCTTCCCAAATATCGAGCGGGAAGGAAGCCAACAATGGCGGGCTAATTTGAAGGGGGACAACAAGTATCAACTATCCTAACAAAATCAGTCTTTGCCTGCGCAAAGCTCTGGTGATGATGCCGTCCTGGGCTCCATGGTGACCTCCGTCTCGTAGTCCTCCTGGTCTTGGTCTCGTTGCCCCGAAATGGCAACCTTTGCCTGATGCCTCGGTACTCCGCGGCTGCGCTTGCCCCCTTTGCACCAAAGAGGAAAGAAGGACGTTGTGCACGCTGGTGCCCGCCTGGCGCCCTGAGTCGTCATGGCTTGCGTCATAGGCACCTCGCGAGGTACCCCGCCTTGATCTCTCTGCCTCCTCGCGAGCCATCCTGACAAGGCCGTGCCTAAGGAAGCTCTGTGTCGTCCGCCTCGCGAGGCTTGGCCCCTCGCGAGGGTCTTGAGTCTTGCGTTGATGTAGATGGGCCATGTTGGGCCTCCTTTGAGCCACGCCGCAGGTCGCAGGCAGGCAAGTCTGGGGACCCCCGTTCCCAGAACACCGACAGTAGCCCCCGGGCCCAAGGCGCGCCTGGACTTGGCCGTGCCGAGAAGCGAAAGGGCAAGGGTGAAGCGCCGCGGGCCCTAATAGCCTGCGGCCTCGGGCGCCGCGTGGCGGTAGATGGGACGTGGACGTCTCCACTTCCGCACGACGCCTTGGTGATCGTGCGAGTTGGGCAAGTCCCTGCATGCAGATTGTGTCATGATTACCTATGATCGTGGAGGCCGGCGGTTGGTCTTCGCCGGCTATAAGTATGGAACTGTGCGTGCCCTTCCAGTTCATTCCTCCTTGCCCCTCCTTCTTCCCGATCCTAGCTCCGTCTTGCTGCAATGGCTCCAATCCGCCGGTTCTTTGCAGCGGAGAAAGGGAAGGCCCCACGAGAGGGACCAGACCCGCTCCCGCCGAAGAAGCGGCTCGCCCTTTGCAGCCGGGACAAGGAGGACCGTCGGGTGGTGGCGAGGCCCTGGTGCGAGCGGGCTCCGCCGGGGTTCCCGCTTCCCTTGTATGCCCACGTCGAGGGCCCCGAAGGTGTCGATGCCGATCCCCGCGGCCAGCGCCGTCGTCGGCGCCGTCGGGTCATGAAGGCGTGGGTTGTTCCTCCTGGAGTCCATGCCGAGGGCTCCTCCCAAGAGTTCGTGCTCCACGTCGCCATTCCTCTCCAGTCCTGGATCCGTCTGCCTCCCTTCTTCGCCTCCATCATCCCTCTGGGAGGGCCCCTGGAGCTCTGGCTGCAGCACGCCAGTGCAGCACCCTCGCGACCGAGGCAGAGGTCATGGTCGCTGCCCCGGGCAAGGCCTACATGTCTCGTGGTTGGAGAGAGATCGCCCGGGTTTGCAGGGAAAGGGGCGTCTTCGCGGTCCACTTGGAGTACGATGGTGCTGCGGCGATGTTCTTCAAGGTCTTCGACGCGAACGGGCACCGGCTGGAGTGTTGCCCCGGGAGAGGTGGCCAGGACCTTGCCCTGGCGAGGGCTAGGCCCGTCGACCGCTCCCTTGGCAGAGGCGCCGGAGGACCCAGCGACTCCAGCGAGGTCTTCGCGACTCCGGAGACGAGCGACGACCGCTACGAGCCCCCGAGCCAGCGCCGCTCCCAGAGCAGGGCGGGCCCGTCTGGCCATCGCCGACTCTGATCTGGATGGGGTTGGCGCCGGCATCGGACGGCCCACTGTTGATGATGGCATCCTTTGCAGGAGCACGCGTAGTTAGCATCCCTTAGGTTTCGTTCCCTATGAGGAATCAGAATGCGCCCCGTGGGGGCTTGTAAGGTGTCTGCAGTCCCGTTTGTTAACACATACCCTTTGCTGCAGAGCTGTGTGAGTTGTTGATTCCGTCTTAGCTCAGTTCTCCCTTTCGAACCTCGCGAGGGCTTGGCGCTCTACGCCGACAGGTCCCAGTCCCAAGGCGGCGTCAGCCGTCGCTGGTATGCCAGGTCGCGATGCCGTGGTCAAGGCCAGGAGGTGAGCGACCCGGGGTCCGGTAAGAGCCCCTGAGTCGCGACGCTCAGGAGGTCCCCTTTGGCGCCCAAGCAGCTGTCGTTCGGTGAGAAAGGAGAGCGGCGTCGCTGACACGGAATTGCATTAGGTGCGGGGGTAGTGCTGTTATAGCTGGTGCTTTCGGGCGGTGACTTATCTCGAGAGTCGGGGATTATTCCTGGTGTACCGTCGGGTCCGCGCATCGGCAGGAGCGGAATCGCTCGGCAAGGTCCTTGCGAGCCCCTTCTCCCCCGCCTTTGCTCCCCTTTCTGCTCTACGTCCTCGGGTCCCGGCCCTCAAGCTTGTCTCAGCCGTCGCTGGTATGCCAGGTCGTGATGCCGTGGTCAAGGCCAGAGGGTGAGGGCTGGAGAGCCAATAGGAGCCCTGAGTCGGGATGCTCAGGCACCCCTCCCCTTTAACATGCAAGCGGTTTGCGCGGGCGAGAGTGAAAAGGACGCTGCGAGGGCCGTGCCTGGTGCGACTCCCTTAGGGGATCCTGTAAACTCATCATAGAAGGAAGAAAAGGTTGTCATGACAACTGTCAGTCTGCCGTTAGTAGCTTCCGAGGGGGGATGAGGCACTGGAGGCTTGACGAGGTGGCGCTATGCGGGGCTGCCGCGGCCAGAGCTCAGCCATTCAGGTTTGTCGGCGTTGCAGGGACGGACCCATGCGCAAGCGTCGTGCCATTGTGGGAGCAATTCTATCAGTTGGCGCCAGTTGAGCAGGCAACTAGATCAAACACGTTAGCTGTGAAGTAGGGGATCCATTCAAATAGATACTGGGAAGGTAAACATCGCTGGGTCGGGCCCGAGCGACTTGGGGATGATGCAGCCCGAGGGGCGCCCCCAACAAAGCAAGCTAACGACATGAAAATAACAAGGGATACATACCGCAGGGACGGACCCACGCGGCCTGGGAATGATGCAGCCCTGGGAGGGCGCTCCCAGCTAGAAATGAAACTTGTAAGATGTCACCTGAGGGTGTCGAGGGCGAAGGGGTGTCAGTGTTGCAGACTCGGGAGGCTGCGGAAGCCAATCCTCATGAGCCCCCAGGCCCAGGGGCCTCGGGAGGCTCCGGAGGCACTGGTAGCTCTTCACGAGTCATCTCCATCTCCGCTAGGGCTGCAGAACGCCTGTCTTCTTGAGCCTCCATGATGCCCCTCATGAGGCGTTGGCGCTCAGCAACCACGCTCGGCAGGCCGTAAGGCATGCAAACGTAGCTGTGGGGCGGACCCCGGTAGCGCCCCGCTCGCGAGGGCCAGAGGCGCTCCATCGTAGCGGCTTGGTTCAGCGCTGGTACATTGATGCAGACGCGCATCCCACCATCCTCGCCTGGATGGGGAGCCGCAGCCGGCAGACGGCGGCAACCTCTCATGATCCTTGATTCCTGTAGTTCTTGAATGGCTCTGTCGACGAACTCCTGCGGGTCCGACCTTCCTTGCCTTGCTCCTTCTTGAGGAAAACATGCTCCGAAGCACGCCTCCACTTGGTGCCCAAGTGCCTCCCTCGTGACCCTGGCCAGGTCGGTGGCCCTCCAGGGGAGAGCCCCCGAGCCCTGCCTGAGGAGGGCACCGGGCGCGCTTTCCTATGCGACGGAAGGAGGCTCCCCTGGGCAGGCGCGGGCCCTGAGGGGCCTGTCTCCCAAGGGGTCGGTCTGGATGATGTCTTCTTCTTCTTGGGGGTGGTATCGGGAAGCCTCCTGCTTTCGTGATCCGGGTCTTCCAGCGACGCGGCCTAAAAGGCCCACTCCAGGGAACACACTGCATCCCTCTCTTCACAGGGCACCGTGATGACTCCGCCACTCCCTGGCATCTTGAGGACGTTGTAGCCATGGTGAGTCACGGCCATGAACTTGGCCAGTGCTGGGTACCCGAGGATGGCGTTGTACGGCAGGCGGATGTGGGCGACGTCGAAGTCGATGAGCTCGGTGCGGTAGTTGTCGCGTGCCCCGAAGGTGACAGGGAGGCGGACCTGCCCAATTGGGATCATGGAGCCGTCGGTGATTCCGGAGAAGGGCTTGGTTGGCTGAAGCTGGTCGTAGGGCACTTGGAGGTTGTTGAATGTTTCCGCGGACAGGACGTTGAGCCCTGCCCCACCATCGATGAGGGTCTTGGTGACCAGTACATTGCTGATGACTGGGGAGCAGAGCATCGGGAGGACGCCAGCTGTGGCTGCACACTTGAGTTGATCCGTTGAGCTGAATGTGATGGCGCACGCTGACCACCTGAGAGGGCGCGTTGCTTCGAGCCTGGGGAGGGCTGCGTTCACCTCGCGGGCAAACTGCTTGAAGATGCGTTGGGAGGCTGGGGCTTGAGCTCCGCCCAGGATGCAGGCGATTGCGCGCGGCTCCTGGAAGCCCCCAGCCCCTTCGTCTTGGTGGCGGTCCTTGTTCCTCCTTGGTTGAGGCGGCAGTGGTGGGAGGCCTGCGTTACCCTACGGGCGATCCTCACGAGGTTGATCCCTCCAGTCACCCTCGCGAGGTAGGTCTCGCCAGCGATCCTCGCGAGGCTGATCGCGCCACCCTTGGAGCTGGCCACGGTCTTCCCAGCGTCCTGCGTTTCTTCCTCCTCCTCGGCCGTAGCCCCGATCGGCGCGATCGGGACGACGGTCGATCCTTCCTTCCCGCACGGCGCGGAGTTCTTGGCATTCGTTGGTGTTGTGGGTGTGGAGGTTGTGGTACACACAGTACCGGCTGCCCCTGGTGGACTCAGGCAAATCTTTGCCCCGCTTGGTGTCTGGCTCTGCTGCGAGCACGGCAGGTCCCTTGCGCTTCACGTCCTTGGCCTTGGGCTTCTTCTCCTCTGGTTCAGCGGCAGGCAGCTCGAGGAGGGAGAGGTGTCCCTCCTCAGCCCTGGCGCACTTGGTCGCCAAGTTGAACAGCTCCAGGGAGGTGCTGAAGGAAATATGCCCTAGAGGCAATAATAAAGTTATTATTGATTTCCTTATATCATGATAAATGTTTATTATTCATGCTAGAATTGTATTAACCGGAAACATAATACATGTGTGAATACATAGACAAACAGAGTGTCACTAGTATGCCTCTACTTGACTAGCTCGTTAATCAAAGATGGTTATGTTTCCTAACCATGGACAAAGAGTTGTTATTTGATTAACGGGATCACATCATTAGATGAATGATCTGATTGACATGACCCATTCCATTAGCTTAGCACCCGATCGTTTAGTATGTTGCTATTGCTTTCTTCATGACTTACACATGTTCCTATGACTATGAGATTATGCAACTCCCGTTTGCCGGAGGAACACTTTGTGTGCTACCAAACGTCACAACGTAACTGGGTGATTATAAAGGAGCTCTACAGGTGTCTCCGAAGGTACATGTTGGGTTGGCGTATTTCGAGATTAGGATTTGTCATTCCGATTGTCGGAGAGGTATCTCTGGGCCCTCTCGGTAATGCACATCACTTAAGCCTTGCAAGCATTGCAACTAATGAGTTAGTTGCGGGATGATGTATTACGGAACGAGTAAAGAGACTTGCTGGTAACGAGATTGAACTAGGTATTGGATACCGACGATCGAATCTCAGGCAAGTAACATACCGATGACAAAGGGAACAACGTATGTTGTTATGCGGTCTGACCGATAAAGATCTTCGTAGAATATGTAGGAGCCAATATGGGCATCCAGGTCCCGCTATTGGTTATTGACTGGAGACGTGTCTCGGTCATGTCTACATTGTTCTCGAACCGTAGGGTCCGCACGCTTAAGGTTTTGATGACTACTACACCAATTAGTGAGGAAGCTAATGATGATGATCATGTAACTTCAGATCAAGTTACTACCGAATCTCGTAGGTAAACTAGAGTGAGATCCGCACCAGAGTAGTACGGTAATCCTATTCTGGAGGTCATGTTACTTGACCATGACGAACCTACGAACTATGAGGAAGCGATGATGAGCCCAGATTCCGCGAAATGGTTTGAGGCCATGAAATCTGAGATATGATCCATGTATGAGAACAAAGTTTGGACTTTGGTTGACTTGCCCGATGATCGGCAAGCAATTGAGAATAAATGGATCTTCAAGAGGAAGACGGACGCTGATAGTAGTGTTACTATCTACAAAGCTAGAATTGTCGCAAAAGGTTTTCGACAAGTTCAAGGTGTTAACTACAATGAGAGCTTCTCACTCGTATCTATGCTTGAGTCTGTCCGAATCATGTTAGTAATTGCCGCATTTTATGAAATCTGGCAAATGGATAAACACAACTGCATTCCTTAATGGATTTATTAAAGAAGAGTTGTATATGATGCAACAGAAGGTTTTGTCAATCCGAAAGGTGCTAACAAAATGTGCAAGCTCCAGCGATCCATCTGTGGACTGGTGCAAGCATCTCGGAGTTGGAATATACGCTTTGATGAGTTGATCAAAGCATATAGTTTTATACAGACTTGCGGTGAAGCCTGTATTTACAAGAAAGTGAATGGGAGCACTACAACATTTCTGATAAGTATATGTGAATGACATATTGTTGATCGGAAATAATGTAGAATTATTCTGTAAAGCATAAAGGAGTGTTTGACAAGAGTTTTTCAAAGAAAGACTTCGGTGAAGCTGCTTACATATTGAGCTTCAAGATCTATAGAGATAGATCAAGACGCTTGATAAGTTTTTTCAATGAGTACATACCTTGACAAGATTTTGAAGTAGTTCAAAATGGAGCAGTCAAAGAAAGAGTTCTTGCCTGTATTATAAGGTGTGAAGTTGAGTAAGACTCAAAGCCCGACCACGACAGAAGATAGAAAGAGAATGAAAGTCATTCCCTATGCCTTGGCCATAGGTTCTATAAAGTATGTCATGTTGTATACCAGATCTATTGTATACCCTGCACTGATTTGGCAAGGGAGTACAATAGTGATCTAGGAGTAGATCACTAGACAGCGGTTAGAATTATCCTTAGTGAAATAAGGATATGTTTCTCGATTATGGACGTGATAAAAAGGTTCGTCGTAAAGGGTTACGCCGATGCAAGTTTTGACACTAATCTAGATGACTCTAAGTCTCGGTCTAGATACATATTGAAAGTGGGAGCAATTAGCTATAGTAGCTCCATGCAGAGCATTGTTGACATAGAAATTTGCAAAATACATGTGGATTTGAATGTGGCAGACCCGTTGACTAAGATTCTCTCACAAGCAAAACATGATCACACCTTAGTACTCTTTGGGTGTTAATCACATAGCGATGTGAACTAGATTACTGAATCTAGTAAACCCTTTGGGTGTTGGCCACATGGCGATGAGAACTATGGGTGTTAATCACATGATGATGTGAACTATCGATGTTAATCACATGGTGATGTGATCTAGATTATTGACTCTAGTGCAAGTGGGAGACTGAAGGAAATATGCCCTAGAGGCAATAATAAAGTTATTATTGATTTCCTTATATCATGATAAATGTTTATTATTCATGCTAGAATTGTATTAACCGGAAACATAATACATGTGTGAATACATAGACAAACAGAGTGTCACTAGTATGCCTCTACTTGACTAGCTCGTTAATCAAAGATGGTTATGTTTCCTAACCATGGACAAAGAGTTGTTATTTGATTAACGGGATCACATCATTAGATGAATGATCTGATTGACATGACCCATTCCATTAGCTTAGCACCCGATCGTTTAGTATGTTGCTATTGCTTTCTTCATGACTTACACATGTTCCTATGACTATGAGATTATGCAACTCTCGTTTGCCGGAGGAACACTTTGTGTGCTACCAAACGTCACAACGTAACTGGGTGATTATAAAGGAGCTCTACAGGTGTCTCCGAAGGTACATGTTGGGTTGGCGTATTTCGAGATTAGGATTTGTCATTCCGATTGTCGGAGAGGTATCTCTGGGCCCTCTCGGTAATGCACATCACTTAAGCCTTGCAAGCATTGCAACTAATGAGTTAGTTGCGGGATGATGTATTACGGAACGAGTAAAGAGACTTGTTGGTAACGAGATTGAACTAGGTATTGGATACCGACGATCGAATCTCAGGCAAGTAACATACCGATGACAAAGGGAACAACGTATGTTGTTATGCGGTCTGACCGATAAAGATCTTCGTAGAATATGTAGGAGCCAATATGGGCATCCAGGTCCCGCTATTGGTTATTGACTGGAGACGTGTCTCGGTCATGTCTACATTGTTCTCGAACCGTAGGGTCCGCACGCTTAAGGTTTTGATGACAGTTATATTATGAGTTTTGATGTACCGAAGGAGTTCGGAGTCCCGGATGAGATCGGGGACATGACGAGGAGTCTCGAAATGGTCGAGACGTAAAGATCGATATATTGGACGACTATATTCGGACATCGGAAAGGTTCCGAGTGATTCGGGTATTTTTCGGAGTACCGGGTAGTTACGGGAGAAGTAATGGGCCTTGATGGGCTTTAGTGGGAAGAGGAAAAAGGCTGCTGCGCCCCCCCCCCTCCCCTCTAGTCCGAATTGGACTAGGGAAAAGGGGGCCGGCCACCTTTCCTACTCCTCCACTTCCTTCTCCCTTCCTCCCTTCTTGATGGACTCCTACTAGGACTTGGGAGTCCTAGTAGGACTCCCATCCTGGCTGCACCAATAGCCTTGGCCGGCCTCCTCCTCCTACATCCTTTATATACTGGGGCAGGGGGCACCTCTAGACACACAAGTTGATCCTTGGTGATCGTTCCTTAGCCGTGTGCGGTGCCCCCTGCCACCAAATTCCACCTCGATCATATTGTTGCAGTGCTTAGGCGAAGCCCTGCGTCGATAGTACATCAAGATCGTCACCACGCCGTCGTGCTGACGGAACTCTTCCTCAATGCTTTGCTGGATCGGAGCCCAAGGATCGTCATCGAGCTGAACGTGTGCTAAGAACTCGAAGGTGCCGGAGTAACGGTGCTTGGATCGGTCGGATCGGGAAGACATACGACTACTTCCTCTACATTGTGTGATCGCTTCCGCAGTCGGTCTGCGTTGGTACGTAGACAACACTCTCCCCTCTCGTTGCTATGCATCACCATGATCTTGCGTGTGCGTAGGAAATTTTTTGAAATTACTACGTTCCCCAACAGTGGTATCAGAGCCAGGTTTTATGGTTTGATGTTAATTGCACGAGTAGAACACAAGTGAGTTGTGGGCAATACAAGTCATACTGCCTACCAGCATGTCATACTTTGGTTCGGCGTTATTGTTGGACGAGACGACCCGGACCAACCTTACGCGTACGCTTACGCGAGACCGGTTCCCTCGATGTGCTTTGCACATAGATGGCTTGCGGGCGACAGTCTCTCCAACTTTAGTTGAACCAAGTGTGGCTACGCCCGGTCCTTGAGAAGGTTAAAACGGAGTCTATTTGACAAACTATCGTTGTGGTTATGATGCGTAGGTGAGATTGGTTCTTACTTAAGCCCGTAGCAGCCACGTAAAACTTGCAACAACAGAGTAGAGGACGTCTAACTTGTTTTTGCAGGGCATGTTGTGATGTGATATGGTCAAGACATGATGCTGAATTTTATTGTATGAGATGATCATGTTTTGTAACCGAGTTATCGGCAACTGGCAGGAGCCATATGGTTGTCGCTTTATTGTATGCAATGCAATCGCGATGTAATGCTTTACTTTATTACTAAGCGGTAGTGATAGTCGTGGAAGCATAGGATTGGCGAGACGACAACGATGCTACGATGGAGATCAAGGTGTCGCGCCGGTGACGATGGTGATCATGACGGTGCTTCGGAGATGGAGATCACAAGCACAAGATGATGATGGCCATATCATATCACTTATATTGATTGCATGTGATGTTTATCTTTTTATGCATCTTATCTTGCTTTGATTGACGGTAGCATTATAAGATGATCTCTCACTAAATTATCAAGAAGTGTTCTCCCAGAGTATGCACCGTTGCCAAAGTTCGTCGTGCCCAGACACCACGTGATGATCGGGTGTGATAAGCTCTACGTCCATCTACAACGGGTGCAAGCCAGTTTTGCACACGCAGAATACTCAGGTTAAACTTGACGAGCCTAGCATATGCAGATATGGCCTCGGAACACAGAGAACGAAAGGTCGAGCGTGAATCATATAGTAGATATGATCAACATAATGATGTTCACCATTGAAAACTACTCCATCTCACGTCATGATCGGTTATGGTTTAGTTGATTTGGATCACGTAATCACTTAGAGGATTAGAGGGATGTCTATCTAAGTGGGAGTTCTTAAGTAATATGATTAAATTGAACTTAAATTTATCATGAACTTAGTCCTGGTAGTATTTTGCAAATTATGTTGTAGATCAATAGCTCGTGTTGTTGCTTCCCTGTGTTTATTTTTCATATGTTCCTAGAGAAAATTGTGTTGAAAGATGTTAGTAGCAATGATGCGGATTGGATCCGTGATCTGAGGTTTATCCTCATTGCTGCACAGAAGAATTATGTCCCTAATAAACCGCTAGGTGACAGACCTATTGCAGGAGGAGATGCAGACATTATGAACGTTTGGCTAGCTCAATATGATGACTACTTGATAGTTTAGTGCACCATGCTTAATGGCTTAGAATCGGGACTTCAAAGACGTTTTGAACGTCATGGACCATATGAGATGTTCCAGGAGATTGAAGTTAATATTTCAAGCAAATACCCAAGTTGAGAGATATGAAGTCTCCAACAAGTTCTATAGCTAAAAGATGGAGGAGAATCGCTCAACTAGTGAGCATGTGCTCAGATTGTCTGGGTACTACAATCGCTTGAATCAAGTGGGAGTTAATCTTCCAGATAAGATAGTGATTGATAGAATTCTCTAGTCACCATCACCAAGTTAGTAGAACTTCGTGATGAACTGTAATATGCAAGGGATAATGGAAACAACTCCCAAGCTCTTCATGATGCTGAAATCAACGAAGGTAGAAATCAAGAAAAACATCAAGTGTTGTTGGTTGACAAGACCACTAGTTTCAAGAAAAGGGCAAAGGGAAGAAGGGGAACTTCAAGAAGAACGGCAAGCAAGTTGCTGCTCAAGTGAAGAAGCCCAAGTCTGATCCTAAGCCTAAGACTAAGTGCTTCTACTGCAAAGGGACTGGTCACTGGAAGCGAAACTACCCCAAGTGATTGGCGGATAAGAAGGATGGCAAAGTGAATATAAGTATATTTGATATACATGTTATTGATGTGTACTTTACTAGTGTTTATAGCAACCCCTCAGTATTTGATGCTAGTTCAGTTGCTAAGAGTAGTAACTCGAAACGGGAGTTGTAGAATAAACAGAAACTAGTTAAGGGTGAAGTGACGATGTGTGTTGGAAGTGGTTCCAAGATTGATATCATCATCATCGCACACTCCCTATAAATTCGGGATTAGTGTTGAACCTAAATAAGTGTTATTTGGTGTTTACGTTGAGCATGAATATGATTTGATCATGTTTATTGTAATACGGTTATTCATTTAAGTAAGAGAATAAATTGTTGTTCTGTTTACATGAATAAAACCTTATATGGTTACACACCCAATGAAAATAGTTCGTTGGATCTCGATCTTAGTGATACACATATTCATAATATTGAAACCAAAAGATGCGAAGTTAATAATGATAGTGCAACTTATTTGTGGCACTGCCGTTTAGGTCATATTGGTGTAAAGCGCATGAAGAAACTCCATACTGATGGGATTTTGGAATCACTTGATTATGAATCACTTGATGCTTGCGAACCATGCCTTATGGGCAAGATGACTAAAACGCCGTTCTCCGGAACAATGAAGCTAGCAACAGATTTGTTGGAAACCATACATACTGATGTATGTGGTCTGATGAATATTAAGGCTTACAGCATGTATCATTATTTTCCGACCTTCACAAGATGATTTGAGCAGATATGGGGATATCTACTTGATGAAACATAAGTCTGAAACATTTGAACAGTTCAAAGAATTTCAGAGTGAAGTGGAAAATCATTGTGACAAGAAAATAAAAGTTTCTACGATATGATCGCAGAGGTAAAATATTTGAGTTACGAGTTTGGTCTTCAGTTAAAACAATGTGAAATAGTTTCACTATGCACGCCACCTGGAACACCACAGCATAATGGTGTGTCCGAACGTCATAACCGTACTTTATTGGATATAGTGCAATCTATGATGTATCTTACCGATCTACCACTATCGTTTTGGGATTATGCATTAGAGACAGCTGTATTCACGTTAAATAGGGCACCATCTAAATTCATTGAGACGACACCGTGTGAACTATGGTTTGGCAAGAAACCTAAGCTGTCGTTTCTTAAAGTTTGGAGTTGCGATGCTTATGTGAAAAAAATTCATCTCGATAAGCTCAAACTCAAATAGGAGAAATATGTCTTCATAGGATACCCAAAGGAGACAGTTGGGTACACCTTCTATCACAGATCCGAAGGCAAGACATTCGTTGCCAAGAATGGATCCTTTCTAGAGAAGGAGTTTCTCTCGAAAGAAGTGAGTGGGAGGAAAGTAGAAAACTTGATAAGGTAATTGTACCTTCTCCCTTATTGGAAAATAGTTCATCACAGAAATCTGTTCCTGTGACTACTACACCAATTAGTGAGGAAGCTAATGATGATGATCATGTAACTTCAGATCAAGTTACTACCGAATCTCGTAGGTAAACTAGAGTGAGATCCGCACCAGAGTAGTACGGTAATCCTATTCTGGAGGTCATGTTACTTGACCATGACGAACCTACGAACTATGAGGAAGCGATGATGAGCCCAGATTCCGCGAAATGGTTTGAGGCCATGAAATCTGAGATATGATCCATGTATGAGAACAAAGTTTGGACTTTGGTTGACTTGCCCGATGATCGGCAAGCAATTGAGAATAAATGGATCTTCAAGAGGAAGACGGACGCTGATAGTAGTGTTACTATCTACAAAGCTAGAATTGTCGCAAAAGGTTTTCGACAAGTTCAAGGTGTTAACTACAATGAGAGCTTCTCACTCGTATCTATGCTTGAGTCTGTCCGAATCATGTTAGTAATTGCCGCATTTTATGAAATCTGGCAAATGGATAAACACAACTGCATTCCTTAATGGATTTATTAAAGAAGAGTTGTATATGATGCAACAGAAGGTTTTGTCAATCCGAAAGGTGCTAACAAAATGTGCAAGCTCCAGCGATCCATCTGTGGACTGGTGCAAGCATCTCGGAGTTGGAATATACGCTTTGATGAGTTGATCAAAGCATATAGTTTTATACAGACTTGCGGTGAAGCCTGTATTTACAAGAAAGTGAATGGGAGCACTACAACATTTCTGATAAGTATATGTGAATGACATATTGTTGATCGGAAATAATGTAGAATTATTCTGTAAAGCATAAAGGAGTGTTTGACAAGAGTTTTTCAAAGAAAGACTTCGGTGAAGCTGCTTACATATTGAGCTTCAAGATCTATAGAGATAGATCAAGACGCTTGATAAGTTTTTTCAATGAGTACATACCTTGACAAGATTTTGAAGTAGTTCAAAATGGAGCAGTCAAAGAAAGAGTTCTTGCCTGTATTATAAGGTGTGAAGTTGAGTAAGACTCAAAGCCCGACCACGACAGAAGATAGAAAGAGAATGAAAGTCATTCCCTATGCCTTGGCCATAGGTTCTATAAAGTATGTCATGTTGTATACCAGATCTATTGTATACCCTGCACTGATTTGGCAAGGGAGTACAATAGTGATCTAGGAGTAGATCACTAGACAGCGGTTAGAATTATCCTTAGTGAAATAAGGATATGTTTCTCGATTATGGACGTGATAAAAAGGTTCGTCGTAAAGGGTTACGCCGATGCAAGTTTTGACACTAATCTAGATGACTCTAAGTCTCGGTCTAGATACATATTGAAAGTGGGAGCAATTAGCTATAGTAGCTCCATGCAGAGCATTGTTGACATAGAAATTTGCAAAATACATGTGGATTTGAATGTGGCAGACCCGTTGACTAAGATTCTCTCACAAGCAAAACATGATCACACCTTAGTACTCTTTGGGTGTTAATCACATAGCGATGTGAACTAGATTACTGAATCTAGTAAACCCTTTGGGTGTTGGCCACATGGCGATGAGAACTATGGGTGTTAATCACATGATGATGTGAACTATCGATGTTAATCACATGGTGATGTGATCTAGATTATTGACTCTAGTGCAAGTGGGAGACTGAAGGAAATATGCCCTAGAGGCAATAATAAAGTTATTATTTATTTCCTTATATCATGATAAATGTTTATTATTCATGCTAGAATTGTATTAACCGGAAACATAATACATGTGTGAATACATAGACAAACAGAGTGTCACTAGTATGCCTCTACTTGACTAGCTCGTTAATCAAAGATGGTTATGTTTCCTAACCATGGACAAAGAGTTGTTATTTGATTAACGGGATCACATCATTAGATGAATGATCTGATTGACATGACCCATTCCATTAGCTTAGCACCCGATCGTTTAGTATGTTGCTATTGCTTTCTTCATGACTTATACATGTTCCTATGACTATGAGATTATGCAACTCCCGTTTGCCGGAGGAACACTTTGTGTGCTACCAAACGTCACAACGTAACTGGGTGATTATAAAGGAGCTCTACAGGTGTCTCCGAAGGTACATGTTGGGTTGGCGTATTTCGAGATTAGGATTTGTCACTCCGATTGTCGGAGAGGTATCTCTGGGCCCTCTCGGTAATGCACATCACTTAAGCCTTGCAAGCATTGCAACTAATGAGTTAGTTGCGGGATGATGTATTACGGAACGAGTAAAGAGACTTGCCGGTAACGAGATTGAACTAGGTATTGGATACCGACGATCGAATCTCAGGCAAGTAACATACCGATGACAAAGGGAACAACGTATGTTGTTATGCGGTCTGACCGATAAAGATCTTCATAGAATATGTAGGAGCCAATATGGGCATCCAGGTCCCGCTATTGGTTATTGACCGGAGACGTGTCTCGGTCATGTCTACATTGTTCTCGAACCGTAGGGTCCGCACGCTTAAGGTTTCGATGACAGTTATATTATGAGTTTATGAGTTTTGATGTACCGAAGGAGTTCGGAGTCCCGGATGAGATCGGGGACATGACGAGGAGTCTCGAAATGGTCGAGACGTAAAGATCGATATATTGGACGACTATATTCGGACATCGAAAAGGTTCCGAGTGATTCGGGTATTTTTTGGAGTACCGAGTAGTTACGGAAGAAGTAATGGGCCTTGATGGGCTTTAGTGGGAAGAGGAAAAAGGCTACTGCGCCCCCCTCCCCTCTAGTCCGAATTGGACTAGGGAAAAGGGGGCCGGCCACCTTTCCTACTCCTCCACTTCCTTCTCCCTTCCTCCCCTCTTGATGGACTCCTACTAGGACTTGGAGTCCTAGTAGGACTCCCATCCTGGCCGCACCAATAGCCTTGGCCGGCCTCCTCCTCCTACATCCTTTATATACGGGGGCAGGGGGCACCTCTAGACACACAAGTTGATCCTTGGTGATCGTTCCTTAGCCGTGTGCGGTGCCCCCTGCCACCAAATTCCACCTCGATCATATTGTTGCAGTGCTTAGGCGAAGCCCTGCGTCGGTAGTACATCAAGATCGTCACCACGCCGTCGTGCTGACGGAACTCTTCCTCGACGCTTTGCTGGATCGGAGCCCGAGGATCGTCATCGAGCTGAACGTGTGCTAAGAACTCGGAGGTGCCGGAGTAACGGTGCTTGGATCGGTCGGATCGGGAAGACGTACGACTACTTCCTCTACATTGTGTGATCGCTTCCGCAGTCGGTCTCCGTTGGTACGTAGACAACACTCTCCCCTCTCGTTGCTATGCATCACCATGATCTTGCGTGTGCGTAGGAATTTTTTTGAAATTACTACGTTCCCCAACAGGTGCACCGGTCTTCATGCATCGCCAGCTCCTCCTTCATCTTGACGTCGCGCACTCCATCGGAGAAGGCCGAGATGCTGGCCTCCTCGGACACCTTGGGGATCTTGAGGCGCGCGCTGTTGAAGCGCTGGATGTACTTCTGCAGGGTCTCTCCGGGTTGTTGCTTGATGCAGCGCATGTCGCTCACGGCGGGTGGCCGGTCGCGAGTACCTTGGAAGTTGGCGATGAAGCGGGTGCGCATCTGGTCCCAGGAAGAGATCATGCCCGGAGCAAGATTCAGGAGCCAGGTGCGAGCTCCTTCCTTGAGCGCCATGGGGAACCAGTTCGCCATGACCTTTTCGTCCCCGCTGGCAGCTTCGATGCCCAGCTCGTAGAGCTGGAGGAACTCCGCAGGGTCAGTCATGCCATCGTAACGAGGAGGCAGGTCTGGCTTGAATTTTCCGGGCCACGCGCCGCTACGCAGCTCGGTGGTGTAGGCACGGCAGCCTGCGGTGGCCACGACAGGCCTCGGCTGGCAGAGAGCTTGGTCTTGAGGGTCCCCACGCGTTGCAGCTAGGAGCAGCGCGGGGTCTTGGCGTGCCGGAGCTGGAGCAGGGTCATGGCGCGCCGGAGCTGGGAGCGCTTGGGCAGCTCCTTGCGGGCGAGGGCTTTCTTGGCAGCTCCGTTCTTGCTGCGCTGGCGCCTGACGGAGCGGGTTCCGCCCAGGGGCCACGCGCCTTGGAGCCACGGTGTCTTCTTGGAGAGGACGCGGCTGGTACGCCTCCGAGGCTTCGTTGCCCGCGCAGGGCGGGGTGCAGCGCAGCAGAACGGACGGCGTGCAAGAGCCCCCTGCGGCGCGGACAAGCTCGGCGACGCGGTCGAGCCACTCCTTGTAGACGTCGTCGACAGGACGGTAGCGCAGAAGCTCGTTTGCCGCGAGGAGCGCAGCTCGAGCCTCCAAGGGTGCGCGGAGCGCGCGGGACGAAGAACCAGCGGTGCGAGCGATGGAGTAGCGGTGTGGCCGTCTTGGCGCATGGAGGGATGCTGGGACGATGCTTGTTGCTCGCCCCCCACCGGGCCGGTGGTGGCGTTGACGGCGGGCGACGGGGAACGACGAGGAGAAGCGATGGCGGCCCGGCGCTCGGCGCGGGCCCGACGGGCGTCGGACATGGATGCGACGGTCGGAGGAGAACGGGGCGGTGGACGACGAATTCCGGTGCACCCCTACCTGGCGCGCCAAATGTCAGATTTTGGGTTCCGGCAGACCCTTAAGGTTCGAACACTGGGGTGCGCGCGGAGATTACGCCTTCTACCTCCCCGTCTCGCAAAGATCTAAACTACTAAAAGAACTGCACAAGGGACGCAAGATTTATATTGGTTCGGGCCACCGTTGTGGTGTAATACCCTACTCCAGTGTGTGGTTGGTGGATTGCCTCCTGGGGCTGGTGATAATGAACAATATAAGGAAGAACAGCCTCGCGAGGGTCTGTTCTTGGTTGGGGTGATGAACTGCTAGGAGGAGTTCAGTCACCCTTCTCTCTCTCACTCACTCTCTCTGCTTGAGAACCGAACGAATGACCTTCACTCCGAACGAATGACCCTCTCTCCTTGCTGTGTGGGTGGCTGGCCCTATTTATAGAGGCTCTGGTCCTCTTCCCAAACATCGAGCGGGAAAAAAGCCAACAATGGCGGGCTAATTTGAAGGGGGACAGCAAGTATCAACTATCCTGACAAAAGCAGTCTTCGCCTGCGCAAAGCTCTGGTGATGACGTCGTCCTAGGCTCCATGGTGACCTCCGTCTCGTAGTCCTCCTGGTCTTGGCCTCGTTGCACCGAAATGGCAATCTTTGCCTGATGCATCGGTACTCCGCGGCTGCGCTTGCCCCCTTTGCACCAAAGAGGAAAGAAGAACGCTGCGCGCGCTGGCGCCCGCCTGGCGCCCTGAGTCGGCATGGCTTGCGTCATGGGCACCTCGCAAGGCACCCCGCCTTGATCTCTCCGCCTCCTCGCGAGCCAGCCTGACGAGGCCGTGCCTGAGGAAGCTCCGTGTCGTCCGCCTCGCGAGGCTTGGCCCCTCGCGAGGGTCTTGAGTCTTGCGTTGATGTAGATGGGCCATGCTGGGCCTCCTTTGAGCCACGCCGCAGGTCGCAGGCAGGCAAGTCTGGGGACCCCCGTTCCCAGAACGCCGACAGTGGTTTCTCTTTAAAACATACCCTCCCGATATTTAAGGAGATATTATAAAATATTCCATTGTTTTGGAATCACCCATGAACCCACTTGCATATTAAATCCCTTGGCCTTTTCTTCTTCAAGTTTTGACTCTCTAGCCTTGCCAATAATTCTTTTATCATTTTCCGGAACTCTACCAAAATTCTCAACATTTTTGGATACTCCTAAAACCTCGTCCTAGTTCAAACCCATTTGAATTAAATTCAAATAAGTTTGAATTCTTATCATTCGATCTTGGCCAATTCTATTTTCTTGGAACTAGTGCATTTTGCGAGTCCGGGAAAATTATCCCCGTGCCCAAACTCTTTCTCTAACCTTTCTTTTCTTCCCCTTTTCTTTCTCTTTATTTTTTCTGTTTTTGAAAGAGTAAGAGATAGAGAAGGAGCCCAACAGCCAGCAGGCCTCCTGGCCTTTTTCCTCTCCCCACCTATTCGGCCTAAGGACCAGCCGCCGGCCTCCCTTGGCGCAGCCCTCCCTCTCTACTGGGCCGGCCTCCCAAGGCCCACTCCCCCGTCTAACCTTAGGCCTCACCTCTCCCGATTCCCATCTCCCTCGGTCCCTCCGCCGCCAGGAGAACCCACGCTCGACCCCCTCCTCTCGCCCGTGACCTTTTCTCCCTCTCGATCCCTCCCTCACTCGCTACCTCTCCTTCCCTTTCTCCGACTACCATGGCACGTCTTGCCGCTCCCCGCCAGCGCCCAAGCCTTCCCCTCTGCTCCCTCAGCCATGGCGCTCCGCCGCCCCTTGCCTCGTCTGCGCCAGCGACCAGCAGCAGGTGGTTGCGCCACGCCGCCGTCTCCGCCATGGTCGTAGCGCCTCCTCTGCCTTCCCCCTGCTCTAAGACGCCAGGGAGGTCGCCCGATGCCTGTCGTTCTCGCTCCGCTGAAGCAGGCCAGCGCCTCCGCTATCGCGATGACGACCGTGACACCAGACCCGCTGAAGCTGCTGCCTTGCCTCAGCGATCTCCTCCAGTCGCGCGCCCCTGCTCCCTTCTCCTCCTCGCTGCTGGTTCCACCCGCGCCGGAGTACGCGAGCAGCCACAGTTCAACCCCGACGCCCGCCATGGCCCTCCTCGCGCTGCTGCTCCTTGGCTTCGTCCTCTGTCACGACCATCTCCTCCCCCAATGCCCTTGTGGAGGCTGTTGGTGCAAGACCACCACGACACCATCTCCGGAGCCCAAGTCTGAGGACTAATGCGTTCGGGTAACTCGTCAAGTACACCTTCATCAAGACCGATGGTTGGACAAGCACCGTTTGCGCGGATTACGTCAAGTACCACGACGACCGTCGAGACCGCCAAGTTCCGCTACCGATGAACGTTTTGGAATCGCGAAGTCAAAATACAACGCCAAGAACATGTACAACTACTGATCCCGTGGATGTCACCAAGTACCCCATCGACAAGACCGACGCCTGAACAATCACACCGGCTCTGTGGATTTCGATAAGACCCTCGACGACCAACACATAGTACCACTACGTTTCTCATGTACATCTACGCCAGACCGGACCGATAAGTCCAAAGAAGCAAGTACCACTCCGAACCATGTACGGCACCATTGCCGAAGACCCGTGTAACGCAAGAGTCAAGTTCAACTACCGTCGTGTGAACCACTACTTCCACTACATCGCGAGAACGTCTACTTCCTCTATGAACTGATCCGCTTCGAAATGCACGCTTCGAAGGTACAACCGCCGAGAATAACCATCCGAGAACGAATGCCTGTATTGTATGAGATGCCCATGTTTGCACCATGGTTGAATCGCTGCTTGATCGGTCCTCCTTGTTTGCCGCTAACCCGTGGGAACCCGGTAACCGGGACCACCCCACCATATTTTGCTCGCTCCCGCCACACTACCTTTTGCACCGGTATCTCCGTGAGCTACGGGAACTGATATGTTGCCGTGGCACCATTTTCGGATTCGTTGTCGTGGCACCCCTTTCGTTTCCGCCACGATGACTAATGCTTCATAAAATGCTCTTATCAACATTTTCATAAATATTGCATAAAACTTGCAATGTCATCCGCATCATGATAATAACATTTAAAATGTTTAAAATTGTTGTTGCATTAAACTGCTAATGCACATGAGGATATACCGGAATTGTTGTTTGATGTTTCCGGCCTCATTTAAAATGCCTAAATGTGTATTCTACTCATGTTTCACCTCTTGCCATGTTAAGAACATTTAATTTTGTTGGGTACATAAACGAGATCGAACTAAATAACTTGAATGTGGTGTTTTGTCAATATGAAACTTGTTGCATATTGAACTCCACTTAATTTGTAGTATTGTTTGTTGCACTTTGCCATGCCATGCCTCGTTAAACTGGACATGCATCATACTTGGTTCTGCATCATGCCATGCTTATGTGATGGTTGTTTACTATGTTGCCTGCTTCTTTCCGGTTTGCTTCTCTCGTTAGCTTCGGTTTCGTTCTGGAGTTGTGAGGATTTGTTTGACTCTGTCTGTTGTCTTCTTCATGGACTCGTTCTTCTTTCTTGCGGGATCTCAGGCAAGATGACCATACCCTCGAAATCACTTCTATCTTTGCTTACTAGTTGTTCGCTCTATTGCTTTGCCGCGATACCTACCACTTGCTATATCATGCCTCCCTTTTTGCCATGTCAGGCCTCTAACCCACCTTTCCTAGCAAACCGTTGTTTGGCTATGTTACCGATTTTGCTCAGCCCCTCTTATAGCGTTGTTAGTTGCAGGTGAAGCTGAAGTTTGTTCCATGTTGGAACATGGATATTTTTTGGGATATCATCACTATCTCTTATTTAATTAATGCATCTATATACTTGGTAAAGGGTGGAAGGCTCGGCCTTATGCCTGGAGTTTTGTTCCACTCTTGCCGCCCTAGTTTCTGTCATACCGGTGTTATGTTCCTTGATTTTGCGTTCCTTACACGATTGGGTGTTATAGGAACCCCTTGACAGTTCGCTTTGAATAAAACTCCTCCAGCAAGGCCAAACCTTGGTTTTACATTTCCCTAACAACCTATCAACTTCCCTTGGGTTCTCCAGACCCGATGGTCATCTTTATTTTAACCCCCCTCCCCCCGGGCTAGTGCTTCTCTAAGTGTTGGTCCAAACTAGAGCCCCTTGCAGCGCCACCTCGGGGAAACTTGAGGGCTGGTTTTAGTTGTACGAATTGCTCATCCGGTGTTGCCCTAAGAACAAGATATGTGCATCTCCTATCGGGATGTCGGCACATCGGGCGGCTTTGCTGGTCTTGTTTTACCATTGTCGAAATGTCTTGTAACCGGGATTCCGAGTCTGATCGGGTCTTCCTGGGAGAAGGAATATTCTTCGTTGACCGTGAGAGCTTGTGATGGGCTAAGTTGGGACACCCCTGCAGGGTTTTGAACTTTCGAAAGCCGTGCCCGCGGTTATGGGCAGATGGGAATTTGTTAATAACCGGTTGTAGAGAACTTGACACTTAACTTAATTAAAATGCATCAACCATGCGTGTTGCTGTGATGGTCTCTTTCCGGCGGAGTCCGGGAAGTGAACATGGTTTTGGCGTTATGTTTGTGTGTAAGTAGTTTCAGGATCACTTCTAGCTTCTCGACCGTTGCGTTGCTTCTCTTCTCGCTCTTATTTGCGTATGTTAGCCACCATATATGCTTAGTGCTTGTTTCAGCTCCACCTCACTACCCTTTCCTACCCATAAGCTTAAATAGTCTTGATCTCGCGGGTGTGAGATTGTTGAGTCCTCGTGGCTCACAGATACTTCCAAAACAGTTGCAGGTGCCGATGATACCAGTGCAGGTGACGCAACTGTGCTCAAGTGGGAGCTCGAAGAAGATCTTGTTTGTTGTGTTGTTTCGTTTCCTGTTGATCAGTAGTGGAGACCAGTTGGGACGATCGGGGATCTAGCAATTGGGGTTGTCTTCTTTTATTTTGGTTCCGTAGTCAGACCTTGATTGTATTCTGGATGATATATGTTTAACTTGTATTTGTGTGAAGTGGCGATTGTAAGCCAACTCTTTATCACATTCTTATTCAGTACATGGGATTGTGTGAAGATTACCCCTTTTGCGACAAACCTACCATGCGGCTATGCCTCCAAGTTGTGCCCCGACACGTGGGAGATATAGCCGCATTATGGGTGTTACATATCCTTAGCAATATTAAGGATTGGTCTACCTAGTTTCACCATGTTACTTTGGTTACTTTTTACTTGCTACCAATTATCTTACTATCAACCTATCTGTCAAACTATCTTACAACACTTGGAAATAATACCTTGTTGAAGACCGTTTATCGATTCCTTCTGCTCCTCGTTGGGCCCAATTTATCAAAAGGACTGTGATTGATCCCCTATACTTGTCGGTCATCAAGACTCTTTTCTGGCACCGTTGTCGGGGAGTGAAGCGCTCTTGGTAAGTAGAATTTGGTAAGGAAACATTTATAATACATGCTGAATTTTATCCTCACTTGTTACTATGGAAGACAATCCTTTGAGAGGCGTGTTTGGTGTATCTTCACCTCGAGTAGATGCAGTAAGAGCCGTGCCTCAACCTATTGAAAATATTTATTATGAAATCCTTGTTGGTATCTCAGAAAAAATGCATGCTAATCCCTATGCAGGAGATGGAACAATACATCCTGATATGCACTTAATCTTCATGGATGGGCTATGTGGATTATTTAAGTTTGCAAGTTTATCAAGAGATCATGCTAAGAACAAACTATTCCCTTTATCTTTGCAAGGAAAAGCATTAGCATGGTATAGGCTATTGGATGGTTCTAAAACATGGGACTGGAACCAAATGAAGTTGGAATTTCCTCAGAAATTTTATCCTATGTACTTGGTTCGTCGTGATCAGAATTATATCTATAATGTTTGGCCTCGTGAAGGATAAAGTATCACTGAAGCTTGGGGAGGCTCAATGACCTGATATTCAAATGCCCAAATAATGAGCCTTCGAGAGAATTATTGTCCATAATTTTATGCTAGGCTTTCTCTTCATGATAAAGAAACACTTGATTCTTCTTCTACTGGTCCTTTCTCAAAAAGAAGTGTTGAATTCAAATGGGATCTTATTCAAAGAATTAAATGCAACTCTGAAGATTGGGAGGTTGACAGAGGTAAAGCGTGAGATATATATATCTTGAATATGGTTGCGTTAAGTCTTTTGTAGAAACAGATGTTTTTCATCAGCTTAGTGCACAATATAGAATCGATTCTGAGATAGTAGCTATATTTTCTAAATCTTTTGCTGCTTAACACTATTGCAGGATGCTGCTAACGGAACACTACGATCAGAGACCCTTCGAGAAACTATGTGCGATGCCATTATCGCAAACGGTGATGTATGAAAACCGCCAGAAATGATGCAAAACGTTTGCGATGAATGATACATCAAACACGGTTCAGATTATAGTTGCGTGTGCGATGAGGGGCATACTATCGGATTTCGGGTTCCGGCAGACCCTTGAGGTTCGAACACTGGGGTGCGCGCGGAGATTTCGCCTCCTACCTACCTGCACCCCTCCGCCTCACTAAGATCTAAGCTATGGAAAGAACAACACAAGAGACACAGGGTTTATACTGGTTCGGGCCACCGTTGTGGTGTAATACCCTACTCCAGTGTGTGGTGTGGTGGATTGCCTCTTGGGCTGATGATGATGAGCAATACAAGGAAGAACAGCCTCGCGAGGGTCTGTTCTTGGCTGGGGGGACGAACTGCTAGGAGGAGTTCAGTCACCCTTCTCTCTCTCTCTCTCTCTCTCTCTCTCTCTCTCTTCTCGATTCTCTCTCCGATTCGATCTCCTCTCGATCGATCGAACCCCCCGGTCTTCCACCCCCTACCCTGGGGGTGGCTAGTCCTATTTATAGGCAAAGGCCCTGGGCCTCTTCCCAAATATTGAGCAGGAAGGGCGCCAATAATTGGCCATTTTGAAGGGGAACATCTGGTACACTTATCCTGACTAAAGTTGGTCCTCGCCTGCCAAAGACTCTGGTGGTGACGCTGGCTTGGGCTCCACAATGACTTCCTCGCTGCCTTTGGACTGGTCTTGGTCTCATTGCACCGAAACGGGTGCCTTTGCTTGATGCTCTCGCCTGTGCTTGCTCCCTTTGCACCAAAGAGGAAAGGAGGACACTGCGCGGCTGGCGCCCGCCTGGTGCCCTTGGTCATCATGGCTTGCGTCACGGGCACCTCGTGAGGTACCCCGCCTTGATCTCTCCGCCTCCTCACGAGCCAGCCTGATGAGGTCGTGCCTGAGGAAGCTCCGTGTCGTCCGCCCCGCGAGGCTTGCCCCTCGCGAGGGTCTTGGGTCTGTGTTGATGAAGATGGGTTGTGCTGGGCCCCCCTTCGAGCCACGCCACAGGCCGCAGGCAGGCAAGTCTGGGGACCCCTGTTCCCAGAACACCAACAGTAGCCCCCGGGCCCAAGGCGCGCCCGGACTTGACCGTGCAGGGAGGCGGAAGGACAAGAGCGAAGCACCGTGGGCCCTAACAGCCTGCGGTCTTGGGCGCCGCGTGGTGGTTGACTGGACGTGAGCGCCTTAGCAACTGCGCGAGTTGATAAAGGAGTGGCATCTGCCTAGGCTTTGCTTTTTGCTTTCTCCGGTTGCTGCTCAGATCCCCTTTCTTGCGCCTCTCCTTCCTTCCTCCAAAATTTCCAGATCTACTCTGACCGCATGACCTAGGAAGCCATGGCGCCTCGTCGGTCCCCGGCCGTAGCTTGGTACTCGTGTGCCCTGGACTCGCCGAACGTGTCGGAGGCAAGCCTCACCCGGTTGCGCCGGATGGCGGCGGCGCGGGGCATCGACGGGGCGAAGGTGTTCAAGGCCGGCTCCGCCACCCCTGAGGGCCAAGGGAGCACCTTCTATCCGTTCTTCGTAAGCGCCATTGCTGCTGGCCTGGTGCCTCCCTTCTCCGAGTTCTTCTTCTCTGTCCTCCGCCATTATAAGCTACAGGCTCTGCACCTCCACCCCAACTCCATCCTTCTCCTGGCAATCTTCGCCTATTACTGCGAGGCTCACGTAGGGGTGCAACCCTCAGTGGCCTTGCTGCGCCACTACTTCTACCTCCGGACCTCTCGTGGTCCTGCTTCTGTGTGCGCGAGCTTCATCGCGTACAGTGGCGCCATTGCCGTTTCGAACCCCGGGAAAAGGATTGAGGGCTTCAGGAGCAAGTGGGCCTTGGAAGATGCTGGGCGCATCCACCCTCGGCTGATCTTGCCCACGGAGCAACGCACGAGCTCCAGCGATTGGGGTCGAGCGGAGCTCGCGGACCCCCGCGTGAAGCTGGTGTTGGAGAAGATGGACGCGGATTTGAGGCCGGCCAACATGGCGGCGGCGAAGCTGACCGGCGCGTCGCTGCCGAGGGAATTCTTGGAGCACCAGCTGGCTCCACTTCGGCAGTACTCACTTCCGATGTGGAGGCCCCATCCGAGCCCCGCGGCCTTGGCCGACGGAGATCTGGCTGCGGTCCTCCAATCTCTGGTCGGGGGCGATGTGGCGAGGTTGGAGGGCGCTCCTACGCCCTTGTTCCTCCGCGATGACTGGGATCAGGTAGTGGAATCCATGCCTGTCTTCAACGGGGACGGGCCCATGCCCATGGAAACTCCCGAGGAACCGATGGACGTGCCCTCCGACGACTCCAACGAAGAGGAGGAAGGAGGGGAGCGGGAAAAAGGGCCTGACCCCGAGGCGACTGACGGAGAGTCGAGGGCTCCCCTCCCCCGGCGCAGGTCCCGCGTTCTCCGCCTCTCTCCGAGCGATGACAACGAGCATGATGACGAGCAAGACGATGGGAGCTTGCCCCCGATCCCGAAGAAGGACGGGACCGGGCTGATCTCCTATGGGTCTGCCCCGGCCCCGAGGCGGACCGCAGACGCACCTTCCGCTTTCAAGCTTCCCGAGGTTGACCCTTCCAGTCGGCTTTCGGGCTTCAAATTTGGCCGGAGGCCGCTTGAGCTCACTGGCGACGACCCGTAAGCGCTTGATTCTTGTCTTTATTTCTTGTTCTGCTTCCGAGGCTTCACGCCCGCATCTCTTGGATAGGCTGGCGCCCGCAGCAAAGAAGCCGAAGGGAACTCCTGAGGTTCCATCCGGGGCAGCGCCTCTGCCCGCGAAGGAAGGTGACCGCGGCGCGCGGGCTTCTCCTGCCCGGTCGTCCTCGCGAGGCCCGGCTGAGCCGGCTGGGGCGAGCTCAGCCCCCATGGCCCAAGTGACTCCCGAGGTGCCTTTGCCTGCTGCCGCCACTACAGCCGTTGGGGCGCAGCAGGCTCCGCCTCAGGATGTTGTGGCCGCGCTGCCGCCTTCTCCTTCTACTCCACCGGCTGCTGTCTCTCCGACTCCTCCTGTCATTCTGGATCGTGCTGCTGCTGAGCTGGACCGGCTGCGGCAGGATCTTCTTGGCACCGACACTCGCTTGGTGGCCGGGCGCTTGGAGCTGGCTTCAGGATGGATTCGCTCCGACGCTTCGATTTGGGCGGCACTGGTCCAGGCCTCGACGGCTTGCGATGAGCAGAAGCAGGCCGTTCTTAAGGCGAAGGCTGCTTGTGATGCAGCCCTGGGGAGGTGGTCGACGTCCATGGTCGCTGCAAGGTGCTGGAGGATGAGCTGCAAGGCCTGCGGGACCAGCTCGCGAAAGAGGTCCGCCTTCGCCAAGAGCAGGAAGAAGGCGTGAAGGCTCGCGAGGCGGCCGTCAAGGAGAGGGAGGTCAAGCTCAGGAAGCGTCGCGACCGCCTAGGCGCGCTGGAGCAGGAGTTGGGGGCGAGGAAGGTCGAGCTGGATGACAAGGCCCAGGTTCTTGCCGAGGACCGCGTGGCCTTCACGGAGATGGAGGCGAAGGCTCGCTCCTCGCTGAGGATGCTTTACGACAGCGGCCTGGAGAGCCCGCTGGCTGGCGCCGAGGACGGCCCCGCCAAGCTGCTTCCCTTCCTGGTTCGCGCTCTTGAAGATGTCACCCTTGGCCTTGGCCCCACGGTCGAGGCCGAGGCGCGTGTCCTGTCTTCTGCAGCACTGACACGGGTCCTCACCCACATCTACCTTCGCGATCCCGGCGTCGACCTCGACAGCCTGCTGGAGCCAGTAAGCGGCGAGCGTGCCGCTGCCGCTGCCGAGGCCGTGAAGGGTCACGTGGAGGCTCTGCTGGGGAAGTTCCGGGCCTTCAGCACCAAGCCGAAGCAAGGCGCTGCCGACCCCACTGCTCCATGAGGCGAACCCACTCCGCGCTGCTCCATCGCCGACAAGTGACTCCGTTGCGGCTCCTGTCCTGCCTTTAATTCCTGCACATGTATCACACCTCGGGGAGACATTTAAACTTGCGTTTGGCATTGAGATAACAGTGTGGACTGTAATATTTGCTTTTGAATTCCTTGAAATTTACGCTTTTCCTTCCTACTTGCTTATGTTCTACGCCGGCAGAGCCCGGCCCCGCGCATACCTCAGCCGCTGTTAGCCCCGACCGGAAACCAGGACGGGACCAAGGAGTGAGGGGCTACGTGACAAGTTAGGCTCCTGAGTCGCGATGCTCAGGAGTCCCCCTTGGCGCACGAACAACAAGTAGGGAGGTATGATGTGGGTGGATCTACCGTTCTACGTCTGTAGAGCCCGGCCGCGCGCATACCTCAACCGCCGTTAGCCTTTCGGAACTAAGGAGTGAGGGGCTACGTGACCAGTTAGGATCCTGAGTCGCGATGCTCAGGAGTCCCCCTTGACGCTCAAATGGCCTTCATACCTTGGCTCCGCTCGGGGAGAGACGCGCGACGAACCAGGCCGGGGGGGGGGCTGGCTGGGCGGCGTGCACCTGGGCGTGACCCAGACGTAGCCCTCGTGCCCAGCCCCCTCGCGCGGCACTCCCAAGGGGAGGCGTTGCGATGAGGCTAGACACTGAGCTCTGGGCTCCCTGAGGTTGATGCGACCCGGGGGCCACCCTCAGTTGTTTATCACCAGCGCGGAGCATAGCACTTTCGTATGTGTACGGGCATAGCCGCTCCTCGGCAGTGTCGTCAGCCAGCGCGGAGCATGGTGCTTCCACTGGTACGTGGGAGGGGGCCCCCTCCGGGAGGAGCCCTCGGGGCGTGTACAGCCCCGCCCTGACACGTGGCCGGCACGGTAGGGCCTGGCGAGGTGTATCTGGGCACCCATGAGCCAGCGCGGGACTCACGGGGCCCTACCTCTAGGCGGGTTGCACCTGGCACTGGGCCTTATCTTGTGATGTGTCCCTGCAAATTTGGTTAGATGCCGGCACTCTACGTCCTCGGGTCCCGGCCCTCGAGCTAGTCTCAGCCATCGCTGGTATGCCAGGTCGCGATGCCATGGACAAGGCCAGAGGGTGAGGGCTGGAGAGCCAGTAAGAGCCCTGAGTCGCGATGCCCAGGTACCCCCCTTTAACGTGCAGGTGGTCGGCATGGAGAAGAAGAGGTGCCGCGGACCGGCATCAAATAATCAAGCATGGTGGGTCGAACGCATACCCGGAAATAAACGCAAAAGGGATACATGCCGCTGGGTCTAGCCCAAGCGACTTGGGGATGATGCAGCCCGAGGGGTGCCCCAACAAGGTAAGCTAACAACATGAAATAAAAGGGATACATGCTGCAGGGATGGACCCACGCGGCCTGGGAATAATGCAGCCATGGGGGGCGCTCCCAGCTGGAAGTGAAACTTGAAAGATGTCACCTGATGATGTTGAGGACGAAGGAGTGTTGGTGTAGCAGACTCAGTGGGCTGCGGAAGCCGATCCTCACGAGCCCCCAGGCCCAGGGGCCTCGGGAGGCTCCGGAGGCTCTGGTGGCTCCTCGCGGACCATCTCCATCTCCGCCAGGGCTGCGGAACGCCTGGCCTCTTGAGCCTCCATGATGTCCCTCATGAGGCCCTGGTACGTGGCAGCCGCGTTCGGCAAGCCGTTAGGCATGCGAACATAGCTGTGGGGTGGACCTCCGCAGAGCCCCACTCGCGAGGGCCAGAGGCGCTCCAGAGAGGCGACTCGATTGAGCCCTGGTATGTCGATGCAGACACGCAGCCCACCATCCTCGCCTGGATGGGGAGCCACTGCTGGTAGGCGGCGATCGCCTTTCATGACTCTTGACTCCTGTAGCTCCTGAATGGCCTTGCTGACGAACTCCTGAGGGTCTGGCTCTCCTTGCCTTACGCCTTCTTGAGGGAAACGTGCATCGAAACACGCCTCCATGTGGTGCCCAAGCGCCTCCCTCGTGACCCTAGCCAGGTCGGTGGCCCTCCAGGGGAGAGCCCCCGAGCCCTGCCTGAGGAGGGCGCCGGGCGCGCTTTCGTATGTGATGGAGGGAGGTGCTGAGGGGCCGGGCCGGACGATGTCTTCTTCTTCTTGGGGGCGGTCTCGGGAAGCCTCCTGCTTCCGCGATCCGGGTCTTCCAGTGATGCAGCCTGGAAGGCTCGTTCCAGGGAACACACCGCGTCCTTCTCTTCACAGGGCACCGTGATGACTCCGCCACTTCCCGGCATCTTGAGGACGTTGTAGCCGTGGTGAGTTACGGCCATGAACTTGGCCAGCGCTGGGTACCCAAGGATGGCGTTGTACGACATGCGAATGTGAGCGACGTCGAAGTCGATGAGCTCGGTGCGGTAGTTGTCGCGTGCCCCAAAGGTGATAGGGAGGCGGACCTGCCCAATCGGGACCGTGGAGCCGTCGGTGACTCCGGAGAAAGGCTTGGTTGGCTGAAGCTGGTTGTAGGGCACTTGGAGATTGTTGAATGTTTCCACGGATAGGATGTTGAGCCCTGCCCCGCCATCGATGAGGGTCCTGGTGACCACCACATTGTTGATGATTGGGGAACAAAGCATCGGGAGGACTCCGGCTGTAGCCGCACACTTGAGCTGATCTGCTGAGCTGAACATGGTGGCGCACGCCGACCACCTGAGAGGGCGCGTGGCTTCGAGCTTGGGGAGGACTGCATTCACTTCGCGGGCGAACTGCTTGAAGATGCGTTGAGAGGCTGGGGCTTGAGCCCCGCCCAGGATGCAGGCGATCGTGCACGGCTCCTGGAAGCCCCAGCCCCCTCGTCCTGATGGCGGTCCTCATTTCTCCTTGGCTGCGGCGGCAGCGGAGGGAGGCCTGCGTTGCCTTGCGGGCGATCCTCGCGAGGCTGATCCCTCCAGTCTCCCTCGCGAGGCGGGTCTTGCCAGCGATCCTCGCGAGGTTGATCGCGCCACCCTTGGCGCGGGCCGCGGTCTTCCCAGCGTCCTGCGTTCCTTCCTCCTCCTCGACCGTAGCCCCGGTCACCGCAATCGGGGCGACGGCCGATCCTTCCTTCTCACACGGCTCGGAGCTCTTGACATTCGTTGGTGTTGTGGGTGTGGAGGTCGTGGTACACACAGTACCGACTGCCCTTGGAAGGTTCGGGCTGATCTCTGCCCTGCTTGGTGTCTGGTTCTGCCGCGAGAACGGCAGCCCCCTTGTGCTTCACATCCTTAGCCTTGGGCTTCTTCTCGTCTGGGTCTGCGGCAGGCAGCTCAAGGAGGGAGAGACGCCCTTCCTTAGCCCTGGCGCACCTGGTTGCCAAGTTAAACAACTCCAAGGAAGTGCACAGGTCTTCATGCATCGCCAGCTCCTCCTTCATCTTGACATCGCGCATGCCGTTGGAGAAGGCTGAGATGATGGCCTCCTCAGTCACCTTGGGAATCTTGAGGCGAGCGTTGTTGAAGCGCTGGATGTACTTCTGCAGGGTCTCCCCGGGTTGTTGCTTGATGCGGCGCATGTCGCTCACGGCGGGTTGCCGGTCGCGAGTACCTTGGAAGTTGGCGATGAAGCGGATGCGCATCTCGTCCCAGGAGGAGATCGTGCCTGGAGCCAGGTTCAGGAGCCAGGTGCGGGCCCCATCCTTGAGCGCCATGGGAAACCAGTTCGCCATGACCTTCTCGTCTCCATTGGCAGCTTCGATGCCCAGCTCATAGAGCTGGAGGAACTCCGCAGGGTCGGCCGTGCCGTCGTAACGAGGAGGCAGGTCTGGCTTGAACTTGCCGGGCCACGCGACACTGCGTAGCTCGGTGGTGAAGGCGCGGCAGCCTACTGTGGCCACGGGAGGCCTTGGGTGACGGAGAGCTTGGTCTTGCATGTCCCCATGCACGGTAGCTGGGAGCAACGCGGGGTCTTGACGTGCGGGAGCAGGAGCATGGTCGCGACGTGCTGGACCAGGGAATGCCCGGGCAGCTTCTTGCGGGCGAGGGACTTCTTGGCAGCTCTGCTCTTGCCGTGCTGGCACCTAACGGAGCGGGTTCCGCCCAGGGGCCACGCGCCTTGGAGCCATGGTGCCTTCTTGAGGAGGAGGCGGCTGGGGCGCCGCCGGAGCTTCGTCGCCCGCGCGGGGCGGGGTGAGGTGCAGCGGAACGGACAGCGCAAGAGAGCCCCCTGCGGCTTGGACGAGCTCGGCGACGCGGTCGAGCCATTCTTCATAGACGTCGTCGACGGGACGGTAGCGCAGGAGCTCGTTTGCCACGATGAGCGCAACTCGAGCCTCCATGGGTGTGCGGAGCGCGCGGGACGAAGAACCAGCTGGGGTGAGCGAGGGAGTAGCGGTGTGGCCATCTTGCCGCACGAACGGATGCTGAGACGATGCTTGCTGCTCGTCCCCCACCGGGCCGATGGCGGCGTTGACGGCAGGTGACGGGGAACGGCGAGGATGCCCACCGACAGGAGCCGTCTGGGCGAAGCGGGAAGCGAGAGCGGCCCGGCGCTCGGCGCGGGCCCGACGAGCGTCAGACATGGGCGCGATGGTCGGAGGAGAACGGGGTGGTGGAAGACGAATTCCAGCGCACCCCTACCTGGCACGCCAAATGTCGGATTTCGGGTTCTGGCAGACCCTTGAGGTTCGACCACTGGGGTGCGCGTGGAGATTTCGCCTCCTACCTACCTGCACCCCTCCGCCTTGCTAAGATCTAAGCTATGGAAAGAACAACACAAGAGACACAGGGTTTATACTAGTTCGGGCCACCGTTGTGGTGTAATACCCTACTCCAGTGTGTGGTGTGGTGGATTGCCTCTTGGGCTGATGATGATGAGCAATACAAGGAAGAACAGCCTCGCGAGGGTCTTTTCTTGGCTGGGGGGGGCGAACTGCTAGGAGGAGTTCAGTCACCCTTCTCTCTCTCTCTCTCTCTTCTCGATTCTCTCTTTGATTCGATCTCTTCTCGATCGATCGAACCCCCCGGTCTTCCACCCCCTACCCTAGGGGTGGCTAGTCCTATTTATAGGCAAAGGCCCTGGGCCTCTTCCCAAATATTGAGCGGGAAGGGCGCCAACAATTGGCCATTTTGAAGGGGAACATCTGGTACACTTATCCTGACTAAAGTTGGTCCTCGCCTGCCAAAGACTCTGGTGGTGACGCTGGCTTGGGCTCCACAATGACTTCCTCCCTGCCGTTGGACTGGTCTTGGTCTCGTTGCACCGAAACGGGTGCCTTTGCTTGATGCTCTCGCCTGTGCTTGCTCCCTTTGCACCAAAGAGGAAAGGAGGACACTGCGCAGCTGGCGCCCACATGGTGCCCTTGGTCGTCATGGCTTGCGTCACGGGCACCTCGTGAGGTACCCCGCCTTCATCTCTCCGCCTCCTCGCGAGCCAGCCTGATGAGGTCGTGCCTGAGGAAGCTCCGTGTCATCCGCCCCGCGAGGCTTGGCCCCTCGCGAGGGTCTTGGTCTATGTGGATGAAGATGGGCCGTGCTGGGCCCCCCTTCGAGCCACGCCGTAGGCCGCACGCAGGAAAGTGGGGACCCCCGTTCCCAGAACGCCGACACATACAGTTGATCTGTACGAACTGTTTGCGATGAGACAGAACAACAAATGTGGGCAGCCATATCAATGTGTGTGCAATATACGGCATACATTTCGCTCTGATCAACCGTTTGCTATTAGGGAGTGCAACATAAACGGTTAGCCAGATCAAGGTCTGTGTGATATAGGGCATACGGTTCACTCGGACGAACTATTTTCGATTAGCCAACGCAACAAAATGGTTCAACTTAACAAGATGTGTGTGATACGTGGCAAACAGCCGACTAGGATGAACTGTTTGCGATGAGAAACTGCAACACAGACGGTTAATACAGTTATTTCGTGTGCGATTCTGTGTGTACAAAGAGCTTTGGAAAATGCAAACTAGTTGCTTGCGGTGGCTAGGAGTATCGCACACGATGCGTCTACGAGTACTCGTGTGCGATGATTAGTAAGTTACACATATGTTTCCCTATGTTAACACTTGTGTGATAAATAACACGTGGCACCGGATACGGTATTCGGGTTGTGTGTATGCTCCACTTAGTCTTCTCGCGCTCCACATGGATGAATTGTAAAATCCACGCCTATTCCCTCACCGGTTTTCCGCCACCAGCTAACGTCTTGTTGCATATAACCCAGGCGGCAACACACTGCCGCGACACTCTGCAAAGATCTAGTCCTCACCCATCTACCATTAGTTATTCCAAGCATGCCAGGCAAGGACCAAAGCTTCGACGTCGACGCCTACCTGTGTTACATCTTGGCGAGGAGAACGAGCCGGAGGAGGTCGGGGAGCAAGAGCTTCATCGGCCGGTGCAGGCACCATGGCCCATCGGCAGCGATATCGGCATCACAGTCCTTGGGACCACAATCGACATATTGCAGAGGAGGTGTGATGAGCAGTTTGCCATCCACCGTGAAAAAGATCCAGAGCTGCTCGGCGGCATGATCGATGACCCACCCGAAGAGCCACCATCACCAGTGCTCATCGAGAGCCTGATGCCCCGCAAGGAATGGGCAAAGGACCTCTGCGATTCAGTCAAGATAAAGGCAGCCTACGGCTTCATCATTGCCCACGGCGACCATGTCAACCTCGATCCTGATGATGTGGTGGCCAGGCTCAAGCGCATCCTTGGCGCAGTTGACGTCCCCGATGAAGTACAATATCGCCAACGGAATTTGCTACCATGCTAGAGACATGGAAATGGAGCGGTTCAGCGGAGTTGTCATGCGCGCGATTGCACACTGTCGAGCTCTTATAGAAGAGGCCTAACAGCCCCAAGAGCCTCCCAGTGCTAGCAGCTCCGTAGGCGGAGGCGGGTCGGGACACTCGGAGTGAACAGCCTCAAGGGTGCTATGATGATCATGGATTCCGAGAAGGCCATCATCGGAAGGCCGCCAGCAGCCTTTTAGCTTATATATTGTTATAATTGTATGCATATGTAGGTCGCAAGATTTTAAATCTAGGCCGATACGACCGATATATAGGCTGATATATCACTTTTGGGGCTCCACCGATATAAACATAACATATCATTTTGCAAATATCATTTTCCAACATATTATCCGATATCGACCGAAATATCGACCGATATGGTCGATAACTAGCCAGATATGTCCATCGATATAGAACGATACATAGATGACAACAATTCTTTATTGGATAACAGTGAAATAAGATTATGCATACAAATTCATTATATATTATCAAAGTCACTCACAATGTTTCATACAAATGCATATATTTCATACTTTTTTTAATCATAGAGTAACGATTTTGTGAATCTTTCCTTAATTGTTTCTTAATTAACAAGTTAGTAAACTAGGAACCTAAAAGGTTATGTTAAAGCATTGACATCATACATTTTCTTTTACTAAAAGTAAATGTTTTGAACAAGAATAGTGAAAAAAACTAGATAGGTGTTCGCCGATATATCTACATATCGTCCGATATATCACCCGATATCCAACATCTGATATGTCAAAGCCACACCGATACGAACCCGATATTCGATATTTTGAAGCTTGGTAGGTCGTAAGTGTTCTGGGCCATGCCACATTTGGCATTTTAAATTATCCTGAATATGTAAGACAATTATTGAGAATCATTAATAGTTGCCATTGTAACTTTGCCTCAATGGCGAGCAGAGCGTGCGCAGGGACGCCAGAGCGGAGTGCGCCACAGCCGCCTCAACGGCCAGGAACCACGTGGTCAACCTTCTGCCATCAATAAATTTTGACCTTGTTTCTCGTCACATTGATGATTACAACGCAATAAGTAATTGCAAATCAATTCACACCTATCAAACTAATATGTGTTCACACTTAGCACCGGGCTATAAAAACTACCCACTCGAAAATTACGTCATAGTTCCTCTCCTCATCACCCACAAAATTGGTTTTCTCTGTCAAGTCGTTCCGCCATGACCTGTAGGAGGAGTTTAGGGTGGACATTTAACCAGGCAGCAAAGACCAAGGCCATGGAAGCACTAGAGAGGTCCCACCGTGAAGCCGTAGCCGCACCAGAGATGTTCGGGCGCGCCGCGGAGCCCTCGAATGAGCTCTCACGGGCACGCGAGGGCTCTCACAAGCTCATTCGTGGTGTTGGCCATTGCAACGAGCCGGCGTTCCTGAAGTCCTTCACCAGCAACGACGACATTCTCGCTGGCGTCACTACGCAGAAGGAGCTGGTCAATGGCTTGATGAAGCTGCTCAAGATTAGAGATGCCTCGGTTGACAAGGCGACCGGCCTTGTCGAGAAACTCATGGATGACAATGCGAAGCTCCTCAAGTTGGTCGCCAAGAAGGAGGAGGAGGCCACCGGCTGGAAGATGATGCATGAGCAGAGCAGTGCTTGGGAGATGACGCTGAAAGCGGTCATCGAGGAACTGATGGGTGTCTTGAGGAAGCTCTGGATCGAGCGCGAGCAGGAGGTGGATGAATCCGTGGCTGCTTTCAAGCAAAGTCATGAGGAATTGAAGAAGGAGCTGGAGGATTTCGCCGCCCGGTGATCCATCGACGAGTAGAGATAGTAGCGACCCAGATCGTTGTCTGCAATTTCCTTCTTCTCTTGCCCCCGTGTCTTCCAGCATTTACCGCATGTGGCATTTTAAATTATTCGGAATATGTAAGACAATTATTATGTGCGCAATTGTAAATTTGTCATCGTATTATCCGTTGCCATTTTATTTGTGGTCGTATTATCCGTTTCCCTATGTGGCAATTTAAATTAGGTTGGAATACTAGTTGAAAACACAAACAAAGCAAATGCTGCCATGGGATCACAAGCAAACGCCCTCCGTCCAGGTGCTTTCATTAACCCATTAATGGAGAAGTTGTGAGCGAGGCGAGCGGCGGCTCGTGCATGGAGGTCAAAGAGCTCGCTTCCCGATGAGCATGTGCGGCCTTGCTACTCGCATGTGTCCCGTCGAGCCTGCGAGATGGACAGGATGCACGCGTCCCGTCGAGCCTGCGCAGCGGACTACTCGCACGCGTCCCGTCGAGCCTGCGCGGCGGAATTCTCGCACTCGTCCCATCTAATCGAGCAGTTGCACGCACGCCACCGAGTATGGTTAAATTTTGACACGGTAAATATAATACAACCGTTTGCGATATTAACATGTCAGCTTTTTGTTTCAAAAAGGACTTCGTTAGCTACTAATGTGTGTGCCTCTTCTCAAACTGGACGATTTTTTTACCACGGCATATATGTGCCATGTCATGAAACCATGCCAAGTTTCATGTTTTCTGGGTGACTTTTTTATTTACTGGGATTTAAAAACTGAGATTCTCATTGTTTCAGGACGACGGCAAGTTTGTAATTCATTCTCATTCCATAAACGAGACCTAAACATGCACCCAATGACACATGTACAATTTCCCACTCATTTTGCTTCACTGGAGCATGTGGTTGTAGTTCAAATGTGAATTATGGACTACATTAAATACATAGAAAACTTAGTAATTAGTAATATATATATATATACAATGGCCAAACGAACCCTGAATAGTTTCAAATTTCAGCCCGACACTCCTGTTATTCTATGTTGCCTGTAGAAAACAAAGTTTAAGGCGAGAAGAGGCATCGATTATCATTTCACCCACAAGAGGGGCATGTTTCCCTACCGGAACCACGAGGGTTGCAATAGGCTCCGGTTTGTAAAAGGCTTGTAGTATAGCTTCGCCCAAATTTGACAAATATATATACCATGTAGTGACACCATGCCAAGTTTCATGATTTCCTGGTGAGTTTTGGATTTACAAACATTTAAAACCCAAGATTCGCAATGTTTGTGGCCAGGTCAGGACGGTGAGACGGTTCATTCATTCCCATTCGTTCCATGGGACCTAAACATGCACCCCAAGGAAACATGTATATTTTTTCTAGCCATTTTGGTGCACTGGAGCATGTATTTGTAGTTCGGATTTGAATGATGGACATTAAATTCCTAGAAAACTCAATTAATGAATAAAAAAGGTCAAACAAACCCTGAATAATTTCAAAGTTCAGCGCGAATCTCCAGTTGTTTCGTGTCACGTGTAGAAGAAAATACGAGGCTAGAAGAGGGAGTGATTATCGTTTGGCCCACAAGGGGAAACATTTCCCTATCGAAACCACGAGGGTTCTTGCGACAGGCTCCGGCTTGTAAGAGGTTTGTAATAAAGCTTGGTCCAAATTGGCAATGTTTTTACCACAACATATATGTGCCATGACATGACACCTTGCCACCTTTGATGACTTTCTGGTGAGTTTAGGATTGATGGGGACTTAAAAACCGAGATTTGAAATGTTTGAGGAAGAGCCAGGACACCGGTACGGTTGTAATTCGTTCCCGTTCCTGGCATGAGACCTAAACATGCACCCAAGGACATATGTATAATTTTTCTAGCCATTTTGGTGAACTGGAGCATGTATTTGTAGTTCAAATTTGAATTATGGACATTAAATGCCTAGGAAACTCAATTAGTGTATAAAAAGGCCAAACGAACCCTGAATAAGTTTAAATTTCAGCACGGATATCCTGTGGTTCCATGTTGCCCGTGGAAGAAAATACAAGGCGAAAAGAGGCAGTGATTACGTTTCGCCCACAAGGGGAACACGTCTCCCTATCAGAACCACGAGGCTTCTTTGAGAGAAGCTCTAGTTTTTGTAAGAGGTTTGTAATAAAGCTTGGCCCAAATTGGACAATGTTTTTACCACGACATATATATGCCACCTTTGATGACTTTCTAGTTAGTTTAGGATTTATGGGGACTTAAAAAACGAGATTTGAAATGTTTGAGTACGAGCCATGACACCAGTACGGTTGTAATTCGTTCCCATTCCTGGCATGGGACCTAAACATACACCCAAGGACACATGTATAATTTTTCTAGCCATTTTGGTGAACTGGAGCATGTATTTGTAGTTCAAATTTGAATTATGGACATTAAATGCCTAGGAAACTCAATTAGTGTATAAAAAGGCCAAACGAACCCTGAATAAGTTTAAATTTCAGCACGGATATCCTGTGGTTCCATGTTGCCCGTGGAAGAACATACAAGGCGAAAAGAGGCAGTGATTACGTTTCGCCCACAAGGGGAACACGTCTCCCTATCAGAACCACGAGGCTTCTTTGAGAGAAGCTCTAGTTTTTGTAAGAGGTTTGTAATAAAGCTTGGCCCAAATTGGACAATGTTTTTACCACGACATATATATGCCACCTTTGATGACTTTCTAGTTAGTTTAGGATTTATGGGGACTTAAAAAACGAGATTTGAAATGTTTGAGTACGAGCCATGACACCAGTACGGTTGTAATTCGTTCCCATTCCTGGCATGGGACCTAAACATGCACCCAAGGACACATGTATAATTTTTCTAGCCATTTTGGTGAACTGGAGCATGTATTTGTAGTTCAGATTTGAATTATAGACATTAAATGCCTAGGAAACTCAATTAGTGTATAAAAAGGCCAAACAAACCCTGAATAAGTTTAAATTTCAGCATGGATATCATGTCGTTCCATGTTGCCCGTAGAAGAAAATACAAGCTGAAAAGAGGTAGTGATTACGTTTCACCCACAAGGGGGACACGTTTCCCTATCGGAACCACGAGGCTTCTTTGAGAGAAGCTCCAGTTTGTAAGAGGCTTGTAATAAAACTTGTGCCACAATGGACGAAAAAAATTCCTCGACATATAAGTACGATGTCGTGACACCATGGCAGGTTTCACGATTTTCAGCTTAGTTTTGGATTTATGGGGATTTAAAGACCGAGATTCTTCTCACGACATGTTTTCAAATAGCACACGGTTCACTCACGAAAGCCGATATTCAATGAAAAATTCGTGGAAACCATATTTTAAAGTTTCATAAAAATCTGAAAAAATGTGGGATCTTAAGAGGGTGATGTTTTATTGCGACACAAAATTTCAAGTTGAAAAATATTACGAGATGTGAGCTATGAAAAAGACAAATTCTGCCTTGAATAGTGACATTACTATTTGGCACTATTCAACACTGATTTTGTCTTTTTCATAGCTCACGTCTCTTAATGTGTTTCAACTTGAAATTTTGTGTGCCAATAAAACATCATCCTCTCAACATCCTGCATTTTTTTGATTTTTTTTGAAACTTCAAAACATCTTTTTCAAGTGGGTTTTCACCGGTTTCCACCGAATGTTGGTTTCCGTATGATATTCCCCCCTCCCCCCGCTGCGCGCGCGATCTGAGTCCTGTGTTCTGACTGGCCAGAACTCAAGCCCCATGGATCGTACGTGTGCACCGTTGGATGCTCCCAGATTGAACGGCAGCCCCGAGCCCTTTCGACAGCATATGCAGTACATGGGTAAGCACTATGCGCATGCGTCGTGTAGCTCACGCTTCCTTCTCTACTAGGTTTTCATTCAAAATAGGCTACCGTTTCTCGCCACTCCTGTCATCGGTTGCCCGCCTCTTCTCCCAGATATGCATGATGTAGATGTTCGATTAATTCTTATAGTTCATCTCATCCAAAATCAATTAGTTTTGTAAAAAACTATTTTAAGATTCATGGAATTGTGCATTGTAAAGGTAAAAACAAAAGGTGACAATTCATTTAGAAAAAAAGGTTTGGGCAATTAAGATATGGAAGATTCTAGAGAACAAAGGAGAAGTGCTTGTGTTTAGAGGTTTGTGCATTATGCTTAAGTTCAACCATGGAGTCTTCTAGATTGTACATGTGGCAGAATCTGGTGGAATGTAGATGATATCCAACGACCAGTAATGCTCGGATTTGCCATCTCTGTACCGTCGGATTGGCTTCATCCAACGAGCAACTTTCATAGTTATTCACACACTATATATGTGTATAGATGTATAGATGTATAGATATATATAGATGTGTCCCATGCTAGACAAAATAAAGTTTGAGTGCATGCGTGGGACGACCCCCCTGCTGCCACCTCAAAGTTGGCAAACTGACATCATAGGTATTGAACCAGGCTTGGAGTCAGGTACGGTGTTTGGTTTGTAATATACTTGGCATGGCCCATTGAAGTTGTGCATTTGGGATTTAAACACATCATAAACCATCGTACCCATACATATTTTCAGGATGCATGCAGTGTATACAGGGTCTTCTGATTGACCACATCTCCCTTGTGCGGGTTTTTTATGACACAGATATCTGTGGGCTCCCTGAGTGTATATATATCATCCCTTTGACCGATAATGAGGGGTATGTGTTGGCCATGAATGGATTCCTCCTAGTTTATGTTAGGGCCGGTCACCGTCAAATGTCAGTCAACCAAAGCTCGAGCTCATGCGTTGTCAAGATTCCCTCCCAGATGCTCGGATTGTTGGGTTTGACCTACATCAAACCCTGTGTATGTATCTCGTCCTTAACTACCTCGCCTTCATGGTTGTTGTCTATATCGAGAGGTAGGCACCACATCTAAATTGTACATTATTCTATATTGAAAACACACATCACCCCTTCCCAACGTAGATCATTTTGGGCCGCATGCAAGAGGTGCTAGTTTTTTGGTCCCTCTCGTGCGATGTTTATGATGGTTCAATCTATTGGCCCAAGCGGTTTATCAACAACAACAAATGTCATTTGACCAAACGAAAGATTCATTGGTCCGTCTTATGGTAGGTCATGGCGACATGCATGTATGACCAAAATATCGATCATTATGTGCATCTGCCCTGCTGACACGAAGTGGGAGGTGGTGGGCCAAGCATCCTAGCTAGGTACGACATTATTTCATTATATATATCCTAGCTAGGTGGTTATTAGGGTGCTTTCGGGTTTGCGAGGCAGGTGCCACCAAAGTTATGCATTGTGTATTTAAAGTTTTAAACATCCCCAATATTCGTACATATATTTGGCCACTTCCAGGTGGTTCTTGACTTCTGCCCCTCTCAACGATCTTCAAAGACGTGCCCAACCGTGGGCCCGTGGGGTCAAAGTTGTGCATTGGAATTTTGAACATCACATACCACCCTTTTCACTCATATATATTTGGGCCACATGCTGGTGTGGCTGTCTTTTGACCCTCCCTAGCGTTATTTTTTGCTGCAAAGACTCTGATGATCCTCAACGGACACGGGGTATAATATCTAAACCATGTGCGATACAAATGCGATGTGAATCACCACGATCGCGCAAGCGCGAGCAAATTAAGGTGGAGGTACTGGCTCAACCATGTGCGATGCAAGTGCGCTAAAATCACCACGACCGCGCAAGCGCGACAAAGGGTGGAGGTACTGGCTTAACCGTGTGCGATGCAAGTGCGCTGTAAAACCACCACCTGGGGAAGCTAAAGGCGAGTAAGTTTATTTGGAAATTAGGACGAACTGTGTGCGATAGACCAGCTAGCTAGAAATATAAAAAACAAACTACCCGCCTTGAGCGTTGCAAAAATAAGCGGATCCGCGCCAGTTTTCCTTATTATCATACACGCACATTGTTATTGGACCGTGCGCGATCTTGGGCACTCCCGCCCCGCATCAATTCCTTTACCCAAATTTTAGTAGCCGTCGTACTTCAACCGTCGTCCACACTCCCCTAGCACCGACCTTATAGTAAAATTTTAGTAGCCGAGGCATTTGAACCGTCGCCCTCCCTCGTCCACCACCATCTCCACCCACCATTACTAAAAAAATTAGTAGCCGCAGCGTATCCTCAAACACCACCCCCCTCCACAGTCCCCCACCCGCCCCCTCCCCCCTTCGAACCCTAGCTCGCGGCCGCCGCCAGTGCCACCGCCAACCCTACCAGTCTGCCCGTTCCTCCTAGCTTGATAATAAAGTTCGGGTTATCCAATGATTCACATTCCATCGCCCCACTCCCCTGAGTGTTTAGATGAGGCCTGCGGTGTCCCTCCCCACCAGATCCACATCTCCTGCTCCAGAATGTCGCAGCCTAAGCTCGACCACGTATCCCGGGGAGCCCGACGAGCGTTCGGCCAAGAAGAGGTTTATCACGGCCTCTCCAATGGACGTTGGCGAGGTGGCCGCCGTTCGCCCCAACCTGTCGATCTCGGAGCAACACGTCGCCGCGGAAGCCGGCGAAGACGTTGACTACGTTGCCATGCCGAAGGCTTCATGTTAGTAGGCTAGCGTATTACTGTATCTCGGGAAAGCTGGCTACAACATCAAGCTCGTCCACACCGACGGCTTCACACGGGCCATGTCATAGGTTAAGTGGTCCATCCCCAACCCCTCTGGTTCAACCGACGTAGATCTCTTTGATGGCCCTGCCATTGATCTCCTCCGCCAGACGGTCAAGGATTTGCGAGCTTTATATGCCATCGAGCCCATTTTGTCACTTCTGAAGGACATGTTCTACGACGATGGCTTGGGATCCTCAATTGCCAAGTCAGATCTCATCGACCACGACCACGACCACGAGGAGGGCACGCACGAAGGTTCTTCCAAGGTGAAGCAGCCCATCGGTGACATCAGAGAGTGCACCATGGGTCTATGCTCTTCCAACTGGAAGGATCCCGTCCATGAAATGTGAGGCAACATTCTATCAGCAAATATTACCTTTTCTAGCTTGCCAACCCATACCCTTTGTTGTAGTAGCATTTGTCGTGCAGTGCTTTAACTGTGCCATGTTTAATTATTTCAATTATGCAAAAATGTATTGTTCAATAGGTCTATGTGATGTTTAAGTATGAATTGTCCACTTTAGTTTCACTAATGGCTATATTTGGTTGTTTATAGTGAGTAGATGCCTTGTTTATCTGTATTTGGTTGTTAGGTTGGTTGGAGTGAGCATTTTTTCAGTTATCAGGCAGATGCCTTGTTTATCTGTATTTGGTTCTTAGTTTGTTTGCAGTGAGTATTTGTCCAGTTATCAAGTAGATGCCTTGTTTATCTGTATTTGGTTGTTAGGTTGCTTTTTTATCATTTGTCCAGTTATCAAGCAGATGCCTTGTTTATCTGTATTTGGTTGTTAGGTTGCTTTTTTAGCATTTCTCTTGTTATCAAGCAGATGCCTTGTTTATCTTTATCTGCTTGTTAGGTTGGTTGCAGTGAGCATTTGTCCAGTTTACAAGCATATGCCATGTTTATCTATATTTGCTTGTTAGGTTGGTTGCAGTGAGACTCTGTCTAGTTTTCAATGGCTATATTTGGTTGTTATACTGGTCATTTATGCCTTGTTTATTTTAATCATTCACAATGTGTGGTTCATTATGTGCAAGTCAGAACTGTGCCGCTCAACTACATCAATACCAGTTTGAACGGTTATATTTGGTTCCAGTTATTCCTGGTGTAGTTAACACATGCCCTTTATTTCAGTTTTACACATTTATCAAGTGTGATGTTTAAGCATTACCTATGTTCTATTCATTTTCAACAATACCAGTTTGAATTGCAATATTTGATGGCTGTTAAGCCTGCTGTCGGTAACATTGCCTTCCATTTTATATCTGCTTTAACAGCATGCTGAAACCAACACATTCAAGCTATCATTTGGAGATGATGTTGTTTACCTTTGCTATATTTGTTTGATGTTAAGATTGTTGTACTTATCATGCCTTTCCACTACTTATGCAGGACAACAACGGGAGTGGCCACCATTTTCCACCGAGGTTAGCTTCATCCCTCGGCTTATACTCTACTACCTCTTGAGCACTTGCATTGGTTTTCCCTTGAAGAGGAAAGGGTGATGCAGCAAAGTAGCGTAAGTATTTCCCTCAGTTTTTGAGAACCACGGTATCAATCCAGTAGGAGGCCACGCATGAGTCCCTCGCACCTACACAAACAAATAAATCCTCGCAACCAACGCGATAAGGGGTTGTCAATCCCTACATGGTCACTTACGAGAGTGAGATCTGATAGATATGATAAGATAATATTTTTGGTATTTTTATGATAAAGATGCAAAGTAAAATAAAAGGCAATAAAAATAACGAAGTATTGTAAGATTAATATGATGGAAGATAGACCCGGGGGGCCATAGGTCTCACTAGTGGCTTCTCTTAAGAGCATAAGTATTCACGGTGGGTAAACAAATTACTGTTGAGCAATTGACAGAACTGAGCATAGTTATGAGAATATCTAGGTATGATCATGTATATAGGCATCACGTCTGAGACAAGTAGACCGACTCCTGCCGTCATCTACTACTATTACTCCACCCATCGACCGCTCTCCAGCATGCATCTAGAGTATTAAGTTCAAGAGAACAGAGTAACGCTTTAAGCAAGATGACATGATGTAGAGGGATAAACTCATGCAATATGAAATAAGCCCCAACTTGTTATCCTCGATCGCAACAATACAATACGTGCCTTGCTGCCCCTACTATCACTAGGAAAGGACACCGCAAGATTAAACCCAAAGCCAAGCACTTCTCCCATTGCAAGAAAGATCAATCTAGTAGGCCAAACTAAACTGATAATTCGAAGAGACTTGCAAAGATAACCAATCATACATAAAAGAATTTAGAGAAGATTCAAATATTGTTCATATATAAACTTGATCCTAAACCCACAATTCATCGGTCTCAACAAACACACCGCAAAAGAAGAATACATCGAATAGATCTCCACAAGAGAGGGGAAGAACTTTGTATTGAGATCCAAAAAGAGAGAAGAAGCCATCTAGCTAATAAGTATGGACCCAAAGGTCTGAGGTAAACTACTCACACTTCAACGGAGGGGCTATGGTGTTGATGTAGAAGCCCTCCATGATCGATGCCTCCTCCGACGGAGCTCCGGAAAAGGCCCCAAGATGGGATCTCGTGGATACAGAAAGTTACGACAGTGGAATTAGGGTTTTTGCTCCGTATCTGGTAGTTTGGGGGTACGTAGGTATATATAGGAGGAAGGAGTACATCGGTGGAGTAACAGGGGTCCCACGAGGGTGAAGTGCGCGCCCAGGGGGGTAGGCGCGCCCCCCTACCTCATGGCCTCCTGGTTGATGTCTTGATGTAGGGTCCAAGTCCTCTGGATCACATTCGTTCCGAAAATCACGTTCCCGAAGGTTTCATTCCGTTTGGACTCCGTTTGATATTCTTTTTCTGCGAAACTCTGAAATAGGCAAAAAATAGCAATTCTGGGTTGGGCCTCTAGTTAATAGGTTAGTCCAAAAAATATTATAAAAGTGTATACTAAAGCCCAATATTGTCCAAAACAGAATATAATATATCATGGAACAATCAAAAATTATAGATACGTTGGAGACGTATCAAGCATCCCCAAGCTTAATTCTTGCTCGTCCTCGAGTGGGTAAATGATAAAAACAGAATTTTTGATGTGGAATGCTACTTGTCATAATTTCAATGTAATTCTTCTTAATTGTGGTATGAATATTCAGATCCGAAAGGTTCAAGATAAAAGTTCAATATTGACATAAAAATAATAATACTTCAAGCATACTAACTAAGCAATTATGTCCTCTCAAAATAACATGGCCACAGAAAGTTCATCCCTACAAAATCATATAGTTTAGTCATGCTCCATTTTCGTCACACAAGAATGCTCTCATCATGCATAACCCCGATGACAAGCCAAACAATTGTTTCATACTTTAGTAATCTCAAACTTTTTCAACCTTCACGGAATACATGAGCGTGAGCCATGGGTATAGCACTATGGGTGGAATAGAATATAATTATGGGGGTTATGTGGAGAAGAAAAAAGGGATAAAGTCCCACATCAACGAGGCTAATCAATGAGCTATGGAGATGCCCATCAATTGATGTTAATGCAAGGAGTAGGGATTGCCATGCAACGGATGCACTAGAGCTGTAAATATATGAAAGCTCAACAAAACAAACTAAGTGGGTGTGCATCCAACTTGCTTGCTCACGAAGACCTAGGGCATTTGAGGAAGCCCATTGCTGGAATATACAAGCCAAGTTCTATAATGAAAAGTTCCCACTAGTATATTAAAGTGACAAAACAAAAGACTCTCTATCATGAAGATTATGGTGCTACTTTGAAGCACAAGTGTGGTAAAAAGGATAGTAACATTGTCCCTTCTCTCTTTTTCTCCCATTTTTTTGGGCCTTCTCTTTTTTATGGCCTTTCTTCTCTTTTTTTATTTTTTATTTTTCCTCACTTGGGACAATGCTCTAGAAAATGATGATCATCACACTTCTATTTATTTACAACTCATTGATTACAACTCGACACTAGAACAAAGTATGACTCTATATGAATGCCTCCGGCGGTGTACCAGGATATGCAATGAACCAAGAGTGACATGTATGAAAGAATTATGAATGGTGGATTTGCCACAAATACTATGTCAACTACATGATCATGCAAAGCAATATGACAATGATGAACGTGTCATGATAAACGGAACGGTGGAGAGTTGCATGGCAATATATCTCGGAATGGCTATGGGAATGCCATAATAGGTAGGTATGGTGGCTGTTTTGAGGAAGATATAAGGAGGTTTATGTGTGAAAGAGCGTATCATATCACGGGGTTTGGATGCACTGGCGAAGTTTGCCCCAACTCTCAATGTGAGAAAGGACAATGCATGGTACCGAAGAGGCTAGCAATGATGGAAAGGTGAGAGTGCGTATAATCCATGGACTCAACATTAGTCATAAAGAAATCACATACTTATTGCAAAAATCTACAATTCATCAAAAACCAAGCACTACGCGCATGCTCCTAGGGGGACAGATTGGTAGGAAAAGACCATTGCTCGTCCCCGACTGCGACTTATAAGGAAGACAATCAAAGAACACCTCATGTTTCAAATTTGTTACATAATGTTTACCATACGTGCATGCTATGGGACTTGCAAACTTCAACACAAGTATTTTTCAAATTCACAACTACTCAACTAGCACAACTTTGATATCACTACCTCCATGTCTCAAAACAATCATCAAGCATCAAACTTCTCTTAGTATTCAACACACTCATAAGAAAGTTTTTACTAGTCTTGAATACCTAGCATATTAGGATTATTTAAGTAAATTACCATGCTATTTAAGACTCTCAAAATAATCTAAGTGAAGCATGAGAGAATAATAGTTTCCATAAAACAAAACCACCACCGTGCTCTAAAAGATATAAGTGAAGTACTACAGCAAAAACTATATAACTCAAAAGATATAAGTGAAGCACATAGAGTATTCTAATAATTTTCGAATCATGTGTGTCTCTCTAAAAAGGTATGTACATAAAGGATGATTGTGGTAAACTAAAAATAAAAGACTCAAATCATACAAGACGCTCCAAGCAAAACACATATCATGTGGTGAATAAAATTATAGCTCCAAGTAAAGTTACCGATGGAAGTAGACGAAAGAGGGGATGCCTTCCGGGGCACCCCCAAGCTTTGGCTTTTAGGTTACCTTATATTATCTTGGGGTGTCATGGGCATCCCCAAGCTTAGGCTCTTTCCACTCCTTGTTCCATAATCTATCAAATCTTTCACCCAAAACTCGAAAACTTCACAACACAAAACATAAAGTAGAAAATCTCGTGAGCTCCGTTAGCGAAAGAAAACAAAACACCACTTCAAGGTACTGTAATGAACTCATTATTTAATTATATTGGTGTTAAACCTACTATATTCCAACTTCTCTATGGTTTATAAACTAATTTACTAGCCATAGATTCACTAAAATAAGCAAACAACACACGAAAAACAGAATCTGTCAAAAACAGAACAGTCTGTAATAATCTGTAGCTAACGCAAGCTCTGGAACCCCAAAAATTCTAATATAAATTGCTGGACGTGAGGAATTTATCTATTAATCATCTTCAAAAATAATTAACTAAATATCACTTTCCAAATAAAAATGGCAGCAATTCTCGTGAGCGCTAAAGTTTCTGTTTTTACAGCAAGATTAAAAAGACTTTCCCCAAGTCTTCCCAACGGTTCTACTTGGCACAAACACTAATTAAACACACAAAAACACAACCAAAACAGAGGCTAGATAAATTATTTATTACTAAACAGGAGAAAACAGCAAGTAATAAAATAATTGGGTTGCCTCCCAACAAGCGCTATCGTTTAACGCCCCTAGCTAGGCATAAAAAGCAAGGATAGATTTGGGTATTGCCATCTTTGGTAGGCAATCCATAAGTGGCTATAATAATAGATTCATAAGGTAATTTAATTTTATTTCTAGGGAAGTGTTTCATGCCTTTCGTTAACGGAAATTGGAATCTAATATTCCCTTCCTTCATATCAATAATTGCACCAATTGTTCTAAGGAAAGGTCTACCAAGAATAATAGGACATGAAGGATTGCAATCTATGTCAAGAACAATAAAATCTACGGGCACATAGTTCCTATTTGGAACAATAAGAACATCATTAATTATTCCCATAGGTTTCTTAATGGTGGAATCCGCAAGGTGCAAGTTTAAAGAGCCATCATCAAAATCACGGAAACCTAGCAAATTACACAAAGTCTTTGGAATCGTGGAAACACTAGCACCAAAATCACACAAAGCATAGCATTCATGATCTTTAATTTTACTTTTAATAGTAGGTTCCCACTCATCATAAAGTTTTCTAGGGATAGAAACTTCCAACTCAAGTTTTTCTTCATAAGATTGGATCAAAGCATCAACGATATGTTTAGTAAAAGCTTAATTTTGACTATAAGCATGAGGAGAATTTAGCACGGATTGCAACAAGGAAATACAATCTATCAAAGAGCAATTATCATAATTAAATTCCTTGAAATCCAAAATAGTGGGTTCATTAATATTTAAAGTTTTGACTTCTTCAATCCTACTTTTAACAATTTTAGCATCAAGATCTAAAGAATCCGAATTCTTTGAACGCCTTCTAGGTAAAGGTGGATCATATTCAGTACCATAATTATCAAGATTCATATTGCAAAACAAAGATTTAATAGGGCACACATCAATAACTTTTAGATCTTCATCTTTATTATCATGGAAACTAGAAGAACACGCTTTTATAAAGCAATCTTTCTTAGCACGCATCCTAGCGGTTCTTTCTTTGCACTCATCAATGGAAATTCTCATGGCTTTGAGAGACTCATTGATATCATGCTTAGGTGGAATAGATCTAAGTTTCAAATAATCAACATCAAGAGAAATTCTATCAACGTTCCTAGCCAACTCATCAATCTTAAGCATTTTTTCTTCAATCAAAGCATTGAAATTATTTTGCAAAGTAATAAATTATTTAATATTAGTTTCAAAATCAGAGGGCATCCTATTAAAATTTCCATAAGAATTTTTGTAGGAATTACCATAATTATTAGAGGAATTACTAGGATACGGCCTAGGATTAAAGTTTCCTCTATACGCGTTGTTACCAAAATTATTCCTACCAACAAAATTCACATCCATAGATTCATTATTATTCTCAATCAAAGTAGACAAAGGCATATCATTAGGATTAGAAGAAACACTTTTATTAGCAAATAATTTCATAAGTTCATCCATCTTTCCACTCAAAACATTAATTTCTTCTATCGCATGCACTTTCTTATTAGTAGATATTTTAGTGTGCCATTGAGAATAATTAACCATAATATTATCTAGGAGTTTAGTAGCTTCTCCTAAAGTGATTTCCATAAAAGTGCCTACCGCGTCCGAATCTAAAAGATTTCTATAAGCAAAGTTCAATCCGGCGTAAAAAATTGTATAATCATCCACAAATTCAAACCATGCATAGGGCAATTACGTATCATTAATTTCATCCTCTCCCAAGCTTGTGCAACATGTTCATGATCAAGTTGCTTAAAATTCATAATATCGTTTCAAAGAGAGATAATCTTAGCGGGAGGATAATACTTAGAGATAAAAAGCATCTTTGCACTTATTCCAAGAATCAATACTATTTTTAGGCAAAGACGAAAACCAAGCTTTAGCACGATCTCTAAGCGAATAAGGAAATAGCTTCAATTTAACAATATCATTATCCACATCTTTCTTCTTTTGCATATCACACAAATCAACGAAGCTATTTAGATGGGTAGCGACATCTTCACTAGGAAGGCCGAAAAACGGATCTTTCATGACAAGATTCAGCAAAGCAGCATTAATTTCACAAGATTCAGCATCGGTAAGAGGAGCAATCGGAGTGCTAATAAAATCATTGTTGTTGGTATTGGTAAAGTCACACAATTTAGTATTATCTTGAGCCATCGTGACAAGCAAGCAATCCAACACACAAGCAAACAAGAAACGAGCAAAAAGAGGCAAATAGAGAAAGAGAGGGAGGACGGAGAGAGAGAGAGAGAGAGAGAGCGAATAAAATGACAAGGGTGAAGTGGGGGAGAGGAAACGAGAGGCAAATGGCAAATAATGTAATGCGGGAGATAAGGGTTTGTGATGGGTACTTGGCATGTTGACTTTTGCATAGACCTCCCCGGCAACGGCGCTAGAAATCCTTCTTGCTACCTCTTGAGCACTTGCGTTGGTTTTCCTTTGAAGAGGAAAGGGTGATGCAGCAAAGTAGCGTAAGTATTTCCCTTAGTTTTTGAGAACCAAGGTATCAATCCAGTAGGAGGCCACGCACGAGTCCCTCGCACCTACACAAACAAAAAAAATCCTCGCAACCAACGCGATAAGGGGTTGTCAATCCCTACACGGTCACTTACGAGAGTGAGATCTGATAGATATGATAAGATAATATTTTTGGTATTTTTATGATAAAGATGCAAAGTAAAATAAAAGGTAATAAAAATAACTAAGTATTGGAAGATTAATATGATGGAAGATAGACCCCGGGGCCATAGGTTTCACTAGTGGCTTCTCTCAAAAGCATAAGTATTCACGGTGGGTAAACAAATTACTGTTGAGCAATTGACAGAATTGAGCATAGTTATGAGAATATCTAGGTATGATCATGTATATAGGCATCACGTCTGAGACAAGTACCCCCTTTAGTACCGGGTGGTGGCTCCAACCAGTACTAAAGGCCCCCCCTTTAGTACTGGTTGGTGCCACCACCCGGTACTAAAGGGGGTGCGCTGACGCAGGTGCGGTGCGGCAAGTTTAGTCCCACCTCGCTAGCCGAGGGGCGTCCGCACTGGTTTATAACCCCCCGTGCGGTAGCTCTCTCGAGCTCCTCTCCAAAGTAGGCCTAGTGGGCCTACATGTTTTGTGCTGCCCTGTGGGCCTACTGGGCCTTTGCGGGCCTGCATCCTGGCCAAACAACAGGTTGGGTTTCTAGTCGTATGCAGGCCGCTCTGGTCCAGTAGGCGGGCTTTTTTATTTTTTTTCTTTATTTATTTTTGAGTTGTTTTTTTGTGTATTTAGAGTTTCTTTGTGAATATTTTTGCTTTAGGTACAAAAAATTACAAAGTTTCTGTTAGTGCCCGTAGTTTTCAAATTTGAATAGTTTAAATTTTGAATTATTTGAAATTAGTGTGAATCACTAGTTTGTGAATAACTTAACTTTAAAAATCAGTAAAGGCGTGAAAGAATTTGTTTGCACATAAAATTTCTTCACGTTTCAAATGCCAAAACACATAACTACCCTAACTATTACAAAGATTCTCTCCTGGGTGGGAAACACAGAAGAAAGTGATGATAGTGAAGCCGATCACATCCCAGATCGTTGGGTGTGAAACTTTTTCTTCGCGTGTGTCCCTTTGCGTCGTAACCATGGAAAATCTTCATCATTTAACGGGATGCTCGGGTCAATATTCACTGTGAATGCAGCAATTTCATCAAACTTTCCATAATCTTCTGACATGTCTGTCTTGTCATCCACTCCCATGATGTTTCTCTTCCCAGAAAGAACTATGTGCCGCTTTGGCTCATCGTACGATGCATTCGCTTCCTTATCTTTTCTTTTTCTTGGCTTGGTAGACATGTCCTTCACATAGAAAACCTGTGCCACATCATTGGCTAGGACGAATGGTTCGTCTGCATACGCAAGATTGTTGAGATCCACTGTTGTCATTCCGTACTGCGGGTCTTCCGTTACCCCGTCTCGTGTCATATTGACCCATTTGCACCAAAACAAAGGGACCTTCAAACCACGTCAATAGTCAAGTTCCCATATGTCATGTATATAACCATAATATGTTTCCTTTCCCATCTTGGTTTCTTCATCAAAGTAGACACCATTGTTTTGGTTGGTGCTCTTCTTATCTTGGGCGATCGTGTAAAATGTATTACCATTTATCTCGTACCCTTTGAAAGTCATTATATTCGAAGATGGTAATTGGGACAGCAAGTACAGGTCATCTTCAATAGAGGTGTCATGCATGGTACGTGTCTGCAACCAGCTGGCGAAACTCCTGGTTTGTTCGCGTGTAATCCAGTCATCCGACCGCTCCGGGTGTTTGGAGCGTAGCAAATTCTTGTGTTCATCCATATACGGAGCCACCAAGGCGGAATTCTGTAGAACTGTGTAGTGTGCTTCAGTGAGAGAATGTCCGTCCATACATATTATTTGTTCCCCTCCTAGCGTGCCTTTTCCATCTAGTCTGCCCTTATGCCGCGATTCAGGAACACCAATCGGCTTAAGGTCAGGAATAAAGTCAATACAAAACTCAATGGCCTCCTCATTTTCATGGCCCTTGGAGATGCTTCCTTCTGGCCTAGCACGGTTATGAACATATTTCTTTAAGACTCCCATGAACCTCTCAAAGGGGAACATATTGTGTAGAAATACAGGACCCAAAATGTTAATCTCTTCGCATAGGTGAACTAGGACGTGCGTCATGATGTTGAAGAAGGATGGCGGGAACACCAACTCGAAACTAACAAGACATTGCACCAAATCATTCTCTAACCTTGGTATGATTTCTGGATCGATTACCTTCTGAGAGATTGCATTGAGAAATGCACATAGCTTCACAATGGCTAATCGAACGTTTTCCGGTAGAAGCCCCCTCAATGCAACCGGAAGCAGTTGCGTCGTAATCACATGGTAGTCATGAGACTTTAGGTTCTGGAACTTTTTCTCTGCCATGTTTATTATTCCCTTTATATTCTAAGAGAAGCCAGACGGTACCTTAATATTGAGCAGGCATTCAAAGAAGATTTCCTTCTCTTCTTTGGTAAGAGCGTAGCTTGCATGACCCTGATGTATGCCGTCTTTTCCGTGCATACGTTGCTGGTCCTCCCATGCCTCAGGTGTATCTTTTTTCTTCCCATACACGCCCAAGAAGCCAAGCAGGGTGACACAAAGATTCTTCGTCACGTGCATCACGTCGATTGCGGAGCGGACCTCTAGGTCTTTCCAATAGGGCAGGTCCCAAAATATAGATTTCTTCTTCCACATGGGTGCGCGTCTGTCAGCGTCATTCGGAACAGGTTGTCCACCAGGACCCTTTCCAAAGACCACCTTCAAATTGTTGACCATATCATGTACATCAGCACCAGTACAGTGGCGAGGCTTCGTCCGGTGATCCGCCTCACCTTTGAAATGCTTTCCTTTCTTTCTTATGGGATGCCTGCTCGGAAGAAATCGACGATGTCCCAGGTACACATTCTTCTTACAATTAGCTAAATATATATTGTCGGTATCGTCCAAACAGTGCGTGCATGCGTGGTATCCCTTGTTTATCTGTCCTGAAAGGTTACTGAGAGCAGGACAATCATTGATGGTCACGAACAGCAACGCCTTTAGGTCAAATTCTTCCCCCATGTGCTCATCCCACGCACGTACACCTGTTCCATTTCACAGTTGTAAGAGTTCTTCAACTAATGGCCTTAGGTACACATCAATGTCGTTGTCGGGTTGCTTAGGGCCTTGGATGAGCACTGGCATCATAATGAACTTCCGCTTCATACACAACCAAGGAGGAAGGTTATACAAACATAGAGTCACAGGCCAGGTGCTATGGTTGCTGCTCTGCTCCCCAAAAGGATTAATGCCATCTGCGCTTAGACCAAACCATACGTTCCTTGCGTCATCTGCAAACTCCTTCCTGTACTTTCTTTCGATTTTTCTCCACTGGGACCCGTCAGCGGGTACTCTCAACTTTCCGTCTTTCTTACGGTCTTCTCTGTGCCATCCCATCGCCTTGGCATGCTCTTTGTTTTGGAATAAACATTTCAACCGTGGTATTATAGGAACATACCACATCACCTTGGCAGGAATCTTCTTTCTGCGGCGCTCGCCCTCAATTTCACCAGGGTCATCGCGGCAGATCTTATAGCGCAATGCACCGCATACCGGGCAAGCGTTCAAATCCTCGTACTCACCACGGTAGAGGATGCAATCATTAGGGCATGCATGTATCTTCTGCACCTCTAACCCTAGAGGGCAGACAGCCTTCTTTGCTTCGTACGTACTCTCGGGCAATTCGTTGTCCTTTGGAAGCATATCCTTTATCATTACCAGCAACTTTCCAAATCCCTTGTCAGATACACCATTCTCTTCCTTCCATTGCAGCAATTCCAGTGTGGTGCCCACCTTTTTCTTGTCACCTACGCAATTCGGGTACAACAATTTTTTGTGATCCTCTAACATGCGCTACAACTTCTTCTTCTCCAAATCACTTGCACAGTTTCTCTTTGCATCGGTAATGGCCCGACCTAGATCATCAACGGGCTCATCCGATGCCTCTTCTTCAGCTTCTTCCCGCATTGCCGGCTTAGCTTCTTCCTGCATTACCGGCTCAGCTTCTTCCCTCATTGTTGTATCATCGTATTCAGGGAACCCATGGCTAGGATAGCTGTTGTCGTCCTCTTCTTCTTCATTGTCTTCCATCATAACCCCTCTTTCTCCATGCTTGGTCCAAACATTATAGTGGGGCATGAAACTGGACTCAAACAGGTGGACGTGAATGGTTCTTGATGTAGAGTAATTGTTACCATTCTTACAGCCAGCACATGGACAAGGCATAAAACCATCCGCTTGCTTGTTTGCCTCAGCCGCAAGTAGAAAAGTACGCACGCCATTAATGAACTCGGGAGAGCATCGGTCATCGTACATCCATTGCTGGCTCATCTTCAATACACAGCACCGAAAACATCAAATTAATACAATACATAAAGTTCATACATAAATATCATACAACACTTAAATGCAACAAACAAATAACTCTCTAGCTAAAGAATTTAAATGCAACAACAAATGCGATCAAGATCGCAACTAAGGTAACAATTGATCCAACAGCATAATGATACCAAGCCTCACTATGAATGGCATATTTTCTAATATTTCTAATCTTCAAGCGCATTTTCTCCATCTTAATCTTGTGATCATCGACGACATCGGCAACATGCAACTCCAATTCCATCTTCTCCCCCTCAGTTCTTTTCAATTTTTCCTTCAAATCCTTGTTTTCTCTTTCAACTAAATTTAACCTCTCGACAATAGGGTCGGTTGGAATTTCCGGTTCAACTACCTCCTACATACAAATATCTATGTCAACTTGATGGGCATAATTTTTCATAAACACGAAATGCAATGAATAGTTTTAAAAGAGAATATACCACATCCGAATCATAACCCATACGAGGGCCGACGGGGACGGATATCAAAACCATGGCACTATGTATAACAAACAACGTATGGGTAAGATAATTATATGAGTAACTATATATCCAAATCACACAAACATCAATTTTTTATATAAAACATTCATGAACAAGAGGCTCACCACAAGGTTGTGTCGGCGACGGGACTTGCGGGCGATCGGCGATGGTTACGACGAAGATTTAGAAGGCACTAAGTAAACCACACCTACATATGCAAACTAAGTGTTATTTTTGACCTCAAATTGCATATAAATCAAATACTAGCACATATATATAATTCCTCCCAAATTACTAAACTCAAAAATCAATCACTATATAAAGCATTGCACGAGCTAATCTAGCAATGAGAGATGAAAGGACAAAGTTGCTAACCTTTGTGATCATTTGAATGGATGGGGGCCTTCAAATCTTGACAAATTTTGGGCAAAATGTGTGATGAGCTTGAGAGGAAGAGGGAAAAGAACAGAGAGGAGAGGGGAAAGGGGAAGAACAGAGCGAGCTCGGGTGGACGAAGGGTCTATGTAGGACGACCTTTAGTACCGGTTCGTGATACGACCTGGTACTAAAGGTGCTGGAGGGGCCCCGGACTAACAACATCCTGCCACCACTCACTTTAGTACCTGTTCGTGGCACGAACTGGTGCTAAAGGTTCGCCACGAACCGGTACTAATGAGAGCGGCCCGGCTAGCCGTTGGAACCGACACTAATGTACACATTAGTGCCGGCTCAAATTCAAACCGGCACTAATGTGCTTCACGTTTGACCCTTTTTCTACTAGTGTAGCATCAACTAAAAGGAGTAATCACCACTACAAGCAACCCACAGGTACCAATCTGAGGTTTTGGGACAAGATTGAATACAAGAGATTAACTAGGGTTTGAGAGGAGATGGTGCTGGTGAAGATGTTGATGGACATTGATGTGGCACCCCGGCTCAGAGAAACCGGAAGGCCCCATATTCCAACCCAAAGATCAAGGAGAAGTCTCTGGAATATGGCACTGCTTGACATAGAACAAATCAGCTCTTATTACAAGAATAATAATACAAGGGTGTGATGTTACAAAGAAGCACATCAGCATGGCGACACTATGCCTGCGATACTACACTTGCTCTAAGCTAGCATCAAAACAACTCGTAGCAGCAGAATACTTCTAGCAGCGGAACAACGACAAAAGTGGTGAACTCCACTCCGCAGGGACTCTAGCTAGGACACGATCTTGCTCGCACGCACAGCAACCTCAACAAGCAATCAAGCAATCATGGCATCACCTGCAATCTGGCATGACACGCCAGGTCGGTACATTGAATGTACTTGCAAGCTCACAACAACCATAAACATCAAGGCAAGACAATAACATAGCATTAATGGGTTAATTAATTAACAACTACCATGATGAAACAACTACTAAGCATGGTATCAAACTAATACAATACTAATAAATCACCATCTCAGATCTCCATAACCATATCTCTCTTGGCTAACTGGCCAAGCAATATACCATCTCGATCACCTCGTGCTCAAAACCAAACGGTGATCTTTCCGGCGATCACAACCATGACCAACGCTTGGTCTCAAATGGTGATCTTTTCGCCGATCACTACCATGACCAACACTTGGTCTCAAACAGTGATCCTTCGGGCCATCACTACCATGACCAACACTTGGTCTCCAACATCATCATCAACATCCTGCCAATCTGCACTACTCAACATATCAACATATAAATCACCTATAAGTCATTCCGCCATGTGAGTGTTGATCGAACTATGCGACCTAGTACGAACCCATGCCCATGATCGAGGACGCGGCTATTGATAGTTTAAATACACTCTGCAGAGGTAGTGCACTTTACCCACACCAGGGAACCCATGGCCTCGCACTCCCATTCGGGTGGACCAACGGCGTTCCGACAAAACCGATCTACTGCCATGACACTCTCCCAGCCACTCCAACTCACTCCCAACTGGGCTAGTCCTAGGTGGCCCCGTGTCTACCAAAGACACCAACGGCTACTGTCGTGGGCAAAACAATAAACCATCCCAAATGGGGACACGTGCACATAACAACAACAACGGGCACACAAGGTTATGTCTGCTTACTGGGCCAGGGTACCGCAGGCCCATAAACTTCCCTCGTTGGAGGCATCGGCGAGAGGCATGACAATAGACCGCATTAGGGCCTTCCCATAAAAGGAAAATGTGGTTGCACTGGAAAAAGCCCGGTTCGGTGGCACCTGACCAACTTAATGACGGAATTTATCCCCAAAATATAATAGTAATGACTGATACTCCGATATCATCTATCTACCTATAAACCAAGTCATAGCAATATCCAACAAATGATCCAAAGCTGAATATCGTATCTCTAAAATACTCCAAGGACAGCATAACACTACTATGATGAATCCAAGAATGATAAGACTGCTACACAAATATCAAGAACCAACTATCCAACTATGATCCACAGCAAGCATCATCTCCAACATCATACTCCAAAACATAATATCATCTAGTATCATGATGAAAATAACACTAGCCACTAATAATCCAAAGGCAACATGATATCCAAAGTAATCATCAAAATATAAGTCCTAGAACTTCAAGCAATATCATGGCAATATCAAGATCAAAAAAATACTCCAAGAAATGCCATGAACAAATCATACATAGCTAGTGCAATATTTTAATCAAGTTCAAATAAATAAACCATGTCACTGCATTGCAATCATGCAAATGGAGGGTGTGGCTTGCCTGGGGTGGAATAAATCACCGAGAAGAAGTGTGAGAGGCTCGCGGAAGGAATCGCCTGAAAACGTACTCTCTCGAAGGGGGCTGAATAAGGGCAGGGGAAAATGGTCATTTTCAGAATGTCAAAACATGGTGAAAATGATTCCATTAGAACGGCCTCAATGAAACGAAGAAGTGGGCTTTGGAATCACCTGATTTGAAGTTAGGAGCAAAAAGATATGATAGTTTTTCTGCCAGGGACCTATTTGTAATAAAATCCTCACAAAGAGGCCCTTGAAAGAAAAACTGAAAGCGCCTTTCACTGGAATACGCCTTCTACAAGCAGAAAACGTATTCTTAGCCGAAAAAGAGGCAAAGTGCGCTTTCGAATCAGGAAAACATATTTTATTCTAAGGAAGCACAAGAATACGCCTTCTAACCTGCAAAACGTATTCTGGCGGGTACGTGACCACTTATCCACATCAGCGTCGCGTGGGTCAACCCCCAAAGCGGCTGACGGGTGAGTCAGGGCGACGCGGAGCTTGCCTGGCAGGTTCTTCTTCTTCCACCTCCCCTGATCCCGCGCGGCAGAGAGCGGTGCCGGCCCCGACGGTGATAGCCGGCGACTCCGGCCATCGTTCGGGCCGTGCCACCTACCGGCATGATCAGCAGGCCAAGCCGCGCCACCCTGGACCATCCAGACATCCATGGAAGGTCGGCGTCGAGGAGAACTGCGGCTGCAGCGGACGGGGCTTCGGCCAGAATTTGAGGACGAGGTCATGGCAACTCCGGCGACGAACGGAGAGCCAAGGGAAAGACTCTGGTGGCTGGGTGATCTACTAGAGGTGGTGGAAGAGAGAATGGGGATTTCGGTCAACGGAATCGGGGCGGAGCAAAGGCGGCAGCCATGGTGGCGATGGTAAGGCACAAGAGCTCCTCAAGCTCATTTGGGTGGTCGGGGAGGCAGCTAGGAATGCGTGAGGTCGAGTGGTGAAGAGAAACGCGCTCGAGGTGGCCTTATATAGGCAGGTAGGGGTGTGACGTGCTGTCGTCGCCGCGGACGCATGGTCGGCGCTGCGGACGCGTGTGCACGCACCCGAGCTCGCTGGTAGACGACGGGCAAGGAGTAGTGGAGCGTCTCACGAGGCAGAGGAGGCCAAAGGAGCACAGGGAGGAAGAAGACGGCGAGCTCTGAGCCAAACCGCCACTGTTCGTCCGTGGGCACGCGGCGGCTTGCATTGGTGAGGAAGCTGTCAGAGGGGGAGAGGGGTCCAGGGGAACGGCGACGATGCAGGCTAGCTTCTGGACACACTCACGCGCGCGAAGACGACAAGAGGGGGAAGGGCCCGAGCAAGAAGCCATCCAGGGTGCGGCCAACGGTAGCAGAGCGTGCGCACTGTGGTGCCATCGTCATAGTCACCATGTGAACAGGGGCATTCAATGCTCTACAGCACCCAAAACTTTGTCGCTGATAGTCCATCCAGGGGAGGTTGCAACTGAGGTGGTAGATCAGTGAAAAGTGGTCTGGTTAAATGGTAATCGTCACCGGAAGTTTACTGCAGTAAATTTCACCGTGCACTGGTGGTCAATAGGGAAGTGCTTAGGCCAAATGGATTTGTCTGAGATGATTAGCTTAAGAAGGACTATGATTATGGAGAGTTTTAGGGGAAATGGGCCATTAATTAATATGGTTGCTTTGTAATTACCATTATTGGTCCAGAATCAAAATCATGATGGTTCACTCACATAGAGTAACCACTTGAGATTAAATTTTGCAAGGCTTAGTGTTTTGGCCAGATAAAGGTGCTGTAAAAATTTCATACCAATTGGTTTTACCAAAATGGTACTTCCTTCACAGCTATTCCCTCTGTCTAGAAACTTGCAAAAATTCTAGAGAAATATTGGCTTCAAGAATTGATGCCAAATTTGGTGGAGAGAAGTTATTTGGGTAGGAGAATGCTCTGGTAAATTTTCAGGCAAAATTAAGAAATATAAAATATTCTTGCTTCACAACCTAAAAATATTGATAGAATCAAAGATTTGACGTTGTGCTCACATAGATCAAGGGATGGAGCTGAAATTTGTAGGAGTGAGATAATATGAGCACAAAAAAAGGCGTACAAAATTTCAACTCATTTGTATAAACCTAGCTAGCACTTCCTTCACAAAGGCTTCCCTTAGACAGGAACTTTGAAAAATCACTGAGGAAGTTTGGCTAGGCAAATAAAGCTGAATTTTGGCAGACTACAATTATATGGACAGGCAAAGATGTCCAAAAAGTTTGGGGTCAAATGGGCAAAGATAAATAGCACTTGCTTCACAATGTGCCATTTAGGACAGAATAGGAAATGAATGTATTGAGCATGATGAGAAATATGGCCAATGAAATATTTTGCCATATTTGAGGAATATATGACCCAAACAGTTTATAAGAATTATTTGGGGATTTTTGGATGGACAGAAATATAGGTTGCTTCACAACCTAGGGCAGATAGGGTTATTCCTTTAATGGAAAAAGGATATTCCCTAGAAAAAGATTTTAGGGTTTGGTCAAAAAGTGAAGTGACATGATCTTGGCAAGTTTTTGAGAATGATGAGCCACTTGGGAGGGGAAATGAGGATGATTTCCCAGGTGGCAAAGCCACATAACCACTCCAAAAAGGAATAACAGAGCAATAACCAAATAAATCAAAAGAAAAAGGAAAGGGCCAAAATCCAGGCTGTTACAACTCTTACCCCCATAAAGAAATCTTGTCCTTGAGATTTAGTTGCTCTGGGAACAAGTATGACTTGAGGATACCGTTTCCAACTCGGGTATCCTTTTTCCTTTATTTATTGTTCCCCCAAGAATTTCAGATGATCAACTTACCTCGCTCTGGGGTGGCTTGCTTCACCTTTCCCCAAATTCTGACGGGTTTTTGCTCACACACCAAATCCTTTTGCTGACGTTGGTTCTTTCATATCTGCAGTGATATCCGATGGATATGATCATAAATTTCCTTTGGTCATGAAAACCTTTTTGCTTCTGTCATGGGGTTGCTTCAAATAAATGCAAGCCTTCTGGGTTCAATAAATGCTTAGAATTAATCATGGCCATCTTCTGACGGGATCTAACTGCTCATAGGTGGCACTGATTTATCTTGATTTATTTCCTTTGGGTCGAGCATGTGGCATATACCAGAGATTTGACTGCCTTCTATCGTGAGCAATATAACGGTGTATGGAGTTATAGCTATGTCATACCTCAAATATTTACATCTTGAGACTTTGCCCGACAGGGGGCTGACGGACAAATGCTTTTCCTGCCAGACTGATCGTGTACTTGATTTCGTCGGCGAGTATACTGGGTCTGAGCTGATTATTCGGCTTTTGACTTTCTCATTTTGTCGGTATACCCATCTTTGGTAATACGTTGTGATATGTTTTAACACTACCGCTGAGATTAAACTGTTGAGGTTGCAAAGGAATCTTGGATCTGACAAAACAGACTTGGATATTCCACACTAACCATGTCAAGCGGGTCAGCGGGATATGAAAATCCTTGTAAATAGAGTAGGTCGCTGAAGGTGTATGTCTTTGTGGATCCATATGGAATTATGGCCTCCAACCGACTTGGGGTATCCGGACCCTGATGGTCATGCAAAATCATCAAACCTTTGTTGTCGGTCTCACCTTTTAACGGTCATGATTTTCTTTGTCAGGATACCTTGCTGAAATAACTTGGCCACGCATGTCCTTGATTCTTCGTATGACCATGGGTGTGATTAATATTTTTCACATTATTCCTTGTGCTTGTTTTTCTGACCTGTGTCCGCACATATATGACATATACTCGGGGTTTGTAGCTGTACGGAGCTCATTGCTGAGGCCCATCATACAAGAAGGTGACAAGGTTTCTTGATATCACCTTGTCTGGTGCGGGAATAATGACCTTGATGACCATTGTCAACACTGTGGATTCTGTGATGTCATCCCCAGATCTTGTCGATCCTTGTAATTCATGAGATGTATCTCTGCCTATCTTCCTTTGCATGATTCATGAGGATGTGGGATCCGTACTTTCCTTAGGTGTATTTGTTGGATCCTTGTCGTACCTCGTATGAATGACTGATATGATTGGGGATGCATGCTCACCATATGTGTAAGAATCATATGCAACCGAACACTTGATCCTTGAGGTAGGCATATGTCCTGACGCATATTCTCTAAGGATGGTGCAATATTGTGATACTGGCATGGACTGAGTGGCCTACGAGAGAAGCCATTCGAATAGCTTGCTGAGGAAGACTCGTTAGCTTCTGCTCAAATCTTTTGTGTGGGTATCGTGTCGAAGAAGGCTCTATAGCTTATACATGAAGCTTGGTCTGATTATTGTGCTGGAGAAGCCTGAGTTCCGTACTTGAGAAGCTTCTCCTCGGTTATGCTTGTTGAGAAAAATTCATTTCTGTCTATCAGAAGCTTTTACCGAGGCATCTTGTTGAGAAATTCCGGGTATCGTGGGCTGGAGATTGTTTACATATCATGCTGAGGAAAAATTGAGGAGCCTTGCCTCATAAATTTCTTCCGATAGTGTGTGGAATAATACTGAGTTTCTTACATCCAAAGATTCATTCTAATATGCAGACTGAAATCTACCCACACGCCCATAATATTTTGTGGCTGATTATTTGCATGAGAAAATTCGTTTGGCCGTCTTCCTTGAGCATATCACCTTCTGACTTTATTTTGGATGATAACGTATTTCAAGCATCATGCACTGCTAAGCCAAATATTTTTATATGATCCGTACCTTTGACTAGAAATATACCGTGGAGCTTACACTTGACTTGTCTTGCTGTGGACTTGATTATTACTGCTATGAGGGTTTTGTACTGATGTAGACTTGAGTTATCAGTACTGTTGTGAGGAGTGCACACTAATGCAAAACTGATTATCAGCCTCAAAATCATATATTCCCTATTTCACTGTAGTCGGCTGAGAATTCCATTCTGTTTAGCTGAGTTTCCAAATATTTGAACTCCTTGCTGATTCTTCAGATCTGATGTCGATTGATGAGCAACTCTTTATAGGGAAAAATAATGTAACACCGGGGCCCAAAAAGAAAGAAGCAAAAGAAAACTCAACTAAACAAAAGCACACAACAACAATCAATTCACACACAACCAATGTCACATATTACTGCTAGTCACACAATATGCATGTCTACTTAAGCACACAAATCTCACGGGATCTCCGGTTCTACGATCTAGCATGCTGTGAGGATGTGCACGAGGACGAATAAAGGTGTGGAAGAATTGGTGTAAACAGTGCTACACCAAGTGCTATCTTAGCCAGGTAGCAACCTGGACTAGCTCGGAGGCGAGGACGTGCTTGGTAACCATGTAGCAGGACACGAATGTCGCGACCACATTATTATCAAGCGGACGGAAAATATCCGTACTCGTCCAAGAAATAGGATAGCGGGGAAAAGTGAGGCTGCTGACATTACCCTTTCTTGATAACTCAGATCATTAAGGGTTGCCAACATGACAAAATAAAAGAGCAATTTGGGATAGAAGCATGTTCATCACCGAAACGATAGGCGGGGCTGAAAGAAAGAAATCGGCGCGATACCTGAGCACCATTTTGCAAACAGTGTCGGGATCACTTGGCATCACTCCGCTGGGATGGAAATGGCGCCAAACACCGAAGAACGAGCAAGAAAAGAAAATTGGAGAAATGCAAAGGCTGAGCTGTAGTGGATTCGAACCGATGCCATCTACACTCACCAGAGTAAACCGTTAGTAGCAAAATAATAAGGCTATATGCATGCTATGCAGCGAACAAATGCAACAAACAAGGTAGACTCTATACTATCGGTTACTACCGGTTTCTACCGCTCGCGCTGACTAGGGCATCCTACAGCCAGACCTGCTCTGATACCAAGCGTTATGGCACCCCAGCTCAGAGAAACCGGAACACCCCATATTCCAGCCCAGAGATCGAGGAGAAGTCTCTGGAATACGGCACTGCTTGACATAGAACAAATCAGCTCTTATTACAAGAATAATAATACAAGGGTCTGATGTTACAAAGAAGCACATTAGCATGGCGACACTATGCCTACGATACTACACTTGCTCTATGCTAGCAGCGAAACAACTCGTAGCAGCGGAATACTTCTAGCAGCAGAACAACGACGAAAGTGGTGAACTCCACTCCGCAGGGACTCTGGCTGGGACACGATCTAGCTCGCACGCACGGCAACCTCAACAAGCAATCAAGCAATCATGGCATCACCTGCAATCTGGTATGACACGCCAGGTCAGTACATTGAATGTACTTGCAAGCTCACAACAACCATAAACATCAAGGCAAGACAATAATATAGCATTAACAGGTTAATTAATTAACAGCTACCATGATGAAACAACTACTAAGCATGGTATGAAACTGATACAATACTAATAAATCACCATCTCAGATCTCCATAACCATATCTCTCTTGGCTAACCGGCCAAGCAATATACCATCTCCATCACCTTGTGATCAAAACCAAACGGTGATCTTTCCGGCGATCACAACCATGACCAATGCTTGGTCTCAAACGGTGATCTTTCCAGCGATCACTACCATGACCAACACTTGGTCTCAAACGGTGATCCTTCTGGCGATCACTACCATGACCAACACTTGGTCTCCAACATCATCATCAACATCCTGCCAATCTGCACTGCTCAACATATCAACATATAAATCACCTATAAGTCATTTCGTCATGTGAGTGTTGATCGAACGGTGTGACCTAGTACGGACCCATGCCCATGACCGAGAACACGGCTATCGATAGTTTAAATACACTCTGCAAAGGTAGCGCACTTTACCCACAACACAGAACCCATGGCCTCACACTCCCATTCGGGTGGACCAACGGCGTTCCGACAAAACCGATCTACTGCCACGACACTCTCCCGGCCACTCCAACTCACTCCCCACTGGGCTAGTCCTGGGTGGCCCTGTGTCTACCAAAGACACCAACGGCCACCATCGTGGCCAAAACAATAAATCGTCCCAAATGGGGACACGTGCACATAACAACAACGGGCACACAAGGTTATGTCTGCTTACCGGGACAGGGTACCGCACGCCCATAACCTTCCCTCGTTGGAGGCAACGGCGAGAGGCATGACAATAGACCGCATTAGGGACTTCCCATAAAAGGCAAATGTGGTTGCACTGGAAAAGCCCGGTTCGGTGGCACCTGACCAACTTAATGATGGAATTTATTCCCCAAAATATAATAGTAATGACTGATACTCTGATATCATCTATCTATAAACCAAGTCATAGCAATATCCAACAAATAATCTAAAGCTGAATATCGTATCTCCAAAATACTCCGAGGACAGCATAACACTACTATGATGAATCCAAGAATTATAAGACTACTACACAAATATCAAGAACTAACTATCTATCGGCGTTCTGGGAACGGGGGTCCCCAGACTTGCCTGCCTGCGGCCCGCGGCGTGGCTGAGCTAGCAGGCCGTACGACCTATCTTCATCAACAAAGCACCCAAGACCCTCATGAGGGTCCAAGCCTCACAAGGCGGACGACACAAGGCCTCCTCGGGAGTGGCCTAGACGGGCAGGCTCGCGAGGAGCGGAGATATCAAGGCGGGGCAAACCTCACGAGACTCTCATGACATGAGCCATGACGCACGACACAAGGCGGGCGCCAGCTCACGCAGCGTCCTTGTTTCCTCTTTAGTGCTAAGAAGGCAAGCGCAGGCGAAGAGTACCGAGGCATCGGTCAAAGGTTGCCATATTGGTGCAATGAGACCAAGACCAGGAGGACGGCAAGAAGGAGGTCATTGTGGAGCCCAAGACGGCGTCGCCACTAGAGCCTTTGGCAGGCGAAGACCACTTTTGTCAGGATAGCTTGTACTAGTTGTCCCCCTTCGAATTAGCCCGCCATTGTTGGCTCCCTTCCCGCTCAAAATATTTGGGAAAAGGACCAGGGCCTATATAAATAGGGCTAGCCACCACCTTAGTAAGAGGCGGCGGATCATTCAGACCGCCCACACACACACAAGCTCACCGAGCTCAAGAACACCTCAACCTCAGGAGGTTGTTCTTCCATTGTACTGTTCATCATCAGCCCTAGAGGCAATCCACCACCACCACACTGGAGTAGGGTATTACACCACAACGGTGGCCTGAACCCGTATAAAGCTTGTGTCCTTCTATGTTGCGAGTTCGTCGAGTTCGTTCGCGAGATCTTAGTGAGCTAGGGCATAGATTCGTAGGAGGGAAAGACTTCGCGCACACCCCAGTGTTCGAACCTTAAGGGTTTCCGGAACCCCACATCCGACATTTGGTGCACCAGGTAGGGATGCGTCGTAGCCTCCCTTCCGTTAGTTCGTCGCTCCGTTGTCTCCATGGCGGACGCTCGCCGTGCTCGAGCTGAGCGTCGGGCTGCCCTGACCGCCCGCGTCGCTCAGACGGCTCCCGTCGGCGGGCCACATCACCATTCTCCGTCCCCCGCCGCCAATGCTACCACCGGCCCGGTGGGGAACGAGCAGCAGGCATCCTCGCTGCATCCTTCGATGCGGCAGGACGGCTGCACCGCCACTCCATCGCTGACCCCTGACGGTTCTTCGTCTCACGTGCACTACGCTCCTATGGAGGCACGGGCCGCGCTCCTCGCAGCAAACGAGCTCCTACGCTACCGCCCCATCGACGACCTCTACGAGGAGTGGCTCGAACGCGTCGCCGAGATTGTCCGCGCCGCGTGGGGCTCCCAGGCGCCGTCCCACTCTCTGCCTCCCCCTCAACCAGCCGCGGGCGACAGGGCTCATGGCGCGCCTCCACCACCTCAGCCCCAAGACGGCGCCTTCGCACCAAGACGTGTGGCTCCATGGCATGATCTGTCGCGCCCGGCGCCCGCGCGCAAAGAGAGAAGCTGCCAAGAAATTTCGCAGTCGCGAAAAGCTGCACCTGTGCTCCCCGCGCCACCTCTTCAAGACCGCGCACTGCCCGCAGCGGTGCAGCACAGACCTCATCAAGACCAAGCTCCACCTCCAAAGCGGGCCCCGGCAACCACGGCTGGCTGCCTCGCCTTCACACCCAAGCTGCGTAGCGTCGCCTGGTCGGGCAAGTTCAAGCTGGATCTGCCTCCTCGCTACGATGGTACTGCCGACCCCGTGGAGTCCCTGCAGCTCTATGAGTTGAGCATCGAAGTGGCCAACGGTGACGAAAAGGTCATGGCAAACTAGTTTCCCATGGCTCTCAAGGATGGAGCTCGCTCCTGGCTCCTAAACCTGTAGCACGGCTCGATCTCCTCTTGGGACGAGATGCGCGACCGCTTCATCGCCAACTTCCAAGGCACACGTGACCTCCCACCGCCCGCGGGTAATCTACGCCGCGTCAGGCAGCAGCCAAGAGAGACCCTCCAGAAGTACATCCAGTGGTTCAACAACACCTGCCTCAAGATCCCCAAGGTCATGGACGAGGCCATCATCTCCGCGTTCTCCGACGGCGTCCGTGGCGTCAAGATGAAGGAAGAGCTTGCCATCCATGAGGAGCTCTGCACATCTCAGGAGCTGTTCAACCTGGCGACCAAGTGCGCAAGAGCTGAGGAGGGGTGCCTCTCTCTCCTTGAGCTGCCAGCCGTGGGCGCGGAGGAGAACAAGGCCAAAGCCAAGGACGTGAAGCGCAAGGAGGTAGTTGTGCTCACAGCGGAGCCCGACATCAAGCGGGGCAGAGATCAGCCGAGTCATCCAAGAACGGCTGACCGTTCTCCGCCTTCCACAACCTGAACACCCACAACACCAGCGACTGTCAAGAGCTCAGAGCCATACGAGAAGGACGCTACGGTCGATGCCCCGAGCGCAATGACCGGGGCTACGACCGTGGAGGAGGACATGGAGGCGGACGCTGGGACGACCGTCGCCCGTGCCAGGAGTGGCGCGACCGACCTCGTGAGGACCGCTGGCAGGACCAACCTCGCGAGGGCGCCTGGAGGGACCCGCCGCGTGAGGATCACCCCCAGGGTAACGCCGGTCTTCCCCCGCTGCCGCCACCAAGAAGGAACGATGAAAACTGAGGGAGTCCTGGATTAGGGGGTCTCCGGATAGCCGAACTATCTCCGTTGGCCGGACTGTTAGACTATGAAGATACAAGATTGAAGACTTCGTCTCGTGTACGGATGGGACTCTACTTGGCGTGGAAGGCAAGCTAGGCAATATGTATATGGATATCTCCTCCTCTGTAACCGACCTTGTGTAACCCTAACCCTCTCCGGTGTCTATATAAACCGAAGGGTTTTAGTCCGTAGGACAACAATCACAACATACAATCATACCATAGGCTAGCTTCTAGGGTTTAGCCTCTCTGATCTCGTGGTAGATCTACTCTTGTACTACACATATCATCAATATTAATCAAGTAGGACGTAGGGTTTTACCTCCATCAAGAGGGCCCGAACCTGGGTAAAACATCGTGTCCCCTGCCTCCTGTTACCATCCGGCCTAGATGCACAGTTCGGGACCCCCTACCCGAGATCCGCCGGTTTTGACACCGACATTGGTGCTTTCATTGAGAGTTCCGCTGTGCCATCACCACCAGGAAGGATGTCTCGTCCTGTCTTCAAAGACGGCACTATCGCTGAGGGACCTCTGGCTATCAACCAAACTCTCCGGCTAGGTGGTTTTCTTATGACCGCCTGTTCGGCCGCTGCGTCGATGATGACTTCTCGGGTCATCGAAAGAAATCTTCACGTCAACTCGGAACTCGCCGAGCAGTTAGATCCAATGGAGTTCTCTTCCCTGAACGAGCTCTTGGATCGTATCGCCGCCCTGGGAGTCGCTACAGACTACGATCAGATTGGGCCTAAACCCGATCTGAGAGAAATTAACTCTCCCCAGGTCACCCATCACGTTGCAGTGGTGGAAGAACAATGCGGCAACCCTTCATCTATCTTAATGAGTAGCTACGTCCGGACTCCCGATCCCTCCAAGCCGGATACCCGCGGAGGGGAGGATGTCACTCAAAGCCTAAACCCAGAATCAGGCAGCGGGCTAGATTTATCGGAAAACATCCAAGAATCCAAACTTTCGAGTTCGGAAACTCCTTGGCCACTGAGCCTCAGATTGGGTGAGGATTCAGATTCAATTCCACCCACCCACCCAAACATACGCGATCTATCCCAAATTAGGCAAGAGCCCGAAGAAACAGTACACCATTACTGGGCCAGATTCCTCCTGGTCAAGAATAGGATAAAGCACTGCCGCGAGGAAGACGCAATTTCATTCTTCTACAATAATTTCACGGACAAGGGAGTCCTCAACGCCATAAGTCGTCGCGAAATTACACGCTTTGCCGACTTGATGTCCATAGTATGAAAGTACTATGCGATGGAAAGCGCCTGGAAAAATGAAATAAAATTTTGGGATAATCCGGCCCTGAATACAAACCCAGTCCAAAATAAAAGGGTGCATTATCACAATACACCTGGGTTAACTACCAAAAAGCAAAAGCCCTCTACGGGGCAAGGAACCATACTGGAGGGATGGCTCAACGGACCCTGCAAAATTCATAGTACAGCGGATGCGATACCAACGCACAGCCTTAGAGCATGCTGGATACTCCGGCAGGTGACCAAAAGTGGTGAGGATCTACTCCTCCCAAAAACCACAGAGCACCACCCCGAGGACAATAATACGGTCTTAACAGCCTTTGAGACCTTCACGTCAAATAATAGACGGAAGCGAACACTCCGCAGCATGTCCGAAATCTGCCACATAGCAGAAATAAATCCTTGGAGCGACACAGCTATTACCTTCAATGCCAGTGACGAACCTAAATTCTGAACAGCCCGAGTACCAGCCGCACTGGTCCAGTCCAATCATGGACGGCTTTCGACTCACCAAGGTACTCATGGACGGCGGCAGCGGATTAAACCTCATCTATGAGGAAACTCTTCAAAAGATGGAAATAGACTGGAGCCGCATTAAGCAAAGCAGCACAACCTTTAGAGGAATCATCACCAGTCGGGAAGCACGCTGCACTAGAAAAATCACACTAGACGTGGTATTCGGCACGCCGGATAATTACAGGTCCGAAGAAATTACATTCCAAGTGGCCCCGTTCAGCAGCGGATACCACGCTCTATTAGGGCAGGAGGCGTTTACAATCTTCCAAGCCATACCCCATTACGGGTACATGAAGCTCAAAATGCCCGGGCCCAATGGAATCATCACTCTTGTTAGTGATCCGGACATAGCACTCCGCACCGAAAATAAGACAGCTGCACTGGCCCTTGAGGCACTATCCGAAGCCCTAGCGGCCGAAGAACTAACTGCGCTGCGCTCCACGGCGAACAGGGACGACATGATACTCGATAAAAGATCCAAGTCCACCTCCTTTAAGCCGGCGGACGAAATAGTCAAATTCCAAGTCCATCCAACGGACCCTACAAAAATAGCTTCCATCGGGACACAATTAAACCCTGATGTCGACGCCGCACTGCGAGAGTTCCTATGCGAGAACTGGGACATTTTTGCCTGGCACCCTTCAGACATGCCAGGAATCCCACGCAGGCTGGCTGAACATAGCCTAAATATCCTAAAATGATTCAAGCCAGTCAAGCAGGCTCTTCGACGTTTCTCCGAGCCTAAAAGACAAGCCATGGGAGAGGAACTAGCCAAGCTATTGGAGGCCGGATTCATCAGAGACATAAAACATCCGGACTGGCTAGCAAACCTGGTGATGGTACCAAAGAAGGACAAATCCTGGCGCTTGTGCGTCGATTTTATGGACCTTAATAAGGCCTGCCCAAAGGACCCCTTTCCCCCTCCCCCGCATCGATCAAATCATCGATGCTACCGCAGGACACGATTCATTGTGTTTCCTCGACGCATACTCCGACTACCATCAAATCAAAATGGCAGAGCCAGACCAAGCCGCAACGGCATTCATCACACCATACGGCCCATTCTGCTTCAACACAATGCCCTTCGGGCTAAAAAACGCCGGTGCAACATATCAGCGCATGATTCAGACATGCCTGGCAAACCAGATCGGCAAAACAATGGAGGCATACATGGATGACGTGGTCGTTAAAATCAAGCATGTCGAAACTCTAGTAGATGACTTGAGGCTCACATTCGACAACCTCCGAACATATGACATCAAGCTCAATCCGGAAAAATGCGTTTTTAGCGTACCAGCAGGAAAGCTCCTGGGATTCATTGTCTCCAGTAGAGGTATTGAAGCTAATCCGGCCAAAATCCGAGCGTTGTCATAGTTGGCTACCCCAACAGACCTCAAACAAATACAAAAATTGACTGGATGCGTGGCGGCTCTAAGCCGCTTTATCTCCTGCTTAGGAGAAAAGGCATTACCCCTTTATCGCCTCCTCCGGCGCACCGAACACTTCGAGTGGACGGACGCCGCCATGGCCGGACTCAACGAAATAAAAGCCATATTGGAAACAAACCCAGTCCTGGCCGCGCCAAACATTGGCGAACCAATGCTATTATACATTGTGGCAACTCATCAAGTAGTAAGCGCAGTGCTTGTCGTCGAGCAAGAAGTGGACGGACACAAATTTCCCCTTCAAAAGCCGGTTTACTACGTGTCCACTGTCCTTAATCCATGCAAATCACGGTACCCGCATTATCAAAAGATAGCGTACGCGGTATTTATGGAATCCCAGAAGCTGCGACACTACTTTCAAGAGTGTTCGATAACGGTAGCCTCGGAAGTACCACTTAATGATATTATAAACAACCGCGACGCGGCGTGCCGGATTGCCAAATGGGCCATTGAGCTCCTCCTGTTCGACATAACTTACAAGCCACAACGAGCTATTAAATCGCAAGTTTTGGCTGACTTCGTCGCTGAATGGACGGAAGCCGAACTCCCTAAAGAGTACGGCACATATTCAAACTGGATCATGCACTTCGACGGCTCCAAAATGTTGGCTGGTCTGGGGGCTGGCGTTGTTTTGACGTCCCCAACAGGAGACACCGTTCAATACATACTGCAGATAATGTATACGGACTCCAACAACGCAGTCGAATATGAGGCCCTTCTACATGGTCTCCGGATGGCAGTATCCATGGGCATTCAACGCCTAGAGGTGCGCGGGGATTCAAACCTCACGATATCCCAAATAAATGGAGACTTTGACGCCAAGGATCCAAAAATGGCCGCTTATCGCAATGTCATCCTAAAAATGTCAGCTTGGTTTGAGGGGCTCGAATTTCACCATGTGGCTCGGGAAAACAATCAGGCAGCGGATATCCTCGCCCGCATTGGCGCCAAACGCGACGCGGTCCCTCCCAACATTTTTCTAGAAAGGCTTTTCAAGCCATCCGTAGCATGGGAAGGGGACACCGGTAACAACAGTCCGGACCCGGCCAAAATACCCAATACCGAACTCTCTGACACAATCGGAGGCTCCGCCACTGAAATAATGGCCATTATTGCCCCGTGGACAGAACCATTCCTGGCCTACCTAATTAGACAGGAACTTCTGGAGGACCAAAATGAGGCATGCTGCATAGTGCGGCGATCCAAAGCCTACAGGTTCCATGAGGGAGAATTGTACAAAAAAGCGCTACCAGAGTCCTTCAAAGGTGCATCTCCGAAGAGGAAGGGCGGAATCTTTTGGCAGAAATTCACGCCGGACTCGGCGGTCATCACGCCGCAGCCCGGGCTCTTGTAAGCAAGGCCTTCCGCACTGGATTTTATTGGCCAACGGCCTGGGCAGATGCACAGGACTTGGTCCAATGTTGCGCCGGTTGCCAGCTCTCTGCAAATCAAAGCCACATGCCACCCGACGCCCTCCAAACGATCCCCATTACATGGCCCTTTGTGGTCTGGGGGCTTGACATGGTCGGACCCCTTAAAGGGGGAACCCACAAGAAAAAATACTTATTGGTCATGGTGGATAAATTCACCAAATGGATAGAGGCTAAACCGGTACAAACAGCTAAATCCGGACAGGTGATAGATTTCATATCCAGGGTTGTACACCGTTACGGCGTCCCCCACAGCATCATCACTGATAACGGCACGAACTTCACGGCCGACGAGGTAAAACTCTGGTGCAGCAAAATGGGCATCAAGCTCGATTACGCTTCAGTCTATCACCCACAAACCAACGGTCAAGTCGAACGAGCAAATGGTCTTATAATGAGCGGCATTAAATCCCGATTAGTGCGCTCCTTAACGGAGTACGGTACGCACTGGGTAGAGGAGATCGACTCCGTACTCTGGGGACTGCAGACCACGCCGAATCGTAGTACCGGATATACACTATTTTTTATGGTGTACGGCGCAGAGGCAGTCCTGCCTGTGAAATAATTCATGACTCACCTCGAGTGCGCATGTACGAAGAAAGAGAAGCCGAGCTCGATCGGCAGGGCGGTCTGGACACATTGGAGGAAGAGCGCGACGTAGCCAAAGCCCGTTCCGCATTTTACCAGCAACAGGCTCATAGATACCAAAGCAGAGAAGTACGGGCCAAAACTTATAACATTGGCGAACTAGTTCTATGGCTGCCGGATAAGAAAAAGAACAAGCTCGAGCCCAAATGGGAAGGTCCCTTCATTATCGACCAAGTTCTAACCGGTGGAGCATACCGACTACGGGATGCATCGACCAGTCGACTCAAGCCGAACCCATGGAACGCAGCTAGGCTCCGAAGATTCTACGCCTAGCTCCGGACTTTATGTTAGTCCCCTCCCTTCGTCCATTTCCTGCATATGCATCATCTGTCTTGTTTCCCTTTCTTTCTTTTTATTTCCCTAGGCCTTCAAGTGTCACCTTCTGCCTCACTCATACATCACAGATGCGCTAGCCGCACTCTTCATACCTGGGGGCTTCTCTCATAGAAGCTTAAATTATTTACCTGGGCCCCACGCCCAACACATGTGTTATACTTCCGCATGTACCTTTTTCACCATTATATGCATCGATATGACTTCAGTTTTGGCCAAGATGGGTTGCCTGGCTCTTCTATTTATGCCCTACGTTCCCGTTAATTCGACTAGGGCATAAGGGGAGCACCTCTATGATTGTTACCGCCGGGTCAGCCGGACGTGTACCTCACACTGGGTGAAGCCGAAAGCTAGCGTTCTTAAGAGAATATTCAGTCGGTGAACAAAAGATGACTTTTATTTATTATCCATATCTGCCCCCAGACATTTTCACTGCACTTCTTGTCGCAGTCCAGACATGCACTTTAGGGCATGCCTACCTAGGGAAAGGAACCCTTAACGGAACTATTCTCTCTGGAAGATGTTTCTTACTACCCATGTAATATAACATAACTAGTTGGGCACTTGTCTGATAAAGCACTGATGACCCCTATGCCTGGTCTCCACGCATGCCCCAGTTCTTATATAACCGAGAGGGTATTCGGATACAGTCCGGACTATCAGGTCCCGAGGTTGAAGCGAAAAGGTCCGCCATGACAAACGATCTACAATCCGGCTAGAAGGCATCATATATGTCACTTTAAAATTACATAGTCAATTTGACTAGTTGAATTTCTCTTCAATGCCATCCAATAGGATGTCTAGTCTACAGTCCTGTTGGGAATACTTTGCGGCCAATTCTACTTGGCCGTACACTAAATTCACAGGGATCTCCTTGCCATCAGGCCCCACAGGTCCGACTTCAGCCATGTGGTTCGGGTCAGCCTTCGTGTACCGTGTCTTCACCATTGCCCAAGCTTCCCTGGCGCCCTGACGGCAGGCCGATATCTTCCATAATCGGAAGTGCCGCCGTGCTCCCGTCAGCTTTTCTGCAAGCTCTCCAAGGCCTTCGGGTATGGAGACGGACGGCCACAAGGCCTGGGTAACGCCTTGCATCACCTGCCGAACTCGTTCGTGCTACTGTGCGAGCTCGGGAAGAAGATCACCCGTTGAACCAGGCATCTCCGGATTCACTCCAGCGTCATCTGCAATTTTATCGTCAGATCTGCATATAAAGCCGCACTCTAATATGATACTTATCATTTGACGGATATGTTACCAGAGGGGGTCTCTTTGGGCTCCCCTGCCGCGGCCAGTGCGGCCTAAAGTTGGGCTTTGCACTCTTCCAGCTCCTGGGACAGTTGAGTATTCTTTTCTGTAAGAACCTACATAACAAATGATCCTTAAATCAGTTATCCTAACTGTTTCAAGTCTCAGGGGCTACTGATATATATAATCATCAAATTTTCTCACCCGTATGTCTTTTACATACTGCTCCGTGGCTCTGGCTAGACCATTTTGAGCGGCACGGAGGTGCGCGTCTCCCGAGTTGAAGGCATCCAATGCCTCTTGGGAGAAACAAGCGTCACGAAGAATAGTCCGGCGACGCCTATGGTTCATGGAACTTTCCACTTCAGAATGGGTGGCGGATAGTCTATCTGTATCCTCTGTCGGAGGAGCACGCGGCGCACGCCTTGTACTCATTCTCACCTCTGAGTCCGGCCTTAGAGCCTCGCTTATGGAGGTGCGATTGGTAGCCTCTCCGGGTATAGTCCGGCGAGTGCTCTTTTTCCTGAAAAGAAGGCATGGGCGTTAATATGCCTCTGTAAATAATGTCTTGCAATAAAGACGGCGCACCATACCGCTGCGCCGGTGCCTCAATCCGGACTGCGGATCTTTTCAGCCTGCCTAGCCTAGCGGCCCCTTGTTGGCTAGTTGCCACAGGCTCGGCCTTCTGCCCCGAGGACCTCCCTGCAAAACACGGCTGTTATACGGCAATAAAAAAAGAGCACAAGGACGGATTCCTTTTTAAGTGCTGGGACTTCGGTCTCAGTCACCTGTGAGGCTGGAACTAGCCCAGGGTAATCGGCCGTAATGGCCACCAAGGTATTGTCATTACTCCATTGGTAAAATACCCCGTCGATCAGCTCCACGGATATGTCCGGATCCTCCTGGGAGGCCTGGTCAAGGGACCGACCAGGGTCCTTGACTGTGGAGGAGGGCTATTTATCTCCTTTACTGCCCGGCACAGCTCCTGCGATGAAATCGCTAGAATGAATACTTAAACTACGGGAATATGAAATGGATGGGCGAGAAAAAGTCTCTGCTTACCCAGCTCGGAGGATTGTACATAGAGAATCAGCCCTGCGGGTTGACACAAAGGAATTCCTCCTCTTCTCCCTTGTACAAAGTGGACAAGATCTTTATTAGATCAGCAGCCGATCCCGGCCCTTTGCGGCCGTGGCGGGTGGCATCATCCTCCCCGTTGAAATCCCACATGGGGTGGCCTCTATACTAGAGCGGCTGCACCCCCCGCATAATGCATATAGCCATGACCTCGATCATGGTCAATCCGGATCGAGCTAAAGAACTTATTCGGCTCATCAGATAAAGAATGTCCCTGTCATCTTCCTCCAGGGAACTCCGTGGACGCCAGCTCCGGCGCTTCTTCAAAGGGGCGTTGTCGAACTCAGGAAGGCCGATCCAAAAAGGGTCCGGAAGGGGGACATCTTCTATATAAAACCATTCTGAAGGCCAGTCTTCGGACGTCTTCTTCGGGGTCCCGGACAGGTATCCGGTCCCGGCAATACGCCACACTTCGGCTCCGCCCACTTGATATATTGATCCCTTCTTAGAATGGGGCACACGGCAAAACAACTTCTTCCATAGAGCGAAATGAGCCTCACAGCCCAAAAATAACTCACAAAGGGCTATGAATCCCGCGATATGCAGCAAGGAGGCAGGCGTAAGGTTGTGCAGCTGGAGGCCATAGAACTCCAGAAGCCCCCGGCGAAACGGATGAATTGGGAATCCGAGCCCTCTTACCAGATAAGGGACAAGGCATACCCGCTCTCCCTTAGAGGGATTGGGACGGCTCTCCGCTTGCTCTCCGCCATTGTAGGTGGCAAGTCCGGCTCGAACCGGGACCAGGTACGCTGGGGGAAGAAATCCCTTGGACTGAAGCATCACCAATTTGCTGTGCGGGATGGAACATCTCTCCCAATCTCCAGGCTTGGAGCTAGGGGTGCGAGAGGAGGAGCTGCGTCAACCGACCATGGTGGAATGGATCTCTGTCGGGTGCGCTCCGATGAAGACTCGACAAGGGAGGATGATGTGATTTTGATCTAAATCCTCATCTTCTTAAATAGGCGGCTCATTTACATAGCTAGGGGGTAAATGTGAAAACACCCTGGCTCTTCACTTTCGCTTGACACATGTAAAGTGGCCATTATTGGGCGTAGAAGCCAAGGAGTACAAACCGTCACAAGGAACCGGACATTATTTCGACAGGTACACAGAATTTGGAGAGCAACCCACCTTGCAATGCCGAAGATAATACTGCGCGCCGGACTTGTCGTCATTGAAGCCTGGTTCGGGGGCTACTGAGGGAGTCCTGGATTAGGGGGTCTCCGGATAGCCGGACTATCTCCGTTGGCCGGAATGTTAGACTATGAAGATACAAGATTGAAGACTTCGTCTCGTGTCCGGATGGGACTCTACTTGGCGTGGAAGGCAAGCTAGGCAATACGTATATGGATATCTCCTCCTCTGTGACCGACCTTGTGTAACCCTAACCCTCTTCGGTGTCTATATAAACCGAAGGGTTTTAGTCCGTAGGACAACAATCACAACATACAATCATACCATAGGCTAGCTTCTAGGGTTTAGCCTCTCTGATCTCGTGGTAGATCTACTCTTGTACTACACATATCATCAATATTAATCAATCAGGACGTAGGGTTTTACCTCCATCAAGAGGGCCCGAACCTGGGTAAAACATCGTGTCCCCTGCCTCCTGTTACCATCCGGCCTAGACGCACAGTTCGGGACCCCCTACCCGAGATCCGCCGGTTTTGACACCGACAACCACCACCAGGACGAGGGGGCTGGGGGCTTCCAGGAGCCCCGTGTGATCGCCTGCATCTTGGGCGGCGCCCGTGCCCCAGCCTCTCAGTGCATCTTCAAGCAGTTTGCTCGCGAGGTGAACGCGGCGCTCCCCAAGCTCGAGGCCACGCGCCCGCTCAGGTGGTCCCAATGCGCCATCACTTTCAACTTGGCGGATCAGCTCATCAGCTCAAGTGTGCAGCCACCGCTAGCACCCTCCCTATGATGTGTTCCCTAGTCATCAGCAATGTGCAGGTCACCAAGACCCTCATCGACAGCGACGCAGGGCTCAACGTCTTGTCCGTCGACACGTTCGACAACCTCCAAGTGCCATATGAGCAGCTCCTGCCCACCAAGCCTTTCTTGGGAGTGACCGACGGCTCCACCACGCCGATAGGGCAGGTCCGCCTGCCTGTCACCTTTGAGGAGTGCAAGAACTACCGCACCGAGCTCATCGACTTCGACGTCGTGCACATCCGCCTGCCGTACAATGCCATCCTCGGGTATCCAGCCCTAGCCAAGTTCATGGCAGTCACTCATCACGGCTACAAAGTTCTCAAGATGCCAGGAAGCGGAGGAATCATCATGGTCCCGTGTGAAGAAAGGGATGCGGTGTGCTCCCTCGAGCGCGCCTTTCAAGCCGCAGCAATCGACGACACCGATAGCAGAAATGAAGGCCCTCTGGAGGCCATCCCCAAGAAGAAGCATTCGCATCATGCAGGACCTCAGGAGGATGGCATCGCGGCAGAAGCCACGTCAGGACCAGCGCCCGCTCCAGGGGCGCCTCCCTCCATCACATAGGAAGGCGCGCCCAGCGCCCTCCTCAGGAAGGGCTCGAGGGCTCTCTTCTGGAGGGCCTCAGACCTTGCCAACCTGATGAGGGAGGTGCTTGGGCACCACTTGGAGGCGTGCTTCACGACACGTGACCCTCAGGAGACCACAGGGCAAGGAGTGCCCACCACCCAGGAGTTCATCACCAAGACCACCCAGGAACTGCAACAAGCAAGAGCCATGTGCGGCGACAGCCGCCCATGAGGCGCAGCTCCGCATCCTGGCGAGGATGCTGGGCTGCGTGTATGCATCGACGTCCCAGGGCTCAACAGGGCCGCATCTCAGGAGCGTTTCTGGCCTTCATGTGTGGGCGGCTGCGAGGGCCCGCCGCACAGCTACGTTCGTATGCCCTTTGGCTTGCCGAGCGTGGCGACGGCCTATCAGCGCAACATGCGATGTGTCCTGGCGGCTCAGGAAGCCAGGCGCCACGCCGTTCTGGAGGAGATGGAGACGGTCTTCAAGGAACCTCCCGAGCCCCCAGAGCCTCCCAAGGCTCAGGGTTCTGGCGGCTCATGAGGTGTCATTTCTTCAACGCCCACCTTCAGCTACACCAACTCTACTTCGTCTACAGAACTAGGTGACATCTTCCAAGCTTGTTTAGCTGCGAGCGCCCCACGGGCTGCATTATTCCCAGGCCGCGTGGGTCCGTCCCTGCAGCATGTATCCCTTTTGCTTATGTCTTCAGCTTACCTTGTTGGGGGCGCCCCTCGGGCTGCATCATCCCCAAGCCGCTCGGGCCGGACCCGGTGGCATGTATCTTCCTGCATTTATCCAAGTTGATGTGCTCTCCATGCTTAACCTGCCAACTGCTATCACCTGCTCGATCATCGCCTCCCCCGGGGGCCTCCACACAGGCACGGCGCTAGTGCATGGGTCCGTCCCTACCACGCCAACAAATCTGAGCGGTCGAGCTCTAGCTCATGGCACGCCCCGCGCACGTCAACCAGCGGCAGGCTAACAGTTGTAACGGCAAACCGTGTTTTTTCTTGTGCCTGTTCACAGGGACCCCATGGGAAGGATAGCAGGCGGCGCCGTGAGTCTCCTTTTCTCTCATGCAATTCGCTTGCACGTTAAAAGGGGGGCTCCTGAGCATCGCAACTCGGGAGCTCTTACTGGCTCTCCAGCCCTCACCCCCTGGCCTTGACGACGACATCGCGACCTGGCATACCAGCGGCGGCTGAGCTCGCTCGAGGGCCGGGACCTGAGGATGTAGAGCACTAAGGAGAGCATGAGGGAGGGAAACTCGTATGGGCCAGCCTAGCTATGCCGCACGAGTAGGCGCGCAGCCCTAGCGCAATGTCAAGAGTTGCCATGAGATCAACAAGATAAGACTCGCACTCGGATCGGCTAAATGTTCGGGCCTAATGGTCACTCACGCCTTGTCACAACCCCATTGCGGCCATGTCAACTCCCTTTCTCGCCTTACCATGGTTGCTCGAGCGCTAAGGGGGACCTCCTGAGCATCGCACCTCAGGGGCTCTTACTGGACCTCGAGCCGCACACCTCCTGGCCTTGACCACGGCACGCGACCTGGCATACCAGCGACGGCTGTAGCCTACCTGGGGACCGGGACTTGTCGGCGTAGAGCAACAAGCTATCGCGGGGAAAGAAAGGGGGACCGAGCCTTAACGGGACATGCGTTCACCAAATTCTCATAACAGGGAAGATAAGCACGAAAGACATTACGGACCCTTACATGCCCCCACGGGGTAATTCATGATTCTTCGCAGGAAACAAAAGCTGGCACTAAGGGGAATCCTATCTACATCCTCCCATGGTGGACGCCATCATCAACAGTGTGCCACGGGAGGCCGGCGCCAACCCCATCCAGATCATCGGCAGCGACGGCCGGACGCCGCAGCTCTGCTCCGAGCGCGGTGAGAGCTCAGGGGCACGTAGATGTCATCGCTCATCTCTGGAGTCTCATAGAGCTCAGGAGAGCTGCTGGACTCCCAAGGGTTGCTGCTGCTGGAGTGGTCGCGAGCAGGGCGCGCATCAGCCTCGCGCTCCTCTCCGGGGCAGCACTCTAGGCAGCGGCCCTCAGCATCGAAGACCTTAAAGAAGAGTGTGGAGACGCTGTTGTACGCAAAGTGGATCGCGAGGGCGCCCCTCGTGCGGCAGACCCGCGCGATCTCGCCCCAGCCGCGCGCCATGAAGATCTTGCCGGTGGGGACCGCTTCGATCTCCGCTCTAGTCACCGGAGCGCTGCAGTCGACGTGCTGCAGCCAGAGCTCGAGAGGCCCCCTCGGCGGCATCACATCGGAGAAGAACCGCGGAAGCGGATCTAGGAGCTCGGAGGCATCGGCGCCCACAGCACCAACTCGCGCGAGGAGTCCGCGGCGTGAACTCCATGGGTGACGGCACACGTTGTCGTGGTGCGGCGGCCCTGGATGCGGCGTGAGCGGCGCTGCTCGTCACTCCGTCCTCCCGAGCTCTCAGCTTGGGCGTACAAGGGAAGCGGGTACCCCGGAGGAGGCCGATCGCACCAAGGCCTCAACACCACCTGCATCACCGCTTCATCACGATGATGGATCGACCATTTCTTCGGCGGAAAAGGCCCTGGATCATCGCGGGGAGCCTTTCCTTTCTCTTCAGTAGAGAACTTCCTAATGGGCGCCATTGTTGTCAGCAGTGGAGCAAGGAGGAAGAAGCAAGCAAGCGAGGAAGAGATGGGAAACGGGGGCTCCGCCCCCTCCCCCTCCCCATTTATAGCAAGAGAAGGCCAACCGACGTCTCCCATGATTGCAGGTAATGATGGTTTTCCTTGCATGTCGCAAGGACTTGTCAAGTTGTGCAGTTGCCGAGGTAGCATGGGGAAGCGGAGCCGCCCACGTCCAATCACCCACCACACGTCAACCGAGGCCACGGGCTTTGGGGGCCCATGGCGCTCCGTACTTGGCCCTTGGCTTCGCCGCGAAGCCAAGCCCGAGGGCGCCTTGGGCCCGGGGGATACTGTCGGCGTTCTGGGAACGGGGGTCCCCAGACTTGCCTGCCTGCGGCCCGCGGCGTGGCTGAGCCAGCAGGCCATATGGCCCATCTTCATCAACAAAGCACCCAAGACCCTCGTGAAGCGGACGATGCAAGGCCTCCTCGGGAGTGGCCTAGCCGGGCAGGCTCGCGAGGAGCGGAGATATCAAGGCGGGGCAAACCTCACGAGACTCTCGTGACGTGAGCCATGACGCACGACACCAGGCGGGCACTAGGCGGGCGCTAGCGTGCGCAGCCTCCTTGTTTCCTCTTTGGTGCTAAGGAGGCAAGCGCAGGCGAAGAGTACCGAGGCATCGCGCAATGGTTGCCATATTGGTGCAACGAGACCAAGACCAGGAGGACGGCAAGACAGAGGTCATCGTGGAGCCCAAGACGGCGTCGCCACGAGAGCCTTTGGCACGCGAAGACCACTTTTGTCAGGATAGCTTGTACTAGCTGTCCCCCTTCGAATTAGCCCGCCATTGTTGGCTCCCTTCCCGCTCGATATTTGGGAAGAGGACCAGGGCCTATATAAATAGGGCTAGCCACCACCTAAGTAAGAGGCGACGGATCATTCAGACTTCCCACACACACAAGCTCACCGAGCTCAAGAACACCTCAACCTCAGGAGGCCATTCTTCCCTTGTACTGTTCATCATCAGCCCTAGAGGCAATCCACCACCACCACACTGGAGTACGGTATTACACCACAATGGTGGCCCGAACCAGTATAAACCTTGTGTCCTTCTATGTTGCGAGTTCATCGAGTTCGTCCACAAGATCTTAGTGAGCTAGGGCGTAGATTGGTAGGAGGGAAAGACTTCGCGTGCACCCCAGTGTTCGAACCTTAAGGGTTTGCCGGAAACCCACATCCGACACTATCCAACTATGGTCCACAGCAAGCATCATCTCCAACATCATACTCCAAAACATAATATCATCTAGCATCATGATGAAAATAACACTAGGCACTAATAATCCAAAGGCAACATGATATCCACAGTAATATTCAAAATATAAGTCCTAGAACTCCAAGCAATATCATGGCAATATCAAGATCAAAACAATACTCCGAGAAATGCCATGAACAAATCATACATAGCTACTGCAATATTTTAATCAAGTTCAAATAAATAAACCATGTCACTGCATTGCAATCATGCAAATGGAGGGTGTGGCTTGCCTGGGGTGGAAGAAATCACCGAGAAGAAGTGCGAGAGGCTCGCGGAAAGAATCGCCGGAAAACGTACTCTCTCGGAGGGGGCTGAATAAGGGTAGGGGCAAAATGGTCATTTTCATAATGTCAAAACATGTTGAAAATGATTTCATCGGAACGGGCTCGACGAAATGAAGAAGTGGGCTTTGGAATCACCTGATTTGAAGTTAGGAGCAAAAATATATGATAGTTTTTTTGCCAGGGACCTATATGTAATAAAATCCTCACAAATAGGCCCTTGACAGAAAAAACTGAAAGCGCCTTTCACTGGAATACGCCTTCTACAAGCAAAAAACTGTATTCTTAGCCGAAACAGAGGCAAAGTGCGCTTTCGAATCAGGAAAACGTAATTTATTCTAAGGAAGCACGAGAATACGCCTTCTAACCTGGAAAACGTATTCTGGCGGGCACGTGACCACTTATCCACGTCAACGTCGCGTGGGTCAACCCCTAGAGCGGCTGATGGGTGGGTCGGGGCGATGCGGGGCCCGCCTGGCAGGTTCTTCTTCTTCAACCTCCCCTGATCCCGCGCGACAGAGAGCGGTGCTGGCCCCGACGGCGATAGCCGGTGACTCCGGCCATTGTTCGGGCCGTGCCACCTACTAGCATGATTAGAAGGCCGATCCGTGCCACCCTGGACCATCCAGACGTCTAGGGGAGGTCGGCGTCAAGGAGAATCGCAGCTGCAGCGGACGGGACTTCGGCCGGAATTTGAGGACGAGGTCATGGCGACTCCGGCGACGAATGGAGAGCCAAGGGAGAGACTCTGGTGGCTGGGTGATCTCCTAGAGGTGGTGGGAGAGAGAATGGGGCTTTGGGTCAACGGAATCGGGGCGGAGCAGAGGCGGCGGCCATGGTGGCGATGGCGAGGCATGAGAGCTCCTTGAGCTCGTTTGGGTGGTCGGGGAGGCAGCTAGGAGTGTGTGAGGTCGAGTGGTGAAGAGAACACGCTCGGGGTGGCCTTATATAGGCAGGGGAGGGGTTTGCCGCCCTGTCGTCGCCGCGGACGTGTGGCCGGCGCCACGGACGCGTGTGCACACGCCCGAGCTTGTTGGTAGATGATGGGGGAGGAGCAGTGGAGCGTCTCACGGTGCAGAGGAGGCCAACGGAGCACAGGGAGGAAGAAGACGGCGAGCTCCGAGCCAAACCGCCACTGTTCGCCCATGGGCGCACGGCGGCTTGCGTCGGTGAGGAAGCTGCCGAAGGGGGAGATGGGTCCAGGGGAACGGCGACGATGCAGGCTAGCTGCTGGACAGGCTCACGCACGCGAAGACGACGAGAGGTGAAGGGCCCGAGCAAGAAGCCATCCAGGGCGCGGCCAACGGTAGCAGAGCACGCGCACTGTGGTGCCATCGTCATAGTCACCATGTGAACCAGGGTATTCAATGCTCTATTCTGGAATACGGCACTGCTTAGCATAGAACAAACCAACTTTCTATTATTACACAACTATGAATACAAGGTCTCCGATATTACAATGAATAACATCGGCAGGGCGACACTATGCCTGCCACGATTTCTCCATGCAAGCAGCAGAACAACACGATGCAGCGGAACAACGATGACGATGGTGAACTCCACTCGGCATGGACTCTAGCTAGAACGCTGATCCTAGCTCGCACGAACAGAAACCACGACAAGCATGCAATCAAATCCGGCATGACCTGCAAACTGGCATGACACGCCAGGTCAATACATTGAATGTACTTGCAAGCTCACAATAACCAGGAGCAGTCAAGACAAACAATAGCCTCGCAATTACAGGTTAAGCAGGAATTATCATGAGATCATTCGGTCAACATGGCATGAACAACATGAACATGGTACATCTAGAACAATATGAGCATGGCATGAACATATAAATCTGATGAAACTAGCATGCAACATGATGACACTATATGCACCACTTATTCTGCTCGGGTTATCTCATAACCAAACGGTGATCCTTCCAGCGATCACAACCATGACCAACACTTGGTCTCAAACAGTGATCCTTCCGACGATCACAACCATGACTAAAACTTGGCCTCAAACGGTGATCCTCCCGGCGATCACAACCAACTTATCTCCATATCGAACCATGGTTGTTATTAAGTACATTATTATTAATTACTGTTGACTCACAGAGTGACCGACACGAACTAGGCCCTTATCCGTGGGCGTGGCTATCGATAGATTTAATATACACTCTGCAGAGGTTAGTACACTGTACCCACACTATGGAACCCATGGCCTCGCACTCCCATTCGCGTGGACCAACGGCATTCCGACAAAACCGATCTACAGCCATGACACTCTCCCGGCCACTCCGACTCACTCCCCACTGGGCTAGTCCTGGGTGGCCCCATGTCTACCAAAGACACCAACGACCACCGTCGTGGCCAAACATAAACGGTCCCAAACGAGGACCCGGATCCATAACAACAACAATGGGCACACAAGGCTTATGTCCGCCTACCTGCTCAGGGTAGTGCATGCCCATAACCTTCCCTTGTTGGAGGCACCGGCGAGAGGCACGACAATAGACCCAGTTAGGACCTTCCCATAATGGTAAGCATGGTTGCACTGGTCAGTTTGATATGGTGGCACCATGACTCAGCCAACAGTTGTTCAAGTTCAATTTAATCCGGTTAAACTTGAATGCAATATGCTGAGCCATGATAAAATAACTGAAGGAAATATGCCCTAGAGGCAATAATAAAAGTTATTATTTATTTCCTCATATATCATGATAAATGTTTATTATTCATGCTAGAATTGTATTAACCGGAAACATAATACATGTGTGAATACATAGACAAACAGAGTGTCACTAGTATGCCTCTACTTGACTAGCTCGTTAATCAAAGATGGTTGTGTTTCCTAACCATGAACAAAGAGTTGTTATTTGATTAACGGGATCACATCATTAGTTGAATGATCTGACTGACATGACCCATTCCATTAGCTTAGCACCCGATCGTTTAGTATGTTGCTATTGCTTTCTTCATGACTTATACATGTTCCTATGACTATGAGATTATGCAACTCCCGTTTGCCGGAGGAACACCTTGGGTGCTACCAAACGTCACAACGTAAATGGGTGATTATAAAGGTCCTCTACAGGTGTCTCCAAAGGTAGATGTTGGGTTGGCGTATTTCGAGATTAGGATTTGTCACTCCGATTGTCGGAGAGGTATCTCTGGGCCCTCTCGGTATGCACATCACATAAGCCTTGCAAGCATTACAACTAATGATTTAGTTGTGAGATGATGTATTACGGAACGAGTAAAGAGACTTGCCAGTAACGAGATTGAACTAGGTATTGGATACCGACGATCGAATCTCGGGCAAGTAACATACCGATGACAAAGGGAACAACGTATGTTGTTATGCAGTCTGACCGATAAAGATCTTCGTAGAATATGTAGGAGCCAATATGGGCATCCAGGTCCCGCTATTGGTTATTGACCGGAGATTTGTCTCAGTCATGTCTACATTATTCTCGAACCGTAGGGTCCTCGCGCTTAACGTTACGATGGCAGTTATTATGAGTTTATGCATTTTTGATGTACCGAAGTTAGTTCAGAGTCCCGGATGTGATCATGGACATGACGAGGAGTCTCGAAATGGTCGAGACATAAAGATTGATATATTGGATGACTATATTCGGACACCGGAAGCGTTCTGGGGAAGTTTCAGATAAAACCGGAGCACCGGGGGGTTACCGGAACCCCCCGGGGGGTTAATGGGCCTCATGGGCCTAAAGTAGAGAAGAGGAAGGGGCTGCCAGGGCAGGCCGCGCGCCCCCTCTCCCCCTAGTCCGAATTGGACAAGGAGGGAGGGGCGGCGCCCCCCTTTTTCCTTCTCTTCTTCCACCTCTCCTACTTGGACAAGGAAAGGGAGGGGAGTCCTACTCCCGGTAGGAGTAGGACTCCTCCTGCGCGCCTCCTCTAGGGCCGGCCACACCCCCCACCCTTGGATCCTTTATATACGGAGGCAGGGGGCACCCTAGGACACACAAGTTGATCATCGTGATCGTTCCTTAGCCGTGTGCGGTGCCCCCTTCCACCATATTCCACCTCGGTCATATTGTAGCAGCGCTTAGGCGAAGCCCTGCAACGGTAGAACATCAAGATCATCACCACGCCGTCGTGCTGACGGAACTCATCCCCGAAGCTTTGCTGGATCGGAGCCCGGGGAGCGTCATCAAGATGTATGTGTGCTAAGAACTCGGAGGTGCCGGAGTAACGGTGCTTGGATCGGTCGGGTCGGGAAGACGTACGACTACTTCCTCTATGTTGCGTCAACGCTTCCGCTTCGGTCTACGAGGGTACGTAGACAACACTCTCCCCTCTCGTTGCTATGCATCACCATGATCTTGCGTGTGCGTAGGAAATTTTTTGAAATTACTATGTTCCCCAACAGTGGCATCCGAGCCTAGGTTTTATGGTTTGATGTTATGTGCACGAGTAGAACACAAGTGAGTTGTGGGCGATATAAGTCATACTGCCTACCAGCATGTCATACTTTGGTTCGGCGGTATTGTTGGACGAAGCGGCCCGGGCCGACATTACGCGTACGCTTACGCGAGACCGGTTCTCCTGACGTGCTTTGCACATAGGTGGCTTGCGGGTGACAGTTTCTCCAACTTTAGTTGAACCGAGTGTGGCTACGCCCGGTCCTTGCGAAGGTTAAAACGGCATCAACTTGACAAACTATCGTTGTGGTTTTGATGCGTAGGTAAGATTGGTTCTTGCTTAAGCCCGTAGCAGCCACGTAAAACTTGCAACAAACAAAGTAGAGGACGTCTAACTTGTTTTTGCAGGGCATGTTGTGATGTGATATGGTCAAGACATGATGCTAAATTTTATTGTATGAGATGATCATGTTTTGTAACCGAGTTATCGGCAACTGGCAGGAGCCATATGGTTGTCACTTTATTGTATGCAATGCAATCGCGCTGTAATGCTTTACTTTATCACTAAGCGGTAGCGATAGTCGTGGAAGCATAAGATTGGCGAGACGACAACGATGCTACGATGGAGATCAAGGTGTCGCGCCGGTGACAATGGTGATCATGACGGTGCTTCGGAGATGGAGATCACAGGCACAAGATGATGATGGCCATATCATATCACTTATATTGATTGCATGTGATGTTTATCTTTTATGCATCTTATCTTGCTTTGATTGACGGTAGCATTATAAGATGATCTCTCACTAAATTATCAAGAAGTGTTCTCCCTGAGTATGCACTGTTGTGAAAGTTCTTCGTGCTGAGACACCACGTGATGATCGGGTGTGATAGGCTCTACGTTCAAATACAACGGGTGCAAAACAGTTGCACACGCGGAATACTCAGGTTATACTTGACGAGCCAAGCATATACAGATATGGCCTCGGAACATGGAGACCGAAAGGTCGAGCGTGAATCATATAGTAGATATGATCAACATAATAATGTTCACCAATGAAACTACTCCATCTCACGTGATGATCGGACATGGTTTAGTTGATTTGGATCACGTGATCACTTAGAGGATTAGAGGGATGTCTATCTAAGTGGGAGTTCTTTAAGTAATTTAACTAATTGAACTTAAATTTATCATGAACTTAGTACCTGATAGTATCTTGCTTATGTATGTTTGATTGTAGATAGATGGCCTGTGCTGTTGTTCCGTTGAATTTTAATGCGTTCCTTGAGAAAGCGAAGTTGAAATATGATGGTAGCAATTACACGGACTGGGTCCATAACTTGAGGATTATCCTCATTGCTGCACAGAAGAATTATGTCCTGGAAGCACCGCTGGGTGCCAGGCCTGCTGCTGGAGCAACACCAGATGTTATGAACGTCTGGCAGAGCAAAGCTGATGACTACTCGATAGTTCAGTGTGCCATGCTTTACGGCTTAGAATCGGGACTTCAATGATGTTTTGAACGTCATGGAGCATATGAGATGTTCCAGGAGTTGAAGTTAATATTTCAAGCAAATGCCCGGATTGAGAGATATGAAGTCTCCAATAAGTTCTATAGCTGCAAGATGGAGGAGAACAGTTCTGTCAGTGAGCATATACTCAAAATGTCTGGGTATAATAATCACTTGATTCAGATGGGAGTTAATCTTCCAGATGATTGCGTCATTGACAGAATTCTCCAATCACTGCCACCAAGCTACAAGAGCTTCGTGATGAACTATAATATGCAAGGGATGAATAAGACTATTCCCGAGCTCTTCGCAATGCTGAAAGCTGCGGAGGTAGAAATCAAAAAGGAGCATCAAGTGTTGATGGTCAACAAGACCACTAGTTTCAAGAAAAAGGGCAAAGGGAAGAAGAAGGGGAACTTCAAGAAGAACGGCAAGCAAGTTGCTGCTCAAGAGAAGAAACCCAAGTCTGGACCTAAGCCTGAAGCTGAGTGCTTCTACTGCAAGCAGACTAGTCACTGGAAGCGGAACTGCCCCAAGTATTTGGCGGATAAGAAGGATGGCAAGATGAACAAAGGTATATGTGATATACATGTTATTGATGTGTACCTTACTAATGCTCACAGTAGCACCTGGGTATTTGATACTGGTTCTGTTGCTAATATTTGCAACTCGAAACAGGGACTACGGATTAAGCGAAGATTGGCTAAGGATGAGGTGACGATGCGCGTGGGAAACGGTTCCAAAGTCGATGTGATCGCGGTCGGCACGCTACCTCTACATCTACCTTCGGGATTAGTATTAGACCTAAATAATTGTTATTTGGTGCCAGTGTTGAGCATGAACATTATATCTGGATCTTGTTTAATGTGAGACGGTTATTCATTTAAATCAGAGAATAATGGTTGTTCTATTTATATGAGTAATATCTTTTATGGTCATGCACCCTTGAAGAGTGGTCTATTCTTATTGAATCTTGATAGTAGTGATACACATATTCATAATGTTGAAGCCAAGAGATGCAGAGTTGATAATGATGGTGCAACTTATTTGTGGCACTGTCGTTTAGGTCATATCGGTATAAAGCGCATGAAGAAACTCCATACTGATGGACTTTTGGAACCACTTGATTATGAATCACTTGGTACTTGCGAACCGTGCCTCATGGGCAAGATGACTAAAACACCGTTCTCCGGTACTATGGAGAGAGCAACAGATTTGTTGGAAATCATACATACAGATGTATGTGGTCCGATGAATATTGAGGCTCGTGGCGGATATCGTTATTTTCTCACCTTCACAGATGACTTAAGCAGATATGGGTATATCTACTTATGAAACATAAGTCTGAAACATTTGAAAAGTTCAAAGAATTTCAGAGTGAAGTTGAAAATCATCGTAACAAGAAAATAAAGTTTCTACGATCTGATCGTGGAGGAGAATATTTGAGTTATGAGTTTGGTGTACATTTGAAACAATGCGGAATAGTTTCGCAACTCACGCCACCCGGGACACCACAGCGTAATGGTGTGTCCGAACGTCGTAATCGTACTTTACTAGATATGGTGCGATCTATGATGTCTCTTACTGATTTATCGCTATCGTTTTGGGGTTATGCTTTAGAGACGGCCGCATTCACGTTAAATAGGGCACCATCAAAATCCGTTGAGATGACGCCTTATGAACTATGGTTTGGCAAGAAACCAAAGTTGTCATTTCTGAAAGTTTGGGGCTGCGATGCTTATGTGAAAAAGCTTCAACTTGATAAGCTCGAACCAAAATCGGAGAAATGTGTCTTCATAGGATATCCAAAGGAAACTGTTGGATACACCTTCTATCACAGATCCGAAGGCAAGACTTTTGTTGCTAAATTCGGAAACTTTCTGGAGAAGGAGTTTCTCTCGAAAGATGTGAGTGGGAGGAAAGTAGAACTTGATGAGGTAACTGTACCTGCTCCCTTATTGAAAAGTAGTACATCACAGAAAACTGTTTCTGCGACACCTACACCAATTAGTGAGGAAGCTAATGATAATGATCATGAAACTTTAGGACAAGATACTACTGAACCTCGTAGATCAACCAGAGTGAGAACCGCGCCAGAGTGGTACGGTAATCCTGTTCTGGAAATCATGCTGCTAGATCATGATGAACCTACAAACTATGAAGAAGCGATGGTGAGCCCAGATTCCGCAAAATGGCTTGAAGCCATGAAATCTGAGATGGGATCCATGTATGAGAACAAAGTATGGACTTTGGTTGACTTGCCCGATGATCGGCAAGCAATTGAGAATAAATGGATCTTCAAGAAGAAGACTGACGCTGACGGTAATATTACTGTCTATAAAGCTTGACTTGTCGCAAAAGGTTTTCGACAAGTTCAAGGGGTTGACTACGATGAGACCTTCTCACCCGTAGCGATGCTTAAGTCTGTCCGAATCATGTTAGCAATTGCCGCATTTTATGATTATGAAATTTGGTAGATGGATGTCAAAACTGCATTCCTGAATGGATTTCTGGAAGAAGAGTTGTATATGATGCAACCGGAAGGTTTTGTCGATCCAAAGGGAGCTAACAAAGTGTGCAAGCTCCAGCGATCCATTTATGGACTGGTGCAAGCCTCTCGGAGTTGGAATAAACGCTTTGATAGTGTGATCAAAGCATTTGGTTTTATACAAACTTTCGGAGAAGCCTGTATTTACAAGAAAGTGAGTGGGAGCTCTGTAGCATTTCTGATATTATATGTGGATGACATATTACTGATTGGAAATGATATAGAATTTCTGGATAGCATAAAGGGCTATTTGAATAAGAGTTTTTCAATGAAAGACCTCGGTGAAGCTGCTTACATATTAGGCATAAAGATCTATAGAGACAGATCAAGACGCTTAATTGGACTTTCACAAAGCACATACCTTGACAAGATTTTGAAGAAGTTCAAAATGGATCAAGCAAAGAAAGGGTTCTTGCCTGTGTTACAAGGTGTGAAGTTGAGTCAAACTCAATGCCCGACCACTACAGAAGATAGAGAGAAAATGAAAGATGTTCCCTATGCTTCAGCCATAGGCTCTGTCATGTATGCAATGCTGTGTACCAGACCTGATGTGTGCCTTGCTATAAGTTTAGCAGGGAGGTACCAAAGTAATCCAGGAGTGGATCACTAGACAGCGGTCAAGAACATCCTGAAGTACCTGAAAAGGACTAAGGATATGTTTCTCGTATATGGAGGTGACAAAGAGCTCATTGTAAACGGTTACGTTGATGCAAGCTTTGACACTGATCCGGACGATTCTAAATCGCGAACCGGATACGTGTTTACATTAAACGGTGGAGCTGTCAGTTGGTGCAGTTCTAAACAAAGCATCATGGCGGGATCTACATGTGAAGCAGAGTACATAGCTGCTTCGGAAGCAGCAAATGAAGGAGTCTGGATGAAGGAGTTCATATCCGATCTAGGTGTCATACCTAGTGCATCGGGTCCAATGAAAATCTTTTGTGACAATACTGGTGCAATTGCCTTGGCAAAGGAATCCAGATTTCACAAAAGAACCAAGCACATCAAGAGACGCTTCAATTCCATCCGAGATCTAGTCCAGGTGGGAGACATAGAGATATGCAAGATACATACGGATCTGAATGTAGCAGACCCGTTGACTAAGCCTCTTCCACGAGCAAAACATGATCAGCACCAAGGCTCCATGGGTGTTAGAATCATTACTGTGTAATCTAGATTTATTGACTCTAGTGCAAGTGGGAGACCGAAGGAAATATGCCCTAGAGGCAATAATAAAATTTATTATTTATTTCCTCATATATCATGATAAATGTTTATTATTCATGCTAGAATTGTATTAACCGGAAACATAATACATGTGTGAATACATAGACAAACAGAGTGTCACTAGTATGCCTCTACTTGACTAGCTCGTTAATCAAAGATGGTTATGTTTCCTAACCATGAACAAAGAGTTGTTATTTGATTAACGGGATCACATCATTAGTTGAATGATCTGATTGACATGACCCATTCCATTAGCTTAGCACCCGATCGTTTAGTATGTTGCTATTGCTTTCTTCATGACTTATACATGTTCCTATGACTATGAGATTATGCAACTCCCGTTTGCTGGAGGAACACCTTGTGTGCTACCAAACGTCACAACGTAAATGGGTGATTATAAAGGTGCTCTACAGGTGTCTCCAAAGGTAGATGTTGGGTTGGCGTATTTCGAGATTAGGATTTGTCACTCCGACTGTCGGAGAGGTATCTCTGGGCCCTCTCGGTAATGCACATCACATAAGCCTTGCAAGCATTACAACTAATGAGTTAGTTGCGAGATGATGTATTATGGAACGAGTAAAGAGACTTGCCAGTAACGAGATTGAACTAGGTATTGGATACCGACGATCGAATCTCGGGCAAGTAACATACCGATGACAAAGGGAACAACGTATGTTGTTATGCGGTCTGACCGATAAAGATCTTCATAGAATATGTAGGAGCCAATATGGGCATCCAGGTCCCGCTATTGGTTATTGACCGGAGATTTGTCTCAGTCATGTCTACATTATTCTCGAACCGTAGGGTCCGCACGCTTAACGTTACGATGACAGTTATTATGAGTTTATGCATTTTTGATGTACCGAAGTTAGTTCGGAGTCCCGGATGTGATCACGGACATGACGAGGAGTCTCGAAATGGTCGAGACATAAAGATTGATATATTAGATGACTATATTCGGACACCGGAAGCGTTCCGGGGAAGTTTCAGATAAAACCGGAGCACCGGGGGGTTACCGGAACCCCCCGGGGGGTTAATGGGCCTCATGGGCCTAAAGTGGAGAAGAGGAAGGGGCTGCCAGGACAGGCCGCGTGCCCCCTCTCCCCCTAGTCCGAATTGGACAAGGAGGGAGGGGCGGCGCCCCCCTTTTTCCTTCTCTTCTTCCACCTCTCCTACTTGGACAAGGAAAGGGAGGGGAGTCCTACTCCTGGTAGGAGTAGGACTCCTCCTGCGCGCCTCCTCTAGGGCCGGCCGCACCCCCCCTTGGATCCTTTATATACGGAGGCAGGGGCACCCTAGGACACACAAGTTGATCATCGTGATCGTTCCTTAGCCGTGTGCGGTGCCCCCTTCCACCATATTCCACCTCGGTCATATTGTAGCAGCGCTTAGGCGAAGCCCTGCAACGGTAGAACATCAAGATCGTCACCACGCCGTCGTGCTGACAGAACTCATCCCCGAAGCTTTGCTGGATCGGAGCCCGGGGAGCGTCATCGAGATGTACGTGTGCTAAGAACTCGGAGGTGCCGGAGTAACGGTGCTTGGATCGGTCGGATCGGGAAGACGTACGACTACTTCCTCTATGTTGCGTCAACGCTTCCGCTTCGGTCTACGAGGGTACGTAGACAACACTCTCCCCTCTCGTTTCTATGCATCAGCATGATCTTGCGTGTGCGTAGGAATTTGTTTGAAATTACTACGTTCCCCAACAATAACATGATGCAATTACAATGCATGAGCATGATATCAACATAAGCACGGGTGCAACATAGCTATCCACCATATCAACAATGAATCATCTCCAACTGAGCATGGCATAATGACGAGCATGAATATTACCAGTACAACACTACTCATAGCATAACATGACCACTGGCATCAACCATAAATACTGTCGGATTTCGTGTTCCGGCACACCCTTGAGGTTCGAACACTGGGGTGCGCACAGAGATTTCGCCTCCTACCTACCTGCACCCCTCCGCCTCGCTAAGATCTAAGCTATAGAAAGAACAACACAAGAGACACAGGGTTTATACTGGTTCGGGCCACCGTTGTGGTGTAATACCCTACTCCAGTGTGTGGTGTGGTGGATTGCCTCTTGGGCTGATGATGATGAACAATACAAGGAAGAACAGCCTCTCGAGGGTCTGTTCTTTGCTGGGGGGATGAACTGATGGGAGGAGTTCAGTCGCCCTTCTCTCTCTGTCTCTCTTCTCGATTGTCCCTTCTCTAAACCCTAACCTCTCAGGCTCTCGACCCCTCGATCCTTCCTCTCAAATTGTCCCCTCCCTTGCGGGTGGCTGGTCCTATTTATAGAGGCCCTGGTCCTCTTCCCAAATATCGAGTGGGAAGGGAGCCAACAATGGCGGGCTGATTTGAAGGGGGACAGCTAGTACCAGTTATCCTGACAAAAGTAGTCTTCGCCTGCACAAAGCTCTGGTGGTGACGCCGTCTTGGGCTCCACAATGACCTCCGTCTTGCAGTCCTCCTGGTCTTGGTCTTGTTGCACTGAAATGGCAACCTTTGCCTGATGCCTCGGTACTCCGCGGTTGCGCTTGCCCCCTTTGCACCAAAGGGGAAAAGAAGGACACTGCGTTGGCTGGCACCCGCCTGGCGCCCTTAGTCGTCATGGCTTGCGTCACGGGCACCTCGTGAGGTACCCCACCTTGATCTCTCCACCTCCTCGCGAGCCAACCTGATGAGGTCGTGCCTGAGGAAGTCCCGCGTCGTCCGCCCCGCGAGGCTTGGCCCCTCGCGAGGGTCTTGGGTTTGTGTTGGTGAAGATGGGTCATGCTGGGCCCCCTTTTGAGCCACACCGCAGGCCGCAGGCAGGCAAGTCTGGGGACCCCCGTTCCTAGAACACCGACAGTAGCCCCCAGGCCCAAGGCGCGCCCGGACTTGGCCGTGCAGGGAGGCGGAAGGGCAAGAGCGAAGCGCCGCGGGCCCTAACAGCCTGCGGCCTTGGGCGCCGCGTGGCGGTTGATTGGACGTGGGCGCCTCCACTTCCCCATGGCGCCTCGGCAACTGCACGGACTGGACAAGTCCCTGCATGCAAAGTGGGTCATGATTACCTGCAATCATGGAGGTCGGCGGTTGGCCTTCGCCGGCCATAAGTACGGAACATCGCGTGCCCTTCCAGTTCATCTTCCCTTGCTTCTCCTTCTTCTTCATGGCCCCGTCGAGGAGGTTCTCGGCCGTAGAGAAGGGGAAGGCTCGCCAGGTTGAGCCTGCCTCTCCCCCGCCCAGGCGCAGCCGAGGGTGCCCTCCAAAGCATCCTGTGGCCACCACGGCAGCTCCCCGCGGCCGTGGAGACGATTTCCAGCACAGCGACGGGCAGATTGCTGCGGCCGGGGGCGCGCTCCGGCTGCGCATCCCCCTAGGCCGCGCTTTCGCGCTGCTGAGGTGCTGTCGGAGTTCGTCGTGTGGTCGGCGGAGCCGACTAGCACCCGGCTTCCACTTCCTTGCTTCCTCCTCGGCGAGCTCCCGGGCGGCCTCTGGCTTCAGGCTGACGGCTGCTGCAGCCGGGCCTCATGGGCTTCACTGGAGGTCTCCACAACTGGGAGCCTGGCCCTGGCCCACGGTTGGCAGACGTTTGCCCGCGCGCGTGGCCTGAGCCGTCGGTGCACCCTGCACTTCAAGTTCGACGGCGATGCCACCCTCTACGTGAGGGTGTTTGGGGAAGATGGTCGCCGCGCAGGGTGCTGCCCCGAGGGCGACGACCGCGGCCGGGAACCCAGCTCCGGTGATGATGGAGAGGGCAGCGCTTGCGTGGCTGGCAGTGCTCAGGGTTCCCCAAGCTTCTCCGGTTCTTCTTTAGGTGGTGACTCTTCTAGCGGTGGCCACGGTCAGCCTCCACGCCGTCGTATCTGCTTGGGAGGTGGTAGCGTGTCCGCCCGCCGTCGCGCCCCGGTGAAGCACGAGAGGGAGTTTGCCTGAGCCCCGGAGGCAGCTCGGGTCTTTCCCGCGGGCCGGTGTGAGGCGAGCTGCGCCTGATTTGTTCTTTCTTTTCCTTTTTCCTGCGTAAAAAGACAGTAGTGTGGAGCCCCGCGGGGGCGTGTTTGGGTTATTGCTGTTAATCATCGTTTGCTTCCGTTATCGTACCTTCCGGCTACGTGCCCGCGCGTGGATAGTTCCCGACCCCAGCCGTGGGGGGCGACCGACCCAGGCCCTGTGTTCGTGTTGCGGTGCCCGTGGGGCATGGACTGGAGGGGTGCTCCTGTAATGGGCCCAGGTCGCGAACCCTTTGAACGACTAGGATAGGAACACTCGCGAGGGCGCTCGGCTGCCCCCCCCCCCTCGCGAGGCCTTGCATAAGAGAAATCGAGGCAGGAGAGTGAAAAGTTGAAGAACCACAAGCCAAAGATGGCAACAACTTCAATAAAACTTCGAATGAGAAGGAACAAGCCAAATGTGGAAAGAAAATGAAAAGCCGCGTCCGGCACCTAATCTAGTCTTCGACGTGTTCTCACCAGCGCGGAGCTAAGTGCTGCCACTGGGCGTGGGAGGGAGCCCCAGGGCTGAGGCCGGCGCTCCTGAGACTTCGGGGCGTGTACAACCCCAACTCATTATTACGTGAGAGTGTCACGGGCAGCGAGCTTCACAGGCGTTGGCCTTCTTCACAGGCTCTGGGCCATTTCCAAAACGCGACAGCTTCACAGGCATTCGCCTTCTTCACAGGCTCTGGGCCTTTTCCAAAACGCAACAGCTTCACAGGCATTCGCCTTCTTCACAGGCTCCAGGCCTTTTCCAACACGCAACAGCTTCACAGGCATTCGCCTTCTTCACAGGCTCTGGGCCTTTTCCAAAACGCGACAGCTTCACAGGCATTCGCCTTCTTCACAGGCTCCGGGCCTTTTCCAAAACGCGACAGCTTCATAGGCATTCGCCTTCTTCACAGGCTCCGGGCCTTTTCCAACACGCGATAGCTTCACAGGCATTCGCCTTCTTCACAGGCTCCGGGCCTTTTCCAACACGCGACAGCTTCATAGGCATTCGCCTTCTTCACAGGCTCTGGGCCTTTTCCAAAACGCGACAGCTTCATAGGCATTCGCCTTCTTCACAGGCTCCGGGCCTTTTCCAAAATGCGACAGCTTCACAGGCATTCGCCTTCTTCACAGGCTCCGGGCCTTTTCCAACACGCGACAGCTTCACGGGCATTCGCCTTCTTCACAGGCTCCGGGCCTTTTCCAACACGCGACAGCTTCACAGGCATTCGCCTTCTTCACAGGCTCTGGGCCTTTTTAGGGGTAGAACCTCCGGAGGTGCTGGATGTTCCATGCGTTCTGGATCGGCACCCCCTCCTCAGTCTCCAAGCGCGCGGAGCCGGGCCTGAAAACATGAACAACTTTGAACGGGCCCTCCCACATGGGAGAGAGCTTGTGCAGCCCCTCCCTGGAGAGAACCCGCCTGAGCACGAGGTCTCCTACCTCAAGAGTTCTGGGGTGGATGTTGCGGCAGTGATATCGCCGTAGTGCTTGTTGGTACCTCGCCGCTTGCAGCGCGGCTTCTCGGCGATGCTCCTCCCCCAGCACGAGGTCCATCCCCCGCATGGCATCCTGCTGCGCCTTGTCGAATGCCAAGACCCGCACGGAGCGACGTCTGACATCGTGAGGGAGGACCGCTTCGGCTCCGTAGACCAGGAAGAACGGGGTCTCTCCAGTCGGCTTGGTCGCGGTTATGCGGATGGACCACAACACGGACTGAAGCTCGCCGTACCAACCTATGCCGCAGGCCTCCAGCTCCTTCTTGAACGTCCTGGTCTTGAGGCCCCTCAGGACCTCTACATTGGCTCGCTCGGCCTGGCCGTTGCTTCGGGGGTGCGCCACCGAAGCGTAGCATATCTGCGTTCCAAGGTTAGTACAGTATGTTTTGAAGAGGTTACTGGTGAACTGCGAACCGTTGTCTGTGATGATGCGGTTCGGCACCCCAAACCGGCTCACGATGCCCTTGATGAACTTGACCGCGGAACCCGCGGGAACGGTGCAGATAGCCTCTACTTCAGCCCACTTGGTGAACTTGTCCACGGCGACGTAGAGGTAGCGGTAGCCCCCTGGCGCCCGAGGAAACGGGCCCAAGATGTCCAGCCCCCAGACTGCGAATGGCCACGAAAGGGGTATAGTCTACAGGCCTCCTGGTGGCTGATGGATCTGCTTGGCGTGGAACTGGCAGGCCTCACAAGCTTTCACTAATCCGACGGCGTCATTGAGCGCGGTGGGCCAATAAAACCCACTGCGGAACGCCTTGCCGACGAGGGTCCGTGATGATGAATGATGTCCACAGTCTCCGCCGTGTATATCTTCCAGCAGTTCCTTCCCTTGCTCCCTGGAGATGCAGCGCAGGGATACATCATTTGGTCGCTTCCGGTAGAGCTCTCCATCCTTGATGCAGTATGCCGTGGCCTGGTGTGCCACTTGCTCCGCTTCCTCCTCCTTCTCTGCCAGCGTCCCTTGTGTTAAGTAATTCCAGAGCTCCGTGATCCAGCATCCCTCCGGAGGTTCCATCGTCGGGAGCAGGCGTGCTCCTGAGGCCGGGCCACAGGCCGGAGCTCCCCTGGCAGGTGGCTGGGGGAGCTCCTCCCGAGGCTGAGCCGTGTTTGACATTGACGGCAGGGCTGAGGGCTTGAAGAGCCGCTCCTCAAAAACGCCAGGCTCCTGAGGTAACCGCCTGGATGCCCGTTTGGCGATGTCGTCGGCCTCCTGATTGGTGCCACGGGGCACATGCTGCAACTCCAACCCCCAGAACTGCTTCTCCATCCTGCGGACCTCCGCAAGGTAGGCTTCCATGTGCTCATCTTTCGGCTCATACACCTTGTTGGAGAAATTGACAAGGAGCTGCGGCTCACCCTTGATGGTGAGGCGTTTCACTCCCAGGGCAGCTGCAGCCTTCAAGCCCGCTATTAAACCTTCATACTCCGCTATGTTGTTGGAGACCTTTTCACCTTGCTGGAAACAAAGCTGCACAGCGTAGTAGAGCTTGTCCTGAGTGGGCGATATAAGCACCACCCCAGCCCCAGCGCCATGCCTAGAGAACGCCCCATCGAACTACATGACCCAGCCTTCTGGCGCCTCGCTTCCCGGGGAGAGGGACCAATCCTCGTCTGCCTTGAGGCCTGGTGCCTCCGTCCATTCTGCCACAAAATCCGCCAACGCTGCTCCCTTGATGACTCTGGTCGTGCTGAATTCGAGCTGAAACGCTTGCAGTTCTATGTTCCACTCAGCGACCATTCCAGCTGAGTTAGGGCTCCTGAGCACTCTCTCCAGGGGGTATGACGAGACGACCTTGATGGGGTGACCCTGAAAGTAGTGCCACAGCTTGCGCGAGGCCACCAGTAGCGCGAGGAGGAGTTTCTGAGGCATGGGGTATCATGCCCTTGCATCCCACAACACCGTGCTGACAAGTACACTGGGTGCTCAACGAGGTTGGGTGCGTCAGTGCTGGCGGCTCCCTTCGGAGACCATGGCGCCTCTTGAGGCGATGAGGCCTCCTGAGACTGGCCATCTGGGAGAGGGGCCTCTTCCGCCTCCGATGCACTCCTCTGCGGCGGCTGATCCTCCTCAGCCGCGGTGGCGGTTTCTATGGGCCTTCCTTGTTCCTGTTCTGCCTTGTCCCGGGCTGCTGCCACGGTTTTGATTCGACGCTCCTCCCTAACTGCCACCAGGGCTGCACTGGCGGAGTAGGGAGTGGCGGCGAGGTAAAGCACCAGGGGCTTTTGAGGGCGCGGAGCCACCATGACCGGTGGGCTGGTCAGGTATCTCTTGAGATCCTGGAACGCCTTGTCGGCCTCTTCAGTCCACTCAAAGGGCCCCTTCTTCTTCATTAGCTGGAAGAAGGGCAGCGCTCGTTCCCCCAACTTGGAGATGAAGCACCCTAGCGCGGTCACGCGCCCTGTGAGCTTCTGCATTTCTCTGAGGGTCTTTGGCGGGCTCATGTCTTCCACCGCCTTGACCTTTTCCGGGTTAGCCTCGACACCTCGGTGGGACACGAGGAAACCCAAGAGCTTGCCTGAGGGGACTCCGAACACACACTTCTCTGGGTTGAGCCATAGGTTCACTGCATTGAGGCTCGCGAAGGTTTCCTCCAGGTCTTGTATCAAGGTCCTGGCCTCCCGAGACTTTACCACAATGTCATCGACATAAGCTTAAACATTCTTCCTGAGCTGTGGGCCCAAGGTGATGTGCATCAGCCGCTGAAAGGTCGCCCCTGCGTTACGCAGCCCGAATGGCATGCATGTGTAGCAGTACACCCCACACGGGGTTCGGAAGGCTGTCTTTTCGACGTCTTCTACCGCCATCTTGATCTGGTGATACCCAGAGAAGGCATCCAAGAAGCATAGCAGGTCGCATTCCGCGGTGGAATCGACGATCTGGTCGATGCGGGGGAGCGGGAACGGATCTTGCGGGCATGCTTTGTTGAGGTTGGTGAAGTCGACACACATGCGCTCCTTCCCTCCCCTCTTTGGCACGACGACGGGGTTGGCCAACCAATCCGGGTATCGGACCTCGCGAATGACCCCAACGGCTTCTAATTTGTGGGTCTCTTGGGCGATGAAGGCCTGCTTTTCTATGGTCTGCTGCCTGGCCTTCTGCTTCACAGGGCGCATGTTGGGGCACACGTTGAGGTGATGCTCGATTACACTCCTAGGGATCCCTGCCAACTGGTCAGGCTCCCAAGCGAATACCTTCTTGTTTGCGCACAGGAACCCGACCAGGGCCTCCTCCTGCTTGGGTTCGAGGTTGGCGCCTATGGTGAAAGTGGCGTTGGTGGACCCGTCCTCATCGACGGGTATCTGCTTCGTTTCTGCCTTGTCTTGGGTGAACAACTGTTTCTTCTTGGCGGGCGCAGCCCCCTTGGGCTCGGGGGTCTCCAAGTCTGCGGGCTATGCCGACGCCGCCGTCTTGAAGGCGAGCTTGAGCACCCGCAGCGCGTCTCCGGTGTCCCCGTGCACGGTGAGGACACCGCTGCTCCCGGGCATCTTCATGAGGTTGTACGCCGGGTGCGTCGCGGCCATGAACTAGGCCAGCGCTGGGTAGCCGAGGACGGCATTGTAGGGGAGGCCGATGGGGGCGATGTCGAAGTCGACCAGCTCTGTGCGGAAGTTGTTGTAGGTGCCGAAGGTTACTGGGAGCCGGATCTGTCCCAAGGAGCCCGATGATCCGCCCCCAACGCCTGAGAAGGGCCGGCTGGGCTGCAGCCGTTCCAGGGGTATGTAGAGGAGGTTGAAGGCCTCGACCGAGAGCACACCGAGGCCCGCACCGCCATCGATGAGAGTTCTGGTGACGGCCACCTGGCAGATGGTGGGGGTGCACAGCATGGGGAGCGCACCCGAGCAGGCCGAGTTGGAGGCGTGGTCCTCCGAGCTGAAGGTCAGGCCGGTCTCGGGCGCCGCCCGGTCCGGGAGAGCCCCCTGCTGCATGGAAGCGGCGTTGACCCGGTGGATGAACGGCTTGACGTGGTGACTTGTAGGCGGCGCCTGTGAGCCGCCCAGGAGGGCCGCGACGACCGGGGGTGTTGGTGTCGCGCGATGGGCGGGGAAGAGGCTGCGGGGCTCTTCCCGAGAGGCCACGGAGGCTGCCGGCAGGTGGAGCAGCCATGTGCGCGGAGCGCCAGTGAGGGCCGTGGGGAGCCAGTTGGCCACGGCCCTATCGTCACCTCCGGCTTCGAGGAGGGCCTCCTCGCTCGCCAGCAAGAAGGCCAACGGATCTGTCGCGCCGCTGTAGCGCGGCAGCGTCGTCGGCTTGAACTTGTCCGGCCACCGTACCCGTTGTAGGGCTGGGGCCAGGGCTCGGAGCCCCCTGGCCCCCGTGCTGGCGCCGGCGGCCGGAGCGGGCGACGCGCTACTCATCGCGAGGCAGGCCGTGGCGATGGCGTAAGAGAAAACTCCGGCGCACCCTACCTGGCGCGCCAAATGTCGGATTTCGGGTTCCGGCAGACCCTTGAGGTTCGAACACTGGGGTGCGCATGGAGATTTCGCCTCCTACCTACCTGCACCCCTCTGCCTCGCTAAGATCTAAGCTATAGAAAGAACAACACAAGAGACACATGGTTTATACTGGTTCGGGCCACCGTTGTGGTGTAATACCCTACTCTAGTGTGTGGTGTGGTGGATTGCCTCTTGGGCTGATGATGATGAACAATACAAGGAAGAACAGCCTCTCGAGGGTCTGTTCTTGGCTGGGGGATGAACTGCTGGGAGGAGTTCAGTCGCCCTTCTCTCTCTCTCTCTCTCTCTCTCTCTCTCTCTCTCTCTCTCTTCTCGATTGTCCCTTCTCTAAACCCTAACCTCTCAGGCTCTCGATCCCTCGATCCTTCCTCTTAAATTGTCCCCTCCCCTACGGGTGGCTGGTCCTATTTATAGAGGCCCTGGTCCTCTTCCCAAATATCGAGCGAGAAGGGAGCCAACAGTGGCGGGCTAATTTGAAGGGGGACAGCTAGTACCAGTTATCCTGACAAAAGTAGTCTTCGCCTGCACAAAGCTCTGGTGGTGACGCCGTCTTGGGCTCCATAATGACCTCCGTCTTGCAGTCCTCCTGGTCTTGGTCTTGTTGCACCGAAATGGCAACCTTTGCCTGATGCCTCGGTACTCCGCGGCTGCGCTTGCCCCCTTTGCACCAAAGGGGAAAAGGAGGACATTGCGCGGGCTGGCACCCGCCTGGCGCCCTTGGTCGTCATGGCTTGCGTCACGGGCACCTCGTGAGGTACCCCGCCTTGACCTCTCCGCCTCCTCGCGAGGTAGCCTGATGAGGCCGTGCCTGAGGAAGTTCCGCGCCGTCCGCCCCGCGAGGCTTGGCCCCTCGCGAGGGTCCTGGGTTTGTGTTGGTGAAGATGGGCCGTGTTGGGCCCCCTTTTGAGCCACGCCGCAGGCCGCAGGCAGGCAAGTCTGGGGACCCCCGTTCCCAGAACACCGGCAAATACCATGCAAGAACTCATCAATAACATTATCGAGTAAACACTTAACCAACTGACAGCAAAGGAACAATGCATATTAACAGTACTCGGTAACCGCCGTTAGTCATGCACCGAAGAACATGACCAACCCAACATGTACTACTATCAAGCATAGAAATATGAAAGTAATACTAGCAAGTAGCTCATGATATCACAGTGCAAGAGAGCATAGCGTGACGATAATCACCGATTCACAAGCATGACCGAAATAACGACAACAGTAGCAAAACAAGCATATAGTTATTAAAGATTCAAGTTGAAAACCAATGCTATTGCATGGCTATCATGCAAATGGTGGTTGTGGCTTGCCTGGGGTTGAAGAATACACCGGGAGAAAGTGCGAGAAGCTCGCGAAACGAATCGTCGGAAAGCATTCTCTCTCAGAGGGGGCTGATTAGGGGCAAGGGCCAAAAGAACATTTTCACAGTGTCAAACCATCATGAAAATGGAACCAACAGAACGGTCTCGACAAAACGAAGACGTGGGCTTTGGAATCACCTCATTTGGAGTTGCGGGCAAAAAGTTATAGCCCGACGAAGTTCAGGGACCAATCTGTCAAAAGACCCTCTACAAACATGCACCTGAGCTGAAAAACAGAAAACGTATTTCAGATAATACGCCTTCAGAACAAAGAAAGCGTATTTACGGATAAAGCAGGAGCGGAATACGCTTACATCACGCGAAAACGTTCTTTCGGAAGTACGCTTCCACTTAACCACGTGGACTGTGGCGGGGTCGGGCGTGGGGTTGCTGACATGCGGGTCCCGCGGGGTGGGACCCGTCACTTATCCACATCGGCACCTGGGGTCCACGCGCAGTGGCGGGACCGGCGGCCTGGGGCGCTGCCAGGTGGGGTCGGGGCGACGCGGGTCCACCCGGCGCGGCGTCTTCTTCCTCCTCCCTCTGTCCCGATTGAGACAGAGGAGGAGCAGGGGAAGCGGCGACCGGCGACGGCTCCCAGCGGCTCCGGCCACCTCCGGCAGGGGCGAAGCCACCGGTGAGCACAGGAGGAGGTGCTGCTCCCGCCTAGAGCAGCAGCAGATGCCGGGGAGGAGCGTGGTCGTGCAACCACGCGGAGGTAGAGGGCGATGGCGGCGACCAACGGGGGAAGACGCGGCCTCGGGGGCTCCAGCGACGAGGGGATGGGCAGGGAGACTCGCCGGAGTGAGGGGATTCCGGTGGTGGTGGCTGTGAGGAGAGGGAGGGCTAGGCGAGGCCGAACTTGAGAGGAGACCCGAGGCGGCCATGGCGGCCATTGGGGTGCTCGGGAGCTCTAGGGAGGGGTCGGGGAGGACTGAGAGAGTGAGGCGAGGCTGCTGGTGTGCTCAAACGGCTCGAGGGAGGCCTATATATAGGCGGGCGAGAGGGATGGGCTCGGGTGCCGCCGGGCGAGGCTTAGTGATCACGGGGGGGGCGCAGGAACGAGACGAGGGAGGCAACGGACGAGCTACAGAAGTGCACAGGGCAAGAGGGGCCGCGGGCGCAGAGGAGAAGCGGCCACGGCGCCATAAAAGCTCGGTCGGCCACAGTGCGCCCGTGGGCGCGCGGCGACGAGGGCTGACGGAGGGAGAAATGGCTCCAGGAGGATGGCGACGATGCAGGCTAGCTGTTGGACATACTCACGAGCGCGAAGACGATGAGAGGGAGAGGGGCCCAAGCAAGAAACCATCCTAGACGCGGCCATGGCATGCCAGAGAGGTGGTGAACGCGTGAGCTGGCGAGGAGAAAGTGTCAAAGGCTTGCAAACGTTGTCTAGTGCGTAGTTCATCTAGGGGAGGTTACAACTGATGTGGTAGATCAGTGAAAAGAGCTCCGGTTGAATGGTAATTAACTTCTGAAGTTTACTGCAGTAAAGTTGGTCGTGTACTGCTGATCAATAGGGAGGTGATTGGAAGCAATGGAGTTGTGTGATAGGTTTTGGGTAAGAAGGACTTTCATCCTGGTAACTTTGATAGGATTTGGATCAAGATTTAATGTAGTTGTTTAACAACCACATAAATTGGTCCAGAAGCTAGATGTGGATGATGCACTCATATGGTGAGGCCACTTGAGCTGAAATTTGGTAAGGCCTAATGATTTGGTCATAGTAAGATGCTGCAAAAGTTTCATACCAATTGGACAAGCCAAAGTGGTACTTGCTTCACAAACATCTTCACTGACCAGAATCTTGCAATAATTCTAGATGAGTATTGGCTTGATGAATTGGCCCTAAATTTGGTGGAGAGAAGTTATTTGGGTAGGAGAACAATCTGGTAATTTATCAGGATTTTGGAAGCAATATAAATTATACTTGCTTCACAACTTGAAAATTTTACTGGAAGCAAAGATTTGGTCATGTGCTTTCATAGATGATTAGATGGGGCTGAATTTTGGACGAGTGGGATAATATGAGTACATGAAGGAGTGTGCAAAATTTCAACTCATATGGATAAACCTAGCTAGCACTTCCTTCACAAAGGCTTCCCTCAGACAAGAACTATGAAAAATCACTGAGGAAGTTTGGCTAGGAAAATAAAATTGAATTTTGACACAGGTCAATTATCTGGATAGGAAAAGATGTCCTACAAGTTGGGGTCAAATGGGCAAAGGTAAATAGCACTTGCTTCACAATGTGCCATTTAGGGCAAAATAGGAAATGAATTTATTGAGCATGATGAGATATATGGCCAATGAAATATTTTGCCATATTTGAGGAAGATATGACCCAAACAATTTATGAGAATTATTTGGGGATTTTTGGATGGACATAAATATGGGTTGCTTCACAACCTAGGGCAGATAGGGTTATTCCTTTAATAAAAAAGGAATTTTCCTTGGAAAAGAAATTAGGGTTTGGTCAAGCAGTGGAGTGGCATGATCTTGGCAAGGTTTTGAGGATCATGGGCCACTTGGGAGAGGAAATGAAGGTGATTTCTCAGGTGACAAGGCCACAGAACCACACCAAAAAAAAGAAAAACAGATCAAAAACCAATAAATCAAAAGAAAAAGAGAAGGGCCAAAATACAGGTTGTTACAACTCTTACCCCCTTAAAGAAATCTAGTGCTCGAGATTTAGTTGCTCAGGGAACAAGTATGACTTGAGGACACCATTTCCAGCTCGGGTATCCTTTTTTCCTTTATTTATTTTTCCCTTAAGAATTTCATATGATGTGCTTACCTTGCTCTCGGGTGGTTTGCTTCACCTTTCCCAATTCTGACGGGTCTTTGCTCATATACCAATTCCTTTTTACTGACATTGATTCTTTCATATCTGTGGTGATATCCAATGGATCTATGCATAAATTTTCTTTTGGTCATGAAAACCTTTTTACTTCTGTCATGGGGTTGCTTCACATAAATACAGGCCTACTGGTTTCAATAAATGCTGAGAATTAATCATGGCCATCTTTTGACGGGATCTGACTGCTCATAGGTGGTACTGATTTATTTTTATTTACTCCTTCGGCTCGAGTATGAGATAGGTACCAATGATTCGACTGCCTTTTGTCAGGAGCAATATAACAATGTACGGAGTTATAGTTGTGTCATACCTCAAATATTTTCATCTTGAGACTAGCCTGACACGAGGCTGATGGACAATTGCGTTTCCTGATAGACTGCCCGTGTACTTGATTTCGTTGCTGAGTATATCGGGTCTGAGCTGATTGTTTGGATTTTGACTTTCTCATTTTGTCGGTATACCTATTTGGATTTTCCATATTAACCATTCCTAGCGGTTCAGCGGGATATGAGATCCTTGTAAAACAGAGTAGGCCGCTGAGAGTATGCCTTTGTGGATCCATATGGAATTACGGACTCCGACTGATTTGGGTATTCGGATCCTGATGGTCGTACAAAAATCATCATACCTTTGATGTCAGTCTGACCTTTTAACGGTCATGATTTTCTTTGTGAGGATACCTTACTGGAATAACTTGGCCACACCTGTCCTTGATTCTTTGTATGACCAGGGACGTGATTAGTGCAATATTTTTGACATTGTTCCTTGTGCCTGTTTTCTGACCTGGGTCCGCACACATATGACATATACCGGGGTTGTAGCTGTACGGAGCTCATTGTTGACGCCCATCATACAAGAAGGTGACAAGGTTTTAGGACATCTCCTTGTCAGTTGCGGGAATAATGAACTTGATGACCTTTGTCAAGACTGCTGATTCTGTGATGTCATCCCCAGAATCTTGTCAATTCTTGTAATTCATGGGATGTATCTCTGCTTATTTTCCTTTGCCTGACTCGTGAGGTTGTGGGATCCTCACTTTCCTTAGGTATATCTGCTGGATCCTTGCCACAATCTCGTATGAGTGATTAATATGACTGGGGATACATGCTCACCATATATAAGAATCACATGCAACCCAACACTAGCTTTCTGAAGAAGACACATGCCCTGGCGGATTTGTGATTCTAACAAAATGTTGCGAGTCTGATTTTTGAGCGGTACTGCTTATCATATAACTTCTTAGGACGGTGTATTAGTATGATACTGACGCAGACGGAATGGATTACGAGAGAAGCCATCCGAGTAGCTTGCTGAGGAAGACTTGTTATCTTCTGCTCCAATCTTTTGTCTGGGTATCATGCAGAAGAAGGCTCTATAGCTTACACATGAAGCTTGGTTTGATTATTGTGTTGGAGAAGCCTGAGTTCCGTACTTGAGAAGCTTCTCCTCGGGTTGGCTTGTTGAGAAAAATTCATTTTCGTTTATCAGAATCTTTTACCGTTGTATCTTGTTGAGAAAGATCGGGTATCTTGGACCGGAAATTGTTCACATATCATGCTGAGGAAATTTGAGGAGCCTTGCATCATAAATTTCTTCGGATAACATGTGGAAGAAGACCGAGTTTCTTGCATCCAAAGCTTTGTATAATATTCAGACTGAAATCTACACACACGCCCCTAATATTCTGGGGCTGATTAGTTGCATGAGAAAATTTGTTCGACTATCTGTCTTGAACATATCACATTCTGACTTTATTCCAGATGATAATGTATCTCAAGCATCATGCATTGCTGAGCCAAAATTTGGTATATGATCCATACCTTTGACTGAAAATGTACTATTGCTCTTGTACCTGACTTGTGTTGCTGCTGACTTGATCATTACTGTTGTGAGAATTTGTACTGATGTAGACTCGAGTTATCAGTACTATTGTGAGGAGTGCACACTAATGCAAAATTGATTATCACCCTCAAAATTAGACATTCCCCGTTTCGCTGCAGTCGGCTGAGAATTCCATTCGTTTTAGCTGAGTTTCCAAATATTTCAAATCCTTATCACTTCTTCGGGTCCGGTGTCAGTTGATGAGCAACTCTTTATAGGGGGGAAATAATGTAACACTGGGGCCCAAAAGAAAGAAGCAAAAGAAGACTCAACTAAACAAAAGCACACAACAACAATCAATTCACACACAATCAATGTCACATATTACTGCTAATCACACAACATATGCATGCCTACTTAATCACACAAATCTCACGGAATCTCCGGTTGTACGATCTAGCATGTTGTGACGGTGTGCACGAGGACGAATAAATGTGTGGAAGAGTTGGTGTAAACAGCGCTACACCAAGTGCTAGCTTAGCCAGGTAGCAACCTAGACTAGCTCGGAGGCGAGGACGCACTCGAATAACCTGTAGTGGGACACGAAGATCGCAACCACATTATTATCAAGCGGACGGAAAAAGATCCGTACTCGTCCAAGGAATAGGATAGCGAGGAAAATCTGAGGCTGCTGACATTGCCCTTTTTTGATAACTAAGATCATTAAGGGTTGCCAACATGATAAAATGAAAGAGCGATTCGGGATAGAAGCATGTCCATCACTGAAACGATAGGCGGGGCTGAAAGGAGGATATCGGCGAGATACATGAGCACCAGTTTTGCAAACGGTGTTGGGATCACTTGGCATCACTCTGCTGGGACAGAAATGACACCAAACACCAAAGAACAAGCAAGAAAAGAAAACTGGAGAAATTCAATGGCTGAGCTGTAGTGGATCCGAACTGATACCAGCTACACTCACCAGATAAACTGTTAGCCACAAATACTAAGGTTATATGCATGCTATGCAGCAAACAAATGCAGCAACCAAAAGCAATAAACAAGCCGGACTTTAAACTACCAATTTCTACATGTTTCTACCGCTCGCACTGACTAGGGCGTCCTACAACCAGACCTGCTCTGATGCCAAGCGCTGTGGCACCCCGGCTCAGAGAAACCGGAACGCCCCGTATTCCAGCCCAGAGATCGAGGAGAAGTCTTCTGGAATACGGCACTTCTTAGTATGGAACAAACCAGCTTTCTATTATTAGACAAATATGAATACAAGGTCTCCGATATTACAATGAATAACATCGGCACGGCAACACTACGCCTGCCACGGTTGCTCCATGCAAGCAGCAGAACAACACGATGCAGCGGAATAACTTCTAGCAACGGAACAACGACAACGATGGTGAACTCCACTCCGCAGGGACTCTGGCTGGAACGCTGATCCTAGCTCGCACGAACGGAAACCGCGACAAGCAAGCAATCAAATACGGCATGACCTGCAAACTGGCACGCTAGGTCAGTACATTGAATGTACTTGCAAGCTCACAATAACCAGAAGTAGTCAAGACAAACAACAGCCTGGCAATTACAGGTTAAGCAGGAATTATCATGAGATCATCCGGTCAACATGGCATGAACAACATGAACATGGTACAGCTAGAACAATATGAGCATGGCATGAACATATAAATCTGACGAAACTAGCATGCAGCATGATGACACTATATGCACCACTTATTCCGCTCGGGTTATCTCATGACCAAACGGTGATCCTTCCGGCGATCACAACCATGACCAACACTTGGTCTCGATCCTTCCGGCGATCACAACCATGACCAACACTTGGCCTCAAACGGTGATCCTTCCGGCGATCACAACCAACTTATCTCCTCATCGAACCGTGGTTGTTATTAAAAACTGTAACATCCCAAATTTTCAATTAGGAATGTTATATGTAGGTCATTCATGCATATCATATTTTATTTGCTTTTCGTTTCGCGATCCTCGAAATTCTAAGCAACTCAAGGACCATCGGAGAGAATTGGGGATTTCACGGTTTTCATATATGAATTTCATCAAATATTGAAACGAGGATCGGTTGTTTTATTATTTTTCTCTCCGAAAATATTTCATTAAAATATATGAGAGAAGATAATATGACTTCTCCAAAATAAACAAAATATTGAAGGAAAATATTAAAATCAACCTTTTGATTTTATTCGGATTTTATTGCTAATTTTTATTTGCATAGGAAAAAATATGCATTTTTCAAAAATTTCATTTTAGGCCAAGAAAATGTTCACCTTGTTTTAAATATTCTATTTAGACGGTGAAATTTTGTTTTGGTATTTTTAGATTTTTTTCTAGAATTTCTTTTCGGCGGAATATGTCAAAAAGAAGAAAAGAAAAAAAAGGAGGAAGCCTGCCGGACCGAACTGAGCCGCGGCCCAGCTGGCCCAGCCAGCCCCACGCCGCCGTCGTCTCCGAGCCGGACTCCTCGAGGGAGTCCGAGCCGCCGCCGCAGCCATGGCCTCACTCCTCCCGCAAGCCGCCTCCCCTCCCCCTTTAAAAGCCGGACCTGGGGCCCCCCTTGGAGCCCCAAGCCTCCACCGCCGCCAGCCCCGCAAGCCGCGCCGCCAGCCCTGCTGCCTTGCGCCGCCGCCGCTCGCCGCCTGCTGCTGCGCCACCGCCAAGCCTCGGCCGCGCCGCCCTCCGCCGCCCCACGCTGCACCCCGCCGTCGCCCGCGCCGCCGCCCGCTCGCCGGGAGCCGCCGGAGCCGCGCCGGAGTTCGAATCTCGTCGTCCATTTTTTGGTTTAGGTAAAAACCGTCGTTTTAAAAAAAAACCCTAGTTACGTTTTTTAGACCGATTCGTTTGTTTTCTCGGTTTAGTTTATTCAGCGGACGTTCGTCCGTACGTTCGTTTTAGCGAACGGTTTTCGCCCGTTAGTCACAGACAACGAACGTTCCTTCGTTAGCCTGTTCGTCCGTTTTTCTTTTCCTCGGGTTTTTCGCGATTATTTTCTATCGCGATTTCTGATCCAATTTTCGTTTTAGTTTTTCTTTTCGCTCGTTTATCAGAATCAGGCGATTCAAGCGCCTAGATCTTCGTCTCAAAGCCCTCTTTCCGTTTAACCAACTTGAACAATATTTTGGTACTGTAAAATTAGACTTTAGTCCAGATTAGTAATTGGATCTTGTTTCTTTCGCAGTTTGTGTTTCATTGCTCCGTTTGATTTGATTCTTTTTGCAAACCGGAGTTCTTAAGTTGAACTTTCTGGTTAGATCTTCCTATTTGAGTTTTACCCATGCATCTTTGTTTGATTGCTTATGTATGCTATTGTTTATCTACGATAGAACACCCGGAGTGCGAAGCGTGCTACTATGAGTCTCTAGGTTTTACGGATCATCAGCAAGGCAAGTAACACTTTGATCATACCCCTTTATTACCCATTTTTTATGCATTAGTTCCAATCCTCAAACATTGCATGACTAGGATGTGATTAACTTGTGGGTTTGGGAAGTAGATGATGAGGTAGAATCTATTACCTGTTTTATTATCAAACCCTCGGGAGTTACCTCTACGTTGCTTATATTGCTATGCTATGCTCGTAGACGTGGATTGGGTTTGAGTGTATCCATGACAGATGTGAGATTGTTAATTAATGGTTCAACTTAAGGTGGCAATTTTAATACACATATGGGTGGATTGCTTGTTTGGGCACCTGGAGAATCCGGTGTTGTCCTAGGATATCCCGGAGTACCCGTGTGATCATCCTACGGTCCGCCACCCAGGCTCAAAGGGATCTTAACATTATTCATGCTAGAAACTTCCGTGTGCAGCCACAAGCCATTATGAGATCTGGCATAGTATGAGTAAGTTGTGTGACCTCTTTCAGTGGTGGGCTAGCAGATGTAGAGGGAAAGTAGGTGTAACTGTCCACCCAGACTAAAGAGTAAATGCTTCTGAAAAACTATGTCTCGGTCATCCGTTTCTCAAACATCATGTTGTGCAAGAAATCCAACGAAGGAGATCGAGTCTTGTGGGGAAAAATGCACAAACCTCTGCAGAGTGTACAATCTAATCTTGGTTAGCCATGTCCCCGGTTATGGACATCTTGAGTATCTAGTACTCAGATTTTTCCTTTTATATCTCATCACTCTAAATTAATTTGTTGGGTTAATGAACTACTTTAATTGGGATTGAGTTGGAGGAACCTTCTCAATGATGTTTCAACTACCATGATAATTAAAATAAAACTTATTCCTTTGTTGTAGGGAAAAATTGGCTTTTCGCAAAAACATTATAACCATACAGCCTCCACCAGCCAAATATGCATATAGTGTTAGCATTATTTCTGTTCATTGCTCTACTGTGTTACATTGCCAGCATATTCCATGTGCTGACCCGTTTTCGGGCTGCAACATATGATGTTGCAGACTTTTCAGACGAGGAGTAAGGTTCGCTAGGTCATTGCCGTGCAGATCAGCTATGTCGTTGGAGTTGATGGACTCACTTTATCTTCCAAGCCTTCCGTTGTTATCGTATTAGATGGCCTTAAGCCATATTTATTGTAATAAGTTCTCTTTTGGAGACATTCGACGTAATAAGTGTGTGATTGCTACTCTGTTATAAATCCTCCGAGTACTGTGTGTGTTAGCATTACCGATCTAGGGATGACACTGAAGCACAGAGACTTGGCCGTTTGATGTCGGATCGCTACAAGATGGTATTAGAGCACACGCTGAGTGTAGGACAGGACCACTAAGCCAAAGCCTTAGATCACTACTCTCTTCTCATTTCTGACTCCTCTCCATTTTCTACTCTTTAGGATGGCGGACACAAGGAACAAGTTTGCACAACCGGATGAAGAAGCACCTTTTGGACGACACTTGAAGGAAGTCTCTAAGTACCTGAACATTGCAATACCAAGCTTCATCGGGACTTAGAACGCCACTTTACCAGAAGAGGAGCGATGGATGATTCAAGTTCAAGTTCCAGGAAGGACATTCACGCCAGTCACTAAGCCCATAGAGTTTTCCTTTGATGCACCAACCTGGAATCTAGGAAAGAGTATGGCAGCCCACATCACCATGGGACGCATTGGAGAAGTTTACCATAAGGAGCTTAAGGATACTATCTACCAGATTTGTGGGCGCCGAGATGAGCAATGGGAGATGATCAGCACCAGGAAGGATAGATCAATCGCAGCTTTCATCCAGGAGTTACACTAGCACATTCATCGCCAGGAGAATCAGATGTGCGCAGGCATGATAGATTTGAAGAAGGCAATGACAAGGATCACCGAGCTTGAAGAAGAACTCAAGTCTACACGCGATGGATACGAGGAGGAGATGACGATACTAGTGGAGATGAATGACGATCTGACAAGGAAGCTAGGAGTATTCATGGGAGACCCCGCGCCAGGAGGAGAAGACGACGAACCTAAGGAGATTCGTTTTGAAGACTACATCATCATCGATGACACCAATTCCGACCCGGATAGTAGTTATGATGACTTTGAAGACGAAGCTGGAGCAAACATCATGGAGTCTTCCACTGATCAAAATTTCTAGATGACCACCAAAATAGTAGTAGTAGTCTACCATGTATATAGTGTAGTCTGAGCACTTTTGTAACAATAGTTAGATCGATTTGTATGCCCTTGTTTGATTGATTGAGTGATTTGATTGTGTTTGTCTCATGTGCATATGGGTAGTGTTTTCCTCACAAGACCTCATTCTATTCTACTTCTCTTCCCTCTAAACCCTCAGATGCCTCCGAGACATGACCCCGGATTTACCTTTCCACCGGAGCTCACTCGGTTGATCCAGCAGCAGAATACACTGAGGCAGTTGTTAGTTCAGAACCAAGGCAACAACAACAACAACCCACCACCACCACGACCACCAGCTGACAACTTAGCCCATTTTCTGAGGTTGCAGCCGCCGATGTTTTCCAGTAGCACCGAGCCGATAGTGGCAGATGATTTGCTCCGCAGGATTGGAAGGGAGTTAACCACTGCAGGATGCACAGATGTTGAGAAGGTACGATTTGCGGCACATCAGTTGGATCGACCAGCAGCCTCATGGTGGGAGAATTACACTATCACCTATCCTATAGCCACTGTTACATGGGACCAGTTTCAGCAAGCATTCCACACAGCCCATGTCTCAACTGGAGCTATGAGCATGAAGAAGCATGAGTTTCGCAACTTACGCGAAGGGAACCGTACTGTGGGGCAATACGTGGATGAATTTAGTAAGCTATCTCATTATGCCCCTGATGATTTGGCCATAGATGCCGCAAAGCAGGAGAAGTTTATGGAAGGGCTGAATGATGAGATGAGCATGCAGTTGATGGTGGCAACATTCAACAACTACCAGGAGTTGGTAGACAAGGCTCTTATGATTGAAGGGAAGCAGCAGCAAATTGAGAGCCGCAAAAGGAAGTATGGATAAGGAAGGTACAACTCAGGAGCTCAGCAGAAGCCTCGATTAACCCCGAACTCGGGAGGACTTGTCCATAACCATGGAGGTCACAACCACAATGGAGGGAGTTCTCACAACCACAGTGGCCCCAAGAATGGAAATGGGAACGAAGCAGGTAGTAATCAGAACCGCTCTAACCCAGCCACACCCGCCAAGAAGGACCTAAGTCACATTACTTGTTTCAAGTGCGGGAAGACTAGACATTACACCACTGAGTGCCCTGAAGCGAAGAATGGAAATGGCAATGGAAGCGCTGGGAAGAAGCCCAACCCTTTCAACAGGGGACAAGTGAACCATATGAACGTGGAGGAGGTTGAGGAGCAGCCTGATGCTGTTATTGGTAAGTTTTTGGTTAAGTCATTTACTGTAATCGTTCTTTTTGATGCTGGTGCATCGCATTCATACATATCAAGGGGATTCGTGGATAAGTATAAACTACCCACTAAAGTTCTTAGGACACCTATGCTAGTAACCTCGCCCGGAGCTGAGTATATGGCAAGCAGTGGATGTTTTCAGATGCCATTAGCCATTAGAAGCCATGTTTTCCCCTCAGACTTGATAATTTTGGAGTCACAAGGATTGGATGTGATACTGGGAATGGATTGGCTATCGATGTATGGGGGAAACATCGATTGCGCGAGTAAGTCAATATTGCTCACCACCCCGGAGGGAAAAGGATCAAGTATGTATCTTGTCATGCGCCTAGGAGGATCCAAGTAAATACCCTCATGGGAGTTGTTTAGGAGGAAGTGCCTGTAGTGAAGGATTACCCAGATGTTTTTCCAGTGGAGTTACCAAGCATGCCACCGGATCAAAGACATCGAGTATTTGATAGAGCTATTGCCAGGTACCGGGCCAATATCAAAGAGACCCTACCGAATGCCAGCAAACGATCTAGAAGAGATCAAGAAGCAGATTAAGGAGTTGTTGGAGAAAGGTTATATTTGAAGGAGTTCATCACCATGGGGAGCCCCAGTGCTTTTGGTTGAGAAGAAGGATAAGTCTCTTAAGAATGGTTGTTGATTATCGTGCGTTCAATGAAGTGACGATTAAGAACAAGTACCCCCTGCCGATGATCAATGATTTATTTGACCAGTTGACAGGAGCTACAGTGTTTTTGAAGATCGATCTGCGATCAGGATATCACCAGCTGAAGATTCGAGAGAAGGATATACCTAAGACAACTTTCACCACAAGGTACGGGCTATATGAATATATGGTCATGTCTTTTGGATTGACTAATGCCCCTACCTATTTCATGAGTATGATGAACAAGGTGTTCATGGAATTCTTGGATAAGTTCGTTGTGGTGTTCATTGATGATATCTTGGTATACTCGAAGAGTGAAGAGGAGCACAAGGAACATTTATGTTTAGTTCTCGAGAAGCTCAGGAACATCAGTTGTATGCCAAGTTCAGCAAATGTGAGTTTTGGTTGAAGGAAGTTGGATTTCTTGGACATGTTATATCAGGAGAGGGTATAGCAGTGGACCCAACCAAGGTTCAGTCAGTCACTAAGTGGTTGGCACCCGCCTCAGTTGGAGAGATCCGCAGTTTTCTTGGAGTCGCGGGATATTATCATAGATTTATTGAAAATTTCTCTAAGATTGTGAAGCCTATGACGACGTTGTTGAAGAAGGACACCAAATCCCATTGGACTGAAGAATGTGAAGCAAGTTTCCGGGAGTTGAAGAAACATTTGACTACAGCCCCAGTGCTGATTCTGCCGGATATACGCAAGGACTTCCAACTGTATTGCGATGCTTCTCGCTTAGGACTTGGAGGAGTACTGATGCAGAACGGAAGATTTGTTTCGTATGCCTCACGACAACTGAAACCGCATGAGTTAAATTATGCCAAGCATGATTTGGAGTTGGCTTCCATAGTGCATGCGTTGAAGACTTGGAGACATTTTCTCATCGGAAACCGTTGCGATGTATACACGGATCACAAGAGTTTGAAGTACATCTTCACATAGAAGGAGCTGAACCTTAGGCAGAGGAAATGGTTAGAACTCATAAAGGATTATGATATGAAGCTGCATTATCATCCAAGAAAGGCCAATGTCGTAGCAGATGCTTTGAGCCGTAAGAGTTATGTCAACACCCTCGTAAGCGGAGGGATGCCAAAGGAGTTAGCCGAGGATCTTAGGGAACTTCGATTGGAAATAGTTCCTAAAGGGTTTTTGGCAACATTGCAGGTTAAATCAACACTATTGGAAAAGATTCGAGAAGCTCAGAAGGATGACAAAGATATCACCGAGATAAAGGAGAAGATGAGTGAAGGGAAAGCCAAAGGGTTTCGTGAGGATGAGCATGACACCTTGTGGTTTGAGGACCGTATATATGTGCCCAATAATGCAGAGAGCAGGAAGTTGATATTACAGGAAGCTCATGACTCGCCATACTTGATACACCCCGGAAACACCAAGATGTATTTGGATTTGAAGGAGCATTTCTGGTGGACTGGTATGAAGAAGGATATTGCCGAGTATGTAGCCGTCTGTGATGTATGTCAGAGAGTGAAGGCAGAACATCAGAAGCCAGCAGGATTGCTATAGCCTATGCCGATACCCGAATGGAAGTGGGATAAGCTTGCATGGATCTTATCACCGGATTGCCCAGGACCAAATCAGGATATGATTCTATATGGGTAGTAGTTGATCGCTTGACGAAAGTGGCTCACTTTATCCCCGTAAAAACCACGTATACAAGTGTGAAGTTGGCCAAGATATACATGACCAGGATCGTATGTGTGCATGGAGTTCCGAGGAACATCGTGTCAGATAGAGGAACGCAGTTTACTTCAAAATTTTGGCATCAGTTGCACCAGACCTTGGGTACCAAACTGGAGTTCAGTACAGTTTTTCATCCGCAAACAGATGGACAGACTGAGAGAGTCAATCAGATTCTGGAGGACATGTTGAGAGCTTGTGCATTAGACTACGGATCTAGTTGGGGCGATAATTTCCCTACGCAGAGTTCTCATACAACAACAGCTACCAGGGCAACTTGAAGATGTCACCGTTCGAAGCATTGTATGGGAGAAGATGCCGAACACCATTCATGTGGGAGGAAGTTGGAGACCGCCAGTTGTTTGGACCAGATTTGATTAAGGAATCGGAAGAGAAGGTTAAACTAATTCGATATAGACTGAAGGTAGCTCAGTCCCGATAGAAGAGTTATGCAGATTCAAAACACATGGAGGTAGTCTATGAAATCGGATACAGAGTGTATCTGCGAGTGTCACCTCTTCGAGGTGTTAAACGTTTTGGTGTTAAGGGGAAATTAGCCCCGAGATTTGTGGGACCGTACCGTGTTTTGGAACGCATGGGAGAAGTTGCCTGCAAGTTGGAGTTACCCGAAGGACTGTCAGGAGTACATGATGTGTTTCATGTTTCCTAGTTGAAGAAGTGTCATGCGGAGATGGCCGATATTCCTCTGAGAGATACAGTGCCCCTGGAAGCAATTCAGCTAGATAGTGATTTAACGTATGAGGAGAAGCCTGTCAAGATTCTAGAGTTTGCTAGCCGAGTTACTCGCAGCAAGGTTATCAAATTTTGCAAAGTTCAGTGGAGCCACCATATCGAGGATGAAGCCACCTGGGAACGAGAGGATGATCTTCGCAAAGACCACCCACAAGATTTTCCTAGCCAACCCGAATCTCGAGGGCGAGATTCATCTTAAGGGGGGTAGGTTTGTAACATCCCAAATTTTCAATTAGGAATGTTATACGTAGGTAATTCATGCATATCATATTTTATTTGCTTTTCGTTTCGCGATCCTCAAAATTCTAAGCAACTCAAGGACCCTCGGAGAGAGTTGGGGACTTCACGGTTTTCATATTTGAATTTTATCAAATATCGAAACGAGGATCAGTTGTTTTATTATTTTTCTCTCCGAAAATATTTCATATTAAAATATATGAGAGGAGATAATATGACTTCTCCAAAATAAACGAAATATTGGAGGAAAAATATTAAAATCAACTTTTTGATTTTATTCGGATTTTATTGCTAATTTTTATTTGCATAGGAAAAAACATGCATTTTTCAAAAATTGCATTTTAGGCCAAGAAAATGTTCACCTTGTTCTAAATATTCTATTGAGAAGGTGAAAATTTGTTTTGGTATATTTAGATTTTTTATTTTTCTAGGATTTCTTTTCGGTGGAATATGTTAAATAAAAAGAAAAAAAGGAGGAAGCCCGCTAGACCGGACTGGGCCGCGGCCCAGCTGGCCCAGCCAGCCCCGCGCCGTCGTCGTCTCCGAGCTGGACTCCTCGAGGGAGTCCGAGCTGCCGCCGCCATGGCCTCGCCCCCTCCCGCAAGCCGCCTTCCCTCCCCCTTTAAAAGCCGGACCCGAGCCCCCCCTTGGAGCCCCAAGCCACCACCGCCGCCAGCCCCGCCGCCTCGTGCCGCCGCCAAGCCTCTGTCGCACCGCCCTCCGCCGCCCCGCGCTGCACCCCGCCGTCGCCCGCGACGCCGCCCGCTCGCCGGATGCCGCCAGAGCCGCGCCGAAGTTCGAATCTCGTCGTTCGGTTTTTTTGGTTTAGGTAAAAACCGCCGGTTTTTTAAAAAAACCCTAGTTACGTTTTTTAGACCGATTCGTTGGTTTTCTCGATTTAGTTTATTCAGAGGACGTTCGTCCATACGTTCGTTTTAACGAACGGTTTTCGCCCGTTAGTCACAGACAACGAACGTTCGTTCGTTAGCCTGTTCGTCTGTTTTTTCTTTTCCTCGGGTTTTTCTCGATTATTTTCTATCGTGATTTCTGATCCGATTTTCCTTTTAGTTTTTCTTTTCACTCGTTTATCGGAATTAAGCGATTCAAGTGCCTAGATCTTCGTCTCGAAGCCCTCTTTCCGTTTAACCAACTTGAACAAGATTTTGGTACTGTAAAATTAGACTTTAGTCCAGATTAGTAATCGGATCTTGTTTCTTTCGTAGTTTGTGTTTCGTTGCTCCGTTTGATTTGATTCTTTTTGCAAACCGGAGTTCTTAAGTTGAACTTTCTAGTTAGATCTTCTTATTTGAGTTTTACCCGTGCATCTTTGTTTGATTGCTTATGTATGCTATTGTTTGTCTATGATAGAACACCCGGAGTGCGAAGCGCGCTACTACGAGTCTCTAGGTTTCACGGATCATCAGCAAGGCAAGTAACACTTTGATCATACCCCTTTATTATCTAGTTTTATGCATTAGTTCCAATCCTCAAAAACTGCATGATTAGGATGTGATTAACTTGTGGGTTTGGGAAGTAGATGATGAGGTAGAACCTATTACCTGTTTTATTATCAAACCCTCGGGAGTTACCTCTACATTGCTTATATTGCTATGCTATGCTCGTAGACGTGGATTGGGTTTGAGTGTATCCATGACAGATGTGAGATTGTTAATTCATGGTTCAACTTAAGGTGGTAACTTTAATACACATCTGGGTGGATTGCTTGTTTGGGCACCTGGAGAATCCAGTGTTGTCCTAGGATATCCCGGAGTACCCGTGTGATCATCCTACAGTCCGCCACCCAGGCTCAAAGGGTTCTTAAGATTATTCATGCTAGAAACTTCCGTGTGCAGCCACAAGCCATTATGGGCTCTGGCATAGTATGAGTAAGTTGTGTGACCTCTTTCAGTGGTTGGCTAGCAGATGTAGTGGGAAAGTAGGTGTAACTGTCCACCCAGAGTAAAGAGTAAATGCTTCTGAAAGACTGTGTCTCGGTCATCCGTTTCTCAAACATCATGTAGTGCGAGAAATCCAACGAAGGAGATCGAGTCTTGTGAGGAAAAGTGCACAAACATCTGCAGAGTGTACAATCTAATCATGGTTATCCGTGTCCCCGGTTATGGACATCTTGAGTATCTAGTACTCGGATTTTCCTTTTATATCTCATCACTCTAAATTAATTTGTTGGGTTAATGAACTACTTTAATTGGGATTGAGTTGGAGGAACCTTCTCAATGATGTTTCAACTACCATGATAATTAAAATAAAACTTATTCCTTTGTTGTAGGGAAAAATTGGCTTTTCGCAAAAACATTATAACCATACAGCCTCCACCAGCCAAATATGCATATAGTGTTAGCATTATTTCTGTTCATTGCTCTACTGTGTTACATTGCCGGCATATTCCATGTGCTAACCCATTTTCGGGCTGCAACATATCACGTTGCAGACTTTTCAGACGAGGAGTAAGGTTCGCTAGGTCGTTGCCGTGCAGCTCAGCTATGTCGTTGGAGTTGATGAACTCACTTTATCTTCCAAGCCTTTCGCTGTTATCGTATTAGATGGCCTTAAGCCATATTTATTGTAATAAGTTCTCTTTTGGAGACATTCGATGTAATACGTGTGTGATTGCTACTCTATTATAAATCCTTCGAGTACTGTGTGTGTCAGCATTACCGATCTAGGGATGACACTGAAGCACAGAGACTTGACCGTTTGAGGTCGGATCGCTACAAAAACATTATATTAATTACTGTTGACCCGCAGTGTGACCGACATGAACTGGGCCCTTATCTACGGGCGCGGCTATCGATAGATTTAATATACACTCTGCAGAGGTTAGTACACTGTACCCACACTATGGAACTCATGGCCTCACACTCCCATTCGGGTGGACCAACGGCGTTCTGACAAAACCGATCTATTGCCATGACACTCTCCCTACCACTCGGACTCACTCCCCACTGGGCTAGTCCTGTGTGGCCCCGTGTGTACCAAAGACACCAACGACCATCTTCATGGCCAAACATAAACGGTTCCAAATGGGGACCCGGATCCATAACAACAACAACAACAACAACAACAACAACAACAGGCACACAAGGCTTATGTCCGCCTACTTGATCAGGATAGCGTGCACCCATAACCTTCCCTCGTTGGAGGCACCGGCGAGAGGCACGACAATAGACCCCACTTAGGACCTTCCCATAAAGGTAAGCATGGTTGCACTGGTCAGTTCGATATGGTGGCACCATGAATTAGCCAACAGTTATTCACGTTCAATTTAATCCGGTTAAACTTGAATGCAATATGATGAGCCATGATAAAATAACATGATGCAATTACAATGCATGAGCATGATAACAACATAAGCACGGGTGCAACATAGCTATCCACCATATCAACAATGAATCATCTCCAACTGAGCATGGCATAATGACGAGCATGAATATTACCAGTACAGCACTACTCATAGCATAACATGACCACTAGCATCAACCATAAATATCATGCAAGAACTCATCAATAACATTACCGAGTAAACACTTAACCAACTAATAGCAAAGGAACAATGCATATTAATAGTACTCCGTAACCGATGTTAGTCATGCACTGAAGAACATGACCAACCCAACATGTACTACTATCAAGCATAGCAATATGAAAGTAATACTAGCAAGTAGCTCATGATAACAAAGTGCAAGAGAGCATAGCGTGACGATAATCACCGATCCACAAGCATGACCGAAATAACGACAGCAGTAGCAAAACAAGCATACAGTTATTAAAGATTCAAGTTGAAAGCCAATGCTACTGCATGGCTATCATGCAAATGGTGGTTGTGGCTTGCCTGGGGTTGAAGAATACACCGGGAGAAAGTGCGAGAAGCTCACGGAACGAATCATCGGAAAGCATTCTCTCTCGGAGGGGGCTGATTAGGGGCATGGGCCAAAAGGACATTTTCACAGTGTCAAACCATCATAAAAATGGAACCAACAGAACGGGCTCAACGAAACGAAGATGTGGGCTTTGGAATCACCTCATTTGGAGTTGCGGGCAAAAAGTTATAGCCCGGCGAAGTTCAGGGACCAATCTATAAAAAGACCCTCTACAAACAGGCCCCTGAGCTGAAAAACAGAAAACGTATTTCAGACAATGCACCTTCAGAACACAGAAAGCGCATTTTGGGATAAAGCAGGAGCGGAATACGCTTACATCGCGCGAAAACGTACTTTCTGAAGTACACTTCCACTTAACCACGTGGACAGTGGCGGGGCCGGGTGTAGGGTCGCTGACATGTGACTCCCGCAGGGTGGGACCCATCACTTATCCACGTCGGCACCTGGGGTCAATGCACAGTGGCAGGACTGGCGGCCTGGGGCGCTGCTAGGTGGGGTCCGGGGCGACACGGATCGAGACAGAGGAGGAGCAGGGGAAGCGACGACTGGCTCCGGCTCCCAGCGGCTCCGGCCACCTCCAGCAGGGGCGAAGCCACCAGTGAGCACGGGAGGAGGTGTTGCTCCCGCCTTGAGCAGTAGTAGACGCCGGGGAGGAGCGTGGTCGTGGCACCACGCGGAGGCAAAGGGCGATGGCAGTGACCAACGGGGGAAGACGCGGCCTCGGGGGCTCCGGTGACGAGGGGATGGACAGGGGAGACTCGCCGGAGTGAGGGGATTCCGGTGGTGGTGTCTATGAGGAGAGGGAGGGCTAGGCGAGGCCGGACTTGAGAGGAGACCCGAGGCGGCCATGGCGGCCATTGGGGGTCTCGTGAGCTCTTGGAGCTCAAGGGAGGGGTCGGGGAGGACTGAGGGAGTGAGGCGAGGCTGTTGGTGTGCTCAAACGGCGCGGGGGAGGCCTATATATTGGCGGGCGAGAGGGATGGGCTCGGGTGCCGCCGTGCATGTCCGGCCGAGGCTCAGTGATCACGGGGAGGTGCGGGAACGAGACAAGGGAGGCAACGGACGAGCTACAGAAGTGCATAGGGTAAGAGGGGCCGAGGGCATAGAGGAGAAGCAGCTACGACGCCATTAAAGCTCGGTCGGCCACAGTGCGCCCGTGGGCGCACGGCGACGAGCACTGACGGAGGAGCTGACGGAGGGGGAAATGGCTCCAAGCGGACGGTGATGACGCGGGCTAGCTGTTGGACATGCTCACGAGCGCAAAGACAACGAGAGGGAGAGGGGCCCGAGCAAGAAACCATCTTGGACGCGACCATGGCATTCCAGAGAGGTGGTGACCACGTGAGCTGGCGAGGAGAAAGTGCCAAAGGCTTGCAAACGTTGTCTAGTGCGTAGTTCATCTAGGGGAGCTTACAACTGATGTGGTAAATCAATGAAAAGAGCTCCAGTTGAATGGTAATTAACCTATGAAGTTTAATGCAGTAAACTTGGTCGTGTACTGCTGATCAACAGGGAGGTGATTGGGAGCAATGGAGTTGTCTGATAGGTTTAGGGTAAGAAGGACTTTCAACCTGGTAACTTTGAGAGGATTTGGATCAAGATTTAATGTAGGTGCTTAACAACCACATAAATTGGTCCACAAGCTAGATGTGGATGATGCACTCATATGGTGAGGCCACTTGAGCTGAAATTTGGCAAGGCCTAATGATTTGGTCATAGTAAGATGCTGTAAAAAATTCATACCAATTGGACAAGCCAAAGTGGTACTTGCTTCACAAACATCTTCACTGACCAGAATCTTGCAATAATTCTAGATGAGTATTGGCTTGATGAATTGGTCCCAAATTTTGTGGAGAGAAGTTATTTGGGTAAGAGAACAATCTGGTAATTCATCAGATAAAGTTGAATTTTGGCATGGGTCAATTATTTGGATAGGAAAATATGTCCAACAAGTTTGGGGTCAAATGGGCAAAGATAAATAGCACTTGATTCACAATGTGCCATTTATGGCAGAATAGGAAATGAATTTATTGAGCATGATGAGATATATGGCCAATGAAATATTTTGCCATATTTAAGGAAGATATGAGCGAAACAATTTATGAGAATTATTTGGGGATTTTTGGATGGACAGAAATATGGGTTGCTTCACAACCTAGGGCAGATAGGGTTATTCCTTTAATAGAAAAAGGAATTTTCCCCAGAAAAGAAATTAGGGTGGTCAAGCAGTGGAGTGGCATGATCTTGGCAAGGTTTTGAGGATCATGAGTCACTTGGGAGAGGAAGTGAATGTGATTTCCCAGGTGACAAGGCCATAGAACCACACAAAAAAAGAAAAACAGAGCAAAAACCAATAAATCAAAAGAAAAAGAAAAGGGCCAGAATCCAGGCTGTTACAGAAGAACGAGCAAGAAAAGAAAGCTGGAGAAATGCAAAGGCTGAGCTGTAGTGGATCTGAACTGATGCCATCTACACTCACCAGATTAAACCCTTAGTAGCAAAATAATAAGGCTATATGCATGCTATGCAACAAACAAATGCAGCAACCAAATGCAACAAACAAGGTAGACTCTATACTACTGATTACTACCGGTTTCTACCGCTCGCACTGACTAGGGCGTCCTACAACCAGACATGCTCTGATACCAAACGTTGTGGCACCCCGGCTCAGAGAAACCGGAACGCCCCGTATTCCAGCCCAGAGATCGAGGAGAAGTCTCTAGAATACGGCACTGCTTGACATAGAACAAATCATCTCTTATTACAAGAATAATAATACAAGGGTCTGGTGTTACAAAGAAGCATATCAGCATGGCGACACTACGCCTGTGATACTACACTTGCTCTATGCTAGCAGCGAAACAACTCGTAGCAGCGGAATACTTCTAGCAGCGGAATACTTCTAGCAGCGGAATACTTCTAGCAGCGGAACAACGACGAAAGTGGTGAACTCCACTCCGCAGGGACTCTAGCTGGGACATGATCTAGCTCGCACGCACGGCAACCTCAACAAGCAATCAAGCAATCATGGCATCACATGCAATCTGGCATGACATGCCAGGTCAGTACATTGAATGTACTTGCAAGCTCACAACAACCATAAACATCAAGGCAAGGCAATAACATCGCATTAACAGGTTAATTAATTAACAGCTACCATGATGAAACAACTACTAAGAATGGTATGAAACTGATACAATACTAATAAATCACCATCTCAGATCTCCATAACCATATCTCTCTTGGCTAACCAGCCAAGCAATATACCATCTCGATCACCTCGTGATCAAAACCAAACGGTGATCTTTCCGGCGATCACAACCATGACCAACGCTTGGTCTCAAACGGTAATCTTTCCGGCGATCACTACCATGACCAACACTTGGTCTCAAACGGTGATCCTTCCGGCGATCACCACCATGACCAACACTTGGTCTCAAACGGAGATCCTTCCGGCGATCACCACCATGACCAACACTTGGTCTCCAACATCATCATCAACATCATGCCAATCTGCACTGCTCAACATATCAACATATAAATCACCTATAAGTCATTCCGTCATGTGAGTGTTGATCGAACGGTGTGACCTAGTACGAACCCATGCCCATGACCGAGGACGCGGCTATCGATAGTTTAAATACACTCTGCAGAGGTAGCGCACTTTACCCACACCACGGAATCCATGGCCTCGCACTCCCATTCGGGTGGACCAATAGCGTTCCGACAAAACCGATCTACTGACATGACACTCTCCCGGCCACTCCGACTCACTCCCCACTGGGCTAGTCCTGGGTGGCCCGCGTCTACCAAAGACACCAACGGCCACCGTCGTGGCCAAAACAATAAACCGTCCCAAACGGGGACACGTGCACATAACAACAACAACGGGCACACAAGGTTATGTCTGCTTACCGGGCCAGGGTACCGCACGCCCATAACCTTCCCTCATTGGAGGCACCGGCGAGAGTCATGACAATAGACCGCATTAGGGCCTTCCCATAAAAGGAAAATGTGGTTGCACTGGAAAAAGCCCGGTTCGGTGGCACCTGACCAACCTAATGATGTAATTTATCCCCAAAATATAATAGTAATAACTGATAATCCGATATCATCTATCTACCTATAAACCAAGTCATAGCAATATCCAACAAATAATCCAAAGCTGAATATCGTATCTCCAAAATACTCTGAGGACAGCATAACACTACTATGATGAATCCAAGAATGATAAGACTACTGCACAAATATCAAGAACTAACTATCCAACTATGATCCACATCAAGCATCATCTCCAAGATCATACTCCAAAACATAATATCATCTAGCATCATGATGAAAATAACACTAGCCACTAATAATCCAAAGGCAACATGATATCCAAAGTAACCATCAAAATATAAGTCCTAGAACTCCAAGCAATATCATGGCAATATCAAGATCAAAACAATACTCCGAGAAATGCCATGAACAAATCATACATAGCTAGTGCAATATTTTAATCAAGTTCAAATAAATAAACCATGTCACTGCATTGCAATCATTCAAATGGAGGGTGTGGCTTGCCTGGGGTGGAAGAAATCGCCGAGAAGAAGTGCGAGAGGCTCGCGGAAAGAATCGCCGGAAAACATACTCTCTCGGAGGGGGCTGAATAAGGGCAGGGGCAAAATGGTCATTTTCATAATGACAAAACATGGTGAAAATGATTCCATCAGAACGGGCTCGACGAAACGAAGTGGGCTTTGGAATCACCTGATTTGAAGTTAGGAACAAAAAGATATGATAGTTTTTTTGCCAGGGACCTATTTGTAATAAAATCCTCACAGACAGGCCCTTGACAGAAAAACTGAAAGCGCCTTTCACTAGAATATGCCTTCTATAAGCAGAAAACGTATTCATAGCCGAAATAGAGGCAAAGTGCGCTTTCGAATTAGGAAAATGTATGTTATTCTAAGGAAGCACGAGAATACGCCTTCTAACCTGGAAAACGTATTCTGGTGGGTATGTGACCACTTATCCACGTCAGCGTCGCGTGGGTCAACCCTCAGAGTGGCTGACAAGTGGGTCGGGGCGAGGCGGGGCCCACCCGGCAGGTTCTTCTTCTTCAACCTCCCCTGATCCCACGCGGCTGAGAGCGGTGCCGGCCCCGACGGCGATAGCCGGCGACTCCAGCCACCGTTCGGGCCGTGCCACCTACCGGTGTGATCAGCAGGCCGAGCCGCGCCACCCTGGACCATCCAGACATCCAGGGGAGGTCGGCGTTGAGGAGAACTGCGGCTGTAGCGGACGGGGCTTCGACCAGAATTTGAGGACGAGGTCATGGCAACTCCGGCGACTAACGGAGAGCCGAGGGAGAGACTCTCGTGGCTGGGTGATCTACTAGAGGTGGTGGGAGAGAGAATGGGGCTTTGGGTCAACGGAATCGGGGCGGAGCAGAGGCGGTGGCCATGGTGGCGATGGCGAGGCACGAGAGCTCCTCGAGCTTGTTCCGGTGGTCGGGGGCAGCTAGGAGTGCGTGAGGTCGAGTGGTGAAGAGAAACACGCTCGGGTGGCCTTATATAGGCACGGGGGGTGTGCCAAGCTGTCATCGCCGCGGACGGGTGGCCAGCGCCGCGGACATGTGTGCACGCACCCGAGCTCGCTGGTAGACGACGGGGGAGGAGCAGTGGAGCATCTCACAGGGCAAAGGAGGCCAACGAAGCACAGGGAGGAAGAAGACGGCGAGCTCCGAGCCAAACCGCCATTGTTCGCCCGTGGGTGCGTGGCGGCTTGCGTCGGTGAGGAAGCTGCCAGAAAGGGAGAGGGGTCCAGGGGAACGGCGACGATGCAGGCTAGCTACTGGACACGCTCACGCACGCGAAGACGATGAGAGGGGAAGGGCCTGAGCAAGAAGCCATCCAGGGCGCGGCCAACGGCAGCAGAGCACGCGCACTGTGGTGCCATTGTCATAGTCACCATGTGAACCGGGGCATTCAATGCTCTACAGCACCCAAAACGTTGTCTAGCTGATAGTCCATCCAGGGGAGGTTGCAACTGAGGTGGTAGATCAGTGAAAAGTGGTCTGGTTAAATGGTAATAGTCGCCTGAAGTTTACTGCAGTAAATGTGACCGTGCACTGGTGATCAATAGGGAAGTGCTTAGGCCAAATGGATTTGTCTGAGATGATTAGCTTAAGAAGTACTATGATTATGGAGAGTTTGAGGGGAATGGACCATTAATTAATATGGTTGCTTTGTAATTACCATTATTGGTCCAAAATCAAAATCATGATGGTTCACTCACATAGTGTAACCACTTGAGATGAAATTTTGCAAGGCTTAGTGTTTTGGCCAGATAAAGGTGCTGTAAAATTTTCATACCAATTGGTTTTTACCAAAATGGTACTTCCTTCACAGCTATTCTCTCTGTCCAGAAACTTGCAAAAATTCTAGAGAAATATTGGCTTTAAGGATTGATGCCAAATTTGGTGGAGAGAAGTGATTTGGGTAGGAGAATGCTTTGGTAAATTTTCATACAAAATTAAGCAATATAAAATATACTTGCTTCACAACTTGAAAATATTTTCAGAATCAAAGATTTGATGTTGTGCTCACATAGATCAAGGGATGGAGCTGCAATTTGTAGGAGTGAGATAATATGAGCACAAGAAAAGGCATGCAAAATTTCAACTCATTTGGATAACCCTAGCTAGCACTTCCTTCACAAAGGATTCCCTCAGACGGGAACTTTGAAAAATCATTGAGGAAGTTTGGCTAGGCAAATAAAGTTGACTTTTGGCACAGTGCACTTATATGTACAGTAGAAGATGTCCAAAAAGTTTGGGGTCAAATGAGCATAGATAAATAGCACTTGCTTCACAATGTGCCATTTAGGACAGAATAGGAAATGAATTTATTGAGCATGATGAGAAATATGTCCAATGAAATATTTTTCCATATTTGAGGAATATATGACCCAAACAATTTATAAGAATTATTTGGGGATTTTTGGATGGACAGAAATATAGGTTGCTTCACAACCTAGGGCAGATAGGGTTATTCCTTTAATAGAAAAAGGATATTCCCTAGAAAAGATTTTAGGGTTTGGTCAAAAAGTGAAGTGACATGATCTTGGCAAGTTTTTGAGAATGATGAGCCACTTTGGAGGGGAAATGGGGATGATTTCCCAGGTGGCAAGGTCACAGAAGCACTCCAAAAAGAAAAACAGAGCAAAAACCAAATAAATCAAAATAAAAAGAAAAGGACCAAAATCCAGGCTGTTACAATTGACCCCCTCTCGATGAGAGGATCGTTGGTGATGATGATGGCCCCAATTTCCCCCTCTGGGAGGGGATTTCCCCCGACAGAATAGCTCCACCAGAGCCCTAGATTGCTTCTGCCCAAGTTCCGCCTCAAGACGGCGACGCTTCTTCCCAAAAGGTTCCTTATCATTTTTTCCAAGTCAAAAGCCTCCATATAGCAGAAGATGGGCACCTGAGACTTACCAGGGGGCCCACAAGCCCTGGGTAGGGCGCGGCCCCCTTGCTTGTGGCCTCCTGGTGGGTCCCCTCTGATATTTTCTTCGCCCAATATTTTTTATATATTCCAAAATAATTCTCCATAAATTTTTAGGACTTTTGGAGTTGTGCACAATAGGCCTCTCAGATTTGCTCCTTTCCGGTCCAGAATTTGAGCTGTCGGCATTGTCCCTCTTCATGTAAACCTTGTAAAATAAGAGAGCAAAGGCATAAGTATTGTACTCCCTCCGTTCCAGAATATAAGGTGTATTGGTTTCTGCACAAGTCAACCATTTGAATGTTTGACCAAGATCATATAGTAAAATAATAACATCTATAATACCTAATCGATAAAATATGAAACTACTTTTCATGACGGATCTAGTGACATACATTTCGTGTTCTTGATATTGATATATTTTTCTAAAAACTTGGTCAAACATGCACTCATTTGACTTTTGAAAAAACAAATACACCTTATATAAAGGAACAGAGGGAGTACCATAATGTGTAATAACAACCCATAATGCAATAAATATCAATATAAAAGCATGATACAAAATGGACGTATCAAGGCGTATGCCATTTGGTTTATGCAATGAACTTGCCACCTTTCAAAGATGCATGACTACTATATTTTTTGTTTTCTGTGAGAATTTTTTTGAAGTCTTCATGGATGATTTTTCCAATTACGGAACCTCTTTTGATGATTGTTTGAGCAATCTTGATAAAGTTTTGCAGAGATGTGAGGAAACTAGTCTTGTCTTGAACAGGGATAGGTGCCACTTCATGGTAAATGAAGATATAGTTCTTGGTCATAAGATTTCGAAAAAAGGCATTGAAGTAGGTAATGTTAAAGTTGACGCTATTGAGAAAATGCCATGTCCTAAAGATATCAAGGGTATAAGAAGTTTTCTTGGTCATGTTGGTTTCTATAGAAGGTTCATTAAGGAAATTTCTAAAATTTCTAGGCCTCTTACTAATCTCTTGCAAAAAAGTTGTTCCATTTGTTTTTGATGATGATTATGTAGAAGCCTTTGAAATACGTAAGAAAGCTCTGATCACTGCTCCTATCGTTCAACCACCTGATTAGAATTTACCCTTTGAAATTATGTGTCATGCTAGTTATTATGTTATTGGTGTTGTTCTTGGTCAAAGGGTTGATAAGAAATTGAATGTCATTCATTATGCTAGTAAGACCTTGGACAGTGCTCAGAAAAATTATGCTACAACTGAAAAAGAGTTGCTAGCAATCGTGTTTCATGTGATAAGTTTAGACCTTACATTGTTGATTCTAAAGTTACTATTCACACCAACCATGATGCTATTAAATATATTATGGATAAGAAAGATGCTAAGACAAGGTTGATTAGGTGGGTGCTTTCATTACAAGAGTTTGATCTGCATATTGTTGATAGAAAGGGAGCTCATAATCCTATAGCAGATAATTTTTCTAGGATGGAAAATATTCTTGATGACCCAATACCTGTTAATGATAGTTTCTTGATGAGAAATTAGTTGTTATTAATGCTTCTTATTCTTGTGATATCCTTTGGTATGCTTATTATGCTAATTACATTGTTGCAAAATATATACCACGTAGCTATACCTATCAACAAAAGAAAAAATTCTTCTTTGACTTGAGACATTACTTTTGGGATGACCCACATTTATATAAAGGAGTAGATGGTATTGTTAGATGTTGTATACCTGAGCATGAACAGGAACAAATCTTGAGGAAGTGTCACCATGCGAGAGACAACTGTGCATAAGGTACTCTAGTATGGTTTCTATTGGCCTACTCTCTTCAAAGATGCACATAAATTTATCCTTTCTTGTGATGAATGTCAAAGAGTTGTAAATATTAGTAGACATCAGGAAATGCCTTTAATTATTCACTTTTTATTGAACCATTTGATGTTTGGGGTTTTGATTATATAGGACATTTTCCTCCCTCGCGTGGGTACACTCATATTTTAGTTGTTGTTGATTAGGTTACTAAGTGGGTTGAAGCTATTCCAACTAATAGCGTTGATCACAAGACTTCTATTAAAATGCTTAACGAGCTTATTTTCTGAGGTTTGGAGTCGTTAGATATTTAATGATTGATGGTGGTTCACATTTTATTCATGGCGCTTTCAAGAAATTCTTATCTAAATATGAAGTAAACCATAGAGTATCATCACCTTATCATCCTCAATCTAGTGGGAAAGTTGAATTGAGTAATAGATAAATAAAATTGATTCTGCAAAAGACTGTTAATAAGTCTAGAAATAATTGGTCTATGAAACTTGATGATGCATTCTGGGCATACATGACTGCTTATAAAAACCCTATGACTATGTCCCCTTTTTATGGAAAAGCTTGTCGTTAACCTCTTTGAGTTAGAACATAAAGCTAATTGGGCCATTAAAGAATTTAATAATGATTTTAAGCTTGCTGGTGAAAAGTGGTTATTTGATATGAGTTCTCTAGATGAGTGGACAATGCAAGCTTATGAAAATTCCGAGTTGTTCACATAGAAATTTAAGAGATGGCATTATAAAAGAATTTAGAAACAAGAATTTAATATTGGTGACAAAGTTCTTTTGTACAAGTCTCATTTCAGGCATTTTGCAGGAAAACTTCTCTCCAAATGGGAAGGACCCTATATCATCGAGGAAGTTTACCGTTCTGGAGCTATCAAGATCAATAGCGCCGAAGGAAACAAACCGAAGGTGGTTAATGGGAAAAGACTTAAAATGTTATATTGCAGGTATCCCCGTTACCATTGATTCATATGTTATACAAGTAATTATACCAGAGGACTACATAAAAGAGACCTTTCGGAGGACTCCAAAATTCTAAATAAGGAATATGTACATGATACGGTAAGTAAACCGACTCCAAAAATTCCAAAATACTATCTAGCAGTTTTGGAATAAATAACAAAATAAGAAACAACCAACGGAGTCCATGAGGGAATCACAAGCCAAGGGCACACCCTACCCCCTAGGAACACCTGGGTGGCTTGTGTCCCCCTCATGCACTTTCCCGACTTTGTTTTCTTTAGATAAAAATTCATTATATATTCTCCTCGATGCTTCAACCTCTGTATCGCAAGTTTTCTTCATGTTTTCGTTTTGAGCTATTTTCTGGCAGGGTTTCGAGCTCCAGTTCATCATGTCTTTTTCTTCATCTAACTATGTGGGAGATTATGCTTGGTTGCTAAAGGTAGAGCTGGAGAGGGAGCTGATGGAAGGCATCACAATGGATTAAGGATCAGGAGATTCAATGGAAGCTCATGCTCCATCATCCGAGCGTGGGACCTTTGCTGGCATCTCCACCACCCGAAATACATGCTAGGCCTTGAAGTAGCAAGAATTCACACGGTTCCAAAGGTATCAGAGGGCCCCAATCCTACGAGGCCCTCAGGAAAACTACATGGAAACAACTGTCACAACTTGATTCACAAGTATGGAGTTGAGAATACTTCTCGTATGCATATACCCACCAATTGGGACATCTCTCATCCAAGTGAAAGTGATGTAGGGAAAAGTTTGTGGTGGCCTGAAAACAAGGATATAATGATTGAAGCAAAGAATAATGCTGCTATGATTCAACACTTGCTTCATGAGATTTAAGGCCTAAAGGAGATTTTGCTGAACTCCAAAAATGAGGACAAGCCAACCACTTCATCACCACCATCACCGAAGAAGGAAACTTGAGTATTTGGGTATGGGAACCACTCTTGGATTGTTCCAAGCTTGGGGGAGGTGCCCCGGTATCGTATCATCGTCACCTTTTTATCATTACTATCTATCTCAGTTCAATCTTCAATTATTTCATGATTTAGAAAAAAATATTAGTATGAAGTAGTTTTGAGTGTTTGTGTTCGTGCGAGTGCTATCTATGTAACTATGTGTGCAGGGACGGAGCTGGCATGTAGGCATTGGGGTCAATTAACCCCAATGAAATTACTAAAGCCTTCATTAACTTAGTACTAATCATTGTTGATTTATAGAAGATGACCCCATTGTCATGGATATGACCCCATCAAGATTTTTTTCTAGCTTTATCCCTGCGTGTGTGAGAGTTTATATAATAAAGAGTAGTATGAATATATTTTCCTTTATTTCTTTGCTTCAATCTTAGCAAAATAAATTTCATATGCTTATCCCATGGGATGTATTTACTTCACATAAAGCGGTATAGGTGATAAAAATTGTTGGAAGTTAACAAGTATAGCATTGGTCATTCAAACAATTCATGAAAGAATAAATAAGGGAGAGAGATTTCACATGCAAATGCACTATCTTGGACATATTTTATGATTGTGAACACCCATTAATTATTTCCAAACTTGATCAAATAGTTGATACTGAACAAGGAAGACAATGTAATGAGTTATGTTTATGTATATTTGCATAGAAGTTATATTGTCATGGATCATCCAACATGCAAGGTTTGCTTATAATATTTTACTAGCCAAAAATTCCGCACTAGGTAGAGATACTATACTTGTGCATCCAAATACCCTTACACCCAGTTTCTTGCAATGAGAGTCCACCACATCTACCTATGGATTGAACAAGATCCTTCAAGTAAGTTATCATCGGTCACTGGTGCGCGTCGGTCCTAAGCAAACGGTTTAAAACCCCTTTCCGCGATGGCATTTGGAACCGTCGCCAAGTGAGTGTGGGCGATAGGGGGGTCCTTCCCACACGACCCAAAAACCGTCGGGGCCAGGGCCCCTACAGTACTCCTACTCGTTTCTGCTTGCATTGCCATCGCAGTCGGTATTCTATGGTGCTGCGTTTACGATTCACGGCCCATCACAAATGGTTCACTATTATAGAACGTGTATGATGCGTGGTCGATCACAAACGGTTCACTGTTAAAAAGATTAGCTAATCGTTGTATGAGTGTCAGACAGGATTATGAAACTTCTGACCGTCGTAACTTCGTCGTACACGACAACTATCGCACACGCTATTCTGTGGTGCAACGTTCATGATGCATACTTCATCAAAAACCGTTCATGGTTGTGAATCATGTACGATAAGGCAACTAACACAAACATTTAGTTTGCCCGCACCGTTTGTGATGTTGTCTGACATCGCACACGCTTTGCAAACGGCAACTGTGTGCATGCTTGCACATGTTTCCTGTCTGTGAACCATCTCTGATTATGGTGCATATCGCAAACGTTTGTGTTTTACCACCGTGTGTGCCGTAACAACCTGGAGAGCGTAATTTCATCATAATTTAATTGCTGCTTTTCCAAATTGTATCGGATTTGGATTTGAATTTGAATGTATGCTACAGCTTTATTCATATCCATTAGGTTCAAACAACCAATGCATTATTCGATTCATATGTACATATGTTCAAGAATTACATAAGAACCAAATAAAGAATGATGAAGCACAGTTGTATACTTGTACTATTAAAGACGGTAAAGAAAGAGGCAAAATATATTCTGGTTGCTGAACAAGGTGAAGCGGAATGCCAATATTGTGCCCTCCTCCATGCAGAAGGCACACATGACTCTAGTCCAACCCCTTGTGATGGCCGACCGCCCATCCTTCACGGTCTTCATGAAAACATCTAGATAATCATCGTGTTTTGGTCGAAATACTTTAACCTTTGCATGCCCACCAATCATGTAGTTTGAGAGGTAATCTTGAGTAAACTTCTTTAGCAACCACTGCAAAGGAAAAAGATTCAGACATTGTCATCTAACACAACTCATTATGGGCAGTAAAAAGAAGGCTGCAGAGTTCTTACTTACCATCCTGCAGTTCGTTGTTGTCTTGGATAAAGTGTAAACAAATAGTTTAATTGCCATCTTTGGACCCATTTTACTAACAATCTTTATTAGCTTCCTCACTTGATGCTGGTTCATCGATATCTCATTGTCCCATACGCAGAAAGGGTCGAAACACGAATCTTTACCAATGATATATGTACCTAAAAGCACCAAGTTAATATTAGAAGCTAAACAGCAATTGCACAATGATGTAGTACAACACTCTTTTATAATATGTCTAGATACATCTGTATGCGGTAGTCCATTTGAAATCTCTAAAAACACAAATATTTAGGAACGGAGGGAGTATCTTATAACATCCAATATACTCACATATTAGATGAATTAACATCTTATATTACGGGCCGGAAGGAGTTTCATTCATTCTTACAAATTATCTGTTGTTGTATCCACGGGTTACAGTTACTTTGAGCTAGTTTGGGCTCAAATAGCCCTAAAGTATATCTAAACAAGAGGACTAGTTTGAGCTAGTTTCATCTATAACCCACCCAAAAAAACTAGTATCCAACCCAAGAGGTGCTAATTGGAGCTAGTTCTCCTAGTGCATTTATTGTCAATCTAACCCTACCATCCAAACAACTCTTTGGATGGAGTTAGTTCAGGGTTAGTAATGAGCTAGAAACTAACTCTAACCTCTAGCTAAGTTGAGTATCCAAAACAGGTATGTGTTGTTGTTGTTGTTGCTGCTTCTCTTCTACGTATATCTAGACATCATTATAACATTAATGTAACACTCTTCCTTGTTGCTATGTAGCCTAGGATTGCATATTTAGACATTAAGTACAGTGCATGTTGCTATGTAGCCTCAGATATATTACATATGGCCCTAGTTAACCTAAGGAAAAATGGGTTGCAGATATATTCAGTTAAAAGTCTGATTCACTGATTAGTCCCTTATCAGCCGCTGGCTTATATGGTACCAGCTACCGATATCCTGAACAGTGAGCAGATATAAGCCATGGGATGAAACTAACCTCGATGGAAAACAGTAGTCGTTCCCAAAATTTTCCTGTGTAGGTACATCAAGAAGCATGTTAAGCACAACAGGCTAAACATCAACCAAAATTACACATGGCAGACAAAATAATCTCCAAAAGATAGCTTCAGTGTGCAGGTTTAAGCATGCTAGTAAAGCAAAACAAGTGGAAAGGTGTGCTAACTGCAATAGGCCAAACATTTAACAGCAAGCAAAGATGGTCATTCAAACTGGTATTGTGTCGGTCTAAGTACACTGGTTATGGTTAAATAAAAATGGAAAGGCATGTTAACTACAAGATGTAGCAACCAAATGTAGTCATTCATAGTGGTATTGTTGAAATTGGTACTGATGAAATCGAACTGCACAGTTCATACTTGCACATATAGAACATCATGTTGTGAATAACTGGAATAAACAAGGCATACTACGAACAACCAAAGATAGCATTTGAAACTGAACATATGCTAACTACAAACAACTGAACAATCAAAAAACTTTAAAAGAGGCATATGCTAGCTATAATAGGCTTAACAGCAAGCAAATATATGCATTCCTATCGGTATGTTTAAAACTAGATTGATGAAATGTACTACACAGTAAATAATTGCACATATAGAGCATCACATTGTGAACAACTGAAATAAACAAGGCATACTGCAAACAACCAGATATAGCAATTAAAAATGGACATATTCTCACTACACTACAAAAGGGACCCGACAAAACAAATCATGGGTTTCCCCTGTGAAGAGGCACGGCAAAACAAATCATGGGTTTCCTCACTTGTCACGGATGGGCTCGTTCCCGTGGGAAGAGCACGAACCCTGGATACGCTCCATGTTGTCGTAGATGGGCTCCTTCCCCTTGGAAGAGCATGGCCGTAGGGTGCCCTCCCCGATGTCGTAGACGGGCGCTTTCCCCTAGGAAGAGCAGATGGGCTCTTTCCCCTTGGAAGAGCCAGAGAGCGTGCCCTCCTCGTGGTCGCCGTCGATGAGGTCTGACTTGGAAGTTGTGGATCCCAAGCCAGCGTCGCAGAATGTGCCCTTCAGAAATGACAAAAGGGGCTCGATGGTGATGTAGAATGGAAAATTGTTGACAAGGAGCCAGAGGAGATCAGCGGCGGGGCCATGGATGAGATCGACGGCGGTTGAACCCGAGGGGTTGGGGTGGGCCACTTAACCTGTGACACAGCCCGCCTTAGGGTGTCCCTGTCGATGACATCGATGTCGTAGCTGGCGGACAAGACATGCCTGCATACTCTAGCCCACTGCTTGAGTGCCTGCCGCCAGTAATGGTCGTCAGCTTCCTCGGCAACGTCGGGCGAAGAGACGGCTATACAACTCTTTTGGGCTAGTCGCTCCTCGAGCTCCACGGGAAGCGTAGCCGGGCTTAGGCTGTGACGCTCTGGAGTGGGGGATGGGGATGGGGATCTGTGGGAAAGGGGGCGTTTGGCAGGCATCATCTAAGAAACTCAGGGCGGCCTGGGTATGGAGATCGGTGGGTAAGCTGCATGGGCAAACCGACAGATGTTGACAATGTAGGCCTTGCGGCGGCGGGGGGGGGGGGGGCTTTGCTAGGGTTTCGAGCGAGGGAGGGTGTGTGTGTGTGTGTGGAGGGGGCGCGGGGTGTTTGAGGAAATGACGCGGGTACTGAATATTTTACTACGTGGGAGTCAAAGGCTGGAGTGAAATGTCGGGCTATTGAAAATTTTGATGATAGTGCATCACACACGGTCCGGAGATAACAACCGTGTGTTATGAAACAGAAAAACCCTCTAGGTGGGCAGATATTTTTCAGAGGAGGAGCCTCGTGGAGCCCAATGTACTGTGCATATGTGTGTGTGACAGGTGCACCAGCGTGGCAGACGGTTAGTTTGAGTGAACCGTGTCTGTTGTGTCATCCGACTTGTCTAATGTTCATAAATTTGGCGAAAAATGACGCGGGAGAGGGTCAGAACACGAACACACTTGCATGTGGACCAAATTTATGTATCAAAAGGGTGATTTGATTTTCAAATACCAAATGCAACTTCGATGTGTCACCTCTCTCACAAAGTGCACGGTATTGCTTGCCCCCACCTCCCCCCTCGTGTTGGCATGAAGGGAATCCTCGGCTATGAATGCATGCCCCCTCACCCTTAACCGAGGTTCACCTATCAAAGTGTGAAGTAGCTAGCAGCCCCCCTCCCTCGTGTCAGCACGAAGGGAATCCTAAGCTATGAATGCATGCCCCCCCAACCGAGGTTCACCGTAGCAAACTGTGAAGTAGCTAGCAGCCCCCCCCCTCCCTCGTGCCGGCATGAAGGGAATCCTAAGCTATGAATGCATGCCCCCAACCGAGGTTCACCTAGCAAAGTGCGAAGTAGAGTTAGCAGCCCCCCTCCCTCGTGTCGGCACGAAGGGATTCCTAAGCTATGAATGCATGCCCCCCCCCCCAACCGAGGTTCACCTAGCAAAGTGCGAAGTAGCTAGCAGCCCCCCTCATGTCGGCACGAAGGGAATCCGAATTAAGCTATGAATGCATGCCCCCTCAACCGAGGTTCACCTAGCAAAGTGTGATGTAGCAACCCCCCCCCCCCACACACACACACACTTTCAGTCGACAGGCCAGAGAGGCATATATCTCACCGAGATGGATCGTAAAACGGACCAAGAATAACCCACCTTGGTCGTACAACCTCTCTCTTGTTGTTGTTTAAAGTGATGGCCGTCCATGTGACCCCGGAGATGGGCTAGCTCGCCAATAATCACGCAAGTAGCTAGTCCCCAAAGACAACCACTGCATGCAAGTGGCCCAAACATATGTATGGAGAGGTGTGTTTTTGAGTAACAATGGAACAACTTTGATGTGGCACCATGATTTTGAACTCGAAATCCACCGAGTGAGGGTTAGGTTGACGATGCATATGTATGTTACACCACACTTCAAGCCAACGACGGGGATTCATATATGCATGCGTGCGTGCATAGTATATGCGCTCAAACTTAATTAGCTCTGAATCTCACCATGACCTATACTATGATAACACGAACCAAATGAGGAATCTGCCATGGTAACCTATCTTGTTGTTGGTCAACGTGATCATGGATGTCCACGTGGGCCCACGAATATATAGGCTTGTCGCCGATAACCACGCGAGGGAGTGTATCGTTCGAAGGCAACCACTACATGCATATGTATGGAGGTGATGCATGCATGCATGTTTGAATACACAACATTGATCTAGCGTGTGTGTCAAAAATCGTACACTAGCTCCCCACACAGAGCAAGGTCGATTCATGATGGTATCGTTGTACTAGCCACTTCGACTCGATGGGAGGGATTCATGCGTACACATGCATGTGCGTGTTCTCAAAGTGTATCATGCATGTCATCCCAAAGCAAAAATAATAATCCCCTCTTAAGTCAAATTAACATCTCTTGTTGTCACGCAAAAAGAAGTGATGGACCAAGCGGGCCCATGGATGGAAAGCATCGATACCGCTGATAACCGCTTAAATGGGTGCGAGAGGACAACCACCACCGCTTTGCATGTGGGCCAAACATATATATGTTGAATACCAAAAATGCACAACTTTGATGTGCCACATGCCTCAAAAACCGTAAAGCATGCCCCCACACAGAGCGAGGTTCATATCAAGTGTACTACATATGATGGTCCCCTTCCCCCCTCTTCACCACATACTATATGCTCCTGTCGTAATATATGTACAACCCAAAAGAATCCTCATCTATGGTGAAATTAATTAACCTCTCCCGATGTAGGTCAAGGTGATGCATGCATGCATCGACGATGGCCTCATGGGCCCACAGATGGAAGCGTCACACGTGAGTGTCATAGCTAGGATATAAATGCATGTGGCCCAAAAAGGTATTGTGTGATGTTTGAATAACCAATTTCACAATTTTGATGTGGCACGTGCCTCGGTAACCAAAAAGTCCCGACACTGAGTGAGGTGTACTTGTTCACGGACGCATATGTATAGTATATATGATAGTCCCCTCCCACCTCTTCGACGTGTACTATATACCACCATAACACAAACAAAAAAGATTCTACCTTGCTAGTCAAATTAACCTCAGTGCTGGCTGTTCGTCAAAGTGATGAACGACGACCTCGCGAGCCCACAGAAAGTGTCACACGCGAGTATCGACTGTCGTGTAGGACAACCATCGACTGCATGTGGCAAAACATTTATTTATGAAAGGGTTGTCTAATGTTTTAAATAACGATTTCACGACTCTGATGTGGCACCAGCCTGCCTAACAAAACGGCCAACCCACACGGTGGCTCACAACTCGTAGTGTACTGCGAGCCACCCGCCACCCCCAGATGCACCCCCCCCCCCCACACACACACACACCATGAATCCATCGCAACTGCGATGCATGTTAAATTAATTATCCCGCGGTGAACATACATGTTACCAAAGGAGGGACGTTTTAATTTCAAAAAAATCACAGAGATCATTAAGACGTTTTAGTACATTGATTGATTGATTTTCTATGGGTATAATGTGCCAAAATCAAATTTGAGCTACATGCACACGTGACAGTGCACCTAAATGGATTGCAGAAACACATGTGTCTCACTGGGTGCATGTTTACTCCCCGTGCAACAAATTTCAAATATTGAGAATCTTGATTTTTAAATTCTAGTACATCCAAAACTTGTTTGAAGTTCATGAAACTTATAGTGTTGTCATATGGACACCAATACAAAGTGGCATTGTACTTTTTTTGTCAAATTTGATACCAGTTTTGATGTAATCTTTATTTAATTACAGACGGGACATTATTAATAATTGGGAACCAATATCCCAAATGGATTATTTATTTGAACCGTGAGCGTTAGACCAACAATGAATAAGTGCCATGCTTCGGTTAAGCAATAAAGCGGCAGCATTAATCATCCAAATAGAAAAACAATATACGTGTCGCTGCGCGACCCGTGTGGCATGCGAGCAGGCGTGAGTTGACGGGACGCATGCGAGCAGTCCGCCGCGCAGGCAGACAGGGAGGCGTGCGTGCAGGTGTGTGAATTGACGGAGGCGTGCTTGCTGCGTAGTGTCATCGGGAGGCGTGCGAGTAGCTGTGTGAAACTTTGGTAGGCATGCCAGCAGTCCGGTGCGTAGGCTCACCGGGAGGCGAGCCATCGGTTTGACTGCCGCCCGCCTCTCTCCCACAACTCCCACTACTCCATATTAATGGTGCGCCCTCCCCCCATCCTCGCTACGCACACACAATCCTCTCTCTCCGCTTGCATCCTCGACGCCGCTCTCAGTCCTCAAAGCCATCAGTGTATGGGGATGTCGCCGAAGCGCCCCATCGGAGGGAGTGGCGATGCTGGAGCTGCTAAAGCACCGGAGCACTGCGTGGAGATGGAGACAGAGGTTTCCGTCACCGCCGGCGAGTTATCGCTGCACCCTTACATCGTCGACGGCGTCGAGCTTCCATAGCCAGAGGCGGAGTTCCACACCGACTCTGATGACCACTCCGGCGACGACGGATAGCTGGTTAGTCATCTATACGCATTTATGTGTCAAATAGATCATAGGGTTTCTCTGGTTACTCCTGCCTCCCCTTTTTGGAATAGAAATCATGTAGTTATGTTCTCCCAATCCATGAAATCTGAGTAAGTTTCGTTAGATCCGTGTAGTGTATTGATTGTTGGAATGGACAGGTCATAAGTGATTAGTTGTTTCATCTGTACAAATGATTTCTGCTAGTAATCCGACTAGGGTTAGTGTTCGTGCTAATAATTCCTAGCCAGGACTTGACAATTGATTTTGAATGACCTACCTATGTTTGTGCCATTATTTTCTTCAAGATTATTCTGTACATAAACGACTGTGCTTAAAAATCAAACCATAATCTCTGGATATGTATAAATAAATAGCCATAAATTCCTAATCCTACTTCACGGCATGTAATCAGTGATTTGATGCCAAATTTGTTTTACTATTTGTATAGGTGTTGTCTGACAATGTGGACAGCGAGGATGAAGATGCCCAGAGGAGGTACAAAAGGCGAATCCTGAGGGAGATTTATGCGGGAATCCATAACAGGCGTATTAGGACCTGGAACGACGGCTATGGATGCCCATTTTGCCACCACAAGATTCATGACACGTATCTAAGTGTTCTGGCGCATGCAAGAGGATGGGTCGTTGGCTCCTTCAAGCAGAAGTATTCTCGTAGGGTGGCACATGACGCGTACGCCGAGTACCTGGAGAAGCTTCAGGATTGTGCCGGCCGCATGTAAGATGAGATGTGGGATGGATCGAACTATGTATGCTTGAGTATGCTTAATGATGGTTGAATTATGTACTTATGGTTACACTATGCTTATGTACGTCTACGCTTATTATCTATGTCTGAGTATGTTAAATATTTCGCCAAATTTTGGTAAAAATTACAATGGGGGACCAATAAACTAGGACGGAGGTAGTACGTCAATCACACACGGTTCCCAAAACTGGAACCATGTGCAATGACTTTCATTTTGCCTACTACGTCAATCACACACAGTTAGCTCTAGCAAACCGTCGCCCCCAAAATTCTTTGTGGGACAGAAAACCCTCACCACCCAATTCAAAAAAGAAAAAAGAAAATCCTCACCATCCCCACGTCACAAAAACCCTCACCCCACCCGCCACCCCCTCGGCCCCTCCGATATGTTCCCCATTCACACCTGCACAAGATCCTCCGCGTCTATGCCATGGCAGCACCTATCGCGGCGGTAAACACTTAGCTCGACGCCTGCAGCCGCCGCCAGGCTGCTGGCAAAGCCCGTCGCATTTCGCCCCTTCCGCTTGCCGCCGCCTATCGCCATCGACTTTCTCAATGCTGCTCGCGGTCGACCCAGCTCCGCTCGGTTGGGGAATCTGCCGTACTGAGGGTTCTTTCTCATGGACGACAAGGTAACTAATTTAACGAGATATTATCTCATCTCTTATCATAGTTCATCTGCCTCCTTTAATCACCCGGCGGAAATCGCCGTGAATCCATTTTTATTCGAGCTGATTTGAGGGTTTTCTTTCATTCATAGAATGTACAGTGCGGTGACACTTCAGGACTTGGCGACCGCCGCCAGAGATTCCATCTCATCGTACCAAATAACTTGAGGACGCGCACGGTATGTCCAATCTCACCCTAAATCGATTGGCATGGCCTACTTCCCTGAACATATTCTAAATATTGCTACATTTGGATAAAAGATGTTGCATGCACCATATACGTCAAAGGGGACTTTCCCCTCTTCTTTCTATAGGCAAATTAATGGTGTATTGTTCTTTCGATTACTCTCATATTTCCATGACATCATGTTTAGCCTATCTGTTTAATTATAGACTTTTCTCATTCGATTTCAACTGTTGTACAGTTTTTCAATTTGGGCCCATATTTGCATGTTACCATATTTTCTTTAACAATCCTACCATTTTCTATAGGACATCCCTCACTATCGGTGTCAAAACTAGCGAATCTCGGGTAGGGGGTCCCGAACTGTGCGTCTAGGCGGATGGTAACAGGAGGCAGGGGACACGAAGTTTTACCCAGGTTCGGGCCCTCTTGATGGAGGTAAAACCCTACGTCCTGCTTGATTAATATTGATGATATGGGTAGTACAAGAGTAGACCTACCACGAGATCAGAGAGGCTAAACCCTAGAAGCTAGCCTATGGTATGATTGTATGTTGTCTTACGGACTAAAACCCTCCGGTTTATATAGACACTGGAGAGGGCTAGGGTTACACAAGGTCGGTTACAAAGGAGGAGATATGCATATCCGCATTGCCTAGCTTGCTTTCCACGCCAAGTAGAGTCCCATCCGGACACGAGACGAAGTCTTCAATCTTGTATCTTCATAGTCTAACAGTCCGACCAAAGAATATAGTCCGGCTGTCCGGAGACCCCCTAATCCAGGACTCCCTCAGTAGCCCCTGAACCAAGCTTCAATGACAATGACTCCGGTGCGCAGTATTGTCTTTGGCATTGCAAGGCGGGTTCCTCCTCCGAATACATCACGGAAGAATTTGAATACAAGGATAGTGTCCAACCCTGCAAAATAAGTTTCCACATACCACCGTAGAGAGAATAACATTTCCACAAATCTAATCTGCTGACACGTTTTGGCAACACGATATTATGCCATGGCCCGGTAATTATTCGAACCGTTTTTCTTCAACCAGCTCCACACATAACGCGAGGCAGTTTTTTGACACGTCTTGTCAAAGCAGAGATCGTGTTCCCCTAATTACGGGATTCTCATCAATACGGTCGTGGGTAACCCAATCGTATCTAGGCCTCCTAGATTATAGGCAAGTCCCAAATGGCTACGAAGAGGACGCGTGATATTCACCCTCTTTATAAAGGGACAAGGCTTTTACTCTTTCCCTCCCGTGCTCAATCGAATCCTTCCCCCGCCTCGAGTTATAACACCCAAAGCCCAGGTCAGGTGCTCCGGACCTTCAATCATGCCCGGATCTAGCCTTCAAGGCCGGTAGATGCCCTCCTCTGTTACAGAAGAAGATATCAAGAAGTTGAGGGAGGCCAGATACCTGACCGCCGAGGTTTCACATCGGCTGCCTTCCCGAGGGCAGGTCGTCCCTACTCCTGAACCCAACGAAGACGTCGTGTTCATATCCCACTTCCTCCGAGGTCTAGGCCTCACTCTGGATCCCTTCGTTAGGGGGCTGATGTTTTATTACGGGCTAGATTTCCATGATCTAGCCCCGGACTCCTTTCTCCGCGTCTCATCATTTATTGTTGTATGTGAGGCTTTCCTCTGCATTACGCCTCACTTCGGCCTATGGCTCAAGACCTTTGACGTGAAGCCAAAGATGGTCAAGGGGCAGCACGTAGCGTGTGGAGGCGCATTAATAAGCAGGATCGCCGGAGCTCCATGGCCAAAGGGTTCTATTCTAGAGGTGTCCGGATTATGGCAATGGGAGTGGTTTTACATCACCGCTCCCAGAAGTGCCAAGTGGGCGGCTGCCCCTACTTTCCGCTCAAGCCCTCCACCACAACTGATGTCATGGATTAGCAGAGGGCTGAGTTGGGGTCCCGCCAAGGACGTGCCTATACTACAAAGCCACATTCAAAATCTCTTCGAAGGAGATTTCAGTTTGATTATGGTAATGCAAGTCATGCTGGTTCGACGAATCCAGCCATGCAAACATCAGCCTCTTCGCATGTGGGAGTTCAACCCAGAAGGACCGCACGCTATTCAGAATTTCCTCGGCCTGACACACGAGGAGATGTATAGATCATTCTTCGGACCCCATATAGAGTGTCCGGATACTACCAAGGACGTGGGCCTGAGCAGCAACCGCACCACCGACCAAGTAAGTTATCCTCTAGCCGAACACATCGTCTTTCATTTATCATGACATTATTCTGAGAAATCTCTCTTTGACCAGGACTGGATAACAAAGGCAAAGATGATTCGGTGTTCGGCCTCCCTTCCTGAGGGTTTGGAAAATCCGGTACTGGAAAAGATGCTCGAGCTAGCACCTTGCCCGGAGCCCTCAAAGGAAGACAAAGGGGGGAATAATGAGGGCGAAAGCGGGCCTCCACCACCACCTATTCCGACCGAGGGAACGAGCGCCTCCGTGAGGGAGGATAACCGAGGGGAGGAATCTGACATTCTCTCACCCCGGGGAAGGAAGAGGACTACCTCTGAAGATCCGGAAACCAAGGTTTCCAAGCGGGAGAAGAAATCTCCACCAGAGGGTCCTACCTTGGAGGGTGCTCTTGCCGCACAAAGTCCACGCGGGGATCAGCCCTCTAACAAGCTGTAAGTAATTAAAAAGTACTTTAATAGTGAAGATATATTACCTTACCTCTGAGGAAAATAAATGAAGTATTTATCTTGCAGTTCGGATCTTAGCCCTTCTCAGCAGAGCTCGTCTTCGGGGGATCTTCTTCCGGATATGATGGAGAGCGAAACGCCTCCCCCGGAATCCTCCGCTCAAGAAGCGGGCGACCTTGAAGTGTCGTCACGGAGGGCCTCTCCGGATCCAGTGAGGCCAGAAGATAATCCTATAGTCACCCGAAGTCCCCAGCGTCCGGCTCTCGAAGAGAGCAAACAGAAGAGTCCGACACTGTCTGGTATGCGGTCGGACATACTGAGAGAGCTATTGGAGCGAGCGGACATCTTAGAAGAACACCGTACATTGATGGGTACGGTGATGGAAAGGATTTCATCCGCCGATAGCGGGTCGCATGATGCCTTTATGAGTCTACTTACGGGCTTTGAGGTACGTAAAATGATGTACATTTGTGATGGTACCGCACATTTTTAGGTGTGCCCTGTGTAGATAGTAGCCCCTGAGACTCTGGTTGTCGCCGAGAACAGCGGCAAACAGAGGATCGTAGTCCCAGGCAATAACCATACCGCTTTAATGTGCAGGTAGTGGGAGCTCCGGTGGCTAGCCAGACTCATGAGTTTGCCGAACGGAAGCGGCAACTGGATGCGGCGCAGGGTTCGGCCATAGGCCGAGTGGCTGTCGAGCACTATTTCGAAGAGGTTCTCGAGGGTGCTCGTTTGATAGAGGCCCAGTGCTTGAAAAATATTATGTTTGAGTGACATGTATTCCCATTGTAAACACAATGTTTTTATGAAATTATTAAGGCTGTGTTTATACTTTTGCCTAAAAGTAATATGATGCCTCCTGTGCGGCCGTTTATGTATACATGTGTATAACCTGAAAGATTGCAGTCGTCGGCTTCAGCCCCCACGCATATAATGCGGAGGTGTTCGCAGAAGACGCGTGTTCACACTTAACCCAATGTCTTGGTCCTATTAAGGAGGTGATAGCACAGCGAACGAGGCAACCGGACTATAATGCTTTAACACTTTCACTTAGCCATCGGATTTTGACGGTGGGGCTACTATATGGCCCCTAGTGGCTCCGCACTCTCCCGAATTCAGGGTGCGTACATGCCTGGCCAGGAAATGGCCCTTCGTTAAGGCGGGGGAATTCTAACATTCCGATAGGTCATCGAGTGGTTGACCAGTCTCATGCTATATCATGATAGTCAGTTTTCGGCTTTCTCTACTGAGGTGCTCGTTCGGATGACCCAGGGCACAATCGCAGTAGTTCTCCTAGTGCTACCTTAGCCGATAGAGCGAAACGTAAGGTACCAAAACATAGGAGCCGGGCAAACCCAACATGTGACCAAAGACATGATTCGGAGCTGATGCATATAGGGCCAAACTCTCGACGCTGAACACTCCCTAAGGTATTATGGTATGAACCGGGCCTAATCAGTGCCCTTTGTAAGAAGCCCCTGGTGTTCAGTTACGTGCATTATTCTGACGTGGCCACATGCCAAGACGCCAGCATCCTTCTCAATTGTACTGAGAATCCGAGGGGTGTGTACCAACAAGAGACAGTAAAAAAGGTTGACGCAGGGTCTTAATCTAAAAAGAAACCTTGGAACGGGTCCCTGCTGCACGTCTGCTCCTGTGTCTCCGTTGTACCGTATCCTGGACGGGTGTAGCACGGTGGTCATCTGTAAAAGAGAGGAACTTAGGTGAAAAGTTGTCGTGCAAAAAGGAAGGTTTTTTGAAAAAACCATGTACAATTCAAGATGAGTAAAAATTTCCACTTGTCTGCGCGCATTGAGCCCCTTGTATTTGTGATAGGGTGTGGCCATCAAACCTGTACGAATTACATACAGCTGCGCCGGACTCATCTAACCGTGTCCATGGTCTTGACGACCTATCGAATACTTTAGTTGGTGAGGCCATTTTAGTGTGCGGCTGCCCAGGCAGCCGCATTCTCTTCCGCGCACAGGGATCGCTCCATATTTCCATTTACTGTAATGATGCCACATGGACCGGGCATCTTAAGCGTGAGGGAAGCGTAGTGCGGTATTGCGTTAAAGCGAGCGAAAGCTTCGCGTCCAAGTAGTGCTTGATAGCCACTTTGGAACGGAGCAATGTGGAAGGTTAAATTTTCACTACGAAAGTTATCGGGGAAGCCGAATATAACTTCTAGTAGCAGGGAGCCCGTGCAGTGAGCCCCTGGGCCTGGCGTTACTCCTTTAAAGGTAGTATTGTTTTGGCAAATTTTCGTTGGGTCTATCCCCATTTTGCGGATTGTGTCCTAATATATCAGGTTTAGACTGTTGCCACCGTCCATCAGGACTCGTGTGAAATGGTATCCGTCAATTATTGGGTCTAATACCAAGGCAGCCCATCCTGCATGCCGGATATTTGCTGAGTAATCCCGATGGTCGAAAGTGATCGGTTGAGCCGACCATGGCAGGATTCCGTGGTGATAGGCCCTTGGGCATATTTCTCTGGGAGTGCCGCTTTATTTCTCCCCTTGATCATGTGTAACACATTTACTGTTTTGACTTCTGGTGGAAATTTCTTTTGTTCCCCAGTGTCTTGCTTGAGAGGCTCATCCTCGTCTTCGCTTGGTGTATCATCCCCCTTGTGTACGGTGTTCAGCTTGCCGGACTGCTTGAAGACCCAACATCCTCTGTGGGTATGATTAGCGGGTTTACCAGATGTGCTATGGATCTGACATATTTGGTCCAGAATTTTGTTCAGGCTGGACAGTTCATCTCTGGCGCCTTTAGGGGCGGCTTTTGCTGACCTGGCCGAGAGCTTCTGAATCCGGCGTTTACTGCCATGCTCTTCGGGTTGTCTTCTTTATTCCGGCGCTTATTATTTTTGTTGCGTCGTGATTTCCCGTTTTCATATCTAACTTCGGATGTACTTGGGTCGCTGGTGCTGCATCTGGCTAGCCAGCTGTCCTCACCCGCGCAAAAGCGGGTCATGAGGCTTGTTAATGCTGCCATTGTTCTTGGCTTTTCTTGGCCGAGGTGTCTGGCAAGCCATTCGTCGCGGACGCTATCTTAAAAGCTACCAAGGCTTCAGCGTCCGGATAGTCGACTATTTGGTTCTTTTTAGTAAGAAACATGTTCCAAAGCTTTCGGGCTGACTCTCCAGGCTGTTGAGTTATATGACTCAAATCATCCACATCCAGAGGTCGGACATAAGTCCCTTGAAAATTTGCCCGAAAAGCATCTTCGAGCTCTTCCCAGCTTCCAATGGAGTTTTCGGGGAGGCTTTTAAGCCAGTGCCGAGCTGGCCCTTTGAGCTTGAGGGGTAAGTACTTGATGGCATGGAGATCATCTCCTCGAGCCATATGGATATGGAGGATATAGTCCTCAATCCAGACCCCAGGGTCTGTTGTTCCGTCGTATGTTTACGGGTTTGAATCCCTCTGGAAATTCATGGTCCAGCACCTCATCGGTGAAACATAGGGGGTGTGCGGCACCCCTGTATCTGGGTTTACCGTGTTGTTCGGATGTTTGTTGTGTTGCATCGTATGCTGGAGCGCGCTTGCGTGGTCCATAGATGGATCTAGTTGCGCTGTCCTTTTGATGCGAGCCATCGTGTGGATCGCGTATTGGCTTATGTGCGGCGGTGTTTGCCGCTCTATGTTGGCCGTGAGGTCGTCTATCTGGCCAGGTGGCCGTTTTAATTTTTGGTTGTGTCGGATTTCGGGTTCCGGCAGACCCTTAAGGTTTGACCACTGGGGTGCGCGCAGAAATCTCGCCTTCAACCTCTCCGTCTCGATGGGATCTAAACTACTAAAAGAGCTGCACGAAAGACACAAGATTTATACTGGTTCGGGCCACCGATGTGGTGTAATACCCTACTCCAGTGTGTGGTGGATGGATTGCCTCCTGGGGCTGGTGTGGATGAACAATACAAGGAAGAACAGCCTCGCGAGGGTCTGTTCTTGGCTGTGGTGATGAACTGCTATGAAGAGTTCAGTCACCTTTCTCTCTCTTTCTCTCTCAGATCCCAGACCGAACAACCAGGAATCAAACCCCTTGCTATGTGGGTGGCATGTCCTATTTATAGAGGCCCTGGTCCTCTCCCCAAATATTGAGCGGGAAGGGATCCAACAATGGCGGGCTAATTTGAAGGGGGACAGCGAGTACATCTATCCTGACAAAAGCAGTCTTCGCCTGCTAAAGGCTCTGGTGATGACGCCGCGCTGGGCTCCATGGTGACCTTCGTCTCGTAGTCCTCCTGGTCTTGGTCTCGTTGCACCGAAGTGGCAACCTTTGCCTGATGCCTCGGTACTCCACGGATACGCTTGCCCCCTTTGCACCAAAGAGGAAAGAGGGACGCTGCGCGCGCTGGCACCCGCCTGGTGCCCCGTGTCGTCATGGCTTGCGTCATGGGCACCTCGCGAGGTACCCCGCCTTGAACTCTCCGCCTCCTCGCGAGCCAGCCTGACGAGGCTGTGCCTGAGGATGCGCCGCGTCGTCCGCCTCGCGGGGCTTGGCCCCTCGCGAGGGTCCTGAGCCTCGTGTTGATGAAGATGGGCCGCGTTGGGCCCCCACTTGAGCCACGCCGCAGGCCGCAGGCAGGCAAGTCTAGGGACCCCGTTCCCAGAACACCGACAGTAGCCCCCAGGCCCAAGGCGTGCATGGACTTGGCCGTGCCGAGAGGCGAAAGGGCAAGGGCGAAGCGCCGCGGGCCCCAATAGCCTGCGGCCTTGGACGCCGCGTGGCGGTTGATTGGACGTGGCGCCTCCGCTTCCCCATGACGCCTTGGTGATCGTGCGAGTTGGACAAGTCCCTGCATGCAGAACGTGTTATGATTACCTGTGATCGTGGAGACCGGCGGTTGGCCTTCGCCGGCTATAAGTACAGCACCGCTCGTGCCCGTCCAGTCCATCTCCTCTTGCTCTCTCCTTCGCCTCAGTTCTTGCTCCGTCTTGGTGTGATGGCTCCGATTCGCTGATTCTCTGCAACGGAGAAGGGAAAGGCTCCTCGAGAAGGGCCAGACCCTCTCCCGCCGAAGAAGCGACTCGCCCATTGCAGCTGGGACGATGAGGACCATCCGGTGGTGGCGAGGCCCTGGGGCGAGCGGGCTCCGCCGGGGTTCCCGTTGCCCTTGTACGCCCACGTCGAGGGCCCCGGAGGTGTTGATGCTGATTCCCACGGTCAGCGCCGTTGTCAGCGCCGTCGGGTTATGAAGGCGTGGGTGGTTCCTCCTAGAGTCCATGCCGAGGGCTCCTCCCATGAGTTCGTGCTCCACGTCGTCACTCCTCTTCAGTCCTGGATCCGCCTTCCTCCCTTCTTTGCCTCCATGGTTCTTCCAGGGGGGCCTCTGGAGCTCCAGCTGCTGCACGCCGACTGCGGCGCCCCCGCAACCGAGGCCGAGGTCATCGTCGCTGCCCCGGGCGCGGTCTACATGTCCCGCGGCTGGAGGGAGATCGCCCGGGTCTGCAGGGAAAGAGGCTTCTTCACGGTCCACCTGGAGTATGATGGTGCGGGGGTGATGTTCTTCAAGGTCTTCGACGCGATCGGGCGCCGGCTGGAGTGCTGCCGCGGGAGAGGCGGCCAGGACCTCGCCCTAGTGAGGGCTAGGCCCGTCGACCGCCCCCTTGGCAGTGGCGCCCGAGGGTCCAACGGCTCCAGCGAAGGCTTCGCGACTCCGGAGACGAGCGACGACAGCTACGAGCCCCCGAGTCGTCGCCGCTCCAGGAGCAGGGTGGACGCGTCAGGCCGTCGCCAACCCTGATCTGGATGGGGTTGGCGCCGGTGCCTGACGGCCCACTGTCGATGATGGCGTCTCCCGCAGTAGCTCATGTAGTTAGTGTCCCTTAGGATCCGCTCCCTGCGAGGAATCGGAATGCGCCCCGTGGGGGCTTGTAAGGTGTCTGTAGTCCTCTTTGTTAATATGTATGACCTTTTGACGTGGATCCGAGAGAGCTGCTAACTCCGTTATAGTTCAGCCTTCCCTTTCGCACCTCACGAGGGCTTGGTGCTCTACGCTGACAGGTCCCAGTCCCAAGGCGGCGTCAGCCGTCGCTGGTATGCCAGGTCGCGATGCCGTGGTCAAGGCCAGGAGGTGAGCAACCCGAGGTCCGGTAAGAGCCCCTGAGTCGCGATGCTCAGGAGGTCCCCTTTGGCGCCCAAGAAGCCATCACTTAGTGAGAAAGGGAAGCAACATCGCTAGTACGGAGTTGCTTTAGGTGCGGGGGTAGTGCTGCAGCAGCCAGTGCCGTGGGTGGTAACTTATCTTGAGGATCAGGGGTCGTTCCAGGTGTGCCGTTGGGTCTGTGTGTGGATAGGAGCGGAAATGCTCGGCAAGGTCCTCGCGAGGCCCCTTATTCCCCGCCTCTGCTCCCCTTTCTGCTCTACGTCCTCGGGTCCCGGCCCTCGAGCTTGTCTCAGCCGTCGCTGGTATGCCAGGTCGCGATGCCGTGGACAAGGCCAGAGGGTGAGGGCTGGAGAGCCAGTAAGAGCCCTGAGTCGCGATGCTCAGGCACCCCCCTTTAACATGCAAGCAGTTCGCACGGGCGAGGGCGAAGGAAACCTCGTGAGGGCCTCGGCTTGCGCGGTTCCCTCCAGGGATCCTGCAGGGTCATCACAAAAAGAAGATGGTGTTGCCACGGCGGCCATTAGTCGATCGTTAGTCACTCAAGAGCTTGCTGGTTGAGGTAGGTGAGGCGTATCTGGGCACCCGTGAGCCAGCGCGGGACTCCCGAGGCCCTACCTCTAGGCAGGTTGCGCCCGGCACTGGGCCGTATCTTGAGATGTGTCCCTGCAAAATTTGGTTAGATGCCGGTACTCTACGTCCTCGGGTCCCGGCCCTCGAGCTCGTCTCAGCCGTCGCTGGTATGCCAGGTCGCGATGCCATGGACAAGGCCAGAGGGTGAGGGCTGGAGAGCCAGTAAGAGCCCTGAGTCGCGATGCTCAGGCACTCCCCCTTTAACGTGCAAGTGGCCGACATGGGAAGAGAAGATGCCGCGGACGGGCACCATGCAGCTAAGCGTGATAGGCAATGCATAGTTGGAAATAAACGCTAGGGGGATACACGCCGCTGGGTCTGGCCCGAACGGCTTGGGGATGATGCAGCCTGAGGGGCGCCCCCAACAAGGCAAACTAACGACGGAAAGGTAAATGCAGATACATGCAGCGGGGACGGACCCACGCGGCCTGGGAGTGATGCAACCCTGGGAGGTGCTCCCGGCTGAGAACGGAACTTGAAAGATGTCACCTGAGGATGTTGTCGGCGTAGTGGCGTTGGTGCAGCAGACTTGACGGGCTGCAGAAGCCGATCCTCACGAGCCCCCAGGCCCCGGGGCCTCGGGAGGCTCCGGAGGCGCTGGTGACTCCTCGCGAGCTGCCTCCATCTCCGCCAAGGCCGCGGAACGCCTGTCTTCCTGAGCCTCCATAATGCCCCTCATGAGGCGCTGGCACGCCGCAGCCGCGCTCAGCAGGCCGTAAGGCATGCGAACACGGCTGTGGGGTGGACCTCCGCAATGCCCCACTCGCGAGGGCCTGAGGCGCTCCGTTGTGGTGATCTGATTGAGCCCTGGTACATCGACGCAGACGCGCAGCCCACCATCCTCGCCTGGATGTGGGGCCATGGCTGGCAAGCGGCGGCAACCTCTCATGATCCTTGTCTCCTGTAGCTCTTGAATGGCCTCGTCAACAAACTCTTGCTGGTCTGATCTTCCTCGCCTGGCTCCCTCTCGAGGGAAACGTGCTGCGAAGCACGCCTCCACATGGTGCCCAAGCGCCTCCCTCGTGACCCTGGCTAGGTCGGTGGCCCTCCAGGTGAGAGCCCCTGAGCCCTGCCTGAGGAGGGCGCCGGGCACGCTTTCTTATGCGATGGAAGGAGGGTCCTCCTAAGCAGGCACGGGCCCTGAGGGGCCTGCCTCCTGGCGGGCTCAGCCTGATGACGTCTTCTTCTTCTTGGCGGTGGTCTCAAGAAGCCTCATGCTTCCGCGATCTGGGTCTTCTAGCGACGCGGCCTGAAAGGCTCGCTCCAGGGAACACACTGCATCTCTCTCCTCACAGGGCACCGTGATGACGCCGCCACTTCCTGGCATCTTGAGGACGTTGTGAAAGTGCAACTATCCCTAGGTGGTTTTGGTAATTCATAACAACATATAGCTCATTGAGCTAATGCTATTCCAAGATGATTATTTCAGGAAAGCTCAATGATTAGCATGGCATGGATGTGAAAGTGGAACCCTCAAAATGCTAAGGACAAAGAATTGGCTCAAGCTCAAAAGTTCAAGACTCTTCATTTTATATTTTAGTGATCCAAGATCACATTGAGTCTTTAGGAAAAGCCAATACTATCAAGGAGGGATGAGGTGTTGCTTAATGAGCCTCTTGCTTTATGTGCTTAGTGATATGCTCCAAAATCCTCAACCACCTTTCCATATCCACAAATGACCTAAACCCTAAGCCAAACTCGGTCATACCGATTCTGTCAATCCGGCACCACCGAGTTTCACTTGTCATTTGCCACTGCCAAACCCTAGCAATTCAGTCCTACCGATAAGGATCTCGGTCACACCGAGACGGGGTTGCAAACTCTCTGTTTCCCTTTCGTAACTTTTCGGTCTCACCGAAAGAGCGAATCGGTCCCACCGAGAATGCAATGCAAACTCTCTGTTTCCTTGTAACTTTTCGGTCTCACCGAAAGAGCAAGTCGGTCCCACCGAGTTTGCCTGACCAACTCTCTGGTTAGCTAATTGCCGAACTCGGTCTCACCGAGTTTGTGCGATCGGTCTCACCGAGATTACGTTATGCCCAAACCCTAACCGAATCGGTCCTACCGAGTTGCATCTCAGTCCCACCGAAATTCCTAACGGTCACTAGGTTTACTATTTCGGTCAGACCGAGTTTTCTGATTTGGTCCCACCGAGATTGGTAGATTGTGTGTAACGGTTGGATTTTGTGTGGAGGCTATAAATACCCCTCCACCTCCTCTTCATTCGAAGAGAGAGCCATCAGAACACATACACCATTCCTACTCATATGTTCTGAGAAAGAACCACCTACTCATGTGTTGAGACCAAGATATTCCATTCCTACCATATGAATCTTGATCTCTAGCCTTCCCCAAGTTGCTTTCCACTCAAATCTTCTTTCCATCAGATCCAAATCCTATGAAAGAGAGTTGAGTGTTGGGAAGACTATCATTTGAAGCACAAGAGCAAGGAGTTCATCATCAACACACCATTTGTTACTTCTTGGAGAGTGGTGTCTCCTAGATTGGCTAGGTGTCACTTGGGAGCCTCCGACAAGATTGTGGAGTTGAACCAAGGAGTTTGTAAGGGCAAGGAGATCGCCTACTTCGTGAAGATCTACCGCTAGTGAGGCAAGTCCTTCGTGGGCGATGGCCATGGTGGAATAGACAAGGTTGCTTCTTCGTGGACCCTTCGTGGGTGGAGCCCTCCGTGGACTCGCGCAACCGTTACCCTCCGTGGGTTGAAGTCTCCATCAACGTGGATGTAGGATAGCACCACCTATCCGAACAACGGGAAAACATCCGTGTCTCCAATTGCGTTTGAATCCTCCAAACCCTTCCCTTTACATTCTTGCAAGTTGCATGCTTTACTTTCCGCTGCCAATAAACTCTTTGCATGCTTGCTTGAATTGTGTGATGATTGATTGACTTGCTCTAAGATAGCTAAAATCTGCCAAGAACTAAAATTGGGAAAAGGCTAAGTTTTTAGTTGGTCAAGTAGTCTAATCACCCCCCCCCTCTAGACATACTTTCGATCCTACAAGTGGTATCAGAGCTTTGGTCTCCATTTGCCTTGATCTCCATAGCTTTTGGTGGTCATAGCCTTGGTTTCACAACCTAGGAGAGTATGGCATCTAGCGAGGGAAATTATCACCGTAGAGGTCCTTACTTTGATGGCACTAATTTTGCTAGTTGGAAGCATAAAATGAAAATGCATATTCTTGGACATAACCCCGCCGTATGGGCTATTGTTTGTGTTGGTTTGCAAGGTGAGTTCTTTGATGGGAGAGAACCAAACCGTGAAGCTACCGCGGATGAGTTGAAGATGTTGCAATACAATGCTCAAGCTTGTGATATTCTCTTCAACAGACTGTGCCCCGAAGAATTCAACAAAATCAGCCGCCTTGAGAATGCAAAGGAAATTTGGGATACTTTGATTGATATGCACGAAGGTACCGACTCCGTCAAGGAATCCAAGTTGGATGTGCTCCAAAGTCAACTTGACAAGTTCAAGATGAAGGATGGTGAAGGTGTCGCTGAAATGTACTCTAGGCTTGCTCTCATCACAAATGAGATTGCCGGCTTAGGAAGTGAAGAGATGACCGATAGATTCATCATCAAGAAGATCCTAAGAGCCTTGGATGGGAAATATGATACCGTGTGCACATTAATACAAATGATGCCCAACTACAAAGATCTCAAGCCAACGGAAGTGATTGGAAGGATTGTTGCTCATGAGATGTCACTCAAGGATAAAGAGGAACTTCACAATAAATCAAGTGGTGCCTACAAAGCGTCATGTGAAGTCCCCACATCATCAAGTGAGAAACAAAACTTCAATGAAGAATTGAGCTTAATGGTGAAGAACTTCAACAAGTTCTACAAGAGTAGAAACAAAGATAGAAGCTTCAAGTCAAGGTCCTACAATGACAAAAGATCTTCTAGTCGAGAGCGAAACTGCTATAATTGTGGAAGACCCGGACACTATTCCAATGAGTGTACGGCTCCCTACAAGAGAAGAGAAGATTCTCCAAAAAGAAGAAGTAAAGAATCTCCACCAAGAGAGAGAAGGAGTAGAGATGATCGTTATGAACGAAGATACTCACGGAGAAGTAAGGATTCGGAAAGGAAGGAAAAATCATCAAGGAGCTATACAAAACGAAGACATCAAGCTCATGTTGGTGAATGGGTATCCGGCTCCGACTCCGACAGCCACTCCGAGAGAAGTTATCACTCCGACTCCAAAGATACTCAAGATGAAGGTGTTGCCGGTCTAGCACTTGTGTCAACCAACTCCTACGACATATTTGACTCACCAAATGAAGGAATTGGAAGATGCTTCATGGCCAAAGGTCCTAAGGTAACACACCCCGAGTATGTTGACTTTAATAGTGATGAAGATGACTTGTTAGGTGATGATGATTTGCTTGTTGACAACTCTAGTGAAGAATATTATGGTGAAATATCAATTAATCATGCTAAAACGAATGACAATGATAAGGAGAAGATTGAGGCTCTAACTAAAGAACTAAACACTCTTAAGTTAGCCCATGAAACTATCTTCGAAGATCATCGAGAACTTTTAAGAGCTCATGAGAAACTACGCTTTGAAAAGCTTAATCTTGAGCAAGAGCATGAGTTCTTAAAAGCAATCAATGATGATCTCCGCAAGAAAAGTTCTTCTCACATTGCCAAGCGTTTACTTTTATCCACCTACATGCCTCAAGTCAAGACTAGTAACAAGAATAAGAAAGATTCTTCCTCTAGTAGTAACAATGATCATGCTAAATCCAATATTGTTGCTTCTAGTAGTTCTCTTGATTCCACCAATGATTCTCTTAGCCAAGTTACACTTGAGCAAGAAAATAGCTTATTGAAGGGAATTATAGAGAAAGGTGTTTACAAGAGCCTTGCCGGAAGTAAGCAATTCAAGGAAATTGTGCGCAAGCAAGGAATGCACCGGAATAATCAAGGTGTTGGTTTTGAACGAAAGTTCAATGCCAATGGAGTTGAATGGGAAGAAGATCAATACCCCAAGACAAAGTTTATTCCTCAACAAGAGAAGTATGATACTTCCTTCAAGGGAACACAAGCTCAAGATGATCTTCCACCACAAGACTACAAGCAAAAAGGCAAGGACAAGCTTCAAGAGGAGATTGATGCATTTGAAGAAGCTCCTAAGACCTTAGTCAAGTGGATTCCCAAGACTACTTCAAGTTCCACTACATCAAGTACGACTACAACTCCAAGGATTCCCATCAAGATGATGTGGATCCAAAAGAAGAAGAACTAGAGAGTTCTTGAGGGTGACTCCGCCAACATACTTCACTCTTATCATTTTGGCAAGAACAAGTGCAATCAACTTCCACATCTTGCACTAGTTCAAGGAGTCACAAACCCTCTTGTTGGTAAGACAAGGGACAAGGTAACCTAAAGTTTTCATGGACATCATCCTTTGTGTGCATCACTCTATGTCTATGGTTTCCTTGTTTGTTCCTTGTGGGACTAACCCATGTAGGTATTGAAAGTGCAATTCACTCAAATGGATAGCTCCAAGTGATCTACATCAACATTGAGCATCCACATCTTCAACATCTACATGAAGTCATCATCGACAAAACCCAAGGTTAGTTCATCCCTCTTAGGGGGGATATCACATCTAGGGGGGCTTTACTCTAAGACTTGAGCTAAAGCAACTCTAAAGATGTGAATACAACAATGCTTTATGTAAAAGTGGTAACCCCACTTGAGCTTAAACGATGAGTATGACCTATGATCAAGTGTTCTCACTTGACTCCTAAGTCAATATACTCATATATAGATGACCTAGTCATCGCAAGTTGCTTGATAGATGCTAGAATTGGTTGTGCATGCTTTGCCACATATTTCATTTGCCATCTTATTGTGTGAGCATGTTGGTTGCATATTTTACTCATTCGAGGACATCCACTTGTTGTTTTGATTGTTTGTCTTTCTTCTTTTGCCAAGTGGATGGACAAGAATGCCTAAGAACCTCCTCTAGCTATCTATGCTTTTCTCATCTCAAACTCTATTCATGCTGCATCACAAAACTTGATCAAGTCAGATTCGAACCACTCTGTGTGAGGAGCGCTCGGGGTCCCCGATTCGTCATAGACTTAAACTTCCAAAACCTCTTTATGAATCTCGGTCTGACCGATACTCCATTTTCGGTCCTACCGAGTTCATTAAGTTGATCTAGGTTTTCAATCTCGGTGCAACCGATTTGAACTTTTCGGTCACACCGAGTTGCAATAACTGCACATAGTTTTGCATCTCGGTGCCACCGAGTTGTTCCACTCAGTCACACCGACAGGGTCGGGCTATATATAGTGACGGGCAAAATTTTGGAAATTTCTCCGAAACCTCTTCGCCCGCGCGATAGTCTGCTCTGCCTTCGTGGTCTCCAGATCGTCTTCTCGCCGCCAGCGGCCTCCAGTCGCTGGTCTCCGCCGCCATCAATGGAATTCTGCCCCGCCGTTGCCGCCATAGCGAGTCTCCGCTGAACTAGGGTATGGACTCGATCTTTGTGCTATTCTCCACTCCGATTCCTAGCACATTGTGATCATCATGATTCTTGCCACGATTGAAACACTCCTATCCAGTCAATGAACTCATAGATTAGGTTTAATTCGAAAATTTTAGGGTTAGGTTTCCGCCGAAACCATCTCGGACCCACCGAGTTGAAAAACTCGGTCCCACCGATCTGGCTTTTGCCATTGCACAAGTGAAACTCGGTCTGACCGAGAATAACTTATCGGTGCGACCGATTTTGGAATTCTGTGAAACCCTAGCAGTCTCGGTTCCACCGAACTGTGACTCCGTCTGACGGAGTTCACCAGTTCTGGTGCCAAAACTGCTTCGGTGTCACCAAGTTTGAAAATTGGTAGATCCAAGATGCTTTCTGTGGAAAACTAAAACTAAGTTTTTGAATTAATCTTTTGCAAAAATCTCTGCTTTTTGTGATGCTCATCCACTCTATCTTATCCATAATCTATTCATAGGGTCAGCAGTCAGTTTGCAACATGTCTGATCAAAGTGACAGCCAGAATGTGTCTGAGCAGCAAGTTGTGATGAGTGAGGGCACTAGCCCCTCAAGTTCTTCTGATGGTGGCAGCAGGAGCACCCCCAGCAATCTGCCTAAGGCTGCCACACGTCAAAGGAAGAAGAGAACGTCTGATTCTAAGGATGAAGACTATGTGGCAGAGGAAGAGGCCACATCAAAGAGAGCTGAACCAGCTCAAGGCACAAAGCCAGGGCTGAAAATCAAAAGGCCAGCAGGCAGGCAGCCCATGTCTAAGGCAAGAGTTCCCACTTCCAAACCTAAGAAGGCTGCAACTGAAGAAACCATGAAGCTTGCCCTGGAATCTGAAGAGGAAGCAGGTGGCCAAGGCAAGAAGAGGAAAGAGAGGGTGAAGAAGACTGTAGCCAGAGTGCTTGGGAAGGCCTCCATCATGGTAGATGAGGAGGAAGAAGAAGAAGAGGTTGCTGCACCAGCACCCAAGGCAGCCAAACTCATGGGAGATGCTATAAGGTCAGGAACAGCTGCATCCAAGCCCAAGGAAGCACCTAAGGCTGCATCTAAGCCTAAGAGTGCACCAAAGAGAAACACACGAAGCATCCCAACTGCGGAAAAGAACAAGGCCCCAGTGCCTGAAGCTATCGAAGAAGAGGAAGAGAGTGTCCTTAGGAAGCTCAAGCCCAAGATCCTAGACCACAACGATGCTCATCCTGTGGCTGAGGATATGAAGCTCAGGAGAGATTCAGGGCTGAGGAAATGGAGGGAAGCAGATCCGTATGCTTCTAGGAGAAGGACTGCCGTGGATTACAGATTTCATACCAAGGAGCAGCAAGATTTCTATGAGACTGTTTTGCTTGACAAGAAGCCAATCATTTGTGACATGAGATGGGTCGACTGGACCTACATCAAGGACAATGAAGAGTACTACCCCGGTGTATTTGACAGCTTTAGTGCGTGTGGAGTTGCAGACTTTGTTGGGCCGAAGTTCACAAAGTGGAACGAGGAGCTGATCATGCAATTCTACTCCACAGCACACTTTTATCCGGATGGCAGGATCACATGGATGTCAGAGGGTACAAGGTACCAATCCACTGTTGAAGAATGGGCGAAGTTGATCAATGCCCCAGAGGAGCAAGCTGATGACTTGGACATTTATGCCAAGAAAAAGATGGATCACAACTCCATGTCCAACATGTACAAGGAGATCCCGAATGAAGCGCTCGACACGTTCAAGTTTGGCTCAGTGCACTATCTGCTCTCAGGATTGCCTACGATCAACTGGATCCTTAGGCACACCCTTCTGCCCAAATCTGGAGATCACAAGATGATCAGAGGTCACGCGATCAACTTGCTTCATGTCTTTGACGTGCCTCAGAAAATCAAGGTCATGAGTCTCATTGTGGAAACAATCAAGAGGACAGCTGCAGACCAGAAGAGGAGTTGTGGGTATGCCCCACAGATTCAGGAGCTCATCAACTCCAAGATGGGCACGGGCGTGTATTTATTGGATAAGGAACACCTGCCCATCCGTCCAGATTTTGAGGATAACCAAGTGGTTATGACTGAGAATGAACCCTCATCTGCCCATGCACAAGCTCGGAAGGAGAAGGCGAAGAAGGAGAAAGCTGCCAGGATGCCTACTCAAGCGGAGGCATCTGATTACTTCTTGAAGACCAAACAAGAGCAGCTCGGTTACCTGATAGCGTCCACCCTGCGGATTGAGCAGAGTATAGCTACCCTGACTCAGAACCAGGCGAGCCTAGAGAGGATTATGGAACAGAGGTTCTATGACCTGGACATCAAAGTGACTGAGATACAGACTGCCGTGGAGCAGCTCCAGGACGACATGAACGAGAGAAGAGGCAGAACCACAACTGATGCTTTTGCCAGGGTGCCACGAGGTCCGAGGTCGTCTGCACTGCCAGTTGCTGACACTAGAGCTACAACGTCTGCACCAGCTACAGCCTCCGTTCCAGTAGCTCCAGCATCCACCACAGCCTCAACTCCTACCACATCTACTGAAGGCTTCGTCCTTGGCGTGCTCCGGACTCCACCACCACCTGAAGATCAAGCCTGAGCGTCGACTTAGCACTATGAATTCTCTAGGAACTTTTTGGTAACTTGTTGCCAAAGGGGGAGAAAATGTATAGATCATAGGCTTCGAGAGAGAGAGTGTTGCTTTTATTCTCTCTTGTTTTTATTTGGTGGTTTTTTGAACTTTGTTTGCTTGCGTGTGCGATACTATGTCATTATTCGTGAGACATCGATGATCAATTGTTTGATCATAAGCTACACTTAATGGTTGCTTAATGCTTGCTAAATGTTATCATTCTATCTATTGTCTGTGATCATTCACTATTCTTGGTGATGAGTGCATGTATTTCAATCTTATCATTTTTTTAGCGCTCCACCAAGATGTATGTGACATGGAAGAGTAACCCATGATTCTAACTCCTTGTGCATTTGCAGTCCAAAGCAAATTTTAAAATATGCACAAATTTAGGGGGAGCTCTTACTTATCACATACTTCTCAAAGCGACGATGTATTTCATGATTATTATTATTTGTCGAAGCTTTGATCTATATGTTGTCATCAATTACCAAAAAGGGCGAGATTGAAAGTGCAACTATCCCTAGGTGGTTTTGGTAATTCATAACAACATATAGCTCATTGAGCTAATGCTATTCCAAGATGATTATTTTAGGAAAGCTCAATGATTGGCATGGCATGGATGTGAAAGTGGAACCCTCAAAATGCTAAGGACAAAGAATTGGCTCAAGCTCAAAAGTTCAAGACTCTTCATTTTATATTTTAGTGATCCAAGATCACATTGAGTCTTTAGGAAAAGCCAATACTATCAAGGAGGGATGAGGTATTGCTTAATGAGCCTCTTGCTTTATGTGCTTAGTGATATGCTCCAAAATCCTCAACCACCTTTCCATATCCACAAATGACCTAAACCCTAAGCCAAACTCGGTCATACCGATTCTGTCAATCTGGCGCCACCGAATTTCACTTGTCATTTGCCACTGCCAAACCCTAGCAATTCGGTCCTACCGATAAGGATCTCGGTCACACCGAGATGGGGTTGCAAACTCTCTGTTTCCCTTTCGTAACTTTTCGGTCTCACTGAAAGAGCGAATCGGTCCCACCGAGAATGCAATGCAAACTCTCTGTTTCCTTCTTGTAACTTTTCGATCTCACCGAAAGAGCAAGTCGGTCCCACCGAGTTTGCCTGACCAACTCTCTGGTTAGCTAATTGTCGAACTCGGTCTCACCGAGTTTGTGCGATCGGTCTCACCGAGATTACGTTATGCCCAAACCCTAACCGAATCGGTCCTACCGAGTTGCATCTCAGTCCCACCGAAATTCCTAACGGTCACTAGGTTTACTATTTCGGTCAGACCGAGTTTTCTGATTCGGTCCCACTGAGATTGGTAGATTGTGTGTAACGGTTGGATTTTGTGTGGAGGCTATAAATACCCCTCCACCTCCTCTTCATTCGAAGAGAGAGCCATCAGAACACATACACCATTCCTACTCATATGTTCTGAAAAAGAACCACCTACTCATGTGTTGAGACCAAGATATTCCATTCCTACCATATGAATCTTGATCTCTAGCCTTCCCCAAGTTGCTTTCCACTCAAATCTTCTTTCCATCAGATCCAATCCTATGAGAGAGAGTTGAGTGTTGGGGAGACTATCATTTGAAGCACAAGAGCAAGGAGTTCATCATCAACACACCATTTGTTACTTCTTGGAGAGTGGTGTCTCCTAGATTGGCTAGGTGTCACTTGGGAGCCTCCGACAAGATTGTGGAGTTGAACCAAGGAGTTTGTAAGGGCAAGGAGATCGCCTACTTCGTGAAGATCTACCGCTAGTGAGGCAAGTCCTTCATGGGCGATGGCCATGGTGGAATAGACAAGGTTGCTTCTTCATGGACCCTTCGTGGGTGGAGCCCTCCGTGGACTCGCACAACCGTTACCCTCCGTGGGTTGAAGTCTCCATCAACATGGATGTAGGATAGCACCACCTATCCGAACCACGGGAAAACATCCGTGTCTCCAATTGCGTTTGAATCCTCCAAACCCTTCCCTTTACATTCTTGCAAGTTGCATGCTTTACTTTCCGCTGCCAATAAACTCTTTGCATGCTTGCTTGAATTGTGTGATGATTGCTTGACTTGCTCTAAGATAGCTAAAATCTGCCAAGAACTAAAATTGGGAAAAGGCTAAGTTTTTAGTTGGTCAAGTAGTCTAATCACCCCCCTCTAGACATACTTTCGATCCTACACGTTGTAGCCGTGGTGGGTCACGCCCATGAACTTGGCCAGCGCTGGGTACCCGAGGATGGCATTGTACGGCAGGCGGATGTGGGCAACGTCAAAGTCGATGAGCTCGGTGCGGTAGTTGCTGCGAGCCCCAAAGGTGACAGGGAGGCTGACCTGCCCGATCGGGACTGTGGAACCATCGGTGATCCCGGAGAAAGGCCTGGTTGGCTGAAGCTGGTCATAGGGCACTTGGAGGTTGTTGAATGTTTCCACGGACAGGACGTTGAGCCCTGCCCCGCCATCGATGAGGGTCTTGGTGACCAGCACGTTGCTGATGACTGGGGAGCAGAGCATCGGGAGGACTCCTGCAGTGGCCGCGCACTTGAGCTGGTCTGTCGAGCTGAACGTGATGGGGCACGTCGACCACCTGAGGGGGCACGTTGCTTCGAGCTTGGGGAGAACTGCATTCACTTCATGGGTAAACTGCTTGAAGATACATTGGGAGGCTGGGGCTTGAGCTCCGCCCAGGATGCAGGCGATCGCGCGCGGCTCCTGGAAGCCCCCAGCCCCCTCGTCTTGATGGCGGTCTTCGTTCCTTCTTGGTGGAGGCGGCAGCGGAGGCAGGCCTGCGTTGCCATGAGGGCGGTCCTCACAAGGCTGGTCTCTCCAGTCCCCCTCACGAGGCAGGTCCCGCCAGCGGTCCTTGCGAGGCTGGTCGCGCCACCCCTGGCGCGGGCCACGGTCTTCCCAGCGCCCTGGGTTTCTTCCTCCTCCTCGGCCATAGCCCCGGTCAGCACGGTCAGGGCGACGGCCGATCCTTCCTTCTCGTACAGCGTGGAGCTCTTGACATTCGTTGGTGTTGTGGGTGTGGAGGTCGTGGTACACACAGTACCGGCTGCTTCTGGAGGGTTCGGGCAGATCCTTGCCCCGCTTGGTGTCTGGTTCGGCTGCGAGCACGGCAGCCCCCTTGCGCTTCACGTCCTTGGCCTTGGGCTTCTTATCTTCTGGGTCCGCGGCAGGCAGCTCGAGGAGGGAGAGACGTCCCTCCTCAGCCCTGGCGCACTTGTTCGCCAAGTTGAACAGCTCCAGGGAGGTGCAGAGGTCTTCGTGCATCGCCAGCTCCTCCTTCACCTTGACGTCATGCACGCCGTCAGAGAAGGCAGAGATGATGGCCTCCTCGGACACCTTGGGGATCTTGAGGCGCGCACTGTTGAAGCGATGTATGTACTTTTGCAGGGTCTCTCCGGGTTGTTGCTTGATGCGGCGCATGTCACTCACTGCGAGCGGCCGGTCGCGAGTACCTTGGAAGTTGGCGATGAACCGGGTGCGCATCTGGTCCCAGGAAGAGATCGTTCCTGGAGCTAGATTCAGGAGCCAGGTGCGTGCTCCTTCCTTCAACGCCATGGGGAACCAGTTAGCCATGACCTTCTCGTCCCCGTTGGCAGCCTCAATGCCCAGCTCATAGAGCTGGAGGAATTCCGCGGGATCAGTGGAGCCGTCGTAGTGAGGAGGCAGGTCGGGCTTGAACTTGCCGGGCCATGCGACGCTGCGCAGCTCGGGGGTGTAGGCGCGGCAGCCCGCGGTGGCCACGAAAGGCCTCGGTTGGTGGAGAGCTCGGTCTTGAGGGTCCCCACGCGTTGCAGCTAGGAGCAAGGAGGGGTCTTGACGCGCCGGAGCTGGAGCAGGGTCGCGGCGTGCCGGAGCAAGGAGCGCCCTGGCAGCCCCTTGCGGGTGAGGAACTTCTTGGCAGCTTCGCTCTTGCTGCGCTGGCGCCTGACGGAGCGGGCTCCGCCCAGGGACCAAGCGCCTTGGAGCCATGGCATCTTCTTGGAGGGGAGGCGGCTGGTGCGCCTCTGGAGCTTCGTTGCCCGCGCGGGGCGGAGTGCAGCGCAGAGGGACGGACGGAGCGGAAGAGCCCCCTGCGGCGCGGACAAGCTCGGCGACACGGTCGAGCCATTCTTCGTAGACGTCGTCGACGGGACGGTAGCGCAAGAGCTCGTTTGCCACGAGGAGTGCAGCTCGAGCCTCCAAGGGTGCGCGGAGCGCGTGGGACGAAGAGCCAGCTGGTGCGAGTGACGGAGTGGCGGTGCGGCCGTCTTGCCGCACGGACGGGTGCTGAGACGATGCCTGCTGCTCGGCCCCCGCCGGGCCGGTGGCGGCGTTGACGGCGGGCGACGGGGAACGACGAGGACGCCCACCGACGGGGGCCATCTGGGCGATGCAGGAAGCGATGGCGGCCCGGTGCTCGGCGCGGGCCTGACGAGCATCAGACATGGATGCGGCGGTCGGAGGAGAGCGGAGCGGTGGAAGACGAATTCCGGCGCACCCCTACTTGGCGCGCCAAATGTCAGATTTCGGGTTCCGGCAGACCCTTAAGGTTCGAACACTGGGGTGCGTGCGGAAATCTCACCTTCAACCTCTCTGTCTCGATGGGATCTAAACTACTAAAAGAGCTGCACGAAAGACACAAGATTTATACTGGTTCGGGCCACCGATGTGGTGTAATACCCTACTCCAATGTGTGGTGGATGGATTGCCTCCTGGGGCTAGTGTGGATGAACAATACAAGGAAGAACAGCCTCGCGAGGGTCTGTTCTTGGCTGTGGTGATGAACTGCTATGAAGAGTTCAGTCACCTTTCTCTCTCTTTCTCTCTCAGATCCCGAACCGAACAACCAGGAATCGAACCCCTTGCTATGTGGGTGGCTAGTCCTATTTATAGAGGCCCTGGTCCTCTCCCCAAATATTGAGCGGGAAGGGATCCAACAATGGCAGGCTAATTTGAAGGGGGACAGCGAGTACATCTATCCTGACAAAAGCAGTCTTCGCCTGCCAAAGGCTCTGGTGATGACGTCGCGCTGGGCTCCATGGTGACCTCCGTCTCGTAGTCCTCCTGGTCTTGGTCTCGTTGCACCGAAGTGGCAACCTTTGCCTGATGCCTCGGTACTCCGCGGATACGCTTGCCCCCTTTGCACCAAAGAGGAAAGAGGGACGCTGCACGCGCTGGCACCCGCCTGGTGCCCCGTGTCGTCATGGCTTGCGTCATGGGCACCTCGCGAGGTACCCCGCCTTGAACTCTCTGCCTCCTCGCGAGCCAGCCTGACGAGGCTGTGCCTGAGGATGCGCCGCATCGTCCGCCTCGCGAGGCTTGGCCCCTCGCGAGGGTCCTGAGCCTCGTGTTGATGAAGATGGGCCGCGCTGGGCCCCCACTTGAGCCACGCCGCAGGCCGCAGGCAGGCAAGTCTGGGGACCCCCGTTCCCAGAACGCCGACAGGTTGCGGGGGATCTAAGGCCTCCTCATCGAATTCAGGTAGCAACTTCCGCTTCGGGTAGCTCTTGGTTGGGCAATTACCGCCGTACTTCGCAGCTGTATTGAGTACTTTACTCCATCTGATTTTAAGTGTGTCTTGCTCAGCCTTGAGCCTTTGCTTCTGCTTTTTTAGACTCCTCGCGGTGGCCACGAGCCTTTGACGGGCGCTCTGTTGCTTCGGGTGTCTGTCCGGTGTGATGTCATCTGGACTGTTATCTTTGACAGAATCGGGTTGTTCGGTTTGATTCTCCGTCTTGCCGTGGTCCGGCGATGGTTCACCCTGCTCTAATGCTGGGTCTGTATGATCGTTGTTTCTGCTGAGGCGGGATTCGGAGCAGCCGAGGGAGTCCTGGATTAGGGGGTGTTCGGATAGCCGGACTATACCTTCAGCCGGACTCCAGGACTATGAAGATACAAGATTGAAGACTTCGTCCCGTGTCCGGAGGGGACTTTCCTTGGCGTGGAAGGCAAGCTTGGCGATGCGGATATTCAAGATCTCCTACCATTGTAACTGACTCTATGTAACCCTAACCCTATCCGGTGTCTATATAACCAGAGGGTTGTAGTCCGTAGGACAGAATCGACTCCATACACAACAATCATACCATAGGCTAGCTTCTAGGGTTTAGCCTCCTTGATCTCGTGGTAGATCTACTCTTGTACTACCCATATCATCAATATTAATCAAGCAGGAGTAGGGTTTTACATCCATCGAGAGGGCCCGAACCTGGGTAAAACAAAGTGTCCCCAGTCTCATGTTACCATCCGGCCTAGACGCACAGTTCGGGACCCCCTACCTGAGATCCGCCGGTTTTGACACCGACATTGGTGCTTTCATTGAGAGTTCCTCTGTGTCGTCGCCTTTAGGCCCGATGGCTCCTTCGATCGTTAACAACGATATGGTCCAGGGTGAGACTTTTCTCCCCGGACAGATCTTCGTCTTCGGCGGCTTCGTACTGCGGGCCAATTCACTTGGCTGCCTTGAGCAGATCGAAAGCTACACCCCTGGCCATCAGGTCAGGTTTGGAAGCCTAAACTACACTGCTGACATCCGCGGGGACTTGATCTTCGACGGATTCGAGCCACAGCCAAGCGTGCCGCACTGCCTCGATGGGCATGATATAGCTCTGCCGCCGAACAGCGCCTTGGAGGCCGCACACGCATCGGTTTCGACCATTGATTCGGAACCTACTGCGCCGATTGAGGATCAGCGGTTGGATGCTGCCTCAGGGGCTGCTATCTCAGAGGCGATCGAGCCGAACTCCAGCCCCACACTCCGCGTGGCCCGAGACTCCGAGGAGCCGGATTCCTCTCCGAACTCCGAGCTCCTCGCACCCCTGCCAATCGAATCCGATTGGGCGCCGGTAATGGAGTTCACCGCCACAGACATCTTTCAGCATTCACCTTTTGGTGACATCCTGAATTCCCTTAAGTCTCTCTCTTTATCAGGAGAGCCCTGGCCGAACTACGGTCAGCAAGGGTGGGATATGGATGGTGAGGAAATTCAAAACCCACCCACAACCCACTTTGTAGCCACTGTCGACGATTTAACCGACATACTTGACTTCGGCTCCGAAGACATCGATGGCATGGACGACGATATAGGAGACGAACAGGAACCAGCACCTGTAGGGCGCTGGAACGCCACCTCGTCATATGACATATACATGGTGGATACTCCAAAAGACGAAGATGGCGATGGTGCAATGGAGGATGACGCCCCCAAGAAACAGCCAAAGCGCCGGCGTCAGCGGCACCGCTCTAAATCCCGCCAAAGCAAAAACGGTGATTTCGGCACGGGAGATAATACTACCCCGGATAGCGCCGAAGAACACCGACCCCAGCAAGATTTGGCACAGGAAGATGGAGAAGCCAGCCATCATGAGAAAGCGGCAGGCCAAGAGGTCGAGGACAATAACTATACGCCTCCCTCCGAAGACGAGGCAAGCCTCGATGACGACGAATTTGTCATACCATCAGACCCCGCCGAACAAGAGCGTTTTAGACGCAGGCTTTTAGCCATGGCAAGCAGCCTCAAGAAAAAGCAGCAATAGCTTAAAGTTGCCCAAGATTCGCTAGCTGACAGATGGACTGAAGTCCTTGCGGCCGAAGAGTATGAACTCGAACGCCCCTCCAAGAGTTACCCAAAGCGCAGGTCACTACCCCGATCAGAGGAGGAAGCACCTGCATCACCAGCGCATGACATGGCAGACCGGCCACCTCGTGGCCACGACAGAGAGGCCTATCAGCCCTCCACCCAAGCCATGCCCCGACGCTGCACAACTAAGGCACGGGAAAATGCACCTGACCTGCGAGACATACTGGAGGACAAGGCAAGACAGACAAGATCGATCTACGGATCACGCAGGCGCCCTACGGCATGTGACAATGATCTTCATGCCAGATACAACAAATCCGGCCGGGCCGAACACAACAGACATAGCTCTTCCGAGCTGCGTCGTGATATAGCCCAGTACAGAGGCGCCGCACACCCCTTATGCTTCACGAATGAAGTAATGGATCATAAAATCCCAGAGGGCTTTAAACCCGTAAAGATCGAATCATACGATGGCACCACAGACCCGGCGGTATGGATTGAGGATTATCTCCTTCACATCCACATGGCACGCGGCGATGATCTACACGCCATCAAGTACCTCCCGCTCAAACTTAAAGGACCGGCCCGACATTGGCTTAACAGCTTGCCAGCAGACTCAATCAATTCTTGGGAGGACCTGGAAGCCGCATTCCTCGACAACTTCCAGGGCACTTACGTGCGACCGCCGGATGCCTACGACTTAAGCCACATAATTCAGCAGCCGGAAGAATCAGCCAGACAATTCTGGACACGATTCCTAACAAAGAAAAACCAGATAGTTGACTGTCCGGACGCAGAGGCCCTAGCAGCCTTCAAGCATAACATCCGCGACGAGTGGCTTGCCCGGCACCTGGGCCAGGAAAAGCCGAAATCCATGGCAGCCCTCACGACACTCATGACCCGCTTTTGCGCGGGTGAAGACAGCTGGCTAGCTCGCAGTAACAACTTATCAAAGAACCCTGGTAACTCGGACACCAAGGATAAAAGTGGCAGGACACGTCGGAACAACCAAAAATGCCGCGTCAACAGCGACAGCAATGAAGACACGACAGTCAATGCCAGATTCAGAGGCTATAAAACCGGTCAGCGGAAAAAGCCATTCAAAAAGAATACTCATGGCCCGTCCAGTTTGGACCGAATACTCGACCACTTGTGCCAGATACATGGCACCCCCGAAAAGCCAGCCAATCACACCAACAGGGATTGTTGGGTGTTCAAGCAGGCAGGCAAGTTAAGAGCCGAAAACAGAGACAAGGGGATGCACAGCGACGACGAGGAGCCCAAGCCGCCGAACAACAATGGACAGAAGGGCTTTCCCCCACAAGTGCGGACGGTGAACATGATATACGCAACCCACATTCCCAAGCGGGAGCGGAAGCGTGCGCTACGGGACGTATACGCGATGGAGCCAGTCGCCCCAAAGTTCAACCCATGGTCCTCCTGCCCGATCACGTTTGATCGAAGGGACCATCCCACTAGCATCTGTCATGGCGGCTTCGCCGCATTGGTTCTCGACCCAATCATCGACGGATTTCACCTCACAAGAGTCCTCATGGACGGCGGCAGTAGCCTGAACCTGCTTTATCAGGACACAGTGCGGAAAATGGGCATAGATCCTTCAAGGATCAAACCCACAAGAACGACCTTTAAAGGCGCCACACCAGGTGTAGAAGCCAACTGTATAGGCTCAGTAACACTTGACGTGGTCTTCGGATCCCCGGATAATTTCCGAAGCGAAGAGTTAATCTTCGATATAGTGCCGTTTCGCAGTGGCTATCACGCCCTGCTCGGACGAACCGCATTTGCAAAATTCAATGCGGTGCCACACTACGCATATCTCAAACTCAAGATGCCAGGCCCTCGAGGAGTGATCACGGTCAATGGAAACACCGAATGCTCCCTCCGTACGGAGGAGCATACGGCGGCTCTCGCAGCGGAGGTACAAAGTAGCCTTCTTAGGCAATTCTCCAGTCCGGCCATTAAAAAGCCAGACACTGCCAAGCGCGCCCGGAGTAACCTACAGAAGGACCGCCTGGCACACTCTAAGCAAGCATAGCAATGCGGCCCCAACCCCAGCTTTCGCGACCTAGCGAAACCAGTACCTCGCGTACATAACTACGCCCTCGAAATACCATGGGCACAGGGGAAGGGGCACAATAACGGCACACCCAAAATACAGCTTAAAACGTACCAGGGGCTGCCGGATTCTTTTTTTAATTTTTTCTTACTTTCAGGACTCCATACTTCGGACGACCTGTTCGGCAATTCGATTGCCGCACAAACGATGCAAGATCCAGGGAGGCAGATAAGCAATGCCGCATTATGGAACTCCCAGGTGGTCTTTGTTACGAGCGGTATACCTACTTTATATATAATTCCGCGGCCCACCCCTGGTCAGGACATACTGAATAGTCCAATATCTTTTGCTTACCGCACCATTTGTATCGTTCGGCTTTTATAAATAGCCTCTCCATAAATAATGCTTAGCTTTTTGTCTATCTTTTCCATTACTCTTTTCATATATATGTTCATTAATGACATGTCGCACCCGTACATGGTGGTACGGCAAAGTACGCTAGGGGCTTCAGTACCCTTTAATATGGTGTGAGAAGTCCGTACACTTTCACAAGTGCGGCACCCCGAACTTATATCACTATATGCATCAGCTCCGAATCATGATTTGGGTCAATAGTTGGGTTTGCCCGGCTCCTATGTTTTGGTGCCTTATGTTCCGCTATATCGGCTAAGGTAGCACTAGGAGAACCACTGCGATTGTGCCCCGGTTGAGCTGGGTTAAGCACCTCAGTGGAGAAAGCTAAAACTGACTGTCATGATGAGGCGAGAGACCGGTCGCTGTTCGAGAGGTTTTTCGAGTCCCTAAAGGCTTATGCCGCTTCAAGCGAGGAGCTGGATAACCCCAGCCAAGGCGTGGATAGCGCCCCGAACTCGGTCTTCCGAACTAGGGGCTTCGCCGAAATTTAAAATTATAAAGTTCTACGGCTAAGTGAGAGTGTTCAAGCACTATAGTCCGATTGCTTGGTTCGTCGTGCTGAGCGCCTCCCTCGGAGGACCCAAGCATGGGAACAAGAGCGCCCAGGTTTATAACCGAACACCCCAGCACTAGTGGCATGGGGGCAGAAGCCAATGACTTGCCATCTCTCAATTTTCGATAAACGGCCGCACAGAAAATAATATTTTAAATTCAATAAGCATTGCTTAGCGCATATGAACAAGTTTTCAGCGCACAGGATAAACACGAGCGAATTCATTCAAAAATTACATCCTTGGTGCACTCATCCGCCACAAGGCGGGCACCCGCAAGAACATCCTTATAGTAGTTCTCCGGCTTGCGATGCTCCTTCCCCGGCGGCGGCCCGTTCGTCACAAGCTTCTCACCGTCCAGCTTACCCCAGTGCACCCTTACACGGGCAAGGGCCCTACAGGCACCTTCGATGCAGACAGAGCGCTTGATGACCTCGAGCCTTGGATAGGCCTCCACCAGCCACCGCACCAGCCTGAATTAGCTACCAGGCAGGGCCTCTTCGGGCCACAGCTGAACTATGAAGCCCTTCATGGCTTGTTCGGCTGCCTTGTGGAGTTCGACCAGCTGTTTCAGCTGATCACTCAAGGGCACAGGGTGTACGGCCTCAGCATACTGAGACCAGAACACCTTCTCCGTCGAGCTGCCCTCTTCAGCTCGGTAGAATGCGGCGGCATCGGATACGCTGCGGGGAAGATCTGCGAAGGCCCCTGGAGAACTCCGGATTCGGGTAAGTAACAAGTAGTTTACTTTTATATTTCTGCTTTGCATAAAGAATGCCTTACCCGCTGCTATCTTTTTCATATCCTCCAACTCTCGGAGAGCCTTTTGGGCTTCGGCCTTGGCAGACTTGGTAGCCTCAAGGGCCGTCGCGAGCTCGGACGCTTGGGTCTTCGACTCAAGCTCCAAACTCTCATGTTTTTTCATGAGGAGCCTGAAGCTCTTGTTGCATCTCACCGACCTGAGACCGAAGTTTCTCTCGCTCGGTGTGCTCCGCGGCCGTTTTCTTTTCAGCCTCGGACAACGCCTTCTTGAGGGTCGCCACCTCAGTCGTGGCCCCTACAATAAGCAATTCAATCCTGTTATTATTTTTTGCAATCGCGCCTCTCTATAGGCACTTTTTATAAGGTATTTCTTACCTTCTTTCTCCTCGAGCTGCTGCTTGGCCAGGGCGAGCTCTTGCTCGGACCGCTCGAGTCCCTGTTTCAGGGCATACACCTCCGCAGTCAGTGCGGCGGTGGCTAGCAGCGAAGCCTGCATACGCATATTGACTCTTCATTATTAGACTCCTGCAAAATTTAATAGATCCTCTATTCGGCTTTTCTTTCCGAACGCCAAACAGAGCATCAGGGGCTACTGTCTATGCGGTAATATTTTTACACATTCTTACTTACCTCGAAGCCTGTTAGGAGGCTAGCGCAAGCTTCACTCAGCCCGCTCTTGGCGGACTGAACCTTCTAGATCACCGTACTCATAATAGTACGGTGCTCCTCGTCGATGGAGGCGCCTTCAAGCACCTCCAGCAGATTGTCCAGTGCCTCCGGTTGGACGGAGGCTGCCGGCTCAGAAGGCTTGCTCCTCTTGGAAGGAGTTCGCCTGCCGCGGTCCGGAACTGTTGAAGATTCCGGCACGGTGTCCGGCTTAAAGCCGGACTTGGAGCCCTGAGGGGTCTTGTCCCCTTCACTCCTGGGGTCCGGGAGGTCGCCTTGCGGCTCCTCCAGGACCACTTCCTCCTGCCCCGGAGCTCATCACGACGCCACTTCAGCGTGATCCGCAGGGCAGGGGGAGACAGCGGGCGGAACAGAGTTCACGTCCGATGAATCCAGGGAGCCGCTCGACGACTCGTTGAGTGCGTCCCGGGGCGGGCTGCATTATTACATTCGACATTAGGGAAAGCTGCGCAATAAAGGAACATCATGAGTTACTCTGATACCCGAACTTACGATTTCGCCGGACGCTTGGCCCTGTCCGGCCACTCCTCTTCACCCTCTTCGGCGTCAGGGGCGCAGTCCGGCGGAGGGGTCTTCCTTTTCCTAGACCCCTCGGCCTCCCCCGTTGGGGCGGCCTTCCTCTTCTCTCCCTCCTCCACTGGAGAGGGAGAGTCTTCTTCTTCCTCCTCCTCGTCCTCGCGGGAGGAGGGCGCCTCGGGCTCATCAGACGACGAGTCCGACACCACCACGTTGCGGGCACTCTTTCGAGTCCCCGGGGTCTTCTTCTTCTTGGCCTTCTTCTCCGGCACCACATAAGGCGCCAGGGCCAGCAGCTTCACCAGTAAAGCTGGGGCTGGATCTTCGGGCAGCGGAGCCGGACAGTTAATCGGCTCGGCTATCGCCCACCAAGCCTGTCAAAGGAAAGGGGAGTTCAGATCCCGCATAGTGTCAAACTATGAAAAAAGACTCGACATCCTGTGAAGGGTGTAGATGGCATACCTTGCTAGCGTGACGCTGCGTGCTGTATCCACGGTCCTCGGAAGCGGATGCGGGAGCCTCGGCGCCCTTGAATAGCACCTTCTAGGCGTCTTCATATGTCGTGTCGAAGAGCCTGTTGAGGGTTCAGTGCTGCGCCGGGTCGAACTCCCACAGATTAAAACCCCGTTGCTGGCACGGGAGGATCCGGCGGATGAGCATAACCTGGATTATATTAACAAGCCGGACTGGCTTGTTCACCAGGGACTGGATACATGTTTGCAATCCGGTCACCTCTTGTTCGTCACCCCACAACAGGCCCGTCTCTTTCCAGGACATAAGCCGCGTGGGGGGTCCGGATCGAAACTCGGGGGCTGCGGTCCATTCCGGAACGCGGGGCTCGGTGATATAAAACCACCCGGCTTGCCACCCCTTTAGGGTCTCCATGAAAGAGCCCTCGAACCATAGGACGTTGGCCATCTTGCCCGCCATAGCACCTCCGCACTCCGCCTGGCTGCCGCGCACCACCTTGGGCTTGACGTTGAAGGTCTTGAGCCAGAGGCCGAAATGGGGGCGGATGCGGAGAAAGGCCTCGCACACGACGATAAACGCTGAGATATTGAGGATGAAGTTCGGAGCCAGATCGTGGAAATCCAGGCCATAGTAGAACATGAGCCCCCGGACAAATGGGTGGAGTGGAAAGCCCAGTCCGCGGAGGAAGTGGGGGAGAAATTGAAGGAAATATGCCCTAAAGGCAATAATAAAGTTATTATTTATTTCCTTATATCATGATAAATGTTTATTATTCATGCTAGAATTGTATTAACCGGAAACATAATACATGTGTGAATACATAGACCAACAGAGTGTCACTAGTATGCCTCTACTTGCCTAGCTCGTTAATCAAAGATGGTTATGTTTCCTAACCATGAACAAAGAGTTGTTATTTGATTAACGAGGTCACATCATTAGTTGAATGATCTGATTGACATGACCCATTCCATTAGCTTCGCACCCGATCGTTTAGTATGTTGCTATTGATTTTCTTCATGACTTATACATGTTCCTATGACTATGAGATTATGCAACTCCCGTTTACCGGAGGAACACTTTGGATGCTACCAAACGACACAACGTAACTGGGTGATTATAAAGGAGCATTACAGGTGTCTCCAAAGGTACATGTTGGGTTGGCGTATTTCGAGATTAGGATTTGTCACTCCGATTGTCGGAGAGGTATCTCTGGGGCCCTCTCGGTAATACACATCACATAAGCCTTGCAAGCATTATAACTAAGATGTTAGTTGTGAGATGATGTATAACGGAACGAGTAAAGAGACTTGCCTGTAACGAGATTGAACTAGGTATTGGATACCGACGATCGAATCTCGGGCAAGTAACATACCGATGACAAAGGGAACAACGTATGTTGTTATGCGGTCTGACCGATAAAGATCTTCGTAGAATATGTAGGAGCCAATATGGGCATCCAGGTCCCGCTATTGGTTATTGACCGGAGACGTGTCTCGGTCATGTCTACATTGTTCTCGAACCGTAGGGTCCGCACGCTTAAGGTTTCGATGACAGTTATATTATGAGTTTATGAGTTTTGATGTACCGAAGGTAGTTCGGAGTCCCGGATGAGATCGGGGACATGACGAGGAGTCTCAAAATGGTCGAGACGTAAAGATTGATATATTGGAAGCCTATGTTTGGACATCGGAAGTGTTCCGGGTGAAATCGGGATTTTACCGGATTACCGCGAGGGTTACCGGAACCCCCCGGGAGCCAAATGGGCCAACATGGGCCTTAGTGGAAAGGTGAGAGGGCAGCCCACATAGGGCTGCGCCTCCCCCCCTCTCCCTAGTCCTATTAGGACAAGGAGAGGGGCCGGCCACCTCTCTCTTTCACTTCCCACTTGGGAATCCTAGTTGGACTAGGATTGGAGGGGGGAGTCCTACTCCCGGTAGGAGTAGGACTCCTCCTGCGCCTCCCTCCTTTGGCCGGCCAGCCTTCCCCCCTCCATCCTTTATATACGGGGGCAGGCGACACCCCAAGACACACAAGTTGATCCTTGAGATCGTTCCTTAACCGTGTGCGGTGCCCCCTGCCACCAAATTCCACCTCGATCATACCGTTGTAGTGCTTAGGCGAAGCCCTGCGTCGGTAGTACATCAAGATCGTCACCACGCCGTCGTGCTGACGGAACTCCTCCCCGAAGCTTTGCTGGATCGGAGTCCGGGGATCGTCATCGAGCTGTACATGTGCTAAGAACTCGGAGGTGCCGGAGTAACGGTGCTTGGATCGGTCGGATCAGGAAGAAGACGTACGACTACTTCCTCTACGTTGTGTGATCGCTTCTGCAGTCGGTCTGCGTTGGTACGTAGACAACACTCTCCCCTCTCGTTGCTATGCATCACCATGATCTTGCGTGTGCGTAGGAAAATTTTCGAAATTACTACGTTCCCCAACAGTGGCTTCCGAGCCTAGGTTTTATGGTTTGATGTTATTTGCACGAGTAGAACACAAGTGAGTTGTGGGCGATACAAGTCATACTGCCTACCAGCATGTCATACTTTGGTTCGGCGGTATTGTTGGACGAGACGATCCGGACCAACCTTACGCGTACTCTTACGCGAGACCAGTTCCCTCGACGTGTTATGCACACAGATGGCTTGCGGAAGACTGTCTCTCCAACTTTAGTTGAACCAAGTGTGGCTACGCCCGGTCCTTGAGAAGGTTAAAACGGAGTCTATTTGACAAACTATCGTTGTGGTTTTGATGCGTAGGTGAGATGTGTTCTTACTTAAGCCCGTAGCAGCCACGTAAAAATAGCAACAACAAAGTAGAGGACGTCTAACTTGTTTTTGCAGGGCATGTTGTGATGTGATATGGTCAAGGCATGATGCTGATTTTATTGTATGAGATGATCATGTTTTGTAACCGAGTTATCGGCAACTCGCAGGAGCCATATGGTTGTCGCTTTATTGTATGCAATGCAATCGCGATGTAATGCTTTACTTTATTACTAAGCGGTAGTGATAGTCGTGGAAGCATAAGATTGACGAGACGACAACGATGCTACGATGGAGATCAAGGTGTCGCGCCGGTGACGATGGTGATCATGACGGTGCTTCGGAGATGGAGATCACAAGCACAAGATGATGATGGCCATATCATATCACTTATATTGATTGCATGTGATGTTTATCCTTTTATGTATCTTATCTTGCTTTGATTGACGGTAGCATTATAAGATGATCTCTCACTAAATTATCAAGAAGTGTTCTCCCTGAGTATGCACCGTTGCCAAAGTTCGTCGTGCCCAGACACCACGTGATGATCGGGTGTGATAAGCTCTACGTCCATCTACAACGGGTGCAAGCCAGTTTTGCACACGCAGAATACTCAGGTTAAACTTGACGAGCCTAGCATATGCAGATATGGCCTCGGAACACAGAGACCGAAAGGTCGAGCGTGAATCATATAGTAGATATGATCAACATGACGATGTTCACCATTGAAAACTACTCCATCTCACGTGATGATCGGTTATAGTTTAGTTGATTTGGATCACGTGATCACTTAGAGGATTAGAGGGATGTCTATCTAAGTGGGAGTTCCTAAGTAATTTGATTAACTAAACTTAAACTTATCATGAACTTAGTCCTGGTAGTATTTTGCAAATTATGTTGTAGATCAATAGCTCGCGTTGTTGCTTCCCTGTGTTTATTTTGATATGTTCCTAGAGAAAATTGTGTTGAAAAATGTTAGTAGCAATGATGCGGATTGGATCCGTGATCTGAGGTTTATCCTCATTGCTGCACAGAAAAATTATGTCCTTGATGCACTGCTGGGTGACAGACCTATTGCAGGAGAAGATGCAGACGTTATGAACGTTTGGCTAGCTCAATATGATGACTACTTGATAGTTTAGTGCACCATGCTTAATGGCTTAGAATCGGGACTTCAAAGACGTTTTGAACGTCATGGACCATATGAGATGTTCCAGGAGTTGAAGTTAATATTTCAAGCAAATACCCGAGTTGAGAGATATGAAATCTCCAACAAGTTCTATAGCTAAAAGATGGAGGAGAATTGCTCAACTAGTGAGCATGTGCTCAGATTGTCTGGGTACTACAATCGCTTGAATCAAGTGGAAGTTTATCTTCCAGATAAGATAGTGATTGACAGAATTCTCTAGTCATCATCACTAAGTTAGTAGAACTTCGTGATGAACTATAATATGCAAGGGATAACGGAAACAACTCCCAAGCTCTTCGTGATGCTGAAATCAACGAAGGTAGAAATCAAGAAAAAACATCAAATGTTGATGGTTTACAAGACCACTAGTTTCAAGAAAAGGGCAAAGGGAAGAAGGGGAACTTCAAGAAGAACGGCAAGCAAGTTGCTGCTCAAGTGAAGAAGCCCAAGTCTGATCCTAAGCCTGAGACTAAGTGCTTCTACTGCAAAGAGACTGGTCACTAGAAGCGGAACTACCCCAAGTGATTGGCGGATAAGAAGGATGGAAAAGTGAACATAAGTATATTTGATATACATGTTATTGATGAGTACTTTACTAGTGTTTATAGCAAACCCTCAGTATTTGATATTAGTTCAGTTTCTAAGATTAGTAACTCGAAACAGGAGTTGCAGAATAAACAGAGACTAGTTAAGGGTGAAGTGACGATGTGTGTTGGAAGTGGTTCCAAGATTGATATGATCATCATCGCACACTCCCTATAATTTCGGGATTAGTGTTGAACCTAAATAAGTATTATTTGGTGTTTGCATTGAGCATGAATATGATTTGATCATGTTTATTGCAATATGGTTATTCATTAAAGTCAGAGAATAATTGTTGTTCTGTTTACATGAATAAAACCTTCGATGGTCATACGCCCAATGAAACAAGTTCGTTGGATCTCGATCGTAGTGATACACATATTGAAACCAAAAGATGCAAAGTTAATAATGATAGTGCAACTTATTTGTGGCACTGCCGTTTAGGTCATATTGGTATAAAGCACATGAAGAAACTCCATGCTGATGGGCTTTCGGAATCACTTGATTATGAATCACTTGATGTTTGCGAACCATGCCTTTTGGGCAAGATGACTAAAACGCCATTCTTCGGAACAATGGAGCGAGCAACAGATTTGTTGGAAATCATACATACTGATGTATGTGGTCCGATGAATATTGAAGCTCGCGACAGGTATCATTATTTTCTGATCTTCACAGATGATTTAAGCAGATATGAGTATATCTACTTGATGAAACATAAGTCTGAAACATTTGAAAAAGTTCAAAGAATTTCATAGTGAAGTGAAAAACATCGTGACAAGAAAATAAAGTTTCTATGATCTGATCGCGGAGACAAATATTTGAGTTACGAGTTTGGTCTTCAGTTAAAACAATGTGAAATAGTTTCACTACTCACGCCACCTGGAACACCACATCATAATGGTGTGTCCGAACGTCATAACCGTACTTTATTGGATATAGTGCAATCTATGATGTCTCTTACCGATTTACCACTATTGTTTTTGGGGTCATGCATTAGAGACAACTGCATTCACGTTAAAAAAGGGGCACCATCTATATCCGTCGAGACGACGCCTTATGAACTATGGTTTGGCAAGAAACCAAAGTTGTCGTTTCTTAAAGTTTGGGGTTGCGATGCTTATATGAAAAAGTTTCATCCTGATAAGCTCAAAACTCAAATCGGAGAAGTGCATCTTCATAGGATATCCAAAGGAAACTGTTGGATGCACCTTCTATCACATATCCGAAGGCAAGACTTTTGTTGCTAAATTCAGAAACTTTCTGGAGAAGGAGTTTCTCTCGAAAGAAGTGAGTGGGAGGAAAGTAGAACTTGACGAGGTAACTGTACCTGCTCCCTTATTGGAAAGTAGTACATCACAAAAATGTTTCTGTGACACCTACACCAGTTAGTGAGGAAGCTAATGATGATGATCATGAAACTTCAGAACAAGACACTACTGAACCTCGTAGATCAACCAGAGTAAAGATCCGCGCCAGAGTGGTACGGTAATCCTGTTCTGGAAGTCATGCTACTAGATCATGATGATCCTACGAACTATGAAGAAGCGATGGTGAGCCCAGATTCCTCAAAGTGGCTTGAAGCCATGAAATCTGAGATATGATCCATGTATGAGGACAAAGTATGGACTTTGGTTGACTTGCCCGATGATCGGCAAGCCATAGAAAATAAATGGATCTTCAAGAGGAAGACGGACGCTGATGGTAGTGTTACTATCTACAAAGCTAGAATTGTCGCAAAAGGTTTTCGACAAGTTCAAGGTGTTGACTAGGATGAGATTTTCTCACTCGTATCTATGCTTAAAGTCTGTCTGTCAGGACCCCGATTCTAAGCCACATCGATCTAGCCGGTAACACCTCATATCACTTTGCAGCCTCACGCACAGTATCCCACGGGTGTCGCCTTACCATGGCCCGGGACCGTTTGCGCCTTTTGGCTCGCGTATATGACAATATCGCTAGCATCCATATGACCGAGAACCCGGGCCGACATGGCTAGTCGTGAACCCAAAGCGGCACAGACCTATGGAGACAGGCATACATGAATCACAACGAACATGTCGGTCATCAACGAGTGATTCCGGGCTATAGCACTGGGCTAACAGGACTCCGGGGGATCCCGGGCTGTAGCAGGCTAGACAGGACTCCGGAGATCACCGCGTGACATTTCCCCGAAGGGACAGACATAGGGACGAAGTGAAACACATGCCGGCCAGTCAAGTGTCCTGAACAGTAGTGCTGGGCTAGCAGGACTCCGGTGAACCGGGCTGTAGCGGACTACTATGGCTCGAGGAGCACTAGACTACATTTCCCCATAAGAAAGGCTGCGAAGGACAAACAACTAGATTGTCGGATCCCACTCATACCAAGCATTTCAATCATACATACAATATGCTCGATATGAGTACATACAACATGGCATCACAACAAAACTCTACAACTCAAGTACTTTATTTAAAGGCTCCAGGGAGCCATACATAACATATCCATACAGGTAGGGGTCACATGACCCGACACTCAAGTCATACAGTCATACAAGCACATGCGGAAGCAACTAGTCTGAGTACAGACTCTAGAAAGAAAGAAGGCTTCTCGAAGCCTGTCTATCTACATAGGGCCCTCCATGGCCTGGATCACCACCTGGGTGGCTAGTCACTCGTCGACGTCAAGGTCTACGTAAAACCCATCGGAGGGGGCAGTGTTGTCGTCTGAAAACAATAAATAAGCAAACATGAGTACAAAGGTACTCAGCAAGTCTTACATCAGAACCTACTATACATGCTCATTCTCAAGAAGGTGGTGGGGTTTATGCAGCAAGCCAGCTTTGACTCTTGGCTAAGCTATCCTACGGAATCTTTTAGCAAAATAGTTTTCGCACACGAGTCCACTACTCACCATCACAATACTCCACCGTGGATCCTCCCTCGTATCCTGCGAGGGGGCCATCCTCGGTACTCACACTTATCTTGAGTCTTTTAGTAGTATCCATTAACTTGTCTATGAACTGTATATGCAACCAAGTAGTCCTTTACCGCGGACACGGCTATTCGAATAGTTTTATACCCTGCAGGGGTGTACTTCGTCACACATGTTTCCACCACTTAGCGTCTGCACACGAAATGTGCTCGGCAGACTTCAAGCGAAAACCGACGTGGGTGTAGACCACGACCTGACTAACCTCACAAGTCTCTAGTCCAGGGTCATCGCCTATTCAGGTTCCATCCGCAAGGAAATCCGGCCGGGGTGTCCTCAACGGCCCCGAACGATGTGAACAGGGTTCCCGAGACACCAAACGGGTGACTCGGTACACCGTGCCACGGTGTATCTACCGCAACATAGCCCACCCCTAGGGTCAGCGCTACGCACGGCCGCCAACACATATCCTACAAACACCAGAAACTAGTTGCAACTCCTGGACTGAGGCGAGAGGGGTCGGTAAGTCGAGCGGGGTCATATTTCAGGGCCCAATGTGTGGTAGTAGCTGAATCTTAATTCACGCATACAGAACTCAGTTCTTAGGGACGGCTTCAATGAAACAACCCACCATGTACTCCTACATGGCCTCTCATCGATACCTTTACCAAAACATGTTCAACACATCCCACATATTACTGGCATAAGCATTTCACTCTAGCCCATCCCCCAGATGAACCAGACCTGACACAACTCTAAGCATAGCAGGCATAGCAAGGTAGGAATCACAAAACATGGCTCAATCAACTCCTACACATGCTAGTGGGTTTCATCTAGTTACTGTGGCAATGACAGGTCATGCAGAGGATAAGGGTTCAACTACCGTAGCACACAGCAGTTTGAATCGTGTTGTCTTAATGCAGTAAACAAGAGCAGGAGCGAGAACATGGGTTGTATCGGAATGATCAATGGTTGCTTGCCTGATGGAGTGGTAACGGGATACTGCCCTTCAGTTGGATACTCGTGAATATCCTCGGAGGCAGAACCTACCACGAAGAACACAACCGAGCACAATCAACACATGACGATATGCAACAATATGATGCATGCTATGACATGGCAATATGGATGTGTCTTGAGCTAATGCAACTAGCTATGATTTAAATGAAGTTGGTTTGAGTACAAGATTCAAATCCCAACCCCATATATGATTATTTAAATGCCCTTTATTTGTTTTGTCCAAAACAGAGGACAAGCATTATTCAAACATGCATGAAAATGGTACAGATGGATTCCTTGAATTTTTCTGATAATTTTTCATATATAATTTGTCTCATTTGGAGTTATGGTTGAATTTCTATGAATTTTTGAAGTTTAGGCAATTTTCTGGAATTTTCTATATAAAATTAAATCCAGAAAAGGAGTTACTGCGCCAGCATGACATCACCCTGATGTCAGCAGGTCAACTGGGCGCCTCCAGGTCAAACCTGACCAATGGGGTCCACTGGTCAGTGACACAATCAACTAACTAAGTTAGTTAACCCTAACTAAGTTAGTTAGCCGGGCGGGGCCCGCATGTCAGTGGCTCACTAATTAGCTAATTTTATTAACACTAATCATCTAACAGTAATTAGGCAGGCGCCTGGGCCCACGCGTCAGTGACTCAGGGGTGGTCAACCCAGCCGACCCGGGGTCAAAACACGCCGGAGTTGACCCCGGCTCGTCGCCGGCAAGGCCAGAGATGGCGGAGGGGCTCGGAAATCCTCCTCCGGCGACCAAATGGCCAGCGGAGGGCATCTACGTGACGAGGGGACTCATCCGCGTCCAGTGGTGCTCACAGCAGCAGCCCTAGTGGCCTAAAACGACGGCGGCGGCAACTTGTGCGGCGGCCGGAGTTCGGGAGTTGAGCGGATCGGCGTTGTAGGGAACGGCAGGAGTCGCGGGTGGTCGCAGTCGACTCCTGGGAACGTGTTGAGCACGATGGCGCGCTCGGTTGCGAGCTTGCACGGCTGTGGTCACGGTGGCGGCATGGCCGGCGGTGAAGAGCTCTCGGTTCCGACGGGCATCGGTGTTAGAGGAAGAAAACGAGCCAGGGGAGAGGGGGAAACGACACAGGAGCTCACAGCGGGTGCAGCGGTGGCCTCGGCAAGCTCGGGGAGGCACTGGAGCAAGCGAATCGACGGTGGCGATCGTCGGTGCCGAAGCTTGAAGAAGAGCTTGAATTCGATGATGCGGGGCTTCCGGCGGGGCGTGGTTCGGTGAGGAGGAAGACGGGGTCGAGGCGGAGCCTCTAAGCTGGTCAGGGAAGCGAGGGGGAGGCAGTGGCCATGGTGGTTCTCGTCGGCGCTCTCGGGCTCATGGCGGTTGCGCGGGAGAGAGAGCAGAGGAGGGGATGAGCACGGGGGAGGGGAATGAGAGGGCCAGGGGGGTGCGTGGCGTCCAAAGCGTCATCGGGGAGGCGGCCGAAGCAGGAGGTGGCCGTCGGTGGCCGTGCGCGTGCTGGCGCACCGCGGGCACACGCCCTTCTTCCTCCTGGCAGGAGCTAGGGGACGACTGGCAACGGCCTGGTGGGCTGGGCCGCTGGTGGCCTGGCGCTGGGCCAGGTAAGTGGCCCTCTGGCCTACTCTCTCTCTCTCTTTTCTAATTTTATTCTGTTTTTCTATTTTTGTTATTCTGTTTTGATTTAGTTTAAATACTAAATCATTTTATAAAATCCTGAAGATATTTATGGACACTTTCTGAATTATTTCAGTGGCCCAAAAATAGTTCCAACATTATTTGAGCATTTGAATTATTTAATAGTATTTAAATGCCCAAATTCAAATATTTATGAATTAAGTCAATGCCCCTTTTGTTGACCTAAAATTATATGCACCATTTTTCCCAAGGGTTCTAACCCAAGGCAAAGAGGGTGAACATTTTTGAAGGGCATTTCAGGTTCATTGAATTTATTTTTAGTAAACCCTAGTTGATTTCAGGGGGGGTGCTGGGGGTTCTGCTTTCCCCATTTCAATTTCTGATGAATGTAAACATGATGCACACTCTAATGCATAATCTAGCTAGGGTGTGACAACTCACCCTCACTCAATAGAATCTCGTCCCGAGATTTAGGATCATCTGGGAAGAAGGCGGGGTACTCGAGTCGAAGACGATCCTCCCTTTCCCAAGTGGCTTCTTCCTCGGAATGGTGTGACCATTGAACCTTGAGAAACTTGATATTATGACGTCGAGTGGTACGCTCGGCTTGATCAAGGATACGAACGGGGTATTCCCGATAAGAAAGGTTATCTTGTAAATCAAGCGTTTCGTGGTCCACTCCATGGATAGGATCCGCGAAACAACGCCTGAGTTGCGAAACGTGGAAGACATCGTGAACTCTGGAAAGATGCGGAGGTAGTTCCAATTGGTAGGCAACTTCTCCTCGTTTGGCAAGAATGCGAAAGGGTCCAATGTAACGAGGAGCCAATTTGCCTTTGATACCGAAACGATGGGTTCCCTTTAACGGGGTAACCCGAAGGTAAGCTTTCTCGTCAATTTCAAATGCCATAGGCTTATGCTTACGATCATATTGACTCTTTTGGCGAGATTGGGCTGTTTTCAATTTCTCACGAATAACGCGAACCTGCTCTTCTGCTTCCTGAATCATATCCGGGCCAAAGAGTTGTCTTTCCCCGGTTTCTGACCAGTTAAGAGGCGTTCGACATTTTCGTCCATAGAGAACTTCGAAGGGAGCCTTGCCCAAACTAGCTTGATAGCTATTGTTATAGGCAAACTCCGCGAATGGAAGGCATTTCTCCCAACTCATTCCGAACAAGATAACAGCAGCTCAGAGCATATCTTCCAGAATTTGATTTACTCGCTCTACTTGACCACTTGATTGAGGATGGAAGGCGGTGCTAAAGGAGAGATGAGTTCCCATAGCATTTTGGAAACTTTCCCAAAATCGAGAGGTGAAGAGACTTCCACGGTCTGAGTTAATTTCCAATGGGACACCATGAAGAGACACTATTCGGGAGATGTATAGGTCAGCTAGCTGGCTAGCGGTGATACTCTCACGAACAGGTAGGAAATGGGCTACTTTGGAAAGACGGTCGATCACGACGAAGATGGCATTATTCCCCCTCTTGGTCCTGGGAAACCCAGTGATGAAATCCATACTGATTTTGTCCCATTTCCATTCAGGGATAGCCAAAGGTTGAAGGGTGCCAGCAGGCCGTTGATGCTCCGCTTTAACACGACGACAAACGTCGCAATTGGCAATGTATTGAGCGATTTCTCTCTTCATCCTAGTCCACCAAAACCTCTGGTGTAGGTCTTGATACATTTTAGTACTACCGGGATGAATGGTGAGAGGGGATTCATGAGCTTCCTTAAGGATCATCTGGCGTAGATGTTGGTTCTTGGGAACCACCAGGCGGTTCTCAAAGAAGACAGCACCTTGCTCATCCATGGAAAAACATTTAGCTACTCCGCTAGCAATGTTTTCCTTAATCCGGGATATGCCCTTATCACGCTTTTGGGCAGCTATGATTTGATCCATAAGGGTAGGTTTCGCCACCAGAGTGGATAGGAATCCTTGAGGAACAATGTGAAGATTAAGCTTGCGAAATTCCTCATGGAGAAGTGGTTGACTTTGTTGTAACATCAGGTTGTTACAGTAGGACTTACGACTTAGCGCATCGGCCATGACATTGGCTTTGCCAGGGGTGTAAGTTATTCCTAAGTCGTAATCCGAGATTAACTCGACCCAACGTCTTTGCCTGAGATTCAAATCTGGTTGGGTGAAGATATATTTCAAGCTTTGGTGATCGGTGAAAATCTCACAACGATTACCGAGAAGGTAATGTCGCCAGGTTTTGAGTGCATGGACTACAGCTGCAAGCTCTAGATCATGTGTGGGATAATTTTCCTCATGTGGGTGTAATTGCCGTGAAGCATAGGCAATTACCTGACGATCTTGCATGAGTATGCAACCTAGTCCTTGTCGCGAGGCGTCGCAATAGATAATAAAGTCCTTGGAGAAATCTGGTGGTACCAGTACGGGAGCAGATGTCAGGCGTCTTTTCAGTTCCTGAAAACTGAACTCGCACTGTGGAGTCCACTCGAACTTTTTATCTTTCTTGAGGAGTTCAGTTAGAGGTTTAGCAACCTTGGAGAAATTCTCGACGAAGCGGCGGCAATAGCTCGCTAGGCCAAGGAAACTCCGAACTTGCTTGACCGTTTCAGGTGGAGTCCAATCAAGGACGGCTTGAACTCGCTCGGGATTGACAGCAATACCCTTACCAGAGATTACATGGCCTAGATAGGTCACTTCTGACAACCAAAATTCACACTTGGAGAATTTGGCATAGAGGCGATGCTCTCGAAGTTTCATCAATACCAGCCTTAAATGTTCGGCATGTTCCTCTTCATTCTTGGAGTAGATGAGTATATCATCGAGGTATACTACGACGAATTTGTCCAAGTACTCCATGAAAACCGAGTTCATTAACCGGGAGAAAGTGGCCGGGGCATTGGTTAAACCGAAGGACATGACGGTGTACTCATATTGGCCATAACGAGTAACAAAAGCCGTTTTGGGAATGTCCCCGTTTCTGATTTTGATTTGATGGTAGCCCAGCCTCAAATCCATCTTGGAGAAGACTGAGGATCCAGCGAGCTGATCATACAGGTCGTTGATCCTGGGAAGCGGATATTTGTTCTTGATGGTGACCAGATTGACAGGTCGGTAATCCACAACCATTCGATCCGTTCCATCCTTCTTCTTGACGAAGAGGACGGGGCAAGCCCAAGGAGAGGAGCTAGGACGGATGAACCCTTTGTTCAAGGACTCATCAAGTTGGTTCTTAAGCTCGGCTAGTTCTAAGGGTGCCATCTTGTAGGGTCTTCTAGCAATTGGAACGGTTCCTGGAACAAGGTCTATCACAAACTCGACATCCCGGTCAGGTGGAACACCTGGCAGTTCTTCCGGAAACACATCCGGGAAGTCTCGGACTACCGGAACGTCCTCAAGGTCTGGAAGAGGGTTGGCATTGAGAGAGTAAAGTTGGCGCTTGGCCACTCGAGTTAAGACATTAACTGTCTTGCCCGAGGGATGAGTAAGTTGAACGGTTCTAGTGGCACAATCGATCTTGGCATAATGAGCCGACATCCAGTCCATACCCAAGATGATGTTTATGTCGGAGGACTTGAGAGCTATTAAAGATGCAAGGAAAACAAGCCTATCGACAAGAATTTCGTTCCCATGGCTTACCCTAGAAGTTTGCCATTTGGAACCCAGAGTTTGAATTACCATGGAAGTGGGCATGTCACAGAATGTCGTGTTATGCAACCGAGCATAATTCTCGGATATGAATGAATGAGATGCTCCAGTATCGAAAAGAACAGATGCCGGATGGCAGTTAACAAGGAGCGTACCAAGGACGACGTTGGGATCCTCATGAGCCTCTTCGGCTGAAACATAGTTGACATGGCCACGTGCAGTAGTGGTCGGCTTGGCGTAGAAAGTCTTTCCCGCGGGCTTACCACGGCCAACGGACTTCCCAGCTTGATTGGGGTTGTTCTGGGGACACTCTCGACTATAGTGACCCGGTTCTCCACACTTGAAGCATGTTACCACAGTGGGGCGTGGAGCAACATTAGCAGCGGGGCCACCATAGGGCTTGGGTGGTGCAAATTGCTGGTTGGGACGAGGCGCCTCAATGGATGGCCTCGGGGTGAATCTGGGTGGCAGTGCGGTGCTTGGAATCCACACCCGGCGCTTCTGAGCTCCAGAGCCGGATGAAGACCCAAAATCACGAGAGTGCTTGCGTGAAGCGTCATAATCAGTCTGGCCTGTCTCAGCACTGATAGCTTTATTGACCAGCTTCTGAAAGGATGTGCACTCGTGCAGACGGAGATCGCGGCGAAGCTCAGGGCTAAGTCCCTTGCGGAACCTTGCCTGCTTCTTGGCGTCAGTAGAAACCTCTTCAGGAGCATAGCGTGCCAGGTTCCCAAATTCTCGGCTATATGCATCCACAGTCAGCCTTCCTTGGGTGAAGTTGCAGAACTCCTCCCTCTTGCGATCCATAAGACCTTCCTGAATGTGATGCTCACGGAAAGCCTCGCTGAACTCAGCCCAGGTAGTGATTTGGCCGACCGGGCGCATAGCTTCGTAGTTTTCCCACCAATGGCTAGCGGGGCCCTCGAGATGATAAGCAGCATAGGTAACCTTGTCGGCTTTAGCTACGTTGGCAGAACGTAGCTTGTGGGTGATGCTGCGAAGCCAATCATCCGCGTCGAGGGGCTTGACGGAATGGTTAAACTTTGGTGGGTACAGCTTGATAAAGTCGTTGATTGACACCAAGTCATTTCATGGGTGGCGTGCAGTGTTCTGCTCAATCCGCTCCAGCAGGCGGTTGGTCTCACGCTTGTTCCTTTCCGCCTCCAGCATCACTTCGGCCAGGGAAGGCGGATGAGGCAAATTTTCACCTCTAGCTGCATTGGCTTCCCCCTGCTCCGGGGCAGCAGGGTTGCCGCGGGTGTTGACCATCCTAGGAGGAAAACAAGACAACGGTTTAGACAAGGATGGCTCAACTTAACAAGGAAATGCAGAATGTAAGGATAACGCGGAATGCAGAGATGCTCATTCGTATGCCATGGTAATATAAAACTGCCATATATACACCAACGGTCATACTCGTCATACATAGTTTAGTACAAGCCCATGCTACAGTACAACTATGAAGGTAGACGTTACATCTCATCGGAGGCATTCCGAGTCCCTATACATTATTTGTCTACACCTCCGGAATCGATTACACACCAAGTCGTATTCCACAAGTCACACAGGACAGTGGAGATACAACTACTACAATACTAGTGGTACTACTACTAACTCAGGTAGCTCCGTAGTAGTCCTCATAGAAGTCACCTCCATAGCCTGGAAGTTCAACGTGATCATCCGGAAACAGACGGTCCCGAGGAGCCTGTGGACCATAGGGGCTAGGATGAGGTCTTGGACCAACAAACGGTGGCCTGCGGGGACCAAGGGGTGGGGTGATGCCTCCCACATCACGCCAATCCACCATGTCTGGCAGAGCTGCTCTCACAGGATACAGATCCCTGGTATCCATACATCCAGCTTGCACCGCGGGTGCAAACCGAGTCAATGTGGCCCAATGATCAGCACGGGTATTTAAAAGCTCCAGCCTCAAGGCCCGATTCTCTCGGTCCTTATCTTCGAGCATCTCAGCGGTGGTACGAGTTAATGAGTCCTCCTGAGTGGAGTCAGCATAGATAGCCTGAAGATACCCCTGCGCTCCCGGAAGTGAAGCTGGCATGTAACGGAAGTCAGTGTTCCGAAGCAGGCCAGTCCGGACTCGCAAGATGGTCATCATGGAATAGGCAGCATCCTGCACAGCCATCTCAATGGTAACTCCGAGTCCATAGGAACAGTGAAGGGGCTCGGTAGATCCAGGATAGGAAGGAAATATCCTGACGGTGCAGAAATACTGGCTTTGATTAAAGTCGCGGAACTGCTCTTCAACAGTGTATTCGGGATACCAACGGTATCCTGTCTCGATCATGACCCGGACCAACATAGCAGTATGACCGGGCACGTCAAGGCACCTGGTCAGGCGAACCACTTGATTTTGAGACTGGTTGGCCATCTGAAAGCACAACCACAAGACAAAGACATCAGAATTCCTAGGGAAAATTGGGCAGCATAACGGCTGTAAATGCTCAGAAAAAGATTTGAGACATCCACAACAGTTCACAATACCGCTCAACAGCATCATATCAAGGTTCTGATTCAAATAGCAACGTACTAAAATAGTAGAAACTGGACTGGAACTCGTAGCAATAATCCTATAAACTACTACGGATTAGTAACACGTGAACCTGATAGAAGAAGAGAGCCTAGTCCTTAACCCACGTTGAATGAGAAGAGAATGCCTCAGATCAGAAGCATAGGGTAAAGGAGTAAAAGAACCTTACGTTCCCTCCCACAATCAATTCCCTTACATATAACTAAAGCATTTCTAGACTCGACATCGACCAGTTTGGCTGAACGAACCTACAGGCAGTCCGGCTCTGATGCCAACGCTGTCAGGACCCCGATTCTAAGCCACATCGATCTAGCCGGTAACACCTCATATCACTTTGCGGCCTCACGCACAGTATCCCACGGGTGTCGCCTTACCATGGCCCGGGACCGTTTGCGCCTTTTGGCTCGCGTATATGACAATGTCGCTAGCATCCATATGACCGAGAACCCGGGCCGACATGGCTAGTCGTGAACCCAAAGCGGCACAGACCTATGGAGACAGGCATACATGAATCACAACGAACATGTCGGTCATCAACGAGTGATTCCGGGCTGTAGCACTGGGCTAACAGGACTCCGGGGGATCCCGGGCTGTAGCAGGCTAGACAGGACTCCGGGGGATCCCGGGCTGTAGCAGGCTAGACAGGACTCCGGAGATCACCGCGTGACATTTCCCCGAAGGGACAGACATAGGGACGAAGTGAAACACATGCCGGCCAGTCAAGTGTCCTGAACAGTAGTGCTGGGCTAGCAGGACTCCGGTGAACCGGGCTGTAGCGGACTACTATGGCTCGAGGAGCACTAGACTACATTTCCCCATAAGAAAGGCTGCGAAGGACAAACAACTAGATTGTCGGATCCCACTCATACCAAGCATTTCAATCATACATACAATATGCTCGATATGAGTACATACAACATGGCATCACAACAAAACTCTACAACTCAAGTACTTTATTTAAAGGCTCCAGGGAGCCATACATAACATATCCATACAGGTAGGGGTCACATGACCCGACACTCAAGTCATACAGTCATACAAGCACATGCGGAAGCAACTAGTCTGAGTACAGACTCTAGAAAGAAAGAAGGCTTCTCGAAGCCTGTCTATCTACATAGGGCCCTCCATGGCCTGGATCACCACCTGGGTGGCTAGTCACTCGTCGACGTCAAGGTCTACGTAAAACCCATCGGAGGGGGCAGTGTTGTCGTCTGAAAACAATAAATAAGCAAACATGAGTACAAAGGTACTCAGCAAGTCTTACATCAGAACCTACTATACATGCTCATTCTCAAGAAGGTGGTGGGGTTTATGCAGCAAGCCAGCTTTGACTCTTGGCTAAGCTATCCTACGGAATCTTTTAGCAAAATAGTTTTCGCACACGAGTCCACTACTCACCATCACAATACTCCACCGTGGATCCTCCCTCGTATCCTGCGAGGGGGCCATCCTCGGTACTCACACTTATCTTGAGTCTTTTAGTAGTATCCATTAACTTGTCTATGAACTGTATATGCAACCAAGTAGTCCTTTACCGCGGACACGGCTATTCGAATAGTTTTATACCCTGCAGGGGTGTACTTCGTCACACATGTTTCCACCACTTAGCGTCTGCACACGAAATGTGCTCGGCAGACTTCAAGCGAAAACCGACGTGGGTGTAGACCACGACCTGACTAACCTCACAAGTCTCTAGTCCAGGGTCATCGCCTATTCAGGTTCCATCCGCAAGGAAATCCGGCCGGGGTGTCCTCAACGGCCCCGAACGATGTGAACAGGGTTCCCGAGACACCAAACGGGTGACTCGGTACACCGTGCCACGGTGTATCTACCGCAACATAGCCCACCCCTAGGGTCAGCGCTACGCACGGCCGCCAACACATATCCTACAAACACCAGAAACTAGTTGCAACTCCTGGACTGAGGCGAGAGGGGTCGGTAAGTCGAGCGGGGTCATATTTCAGGGCCCAATGTGTGGTAGTAGCTGAATCTTAATTCACGCATACAGAACTCAGTTCTTAGGGACGGCTTCAATGAAACAACCCACCATGTACTCCTACATGGCCTCTCATCGATACCTTTACCAAAACATGTTCAACACATCCCACATATTACTGGCATAAGCATTTCACTCTAGCCCATCCCCCAGATGAACCAGACCTGACACAACTCTAAGCATAGCAGGCATAGCAAGGTAGGAATCACAAAACATGGCTCAATCAACTCCTACACATGCTAGTGGGTTTCATCTAGTTACTGTGGCAATGACAGGTCATGCAGAGGATAAGGGTTCAACTACCGTAGCACACAGCAGTTTGAATCGTGTTGTCTTAATGCAGTAAACAAGAGCAGGAGCGAGAACATGGGTTGTATCGGAATGATCAATGGTTGCTTGCCTGATGGAGTGGTAACGGGATACTGCCCTTCAGTTGGATACTCGTGAATATCCTCGGAGGCAGAACCTACCACGAAGAACACAACCGAGCACAATCAACACATGACGATATGCAACAATATGATGCATGCTATGACATGGCAATATGGATGTGTCTTGAGCTAATGCAACTAGCTATGATTTAAATGAAGTTGGTTTGAGTACAAGATTCAAATCCCAACCCCATATATGATTATTTAAATGCCCTTTATTTGTTTTGTCCAAAACAGAGGACAAGCATTGTTCAAACATGCATGAAAATGGTACAGATGGATTCCTTGAATTTTTCTGATAATTTTTCATATATAATTTGTCTCATTTGGAGTTATGGTTGAATTTCTATGAATTTTTGAAGTTTAGGCAATTTTCTGGAATTTTCTATATAAAATTAAATCCAGAAAAGGAGTTACTGCGCCAGCATGACATCACCCTGATGTCAGCAGGTCAACTGGGCGCCTCCAGGTCAAACCTGACCAGTGGGGTCCACTGGTCAGTGACACAATCAACTAACTAAGTTAGTTAACCCTAACTAAGTTAGTTAGCCGGGCGGGGCCCGCATGTCAGTGGCTCACTAATTAGCTAATTTTATTAACACTAATCATCTAACAGCAATTAGGCAGGCGCCTGGGCCCACGCGTCAGTGACTCAGGGGTGGTCAACCCAGCCGACCCGGGGTCAAAACACGTTGGAGTTGACCCCGGCTCGTCGCCGGCAAGGCCAGAGACGGCGGAGGGGCTCGGAAATCCTCCTCCGGCGACCAAATGGCCAGCGGAGGGCATCTACCTGACGAGGGGACTCGTCCGCGTCCAGTGGTGCTCACAGCAGCAGCCCTAGTGGCCTAAAACGATGGCGGCGGCAACTTGCGCGGCGGCCGGAGTTCGGGAGTTGAGCGGATCGGCGTTGTAGGGAACGGCAGGAGTCGCGGGTGGTCGCGGTCGACTCCTGGGAAGGTGCTGAGCACGATGGCGTGCTCGGTTGCGAGCTTGCACGGCTGTGGTCACGGTGGCGGCATGGCCGGCGGCGAAGAGCTCTCGGTTCCGACGGGCATCGGTGTTAGAGGAAGAAAACGAGCCAGGGGAGAGGGGGAAACGACATAGGAGCTCACAGCGGGTGCAGCGGTGGCCTCGGCAAGCTCGGGGAGGCACTGGAGCAAGCGAATCGACGGCGGCGATCGTCGGTGCCGAAGCTTGAAGAAGAGCTTGAATTCGACGATGCGGGGCTTCCGGCGGGGCGTGGTTCGGTGAGGAGGAAGACGGGGTCGAGGCGGAGCCTCTAAGCTGGTCAGGGAAGCGAGGGGGAGGCGGTGGCCGTGGTGGTTCTCGTCGGCGCTCTCGGGCTCATGGCGGTTGCGCGGGAGAGAGAGCAGAGGAGGGGATGAGCACGGGGGAGGGGAATGAGAGGGCCAGGGGGGTGCGTGGCGTCCAAAGCGTCGTCGGGGAGGCGGCCGTAGCAGGAGGTGGCCATCGGTGGCCGTGCGCGTGCTGGCGCACCGCGGGCACACGCCCTTCGTCCTCCTGGCAGGAGCTAGGGGACGACTGGCAACGGCCTGGTGGGCTGGGCCGCTGGTGGCCTGGCGCTGGGCCAGGTAAGTGGCCCTCTGGCCTACTCTCTCTCTCTTTTCTAATTTTATTCTGTTTTTCTATTTTTGTTATTCTGTTTTGATTTAGTTTAAATACTAAATCATTTTATAAAATCCTGAAAATATTTATGGACACTTTCTGAAATATTTCAGTGGCCCAAAAATAGTTCCAACATTATTTGAGCATTTGAATTATTTAATAGTATTTAAATGCCCAAATTCAAATATTTATGAATTAAGTCAATGCCCCTTTTGTTGACCTAAAATTATATGCACCATTTTTCCCAAGGGTTCTAACCCAAGGCAAAGAGGGTGAACATTTTTGAAGGGCATTTCAGGTTCATTGAATTTATTTTTAGTAAACCCTAGTTGATTTCAGGGGGGGGTGCTGGGGGTTCTGCTTTCCTCATTTCAATTTCTGATGAATGTAAACATGATGCACACTCTAATGCATAATCTAGCTAGGGTGTGACACTGTCCGAATCATGTTAGCAATTGCCGCATTTTATGAAATCTGGCAAATGGATAAACAAAACTGCATTCCTTAATGGATTTGCTAAAGAAGAGTTGTATACGATGCAACTAGAAGGTTTTGTCAATCCGAAAGGTGCTAACAAAATGTGCAAGCTCCAACGATCCATCTGTGGACTGGTGCAAGCATCTCGGAGTTGGAATATACACTTTGATAAGTTGATCAAAGCATATAGTTTTATACAGACTTGCGGTGAAGCCTGTATTTACGAGAAAGTGAGTGGGAGCACTACAGCATTTCTGGTAAGTATATGTGAATAACATATTGTTGATCAGAAATAATGTAGAATTATTTTGTAAATCATAAAGGAGTCTTTGAAAGGAGTTTTTCAAAGAAAGACCTCGGTGAAGCTGCTTACATATTGAGCTTCAAGATCTATAGAGATAGATCAAGACGCCTGATAAGTTTTTTCAATGAGTACATACCTTGACAAGATTTTGAAGTAGTTCAAAATGGAGCAGTCAAAGAAAGAGTTCTTGCCTGTATTATAAGGTGTGAAGTTGAGTAAAAGCCCGACCACGGCAGAAGATAGAAAGAGAATGAAAGTCATTCCCTATGCCTTGGCCATAGGTTCTATAAAGTATGCCATGCTGTATACCAGATCTATTGTATACCCTGCACTGATTTGGCAAGGGAGTACAATAGTGATCTAGGAGTAGATCACTGGACAGCGGTCAGAATTATCCTTAGTGAAATAAGGATATGTTTCTCGATTATGGACGTGACAAAAAGGTTCGTCGTAAAGGGTTACGTCGATGCATGTTTTTGACACTGATCCAGATGATTCTAAGTCTCAATCTGGATACATATTGAAAGTGGGAGCAATTAGCTAGAGTAGCTCCGTGTAGAGCATTGTAGACATAGAACTTGCAAAATACTTACGGATCTGAATGTGACAGACCCGTTGACTAAAATTATCTCACAAGCAAAACATGATCACACCTTAGTACTCTTTGGGTATTAATCACATAGAGATGTGAACTAGATTACTGACTCTAGTAAACCCTTTGAGTGTTGGTCACATAACGATGTGAACTATGGGTGTTAATCACATGGTGATGTGAACTATTGCTGCTAAATCACATGGCGATGTAAACTAGATTATTGACTCTAGTGCAAGTGGGAGACTGAAGGAAATATGCCCTAGAGGCAATAATAAAGTTATTATTTATTTCCTTATATCATGATAAATGTTTATTATTCATGCTAGAATTGTATTAACCGGAAACATAATACATGTGTGAATACATAGACCAACAGAGTGTCACTAGTATGCCTCTACTTGACTAGCTCATTAATCAAAGATGGTTATGTTTCCTAACCATGAACAAAGAGTTGTTATTTGATTAACGAGGTCACATCATTAGTTGAATGATCTGATTGACATGACCCATTCCATTAGCTTAGCACCCGATCGTTTAGTATGTTGCTATTGCTTTTCTTCATGACTTATACATGTTCCTATGACTATGAGATTATGCAACTCCCGTTTACCGGAGGAACACTTTGGATGCTACCAAACGTCACAACGTAACTGGGTGATTATAAAGGAGCATTACAGGTGTCTCCAAAGGTACATGTTGGGTTGGCGTATTTCGAGATTAGGATTTGTCACTCCGATTGTCGGAGAGGTATCTCTGGGGCCCTCTCGGTAATACACATCACATAAGCCTTGCAAGCATTATAACTAAGATGTTAGTTGTGAGATGATGTATTACGGAACGAGTAAAGAGACTTGCCAGTAACAAGATTGAACTAGGTATTGGATACCGACGATCGAATCTCGGGCAAGTAACATACCGATGACAAAGGGAACAACGTATGTTGTTATGCGGTCTGACCGATAAAGATCTTCGTAGAATATGTAGGAGCCAATATGGGCATCCAGGTCCCGCTATTGGTTATTGACCGGAGACGTGTCTCGGTCATGTCTACATTGTTCTCGAACCGTAGGGTCCGCACGCTTAAGGTTTCGATGACAGTTATATTATGAGTTTATGAGTTTTGATGTACCGAAGGTAGTTCGGAGTCCCGGATGAGATCGGGGACATGACGAGGAGTCTCGAAATGGTCGAGACGTAAAGATTGATATATTGGAAGCCTATGTTTGGACATCGGAAGTGTTCCGGGTGAAATCGGGATTTTATCGGATTACCGGGAGGGTTACCGGAACCCCCCGGGAGCCAAATGGGCCAACATGGGCCTTAGTGGAAAGGTGAGAGGGCAGCCCACATAGGGCTGCGCCTCCCCCCCCCTCTCCCTAGTCCTATTAGGACTAGGAGAGGGGCCGGCCACCTCTCTCTTTCACTTCCCACTTGGGAATCCTAGTTGGACTAGGATTGGAGGGGGGAGTCCTACTCCCGGTAGGAGTAGGACTCCTCCTGTGCCTCCCTCCTTTGGCCGGCCAGCCTTCCCCCCTCCATCCTTTATATACGGGGGCAGGGGACACCCCAAGACACACAAGTTGATCCTTGAGATCGTTCCTTAGCCGTGTGCGGTGCCCCCTGCCACCAAATTCCACCTCGATCATACCGTTGTAGTGCTTAGGCGAAGCCCTGCATCGGTAGTACATCAAGATCGTCACCACGCCGTCGTGCTGATGGAACTCCTCCCCGAAGCTTTGCTGGATCGGAGTCCGGGGATCGTCATCGAGCTGTGCGTGTGCTAAGAACTCGGAGGTGCTGGAGTAACGGTGCTTGGATCGGTCGGATCAGGAAGAAGACGTACGACTACTTCCTCTACGTTGTGTGATCGCTTCCGCAGTCGGTCTGCGTTGGTACGTAGACAACACTCTCCCCTCTCGTTGCTATGCATCACCATGATCTTGCGTGTGCGTAGGAAAATTTTCGAAATTACTACGTTCCCCAACAGAAATACCACCCTCTCATGGGGCCTTGGGGTGGGGATAAGCTGCCCCTCCTCGGGAAGCCGGTGCGCGATGTCCTTGGACAGATACCCGGCCTTCCTTAGCTTCTTGATTTTACCCTCCGTAACGGAGGAGACCATCCATTTGCCTCCCGCTCCGGACATTGCTGGAGAAGGTTGAGGTAGGAAGTGCGGGCTTGGGCGCTAGAGCTCGTGTGCGCGAGAGATGGATAGGCATAGGAGGAGGAAGGCGTAGGTAAAGAGGTGGATCCTTGTCCCCTTATATAGGCGGGCGCGCTCGTGCGTCCCACCTGCCTAGTAAAACTCGCTTGCCTCCCAAGCGCCATGATAAGTGGCGCGGTTGGGTTACCCATGTCCGTATTGATGAGAATCCCGTAAAAGGGGGGTACACGATCTCTGCTTTGACAAGACGTGCCAAGGAAACCGCCTCGCAAAACATGCTGAGGTGAAAAAATAAAAACGATTCGAAGGACTTGGTTGTAGTGTGTTGGCGCACTGCGGAATACGTCAGCAGATTTGATTTGTGTTAATATTATTCTCTCTATGGCAATATGTGGAAGCTTATTTTGCAGAGCCGGACACTACTCTTGGTGATTACAATCTTCTATGAAGGACTTGGAGGAGGAACCCGCCTTGCAATGCCGAAGACAATGTTGCGCGCCGGACTCGTCGTCATTGAAGCCTGGTTCAGGGGCTACTGAGGGAGTCCTGGATTAGGGGGTGTTCGGATAGCCGGACTATACCTTCAGCCGGACTCCAGGACTATGAAGATACAAGATTGAAGACTTCGTCCCGTGTCCGGAGGGGACTTTCCTTGGCGTGGAAGGCAATCTTGGCGATGCGGATATTCAAGATCTCCTACCATTGTAACCGACTCTATGTAACCCTAACCCTATCCGGTGTCTATATAAACCGGAGGGTTGTAGTCCGTAGGACAGAATCGACTCCATACACAACAATCATACCATAGGCTAGCTTCTAGGGTTTAGCCTCCTTGATCTCGTGGTAGATCTACTCTTGTACTACCCATATCATCAATATTAATCAAGTAGGAGTAGGGTTTTACCTCCATCGAGAGGGCCCGAACCTGGGTAAAACAAAGTGTCCCCAGTCTCCTGTTACCATCCGGCCTAGGCGCACAGTTCGGGACCCCCTACCCGAGATCCGCCGGTTTTGACACCGACAGCGGCGCTTATGCCGCCGCTTTGACTGCTTCTTGAGGGGACAACCCTTCATTGCGTCCTTCTATTCCTCATGGTCGTTTTCTTTTGGTGTGTCCACCATGTATACATCATGTGATGAAGTGGGCGTCCAGTGCCCTGTGGGCAGTGGTTCCTGTTCGTCTCCTGCATCATTGTCCATACTGTCGATGTCTTCGGAGTCGAAGTCAAGCATGTCGGTTAGGTCATCGATAGTGGCTACTAAGTGGGTGGTGGGTGGGCGGTGAATTTTGACGCCATCCGCATCCCAATCCTGCCGGACATAGTTCGGCCAGGATTCTCCTAACAAGGAGAGAGACCTTAATGAGTTCAGTATGTCGCCAAGGGGCGAGTGCTGAAAAATATCCGTGGAGGTAAGCTCCATGATCGGCGCCCAATTGGATTCGCTAGGAACGGGCGCAGGCGGTTCGAAGTCCGTGGCCGGAGAGAGATCCGGCAGTTTGTCAACACGGCTCTCGTGCAGAGTAAGGTCGATGTTCGGCTCGGTCGCCGATGGGGGTAAGGCCTCCGTGGCGGGGTCCATCCACCCATCCATGGACGGCGCAACTGGCTCCGAATTGAGGGTCGGAGCGGCTGCCGGTGCAATCTCCTGAACACTGTCGGATGGTAGAGCTAAATCGTACTCATCATGACCGCGTGATGCACAAGGCAGAGGCTCGAATCCTTCGAAGATCAAGTCTCCGCGGATATCGGCCGTGTAGCTTAAGTTTCCAAACCTGACCTGATGGCCAGGGGCGTAGCTTTCAATCTGCTCCAGATGGCCAAGCGAATTGGCCCGCAGTGCAAAGCCGCCGAATACAAAATCTGTCCGGGGAGAAAAGTGTCACCCTGGACCGCATCACTAACGATGATAGAAGGAGCCATCAAGCCTAATGGCGACGACACAGAGGAACTCTCAATGAAAGCACCAATGTTGGTGTCAAAACCAGTGGATCTCGGGTAGGGGGTCCCGAACTGTGCGTCTAGGCGGATGGTAACAGGAGGCAGGGGACACGAAGTTTTACCCAGGTTCGGGCCCTCTTGATGGAGGTAAAACCCTACGTCCTGCTTGATTTATATTGATGATATGGGTAGTACAAGAGTAGATCTACCACGAGATCAGAGAGGCTAAACCCTAGAAGCTAGCCTATGGTATGATTGTATGTTGTCCTACGGACTAAAACCCTCCGATTTATATAGACACCGGAGAGTGCTAGGGTTACACAAGGTCGGTTACAAAGGAGGAGATATGCATATCCGTATTTCCTAGCTTGCCTTCCACGCCAAGTAGAGTCCCATCCGGACATGAGACAAAGTCTTCAATCTTGTATCTTCATAGTCAAATAGTCCGGCTGTCCGGAGACCTCCTAATCCAGGACTCCCTCACTCGCTATGCAACAGATTATGTAGTGCATAATTTTTCCCTTTACATACATCAAGGCTCCACGAATGTCATACTGCACGCAAACCATGGATTTACAATCGTTGCTACTGTAAGACTTGATGAACGTGGTGACTCCTATTTTGGCACTGGCTTTTGGAATGAAATTGCAAAGTTTTATGTATTGACAGCTGGAACTAAAATTGCACTGCACATAGAAGGGCCTGGTCATGAGATATATGCTAACTTCCCCGACAAAATCATCCATCCAGACTTTGTTCGAAGTAAGTTTTCTTTTCAACTATCTGCATATGTTGACTTACCCAGCAATGTCAAATGAATTGTGTAGTATTTAAGCAACCAATTATTATTCCCTTTTCTTACTATATCCCTACCTAATAACTTCTAGTTACTAATACACTTCTCTATTGCCCTGTTTTAACTAAATATTCCCTGTACTCCCATTTCTATCAGAAAGCGCCGCTGACAAGGAGACTCCGGAGGTGGAGAACGGGGCTGCCAACAAGTGCAGGCGGGACGAGCTAGAACCGCAAGCGACTCCAACAGGCCTAGACTTAATCATCAGCCTCCCCGATGATATGTTGAGAGTCATCATCTCCCTCCTCCCAGCGGTGGCGCCCCCTATGGAACTCCAGCCATCTCGACCGCATCGACACCCACGAGCTTTGCCATGGCTATCGCAAAAGCTTGGATGCGTTCTCCAAGATCCTTGGCAGTCACCTTGGCCCAACCAAAGGCCTTGGAATGGGCAAGTTCCGTTCCAACGGCAAGGACCGAGCCAAGCTTGATGACTGGTTCCGATCCCCCGTCCTAGATCAGCTCGAGGAGCTCACTTTTGATGATGGGCATATGCGGTCGCTGCCAACGTCCGCACTCCACCTCGCGCCCAAGCTACGCATCGCCAAGTTCAGGAACTGCCATTTCCCGCCCCTTAATGATGTGCCCGCTCTTATTCTACCACGACTGAAGCACCTCGAGCTTGTCGTCGTCTGCCTCTCAAAGGGTGACATGGAGCTCCTGCTCCATGGCTGTACTGCACTCGAGTACCTTTGTCTTCAGGCGATCAATGGGTTGAGTACCTTCCACGTCACCTCCATGACTCTCTGGACTACTTATGTGTGTTGCTGGTGCGGCAGGAAGACATCACAAAAGGTGGACCACGGTATGGTCATCTAGGACACACCTGCACTTAAGAGATTACTTGTAGTTGATCAAGAAGGTCCAACAAGAATCAATGTCATTTCTACGCCGAAATTGACAGTGGTGGGCTACTCGTCTGACAAATACTCTGAACTTGCTATTGGATCCACATCCATTCAGGTACAACAACCACCTTCTACCTCTCCTTCTACAAATTAACATTATTTTTGATTTTGAAGATGTATGTTTGTCTGTCATTCAGAAAATGATTCCGACAAGCTTGACCCCGAACCTGCGCACAGTGAAGGTCTTGGCACTAGAATCTATCGGGCCCGACCTGGAGCAAGTTGTCACTTTCCTGAGATGCTTTCCGTGCCTGGAGAAGCTATATATCGAGGTGATGTTCCTTTCCTGCTAAATGTTAACCATAAGGGAGTTCAATTTGTGACACATTTTTCCAAGTTTACAATGACAATGTACTACAATTTGTAAAGGTTCTTTTGGAGGATTTCAGTACATACATGCCCCCCCCATATTGGTTGCTTGATCCATATGGTTACATTCAATAAGCATTTCTCCTTTGGATTCATCTGTACTAGTTTTCTTAGGGAACTTTTCATCCACTCCAACCTCTTGTGAGAAATGCTACATTTTTCTATAATGTAATCAAATGCCCATGTTAATCATGTCAGATCGAAGATGGCATGTTAGTGCATTTTACAAATCCTGCAAACCAAATAGCTAGTCCTGTAGTAATGTTCAACACTGCATGTAGGCACTAACACGTTTTCTTCTTTTTGCAGATAAGATTAGGCCCAGTGGTGGATAATGTGATACAATATAGCAATCATGTCGAATGCCTAGATCTACATCACTCAGAAATTACTTTGAACTCCTACCGAGGGACCTTACCGAAGATTATATTCGCCAGGTTCTTTGTTCTCAGAGCAAGGGTGCTAAAGGAAATGAGGTTTGCCCTGCATTTATTTCGCAAAAATGAATGGTTTGTTGATCAGCGCCGGAGCTTGTGGCAGAATGGAGTAGGCTCCAAAAATGTTGAATTTTATTTTGGAACTTCAGATGACAGAGTAATCGGAAGTCATCGGGTCAACCCCATACATGACTTCTCAGTGGCTAGCCCCTTTGCAAAAATTTTGAGGTTTCGAAGCCAGACTTAGAAGCGGTGATATTAGTTTGAACTTTGAACCTCTCTGATATCCATGTTCAGCGCATCAGCGCGAGCGTTTGCAGCTGATGAGATGAATTTCATTTCTAATATCAGTGTGAACCTTGTAATCTTCAAATTTGAGCCATATAACTCTGGAATTTGAGCCTTGTAACATTTTGAGCTTTTGTGGTACAATCATTGAAATGGCATCGTATCAGACTCGTATATTGCTAGCACTATTTTGACCTTAATATGCAATGGTCTTAGATTTTATTAACCATTCTCGAATCAGTTTACCTTGTCGATCTCATAGCACATGATCTGTATAGCTAACTCGATTGCGATCTTCGACAATATTGCACACAGTTGGTTTCTTCCACCGTGTGCACTATAGAGCGCAGAATTAATTATCGCACTCGAGTGTCCATCATCACCCTTCTGTGTAACTTTGACCTCATCACCCAAGGGTAAACTTATGACTGAAGTCATTCCACACACTTTGTTTTTATAAAGCTTTTTGCCAATAAACTCCCACGATCTGTCCCTCTTCTAGCTGACGTGTGGCCAAACTAGCCGGGCGGGAAGCTTGCACGGTAAACAGCGCGGTAGCGCGGGAACAGGCTCTTCGAGCCCACGCCTGGGGTGTGGTGTTGTCAAGCGTGCAGTGGATTCTGGAATCCTCCGCTATGAACACCGTGATAAGACATGACGATTACAGGCCAGTCGGCCCCCATTTATTACAGCGGCCATTTAACCTGCCCTTGTGTCTCTTCAACCTTTCGATCGCGCCCCACCATTGCAAGAAGCACACCCACCACGAGAAATTCTTAGAGGGTATCATGCGCGGCTCCAATGGCGCTTCGAGCGGCTGCCGACGATGAGCAGCAGTTCACCATGTGTGCCGTGGTGCACACCCACAGAAGGTTCATGGACCTCTCGGTGGTGTACACCAACGACCCAGGCTGGGCGGAGCACTCCATCCACATCATGGAGTTGTTGCTTGCCGAGGAGAAGTACAAGGTGGTCGGGTTCGACCTCGGGTACACCCGTGCTCATGCCGGGTCTTGTCCCAAGGTCGTCGTCGCCCAGATGTGTGTGCGCCACCACGTCCTTGTCTACCACTACTGCCTGGCCACAAGGCCTTGCGAGCGTTTCGCCAGGTTTGTCAACAACCCCCACTACATGTTCGCTACGGTGGACATCACCAACGATGTAAAGGCGCTCGAGAATTCAAGCATCGCCTGCCAGAATCTTGTCGACATCCAGGGCCAATACAATCAGGGGCAGCAAGGAGCATGAGAAGGACTCATTGTTTCACCTCGCCGAGGCCATCATCGACCCCTACTACAGAGACGTGAAGGATTCGTGCAACAAGGACAAGCGTGCCTGGCACTCGGCCTAGATGGAGAAACTCGACAAAGCTCACGTCGTGTGCGCGGCCAAGGAGGTGTACACGAGCTACGACATGTACAGGCGGATCGTTGATATGAGGAAGTCCCTCCTTGCCCCAAAACGGCCAGGGATCCAGCCGGAAGCAGAGCAATGGCAAGCGTCGTCGCAACAATAAGTAGATGATTAGATCCTCGTTTCTCCTACTTTAGTATGCATGTAATTGCTTTCTTTGGTGTGTGGAAATGTTATGTGTGTAGTCACTTGTGTAATTGTATGCTTAATTTGGTTATGCAATGCTGTCTTTTTAAGTATATATGTTGATGCTGTAGACAGAGCGTAGATGTTGTGAGGACAAAGAAAATCAAATTGCACACGGGCTAAACAATGGAACCCGGTGATGACACACACGGCTTGTTAGTAGTAATCGTCTGTGTTGTTATCGGTCTTCGCACACGTCTCGATTACAGACTTGTTTGCCTTGTATCACACACATCTTGTTCATTTGAACCGTTTCTGTTCTCATGTCTCAACGCAAACAGTTCATCTGAGTGAATCGCATGCCGTATATCGCACACACCTTTGATCTGGCTGACCATTTCTTTGGTGTTGCCTAATCACAAACAATTCATCCGAGTGAACCGTATGTTGTGTATCGCACACGCCTTCATCTGGCTGCCCGTTTCTTTTGTTCCTCCTCATCGCAAACAGTTCATTGGACTGAACCGTATGCCCTTCATCGCACACGCCAATAAAACCTGAACCATGTTTGATGCATCCATCATCGCAAACATTTTATACATTTCTGACGGTTTTCATACAACACCGTTTGTGATTATTGCATTGCACACAGTTTCTCGAAGGATCTCTGATCATAGAGTCGTGTTAGCAGCATCCCACAGTAGTGGGTCCACCACATCTACCTTTGGATTGAACAAGATCCTTCAAGTAAGTTGTTATCAGTCCACCACATCTACCTGTGGATTGAACAAGATCCTTCAAGTAAGTTGTCATCGGTCCACCACATCTTTTATTGGAACGGAAAATAAGCTTTGTACGATCTTATGATGGTGAAGAAATAAAAGCGACAAACTACTCAATAAATGTTGCCATCGTAAGTGGCAATATAAAGTGAAATTCCTTTACGTTAAGAGTTTTTAATCCAAAAATCAAAAGCGCATGACAACCTTTACTTTCCTCTACAAAGGGTCTATCTTTTATTCTTTAAATTTTACTTTTGTGCATGAGTCAAAATATCCTTTGTTCCAACCTCAGTTATCCAGTTGAATATACATGATCATGAGTTATTATTTTTGACAATTATTCCTATAATAAGTAAGTTGGGTGGTGACCTAAACCCCCATCCTCCTTTGTGTTCAATGGAAACGGTTCGCTCTAAAAATATGCTTTGAGTACCAGCAATCACTAGAAGACTATATGTTAGTTGAACATGTAAAGTTTACCACATCAAAATCCCTTACATAGACTCTTCTCGAAAGTATGATGGATTGTAATTGCTTGAATGACTGAAAACACGGTTTTTAAGTTTCCAAAAGAGTTTATTGTTTATACCTTAGCTTGTGAATATATTATTACTTGATCATTGGAAGTTTTATGAATGACTAATTATTGTTATAATGATGCTTATAAATATGATGTTGCCATGTCCGTATTTTCTTTTTATCGACACCTCTCTCTCTCTAAACTTGTGGCCATGTTTATTGAGTTCGGTATTCGCTTGAGGGCAAGCAGAGTCTAAGCTTGGGTGAGTTGATATTTCCATTTTGTATCATGTTTTTCTACTGTTATTTATAATATTTTAGATTTATATTCAACTTTGTGATGCAATTATAATGCCTTTTCTCTTTTAAATTGTAAGATATATCACAAGAGGGAGATTGCCGGTAGCTAGATTTTGAGCCCGAAAAAGGTACAATAGATATATATTCTCTAGAGCTCCAAATGACATGAAAATTTATGAAGAATTATTTTGAAATACATAAAAATCCTGGAAGAAAAAAGTATCGGAGAAAACCCTCGATGGGGCCACAAGCCAGGGGTGCCCTACTCCCCAGGGAACGCCCAGGTGGCTTGCGGGGCCCATGGAGGTCCACTGCTACGCATCTTCACCTATATGAAGCCATTTACTCTAAAGAAAATACAGATAAGACTTTCGTGACCTTCCGCCGCCGTCTCGAGGCGAAGCACTTTTGCTCTCTAACAGAGCCATTCTAACGGAAAAACTTCCCTCCGGGAGGGGGAAATCGAATCCATCGTCATCACCAACACTCCTTTCATCGTGGGAGGCTTAATCTATATTAACATCTTCACCAGCACCATCTCATCTTCAAACCCTAGTTCTTCCCTTACTTTCAGTCTTTGTACCAAACCTTAGATTGGTACCTAGGGGTGCCAGTAGTGTTGGTTACATCTAATAGTTGATGCTAGTTGGTTTACTTGGTGGAAGATTATATGTTCATATTGTTAATCATTTATTTATCTCCTGTGATCATTAACATGAATATGATTTATGAGTAGTTCTATTTGTTATTGAGGACATGGGAGAAGTCTTGTTATAATTAATCATGTGAAGTTGGTTTCCGTTCAATGTTTCGATGACGTGTTATGTTATTCTTCCTCTAGTAGTGTCGTGTAAATATCGACTACGTGACACTTTGCCATGTTTGGATCTAGGGAAAGGCATTGTGGAATTAGTTTGTAGATGATGGGTTGCCGGAGTACGGAAACATAAACCTCGGTTTCGGAGATGTTCATATATATATATAGAAAGTCTATTATTAACCCAGGGTGAAAAATTATTTATTTCTCATCCGGGTCGAACGGCCGCACCCAACCAAAGATCATGGCTCCATCGCAATCGCTCTACATGGCTCAAGCCGCACCGCTGTCCGGTCAAGTTTTTTTTTTTCTCAAGGCGACGGTTAACCTACTCTTTCCGTCGATCAAAAGTAAAAAAAAAAAAGAATGGATAACCCCGGCATTTTGGATCTAAGCGGCGAGCAGTTTTTCGGAGGCGAGCGGCGGGAGGTTTCGACGGCGAGCTGCCGCTGGACACGGATGCGTGTGGCACTGGTGGTGCCCCGTTTGCCGGAGGCACCACCGAGGCGAGCGGCCGGTGCTGCAAGAGGCTTCACGGTGGGTGGCGGCCTCTTCGGCGGCGACAGTGTGGCGACCCGCCTCCATCCCCCTCTCCCTTCCTTGCCTGTGGCGATGGACGAGGACCATGGCCCGGACCTCCTTCTCCATAACCCGCACCCGCGCTCCCCTATTTTCGCCGCTGGACTCTCGTCCCCACGGCGGCGGCGGCCCCTGCCTCCACTCCACGCTCCTCTTCTCTTCGTCGCGCACGGCGGCATAAGGAGGGGTTCTGATGGGAGCAAGGCTTGCGACCCCTCCGTCACAACTGCTCCGGGGCCCGGACAAAGCCGAGGCCGTCTCTGTGAACTCTCCAGCGAGCTGACTATTGCCCTCCTCCATCTAAGATGCAATCATGCAAGGTAGCAGCAGCAACACAGGTTCCATGGCCTCTGTCGCATAGCTGCCACCCAAAGCCGTCCCCAGGTTCTCTCTCTCTCTCGATGCTTCTCTGTATCTTCTTATTAGTCACTTTGCTACTGCCATTTAGATTAATTAGCATATTATATAGGAAGAGAAGTGTGCACCAAGCCTCATCAGTGAAGCGATAAAGAATTGCAATCATATCTGACTACCTTAGATATTTACTTACTTGCCAGGTTCATGCTTTGGCTGTGCTTTCTTGTACTGTATAAGGTTGTTCCCAGTAAGGAAACATCTACTGTATATTCAGGATCTAGGAGAATGTTTTCTCACTCAAGTTCAGGTTGGGTTGTTGATTAAATATCAGGCTGCTGAGGCGGGGGTACACAGACCCAGGGGGGCCTTCTAACTCCCTCCTTTAATCTCCTATTGCTCTCCCCATCATTTGCCAAACATGCGGTATATGAGGTGCTCTGTTTGATGGTAGCCTGAACCCTGAAGCAAAACCAAAACCAGAACAATCAGTATCGCCCCCTCTCCATCAATTTATGAGTATGTGTCTTATTATCCCATCCAATATATCTGCTCGAATTATGTGTTTATTTACTGTTTTCATATAGAACTTCTGTTCTTGTATAATATTTTAACATCACTGGCAATCATTGTTAGGGTACGGTGGTGATTGGCATTCTGTTTGATGCGGGCTGCATCTACTCCCACGACAACGGTCAGCAACTAGGTGTTCACCATCGGAGTTCTTCAGTATCGCCCCCTCTCCGTCATGTATGTGTAGTTTACTCTCCCATGCCAAGTATCTGCTTGAATTAAGTTAGATTCAGTAAGAAAATTTGTTAGCTAAACTTGGATGGATTGTGTCCCCAAGTGCAGAGCTGAAACATTATGTATTTTATTTCGGTCTCGTCCCCAAATATATTTGTTTTGGGCATAGCTATCGCACAAGCTTAGTACTCTGGCTGTCATAATTTCTTTTGCGTAGTTTGTATGTGCTTAGTCAGATATCTTATTGGTTTTATTCATAGATAGTCATTTATTGAACCATCAAACAGAGCACCTCATCTATGGCCTGTTTGATGGTGGCCTGAAGAAAAACAAGAACCATTGGTATTCGGATTGGTTAGGAGTGTGGCTCGATTCCTCTTCATTTTAATAGTCCCAAATTTGATTGCATCAGCCGCTTCAGGAGATGTTCATGTGCGCCACAAAATTAGCTTGATCTGACGATAGTACGAGGCTACCTGCCGGCTACTCTGTAGCTCCTAGTCTAGCTGGCTGGACTATGCAGCTATTTAATTGGCGTTCAGAACTAGTGCCTTTGGTAGTTCCAGCAAATTGGGGATTCAGTAGCGCTCTTCCGTTTTCGAGTTTGCTCTCGTTAGTACAGGGGTAGCATTGCCTCCAAAATATATATTGATAGCTCTACAACCGAAGAAAAAAAAATAGGCTGAAGGTTCTACAATTGTCCTGTCCAAACTGTAATATTTAGATAACATGAATTCTGATCCCAGAGTTCAGTTTTGATTTTCAGGAGTGGGAAATAACTGTAATATCTGCTTGAATTAAGTTAGATTCTATAAGAAATATACTCCCTCCGTTCCGAATTACTCGTCGCAGAAATGGATGTATCTAGATGTATTTTAGTTCTAGATACATCCATTTCTGCGACGAGTAATTTGGAACGGAGGGAGTAGTTTCCTGAATTTGGATGGATTACGTCCCCAAATGCAGAGCTGAAGCATTTTGTATACTATTTTGATCTCGTCCCCTAATGTATGGCGTTTTGGGCATAGCTCTCCGACAAGCTTAGTACTCGGACTGTCATATTTTCTTTTCCCCACTTGTATGTGCTTAGTCAGAGTTTTTCCTTGTTTTTGTTCATAAATAGTGTCATTTCTAATTTAACTTTACTCGACATGTAGATGTCAATTCATAGTTTATGACTATGGTTATACATTCATATTACTTTGCGCCCATCTCCTTATAGTAAGAAAATGCTATTGTTTCCATCCTCCATTGATTACGGGAGGAAGAGTGTTCAGCATTGTCATATACCACACGCGTAATGTCTTAAAAAGCTTGATACAGTGCATGATTGAGAGGGGGGGGGGGGGGGGGGGAGTATTAGTACCATTTCACAGAACCAAACCTACCCTAGGGCCCTTTATAAACTCTTTTGTAAACTCTCTAGTTTAGAGCTCCTTCTCTTTGCGGTTACTCTATAACCTTTTCCTCAGTCATGGGGAGAGAAGGAATAGGGTGAGACTCCAGCATTTAATTGTAAATTGTGATTCATGAGTTAATACATGTCAGTAGGATTGTACGAATCTTTCCTACTGTCTTTGATGGTTCAAAAAAAAAGGTTTGATTTCTCAATAAATGAAACTGTAGATTTAGGTGACCGGAAAGAGTAGGTTTTGTCCCCAAAAAACAATCTTTAGTGACTTCTGGCTTCCTGGGATGGTTTATTTTGACTACTAGCTTGTTTTAATCTAGACTAGATAGACTGATGGCATGCATCTCCATTACTGATTGAAATTCCCGGCTACAGACTAGTTTGTATGATTCCTTTTCTTATGTTCCTTGAAAAAGAAAATGTTGTGTACAAATTTGGTTATGAGTTTAAATCATCATGTCAAGCTTTTAGCTCATAATCTTACAGATTTTTTATTAGTATACGGAGAGGAAATCAGAAGTTTAAGGTTCCCTTTGTTCTTGTATAATCTGCTCATTTTGACCATTTGCATATTTATATTAGTTTTTGCTCTGTTTGGTTTACTGCTTCATTCACATAATCCATGAATGTTATATGTTCTTGCGTGTTGGCGCCTTGGCGGCCTCTACCTGTTTGTTGGTATGCTTCTGACAGCGAAGTATGTTTTTTCTGGTGTCTATTCAAGTGGATGACTGCTAATATACAAGGGATAGAATGTACAGTATTTTATTTCAAACTGAAGTGGATTTCTGGAACATGTCTTCTTATTTTATTGTTTGGCGGGTGCAAGTGATGTTAGATTCAAATTTTGGGACCTTCCTTTACAGTAGCAAAATTCAGGATTGGCGAGAAGAAAAGTGAACATAGAGGCTTCAGATCTATTAATAGGATACGATGTTGCTTCCAACCCATGGATATGAATGTTCCAGTCGCTGGAGAGATTGTTGGACAGATGAAATTGATGAGAAATCTTTGCCCCCCCTGCAAATTATGCAGCTTGAACACCAAGCTCAAACCTGTACAATGGTACTGGAGTTGCGCCTCCAAATCTCTTTGCATCTTGATGTAATTAGCCCAGTAGCATTCAGTTCTGTAGTAATGATTTGTGATTTTTCCTGCTGCTGGTTACCGAGTGCCAAGTGGCATTTAGTTTCTCCAAAGGAATTTCATTTGTACTCGTATGGATGATTTTTATTACGTGAGATATTTTGTGGAATCATCAGTTCTTTTTCTACATGTAATATATTTATTTGGCTTTGTTATTCCTGGGCCATGTCGTTATTCCATGCAGTATGATTTAAAGGCCACCAGGTTGGGCCTGATTATCACCTTTTAGAGAGGTTCCAATAATGTGTACGTTGGCTACAGATTTTTCTTACGTCATGGTTGTCCAAATGCCTCCTGTACAGATTTTTCTCGTGCCATGGACGTCCAAATGCCTCATGTATGCTATTTTATACGGGTCATAAAATTACTTAAGAGAAAATACAATATAGGAATGCAGGCTTCTTATCATACAAAGAAAATTATGAACACCTCCCCATTCGTTGCCGTAAGATTACAACACTATCTTTCGTTTTTATAGCATGATTTTGGTGCACGTTTCACGGACATGACGTAACTTACAAGCATGCATTCCGTAAGATTACGTGTCTCTCTTTGTGCGATGAGAGACCGGTCTCTTTTCTCCCCACTGTAATCTTATCTCAAGTATTTTCTTTCTTACGCTTTCAAGTCTTGCCGGTGAGATTGGACTGGATGACGAATAGCGCGACCATATATATATATATATATATATATATATATATATATATATATATATATATATATATATATATATATATATATATATATGTTTCATGTTATGGTTAGATTTATCTGAATTTTTCTTTTGTATTTGTGGATGCTTGCATGGAGGGTGTAATCATAAGTAGGTTGTTTGTTAAGCAAGAACAACACCTTACTTCTGGTCCATCCACATAACAACTTATCAAAGCAATGAATGTGAGTCAACGAATTGTGGAGAAAGTAACTTGACAAATTCCCATGTGTCCACAAGAGCTCTTTGTCACTATAATTATCGCGGGCATGTCCTTAGCAATATTATGGATTGGGCTACCTTTCTGGACCTTGTTACTTTGGTTATTTTTTACTTGCTACCATTTTTTTGCTATATGTAACATCCCAATTTTGAAATGTTAATTATAAGATATTACTGATTGAATTGTTGTGATTTTCAGGGGAAATTAAGTTCTTGTTTTACAATTTTCAAACCAAGTTATAAAAGTTGGATAACATGTTATCTAATAAAGAAAACTATGGTTGGAAAATTTGTTCAAGAATTCAAAGGGCGTTCATTTCTTTTTGACTCTTTTGAAATTTTTTGAAACCGCATTCAAATAGACGAGTGAGAATAGAATGACTTTCTCAATTGTGGCAGAAGAATATTTCATGGAGGGATCTATTTAAAATTGGAGATTCCCTTTTTAGAATTTGAAGTTGGATTTCATCTAGAATCTATTTAAATATTTCCAATGATTCATCAAATCAAATATGAGAGGAGATAATATGACTTCTCCAAAATCATTATTGGAAATATTTAATATTGCTTACTTGTTACTTGGGGTATTATAGAACCCTAATTTTGTGGGGGGATTTTATAAAGCCCATAACGTATTATTAAGTAAGTGCATAGAAATAATTTTTATGTGTCGATCGGATAAATTTTCCAAAGTATACACAATTAATAAGGATTATTACCTATTGGTCTAGGGTTAATATTTTTTTAAACACTTAGAAAAAAATGCTCAATACTCCTTATTACTTTTTTATTATTTGCATGAATTATCCTAATCGACAAATAAGAATTTATTTTTGTAACTTTTTTTTGAGACAAACTCGCGAAACTTTTATTCAACCGTCACAATGTTTACAGGGACGAACAAAAGATCGCTAGGGTGGCCTAACCAGACATGGCGGCCGGTCCCCAACGTTAATGCATGCTTCGCGAGGTTGTGAGCCTCAAAGTTTGAGGATCTAAATTCATGACTAAAAGAACAAGATGAGAAAAAACGAGCTCTATTCATTATTTCATGTACCACTGCTCCATAAACTGCTGCCGTTCCTCCTTTGATCGCCTCCACCGCTGCCATGCAATCCGAGGCGATGAAAACTTTCTGCTCGTACAAGTCCTCAACAAGCGCCAGCGCTTCCCTAGTAGCTAGAACTTCAAGCACCTCCGGGTCCTCTATATTGTTGAAGACAACTGCCGAGGCCCCCAAATACACACCCGATGCATCGCGGCAAACGGCTCCCACAACCCCCCTTCCACCAGCACACAGCACAGCCGCATCGACATTAATCTTAACGTGATCATCCGGTGGTGGCTGCCAAGCAGTAGGGCGAGCCCTTGGAGTTGTCGGTGACATGTCAATAGGTATCTGTTTGTGCTTCAAATCAGCCAAGTAGCTAGTGACAAAACCATGAGTAGCGAAAGGAGTTTTGTAAATTCCTTCATGGATTATCTTCCTCCTTGCTGCCCAAATCGCCCATAATGTGACAATCATGGTAGTGAATTCCTCTTGAGGAAGCGATTCGCTCATCAGAAAGAGCCATCTCTTTGCCTGTTCATCTCTCTGTATACACATGTGCTGCACCATATCCTCATTTGATAGAGCCCACACGCATCGGGCGTAGTTACAGTCGAGAAGAGAATGTCGCCAGTTGTCATCTGCTCCGCATAACGCACACACATGCGATGATGACATGTTTCGACGATGTAGAATATCACCGGTAGGAAGTGAGTGACGAGCCAGCCTCCATGTGAATATTTTCAGTTTTGAAGGAACTTGCAAACCCCAAATAGATGACCATCCTTTCGATTCTCCGCTGGACATATCCTCGGCCTCATTTATTTTTGTAACTGTTTCAATGAGTCGGCACAGAGGGCGCTGAAGAGGAGGTATGTGGGCTTGTGTAGCTGTGCTCCTTTTGGGCTGCCACTGATGTTCTGCACCGGTTACCTCTACTGGCGCCCGCAAACCACGTGTAGTAGGCCGACCGAGCAAACGCGCGGAGGAGAAAAAGGTTAATCCGCCTATCGTCCCTAATAATAAATGGGATATTGCTTCTGGTGATACGTCATCGAAACTTTTACTAAAGTTACAGAATATTACCCACCGGCCATCTATAATTGATAAAAAAACATTTCACACAGGGAATTCCTGTTTGGGCCGGCCCAGTAGGAACCCTCTATAGTGCGCTCTACATGCTGGGAGACGACAAGAGCTCCTATTTGAGCCGGCCCATATCCGGCGGCCTGTTTTTTGAATTTCATTTTTATTGTTTGTTTTCCTTTTTCGTCTTTATTTTTTTCTCCTTTAAATAATTAGCAACTTCAAAACTTCTAAAAATTTAAAAAAGTGAAATTGAAATAAGCTGTTTAATAATTTATAAAAGTTTGTAGATTCCGAAAATGTTCGTAATTTTAAAAAAATGTTTGCAATTTTGAAAACGGATGTTCAGGAAATCAAAAATGTTCATGATGTTTTTCAAAAGTTTGTGTTTAAATAATGTTAATGAAATTGCACAAAATTATGCAAATTCAAAAAATGTTCATGAATTGAAAATTTCCTAAAATATTTAAAAACTGTTCATGTCTTACAAAATAGTTTAATGATTCATAAAATGTTCGCAGATTCAGAAAATGATCGTGCATTTCAAAAAATGTTCATTAAATCAAAAAAATGTTTGTGAATTATAAAAATTGTTCCACCAATTTCCAAAAGAAATGTCCGTCAGTTCTAGAAATGTTTGCCTATTCAATATAAAGGTGCACAAATTTTTAATAAATGTTTTCAAACAGTATAAAATGTTCATAAATTCAAAAAATCATGATTTTAGAAAATGTTCAAAATTCTATAAAAATGTTAATGAATTTGAAAATGTTCACGATTGCAGATATGTTCACGAGTTTAAAAAAATGTTCACAATTTTCAAAACAAAATCATGATTTCACGAAAAATGAGAATGATAGTGTATCTTGGAGATGCAGCAAAATATGGTCATGGGCATTGAACATTATGATTTTTTTTTCTCCCGTAGCAACGCATGTGCCGTTTTTGCTAATACTGCTAAAAACAAATGGGATTCAGGGAGAACCATGATTGTATCACCAAATGACAATCTGTGTAGCCGAGACAACAACCAATGCGCCAACTCATCTAACTGTCCATTTCGAAGACAAAAACACTATTTGACCCTTGTTTTAATACACTTAACATGTAGGATATATACCCAATCTACTATGCTTATTTTTTTAAGATAAAGTGAAAAGGAATTCGCAATAAATACAAAGTAAACTTGAAGAAAGTACATATATTAAAAAGGTTAATACAAATTGAAAAAAATCAGCGGTTTTGAAAAAAGTTTATTGTTTTCCAGAAAAATCATCAACTTTTAAAAAGTTCACAAATTTGAAAAATCTTCATCAATTTTGAAACATAATTCATAGATTTGGAAAAAATAAAAAAAATTGAAAAAATGTTCATCATTTCTTTAAGAAAAACCAATAAATTTGAAAAAAATCCTTTATTTCGAAAAATAGTTCACAAATTTGGAAAATGTTCATCAAATTTGAAAAAAGGTTCATCAGTTTTGAAAAAAAGTTGAGAAACTGAAAATAGTTCACCGATTTTGAGAGAAAGTTCACAAAATTGAAAAATTCCACAAATTTAGATAAGTTTATCGATTTTAAGAAAAATTTCACCAATTAAAAAAATCATCGGTTTGGAAAAAAAGTTAACAGATTTGAAAATGTTCATCAATATTGAAAAATGTTCACAAATTTGAACAAAAGCGACAGAGAAAAAAGTCAAAAGAAAGGAAACAAATCTCTGTCTCTACCTAATATTAAAGGGAGGATTGTTTCTCCATCTTTTTTTGTCCAATCAATTGTTTTGTGCGTCACCTGTTTTTTCGTACGTCGTTCTTTTTTTCGTATGCGCTTCGCCAACACGCAAAAAATAAAGTGCTCCACATGGTAATCAAACCCAGCTCACAAGGACATAGTCTGCCCGCACTAACCACTCCACCTGCCTATTATGTTGTTGAAGAAAGATGAGGAAGATATCTTTTATATGAGTTAAACAAATTTTGTTAAAAAAGTTCAATTAAGGGGTTTTACCCCCAACCAGTTTTGTGAAGGTTCTAGAACCTTCCCTGACCCAGGTTTTTCGTTTTTGTTTTTCCTTTTTTTTGTTTTTCCTTTTTTTTGTTTTTTTATTTACTTATATGTTTTCACTTTTACTCTTTTTTTAATTTCCGAAAATCTATTAATTTATTATTTATTTTTTAAGTCGTTAACTTTTTTTTGGAATTATGAACATTTTTTCAAAACTGTGGTTTTATTTGTACTAATTCGTGTACATTCCCCAAAATCATGAATATTTTTTTGTAACCGTGAACACTTTTTATAACTCACGAACATTTTTTCGAAATTGTGAACATTTTCTTCAATTTTTGAACATTTTTTTAGAAATTTGTGTACATTCTCTTAAGTTATGAACATGTTTTTGAATTCATGAACATGTTTTTGAATTCAAGAAATTGTTTTCTGAATAATGAACATTTTAAAATTATAGGCTAAATTTTCAAAATCTTGTACTTTTTTTTCCAAATTTGTGAACATTTTTTGAATTAGTGTAATTTTTTTCGAATCATGAACTTTTTTTTCAAATTCGTGAACATTTTTCGAATTAGCGAATATTTTTTTGTGTTCTGAACATTTATTTTAAAATTTGTGAACGTTTTTCGAATTAGTGAACATTTTCTTGAATCGCGAACATTTTTTTCAAATTGACGATTTTTTTTCGAATTAGCAAACATTTTTCTCAAATTCGTGAATTTTTTTCGAATTAGCAAAGTGTTTTTGAATCGTGAATATTTTTTGAGTTTGTGGACATCTTTTACAAATTCGTGAACAGTTTTTGAATTCCTGAGCATTATTCTCTAATCATGAATACATTTTGAAATCTTGATATTTTTTATTAAAATTAGCAAATTTTTCTGAAATTTTAAAACTTTTTGATATCCCGAATTACTTAAAAAAGAAAAAAAACAAGGCGGCGTCTCGGCCCGCACATGGCCCGGCCCAGCAGTGCGCGAAAGGTGGGGTGGGGGGGAGCGGGGGTGTACGCTCGCTTCTTCCGCAGCGCGTAGGTCGCCATATAGGCGCTCCCGTTCCCATGCTCTCAAATCCCAAATGGTTTTAGCGTTTTGCAGCCAATCTTAGCACGACCCTTTTTCTACCGCAGCTGGTCCAAATAGGCCTGGGTCTAACAACTGAGGCCCATTAATCAATCAGCAGTACTATTCAGCATTTCTGCTAGCCGCGCCTATAAAGGCAACAAGATTCAGTCCGTCAGTCCTACTCCTAGTCCTAGCTCATATCAATTCCGTCCGAGCAAACACGAGGCGTCTACGAACTTAATTAGTCGCTTCCTTTCGAAACAAAAGCAACAAGAAGCATGAAGCCATCTACGGCTCGTCTTCTCGCGGCTGCAGCGCTCACCGCCGTCCTCGCGCTGGCGAGCGGGGTCGCCGACGCAACGGTGGTAACGACGTGCAAGGCGGCGGCCGGCAGCGACGGGCGCGTGGACTACGACTTCTGCGTGTCGGAGCTGGGCAAGCACCACGACAGCCCCAGCGCGGACACCTGGGGCCTGGCCAAGGTGGCAGCTCTCACCGGCGTCGTCGACGCCGACAACGCGGTCTCCGACATCAAGGACCTGCTGGCCAAGCACGGCACGGACGCCAGGGCGCAGGGGGCGCTGGCGCAGTGCCAGGAGCTGTACGACAGCATGGGGTTCGCCTTCGCCGAAGCACAGGACGACATCAACAACCGCGACTACGCCGCCGGGAAGGAGAAGGCCGGGGAAGCCGCGTCCTTGGCGCACCAGTGCGAAGACGCCTTCGCTCAGGCCGGTGTCCCGTCGCCGGTCGCGCAGCACAGCTCCTACGCGGTGCAGATAGCGGTTGTCTGTACGGCTATTACCAACCTCATCCCGTGAAGAACGACCAAAACTTGGAGATAATACGTGTGAAAGTAGTACGTGCTACTATATGAGTGTGGTTTACCTTTAAAAGTGTGTGGTTTACTTTAATGTCGACGTCTTCTTTAGGGTACTCGCATGTTTTGAGTGTCACCTTTTTTTCTTTCTGTTCGCATCCTGAGCAATACCTATGTAAGTACTTTCTCGTCTCACAATATAAAGCGAGTTAATCATCTAATCTTGCCTCAATAGTTGATGAATCGTTTTCGTCCCCTTCCTTGTCCTGGTGACCTAGGCGACCAATGATGGTGGCTTATCTACTCACTTTACCGGCGAGGTTGCGGCCCCCTTTTCCCTCCGCCTTAGGCCCCGACATTGGGAAGGGGCGAGGACGCTGAACTTTCGGTTCGGTGGTGGCCCTGGCGGTAGTAGGGTTAGGAACAAAGTTATGTTTTGCCTTCGTTCGGCGGTCACAAGAGATGATGGTATCGTCGCCAGGGTGGAAAAGGTCTTCCCACCTCGGCCTCGTGCCAATGGTTGCTTCCTATCGTTGAGAGGTGGTGTTCTGATTCCTCGAGTTTGAATTTTTCATTATAAGGTTTGTCTCAGTAGCGTTGTCCTGCGGAGCGAACAATGTGCTGGTGTGTCTTGGTCCTACGGCTCTAGTTCCAGCCTTGGCCTCGTTACACGAGCATGTGAGATTTGTATTCCTCGACTCCGTCTGTCTGGACTTGGGCGCTCTATAGGCCCACCGCGGCGTTTTCTTCTTTGGGGCGACTTTTTGCTATTCATATGTGACTGTCAGCGTCTTTTGTTCTACATCATCGACTTTTCGGCCGCTGCTGCTACAAGATGCGGCGGCGAGGTTTGCTCACAATGCACCGCCGGTGGAAAGGAGTAAAAGACTTCGGCACCCCAAAAGAGTTGATGTATTTTCTAATTTCTGGAAGTGCGTTTCAAGGGTATGTGCTACTCCCTTCGTCCGAAAATACTTGTCATCAAAATGGATAAGAAGAGTTATAGATACATCCCCTTTTATTCATTTTGGTGACAAGTATTTCCGGACGGAGGGAGTACTTAATATATGGCCTTTGGCCTTTTCATAAAAAAAAATAGAACTCATCCAAATGTTAAGCAAGAAGTGTACAAGATCAAGAAGGTAACAAGTGTACCAGGTTTAAGCGGAATACAAGATATTCCTTTCAAAAAAAAAGGTAACAAAGATAGCACTGTATGCTATTTACAAGTGATGTTGACCGATACATACTCGGCCTCAAACCTGAAGTTGTGTAAGAAATCATGACAGCTCTAGTATTTAGAATGTGCAACTATCATGTTGTACATTTCTTTACCTATGTTTTCACATAGTTTTTGAAGATTTGCAATTATATGGTAATAAGATTTGCAATTATATGATTACCATTGGGTCAGGATGCCCGGCGCATGTTGTCAACGTAAATTTAATTCTCATGTGCCCTTGAGACTTACTGGAGTGTAGTTGTGTCGAAACATCTTGGCTCTTGATTATGCTTTTTATTATTTCAAGCAAGAAATTCAATAGTTCTAAGCCTCCAACTCCAATACATATTAATGGTAGAAGAAATTAAACACTAAAGTAGAGATAAATAGGTAACTAAGGTGGTGTTTGGTTCAGAAGTCTTAGGACTTTTTCTAGTCCCAGGGACTAATCAAAAAAGACTCTCCAATAGAGTTTTTTTCTAGTCCTGTAGAAAAAGTGCCTCCTGTTTGGTTTCTAGGGACTTTTTAGGGACTTTTTCTAATCTCTGGGACTAAAAAGTCCCTGAACCAAACACCCCCTAAGATTGCGCCCACACAAAGATAAAGTTGAGCTAGGTTTGAGTTGACTTCTCCCATGTCGAGGGCCGATCTTCATTGGGAACATGATTGAAAACGAATTGGATCACTCAAATACTAGAACATACTAGTATACACATGCAATGCACGTCTTAAGTAGGATTTAATATATTGATTTTGGTTAAAGTAAAAAAATATGATAGAATGCCTCGTGGATTGAATCAAGGCAAGACAATTGAATCTAAAAAGTAAAACTATGTGAAAATTGCACGTCTTAAGTAGTGCAATTTTTTTTACCGAAAAGTAGAAATTATTACAAATATAATCGACATTTGTTGGAGCTGCCTTATGATCGACACGTGCTTAACTCAAGCTTCCGCGGAAAGATGAAGCGATGTATTTTTCTTAATACCCTATTGATAAAATTTGGCAATGTTGTACTAGACACAAAAGTATTACATCATGGCCAATTCACCATAGTATTTATCAACTAAAATTTGGCAATATGAAATTTCGTCAATGAATGACCTCGCCCCTCCACTGTTGTTTCAGGCAAAACAGCGAGGTAATTCTCCATTGGGATTTTTTTAAATACTAAAGCTAAAACTGAGTATTTGCAACAATGTGGACAAAGCCATCCAGTGGCGGAGCCAGAACTTTTGTGGAGCCTGGGCAAGTTGAGACTATGTGTATAATCTTGAAATAAAAAATCAGGTATTCCGATACACAACATATAATATTACCACCAAACTTTTGAATCACAAATCTCCATTAATAATGAAGTGAAAACATAACCATAATTGTCATACAAAATTAAATTTTAAAGTGAGCTAATATATCAATATCCACTTCATAGACCAAATAAAGTTGAGACATGACAACAAAAGATACATAACCAACCTTGCATAGAGGCAAACTCACCATATTGCCAACAAATTAAAGCTATCCATACCATATGTCACCAGATGTGATTGTGCAATTTTTTCCACCGCGATCAAAAGCATCTCTCACTTGTTCATTTTTGCCAAAAGAAAAACATAAAATGAATCTTGCATAGAGGCAAACTCGCCATGTTGCCAAATTCCTAGAAGACACTAAAATATAAAAAAAGATTCGCAATTAAAATAAATTAAGTTGTGAGATGTAAATATACTCAAAATCGAAAGCTTGCAAGAATAGAGATGGTCAGAAGGAACAGTACCAACAGTGCACTGAAGAAAATCACGAGGCAAATGCCCCTTCTGAGAGCTCATTGCGGTAAACTTCCAAATTCAGTATGAGGAAATTTAGACAAATCTGGTTGCATTGGGCCCTTCAATACATATACTCTTCTTTGTTGGTCTTGAATATTAGGTGGATACTCAAAAAATTGTTTCTTCTTTCATGAATCACCCTCAATCTCATTTGGATTAAAGTCATTGGCAATGTTACGAGGTGGTTGTGCCTCCACTTCTATTTCATGTTGCACACCATTCACATTTCACATTTTCAATGTTTGCTCGACCTCCTCATATATGAAATTTAATGATAAAGTTTGAAGTTAGTTGTTAAACAAGTAAATAATAAATGAGCTACAAGAAGTAACAAGTTCATAGTACAAAACTACTTGCATCAAAGAAATATTGCATTCCGCGTAAGAAACTAGAAAGTAATAAATACTGCATGAATACAAGTTGCCCTCTTCTTATATACTTCGATTTTCTAGTTTCCAGCAGCGAACAAAGAAAATTTATCTCTAGTCACGAATTCATGATCGTTCCCAATGAAAAATTCCCTAAATTTAAGATAGGGTTAAACGAACATGACAAACAAATTTCTCCAATACAAATCAGATGTACAAAACATTTGCTAGTTATTTAGTTCTACTATAGATTAATTGCCTGAAATAAATACTTATACATGAGAAAAATTATATGAGGATCAAAACTTTTGGAGGCCCTGACCTGAAAATAAGCACAGAGTAATCTGTAATCTGTTTTCTTTTCTCTACTTAGAGAAGTGCAGTGAGATGTGAGCTGGCGCACGAAGCTCTCCTTCCAATTAATTTTGCAAGAACAAATTATTCAGAGACGAGGGATCCCTAGCCGGCTAACCCTAATTCTGATGGAGGATTCTCTGTTTCTTACCGAACGAAGCCGAATGAGAGGAAGGAGGGGGTTGAGGGACGACCGGGCGAGTAGACTTCCTGGTGCGCCTTGCGTCCGTTGGCCGCCGGCCGTGGGTCTAGCCGTCTAGGGCTTTAGCTCCAGCCGCCAGTCCATGCGCTCGCCGCTTGTGTGGAAACGAAGAGACAAGGAGTTTTAGCGATCGAGCGTACATCCCACGTATTCCCTCGCGTGTCTTCTGTATCCGCATGGGCTGCAGATTGCTGTTGGGCCATGAAAATATGAGAATCGAAGGCCCAATTGATTTTTGCCTAGGTAAACAAGCTACTGAACATGTTTAGCGCTTCATTAATTTGGATCGATCGCTGCTGTCGAGGCCTAGCGAGCCTGGGCAAGTGCCCAGGGTCGCTGGGCGGTGGTGAGCGATCGAGGCCTAGCGAGCCTGGGCAAGTGCCCAGGGTCGCTGGGCGGTGGCTCCGCCACTGAAGCCATCTAAGAAATGTGGAAAAGGCTCAAATAAGACTATTAAGTTTTTTTCTTGCGATGACTATTAAGCAAATCTCTGAAGTTAAGTTAGAGCAACTTCAATAGGGCGATCCATTTTGTCCGCGCCCGTCCGTTTGGGTCGATGCGGACAGAAAAGGCGGCCCAACGCACCGACTCAAACGGACGCGCGTCCGTTTTTTGTCCGCGGGCGACTCATTCCCGATTCATTTTTGAGCCTGATTTGCGTCGGCGCGGACACGCGACGGACGCGCGCGCGCTTGCCTACTCATGTCCCCGGGCTCGCTCGTCTGTGGCACATTGGCCTCCCCTCCCCCCGGCCAACAAGCAACCCTCGCCCCCGCCTCCTCCGTCACCGACGTTGCCGCCCATTTTGCCGGCGACTCTTCCAGCTGTCGCCGCCTCCACATCCGCCCAGCAACGCCGCCCCTGCCCCTAGTCGCCCGCCGCCGCCGTTTTGCCACCGGGGAGCAAGCTGGTTCCTGCCGCCGCTTTCCCCACCGCCCAGCCGCCCGCGACCAAGAATACGCCTCGCCGCCCCCGCCACATACGACCGGCACGCTCGTCGGACGCCGTCACACTCGTCGGACGCCAGCCGGGCAGCTAGCTGGCCTGCGGGCGCCGCGTCTCCCATTGCCGATCGTCTCCTTCTTCGACGCCCACAAGTTGTTCGACAGTTTGCCAAGGTACGAAAATGGACTCCGCTGACGAGTTCTTTTTCCACAATTTCCTTTGCGACTCCGACGATTCGTCGTCCGACGACGAGGAGGAGATATTGGCTACCGTGTTGGTCCATCACCACCTCAACAACCAGCGGCCGTTGTTCCGTGGCTCCATTTCGGGCCACCTTCCGGCGTTGAATCGTAACCGGGAGGGCGGGCATTTCCTTCTCTGGAAGGACTACTTTGATACAACAAGCCCGTTGTTCAAACATCACAAATTCCGCCACCGATTCCGTATGAGTAGGCATGTTTTCAACCGTATTAGAGAGAGAGTGGTCGGCTATGATGACTACTTCGAGTGCAAAGAGGATGCCGTCGGCAAGATTGGTTTCTCCTCTTATCAGAAATGCACTGCCGCCATCCGAATGCTTGCATACGGAGTGCCCGGTGATCTCATTGACGAGTACGTCCGTATGAGCGAGTCTACATGCCTAGAGTCCCTGTATAAGTTCTGCAAGGCTGTGATTGCTGTGTTTGGCCCTGAGTACTTGAGAGAGCTGACAGCTGAAGATACAGCCCGTTTGTTGGCGATGAATGCTAGCAGGGGCTTCCCGGGGATGCTTGGCAGCAAAGACTGCATGCACTGGGAGTGGAAGAACTGCCCTTCTGCTTGGCAAGGGCAGTATAAGGGACATGTCAGGGCTTGCATTGTCATACTAGAGGACGTGGCGTCTCAAGATCTTTGGATCTGACACTCTTTCTTTGGCATGGCTGGATCACACAATGATATCAACGTGCTTCAGCACTCACCGGTGTTTGCTAGGCTTGCCGAAGGCAACAGCCCACCGGTGAACTTTATTGTCAAGGGCCACAACTACGACAAAGGGTACTATTTGGATGACGGTATCTATCCTCAGTGGACCACTATTGTAAAGACAATACCCAACCCTATCGGAGAGAAAAGAAAAAGATTTGCCCAAGAGCAAGAGAGTGCTAGAAAGGATGTCGAGCGTGCCTTTGGTGTTTTGCAATCTCGATCGGGCATCGTTCGGTATCCTGCTAATACTTGGAGCACGCAGAAACTATGGGAGGTGATGACTGCTTGTGTGTGATTATGCACAATATGATCGTAGAAGACGAGCGCCCAGAACGTCTGTACGATCAAGACTTTCAGTTTCAGGGTGAGAATGTTGTGCCTGAGCATGGAGTAGCGGCAACATTTGAGCAGTTCACTCAGTTTCATGAAGACATGCGTGATTGGGAAACTCACGTGCAACTGCAAATTGATTTGGCTGAGCATATGTGGACTCATGTTGGCAACCAATAAATGTATCTTTTTTTATTCGTTTGCAAAACTACGTGAAACATTTTTATTTTTATTTGGCATGTAAACTATACTATTTATTTGGGCGGACTATTTCGTTTGTTAAATTTTCATTTCACAATATGTTGAATGCAATGCAAAATTAGGCGGCCAGCCGGCCACACCTACACATATGGGTCGGCGCGTGAGGCACGCTGCCGACCCATATAAAAAACAGGGCGAACGCCGGGCGGACGGCCGACCCAAACGGACAAAAAACGGACGAAATCACTGTTCATTTGGGTCGGTTCATTGGAGTTGCTCTTATTGCTAGCAATTTTTTCCTAACTCTGTGCCTAACCCTGGAGAACTCATGAGAAAAAAGAGGAGAACTCATGAATGCAAAGGGCCGAAGATTTGGTTTCCACGAAAAAGAGCCTCAAGGTTACTGCCAGGCGTCTTTACCACTTTGCACTTGTTTCCATCAAGAGCGGACGCCGCAGCAAGAATCGTCAATTGCCATGCATGCACGTTTCTGTCTTTAACGTAAGAAAAGTGGTGAGAGCTAGGGGGAAAGGTCGATTCCTCACGGCCGGACTCAGCAGCTGGCAAGACCATACCGTAAGAAGACGTTCTCTCCTGTCAAGTGTCAAACACCTGCAGTCCCCTTTAATCTGGATGGTTTAGGTGTGACCGGCGCCTCCAAGCAAAAGACACGCGGGATCATTAGTCATAACCGATTCAAAGAACAGCAGTATTTTACACTTCAGAGATCAATAGTGCAGGTAGGCACCGTGCTAGCCAAATTGGGTTTCGATCTGATGTTGCAGAGATGAACACAAACTTTGAGGCTCTCCCGAGCTCAAAGATATGCGAAGAGTCCTGATGGAGAATCGCACCCATCAACGCCTGCTTTCTCACGTACTTCCTTCCGTGGCATCGCTCACCGATTGACACATGGGGTTGCACTAAGTTGTCGGAGAAAAACCAGTCACTGGCTTTGACCAGCTTTAGAAAAAGCACTAGATGATGATGACCTACGTTGCGCGCACATCCATTTCTCCGGAGAATGCTAAGAGTTTATGATCTTACAGAGGATGAAACATAAAACTGAAGTTGCATTAACTAACCAATAGATTAGGCATTAACAAAAAAAATTGTAACATATAAAATATAGTTTTGTGCCTCTTGTTTGGTTTCATCTACAACAATTACAACAATACGACTCATCTTGATGTGACAGTGTTATGCCACATCTAGGTGATCTCATTATCAAAATTGTGGCCATTTGTGCATTTTATATGTGGTCCCTTTATGCATTGTTGGTATCATGCATCTAAAAAATGATCATAACATTTAAAATATGTCTATGCAATGTAAGAAAAGTCTGCAAAAATGTTTTGTACCATTCAAAAATGGTTATATCATGTAAAAAATGTTCAAGTGTTTCAAAAATATGTGTGTGATTTTTGAAAAATGTTTTCGCCAATGTTGAGGAAATAATTAACTGGTAGTTGCTCGCTCGGCTTGGAAGTAGCAATTAATCAGTGAATCGGCTTATTAGCTGGATTAATCGGTCCACCAGTAATTGGTTGAATTTTAAACTCAGTAGGCACAATTTTTGTATGAAGGAATTTGTTCAATAGAACTTGAATGCTACAAAAGATCTATATTTCAGATATGAAGCGAATGGCACCATTTTTTTCTCAATAGATCAAGAACATGTATACAACAACAATCATCAACAAACATGTATACAACAACCTTTTTTTTGCTGATTTCTGCCCGGGCTGCCTACTCCGAGAGATGGCGGCCGCGCGATGACGACACGCGGAGGGAAGGTAACGGGAGCTGCACTGGGCGTTTGAAAGACGTCGATTGCGGGAGGTGGCGGATCGCAAAGGAGGAGGGGAAGTAGCGGTGTGTAGAGGGAGAAGAGGAAGCGATGGCGCACCAAAGAGGACCTGGCTAACTGCCATCTAGGTCAGGAGGGGATGAGAGGAGCAGAAGGAAGGCCAAACCCTAGCTATTTAGGAGCGGGAGGGGTTTGGGAGGGGTTATGAGCCAAATAATAGGGCTTTGTTTGCCCACGAATTAACGGGTCAGCAGCGATTAATCGACCTAACAACCGATTAATCGGCCTGACAAGTTAACGCAATGAATAGGTGCTATTCGAGTCGGTCACCCTACGAGTAGTGATTAACTGGCTCATTAAATGATTAATCGGATGAATTCTTGAATAGTTCGCAATGTAAAAAATGGTTGGTCCCAGTTTCAAGTTGAGGCGGACTTACAACTGAGGCAATTGAGACAAAAAACTTCGGGCTCAATTGCAAGATGAGGGTGAACTTGCAATTGAGGCAAAACAAAGGTCGGGCCCAATTGCAACTTTTTTGGTGGATTTGCAAGTGAATCAAAAGAAAATTTTAGGACTAGTTGCAAGTTTATATTGGGCTTGCAACTGAGGTGTAAAAAGGGGTTGGGCCCAGTTGCATGTCAAGTATGGACTTGCAACTAAGCGGGAAAAAAAGGTCGGCCCCAATTACGAGTTAAGGGCAGACTTGCAACCGAGACAAAAAAAATGGTCGGTCCCAAATCGAGCCCTGGTACGAGTTAATGGTGAACTTGCAACTGGGGCAAAAAAGGTTGGGCCCAGTTGTGAGTCAAGGTTGGACTTGCAACTGTGGTGAAAAAAATATTGGACCAGCTGCAAGTTCAAAATGACTATCACTGGGACAAAAAACAATGTGACCAATTGCTAGTTGAGGGTGGAGTTATAACTGGCAAAGAAAAAAGGCCGGGCCCAGTTGCAAGTGAAGGGTGGACTTGCAAATTGGTCGGGCCCAATTGCAAGTCGACCTGTGGACTTGCAAGTAAGAAGAAAAAAAGATTCGCGTCACTTGCAAATAGATGATAAGTGGAACTAGATAAGGAGAGAGAGGGTCAAGAATGCAAAGGGACATGGTGTCGTGCCTCCTTTTATCTCTAGGGGTCTTCCATGCAAAGCAGCAACCCAAGGAAAAAAGACACATAAAAAACAAAAACGAGCCAATCTCGGGAGCGGGATAATGAGCCAACAGAAAAACACGCGTGACAAAACCATATAACTAGCTAAAGTGACACGACCCCTAAAAAAAGCTAAAGCAACACAGGACACGACTAACAACGCAAAATCGAGTGCTCACATGAAAAAAGCAACATAAATATCAAACAGTTAAAGACCTAGATGAGTTAGGGTTAAATCTTATCAATATGAGATTTAGCATATCCAAATAATAAAATAATAAATAAAAGAAACTGAAAACCAACCAGAGAGTAACACGAGATCCTCTTTTTTTCAAAAAAAAACACGAGAGATCCTCCCCAACGCCATAAACACCAGGGAGCGTGACCAGCGCCCAGAGGCCCCCATCATGGGTCAGCCCAACAAAGGAGGTGAGCAGCTCGCTTGGGGGCGTGCCAGTTTTTTCGGTTTGCCGGTTCCCATTATTCGGTCCGGGTTGGCCGGTGCACAGTTGACTATTAATATTGTGAGAAAAATGTAAATTAAAAAAACAAAATAAGAAATTCAAAAAAATACGAGTTCGCAGTAAAATTAATGGATTTGAAAATAGTTTACAAAATAGTTATTATTTTACAATTTTAGAAAAGTTCAAGAATTTGAAAAGGTTCTTGATTTTTTCAAAAATTCAAGGATTTGAAAAGGTTTGAAAATTTTCATCAATTTTGGAAACAAAAAATTATGAATTTTAAAATAGATCATCGATTTTTAAAACAAGTTCATGAATTTGAAAAAAGTTTGTGGGCTTTGAAATAAAGTTCATGGATTTAAAAAAAGCTCATTGATTTTGAAAAACATATCAAAAAATAAAAATTTTCATCAATTTTTAGAAAAAAGGGCCGTGTTATGAAAAAAAGACCCAGGTTTTTAAAATCATGATTTTTTAAAGAAGTTTGTTAATTTCAAAAAAGGTTCACAAGTTCGAAAAAAATCGTGAATTCAAAAAAACTATGGTGATTTGAAAAAAAACTCATGGATTTGAAAACAAATCGTCAGTTTGAAAAAAATCAATTTGGAAAAAGTTCATAGATTTTGAGAAAAAGTTAATGGATTTGAAAAGGTTCATTGATTTTGGAGAAAGAAGTTCAAGGATTTTAAAAAAGTTCATTAAAAGTTGTTGCAAAAAACTAAGAAAGAAAAAACGAACGAGAGAAATGAAAAGGAAAAAGAAAAAAGGAAAGGAAAGGAAAGAAAGAACAAAACCGGTCCAGAAAAACCTAAATGAAAGAAAAGAAACAAACGGCCCGGAAGCTCCCCAAACCGGGAACATCTCTCAGCGTTGCAACCATATATGGGCCGACCCATTAGTATCGAAGGAAGGGAGGGGTGCGCGCGCCCGTTTGCAAGATAGCCTCTAACGGGTGCTTAAAGATGCTAACTAGGGTTGGGGGGTAACACACACCCCACTACAAAATTACATGGGCCAAAAAAGGATAGTAGAACACCAACAAAAAGGGACAACAACCCAGGTGCCACTAGTGGAGATTACATCGACAACTTTCAAAGATAAAGGTGAAGCTCATAAGTTAGCTAAATTTGCTTTGTCTTTAGCTCAGGGGCGTCATGTATGGCTTGGCCAGCCACATGACCAAACAATTATCCCACTATCTATGGATTTTGAATAAAGTGGCTTTACCCCCTCAAAAAAAGGTGCCACTAGTGGAGACCGTCGACACGTATCTTAGCCTTGAATCATACGAATAGAAAGTTCGATGAGACAAAGTTATTTCTCATCTAGATCTAGATAAGAATTAGCAAATATGTTATTTTTAAAACATCAATTACCTTGGATTACTAATAAGTAGCTAAAGCATGTATGAAATCTGAAATGAATCAAGATCCATCTAACAATTTGACAGCCAAGCTGGAAAAAACTTACATATTTTTTTGAGGGATACTTGCATAATCATGGCGTAGGAAAGATGTACCACTACCATGAAAATTGTGGGCTTAGATCACACACAAAAAAGATTACACGGGCCAACATGTTACTCATGACAATAATGTATGTACACTTGTAAAAATCAACTCCTAGAAAAAATTGTATTTTTTCGTGAGTATGTAGGATTCGTATCATTCCGTTGATAGAGGGGTAGAAATAGTATAAGTGATCCTCATCCGCGTACACAACTTAGGCGAAGCCGGTGGCGTTATTGAGCAGAAGATAAAGGAATGCTTGGACCAAAACAAGAAAGAACTCCATTATAGGGATTATCATGTTTAGCCCTTTAGCACTAGCTTTTGCCCTAGATCACAGATCTTGTCGGATGGTGAGAACTAGCTATGTGTGGGACGACTCAACACCGTCAAAGATACAAGAGTTTCAATGTTTCCAGACCGACCAAGCTATTGGTGCTATGAGAGAACCAAGGCTTTTGCGAAGGCTTCCATGGGAAGCGGGCCGTGCGCGAGAGAGAAAGAAACGAGAGGAGGAATTGGAAATTAGGTGGGGCTTTAGCTAGATCGGCGGCGGCGTGGAAGATTCGTGGCGGAGGAGTTTCCGGCGAGGTGGGAGCTCGGGCTCGATCCCGTGCTCGGTCGGCTGCGAGAACACCTGCGAGGTTGGCTGGGAGTGGTTGCGCCGTTGGGTCTCAAATCCACCAATGATGGACAGTTGGCGGCGTGGTTTGGATGGTTGCCAAGTGGCTGGGAGTGGCACGGAATCCGAAGGAAAGATGGCGACTGAGGGTTTGGGATGGAGAGGATTAGGGTTTTTGTCCCAAAATGGCAGGGGTGTGCCTGCTCTATATAGCATGGCCTATGTGGGGGCTTGGGCTGGAATTTAGAGGGCAAATTTAGATGGGCTTTTAGGCATCGAGATGAGATGAAAAAAAGGCCCGATAGCAAGTTCATTTAGTAAATTCATCTATTTAAACCAGCTAATGTCGCCTGCATATTTAACAGTTCAGGTATCAAACAGGCTTCGCTTCAGATGAAATTTAAAATGTAGCCTCACTAGACAATTTTGAGACCACACAAATCACCTTGACTATAACGGAGACCGATGGCATATATTCATCAAATATCACAACAAGGTCGTATCTCATGGTTCAGGGTTAAGTCCCGATTCAATACTACAGAATAGAGAAGGGGTTTATTTTATTCACCGTTTAACAAAATGGCAAAATAAGATATCCAAGATAATTGTTTAATTAATAAAAACATTTTTTTAATTTGAGGAAAGTTCTGGGGCATTACACAAATAAAAGAGGTGGCTTCCCTCACAAACAATTTATCACTGGCGAAAGCAGCTGCCACAAAATCGCCTAGAATAGATCCAAGACATTGGGAGGCTAGAGGTCTACTTACAGATTTTTCTGCAATCACGGATTCATCTCCAACTCAGGTTTTTCACATCTGAAGACTCCATAGCATGGAGGCGCATGATTTAGCCCAGCTAGCACCCCTCCATAGAACAGTTCAGCCAATTGAAGTATCTTGTAACAATGCAGATCATCTTGAGGACAATTGCCGTTGAAGTTGTTGTGCCTAGACATTAAATTACAGGGAACTGTAACTCTCAAATGTAAATTGCTTGCGGTATGAATGAATTGGCACCATAGGGGCCTTTGCGTGTTCAAGAAAAAAGTGAGAGCAAGTGCATGCATTACTTTCAGCAGTCGCTAGGCTAACCGCGTTTTATTATACCTCGCGACGCGAGGGTTTCGTCTAGGGTAGCTGTGACCGCCAGGGAATTTTTGGCCCCCTCGCCTCCGGCTGCCATCTTGGCGCGGAGAGGTGGAGGGACCTCTCACCTTTAAGAGTTCTACGTTTTTCGTCATCGTCTAGTGATTTTTTTATGAGAATAAATTTACTCTCATTCTTTTGGCAGTGTCATGAGATTGAAGAGTTATTTATTCTCATAGATCCGACTATTCGGATCTGATGAGTTTATGCTGGTGTGTTAAACCTTTTCTTGTTTGATTCTTTGTGGAGTTGAAATCTTTCATCAACATCATGGTGAAGATATTATGATCCGAGGACCTGCACTTCTTGGGGATCATCCCGGCCCAAGTACATTCGTCGATCAAGGCTTCTTATCTTTTTAAATGGGCAAATCAACACTTAAAAAAATCATTATTGGTAATATTCGTATGGGTAAAAGAGTGACAACATCGTTGCTCCAGTCCAATTGCAGCCGCTTTACCAAAGTCTTTGGAATATTTTTTCTAGCAGAGACGGATAGCACGAAGCGGGTGTTTTCAAGAGATTTCATTATATATTACTCCATTCGTCCCAAAATTCTTGTCTTAGACTTGTCTAGATACAAATGTATCAAGTCATGTTTTAGTATTAGGTACGTATTGGGTACATCCGTATTTAGACAAATCTAAGACAAGAATTTTGAGACGGAGGGAGTATTTCTTAGTCATAGGATTTACTTTATATTTTATTGAATTAAATTTTAGATCCAAATCAGTGACGTGCAATTATTACGAGTACGGCAGGTTTCTTAAAAAATGCAATCGCCGGGCTGGAAAGCCACCACACGACACAAGTGGACGCGCGCACGAAACAGGAGCCGCTTCTCCGCCGCTCTGGCTTTTCCGTTGCGTGCGCGACCGCACCGCAGCCAGCAGTGCCACCGTATCGGGAGGCGAATCTCTATCCAGGCCGGTTCCGTGCGCACACGGTTTGCGGTTCCGGGCCCGACTCTCCCTCCCTCGGCCCCCTTCCTTCACGCAACATTTCTCTCTCGCCCCACCCGCTGTCCCATCCACCAGTTACTACTAGTCACAGACGCAGCCAGCGCGGGTTCCACAACCCGATCCCCCTCATATTTTTTTAGCGGCAGCGGAATTTAACTCTCGCCTCTCCCGCCGCCGCCCGCCGCGCAGCCCAATGGACCTCCCCGTGGTGGATCTCGCGCCCTTCCTGCAGGCCGCCGCCGGCGACGCGGCCGCGGCGCCGGCCGAGGCGGAGGAGGCGCTGCGCGCGCTCTGCGCCACGGTGAGCGCCAGCCTGCGGGACACGGGGGCGCTGCTGGTCAAGGACCCCCGCTGCACCGCCGCCGACAACGACCGCTTCCTCGACGTCGTCGAGCGCTACTTCGCCCGATCCGACGACTCCAAGCGCCTCCAGGAGCGCCCCCACCTCCACTACCAGGTACTACCAAATGATTCCGTTTGATGGGGCCGTGCCGTAGCCTCCTCGTCCCCCCCGCTTCCCCGGCGAATTATGGTGCCCGATTAGGTGGGGAGGGGGGCTAGGGTTCCGGCAAAATTATTAAGTTGGGCATTTCTAGGATCAGTAGTAAGTAGTACTTGTTGCCAGTTCAAGTTATCTGATATGATCCGCTGCATTATAAAATCGCCTTGAAAATTCAGGCACTTATATTGATATATCCAAAAGTTACGCTGAATGTGTGGTGCCTTCAGGCTTAAGGTAACCCCGTTTGCAATGATGGATTTTGATCCTGTTTATATGATAAGGTCGGCGTGACACCTGAAGGCGTGGAGGTGCCTCGCAGCCTCGTCGACAAGGAGATGCAAGACAGGATCAAGAGTATGCCAGAGGAGTTTCAACCAGCCACCCCTAAGGGGCCAGACCCGAAGTGGCGGTACATGTGGAGAGTGGGCCCTCGCCCGTCGAATACCCGCTTTAAGGTTGTCATTTCTACATGATCCTTTCATTGTGATGTGGAAGTCTGAATGAATTCCACGCTTCACCCCTAGCCATTATTTGTGCGTCATATGCTGAGTTGTGAGCAATTTTTGTGTAGGAGCTGAACGCAGAACCTGTTATTCCTGATGGATTACCGGAGTGGAAAGAGACCATGGATTCCTGGGGTTCAAAAATGATTTCTGCAATTGAGGTACATATCCAGTGCACAATTTATCTAAGTTGATGTTTTCTGCAGTTTATACATGGCAAATCTATGTTATACAATATTCAGAAGTTGGTTGGACACACTTCTTTTGTAGGTTGTTGCTGAGATGGCGGCGATTGGATTTGGCTTGTCAAAGGATGCATTTACCTCTTTGATGAAGGAGGTAATGTTGTGATTCTTGGCACGCTCACTCGTTTTGTTATAATTCTTAAATTTATCTGAAATGAATGTCCTTAAAACAGTGCCAAGTTCCAGCTATTAGTAATATTTCAATGCCTTAGTGGGTTTAAAGGTGTGGTATGAGATCTTTTGATTTTTCAGTCGTGCAATTCAACATTTTGAGTACTAGAAGTATTATTCGTGTTCTTTTAAAAAGAAGTAGTTAGTCATGTTGAAGTTCTTTGATCATCGTACTGACACTGCTCAATTATTCTCTTGTTTCAATAGGGACCGCACCTCCTAGCACCAACCGGAAGTAATCTGATGCGTCATGGTTTTGAGGGCACTGTGTTTGCTGGGTTCCATTATGATCTTAATTTCTTGACCATCCATGGCCGTAGTAGATTTCCAGGCCTGAACATTTGGTTAAGTAATGGTAAAAAGATGGAGGTGAAGGTCCCTGTTGGCTGTCTTCTCATTCAGTCAGGGAAACAGGTTGGTTCTGCCAATTTTCACTGGATACATTTAATTGTTCTGCACTCATAGTTTGATGAAATGATACTTATGCATATTGGTTGCAGGGGTGAATACCAGTTTTATGATATTATCTTTAATATTTTGTTCTTATATAGAAGTATTGTTTTTCCTGCAATAGTTGATGTTGTCATCGTGAAATCAAACTTTAGTTTCATATCTGAGTCTTTACTGAAATATTACACACTTGCGTGTAAGGGTCTGTAAATACTTGTATGGAACTGTTAGGCAAATGAGAGCTGGGCGTTATTTCCGGGGTGTTGGGTGTGGTAGTGAAGCATGTGCACACACTAAACTGTCAATATTTGCTGTGTTCCTTTCTGTGCAGTTGGAATGGCTCACCGGTGGTGAATGTTTAGCTGGAATGCATGAGGTAGTGGTGACCAAGAGAACATTAGAGGCAATAGAACTAGCTAAAGAGCAGAACCGAAGCTTGTGGAGGATTTCATCAACGGTAAGTACCCTCAGTTCCCACCATATGTCTGCTAACCTCGTGACGATTTCCAGAATCCTGTGTGCTCTGCCGAGCTATTGACTGACCGATTTCTATGTATGTCCAAACAGCTATTCTCGCACATTGCTTCCGATGCGACACTCAAGCCATTGGGCCACTTTGCTGAAGCACCCAATGCTCATAGTTATCCACCTATATGCGCTGGGGAGTATGTGGAACAAGAGCTCTCAGCAATTAATCTGAAAGGGAAGGTTGCACTCTAGGCGCACATAGACTGCCGATTAATCTGGTGACTCGTTAATCTGCCTTCTGTGGTCAGAACGCGAATTGCGATAATCCAAGCTGATACTTGTATCTTCATTCAACTTTGTTGACATACCGAGGTTGCACCGGTCTATTGCCGACACAACCCTATCTATGTCCATGCTAAGTATATGTCCATTTGTTGCCCCTGTTAAGTTATAGTGGATGCTCATCTCTGGTGTACTGAACTGATAGCACCTGTCAAAATTAAATAATAGCAGTACTGTTATTCTCGAACCGAAGTGTACTGAACTGATATCAGCGTTGCTGCCTACGAAAATCATCCTTGCAATCCGTTTTGCAACCTGTAAATCTGTTCTGAGCTGAAACATCAAACACACAGCACTAGTAACACTAATTTAGGGGTCAAAATTATAGTCCACTCCACTCTGCGCATTAAGCTGTGACACTGCAATGCGTTGTTTCTTCTCATCACAAACCGGCTAATCGAGATGTACATATGTACAGTACAGCGGCCGCGCACGTAGTCAAGTCGTTTCATCAGACTTCAGACCCAGTTGTTGGGCAGCGAGAAGTTGTGGAACCTGAAGGAGGCGTCCCCGGCGGTGTCCCTCCCCTGGACCATCCCTGGCTCGCCGTCCGGCTGCGCCGGCTGGTCGACCCACGAGAAGGAGTTCTGCCGCAGCAGCTCGGCGAACGCCGGGGACGGCTGCGGCGTCGGGCACGGCGCCCCCTGCGGCCGGTTCGGTGCGTCGGTGCCGAAGTCCCACATGAGGACGTGGAGCAGGATGGGGCGCAGGGCGTGCCGGTGCAGGGACAGCTTCTGGCTGAGCGACACGGTGTCGAAGCACCGGATGGCCCCGGAGGTGGACACCATCCACGGCAGCACCTTGCGGCACGACACCCGGGAGATGACCAGCAGCTTGGACGCGCGCTTGGCCTCCCGGTAGAGGTCGCGCAGCCCCGACCGCGTCGACGGCGCCGGCCGGTCGCCGTCGTCCTCCATCACCGACGAGATGTAGAGGAAGCCCTGCACCCCATTGCCATTACCAAGAGCGAATCAGTTCAGACGTGCACTAGAGCTAGAACTAGAGACATATACAGGGACAGACATTCCTCCGGCATTGGTACCTCCTCGGTGCGGCTGATGGCGAAGCCGAGCTTGGTGTCGCCCTCCTCGAGGGTGATCTCCACGGGCATTTCTCCGGCGGCCGCGGTGAACCAGAGGCGCACCGCCTTCACCACGCCGATGTCCACGCCGTGGTAGTCCTCGAACCCGTACAGGCTCGCGTTGGCGAGGTTCGGGAGGTCGGCCAGTGACCCGGAGTTGACCGTCGCCGAGGCCATGTCGCCGGAGATCTGCAGCATGCATGCAAGAACGTCAGAAAAACACCAAAACATCCCCCCACACAATCATTCTGATGGCAAAACATAGTACTACCAGGACCTTGGTGAGGAGGGCCTCGGTCTGGACGTTGAGGAAGGCGATGGGCACGCCGGCGGCCTGCGAGGAGAGGAACCAGGCGTTGGCGCGGGCCAGCGTGTCGTCGACGGAGTTGTAGCGGGAGTTGGCGCGGTCGAGCGCGGTGGGGAGGACGAGCAGGGAGAGGAAGCTGCTGGCGCTGGGCACCGGCAGCACCTCCTTCATCTTCTTCTCCCACGGGTAGGACACGTAGCCGTCCTGCAGCTGCGCCTTGCTCAGCGCGCACACCACCCGAGAGCTCCGAGACCCTGCATGCATGCAAATGCACCACCGCCGCCGTCGTGAGCGAGCGACCAACGTAACATACGCCATGACGTAGCATTACGGTATTTCTAATCGTGCTTTAGTTCTTTATTTTGATCATCCTCAGGAGACGACGTTAGATCTGCAGAGGAGTCTCAAGCTAACTCGAACCAAGGCGTCTGCACGATCTGCAATCATGTGCGAGTTTTTATTGTTTGTTATTACTTATTACTCCTGGTGCGAACAAGCCGGACGCGACATCATCGACCTAGGAGGTAAAGTCAACCGGTGAATCTCCGAACCGCATTATGATCTCAGAGGAAGAGCGGCATTCAATACTAAATCAGCAAGTGGACGACCTTGCCGTGTATGAAACTATGAATGATTGAATCAGATGCAGATTCCATTCAACGTGCACCGCCGTGTCTGCTGCCTGGAAATAGGGGCATGCGACTAGGGCTAGACTAAATGATTCGTGTGTTTGGTAAGATCCGGCTAAGCATTGGTGTGTACGGGTGCACTACCGTATACCTAGTACGCGGCTACGCCTAATAATCTCGAAACCACTAGCTTAATCACGCGGTCTCTCCTGTGCAGTCAAAATTTTGGGAGACGATGGCAGTGCATGTACACATCATCTGCACCAGTGAAACAATTCTATAAGTTGAGCAGGCCAAGTTACCAATCCGAAAAAGTGACAACAAAGGCAGCTAAGTAAAACACAACAAGAACAACAATGCCATCGGCAGCTCTTGCAATGAGGATATTCGGATCATATATCCTGTCTAAACGCGATGATCGTACCACGGAAGCTAAAAGACTAAAACTGACACAGGAATATGCCTGGGCACACCAGCATGCAACCAAAACCAACCCTTGTGAGTGATCCATCACGCCAAATTATTTTTACAACGTAGCTACAACTGATCCATTCATCCAAGCATATGCCTCGACGCACTAGCATGCAGCCAAACCCAGTCTTGTGGATCTTATCTAAGAGAAGAGATAGTCTTGTGAATGATCGAGCGCGCCAAAAGGAATTCTATCGCGATCGCGATCGAGATCGATCGGCCGGGAGAGAAAACGATAAAGATGGCGTCGCCGCCTGTAAATTCAAAGCCGCACCAACCCGTGCGCGGAAGTCGCATGCAGCGGGAACGCGCGCATGCACGCACCGGCGGGCGCCCTATCCTTTTTCTCAAGTCCAACCCGGCATGTAGCGAAAACTCAGTCGACGACTTTTACGAGTACTTTTCTTCGCTAACTAACGCAATTGCAAGCAAAAAATCGAACAAGTTGAATCGGAAATAAAGATCTGCGGCGGTTCTAGAAAATATCTGCGGATCGGATGATGGTGGAAACTGGAAACGCGGCGGTGCCGTACGGCTGCTGTTTACCTCGGAAGGCGACGCACTCGCTCTCGCTGCGGTCGACGAGGCCGACGGCGTAGTTGGGGTCGCGGATGGAGCGGAGCACGTACTTCTGGCTGCGCCCCACCATCGCCATCCCGCCGCCGCCGCCGGCGGTCTCCTGCGGCACGATGCAGGCCTGCATCCTAGCGGCCGCTGCGTCCGGGCCGGGGCCCAGCAGCTCGCCGCTGCTGTCCGCCTCCCCCGGCACCAGCTGCTGCCGCGCGTGCGCGGGGCGGCGCACGCGCACCTCCACGGACGTGTCCCCGCGCTTGTAGGCGCTGTGCAGGAGCTTCTGCAGCGCGGCGCGGCCGCCCTTGAAGGGCGCGGCGTGCACGGCCGGCCCGCCGCGGCCGCCGACCCCGATGAGGAGCTCCTCCACCACGTCGCCGGTCTGCACCGTCTCGGCGCAGCCCGTGCCCCACTCCTCCGCCCGCGACCCGCCGGCCACGCACTCGATCGCCACCACCCCGCCGCTCTGCTGCCTCTTCCCGTAGTCCATGGGCATAGCAGGAGGCCTCTCGCTCTCTCCCTCCTACTCCTACTCCCTCGCGCGGCAGCAGCTAGCTCGCAAAAATGAACCGGCCGCCGTGGGGCTGCGCTATATACGGAGAGATCTATGGCCCCTTTTGACTTGCGTGGATGGGTACTAACTACCACTGCCCCGTCGCCGTCGCCGTCGCCATCGCAGCTCGCAGCGGCGGCAGCAGCCCACGAAGAAGATTCTTGCGACTTCACACGGCGGGGGCGGGGGCTGGGGAGGAAGAGAGAGAGAGAGAGAGAGAGTACGGTTTGGAGGAGGCCGAATTAATGGAGGCGCGAGCGCGGTGGATAAGGACTGTTGCTGTCGTCGGGATTAAAATCTGCCGTGCTGGTGGCGACCCTCACCGTACCCGCGACCGGCCGTGGCGCATCGGACCGGACGACCGCCCGGGCGGGTGCATCGGGACCGTCCGTCTTTTAAACTGTTTTTTTTGAAAACTCTTTTAAACTGTTTCGCTCACTGGCAAATGGGGCGGGCGGGCGGGCGGGGGATGGTTGGGCGTGCGTGGACTTGGAATTCACTGAGAGAGGCATAGTTCGGGTTCGCGCGGGCATCTCGGGTCGGGGGGAGATGGATCGGTCGAGCTCGAGCCCGTGCGCATCCAGCGACGTCATCGCCGCATGTGTGCGTCCCGTAACGCAGAGTCCGTGCACGCTTTTACCCTTTTCTAGACGCGGTGCATGCATCTCTCGCTCTTTTTTGAACGGAAAAAACATGGGTCTAGAAGGAGCAAGAAACTGCAGTAGTCCTACAATTGAAGAAAAAAGAATGCTACTAACAAGAACTTGAACCTGAGAACTGAGGATATCACTATCCCTTTAATTATTTAATCACAGGTTGGTTTGTTGTACTGAATATTGTTGTCCTTGAGATAAGATGCTCTTTGTGTGTTTCCTTCACAAGAAAAAATAATCTGTAGAAGATAACTAGGCACAGAGCAAGGACGCTAAGCAGATTACACTAGTACCATAGAAACAAAGTAATTGCATACCAGTCATTGACATTTACAAGGAGGACCCCCAAAAGAGGATCAAACGGGCAAATCGGGTCAAAAGTAGCCCCAACAAAGATCCTCGTTAGGGATGATATCACTTGGAACATCGAGACCACTACCGCTCCACCTCCAATCTCCATGCTCGTCGAAAGTAGAGGCCATGGACTCCCGACAGAAGCCGAACCACCTCCTATTTGGCTTCCACACCAATAGGGAGAAGAAGGGAGTGAAAAGCAGAAAACCACCACATTTGGGGCTTCGTTTGTGGAAAACTACCAGGTCCCTAAATTTTGGCAAAAATCACCGTGGATTCGGTAATTTTGTTAAAAAAAGCACTGATCGGATGATTTGGCCCGTTTAATCATTTTCTGACAAGTAGGCCAGGATTGTAAGGCGCTGATTTGACAACAAATTGACATATAACCCCCTAGATCTAAAAACAAAAAGCAATCAACCCCCTCTCCCCTTGTAACACCCTCGATGCGACTATATCTCTCACGTGTCGAGGCACGACATAGAGGCATAATCGCATTGAAGGCATGTGTCGCAAGTGAGGTAATCTTCACACAACCCATGTAATATAATAAGGAATAAGATACATAGTTGGCTTACAATAGCCACTTCACCCAATTACATGAATAAAGCATTACATCAACCAAATACAATCATGGCCCGACTACGGAGCCAAAATAAAAGAAGAACCCCAAATGCGACAAAGGTCCCCGATCGACCCCAACTGGGCTCCACTACTGATCGACTAGAATGAAACAACTTAAAGGATAAGATCTTCATCGAGCTCCTCCTGAGCTTGGTTGCGTCATCTGCTCGAACTCATCGGCACCTGCAAGCTGGTTTTGGAAGTATCTGTGAGCCACGGGGACTCAGCAATCTCGCACCCTCGTGATCAAGACTATTTAAGCTTATGGGTAAGGTAAAGGTATGAGGTGGAGCTGCAGCAAGCGTCTAGCATATATGGTGGCTAACTTATTCGCAAAAGAGAGCGAGAAGAGAAGGCCAAGCACGGTCGATAAAATATGATCAAGAAGTGATCCTGGACTACCTACGTCAAGCATAACTCCAACAACCGTGTTCACTTCCCGGACTCCGCCGGAAAGAGACCATCACGGTTACACACGCGGTTGATTCATTTTAATTAAGGTCGACTTCAGGTTTTCTACAACCGGACGTTAACAAATTCCCATCTGCCCATAACCGCGGGCACGGCTTTTGAAAGTTCAAATCCCTGCAGGGGTGTCCCAACTTAGCCCATCACAAGCTCTCACGGTCAACGAAGGAATAGACCTCCACCCGAGACATTCCGATCAGACTCGGTATCCCAATACAACCAGACATTTCGACAGGGTAAAACTAAACCAGCAACACCGCCCAAATGTGCCGACAAATCCCGATAGGAGCTGCACATATCTCTTTCTCAGGGCACACTCAGATGAGCCAGACGTCGGGTAAGCCAGCCCAGAGTTGCCCCTGGTAGCCTCGGACATCGCTCAGTTGGACCAACACTTAGAGAAGCACTGGCCGGGGGGGGGGTTAAAATAAGATGACCCTTGAGCCGGCCGACTCAAGGGAAAGAAAAGGCTAGGTGGCAAATGGTAAAACCAATGTTGGGCATTGCTGTAGAAGCTTTACTTAAGGCGAACTGTCAAGGGGTTCCCATTATAGCCCAACCGCGTAAGGGACGCAAAATCCGGGAACATAACACCGATATGACGGAAACTAGGGCGGCAAGAGTGGAACAAAACACCAGGCATAAGGCCGAGTCTTCCACCCTTTACCAAGTATATAGATGCATTAATTAAATACGATATATAGTGATATCCCAACAAGTAAATAAATGTTCCAACAAGGAACAACATCTCCATGTTCCAACACGGAACAAACTTCAATCTTCACCTGCAACTAACAACGCTATAAGAGGGGCTGAGCAAAGCAGTAACATAGCCAATCAACGGTTTGCTAGGACAATGGTGGGTTAGAGGCTGAACATGGCAATTGGGAGGCTGACAAGCAAGTGGTAGGCATCATAGCATTGGCATAGCAAAAGAGCGAGCAAACTAGCATAGCAAAGATAGTAGTGATTTCGAGGGTATGATCATCTTGCCTGAAATCCCGCAAGGAAGAAGAACGAGTCCATGAAGAAGACAAACGGTCGTAGACGAACGGATTCTCACAAACTCGACGTTACCGGATCCAACCCGAAGAAGCAATCACCGGAAAAGAAGCACACAACACAGTAAACAACCACGACATGAACATGGCATGATGCACAACCAAATATGATGCATGTCCGGTTTAATGAAGCATGTCATGGCAAAGTGCACAAACAATCCTACACATTAAGTGGAGCACCATATGCATCGGGATGCATATTGACAAAACACCACATCAATTATTTAGTTCTCTCTCGTTTAAGTACGCCAACAATATTAAATGTTGATTAACATGGCAAGAGGTGAAGCAAAAGAAAACTACCTATCTAGTCAAGGTTAAATGAGGCCGGAAGCAACGAACAACAATTCCGGAAACTCCCCATAGCATATTTTAGGTTCAGTACTGATCTGCCCTAAACACAATTTTAGAGTTATTAAACATGCAAATAAAGGTCACCATGATAAACTAGGCATTTAAGCAAATTTAACCAAACATCAACTTAAACAATTTTAATTGTTGTTATCATGATGCGGATGACATGTTCAAATTTATGCAATTTTTATTAAGAGTTGACATGAGCAATATGAAGCATTTGTCACCGTGGTGGAAGGAAAAAGGGGGTGCCACGGCAACGAATCCAAAAATGATGCCACGGCAACATATCGGTTCCGGTAACTCGCGGAGATACCGGCGCAAAAGGAAAAGTGACGGGAGCGTGACACGCGATAGGAGGTGGGGTGATCCCGGATACCGGGTTCCCACAAGATGGTGGCAAGGCAAAAGAGGGGCAACGTGCACCGAACAACTCCGACACGGAGCAAACACGAGCATTTCATACATCACACATGCATTCATTCGCGGCGGTCGTCTCGGGGTTATACCTTCGAAGCGTGTCAACGGGACGGTTCGGATTCGTCGAGGGGAGTAGAGGAAGTAGTCGTTCTCGGGCATCGAGGAAAGTAGTGGTTCACGCGACGATAGTGGTACACGGACGTCGTGGAAGTAGTTGTTCTCGCACGCTCTAGGGTCGACGGTAGAGGTTCTCGTGACGGTAGTCGTTCACGTTCGTTCGAAGAGGTACTTGATGACTCCAACGTCTTCGGGGCGACGGTAGTTGTACACGGTCCACGAGACATCGATCGTTCGGGACCCGATTTGCGGTTCTTGCCGACACGAGCGATACTTGGCGTTTTTGTGTAGACGAACTTGGTGCATCCGAAGGGGAACTTGGCGTACAACGGTCGTCGAGGTACTTGGCGGATCCGTGGAGCTCGCGGTCTGTCGTGGTACTTGGGGTCTTCGGACTTGCCGGTCACGCCGAAACGAAGGGGTACTTGGTACAATCCACGTAGTCGTGCACTTGTCGTCGAGGGACTTGATGGTCTTGACAAAACGAAGGGGTACTCAGCAAAACCATGTTCTTCGGAGGTCGACGGTAGTTGTTCCCGTATCAACATGATGTGGTTGTACTTGACGGGTTAGGTCTTGGCGTGCGAACGAACACGGCACGATGTACAAGTGTAGTGGTGGCCCTGGCATCCCGCAACAGTATTACAGGAAGGTAAGGACGCGACCGTTGGTGAGGTTGTAGCGGCCTTGGGCGTGAACTCCGGCACGGGACGAGGGGGAACGGCGAGTCCCCCGATGGAGGAGGACGGGGCCAGTTGGATCTGGCCGGAGTCGAACGGAGGCGGCGGGGCGAGCTCGACGGAGGCGAAGCCACGGACGCAGGGGCGTGCGTGCAGAGCAGGAGCGGCAGGAGGATGGCCGGCGCGGGCTTGGCACGCAGAGCTTGGCGGCGACTGCGGGGCGCCGGCGGCGGGGCTCCATGGCCGCCTAAAGAGGAAGGGGGCGGCACAAGTTGGAACTCGGGCGCGCGAGAGGCCCGACGAGGACGCGGCTCGAGCTGCAGCCATCCATGGCGCGGCGGCAGAGGGGGTCCTATGCTCCGGCGAGGTGGGACTCCGGCGATGGGGTGGAGGGGATCGGGCGTCGAGGGAGCTGGCGAGGGGGGCTCTGCGAGGAGAAGCGAGAGATGGGGATCGGGAGAGGCGGCGCAGAAGGAGAGCGAAGGGAGAGGGAGATGGGGTCGAGGGAGCCCGCTCCCTGGCGGCTAGGGTTGCCTATAGGGCGACTGGGCCAGACCGGCTAGGTGGGAGGCCCAAGTGGGCTGGGGTGCGGTGACTTGCGCGCAGGGAGGCCGGCCCAGAGCTATCTCTCTCTCTCTCTCTCTCTCTCTCTCTTAATCTCTTTTCAGCAAAAGAGATAGGCCAAAAATAATTAAGAGAAGAGGCCAAAGAGAATAACAAAATTATGGAACATTTTTGTATGGCTTTATGGAATATTTCCACCTCAACAAAAATAGTTCCGACAAGTTAGGAGAATTTAAATTCAAACTTATTTGACTTGAGCCAAAAGAGTTTGAATGGAGGCTAGGCTAAAGAGGATAACAAAAAAAATGTTGAGGGTTTTTGGTGAAGCTCCGGAAAGTGAAGAAATAATTTAGGGCAAAGTTAGGGGCCAAGAATTGAAATAATAAAAGGCATTGGGATTTCTGCAAGTGTGTTCCGGTTAATTCCAAAAGAATGGAATATTTATTATAGCTCCCTAATATTGGGAGGATATATTATAAAGAGAAGTCATCCTTCCCTCGATTTAAATGGATCGAAGATCCATACGATTTATTTAGTGAGTTGCAACAATTAATGATATGATGGCATGATGACATGATGCAATGCACATGATGACGTGACATGATACAACACACAAGCACATGACAACGCAACAACATCGAATAACTACACGACACCTGGCACATCGGTCTCGGGGCGTTACAACACTCCACCACTACGAGAGGATCTCGTCTCGAGATCTAGAATGGCACCGAAGGGAAAACGGAAGAGAAAGAGAAGAGGCAAAACTAAGTTGCTTCTCTGACAAACGAGTGAAACCAAAGAACCTTGAGAGGTTAAGCCACTGAAAGAAGAATGCAACAAAGAAGGACAAAGTTGAATGCACTCCGGTAGGGAAGAGGAAACAAGGAAGAACAAATTCGGGCAGCACTCCGAATGAAAAGAAGGAGGATTAAATAAGAACTTGATAAGATGAGAAGATACTTGGTGAAATCACCACACACTGCCTCTCGAACTATTGAAAGAATGGAATAAGGGGTAAGAAAGATCTCAGACAGCACTCCGGTTGAGAAGGGAGTCAAAATTTGATAAGATGAGAGAGCTCGAATGAAAACACGACACTCCGGTTGAGAAGGGATGCAAGACTTGATAAGGCGAAAAGAATTTGAGCAGAATGGCACCACACTCCGGTTAAACAAAATAGAGAAGGAAAAAGACTGATATAATTTGGACAGCACTTTGACTGAAAATGGAAGAAATTGAACATGATCTTGACAAACCGAGATGAGGAGTGAAAAGAGCAACATCACTAGACCTCCGGGAGAAAGAATAGAAGTTGGACCTTGGAAAAGGAAAGAATTGAGAGGAAAAAGACATCTTCTACCACAATAGAATTTGAAAAGCATCTTAAAGAGAAGGTTCGCACGGAGTTGTTGGAAACCAACAACAAAAAAAATAAGCTTGATATGGTCTTATGGAATACCTCTCAAATTAAGAGATGAAAAACCTGCCACTCACGGGAAAAGAATTGGATTGATAAGAACAAAGAGACGAGAAACTTATTTCACCGGGAGGATAAAGAAGAACTTGGATCATTGATAAACACCATAAGAGCGACGATCCTTAGGAAAGGCTTTAGGTGCAATATAACCCAAGATAACTCCAATGACGAGATTGATGGATTTAAAATATCCCAATCCTGACAACTAGCGAATCATGAAACACGAACTCACATTGTCAAGAATGACATAATACCATCTTCAAAGATACGGAAGAAAGAATTGCACTCCAGGTAGCAAGATGAAGAATGCTTGAGCTCCTTAGAGAAGAATCTCAATGAACACTTGGAGAAGGGATATAAATCCTTGATGAATCCATCATGTAGAACCTTCATGAAGAACTCCGGTAATAAAAAGAATGATCCAAAATAATTGAATGATGAAAAGAATAAGATTGAAGCCTCGTAATGATTTAGATAGAGATCTCCGTGATAATATAATTTAAAGAGGTTGGAACTCCGGGAAAAAGAGAAGATGAAACAAATGAAAGCGAGAATTTGATGGGCCTCCGGAATAAGAATTAATCATTCGGATGAAACAAGAATAAGAATTACATTATGCTTATCCTTCACCAATTAAATTGATGACAATCAACGGATTTGGCATATTACTTATTCTTGTAGAAAAGATTAAGAGAGATATAACATCAGACTTGGGAAGGTATTGAACGAACCACCGGAAGGGTTGAAACAACGAATAAAATTGATATGATAAGAAAGGAAGAGAAATCTTGAACGAACCACCGTAAGAATTAAAATGAACGAAGAAAAGATAAAGGAACACCGGGAGGATTAGCAAATGAACGGAGATGCTTGAGAGAATTTTAGATACATGAGACCGAGGAGATTAAGAACTGATTAGAGGATAATTGATCGATGCATCGGTAAAAATTTGGAGAACGAGAGCTGAAAGCTGAGAATGGATAAATTCTAAGATGATGGGCTCCGGAGAAACAAACTGAAAAGACTCCTGAATTGCTCCGGCTGGGTGAAAAGAATTCTCACAATCGAAAGCAATTATGAGAGGAACGCAACAAGCTAGAATCACGAATCTTGAAGAGAATGGAGCAAGATTAAAGAGAAACTCTTCCGCGGTCTTCAAAATCCGAGGATGACGACGAGAAACACCACCAAATTGTTAAGATACTCCGGAATAAAGAAGAATGGAAAAGTTGAACCAACGATGAAAAGAATTTGAAAGATCTTGGAGAAAAAAGCATTTGACTGATGATAATTCATTCTTACGTCAAACTTGGAAAAGAATTTGATAATATCTCCGGGAAAATAAGAAGAGTCAGGTAAGATCCTGGGAAAAGACCTGTGGGTTAGAGCCCACTCAAAAGAAACACCGTTGAAATGATTAAAGAAGAGAGGTTGCACCGGTTGAATTAAATGACTTGAATGAGGGAACATTCTCGAAAGAGCTTGAACGAATGTAGAGTGGAAAAACCCGAATCTTCGAGATATCTTGAGCACTCCGGAACAATTGAATAGTGAGAAGTGAATTATTATGAGGTGCACCGGTATGAGAATGTATTTGAAACGAGGAGAAAGATATGATCAACACTAAAAGCTTGATTTGAAACCACCGGAGAAGAAAAGAACGAAAGATGATGAACTTGAAGCTCCGTTAGAATCTTCATGAGAATAACCGGATAACAATATTGATAGAAAAGAATGGAGAGACTTCACATCAATAAGATGGATACTTGAATTGAGATATATGAGTCCTCGGAGAAACAAGGGTGGGTGGGCGGGAAAAACAAAGGCAACTTGGAGACGGATGAAACAAACACCGTTGAGAAGAACTAATAATTGATCTTGCGAATATTGAAGTGATTGGATCCACTTGAAGAGAAGCACACCGGTTAAAAGGATTGACATGATAGTCTCGATGACCGAGAAGGATTAGTACTCACATAGGAGTATGAGAACACCACTTGAGGAAGGTATGGAATCAACACTTGACTTCGAAGCAACTCGAATACCACAACTCAAAATAAAACCAAGGATTGGCTTGCGGAATAAGCCGGAACAAACATATGATAGAGATTTCGTCCGAAGTTTTCGTGGTGGGACCTACACGGGCTCGATCGTACAGCACCATCATGTACAAGGTAGTGCACATGACATACGAAGCGTCCCTGAGTCAGCATAGCCAAGGACTCTTTAAGACACAACGAGACCACTGTAAAATCGACCGTGAATAGGCGAACCACTAGACGTCGAACCCCAATTTCATATCATACATCTGTGGGAAAGATATCCTAAGAGCTACTTGAATTCCCACCTATGAAACTCCCAAAATTTTCCGGTTATGCAATCAGGTGTTGGGGATACAGGGGAAGCATAATATCTCACCCAAGCTAGCAAATCCTACATCCAGCTGCATCCATCCTTCAACACATAACCAAGAAACCTTCGGAAACCATCTACCTCAACCTTCGAAAAGCATCCGTTATACAAGTTATGGCGATACTCCCGAACTCCCGCCCCAGTACTGGGTGGCGTCGAGGTTATCTCACCAACGAACTGCATAAAGGAGATTTTCGATGTCGCGCACATATCTCAAGTATACCAGAATTGCAACGATAGAATTATGATGACAACACCTCAGAGCTCAACTCCCCGGGACACTTCCACTAAACCCCTGACAGGAGGCACCAAGACAGTATTCTCATCATAAGCCATCGGAACAAATCCAAGATACTCGCGTGATCCTAAAATTTTTTTTTAGTGAAATCTGAGAAGAGAAGAGTGAAAACTCTACGTCAGGATGCCTTACCAGAGCGATGAGGAGACTGGGAAGTAAAAAGAATTCCTAAGCTCTCCGATATATAATTCCTAATGACTCAAAACATTTTTCTAGACACAACTCGGCCGCTAAAAACGATCAAGCAATGGGGCTCCTAAGGTCAGGGAAGGCTCTGATTACCAACTTGTAACACCCTCGATGCGACTATATCTCCCACGTGTCGAGGCACGACTTAGAGGCATAATCGCATTGAAGGCATGTGTCGCAAGTGAGGTAATATTCACACAACCCATGTAATATAATAAGGAATAAGATACATAGTTGGCTTACAATCGCCACTTCACCCAATTACATGAATAAAGCATTACATCAACCAAATACAATCATGGCCCGACTACGGAGCCAAAATAAAAGAAGAACCCCAAATGCGACAAAGGTCCCCGATCGACCCCAACTGGGCTCCACTACTGATCGACTAGAACGAAACAACTTAAAGGATAAGATCTTCATCGAGCTCCTCCTGAGCTTGGTTGCGTCATCTGCTCGAACTCATCGGCACCTACAAGCTGGTTTTAGAAGTATCTGTGAGCCACGGGGACTCAGCAATCTCGCACCCTCGCGATCAAGACTATTTAAGCTTATGGGTAAGGTAAAGGTATGAGGTGGAGCTGCAGCAAGCGTCTAGCATATATGGTGGCTAACTTATTTGCAAAAGAGAGCGAGAAGAGAAGGCCAAGCACGGTCGATAAAATATGATCAAGAAGTGATCCTGGACTACCTACGTCAAGCATAACTCCAACAACCGTGTTCACTTCTCGGACTCCGCCGGAAAGAGACCATCACGGTTACACACGCGGTTGATTCATTTTAATTAAGGTCGACTTCAGGTTTTCTACAACCGGACGTTAACAAATTCCCATCTGCCCATAACCGCGGGCACGGCTTTCGAAAGTTCAAATCCCTGCAGGGGTGTCCCAACTTAGCCCATCACAAGCTCTCACGGTCAATGAAGGAATAGACCTCCACCCGAGACATTCCGATCAGACTCGGTATCCCAGTACAACAAGACATTTCGACAGGGTAAAACTAAACCAGCAACACCGCCCGAATGTGCCGACAAATCCCGATAGGAGCTGCACATATCTCTTTCTCAGGGCACACTCAGATGAGCTAGACGTCGGGTAAGCCAGCCCAGAGTTGCCCCTGGTAGCCTCGGACATCGCTCAGTTGGACCAACACTTAGAGAAGCACTGGCCCGGGGGGGGGGTTAAAATAAGATGACCCTTGAGCCGGCCGACTCAAGGGAAAGAAAAGGCTAGGTGGCAAATGGTAAAACCAATGTTGGGCATTGCTGGAGAAGCTTTACTTAAGGCGAACTGTCAAGGGGTTCCCATTATAGCCCAACCACGTAAGGGATGCAAAATCCGGGAACATAACACCGATATGACGGAAACTAGGGCGGCAAGAGTGGAACAAAACACCAGGCATAAGGCCGAGCCTTCCACCCTTTACCAAGTATATAGATGCATTAATTAAATACGATATATAGTGATATCCCAACAAGTAAATAAATGTTCCAACAAGGAACAACATCTCCATGTTCCAACAACGAACAACATCTCCATGTTCCAACACGGAACAAACTTCAATCTTCACCTGCAACTAACAACGCTATAAGAGGGGCTGAGCAAAGCAGTAACATAGCCAATCAACAGTTTGCTAGGACAATGGTGGGTTAGAGGCTGAACATGGCAATTGGGAGGCTGACAAGCAAGTGGTAGGCATCGTAGCATTGGCATAGCAAAAGAGCGAGCAAACTAGCATAGCAAAGATAGTAGTGATTTCGAGGGTATGATCATCTTGCCTGAAATCCCGCAAGGAAGAAGAACGAGTCCATGAAGAAGACAAACGGTCGTAGACGAATGGATTCTCACAAACTCGACGTTACCGGATCCAACCCGAAGAAGCAATCACCGGAAAAGAAGCACACAACACAGTAAACAACCACGACATGAACATGGCATGATGCACAACCAAATATGATGCATGTCCGGTTTAATGAAGAATGTCATGGCAAAGTGCACAAACAATCCTACACATTAAGTGGAGCACCATATGCATCGGGATGCATATTGACAAAACACCACATCAATTATTTAGTTCTCTCTCGTTTAAGTACGCCAACAATATTAAATGTTGATTAACATGGCAAGAGGTGAAGCAAAAGAAAACTACCTATCTAGTCAAGGTTAAATGAGGCCGGAAGCAACGAACAACAATTCCGGAAACTCGCCATAGCATATTTTAGGTTCGGTACTGATCTGCCCTAAACACAATTTTAGAGTTATTAAACATGCAAATAAAGGTCACCATGATAAACTAGGCATTTAAGCAAATTTAACCAAACATCAACTTAAACAATTTTAATTGTTGTTATCATGATGCGGATGACATGTTCAAATTTATGCAATTTTTATTAAGAGCTGACATGAGCAATATGAAGCATTTGTCACCGTGGTGGAAGGAAAAAGGGGGTGCCACGGCAACGAATCCGAAAATGATGCCACGGCAACATATCAGTTCCGGTAACTCGTGGAGATACCGGCGCAAAAGGAAAAGTGACAGGAGCGTGACACGCGATAGGAGGTGGGGTGATCCCGGATACCAGGTTCCCACAAGATGGTGGCAAGGCAAAAGAGGGGCAACGTGCACCGAACAACTCCGACACGGAGCAAACACGAGCATTTCATACATCACACATGCATTCATTCGCGGCGGTCGTCTCGGGGTTATACCTTCGAAGCGTGTCAACGGGATGGTTCGGGTTCGTCGAGGGGAGTAGAGGAAGTAGTCGTTCTCGGGCATCGAGGAAAGTAGTGGTTCACGCGACGATAGTGGTACACGGCCGTCGTGGAAGTAGTTGCTCTCGCACGCTCTAGGGTCGACGGTAGAGGTTCTCGCGACGGTAGTCGTTCACGTTCGTTCGGAGAGGTACTTGATGACTCCAACGTCTTCGGGGCGACGGTAGTTGTACACGGTCCACGAGACATCGATCGTTCGGGACCCGATTTGCGGTTCTTGCCGACACGAGCGGTACTTGGCATTTTTGTGTAGACGAACTTGGCGCATCCGAAGGGGAACTTGGCGTACAACGGTCGTCAAGGTACTTGGCGGATCCGTGGAGCTCGCGGTCTGTCGTGGTACTTGGGGTCTTCGGACTTGCCGGTCACGCCGAAACGAAGGGGTACTTGGTACAATCCGCGTAGTCGTGCACTTGTCGTCGAGGGACTTGATGGTCTTGACAAAACGAAGGGGTACTCAGCAAAACCATGTTCTTCGGAGGTCGACGGTAGTTGTTCCCGTATCAACATGATGTGGTTGTACTTGACGGGTTAGGTCTTGGCGTGTGAACGAACACGGCACGATGTACAGGTGTAGTGGTGGCCCTGGCATCCCGCAACAGTATTACAGGAAGGTAAGGACGCGGCCGTTGGTGAGGTTGTAGCGGCCTTGGGCGTGAACTCCGGCACGGGACGAGGGGGAACGGCGAGTCCCCCGATGGAGGAGGACGGGGCCAGTTGGATCTGGCCGGAGTCGAACGGAGGCGGCGGGGCGAGCTCGACGGAGGCGAAGCCACGGACGCAGGGTCGTGCGTGCAGAGCAGGAGCGGCAGGAGGATGGCCGGCGCGGGCTTGGCGCGCAGAGCTTGGCGGCAACTGCGGGGCGCCGGCGGCGGGGCTCCATGGACGCCTGAAGAGGAAGGGGGCGGCACAGGTTGGAGCTCGGGCGCGCGAGAGGCCCGGCGAGGACGCGGCTCGAGCTGCAACCATCCATGGCGCGGCGGCAGAGGGGGTCCTATGCTCTGGCGAGGTGGGACTCCGGCGATGGGGTGGAGGGGATCGGGCGTCGAGGGAGCTGGCGAGGGGGGCTCTGCGAGGAGAAGCGAGAGATGGGGATCGGGAGAGGCGGCGCAGAAGGAGAGCGAAGGGAGAGGGAGATGGGGTCGAGGGAGCCCGCTCCCTGGCGGCTAGGGTTGCCTATAGGGCGACTGGGCCAGACCGGCTAGGTGGGAGGCCCAAGTGGGCTGGGGTGCGGTGACTTGCGCGCAGGGAGGCCGGCCCAGAGCTATCTCTCTCTCTCTTAATCTCTTTTCAGCAAAAGAGATAGGCCAAAAATAATTAAGAGAAGAGGCCAAAGAGAATAACAAAATTATGGAACATTTTTGTATGGCTTTATGGAATATTTCCACCTCAACAAAAATAGTTCCGACAAGTTAGGAGAATTTAAATTCAAACTTATTTGACTTGAGCCAAAAGAGTTTGAATGGAGGCTAGGCTAAAGAGGATAACAAAAAAAATGTTGAGGGTTTTTGGTGAAGCTCCGGAAAGTGAAGAAATAATTTAGGGCAAAGTTAGGGGCCAAGAATTGAAATAATGAAAGGCATTGGGATTTTTGCAAGTGTGTTCCGATTAATTCCAAAAGAATGGAATATTTATTATAGCTCCCTAATATTGGGAGGATATATTATAAAGAGAAGTCATCCTTCCCTCGATTTAAATGGATCGAAGATCCATACGATTTATTTAGTGAGTTGCAACAATTAATGATATGATGGCATGATGACATGATGCAATGCACATGATGACGTGACATGATACAACACGCAAGCACATGACAACGCAACAACATCGAATAACTGCACGACACCTGGCACATCGGTCTCGGGGCGTTACACCCCTCCCCCACGGACAGCCGCGCTCTGCCCCCGTTCATCGGCGATGGCAGCAACCAGCCGCGGCGGCACATGACATGGCCTGCCTTGGGCCATGGCCCCCGTTCGCCGGATTGTAAGGTGGCACACGACATGGCTAGCTCACCGCCGCCCAGACTGACGGGCAGCAACCAGCCGCGCTCATCACCGGATAAGGCGAGATCTGTGGCGCTAGGTCTCGAGCTGTTGGGCTTCGTCCCGCACGTGGCTCCTCTGCCCGTCGGGATAGTAGGCCGACACCAGCTAACTTCTCCAGCGGTGTGGGCTTTTGGCAGCCAGTGACGACGGCGCGATTCCCGGCGAGATGGGGACAGGCGGGGCCGAAGGTTGGCTTTCGGCGACCAGCGGCGGCGCGATTCCCTCTCCTCCCCTTCTCCTCTTCCTTCCTCACGAGTAGCAGCAGCAAGTAGCAACAGCGGATGAGCAACAATGGAAAGTAGCAACGGAGGAGCAGCACTAGTGTGCAGCAGCGGATGAGCAGTGGTGGAAAGTAGCAATGGAGGAGCAGCAGCAGCGAGCAGCAAGTAGCAGCAGTAGGGAGCAGCAACGGCGGAAAGCAGCAGCAGCGAGCAGCGGAGCAGCGACAACGAGCAGCAAATTGGCAGTAGTAGGAAGCAGCAACGGCTGAGGCCAACGGAACGGAAGGGACGAGGACGGCCGTGACGGCGGCGCCGGTCAACTCTGCCGCTGGCAGTTGTCCACATGATGTGTGTGTGTGGAGGGGGCTGATTGCTTTTATTTTTTAGATCTAGGGGTGTGTATGTAAATGTTATGCCAAATCACCTCCTTACAATCTGGTCCCACTTGTTAGAAAGTGATTAAACGGGCCAAGTCATCCGATCAGTGCTTTTTGCAACAAGATTACCGAATCCGTGGTGATTTTTGGAAAAAATTAGGGACCATGTAGTTTTCCGCAAACGATGCCCCAAATGTGGTGGTTTTTTGCAATTCACTCAGAAGAAGGGTTGCCCTCTAGCCTAAAGAGTTAATGGCAGGTCACTGAAGATCAGCAAACAAACACTTTTGCTAGCATCGTAGATCCACCACAAACACCATTAATGACGAGCTCTATCTACATATGCAAAATCCACGACCGCTCTGCCTCCAATTGCCAAGCTCGTTGGGAGTAGAGGTCATGGACTTTGGACAGAAGCTGAACCACCTCATATTTGGTTTCTAGACCCGGAGGAAGAAGAAGGGTTGCCCTTCAGTCTAAAGAGTAAATGGAGTGCCAGTGAAGACCGGCAAACAACCGCTTCCTCTAGCGTTGTAGCTCCACCACAAACACCATTGTCGTAGCTCCCTTCTATTGGGTAAATCCGTCTCCTAATTTTCTTCTAACCTAATCGTCACGCTAAGATACCCTTCCAAGGGATTTGCCGAAATTAGCTCTGACAGACGTTCATAGATTTGATCACTTGGTGATATACATGCCAAGGATGTGCACGCGACTTGGTACCTCCGACTTCAAGCATGAATGCCATGGAATGATTTGTATTTCAGTTTTCCCGTTATCATGGTGTATGGATAGCTTTCCATCCAGCTTCGTCTTCTTTGGAAAGGGTGGTGACAACACGCGATATCTTCAGCTTGGTAGTGCTCTTTGAGCATCCGATATCGAGCTCCAGGGTGAAAACTTTAGGTACGACCTACAACGGCTGCACCCGGCAATGGCGGTGTTTCACACACTGTTTCTTTGTTGAAGCCACTACTTCAGAGTTTGCTTGGACGTGCTCTGCGAGATGAAAACCCAATACTTGACATGCAATTGCTGGGTCGTGTGATTGTGGTGTTTGAGTGTGTCTTTACCTTCCGAAAGGCATTGTTTTCAAAGAAATTTTCTTGTGGTTCGTGTATCGTCAAAGGCAGCAAACGACGCTTTGTTGGCCTATTGTAAATCGTTGGCTGCATCGACTTTTATTATTTACTTTTCATCTTGTTCTTATCTTTTTGGACTATGCATGTCCGGTGCCTCAACTAGATCCTCATTTTGTGTCACCCTTTATCGAAAAAAATGTCTCCTAAGACTTAAGAGAGAACCTGTTACTCTATCGGCTTTATACACGCTGGTGGACCCGGATGGAGGTCGCGGTGCGCTCCTGCGACGCCTGCGGCGACGCGTCCCCGACTGCGGTGCTGCCCTCCATCGCGCCCCTCGCCGGCCCCGTCGACCCCCTCCCCCTCGCCTCCCTCCCCGTCGCCGGCTCCGACGAAGTCGTCCGTCCTGCCGCCCCCTTGCCTGCTCCCACGGCCGCTCCCCGCTTCTGGTGGGCCGATTGCGCGGACGACGCGCCGTTCCCTCCCTCGCTCGTTGCTCCCCTCGCGCCGCCCAGCCCGGCCGGGCTGGTGGCTCAGCCCCCCACGAGAGGGGTTCTGCCGCCGGCTCGCGGCAGGCACGATCGCCGTAGCTGCCCTCGAGCCAGTCTCGGGCACCGGGGACGCAAGGCCGGTGCTTGCGGGATGGGAGCGATTGCCGTCGCCATGCCTGCTCATGGGGTGTGGCCGGCCACTTGGATCGCGGCTCCGCCCGCTCTTCTTGGCGCCGTCCGTCGTTGGCTCGGCTGGAGCTTGCTCCGGCGCTGCCGCCATCGAGGCGTGCCCCGGTCCCCATGGCTCCGGTGGCCCGCGCTTCCCCCTTTCGACCTTTCATCGCCTCGTTCGGCTCCTCTTCCGTCCGCGTCCGTGTTTCCCTCCCCATTCACCGCCCTGCGCCGGTCTCCGTCGGCGGTGTGTCGCTGGTGCAAGCTGCTGCGGCGGCGGACGCCGTTGGGGGGGGGGGGGAAACCCTATGGCTCGACCGCCCCCGTCGCTTGCTGGGCCTTGATTTGTCCAGCCCGGGCCTCTTGGGCCATGGCCCGGCCCTCCTGGCGGCCGCGCCTACTGGACCTCATCCGCCCCTCCTGGGCCTGTCCGCGCAGGCTGGGATGCCCCGGTGCCCTAGGCCCAGGTCCCCGTCTGGATCGATCTGGTTCCCTCGCGGTTATCCGATCGCTCCCCTCCCTCCCCCCGCCGCCACTCTCGCGACCTCCCCTCGACCGCATTCTCCTCCTCCCCCGCTCCCCTCCCCACGGCCCCTCGTTACAGGCCCGTCCTCGCTCCCCCTCCCGCCGCTGCTGTCGGCCATGCGCAACTGGCACGACGGTGAGCCGCGTCCGAAGCGGGGGCAGGATGACCGCCGCGAGCCCCGCCGTCCATCGTTGGATTCTCTGCACCGTGAGGAAGAGCTCTGCTGGGAGCTGCGGGAGCTCCACGACGGCCGGCGGGATGACCGCCGCTCGCCGACCCGAAGGGATGTCCACGGCCGGTCGCGGTCTCCCCGTGCCGCCGCGTCGGGTGACTAGCGGTCCCGCCGCCGTTCGCCTTCCCCCCCGCCTCGTCGCGGCCGCTCCCCGTCCCCTCCGCGCTCGTCGATCCCCACTGCTTCCCGTCCCCAGGTTCCGGCTTCTTCCACGGTGCTGCGCAAGTACGTTTCGCCCCACGCCGCGTCGTCCTTGGTGCCGGCTCCCTCGGCCGCCCCGGGTTCTGGCCCATCCCGCGGTCGTCCGGGCCCGACCAAGAAGAAGAAACGACGTGGGCAGGGGCCGGGCGCCCCCGCCTCGCTTCCCCCAGTGGCTTCGGGCTTTGCCCCACCTCCGGGCCCGGTCTCCAACCTTCCTCGTCCCCCGTTCTTCAATTGCGGGGTGGCGGGGCACTCGGAAGTCAACTGCGTCAACCCCCAATGCTGCTACATTTGCCAGGACCCTGGCCATCCTGCCCTACTTTGCCCTGCTTGCCTGGTGACGTTGGAGCTCATGATGTATGGACACAGGATTGAGGGGCTGGGCTTCTTTCACCTCGAGGTCCCCGATCTCCCCCACCCACCCCTCCCTTCAGGCGATCGTTACTGTGGTTGATGGGGTGGCCTCCCCGGAGATGATTGAGGCCGAGCTCAACCACCTCTACCGTTGCCAGTGGGACTGGCTGGCTACCCCTACTGCCGGTCACATCTTCACCATGGTCTTCCCCGACTCCGTCAGCTACGGGTACGCCACGCGCAGTGGCCGGATCACCTCGCCCTCAACCAGCTTGTCGTCGACATCACCGAGCCGATCCTCGACGCCCCTGCGGTGGTTGTGCTGGATACCGCCTAGCTCCTTGTGGGTGGTCTCCCCGACATTGCCCGGTCGGAGCTCGTCATCCGCCAGATGTCCAGGATCTTGGGCAAGGTGGTGGTGGTGGATGAGCTCTCCCTCCGTAAGGAGGAGGAGGAGGTCTGGGTCAAGGTCAAGTGCTTAGACTCCTCCAAGCTCCACGTCACCGTCCGTGTCTTCTTCAACGACCAGGGCTACGACCTCCGCATCGCCCCCGAGCCTCCCAACCACGTCGGCCGCCCTCGCTTCTCCGACGATGGCCCTCCTGGCGGCAACCCGGGGGCCGGTGGAGACTACCACGGCCGCCACCATCCTCGCCCCCGCCGGTCGGAGGACGGGGAGGGCTCGGACGACTCACCCTCTCGGTCGGCGTCCCGCTCACCTTCTCCTCCGGCCGATGGTGGCCACGGGCGCCAGGTCGCGTTGGTTCTCCCTCCCCTGGCTTCCCACACCCCGGGGGCCGAGTCCCCTGCTGTCAACGACGCGTCCAGTGTGGGCTTGGTCGTCTGCCCCGCATCCTCCCCACGCTCCCCCATCTTCACTGCTCCAGGCGGGCCGGGTCTTGACCTGGTTCTCCTCCCTACGGAACCGGTGACCCTGGACCCACCTCCGCCGCTCGCTGGGGGCGCCGAGGCCCCCCCGCCTCCTCCCCCATCGCCTCCCCGTCGGCTCCCCTGTCGTCTCCGGCCGCGGCCCCGGTGGCGCTCGTCGATGCCTCTGATCCCCCGTCGTCTTCCCCGACAAAGCTGCTGTCCTCCTCTCCGATCCCGGCTCTTCTGTCTCTACCCGCTACGGTCTCGGGCCTGGAGGGGGAGTCTCAGGTGACCACCCCCTTAGCTGCCATGCCTCCGCCTCCACGCGTGGTGGCCTTCACCCGGCGTGCCCCTTCAGTCTCCTCTCCGGCTACTGGCTCGCGCCGGAGTGCTCGGCTGGACGCGGCGCGCCCGGAGGGGAGCCCGGTGCTACCCATCCGCGAGCGTGCGAAGCTTCGTGCTGTGGCACAGAACCTGGAGCCAGGTACCCCTTCAATCCCTCCCTCAGCAACTACTTGTTCTTTTTCTGCTCTCGAATCGATGCCTCTTGGAAACCTGGTGAAGATCGCGACTGATTCCGCGATTATTGTTGGCCCCCCGTTAGCCTAGATCGCGGCCATTAGGGCGTGCGAGATCCTTGATGGGAAGCTGGCTGAGGCTAGAGCATCTCTACTATCGCTCCCGGCCCATCCTCTGTGCCGGCAGACCCCATACCACCCCCTCCTCGGAGGATTGGTGGAATCCCACCTCTGGACGCCTCCGAGCTTTGGGGTCGTACCCGCTCTCGTACTGCCGCTCTCCGCGCCCAAAGCGCATCTCGTGTCCTGGTGTCAAGCAGCCCCTCAATGGTTGCGTGATGCGTGCCCTTTTCTGGAACATCCGCGGTTTCGGCCATGACGGCCGCCGCCGCCAAGTCATCGAGTAAATTCACGACGAACACATTGATATTGTGGCTATTCAGGAGACCATGCACACGGAGTTCTCCCTTCCTGAGCTTGACCGCCTTAGCTCCCACCTCTTCGCCTGGTGTAACGCCCTCGATGCGGCTATATCTCAAACGTGTCGAAGCACGACTTAGAGGCATAACCGCATTGAAATCCATGTCGCAAGTGAGGTAATCTTCACACAACCCATGTAATACATAAGGGAAAGAGATACATAGTTGGCTTACACTCGCCACTTCACACAATTACATGAATAAAGCATTACATCAATCAGATACAATCAAGGTCCGACTATGGAACCAAAATAAAAGAAGACTACCCCAAATGCTACACAGGTCCCCGATCGACCCCAACTGGGCTCCACTACTGATCAACTAGAACGAAACAACACAAAGGACAAAATCTCCATCGAGCTCCTCCTGAGCTTGGTTGCGTCATCTGCACGGTCTCATCGGCACCTGCAAGCTAGTTTTGGAAGTATCTGTGAGCCACAGGGACTTAGCAATCTCACACCCTCGCGATCAAGACTATTTAAGCTTATAGGAAGGGTAAAAGGTATGAGGTGGAGCTACAGCAAGCGACTAGCTTATTTGGTGGCTAACAACGCAAATGAGAGCAAGAAGAGAAGGCAAAAGCACGGTCGAGAATCTATGATCAAGAAGTGATCCTAGAACAACCTATGTCAAGCATAACTCCAACACCGTGTTCACTTCCCGGACCCCGCCGGAAAGAGACCATCACGGTTACACACGCGGTTGATGTATTTTAATTAAGGTAAACTTCAGGTTTTCTACAACCGGACATTAACAAATTCCCATCTGCCCATAACCGCGGGCACGGCTTTCGAAAGTTCAAATCCTTGCAGGCGTGTCCCAACTTAGCCCATCACAAGCTCTCACGGCCAACGAAGGATATTTCTTCTCCCAAGACAATCCGATCCGGCTCGGCATCCAGGTTACAAGACATTTCGACAATGGTAAAACAAGTCCAGCAACACCGACCAAATGTGCCGACAAATCCCGATAGGAGCTGCACATATCTCGTTTTCAGGGCACACTCAGATGAGCTCTCCATACTGTTGGGGAACGTAGTAATTTCAAAAAAATTCCTATGCACACGCAAGATCATGGTGATGCATAGCAACGAGAGGAGAGAGTGTTGTCTACGTACCCTCGTAGACCGAAGCGGAAGCGATGACACAACATAGAGGAAGTAGTCGTACGTCTTCCCGATCCGACCGATCCAAGCACTGTTACTCCGGCACCTCCGAGTTCTTAGCACACGTACAACTCGATGACGCTCCCCGGGCTCCGATCCAGCAAAGCTTCGGGGATGAGTTCCGTCAGCACAACGGCGTGGTGACGATGATGATGTACTACCGACGCAGGGCTTCGCCTAAGCACTACAATGATATGACCGAGGTGGAATATGGTGGAAGGGGGCATCACACACGGCTAAGGAACGATCACGTTGATCAATTGTGTGTTCTAGGGTGCCCCCTTGCCTCCGTATATAAAGGATCCAGGGGGGGGGGGTTTGGCCGGCCCTATGGTGGCGCGCAGGAGGAGTCCTACTCCTATCGGGAGTAGGACTCCCCCCCCCTATTCCTTGTCCAATTAGGAGAGGTGGGAGAAGAGAGGGAAAGAGGGGGGCGCCGCCCCTCCCTCCTAGTCCAATTCGGACTAGGGGAAGAGGGGGTGCGCGGCCTGCCCTGGCAGCCCCTTCCTCTTCTCCACTTTAGGCCCATGAGGCCCATTAACCCCCCGGGGGGTTCCGGTAACCCCCCGGTGCTCCGGTTTTATCCGAAACTTCACCGGAACGCTTCCGGTGTCCGAATATAGTCATCCAATATATCAATCTTTATGTCTCGACCATTTCGAGATTCCTCGTCATGTCCGTGATCACATCCGGGACTCCAAACTAACTTCGGTACATCAAAATGTATAAACTCATAATAACTGTCATCGTAACGTTAAGCGTGCGGACCCTACGGTTCGAGAACAATGTAGACATGACTGAGACACGTCTCCGGTCAATAACCAATAGCGGGACCTGGATGCCCATATTGGCTCCTAGATATTCTACGAAGATCTTTATCGGTCAGACCGCATAACAACATACGTTGCTCCCTTTGTCATCGGTATGTTACTTGCCCGAGATTTGATCGTCGGTATCCAATACCTAGTTCAATCTCGTTACCGGCAAGTCTCTTTACTCGTTTCGTAATACATCATCTCGCAACTAACTCATTAGTTGTAATGCTTGCAAGGCTTATGTGATGTGCATTACCGAGAGGGCCCAGAGATACCTCTCCGACAATCGGAGTGACAAATCCTAATCTCGAAATACGCCAACCCAACATGTACCTTTGGAGACACCTATAGAGCACCTTTATAATCACCCAGTTACGTTGTGACGTTTGGTAGCACACAAAGTTTTCCTCCGGCAAACGGGAGTTGCATAATCTCATAGTCATAGGAACATGTATAAGTCATGAAGAAAGCAATAGCAACATACTAAACGATCGGGTGCTAAGCTAATGGAATGGGTCATGTCAATCAGATCATTCACCTAATGATGTGATCCCGTTAATCCAATAACAACTCTTTGTCTATGGTTAGGAAACATAACCATCTTTGATTAATGAGCTAGTCAAGTAGAGGCATACTAGTGACACTCTGTTTGTCTATGTATTCACACATGTATTATGTTTCCGGTTAATACAATTATAGCATGAATAATAAACATTTATCATGAAATAAGGAAATAAATAATAACTTTATTATTGCCTCTAGGGCATATTTCCTTCAGTCTCCCACTTGCACTAGAGTCAATAATCTAGATCACATCACCATGTGATTAACATCGATAGTTCACATCATCATGTGATTAACACCCATAGTTCACATCGCCCTGTGACCAATACCCAAAGGGTTTACTAGATTCAGTAATCTAGTTCACATCACTATGTGATTAACACCCAAAGAGTACTAAGGTGTGATCATGTTTTGCTTGTGAGAGAATTTTAGTCAATGGGTCTGCCACATTCAGATCCGCATGTATTTTGCAAATTTCTATGTCAACAATGCTCTGCATGGAGCTACTCTAGCTAATTGCTCCCACTTTCAATATGTATCTAGACCGAGACTTAGAGTCATCTTGATTAGTGTCAAAACTTGCATCGGCGTAACCCTTTATGACGAACCCTTTTTTCACTTCCATAATCGAGAAACATATCCTTATTCCACTAAGGATAATTTTGACCGCTGTCCAGTGATCTACTCCTAGATCACTATTGTACTCCCTTGCCAAACTCAGTGGTAGGGTATACAATAGATCTGGTACACAGCATGGCATACTTTATAGAACCTATGACCAAGGCATAGGGAATGACATTCATTCTCTTTCTATCTTCTGCCGTGGTCGGGCTTTGAGTCTTACTCAATTTCACACCTTGTAACATAGGCAAGAAACTCTTTCTTTGATTGTTCCATTTTGAACTACTTCAAAATCTTGTCAAGGTATGTATTTATTGAAAAAAAAACTTATCAAGCGTCTTGATCTATCTCTATAGATCTTGATGCTCAATATGTAAGCAGCTTCACCGAAGTCTTTCTTTGAAAAACTCCTTTCAAACACTCCTTTATGCTTTATAGAATAATTCTACATTATTTCCGATCAACAATATGTCATTCACATATACTTATCAGAAATGCTGTAGTGCTCCCACTCACTTTCTTGTAAATACAGGCTTCACCGCAAGTCTGTATAAAACTATATGCTTTGATCAACTTATCAAAGCGTGTCTTCCAACTCTGAGATGCTTGCACCAGTCCATAGATGAATCGCTGGAGCTTGCATATTTTGTTAGCACCTTTAGGATTGACAAAACCTACTGGTTGCATCATATACAACTCTTCTTTAAGAAATCCATTAAGGAATGCAGTTTTGTTTATCCATTTGCCAGATTTCATAAAATGCGGCAATTGCTAACATGATTCGGACAGACTTAAGCATAGATACGAGTGAGAAACTCTCATCATAGTCAACAATTTGAACTTGTCGAAGACCTTTTGCGATAATTCTAGCTTTGTAGATAGTAACACTACTATCAACGTCCGTCTCCTCTTGAAGATCCATTTATTTTCTATGGCTTGCCGATCATCGGGCAAGTCAACCAAAGTCCATACTTTGTTTACATACATGAATCCCATCTCAGATTTCATGGCCTCAAGCCATTTTGCGGAATCTGGGCTCATCATCGCTTCCTCATAGTTCGCAAGTTCGTCATGGTCTAGTAACATGACTTCCAGAACAGGATTACTGTACCACTCTGGTGCGGATCTCACTCTGGTTTACCTACGAGATTCGGTAGTAACTTGATCTGAAGTTTTATGATCATCATCATTAGCTTCCTCACTAATTGGTGTAGTAGTCACAGGAACAGATTTCTGTGATGAACTGCTTTCCAATAAGGGAGAAGGTACAATTACCTTATCAAGTTCTACTTTCCTCCCACTCACTTCTTTCGAGAGAAACTCCTTCTCTAGAAAGGATCCATTATAAGCAACGAATGTCTTGCCTTAGGATCTGTGATAGAAGGTGTACCCAACAGTCTCCTTTTGGGTATCCTACGAAGACATATTTCTCCGATTTGGTTTTGAGCTTATCAGGATGAAACTTTTTCACATAAACATCACAACCCCCAACTTTAAGAAACGACAACTTTGGTTTCTTGCTAAACCACAGTTCAGATTGTGTCGTCTCAACGGACTTAGATGGTGCCCCTTTTTTTAACGTGAATGCAGCTGTCTTTAATGCATAAACTCAAAAACGATAGTGGTAAATCGGTAAGAAACATCATAGATTTGCACTATATCTAATAAAGTATGGCTATGACGTTCGGACGCACCATTATGTTGTGGTGTTCCGGGTGGCACGAATTTGTGAAACTATTCCACATTGTTTTAATTAAAGACCAAACTCGTAACTCAAATATTTGTCTCCGCGATTAGATCGTAGAAGCCTTATTTTCTTGTTACGGTGATTCTCCACTTCACTCTGAAATTCTTTGAACTTTTCAAATGTTTCAGACTTATGTTTCATCAAGTAGATATACTCATATCTACTCAAATCATCTGTGAAGATCAGAAAATAATGATACCTATCGCGAGCCTCAATATTCATCGGACCACATACATCAGTATGTATGATTTCCAACAAATCTGTTGCTCGCTCCATTGTTCCGAAGAACAGAGTCTTAGTCATCTTGCCCATGAGGCATGGTTCGCAAGCATCGACTGATTCATAATCAAGTGATTCCAAAAGCCCATCAGCATGGAGTTTCTTCATGCGCTTTACACCAATATGACCTAAACGGCAGTGCTACAAATAAGTTGCACTATCATTATTAACTTTGCATCTTTTTGTTTCAATATTATGATTATGTGTATCACTATGATCGAGATCCAACGAACTATTTTCATTGGGTGTGTAACCATATAAGATTTTATTCATGTAAACAGAACAACAATTTATTCTCTTACTTAAATGAATAACCGTATTACAATAAACATGATCAAATCATATTCATGCTCAACATAAACACCAAATAACACTTATTTAGGTTCAACACTAATCCCAAATTTATAGGGAGTGTGCGATGATGATCATATCAATCTTGGAACCACTTCCAACACACATCATCACTTCACCCTTAACTAGTCTCTGTTTATTCTACAACTCCTGTTTCGAGTTACTAATCTTAGAAACTGAACTAGTATCAAATACTGAGGGGTTGCTATAAACACTAGTAAAGTACACATCAATAACATGTATATCAAATATACTTATGTTCACCTTGCCATCCTTCTTATCTGCCAATCACTTGGGGTAGTTCCGCTTCCAGTGACCAGTCCCTTTGCAGTAGAAGCACTTAGTCTCAGGCTTAGGACCAGACTTGGGCTTCTTCACTTGAGAAGCAACTTGCTTGCTGTTCTTCTTGAAGTTCCCCTTCTTCCCTTTGCCCTTTTCTTGAAACTAGTGGTCTTGTTAACCATCAACACTTGATGTTTTTCTTGATTTCTACCTTCGTCGATTTTAACATCACGAAGAGCTTGGGGATTACTTTTGTCATCCCTTGCATATTATAGTTCATCACGAAGTTCTACTAACTTGGTGATGGTGACTAGAGAATTCTGTCAATCACTATCTTATCTGGAAGATTAACTCCCACTTGATTCAAGCGATTGTAGTACCCAGACAATCTGAGCACATGCTCACTAGTTGAGCGATTCTCCTCCATCTTTTAGCTATAGAACTTGTTGAAGACTTCATATCTCTCAACTCGAGTATTTGCTTGAAATATTAACTTCAACTCCTGGACCATCTCATATGGTCCATGACGTTCAAAACGTCTTTGAAGTCCCGATTCTAAGCCATTAAGCATGGTGCACTTAAACTATCAAGTAGTCATCATATTGAGCTAGCCAAACGTTCATAACGTCTGCATCTGCTCCTGCAATAGGTCTGTCACCTAGCGGTGCATCAAGGACATAATTTTTCTGTGCAGCAATGAGGATAAACCTCATATCACGGATCCAATCCGCATCATTGCTACTAACATCTTTCAACATAGTTTTTCTCTAGGAACATATCAAAATAAACACAGGGAAGCAACAACGCGAGCTATTGATCTACAACATGATTTACAAAATACTACCAGGACTAAGTTTATGATAAATTTAAGTTCAATTAATCATATTACTTAAGAACTCCCACTTAGATAGACATCCCTCTAATCCTCTAAGTGACCACGTGATCCAAATCAACTAAACCATGTCCGATCATCACATGAGATGGAGTAGTTTCAATGGTGAACATCATTATGTTGATCATATCTACTATATGATTCACGCTCGACCTTTCCGTCTCCGTGTTCCGAGGCCATATCTGCATATGCTAGGCTCGTCAAGTTTAACCTGAGTATTCTGCGTGTGCAAAACTAGCTTGCACCCGTTGTAGATGGACATAGAGCTTATCACACCCGATCATCATGTGGTGTCTGGGCACAACGAACTTTGGCAACGGTGCATACTCAGGGAGAACACTTCTTGATAATTTAGTGAGAGATCATCTTATAATGCTACCGTCAATCAAAGCAAGATAAGATGCATAAAAGATAAACATCACATGCAATCAATATAAGTGATATGATATGGCCATCATCATCTTGTGCTTGTGATCTCCATCTCCGAAGCACCGTCATGATCACCATCGTCACCGGCGCGACACCTTGATCTCCATCGTAGCATCGTTGTCGTCTCGCCACTTTTATGCCTCCACGACTATCGCTACCGCTTAGTGATAAAGTAAAGCATTACAGCGCGATTGCATTGCATACAATAAAGCGACAACTATATGGCTCCTGCCAGTTGCCGATAACTTGGTTACAAAACATGATCATCTCATACAATAAAATTTAGCATCATGTCTTGACCATATCACATCACAACATGCCCTGCAAAAACAAGTTAGACGTCCTCTACTTTGTTTGTTGCAAGTTTTACGTGGCTGCTACGGGCTTAAGCAAGAACCAATCTTACCTACGCATCAAAACCACAACGATAGTTTGTCAAGTTGATGCTGTTTTAACCTTCGCAAGGACCGGGCGTAGCCACACTCGGTTCAACTAAAGTTGGAGAAACTGTCACCCGCAAGCCACCTATGTGCAAAGCACGTTGGGAGAACCGGTCTCGCGCAAGCGTACGCGAAATGTCGGTCCGGGCCGCTTCGGCCAACAATACCGCCGAACCAAACTATGACATGCCGGTAAGCAGTATGACTTATATCGCCCACAACTCACTTGTGTTCTACTCATGCATATAACATCAACACACAAAAACCTAGGCTCTGATACCACTGTTGGGGAACGTAGTAATTTCAAAAAAATTCCTACGCACACGCAAGATCATGGTGATGCATAGCAACGAGAGGAGAGAGTGTTGTCTACGTACCCTCGTAGACCGAAGCGGAAGCGATGACCCAACGTAGAGGAAGTAGTCGTACGTTTTCCCGATCCGACCGATCCAAGCACCGTTACTCCGGCACCTTCGAGTTCTTAGCACACGTACAACTCGATGACGCTCCCCGGGCTCCGATCCAGCAAAGCTTCGGGGATGAGTTCCGTCAGCACAACGGCGTGGTGACGATGATGATGTACTACCGACGCAGGGCTTCGCCTAAGCACTACAACGATATGACCGAGGTGGAATATGGTGGAAGGGGGCACCGCACACGGCTAAGGAACGATCACGTTGATCAATTGTGTGTTCTAGGGTGCCCCTTGCCTCCGTATATAAAGGATCCAAGGGGGGGGGGGGGGTTCGGGCGACCCTATGGTGGCGCGCAGGAGGAGTCCTACTCCTACCGGGAGTAGGACTCCCCCCTATTCCTTGTCCAATTAGGAGAGGTGGGAGAAGAGAGGGAAAGAGGGGGGCCGCCGCCCCTCCCTCCTAGTCCAATTTGGACTAGGGGAAGAGGGGGTGCGCGGCCTGCCCTGGCAGCCCCTTCCTCTTCTGCACTTTAGGCCCATGAGGCCCATTAACCCCCCGGGGGGTTCCGGTAACCCCCCGGTGCTCCGGTTTTATCCGAAACTTCACCGGAATGCTTCCGGTGTCCGAATATAGTCATCCAATATATCAATCTTTATGTCTCGACATTTCGAGATTCCTCGTCATGTCCGTGATCACATCCGGGACTCCGAACTAACTTCGGTACATCAAAATGTATAAATTCATAATAACTGTCATCGTAACGTTAAGCGTGCGGACCCTACGGTTCGAGAACAATGTAGACATGACCGAGACACGTCTCCGGTCAATAACCAATAGCGGGACCTGGATGCCCATATTGGCTCCTACATATTCTACGAAGATCTTTATCGGTCAGACCGCATAACAACATACGTTGCTCCCTTTGTCATCGGTATGTTACTTGCCCGAGATTTGATCGTCGGTATCCAATACCTAGTTCAATCTCGTTACCGGCAAGTCTCTTTACTCGTTCCGTAATACATCATCTCGCAACTAACTCATTAGTTGTAATGCTTGCAAGGCTTATGTGATGTGCATTACCGAGAGGGCCCAGAGAAACCTCTCCGACAATTGGAGTGACAAATCCTAATCTCGAAATACGCCAACCCAACATGTACCTTTGGAGACACTTGTAGAGCACCTTTATAATCACACAGTTACGTTGTGACGTTTGGTAGCACACAAAGTGTTCCTCCGGCAAACGGGAGTTGCATAATCTCATAGTCATAGGAACATGTATAAGTCATGAAGAAAGAAATAGCAACATACTAAACGATCGGGTGCTAAGCTAATGGAATGGGTCATGTCAATCAGATCATTCACCTAATGATGTGATCCCGTTAATCAAATAACAACTCTTTGTCTATGGTTAGGAAACATAACCATCTTTGATTAACGAGCTAGTCAAGTAGAGGCATACTAGTGACACTCTGTTTGTCTATGTATTCACACATGTATTATGTTTCCGGTTAATACAATTATAGCATGAATAATAAACATTTATCATGAAATAAGGAAATAAATAATAACTTTATTATTGCCTCTAGGGCATATTTCCTTCACATACAACTAGAACCAAACCTCAAGTTTCCCCGAGGGGGCGCTGCACAGGGCTCTAGTTTGGACCAACACTGAGAGGAGCACTGGCCCGGGGGGGGGGGGGGTAAAATAATGATGACCCTCAGGAGCGCGACTCCCAAGGGAAAAGAAAAGGCTAGGTGGCGAATGGTAAAACCAATGTTGGGCATTGCTGGGGGAGTTTTATTCAAGGCGAACTGTCAAGGGGTTCCCATTATAACCCAACCGCGTAAGGAACGCAAAATCCGGGAACATAACACCGATATGACGGAAACTAGGGCGGCAAGAGTGAAACAAAACACCAGGCATAAGGCCGAGCCTTCCACCCTTTACCAAGTATATAGATGCATTAATTAAATAAGAGATATTGTGATATCCCAACAAAATATCCATGTTCCACCATGGAACAAGCTCCAATCTTCACCTGCAACTAGCAACGCTATAAGAGGGGTTGAGGAAAGCAGTAACATAGCCAAACAACAGTTTGCTAGGACAAGGTGGGTTAGAGGCTTGACATGGCAATATGAGAGGCATGATATAGCAAGTGGTAGGTATCGCGGCATAGGCATAACAATAGAGCGAGCAACTAGCAAGCAAAGATAGAAGTGATTTCGAGGGTATGGTCATCTTGCCTGAAATCCCGCAAGGAAGAAGAACAAGTCCATGAGGAAGACAAACAGACGTAGATGAACGGATCCTCACAACTCCGGAACAAAACCGAAGCTAACCCGGAAAGAAACAAACAACAAAGTAAACAACCATCACATAAACATGGCATGATGCACAAACCAGTATGATGCATGTCCAGTTTAAAGAGGCATGGCATGGCAAAGTGCACAAGCAATTCTACAAATTAAGTGGAGATCAATATGCAACGGTGCATATTGACTAAACACCACGACAAGTTATTTAGTTTGATCTCGTTTATGTACCCAACAATATTAAATGTTGTTAGCATGGCAAGAGGTGAAGCATGATGAAACTATCTAATCTAGGCAAGTTTAAATGAGGCCGGAAGCAACGAACAACAATTCCGGAAACTCCTCATGAGCATATTATAGATTTGGTACTGTTCTGCCCTAAACACAATTTTAGAGTTATTAAACATGCAAAACAAGTACACCATGTTAAACTAGGCATTTTTCCACCCCATTTACATATAAAGTTTATTAAATTCGGAGTTACGGTTATTTAGTTATGAATTAAAATATTTTAGCATGGCATAGGAGCAAATTAAAGCAAACATCACTTTAAGCATTATTAACATGGATGAAAAAGACATATTATGAAACTAGATGAAAAACTAAGCATATTTCATATATAAATTGTTTTAATATGATGCATCGTTTGTGAGTTATTATATGCATGTTGTTTAAGGGGCTTTCTATAAAATAGGCAAACTCCTGGATATTAGACAAATTCGCATAACTGGAAGAAAACATCTACGGGCCGAAATTGTTGACGCTGGGCTGTCTCACCACGGGCTTCAACTCGGCTGGTGGGGAGGAGGAGGCCGACAGAGGGCAAGCTGGGCCGGTAGATGCGCTGGGCCTTGGCGCTCTTGCAGCCCACGCAAGCGATGAGGAGGCACGAGGCAGCAGGCGTCGCCCTTCTCTGCTCGATGTAGAGACTGAAGCCGACCGCGGTGGCTTCAGGTGGGACAGGGAACGACGTCCACGCGAGGAACACAAGGAGGCGGCGGAGACGGGCGGATCCAGGCGCGTGACGGTGTTTTCCGGCGAGGTGGCGCGCGGGCGAAGCTGAACGAGGCGGCGCATGGAAGGTCTAGGGGCGGGACGACGAACTGATGCAGGGCAGCAGCAGGTTCAGTATAGAGGCGTCGACCTCCTGCTCGATGCAGTAGCAAAGGGGCGGCGAGCTTGCAGCGGATGCCATGGCGGACTTGGCGTGACGTAGGCGAGGTAGCAGGCCGGCGGCGACTGCTGCTGCTGGAAGGCGAGCTTGGGGCTCGGCTCCCATTGTGGTGGTCTCCTATGAAAAACCACAGAGAGGGAGAGAACATGAGAGGGAGGAGACTGCAACGGGGGAAAGGAAAAGAGGAGGGGCGCGAGGTAGAGAGGTGCTCTGCTCCGACGAGCTGGCGTAGGGAGGTGCTGCTCCCGATTCGTCCTGGACGGAGGCACGGGAGGATATGAGGCGCTCGGGCCTTGCGGCACTGCACGGGGCTGCTGGATCCAGAGCCTCTGCGGGATGAACTGGGGCGACGGGGGCTGTTCGATCTGGATCTGACGCTCCAGATCGACGGTGGGGAGCTGCAACAAGTTAGTTGGTTGTGGTGTGGTGGATCTGGTGGTGTGAGGGCGGCTGCGTGTGGATAGGCTCGGGTGGGATCCCGAGGAAGATGCTGCTGGCGGCGGCGTGAGGGACAAGCTGCCTAGAAGTTAGGGTTTGACTAGGAATGGACGAATATATATACATCACGGGTTAGGTTAGGGGCTATCTCGTCCCTCCGATCAAAATCGGACGGTCAGGAAAAATAGGCTAGGGAGCCTAAATAAGAAAACAATGATATTATGTAGATGTTTGGGGATGTTCCGGACACAACGGTAACGATAGTCCAGGTCGGGTCCGGGACAGCTATCGGACGCGCGCGCGAGGAGGGTCGCGGGATGATGAGAGAGCTTAGGTTGGATCTGGCGGTAGGTAGTGGGCTGTGTAGACGGTCTCGAGCTGAGAGAAGAGAAGCGAGGGAGGCCCGGCGACTGTTTCCGGAGACCAAAAACGTCCGACGTTTGACCGACTATATTGTCGCTATAGTTAATCGTTGGGGTATCAAACGAACTCCGAATGCGATGAAACTTGGCAGGCGGTCTATCTACACTATAATAAGACCACACGTCAACTTTCAACCCAATCCGAGAACATTTTTCTGGCCACTTATAAAATACTATTTCGGACATGCCGCGGGCGCGTGCAAGTGTGTCTGGGCTCAGAACGGACAACGGAGAGAACGAGGAGGCCAGGACGCATGCAAGTTTCGAAAACATGATGATGCAATGCACATGATGACATGACGAAATGCAACACGCAAGCAAATAACATGGCAACGACAGCAAATAACTGGAAGACACCTGGCACATCGGTCTCAGGGCGTTACAACACTCCACCACTACGAGAGGATCTCGTCCCGAGATCTAGAATGGCACCGGGGGGAAAACGGAAGAGAAAGAGAAGAGGTAAAACTAAGTTGCTCCTTTGACCAATGATTGAAACCACGAACCTTTAGAGGTTGAACAAATTCGAGAAAAAAATACAATGGAGATGAACAAAGTTGAAAACACTCCGTTAGAAAAGAGGAACAAGGAACATCACGAGAACCTTGTATGTTGAAAGACATAAGAAAAGGGGTGCAATGGACAAGAAGTGTATGCAAGCACCTTGGTTGACACGAGATGTACAAGGAATGATAAAGATCAACTACAGCAACACTCCGGTTGGAAATTGAAGGTAAAGAATATGAGCTTGGCAAAATAAAGCACTTGGATGATTCTCTGGTTGGAAGGGGAATGATGAACACAACACTGCGGTTAAATGGATAAGGAAAAGAAAGAAGCATGATCTTGACAAAACAAAATGATGGGTTGAAAAGAGCAACATCGCAATGGCTCCGAAACAAAAGAATAGAAGATAGATAATTGAAATAAAAGAATGGAGAAGAAAATTCCATCTTATGCCACAAAAGAGCTTGAAAAGGGATCTTTAGGAGAAGGGTCGAACGGAGTTGTTGGAAAATCAACAACGAAAAGAGGATAAGATTTATATGATCTTATGGAATACATCTCAAATTATGAGGTGACAACCAGCCACTTATGGGAAAAGAATTGGATTGATATCAACAAGGAGACGAGAAAGTATTTCACCGGGAGGATAAAGAAGAACTTGGGTCTTTTATAAGCACCATAGATAGCAACAAACCTTAGGGAAGGCTTTAGGTGAAATATAACCCAATATAACTCCAAAGAAGAGACTGATGGATTTAAAATACCTCATTCCTAACAACATGTGAATCATGAAACATGAACCCAAATTATCAAGAATGACATAATACTACCTCCAATAATATGGTAGAAAGAATTGCACTCCGGATTTCAAGATGAACACTTCGAGAAGGAATTAAATCCTTCATGAACCATCATGTAGAACCTCCATGAAGAACTACGGTAAACAAAGGAATGAAAAGAAAGAGAAATTTAAAACACAAGGTGAATCCTTGCAATGATTAGATGGATCTCCGTGGCGATATAATTGAAAGAGGTTGGAACTCCGGGAAAAAGATAAGATGAACAATTGACAACGAGAATTAGTTATTGTGAACAAACTCCGGAGGAACGAATCCATCATTTGGGTGAAGCAAGAATAAGAATTATGTTATGCGTATCCTTCACCAATTCAAATTGATGACAAACAACATATTTGGCATACTACTTATTCCAGTTGCAAAGGATTAAGAAAGATATAGCATAAACTCAATGGACCACCAGTAGGATTTAACCAACGAATAAATTGATATGATAATGAAGGAATATAAATCTTGAACAAACCACCGTAAGAATTGAAAAACGATTGAAGAAAAGGTAAAGAAACACCGGGAAGAATTATGAAATGAATGAAGAAACTTGAGAGAATTTGGATGCAAGTGAATGAAAATATCATGAGCTGACTACAGGATATTTGAATGATGCACCGGTAAGATTTGGAGAACGAGAGCTGAAAGATGAGAATGAATAAGTCTTAGATGATGGGCTCCGGATGAACAAACTGAAAAGGCTCTTGAATTGCTCCGGATGGATGAAAAAAATTCTCACAATCAAACAATTATGAGAGGATGGCCTCGAACTAGAAGCACGAATCTCTGAGAGAACGGATAAGATATGGAGGTAAAACTCTTCTTCGGTCTTCAAATGACGACGAGAAACACCACCAAGAATTATTGAGGCACACCGGAATGAAGAATGGAAAAGTTGAACCAATGATGAAAAGAATTTGAAAGATCTTGGAGAAATACATATGACTGATGATAAATCATTCTTACGTCAAACTTCAAAAAGAATTTGATTATAACTCCGGAAAAAATAAGAAGAGTCAGGTAAGATCCTGGAAAAAAGATCTGTGGGTTAGGGCCCACTCAAGAGAAACACCGTTGAAATGATTTAAAAGAGAGAATGCACCGGTTGAATTAAAATGGCTTGAATGAGATAACATCCTCAAAATAGCTTGAACGGATTAAGAGTGGAAACACGAATCTTCTGAGATATCTCTAGCACTCCGGAACAAAAGAATAGCAAGCGGGGAAGATTAAGAGGTGCACCGGCATAAGTAGGCATTGGGAAAAAAGAAAAGTAGTATGCTCAATACCAAAGCTTGAAGTAAATCCACCGGAGAAGAAAAAGAACGAAGAATGATGAACTTGAAGCTCCATTAGAATCTTCATGAGAAACACCGGGTAAGAACATTGAAATAGAGGAGTAAAGAGGATTCACGTCCATAAGATGGATACTTGATAAAGAAATTCGAGTCCTTGAAGAAACAAGGGTGGGTGGGCGGGAAAAACAAAGGAAACTTGGGATGGATGAAAACAAACACTGTTGGGAAGAAACTGATAATTGATCTTGTGAATGTTGACAAGATTGGGTCCATTTGAAGAGGAGCACACCGGTTAAAAAGAAATTGAAAAGACAAACTCGATGATCGAGAAGGATAAGTATCCACATAGGAATATGAGAACACCGTTTAGAAAAGGTATGGAATCAACATTTGACTTCGAAGCAACTCGAATACTGTTGGGGAACGTAGTAATTTCAAAAAAATTCCTACGCACACGCAAGATCATGGTGATGCATCGCAACTAGAGGGGAGATTGTTGTCTACGTACCCTCGTAGACCGAAGCGGAAGCGTTGACGTATCGTAGAGGAAGTAGTCGTACGTCTTCCCGATCCGACCGATCCAAGCACCGTTACTCCGGCACCTCCGAGTTCTTAGCACACGTGCAGCTCGATGACGCTCCCCGGGCTCCGATCTAGCAAAGCTTCGGGGATGAGTTCCGTCAGCACAACGGTGTGGTGACGATCTTGATGTTCTACCGTCGCAGGGCTTCGCCTAAGCACTACAACAATATGACCGAGGTGGAATATGGTGGAAGGGGGCACCGCACACGGCTAAGGAACGATCACGATGATCAACTTGTGTGTTCTAGGGTGCCCCCTGCCCCCGTATATAAAGGAGGGAGGGGGAGGTGCGGCCGGCCCCAAGGGGTGCGCCTGGAGGAGTCCTACTCCTACCGGGAGTAGGACTGCCCCCTCTTTTGCCTTGTTGGAATAGGAAAGGGAGAAGGAGAAGAGGAAAGGGGGGCGCCGCCCCCCCCCTTCCTTGTCCTATTCGGACTAGGGGGGAGGGGGCGCGTGGCCTGCCTTGGCCGGCCCCTCTCTTCTCCCTTATGGCCCATGAAGGCCCATTAATCCCTCGGGGGGGTTCCGGTAACCCCCCGGTACTCCGGTAAAATGCCGATTTCACCCGGAACGATTCCGATGTCCAAATATAGGCTTCCAATATATCGATCTTTATGTCTCGACCATTTCGAGACTCCTCGTCATGTCCTTGATCACATCTGGGACTCCAAACTAACTTCGGTACATCAAAATGTATAAACTCATAATAACTGTCATCGTAACGTTAAGCGTGCGAACCCTATGGTTCGAGAACAATGCAGACATGACTGAGACAAATCTCCGGTCAATAACCAATAGCGGGACCTGGATGCCCATATTGGCTCCTACATATTCTACGAAGATCTTTATCGGTCAGACCGCATAACAACATACGTTGTTCGCTTTGTCATCGGTATGTTACTTGCCCGATATTCGATCGTCGGTATCCAATACCTAGTTCAATCTCGTTACCGGCAAGTCTCTTTACTCGTTCCGTAATACATCATCTCGCAACTAACTCATTAGTTGTAATGCTTGCAAGGCTTATGTGATGTGCATTACCGAGAGGGCCCAGAGATACCTCTCCGACAATCGGAGTGACAAATCCTAATCTCGAAATACGCCAACCCAACATCTACCTTTGGAGACACCTGTAGAGCACCTTTATAATCACCCATTTACGTTGTGACGTTTGGTAGCACACAAAGTGTTCCTCCGGCAAACGGGAGTTGCATAATCTCATAGTCATAGGAACATGTATAAGTCATGAAGAAAGCAATAGCAACATACTAAACGATCGGGTGCTAAGCTAATGGAATGGGTCATGTCAATCAGATCATTCAACTAATGATGTGACCTCGTTAATCAAATAACAACTCTTTGTTCATGATTAGGAAACATAACCATCTTTGATTAATGAGCTAGTCAAGTAGAGGCATACTAGTGACACTTTGTTTGTTTATATATTCACACATGTATTATGTTTCCGGTTAATACAATTCTAGCATGAATAATAAACATTTATCATGATATATGAGGAAATAAATAATAACTTTATTATTGCCTCTAGGGCATATTTCCTTCAGTCTCCCACTTGCACTAGAGTCAATAATCTAGATTACACAGTAATGATTCTAACACCCATGGAGCCTTGGTGCTGATCATGTTTTGCTCGTGGAAGAGGCTTAGTCAACCGGTCTGCTACATTCAGATCCATATGTATCTTGCAAATCTCTATGTCTCCCACCTGGACTAGATCCCGGATGGAATTGAAGCGTCTCTTGATGTGCTTGGTTCTTTTGTGAAATCTGGATTCCTTTGCCAAGGCAATTGCACCAGTATTGTCACAAAAGATTTTCATTGGACCCGATGCACTAGATACGACACCTAGATCGGATATGAACTCCTTCATCCAGACTCCTTCGTTTGCTGCTTCCGAAGCAGCTATGTACTCCGCTTCACATGTAGATCCCGCCACGACGCTTTGTTTAGAGCTGCACCAACTGACAGCTCCACCGTTTAATGTAAACACGTATCCGGTTTGCGATTTAGAATCGTCCAGATCAGTGTCAAAGCTTGCATCAACGTAACCATTTACAATGAGCTCTTTGTCACCTCCATATACGAGAAACATATCCTTAGTCCTTTTCAGGTACTTCAGGATGTTCTTGACCGCTGTCCAGTGATCCACTCCTGGATTACTTTGGTACCTCCCTGCTAAACTTATAGCAAGGCACACATCAGGTCTGGTACACAGCATTGCATACATGATAGAGCCTATGGCTGAAGCATAGGGAACATCTTTCATTTTCTCTCTATCTTCTGCAGTGGTCGGGCATTGAGTCTGACTCAACTTCACACCTTGTAACACAGGCAAGAACCCTTTCTTTGCTTGATCCATTTTGAACTTCTTCAAAATCTTGTCAAGGTATGTGCTTTGTGAAAGTCCAATTAAGCGTCTTGATCTATCTCTATAGATCTTTATGCCTAATATGTAAGCAGCTTCACCGAGGTCTTTCATTGAAAAACTCTTATTCAAATATCCCTTTATGCTATCCAGAAATTCTATATCATTTCCAATCAGTAATATGTCATCCACATATAATATCAGAAATGCTACAGAGCTCCCACTCAATTTCTTGTAAATACAGGCTTCTCCGAAAGTCTATATAAAACCAAATGCTTTGATCACACTATCAAAGCGTTTATTCCAACTCCGAGAGGCTTGCACCAGTCCATAAATGGATCGCTGGAGCTTGCACACTTTGTTAGCTCCCTTTGGATCGACAAAACCTTCCGGTTGCATCATATACAACTCTTCTTCTAGAAATCCATTCAGGAATGCAGTTTTGACATCCATCTGCCAAATTTCATAATCATAAAATGCGGCAATGTCTAACATGATTCGGACAGACTTAAGTATCGCTACGAGTGAGAAGGTCTCATCGTAGTCAACCCCTTGAACTTGTCGAAAACCTTTTGCGACAAGTCGAGCTTTGTAGACAGTAATATTACCATCAGCGTCAGTCTTCTTCTTGAAGATCCATTTATTCTCAATTGCTTGCCGATCATCGGGCAAGTCAACCAAAGTCCATACTTTGTTCTCATACATGGATCCCATCTCAGATTTCATGGCTTCAAGCCATTTTGCGGAATCTGGGCTCACCATCGCTTCTTCATAGTTCGTAGGTTCATCATGATCTAGCAGCATGATTTCCAGAACAGGATTACCGTACCACTCTGGCGCGGTTCTCACTCTGGTTGATCTACGAGGTTCAGCAGTATCTTGTTCTGAAGTTTCATGATCATTATCATTAGCTTCCTCACTAATTGGTGTAGGTGTTGCAGAAACAGTTTTCTGTGATGTACTACTTTCCAATAAGGGAGCAGGTACAGTTACCTCATCAAGTTCTACTTTCCTCCCACTCACATCTTTCGAGAGAAACTCCTTCTCCAGAAAGTTTCCGAATTTAGCAACAAAAGTCTTGCCTTCGGATTTGTGATAGAAGGTGTATCCAATAGTTTCCTTTGGATATACTATGAAGACACATTTCTCCGATTTGGGTTCGAGTTTATCAGGTTCAAGCTTTTTCACATAAGCATCGCAGCCCCAAACTTTCAGAAACGACAACTTTGGTTTCTTGCCAAACCATAGTTCATAAGGCGTCGTCTCAACGGATTTTGATGGTGCCCTATTTAACGTGAATGCGGTCGTCTCTAAAGCATAACCCCAAAACGATAGCAGTAAATCAGTAAGAGACAACATAGATCGCACCATATCTAGTAAAGTACGATTACGACGTTCGGACACACCATTACGCTGTGGTGTTCCGGGTGGCGTGAGTTGCGAAACTATTCCGCATTGCTTCAAATGTACACCAAACTCATAACTCAAATATTCTCCTCCACGATCAGATCGTAGAAACTTTATTTTCTTGTTACGATGATTTTCAACTTCACTCTGAAATTCTTTGAACTTTTCAAATGTTTCAGACTTATGTTTCATTAAGTAGATATACCCATATCTGCTTAAGTCATCTGTGAAGGTGAGAAAATAACGATATCCGCCACGATCCTCAATATTCATCGGACCACATACATCTGTATGTATGATTTCGAACAAATCTATTGCTCTCTCCATAGTACCGGAGAACGGTGTTTTAGTCATCTTGCCCATGAGGCACGGTTCACAAGTACCAAGTGATTCATAATCAAGTGGTTCCAAAAGTCCATCAGTATGGAGTTTCTTCATGCGCTTTACACCGATATGACCTAAACGGCAGTGCCAAAAATAAGTTGCACCATCATTACCAACTCTGCATCTTTTGGCTTCAACATTATGAATATGTGTATCACTACTATCGAGATTCAATAAGAATAGACCACTCTTCAAGGGTGCATGACCATAAAAGATATTACTCATATAAATAGAACAACCATTATTCTCTGATTTAAATGAATAACCGTCTCGCATTAAACAAGATCCAGATATAATGTTCATGCTCAACGCTGGCACCAAATAACAATTATTTAGGTCTAATACTAATCCCGAAGGTAGATCTAGAGGTAGCGTGCCGACCGCGATCACATCGACTTTGGAACCGTTTCCCACGCGCATCGTCACCTCGTCCTTAGCCAATCTTCGCTTAATCTGGAGTCCCTGTTTCGAGTTGCAAATATTAGCAACAGAACCAGTATCAAATACCCAGGTGCTACTGCGAGCATTAGTAAGGTACACATCAATAACATGTATATCACATATACCTTTGTTCACCTTGCCATCCTTCTTAGCCGCCAAATACTTGGGGCAGTTCTGCTTCCAGTGACCAGTCTGCTTGCAGTAGAAGCACTTAGTTTCAGGCTTAGGTCCAGACTTGGGTTTCTTCTCTTGAGTAGCAACTTGCTTGCCGTTCTTCTTGAAGTTCCCCTTCTTCTTCCCTTTGCCCTTTTTCTTGAAACTAGTGGTCTTGTTGACCATCAACACTTGATGCTCCTTTTTGATTTCTACCTCCGCAGCTTTCAGCATTGCGAAGAGCTTGGGAATAGTCTTATTCATCCCTTGCATATTATAGTTCATCACGAAACTCTTGTAGCTTGGTGGCACTGATTGGAGAATTCTGTCAATGACGCAATCATCTGGAAGATTAACTCCCATCTGAATCAAGTGATTATTATACCCAGACATTTTGAGTATATGCTCACTGACAGAACTGTTCTCCTCCATCTTGCAGCTATAGAACTTATTAGAGACTTCATATCTCTCAATCCGGGCATTTGCTTGAAATATTAACTTCAACTCCTGAAACATCTCATATGCTCTATGACGTTCAAACGTCGTTGAAGTCCCGATTCTAAGCCGTAAAGCATGGCACACCGAACTATCGAGTAGTCATCAGTTTTGCTCTGCCAGACGTTCATAACATCTGGTGTTGCTCCAGCAGCAGGCCTGGCACCCAGCAGTGCTTCTAGGACGTAATTCTTCTATGCAGCAATGAGGATAATCCTCAAGTTACGGACCCAGTCCGTGTAATTGCTACCATCATCTTTCAACTTTGCTTTCTCAAGGAACGCATTAAAATTCAACGGAACAACAGCATGGGCCATCTATCTACAATCAAACATACATAAGCAAGATACTATCAGGTACTAAGTTCATGATAAATTTAAGTTCAATTAGTTAAATTACTTAAAGAACTCCCACTTAGATAGACATCCCTCTAATCCTCTAAGTGATCACGTGATCCAAATCAACTAAACCATGTCCGATCATCACGTGAGATGGAGTAGTTTCATTGGTGAACATCATTATGTTGATCATATCTACTATATGATTCACGCTCGACCTTTCGGTCTCCGTGTTCCCAGGCCATATCTGTATATGCTTGGCTCGTCAAGTATAACCTGAGTATTCCGCGTGTGCAACTGTTTTGCACCCGTTGTATTTGAACGTAGAGCCTATCACACCCGATCATCACATGGTGTCTCAGCACGAAGAACTTTCGCAACGGTGCATACTCAGGGAGAACACTTCTTGATAATTTAGTGAGAGATCATCTTATAATGCTACCGTCAATCAAAGCAAGATAAGATGCATAAAACATAAACATCACATGCAATCAATATAAGTGATATGATATGGCCATCATCATCTTGTGCCTGTGATCTCCATCTCCGAAGCACCGTCATGATCACCATCGTCACCGGCGCGACACCTTGATCTCCATCGTAGCATCGTTGTCATCTCGCCAATCTTATGCTTCCACGACTATCGCTACCGCTTAGTGATAAAGTAAAGCATTACAGCGTGATTGCATTGCATACAATAAAGCCACAACCATATGGCTCCTGCCAGTTGCCGATAACTCGGTTACAAAACATGATCATCTCATACAATAAAATTTAGCATCATGTCTTGACCATATCACATCACAACATGCCCTGCAAAAACAAGTTAGACGTCCTCTACTTTGTTTGTTGCAAGTTTTACGTGGCTGCTACGGGCTTAAGCAAGAACCAATCTTACCTATGCATCAAAACCACAACGATAGTTTGTCAAGTTGATGCCATTTTAACCTTCGCAAGGACCGGGCGTAGCCACACTCGGTTCAACTAAAGTTGGAGAAACTGTCACCCGCAAGCCACCTATGTGCAAAGCACGTCGGGAGAACCGGTCTCGCGTAAGCGTACGCGTAATGTCGGTCCGGGCCGCTTCATCCAACAATACCGCTGAACCAAAGTATGACATGCTGGTAGGCAGTATGACTTATATCGCCCACAACTCACTTGTGTTCTACTCGTGCACATAACATCAAACCATAAAACCTAGGCTCGGATGCCACTGTTGGGGAACATAGTAATTTCAAAAAAATTCCTACGCACACGCAAGATCATGGTGATGCATCGCAACGAGAGGGGAGAGTGTTGTCTACGTACCCTCGTAGAACGAAGCAGAAGCGTTGACATATCGTAGAGGAAGTAGTCGTACGTCTTCCCGATCCGACCGATCCAAGCACCGTTACTCCGGCACCTCCGAGTTCTTAGCACACGTACAGCTCGATGACGCTCCCCGGGCTCCGATCTAGCAAAGCTTCGGGGATGAGTTCCGCCAGCACAACGGCGTGGTGACGATCTTGATGTTCTACCGTCGCAGGGCTTCGCCTAAGCACTACAACAATATGACCGAAGTGGAATATGGTGGAAGGGGGCACCGCACGCGGCTAAGGAACGATCACGATGATCAACTTGTGTGTTCTAGGGTGCCCCTGCCCCCGTATATAAAGGAGGGAGGGGGAGGTGCGGCCGGCCCCAAGGGGTGCGCCTGGAGGAGTCCTACTCCTACCGAGAGTAGGACTCCCCCCTCTTTTGCCTTGTTGGAATAGGAAAGGGAGAAGGAGAAGAGGAAAGGGGGGCGCCGCCCCCCCTTCCTTGTCCTATTCGGACTAGGGGGGGAGGGGGCGCGCAGCCTGCCCTGGCCGGCCCCTCTCTTCTCCCTTATGGCCCATGAAGGCCCATTAATCCCCCGGGGGGGTTCCGGTAACCCCCCGGTACTCCGGTAAAATGCCGATTTCACTCGGAACGATTCCGATGTCCAAATATATGCTTCCAATATATTGATCTTTATGTCTCGACCATTTCGAGACTCCTCGTCATGTCCGTGATCACATTCGGGACTCCAAACTAACTTCGGTACATCAAAATGTATAAACTCATAATAACTGTCATCGTAACGTTAAGCGTGCGGACCCTACGGTTCGAGAACAATGCAGACATGACTGAGACAAATCTCCGGTCAATAACCAATAGCGGGACCTGGATGCCCATATTGGCTCCTACATATTCTACGAAGATCTTTATCGGTCAGACTGCATAACAACATACGTTGTTCCCTTTGTCATCGGTATGTTACTTGCCCGAGATTCGATCGTCGGTATCCAATACCTAGTTCAATCTCGTTACCGGCAAGTCTCTTTACTCGTTCCGTAATACATCATCTCGCAACTAACTCATTAGTTGTAATGCTTGCAAGGCTTATGTGATGTGCATTACCGAGAGGGCCCAGAGATACCTCTCCGACAATCGGAGTGACAAATCCTAATCTCGAAATACGCCAACCCAACATCTACCTTTGGAGACACCTGTAGAGCACCTTTATAATCACCCATTTACGTTGTGACGTTTGGTAGCACACAAAGTGTTCCTCCGGCAAACGGGAGTTGCATAATCTCATAGTCATAGGAACATGTATAAGTCATGAAGAAAGCAATAGCAACATACTAAACGATCGTGTGCTAAGCTAATGGAATGGGTCATGTCAATCAGATCATTCAACTAATGATGTGACCTTGTTAATCAAATAACAACTCTTTGTTCATGATTAGGAAACATAACCATCTTTGCTTAACGAGCTAGTCAAGTAGAGGCATACTAGTGACACTCTGTTTGTTTATATATTCACACATGTATTATGTTTCCGGTTAATACAATTCTAGCATGAATAATAAACATTTATCATGATATATGAGGAAATAAATAATAACTTTATTATTGCCTCTAGGGCATATTTCCTTCAAATACCACAACTCGAAACAAAACAAAGGATTGGCTTGCAGAAAAGCCGGAACAAACATATGATAGAGATTTCGTCCGAATTTTCGTGGTGGGGCCTACATGGGCTCGATCGTACAGCACCATCATGTACAAGGCAGTGCACATGACATACGAAGCGTCCCCGAGTCGGCATAGCCAAGGACTCTTTAAAACACAATGAGACCATTGTAAAACCAACTGTGAATAGGCGAACCACTAGACGTCGAACCCTAATTTCATATCATACATCCGTCGGAAAGATATCCTAAGAGCTACTTGAATTCCCACTTATAAACTCTCGAAATTTTCCGGTTATGCAGTCGGGTGTTGGGGATACAGGGGAAGCATAATATCTCACCCAAAACTAGCAAATCCTACATCCAGATGTATCCATCCTTCAACACATAACCAAGAAACCTTCAGAAATCGTCTACCTCAACCTTCAAAAAGCATCTGTTATACGAGTTATGGCAATACTCCTGAACTCCTGCCCCAGTACTAGGTGGTGTCGAGGTTATCTCACCAACAAATGCATAAAAGAGATTTTCGATGTCAGCAAAACTAAACTCAGGTATTCCAGAACTGCAACGATAAAATTGTGACGACAACACCTCGGAGCTCAACTCCCCGGGACACTGCCACAACCCCTAAATGACAGGAGGCACCAAGAACAATGTTCTCGTCACAAATCGATCGGAACGATTCCAAGATACCCGCGTGATCCTACATTTTTTTAGTGAAATTTGAGAAGAGAAGAGTCAAAACTCTACGTCAGGATGCCTCACCAGAGCGACGAATGGACTGGGGAGTAAAAAGAAGTCCTAACTCTCCGATATATATGATTCCTAAATGACTCAAAACATTTCTAGACTCAATAACGCCAGCGATTCGATCAAGCAGGGGGCTCCTAAGGTCGGGGAAGGCTCTGATTACCAACTTGTAACGCCCTCGGTGCGGCTATATCTCCCACGTGTCGAAGCATGACTTAGAGGCATAACCGCATTGAAAGCAATGTCACAAGTGAGGTAATCTTTGTTGGGGAACGTTGCAGAAAACAAAAAATTTCCTACTCGTTTCACCAAGATCCATCTAGGAGTTCATCTAGCAACGTGTCATCAGATGCATCTACATACCTTTGTAGATCGCGTGCGGAAGCGTTCAAAGAACGGGGATGATGTAGTCGAACACGACGTGATCCAAATCACCGATGACCAAGTGCCGAACGGACGGCACCTCCGCATTCAACACACGTACGGGACGGGAGACGTCTCCTCCTTCTTGATCCAGCAAGGGGGGAGGAGAGGTTGATGATGATCCAGCAGCACGACGGCGTGGTGGTGGATGCAGGGCGTCACAGTAGCAGGGCTTCGCCTATACTACGCGAGAGAGAGACGTAACAGGGAGAGAGAGGTGCACCAAAAGCCATAGCCTCAAGTCCCTCCTCTCCCCCACTATGTATAGGGGTGCCTAGGGGGGGCACCGGCCCTAGGAGATGGATCTCCTAGGGGGGCGGCGGCCAAGGGTGGGGGGCTTGCCCCCCAAGGCAAGGGGGCGCCCCCTTTTAGGGTTTCCCCTAAACCCTAGGCGCATGGGCCCTTAAGGGGTGGAGCCCCAGCCCACTAAGGGCTGGGTCCCTTCCCACTTCAGCCCATGGGGCCCTCCGGGATAGGTGGCCCCACCCGGTGGAGCCCCGGGACCCTTCCGGTGGTCCCGGTACAATACCGGTAACCCCGAAACTTGTCCCGATGGCCGAAACAGCACTTCCTATATATAATTCTTTACCTCCGTACCATTCCGGAACTCCTCGTGACGTCCGGGATCTCATCCGGGACTCCGAACAACATTCGGGTTACTGCATATACATATCTTCACAACCCTAGCGTCACCGAACCTTAAGTGTGTAGACCCTACGGGTTCGGGAGACATGTAGACATGACCGAGACGACTCTCCGGTCAATAACCAACAGCGGGATCTGGATACCCATGTTGGCTCCCACATGCTCCATGATGATCTCATCGGATGAACCACGATGTCGAGGATTCAATCAACCCCGTATGCAATTCCCTTTGTCAATCGATATATTACTTGCCCGAGATTCGATCGTCGGTATCCCAATACCTCGTTCAATCTCATTACCGGCAAGTCACTTTACTCTTACCGTAATGCATGATCCCGTGACCAGACACTTGGTCACTTTGAGCTCATTATGATGATGCATTACCGAGTGGGCCCAGTGATACCTCTCCGTCATACGGAGTGACAAATCCCAGTCTTGATCCGTGTCAACCCAACAGACACTTTCGGAGATACCCGTAGTCTACCTTTATAGTCACCCAGTTACGTTGTGACGTTTGGTATACCCAAAGCACTCCTACAGTATCCGGGAGTTACACGATCTCATGGTCTAAGGAAAAGATACTTGACATTGCAAAACTCTAGCAAACGAACTATACGATCTTTATGCTATGTTTAGGATTGGGTCTTGTCCATCACATCATTCTCCTAATGATGTGATCTCGTTATCAATGACATCTTATGTCCATAGCCAGGAAACCATGACTATCTGTTGATTAACGAGCTAGTCAACTAGAGGCTTACTAGGGACAAGTTGGTGTCTGTTATTCACACATGTATTACGATTTCTGGATAACACAATTATAGCATGAATAAAGACAATTATCATGAACAAGGAAATATAATAATAATGCTTTTATTATTGCCTCTAGGGCATATTTCCAACAGTCTCCCACTTGCACTAGAGTCAATAATCTAGTTACATTGTGATGAATCGAACACCCATGGAATTCTGGTGTTGATCATGTTTTGCCCTAGGGAGAGGTTTAGTCAACGGATCTGCTACATTCAGGTCCGTATGTACTTTACAAATATCTATGTCTCCATCCTGAACATTTTCACGAATGGAGTTGAAGCGACGCATGATGTGCCTTGTCTTCTTGTGAAACCTGGGCTCCTTGGCAAGTGCAATAGCTCCAGTGTTGTCACAGAAGAGCTTGATCGGCCCCGACGCATTGGGTATGACTCCGAGGTCGGTGATGAACTCCTTCACCCAAATTGCTTCATGTGCTGCCTCCGAGGCTGCCATGTACTCCGCTTCACACGTAGATCCCGCCACGACGCTCTGCTTGCAACTGCACCAGCTTACTGCCCCACCATTCAAAATATACACGTATACGGTTTGTGACTTTGAGTCATCTAGATGTGTGTCGAAGCTAGCGTCGACGTAACCCTTTACGACGAGCTCTTCGTCACCTCCATAAACGAGAAACATCTCCTTAGTCCTTTTTAGGTACTTCAGGATATTCTTGACCGCTGTCCAGTGTTCCTTGCCGGGATTACTTTGGTACCTGCCTACCAAACTTACGGCAAGGTTTACATCAGGTCTGGTACACAGCATGGCATACATAATAGAACCTATGGCTGAGGCATAGGGGATGACACTCATCTCTTCTATTTCTTCTGCCGTGGTCGGACTTTGAGCCGAGCTCAATTTCATACCTTGTAACACAGGCAAGAACCCCTTCTTAGATTGATCCATATTGAACTTCTTCAATATCTTATCAAGGTATGTGCTTTGTGAAAGACCTATGAGGCGTCTCGATCTATCCCTATAGATCTTGATGCCTAATATATAAGCAGCTTCTCCAAGGTCCTTCATTGAAAAACTCTTATTCAAGTAGGCCTTAATGCTGTCCAAGAGTTCTATATCATTTCCCATCAAAAGTATGTCATCTACATATAATATGAGAAATGCTACAGAGCTCCTACTCACTTTCTTGTAAACGCAGGCTTCTCCATAAGTCTGCGTAAACCCAAACGCTTTGATCATCTCATCAAAGCGAATGTTCCAACTCCGAGATGCTTGCACCAGCCCATAAATCGAGCGTTGGAGCTTGCACACTTTGTCAACATTCTTAGGATCGACAAAACCTTCCGGCTGCATCATATACAATTCTTCCTTAAGGAAACCATTAAGGAATGCCGTTTTGACGTCCATTTGCCATATTTCATAATCGTAAAACGCGGCAATTGCTAACATGATTCGGACGGACTTTAGCTTCGCTACCGGTGAGAAAGTCTCATCGTAGTCAACCCCTTGAACTTGTCGATAACCCTTAGTGACAAGCCGAGCTTTATAGATGGTCACATTACCATCCGCGTCTGTCTTCTTCTTAAAGATCCATTTATTCTCTATGGCTCGCCGTTCAACGGGCAAGTCGGTCAAAGTCCATACTTCGTTTTCATACATGGATCCTATCTCGGATTTCATGGCTTCTAGCCATTTGTCAGAATCCGGGCCCGCCATCGCTTCTTCATAGTTCGAAGGTTCACCGTTGTCTAACAACATGATTTCCAAGACAGGGTTGCCGTACCACTCTGGTGCGGAACGTGTCCTTGTGGACCTTCAAAGTTCAGTAGCAACTTGATCAGAAGTTTCATGATCATCATCATTAACTTCCTCTCTAGTCGGTGCAGGCACCTCGGGAACATTTTCTTGAGTTGCGCCATTTTCCGGTTCAAGAGGTAACACTTCATCAAGTTCTACTTTCCTCCCACTTACTTCTTTCGAGAGAAACTCTTTCTCTAGAAAGGATCCATTCTTGGCAACAAAGATCTTGCCTTCGGATCTGAGGTAGAAGGTATACCCAATAGTTTCTTTTGGGTATCCTATGAAGACGCATTTTTCCGACTTGGGTTCGAGCTTTTCAGGTTGAAGTTTCTTGACATAAGCATCGCATCCCCAAACTTTCAGAAATGACAACTTAGGTTTCTTCCCAAACCATAATTCAAACGGAGTCGTCTCAACGGATTTTGACGGAGCCCTATTTAAAGTGAATGCAGCAGTCTCTAAAGCATAGCCCCAAAAAGATAGCGGTAGATCAGTAAGAGACATCATAGATCGCACCATATCTAATAGAGTGCGATTACGATGTTCGGACACACCGTTACGCTGAGGTGTTCCAGGCGGCGTGAGTTGTGAAACTATTCCACATTTTCTTAAGTGTGTGCCAAATTCATGACTCAAGTATTCTCCTCCACGGTCTGATCGTAGAAACTTGATTTTCCTGTCACGTTGATTCTCAACCTCACTCTGAAATTCCTTGAACTTTTCAAAGGTTTCAGACTTGTGTTTCATTAAGTAAATATATCCATATCTACTCAAATCATCAGTGAGGGTGAGAACATAACGATAGCCACCGCGAGCCTCAACACTCATTGGACCGCACACATCAGTATGTATGATTTCCAATAAGTTGGTTGCTCGCTCCATTGTTCCTGAGAACGATAGCCACCGCGACCTTGTGCAAGTTGTTGGAAATATGCCCTAGAGGCAATAATAAAAGCATTATTATTATATTTCCTTGTTCATGATAATTGTCTTTATTCATGCTATAATTGTGTTATCCGGAAATCGTAATACATGTGTGAATAATAGACACCAACATGTCCCTAGTAAGCCTCTAGTTGACTAGCTCGTTGATCAATAGATAGTCATGGTTTCCTGACTATGGACATTGGATGTCATTGATAACGAGATCACATAATTAGGAGAATGATGTGATGGACAAGACCCAATCCTAAACATAGCACAAGGTCGTATAGTTCGTTTGCTAGAGTTTTCTAATGTCAAGTATCCTTTCCTTAGACCATGAGATCGTGTAACTCCCGGATACCGTAGGAGTGCTTTGGGTGTACCAAACGTCACAACGTAACTGGGTGACTATAAAGGTAGACTACGGGTATCTCCGAAAGTGTCTGTTGGGTTGACACGGATCAAGACTGGGATTTGTCACTCCGTATGACGGAGAGGTATCCCTGGGCCCACTCGGTAATGCATCATCATTATGAGCTCAAAGTGACCAAGTGTCTGGTCACGGGATCATGCATTATGGTACGAGTAAAGTGACTTGCCGGTAACGAGATTGAACAAGGTATTGGGATACCGACGATCGAATCTCGGGCGAGTAACATACCGACTGGCAAAGGGAATTGTATACGGGGTTGCTTGAATCCTCGACATCATGGTTCATCCGATGAGATCATCGTGGAGCATGTGGGAGCCAACATGGGTATCCAGATCCCGCTGTTGGTTATTGACCGGAGAGTCATCTCGGTCATGTCTGCATGTCTCCCAAACCCGTAGGGTCTACACACTTAAGGTTCGGTGACGCTAGGGTTGTAGGGATATGTATATGCAGTAACCCGAATGTTGTTCGGAGTCCCGGATGAGATCCCGGACGTCACGAGGAGTTCCGGAAGGGTCCGGAGGTAAAGAATTATATATAGGAAGTGCTATTTCGGCCATCGGGACAAGTTTCGGGGTCACCGGTATTGTACCGGGACCACCGAAAGGGTCCCGGGGGTCCACCGGGTGGGGCGACCTACCCAGGGGGGCCACATGGGCTGTAGGGGGTGCGCCTTGGCCTACATGGGCTAAGGGCACCAGCCCCAAGAGGCCCATGCGCCTAGGGTTTAAGATGGGAAGAGTCCCAAAAGGGGAAGGCACCCCCTAGGTGCCTTGGGGGGGAGGGACTCCTCCCTTGGTTGGATCTCCTAGGGCTGGCGCCCCCCTAGGCCCCCTATATATAGTGAGGGAAGGAGGGCCTCTCATAGCACGCCTTTGGTGCCTCCCTCTTCCTCTCCAACACCTCCTCCTCCTCCATAGAGATTGGCGAAGCCCTGCCGGAGTACTGCAAGCTCCATCACCACCACGCCGTCGTGCTGCTGCTGGAGCCATCTTCCTCAACCTCTCCTCTCCCCTTGCTGGATCAAGAAGGAGGAGACGTCATCCACTCCGTACGTGTGTTGAACACGGAGGTGCCGTCCGTTCGGCGCTTGGTCATAGGTGATTTGGATCACGTCGTGTACGACTACCTCATCCCCGTTCTTTGAACGCTTCCGCTCATGATCTACAAAGGTATGTAGATGCATCCGATAACTCGTTGCTAGATGAACTCATAGATGGATCTTGGTGAAACCGTAGGAAATTTTTTGTTTTATGCAACGTTCCCCAACAGTGGTATCAGAGCTAGGTCTATGCGTAGTTCTTCTTGCGCGAGTAGAACACAATTTGTTGTGGGCGTAGATGTTGTCAACTTTCTTGCCGCTACTGTATTATCTTGCTTCAACGGTATTGTGGGATGAAGCGGCCCGGACCAACCTTACACGTACGCTTACGTGAGACCGGTTCCACCGACTAACATGCACTAGTTGCATAAGGTGGCTGGCGGGTGTCTGTCTCTCCCACTTTAGTTGGAGCGGATTCGATGAAAAGGGTCCTTATGAAGGGTAAATAGAAGTTGACAAATCACGTTGTGGCTTTCACGTAGGTAAGAAAATGTTCTTGCTAGAACCCTAATTCAGCCACGTAAAACTTGCAACAACAATTAGAGGACGTCTAACTTGTTTTTTCAGCAAGTGATTTGTGATATGATATGGCCAAAGTTGTGATGAATGATGAATGATCTATATGTGATGTACGAGATGTTCATGCTATTGTAATAGGAATCACGACTTGCATGTCGATGAGTATGACAACCGGCAGGAGCCATAGGAGTTGCCTTTATTTTTATATGACCTGCGTGTCATTGAGAAACGCCATGTAAATTACTTTACTTTATTGCTAAACGCAATATCCATAGTAGTAGAAGTAATAGTTGGCGAGCAACTTCATGGAGACACGATGATGGAGATCATGGTGTCAAGCCGGTGACAAGATGATCGTGGAGCCCCAAGATGGAGATCAAAGGAGCTATGTGATATTGGCCATATCATGTAACTATTATTATTTGATTGCATGTGATGTTTATCATGTTTTGCATCTTGTTTACTTAGAGCGACGGTAGTAAATAAGATGATCCCTCATAATAATTTCAAGAAAGTGTTTCCCCTAACTGTGCACCGTTGCGACAGTTCGTTGTTTCAATGCACCACATGATGATCGGGTGTTTGATTCCGACGTTCACATACAACGGGTGTAAGGCAGATTTACACATGCAAAACACTTAGGTTGACTTGACGAGCCTAGCATGTACAGACATGGCCTCGGAACACAGAAGACCGAAAGGTCGAGCATGAGTCGTATAGAAGATACGATCAACATGAAGATGTTCACCGACGTTGACTAGTTCGTCTCACGTGATGATCGGACACGACCTAGTTAACTCGGATCATGTTATACTTAGATGACTGGAGGGATGTCTATCTGAGTGGGAGTTCATTGAATAATTTGATTAGATGAACTTAATTATCATGAACTTAGTCTAAAATATTTACAATATGTCTTGTAGATCAAATGGCCAACGTAGTCCTCAACTTCAACGTGTTCCTAGAGAAAACCAAGATGAAAGACGATGGCAGCAACTACACGGATTGGGTCCGGAACCTAAGGATCATCCTCATAGCTGCCAAGAAAGATTATGTCCTACAAGCACCGCTAGGTGAAGCTCCCGTCCCACAGAACCAAGACGTTATGAATGCTTGGCAGACACGTGTTGATGATTACTCCCTCATTCAGTGCGGCATGCTTTACAGCTTAGAGCCGGGGCTCCAAAAGTGTTTTGAGAGACATGGAGCATATGAGATGTTCGAAGAGCTGAAAATGGTTTTTCAAGCTCATGCCCGGATCGAGAGATATGAAGTCTCCGACAAATTCTTCAGCTGTAAAATGGAGGAAAATAGTTCTGTCAGCGAGCACATACTCACTATGTCTGGGTTACATAACTGCTTGACTCACCTGGGAGTTAATCTCCCAGATGACGCGGTCATTGACAGAATCCTCCAGTCGCTTCCACCAAGCTACAAGAGCTTTGTGATGAACTTCAATATGCAGGGGATGGAAAATACCATTCCTGAGGTATTTGCAATGCTGAAATCAGCAGAGGTAGAAGTCAAGAAGGAACATCAAGTGTTGATGGTCAATAAAACCACTAAGTTCAAGAAGGGCAAGGGTAAAAAGAACTTCAAGAAGGATGGCAAGGGAGTTGCCGCGCCTGGCAAGCAAGCTGCCGGGAAGAAGCCAAAGAATGGACCCAAGCCCGAGACTGAGTGCTTTTATTGCAAGGGAAGTGCTCACTGGAAGCGGAACTGCCCCAAATACTTAGCGGACAAGAAGGCCGGCAAAACGAAAGGTATATGTGATATACATGTTATTGATGTGTACCTTACCAGTGTTCGTAGTAGCTCCTAGGTATTTGATACCGGTGCGGTTGCTCACATTTGTAACTCAAAGCAGGGGCTGCGGAATAAGCGGAGACTGGCGAAGGACGAGGTGACGATGCGCGTCGGGAATGGTTCCAAGGTCAATGTGATCGTCGTTGGCACGCTACCTCTACATTTACCTTCGGGATTTGTTTTAAACCTCAATAATTGTTATTTAGTGCCAGCTTTGAGCATGAACATTGTATCGGGATCTCATTTAATTCGAGATGGCTACTCATTTAAATCCGAGAATAATGGTTGTTCTATTTATATGAGAGATATGTTTTATGGTCATGCTCCCATGGTGAATGGTTTATTCTTAATGAATCTCGAGCGTAATGCTACACATGTTCATAGTGTGAATACCAAAAGATGTAAGGTTGATAATGATAGTCCCACATATTTGTGGCACTGCCGCCTTGGTCACATAGGTGTCAAACGCATGAAGAAGCTCCATGCAGATGGACTTTTAGAGTCTCTTGATTATGAATCATTTGACACGTGCGAACCATGCCTCATGGGTAAAATGACCAAGCCTCCATTCTCAGGAACAATGGAGCGAGCAACCAACTTGTTGGAAATCATACATACTGATGTGTGCGGTCCAATGAGTGTTGAGGCTCGCGGTGGCTATCGTTATGTTCTCACCCTCACTGATGACTTGAGTAGATATGGGTATATCTACTTAATGAAACACAAGTCTGAAACCTTTGAAAAGTTCAAGGAATTTCAGAGTGAGGTTGAGAATCAACGTGACAAAAAAATCAAGTTTTTGCGATCAGATCGTGGAGGAGAATACTTGAGTCATGAATTTGGCACACACTTAAGGAAATGTGGAATAGTTTCACAACTCACGCCGCCTGGAACACCTCAGCGTAATGGTGTGTCCGAACGTCGTAATCGCACTCTATTAGATATGGTGCGATCTATGATGTCTCTTACCAATTTACCGCTATCTTTTTGGGGCTATGCTTTAGAGACTGCCGCATTCACTTTAAATAGGGCTCCGTCGAAATCCGTTGAGACGACACCATATGAATTATGGTTTGGGAAGAAACCTAAGCTGTCGTTTCTAAAAGTTTGGGGATGCGATGCTTATGTCAAGAAACTTCAACCTGAAAAGCTCGAACCCAAGTTGGAAAAATGCGTCTTCATAGGATACCCTAAAGAAACTATTGGGTATACCTTCTACCTCAGATCCGAAGGCAAGATCTTTGTTACCAAGAATGGATCCTTTCTAGAGAAGGAGTTTCTCTCGAAAGAAGTAAGTGGGAGGAAAGTAGAACTTGATGAAGTATTACCTCTTGAACCGGAAAATGGCGCAACTCAAGAAAATGTTCCTGAGGTGCCTGCACCGACTAGAGAGGTAGTTAATGATGATGATCATGAAACTTCAGATCAAGTTGCTACTGAACCTCGTAGGTCCACAAGGACACGTTCCGCACCAGAGTGGTACGGCAACCCTGTCCTGGAAATCATGTTGTTAGACAATGGTGAACCTTCGAACTACGAAGAAGCGATGGCGGGTCCGGATTCCAACAAATGGCTAGAAGCCATGAAATCCGAGATAGGATCCATGTATGAAAACAAAGTATGGACTTTGACTGACTTGCCCGATGATCGGCGAGCCATAGAAAATAAATGGATCTTTAAGAAGAAGACAGACGCGGATGGTAATGTGACCATCTATAAAGCTCGGCTTGTCGCTAAGGATTATCGACAAGTTCAAGGGGTTGACTACGATGAGACTTTCTCACCCGTAGCAAAGCTGAAGTCCGTCCGAATCATGTTAGCAATTGCCGCATACTATGATTATGAGATATGGCAAATGGACGTCAAAATGGCGTTCCTTAATGGTTTCCTTAAGGAAGAATTGTATATGATGCAGCTGGAAGGTTTTGTCGATCCTAAGGATGCTAACAAGGTGTGCAAGCTCCAACGCTCGATTTATGGGCTGGTGCAAGCATCTCGGAGTTGGAACATTCGCTTTGATGAGATGATCAAAGCGTTTGGGTTCACGCAGACTTATGGAGAAGCCTGCGTTTACAAGAAAGTGAGTGGGAGCTCTGTAGCATTTCTCATATTATATGTAGATGACATACTTTTGATGGGAAATGATATAGAACTCTTGGACAGCATTAAGGCCTACTTGAATAAGAGTTTTTCAATGAATGACCTTGGAGAAGCTGCTTATATATTAGGCATCAAAATCTATAGAGATAGATCAAGACGCCTCATAGGTCTTTCACAAAGCACATACCTTGATAAGATATTGAAGAAGTTCAATATGGATCAGTCCAAGAAGGGGTTCTTGCCTGTGCTGCAAGGTGTGAAATTGAGCTCAGCTCAATGTCCGACCATGGCGGAAGATATAGAAGAGATGAGTGTCATCCCCTATGCCTCAGCCATAGGTTCTATTATGTATGCCATGCTGTGTACCAGACCTGATGTAAACCTTGCCGTAAGTTTGGTAGGAAGGTACCAAAGTAATCCCGGCAAGGAACACTGGACAATGGTCAAGAATATCCTGAAGTACCTAAAAAGGACTAAGGAAATGTTTCTCGTTTATGGAGGTGACGAAGAGCTCGTCGTAAAGGGTTACGTCGACGCTGGCTTCAACACAGATCTGGATGACTCTAAATCACAAACCGGATACGTGTATATTTTGAATGGTGGGGCAGTAAGCTGGTGCAGTTGCAAGCAGAGCGTCGTGGCGGGATCTACATGTGAAGCGGAGTACATGGCAGCCTCGGAGGCAGCACATGAAGCAATTTGGGTGAAGGAGTTCATCACCGACCTCGGAGTCATACCCAATGCGTCGGGGCCAATCAAACTCTTTTGTGACTACACTGGAGCTATTGCACTTGCCAAGGAGCCCAGGTTTCACAAGAAGACCAGGCACATCAAGCGTCGCTTCAACTCATTCGTGAAAATGTTCAAGATGGAGACATAGATATTTGTAAAGTACATACGGACCCGAATGTAGCAGATCCGTTGACTAAACCTCTCCCTAGAGAAAAACATGATCAACACCAGAATTCCATGGGTGTTCGATTCATCACAATGTAACTAGATTATTGACTCTAGTGCAAGTGGGAGACTGTTGGAAATATGCCCTAGAGGCAATAATAAAAGCATTATTATTATATTTCCTTGTTCATGATAATTGTCTTTATTCTTGCTATAATTGTGTTATCCGGAAATCGTAATACATGTGTGAATAATAGACACCAACATGTCCCTAGTAAGCCTCTAGTTGACTAGCTCGTTGATCAACAGATAGTCATGGTTTCCTGACTATGGACATTGGATGTCATTGATAATGAGATCACATCATTAGGAGAATGATGTGATGGACAAGACCCAATCCTAAACATAGCACAAGGTCGTATAGTTCGTTTGCTAGAGTTTTCTAATGTCAAGTATCCTTTCCTTAGACCATGAGATCGTGTAACTCCCGGATACCGTAGGAGTGCTTTGGGTGTACCAAACGTCACAAAGTAACTGGGTGACTATAAAGGTAGACTACGGGTATCTCCGAAAGTGTTTGTTGGGTTGACACAGATCAAGACTGGGATTTGTCACTCCGTATGACGGAGAGGTATCACTGGGCCCACTCAGTAATGCATCATCATTATGAGCTCAAAGTGACCAAGTGTCTGGTCACGGGATCATGCATTACGGTACGAGTAAAGTGACTTGCCGGTAACGAGATTGAACAAGGTATTGGGATACCGACGATCGAATCTCGGGCGAGTAACATACCGACTGGCAAAGGGAATTGTATACGGGGTTGCTTGAATCCTCGACATCGTGGTTCATCCGATGAGATCATCGTGGAGAATGTGGGAGCCAACATCGGTATCCAGATCCCGCTGTTGGTTATTGACCGGAGAGTTGTCTCGGTCATGTCTGCATGTCTCCCGAACCCGTAGGGTCTACACACTTAAGGTTCGGTGACGCTAGGGTTGTAGGGATATGTATATGCAGTAACCCGAATGTTGTTCGGAGTCCCGGATGAGATCCCGGACGTCACGAGGAGTTCCGGAAGGGTCCGGAGGTAAAGAATTATATATAGGAAGTGCTATTTCGGCCATCGGGACAAGTTTCGGGGTCACCGGTATTGTACCGGGACCACCGGAAGGGTCCCGGGGGTCCACCGGGTGGGGCCACCTACCCCGGGGGGCCACATGGGCTGTAGGGGGTGCGCCTTGGCCTACATGGGCCAAGGGCACCAGCCCCAAGAGGCCCATGTGCCTAGGGTTTAAGATGGGAAGAGTCCCAAAAGGGGAAGGCACCCCCTAGGTGCCTTGGGGGGGAGGGACTCCTCCCTTGGCCGCCGCCCCCTAGGAGATTGGATCTCCTAGGGCCGGCGCCTCCCCTAGGCCCCCTATATATAGTGAGGGAAGGAGGGCCTCTCATAGCACGCCTTTGGTGCCTCCCTCTCCCTCTCCAACACCTCCTCCTCCTCCATAGAGTTTGGCGAAGCCCTGTCGGAGTACTGCAAGCTCCATCACCACCACGCCGTCGTGCTGCTGCTGGAGCCATCTTCCTCAACCTCTCCTCTCCCCTTGCTGGATCAAGAAGGAGGAGACGTCATCCGCTCCGTACGTGTGTTGAACACGGAGGTGCCGTCCGTTCGGCGCTTGGTCATCGGTGATTTGGATCACGTCGTGTACGACTACCTCATCCCCTTTCTTTGAACGCTTCCGCTCGTGATCTACAAAGGTATGTAGATGCATCCGATCACTCATTGCTAGATGAACTCATAGATGGATCTTGGTGAAACGGTAGAAAATTTTTTGTTTTCTGCAACGTTCCCCAACACAAGTGTGTCTGGGCTCAGAACGGACAACGGAGAGAACGAGGAGGCCATGACGCATGCAAGTTTCAAAAACATGATGATGCAATGCACATGATGAGATGACGAAATGCAACACGCAAGCAAATGACATGGCAACGACAGCGAATAACTGGAAGACACCTGGCACATCGGTCTCGTGGCGTTAGACCTGGCACTGGCTCCCTTCTAGTGGGACCGCGGGCCATTTTCGGTGGCATCCTGCTAGGTGTGAAGGATGGCACCTTCGAGGTGGGTAGTATGGACCGGGGACAGTTCTTTGTTAGCATGGAGATTTTTGAGCGTTCCATCAACTTCAAGTGGGAGGTCATTATTGTGTATGGCCTCGCCGACCACAGCCGCTCTGCCTCCTTCCTCGAGGAGCTCAACAGGAAGGTGTCGGCTGCCTCTCTGCCGGTTGTGCTGGGGGTGACTTTAATCTCCTTAGGTGCGCGGAGGACAAGAGCAATGAGAACGTCAACTTTGCCCTGATGCAAATGTTCAACGATTGCATTGCCGATCTTGGCCTCCATGAGATTGACCGGGTTGGTGCCGGGTTAACCTGGACCAACCGCCAGGTAGCCCCGACCCAGTCCGTCTTGGACCGGGTCCTAGTTTCTCCGGAATGGGGTCTTCATTGCTCCCTTGCCTCACTCCGGGCCATCACTCGGATTGGCTTTGACCACGTCCCCCTCCTCCTCTCCTCCGCTGATGAGCGTCCCCCGATCCCCCCGATTCCGTTTTGAGACATTTTGGTTGTCCCAAGCAGGCTTCTTTGATGCGGTGTGTGCGCGCTGGGTGGAGACTCGCGCCCTCTCACAGTCTTCGTCCCGCCCTCCTTTCGTCGTCGACTCTTGGCACGCCTGCGCCAAACGTGGTCGGTAGTTTATGAAGGGGTGGGGCGCCAACCTGGGGCGCGACCTCCACGAGCGCAAGAAGGCCCTGTTGTCGGCGATCCAAACCCTGGACCTGCGCGCTAATGCTTTCGGCCTTTCTTCCGAGGAGTGGCTTTCTCGCTACGACTTGGAAGATCAGCTCTTTGTCATCTACACTGATGAAGAGGCCTACTGGCGGTTGTGTGGTGCTCAGAAATGGGTGTTGAAGGGCGACGCGAATACGGCCTATTTCCAAGCTATCGCTAATGGTCGGCGTAGGCGTAACACCATCCCTCTCCTTTGGGACGGTCTGAACCTCTTGCAGTCCCCCCGGGACATTAGGTCCCATGTCGACGGCTTCTATAGAGTCCTGTTCACAGCTGCTCCTCAGAGCGGCTTATCTTTGGCACTCGATTGCTGGTCCAGTCGCCAACTTGTGTCTGACCTTGAGAACGCGGCCTTCCTGGCCCCCTTCTCTGAGGACGAGGTCTGGGCTGCCATCAAAGGCATGAATCCTACCTCGGCCCCTGGCCCGAATGGCCTTCCAGTCAAGTTCTTCCAAAGCTTATAGAATGTGATCAAGACGGAGGTCATGGCCATCTTCGACGAGTTCTATGTCGGGTTCATTGACCTCGGACGCCTTAATTATGGGACGATCTCGCTCATTCCCAAGGTCACTAGCACTTCGGACATCCAGCAGTTCCTCCCCATCACGGTGATCAACGTGATTTTCCGGATTCTGGCAAAAGGGTATGCCAATAGGGTGACCCTGCTAGCGGATCAGATCACTCACCCCAACCAATCAGATTTCATCCAAGGCTGCTATATTCTGGATGGGGTGCTGGTTCTTCATGAGGTCCTCCATGAGGTGTGATCCAAACACCTTAAGGCAGTCTTCCTGAAGATTGACTTCCATAAAGAATATGATACGGTTAGCTGGCCCTTCCTTCGGGAAGTCCTTCTGCGAAAAGGTTTTGATGACCGCTGGGTAACGCGGGTTATGCAGATGGTCTCGTGTGGGCGCACCGCCGTCAACATCAATGGGGAGATCGGTCCCTACTTCCCCATGTTCTATGGGGTGAGGCAGGGTGACCCATTCTCCCCCTGTCGGGTGGTTGGTGCGACATATGCCAATGGATGGCTTATCATTGTGGGAGCCAATAAAACATCGCCGGTGCCTGGAAACGGGATAAGGTGAAGACATGCACGCCGGCGAATCTTACCCAGCTTCAGGGCTCTCCGTGGAGATAACACCCCTAATGCTGCTCTGCGGGGTCTCCGCATGATCACTAGCTCGAATGGTAGCTACAGAATGCTCCTTGAGTTGTTTGGTGAAAGGATGAAGGAGGGCCAGGCTAGCCCGCTCCTCTTCTCCTTGCGGTGTCTAAAATCTATCCAAAGAGTGATCTCCCTTGCATGGGAACCCTGGGGGGTTTATATAGGCCTACCCCCAGGGGTACAACGGTAATCCGGCTGGGCGTGGGCCCCAGCCATCTGTGTCTACGCCCGCCAGCTTCTCCGTCGAATGGTGGGGCCCGCTGACTGGTGGGCCCGCCGGCTGCCGACCCTTTGGCCGACAGGCCGGCCCCACCGCCCGAGGGTCTTGTCGGGGGCGGGCTACTATTACCTTGCCCCTGGTGACGATGGCTTTGTCGTGGTAAGCATGGCTACAGTGCCGCCGCGAGGCGGCTCATCACTGTAACCTTACCTTCTCTTGTCTCCTTAATGAAGCTCCTCCTTGGAGGGAGAAAGTTGGCCGGCTATCGGAAGCCAGCCATATCCCTGGCCGGCTGCGGGAAGCCCGGCCGCCTTTGGGATCTCCCTGACCAAGGGGGCCCGCCACCCATAGGTCGTACTGGCCGCTCGCCGTGGGTGACGTCACGATCATCGTAGCAACAGTGCCGCGCCGGACGGGGATGGCCGCCCCGTACGGTGCAATGTGGCCAGGCGTGCGCCGGGATTTCGGGGGTGGCAGGCTTTTCTGTAGCCACGCCCTGTCTTGTCGCCGTCATGTGGGTGCAGATTCTGAGGGCAAGATCTAAGCCGCCTGCTGAGGGGCCGGCTCCTAGGAGTCGGCCTTCTCGTGGTCTTGTTTCTCAAAGATTTCAGGGCTAGGCCGCCTTCGCGCAGCCGGCTTGAGAGGCAGACGGCTAGGGGAAGGCGGCTCCGTGTCTTGGTCGCTTGGAGGCTTGATCGGTCTGTAATTTTTCTGAAGTACCAGGGGATGCCGGCTAGGCTATCCGTGGTCATTTACTCCCACAGTAGTCCCCGAAGCTAGTTGGGCTCCAAGGCAGAAAAAAGTCGAGAAGCCCAGTTAGCTTCCTATCTTGAGGAGCCGGGAACTGGAAGCCGGTTTCGACTAGGCACGCCGTCTCTTAGAGATCTTGAAGTTTGAAGGCGGGTGCCAGTCGGTCGCACGAATCTGGCCGTGAGCTGGCCGCTCGTTGTCCGCGCGCCACGTGGCATCCTCCGGCTGGAGGGGCCTGCCAGCCCACGCGCGTGACGGGGCGCCGCCGCAGTCTGGGGCCCGCCACTACAGGGCCTCGGCCCACGCGCGGATCTTCTGCGGCCTGGACGGACCGCGCGTGCCCCAGTGGCGGTTCCCCCACACCGTAATGGTGCAATAATCACGGTGCGTGGGGGAGTGGGTGCAGTTAATCCCACATCCCTCCCCACGTCCTGCCTCCTCGGCTTCGCCGCACGAGGCTATAAGTAGGGGGAGAGGAGGGGAGCGCCAAACGCTCGCGCGCTCTCCCTCGCTCTGCCCCCTCCTTCTTCTTCCTCCTCTTGTCACGATAGCTACCTGCAGCCGCTCGGCCTTCCTGCTAATCTTCTTGGCTCGCCGTTGCTTCGTCGTAGTTGGGTTGTGCACCCTCCTTTCGCCGCACCTTTCTTGCCGGCGCGCCGTTCCCATGGCGTTGTCGAGCTCCTGGGACGGCTCCAACGTCCACGACGACCACGTCGACTTCCTCCGTCGGACGCTGCGGCTGCCGGGCGCGGATCTTGTGCGGGTCCGCCTCACGCCGGAGAGGGAAATCTCGCCGGCGCCGGAAGAGGACGAGCGGGTAATCTTCCGCTCGCACTGCCTGCATGGCTTCGTCCTGCCGGCGAGCGGGTTCCTCCGCTCGTTCCTTGAATTTTATCATCTCCAGCCGCATCACCTCACTCCCAACGCGGTGATGCTGATGTCGGCCTTCGTCACCCTGTGCGAGGGCTTTCTCGGCGTCCTCCCCACTCTTGAACTGTGGGGAGAGTTCTTTTAGTGCAAGCTCGGTACCGTCGTCGCGGGTGTGCCCGCCCCATGCGGTGCTTTCATCGCCATGCGGAGGGCGAGCGACAACAACCCGTTTCCGCTCATCCCGCTGATCCAGTCGGTGAAGCTCTGGCAGAAGTCCTACTTTTATGTGAAGAATATTGCTGCGCAGGGCGACTTCGTCAACCTGCCGGCTTACATAGCCGGCCCGCCGGCTGGGAGGCAGCCTTCATGGTCCTTCCGGTCCAGGTCGCCGTCTCCGGGCGGGTCCGCCTCCGTTACCCGGCTCCGGGTGATGATCCAGTCGAAGGGTATGTCCGGGGCTGACCTGGTGGCCGCTTTCGTGGCGCGCCGGGTGCTCCCGCTCTAGGGTTGACCTCATATGATCTGCCAGATGAGCGGCCGCTTCGACCCGTGCCGGCTAAGCACCAAGGAGATGCCTTCGCCAAGGTGTCTTACATGGTAAACTACATTTCCAACTGCAAGCTCACCGAGGAGTGGCAGTATGGCAAGGTGCCGTACTCTCGCGCCAATCCTCCGCCGGTGGTAAGTTTCTCTTCCTCTTTATCTTTGCTTGTTGCCGAGTTCATGGTGGCCGACTCCTGACCAGCCGGCCTTTCTTTTGCAGAACCCCGTGCTTCCGCTAGCAGCCAGGGCCGCAGGGGTGGAACGCCAGTTCCTCCCCGACCGTATGATGGACGATGTAGACGACCCAGACCTGGGGGGCGGCCGCCAAGGAAGACGACGTCGCGGGGGAAGGCGGCGGCGCAGGCGGGTCCGGGCTCGGGGCCGATCTCGAGGACTGGCCAGATGACGACGGGGCCGAAGTCATCGCGTGCCGCCGGCCGGTGCCCGATCACCATGGTGCGGGCCCATTCGCCGGGCCGACTGCCCAGGGCGGCGCGCAGAAGCACCGGGCCGCGTCGACCCACTTTGGCAGTCGGCCGAAGAAGCCCAAGAGTACCGCGGCGGTGACCAAACGGGACGAGGCGGCCGCGAAGGCATCCCGCTTCCGCAAGGTGGTGAAGCAGCCGCAGGCGGTCTCAGCATAAGTGTCGCTGTTCTCATGCCTTTCTTTTTTCTTCTTATTCGGTTGATGTTTTTCCAAACCCTTTTCTCAATTTATCAAACAGGGGCCCTCTTTCCCTTGGGCGAGCCCCGGCCGCCTCCATAGTCGGAGCCGTAGGAGGGTCTTCAAGCTCGCGCCAGGTAGATCCCCGCGTCGGGTACATCCCCGCGCCAACCTCCTAGAGGCGACGGAGCGGAATGCGCGGAAAGCGCGGGAGGAGCGGGAGGCAGAGGAGCGGAGGGCAACTCGGGAGGCGGAGCAGAACTCGGCGGAGGCGCGAGCCGTCGCGGCCGCCAAGGCCCAAGCGGAGGCCGCAGATGTGGAGAGGGAGGCAGAGGCCCTGCAGAACCAGCCTCCGCAGTTCGTCATTCCCCTCAGCGCCGCGGCTCCCGACACCCCTGTGCCCCCATTGGAGGAGGCCGGCCGCGGCCAGCCGGAGATGGAGAGGGAGGCGGCGCCATCGTCACCGACTGGAGCGGACCGAGGAGGCCGGCCTGAAGTGCCGCCAGCGCAGCCGGCTAGGGATGAGCCGACCGTGGGAGGGGATCTTGTGATCTCGTCACCGCTTCGCCGACGCGCGGGGAAGGCGACTTCAGCGCCGGGCGCGCAGAAGACCGTGGACGCCGGCTCGTCGGCCCAGGACCTAGAGCCGGCCAGCAACAGCTCGTCCGGGTGGACGTCGGGCGGCGGGACAGCCGTGCTGAATATGGCAGCGCAGGACGTCCGGAACTGGTTTCAGGCCCAAGCCACCGCGCTGAAGCAGTACACCCAAGAGTTTCTCACGACGCGGTCGGTTATTCGGGTGAGTCCTCCTGCTCCTTTGATTGCTTTTAATTTCTTCCGTGGGGGCGCGTCAGCGCACCCACTGGGTGTAGTCCTCGAGTTCCTAGCCGGCTGCTGAGCAGGCGGCTTGGAACTTATTGGAAAGCTTGATTACCATCTTGTTCTTACTCACGTCCCTTGTCTTCTCTGCAGGAGTACCACAACCTCCACGCGGCGGCCTTCAACTCCCAGGCCCAGGAGTTGAATCAGAAAGCCTCTGATCTGACCGCAAGCCGGACTAAGCGCTTCGTTTTTCTTTTAAGTGGGGGCGCGTCAGCGCACCCACTGGGTATAGTCCCCGAGATTCGGGCCGACTACCGAGTAGTCGGGTCAGATCTTTTCCTGGCGACTTCTTTCTTTATATTGCAGGGGCCAATGCTGACTTGAGGAGCCAGCTGAGCGGAGCCCAGACCACCCTTCGTGCCAAGGAGGCCGAGTGCACCACCCTAGCTCAAGAGCATGACCGCCTGGCCAAGAAGCTGGCCGACCAGGAGGACAGCCACAAGGCGGCCCTGAAGGCGGCGCAGGACAGCGAGGCCGCCCTCAAAGCCGAGTACGAGACCGAGGCGGCAAACTTAGCCGAGATGAGGCAGGCGCTGAGCCAAGGCTACAGCCGGGTGGAAGACTTGATTGATGGAAGACCGCCTTCTTCTTTGCTTCCTTGCCTGCCTTCTACTATCTGATTCATTTTTTGATCTTGTGTCACTGCTTTCCTCTTTGTGCAGATTACTTCCCTGGCTACTCAGCCGCCGCCACCCAAGCCATCGAGGCCTACCGCAACGCGCGGCGGTAGATGGGGGCTGAGATTGTGCCGAATGCCAGCAGGTCACTTGAGGAGCAGCTTCTGGGGCTTCAAGCGCATCTGCAGCCGGCCCATCGCATGCTCCGGCGTCTTTAGCGTGCCGGAGCGCAAGTGCTGGCCGCCCTCTGGCCTGGCGAGGTGATTCCGCGCACCCCAAGTTGGACCGCCGACTGGCTGGAGGTCGCAGTCGGCCGCTTCGAGGCTTGGAAGGCGTCAGTGGCCCGCTCCAGCGCTGGGTGGGCTCTGGAGTTCGTCCGGGCTTGGTATCCTGGGCTGAACTTGGACCAGCTGAGCACCTGGCGGCAGGAGGCTGACGAGGAGCTGGAGGCGGTGCGGCCGGCTATCATCTAGCGCGCCTCGGCGATCGCCGAGTATACCGATACCAGCGCCTTTGCTCCCGAGGTGGATGACGCCGGCGTCGCTCAGCCGAAAGAGTGGTTCGGGCTAAACCCGGCCGAAGGTGAGGACTCGACGGAGGAGATTGCTTCCAGTGATGAGGGCGAAGAGGAAGAGGGAGAGGATGACGAAGACGCTGCACCGGATGGTGAAGCGACCAGCCCGCCTCAACCCGATCGTGCTTCCAACAACGATGCCGAGACTCGCCAGCCGGTCACTCCTCCAGCCGGCACCGCCGACTCTGCCAACCTACCCAACTCGCCTGTTGTTCCCCTGGCTTGATCCGCCGTCCTAGCTTTCCTGCTTGTTACTTCTTTGAACAATCTTTTAAATTTGTGCAGTTCCACCCACTGGGGGTGTATTCAGACTATGTTGAATGCTGGCCTTTTGAAGGTCTTTTGTGTAAATATTATGCATGTGTTTGGTTTCCGTTTATATTTGCTTTTTATCCTTTGGCTTTTTCCTTTGCTGCCTTCCCTTTGCCGCCGCCTTCCCAGCCGGACAGCTGCTCTACAGTCTGTGGCCGGAGAAGGACTTGGTCCTCTTGGGAAGGCAAGTACTTGAGATTTTTCGGATTTGCAGCAAGGTGAACGGGAAGCCGGCCAGCCGACTGCTCTAGTAGTCGGCTGGCGGGGTGGGATGCCGGCTCGTGTTATATAAGTTCGTTAGTCCTTAGCCGTTTTTCGCATGGGCATCCTTTCCTGCCCTTGGCTCTTGCCAGTCGGACAGTCGTTCCTTCGAGCTGTGACTTTTGGCAAGAGGGGGCTTGGGTGCCGGCACACTACTTGTCTGGCTGCAGGTGGAACTTCAGATATAACTTGAGGCGGCGAGTCCCCGGGCCGACTGGTCGAACCCGTGCCGGACGAGGAAAGGAAGTGTAGCAACATAATCGTATGTGTGATACTTATCTTTCATAGATAAAAGAGGGTAGTCCCCGAGTACTCCTCGGGGCACCCCTTGTCTCGTACTTAATACAAAAGGTAGCGTGCTACGTACTGCTTTTTAACTGTAAAATCTTCGGAGGAGATTGGCGTTCCACGGTCGGTCCGACTCCTTGCCGGAATCGTCTCTCTTGCGTGCCTTCGGCTTCTGCGTGTCGATTAGGTAGTAGGAGTCATTGCCTAAAGCTCTGCTGATGATGAAGGGGCCCTCCCAAGGGACCGAGAGCTTGTGCTGGCCTGCTGTTCGCTGGATCAGCCGGAGCACAAGATCGCCCTCTTGGAAAGATCTTGGCTTGACCTTCCGGCTGTGGTAGCGGCGCAGACCCTGCTGATAGATGGCGGACCGACTCAGAGCTAACAGCCGGCCCTCTTCCAGCAGGTCAACGCCGTCTTCTCGTACTTCCTTGGCTTCCGCTTCCGTGTACATGGTGACACGAGGCGAGTCAAACTCGATGTCAGTTGGGATGACGGCCTCGGCACCATATACAAGGAAAAAAGGGGTGAACCCGGTCGATTTGTTTGGGGTAGTGCACAAACTCCAGAGGACGGCCGGCAGCTCGTCGAGCCAGCAGCCGGCCGAACGCTCCAGTGGCACGACTAGTCGAGGCTTGATGCCGGAGAGGATGAGGCCGTTTGCTCGCTCGACCTGGCCGTTTGACTGCGGGTGGGCAACGGACGCTAGGTCCAGCCGGATGCCGCTTGTTGCGCAGAAACATGCCAGTGCTCCCTTTGCAAAATTTGTGCCATTGTCGGTGATGATGCTATGCGGTACGCCATATCGGGTTATAATATCTGTGATGAATGTGATGGCAGTCGGCCCATTCAGCTTTTTGATCGGCTTCGCCTCAATTCACTTGGTAAATTTGTCCACAGCGACGAGCAGATGTGTCATGCCACCGCGCGCCGTTTTGAACGGGCCCACCATGTCCAGCCCCCAGACGGCAAAGGGCCAGGTGAGGGGGATGGTCTTGAGTGCAGAAGCCGACAGGTGTTGCTTGGAGCTGAAAACCTGGCACCCTTTGTAGTTTTGACTAGTTCCTTGGCGTCTTCCAAGGCAGTCGGCCAGAAAAATCCGTGGCGAAAAGCCTTGGCGACGAGTGATCTTGAGGCTGCATGGTGGCCGCATTCGCCTTGGTGGATGTCTCTGAGGATTTCTATGCCCTTCTCTGGTTTGACGCAGGGCTGGAAGACTCCAGTGACGCTGCGCCTAACAAGCTCTCTGTTGACGATTGTGTAAGCTCCGGCTCGGTGTTGAACTTGTCTTGCCGAGATTTCGTCAGTTGGCAGCTCTCTGTTTACTAAGAAGTTGAGGATGGGCTGGGCCCAGGATGGAGCTGTGACTTCTTCTATTGTCAGGACTGCCACTGTGATAGGGGCTGGTGGGCTGGGTAGTGAAGAGTTGGAGTCAGAGTCGGCCATCGCCTGTTGTGTTGATGTAGTCCCCGGGCCGGCTGCAGTAGTCCCTGGGCCGAGTTCCAAATTCCCCGGGCCGGGTGCGACTATGGCAGTCCCTTGGCCACCTGTTGGAGTCCCCGCGCCGCTTGCTTGGTTTCCCAAATCGGATCCGACTGCGTTGGGGTCAGGCGTCACGAAGATGGAATCAGACTCTGGAGACGGCTTGGGGAGGCGGTGGAGAGAAACGCTGGCTGGTATGGCTTGCCGGGTGGATCCTACTCGTGCCAGGGCATCCGCTTGCATGTTGTCGGCACGTGGTACATGAAGGAACTCACATCCTTCAAAATATCCACCGATTTGCTGGACGAGGAAACGATAGCTCGCCATGTTTGCGTCTTTGGCGTCCTAGTCAGCGGATGACTGTTGGACCACCAAATCTGAGTCACCATAGCACAAGATCCAGCGGATGCCGAGTTCTTTGGCTAGCCGGAGCCCATGTATGAGCGCCTCATACTCGGCCACATTGTTGGAGGCGGCAAAATGAATTTGCAATGCATACTTGAGCTTGTCGCCCTTGGGAGAGGTGAGGACGATGTCGGCTGCCAAGCCGGTGTGCATCTTGGACCCATCGAAGTGCATCCGCTAGTGAGTGGAGTCGAGAGCCGGCGGCAGGTATTGGGTTTCGGCCCAATCGACGAGGAAGTCGGCCAGTGCCTGGGATTTAATGGCGGTGCAGGGCTGGTAGAAGATCGCGTAGGGGGCCAGCTCAATGGCCCATTTGGCCACTCGGCCGGATGCATCCCGGCTGCCTATGATCTCGGCAAGCAGGGCAGTACATACGACCGTGATGGGGTGCTCTTGAAAATAGGGCTTGAGCTTCTTGGCAGTGAAGTACACACCATAGCACATCTTCTGGTAGTGTGGGTAGTTCTACTTCGAGGTGGATAAGACTTCACTTAAATAATACACCGGCCTCTGAACCGGCTGAGCCCGGCCTTCTTGTGGGCACTGGACTACGATGACAGTGCTGACCACCCGGCTAGTAGCGGCAATGTAAAGGAGCATGGGCTCCTTTTCAGCCGGTGCCGCCAAGACAGGCGGCGTGGTCAGCATCTTCTTTAGCTCGTGGAAGGCTTGGTCTGCCTGGTCGTTCCACTCGAAATGAGCGGACTTCTTCATGAGTCGGTAGAGGGGGAGGGCCTTCTCTCCGAGCCGGCTGATGAAGCGGTTCAGGGAAGCCAAGCATCCGGTGAACTTCTGGACATCCCGCAGCTTGGTGGGAATCTCCATTCTCTCTATGGCCTTGATCTTCATTGGGTTGCACTCGATGCCGCGTTCGGAGACCAGGAAGCCTAGGAGCTGGCCGGCTGGTACTCCGAACACGCATTTCTCGGGGTTGAGCTTGATTTGGAATCGGAGCAAGTTTTCAAATGTTTCTCTGAGGTCTTCCAGCAAGGTTCCGCGCTTCTCCGTCTTCACCACAATATCGTCTGCATAGACGTGAGCATTTCTGCCGAGCTGCTTGAGGAGGCATTTCTGCATGCAACGCTGAAAAGTGGCACCGGCATTTCTCAAGCCGAATGTCATAGTCAGGTAGCAAAAGGCTCCGAATGGTGTGATGAAGGCGGTTTTCAGGCGGTCAGCCAGATCCAGTTTTATCTGGTGGTAGCCTGAGTAAGCATCCAAGAAGCTCAACAACTCGCATCCGGCTGTGGAGTCTATTACTTGATCAATCCTTGGCAAGGCGAAGGGATCTTTGGGGCAAGCCTTGTTGAGGCTAGTGTAGTCTATACACATGCGCCACTTGTTATTTTTCTTCAGCACGAGGACTGGGTTGGCGAGCCACTCTGGGAAGAAAACTTCCATAATGAAGCCAGCTGCCAGAAGCCGGGCTATCTCTTCTCCCACAATCCTTCTCTTCTCTTCCGATAGTCGGCGGAGAGGCTGTTTGACTGGTTTTGCACCTTCTCGGACATGCAGCTTGTGCTCGGCGAATTCCTTCGGCACACCCGGCATGTCCTTGGGGGACCATGCGAAAATGTCCCGATTCTCACGGAGGAAATCGGCGAGCTCGCCTTCCTATTTGCTGTCCAAGTTTGCCCCGATGGTGGCAAACCTTTCTGTGTGATCTGGGTCCAGAGGTACCCTCTTAGTTTCCTTGGCCGGCTGAAAAGAACCTTGGGCACCACATTCCTTGGGGTCGGGGGATAGGGCCGGCTGCTTGCCGGTCATGGCCACGACTCGGTCAAGTATCTTCTTCTCTTCAGCAATTACAAGGGACTCGGCCAGCCGGCTGCTGGCAGCCGCACACCCGGAGGATTTCTTGTAGTCTCCGGCTATGGTGACGAAGCCCTTGGAACTTGGTATCTTCATCTTGAGATAGGCATAATGGGGTATAGCCATGAACTTGGCCAGGGCAGGTCGGCCAAGCAATGCATGGTAAGGGCTCTCTAGATCCACCACTTCAAACCACACCGCCTCTCGACGGAAATGATCCTTGTCCCCGAAGAGGACATCTATCTTGATCTTGCCGGTTTGGGAGCAGGACAAGCCGGGTACAATGCCATGGAACATAGTCTGACTGGGCATGAGCTGCTTTGTCTTGATGCTCAGCTTCTCCATAGTGTCGCGGTACAGGATATTGATGTTGCTCCCACCATCTATCAACACACGGGAGAAACGGGCGGCTCGCCTTTCCATAGCGAGGGTGGCATCCAGAACCAATGCGTAGGAGCCGGGAGACAGCATCACCTCTAGGTGATCTGTCCGGCTCCAGCTAATAGGCCTTTCGGACCAGTGCATGAATTCTGGGTTGTTGGAGGCGGCTGCGTTGACTTCTTGGTGTAGTCGGCGCCGGCTACGCCGATCTTCTGGCTGGCTGGTGAACACGATGTAGCCGGCGTGCTCGTCGGGGTACTCGTCTTGAACTGCCCCGACCATTGGTCGAGCGGCCGGCTGCGGAGGAGCCGGAGGCGGCTGATCAGCGGGCGGAGGCGGCGCCATGCCCTCACCCTTGGAGATCCGAGTGAGCTAATGGCATTTTCTGGTCGTGTGGTTTGAAGGCTTTGCGCCGCTATGAAACTTGCAGGGGGCATCAAGTGCTTACTCGTAGGAGAAAGCCGGCTGCCAAGCCAGCCTACTGCCCTTCGGCTTCTTGGGTGCGGGCCGTCCTTCGGGTTGTTCATCCTCGACTGTGGCCACATGCCGACTGGTGGAAGGCGGCAGGGGAGCCTTGCGCTTGTGGTCGTTCTGGTGCGGACGCCGACTGGATTCTCTAGCCGGCACTTGGGACTCAGAGCGAGCACCTTCCCGAAGGCGTCTACTCGGAGCTCGGTCTTCATCGAAGAATCGGCTGTGGCGTACTTATCAGCTATGACCAATAGCTCGTCAAGCGTAGTCGGCTCATCGCAGAGGAGTTGGTGCTTGAGGAGGGTGCCTTCTCGGCACCCGGCGGTGAAGTACTCTATAGCTTGGACCTCGTGCACTCCCGCGCAGGAATTGCGGAGCTCGGCCCAACGCGTGAGGTGGTCACAAGTCGATTCGTTGGGCCCTTGGACGCACAAGGAGAGCTGTCGGGGCTTAGGAGCCCGCTTGTAGGTGCTGGTGAAGTTGCGTATGAAGGCTTCAGTGAAGTCTAGCTAGCTGTTGACACTGTAAGGCTTGAGGCTATTAAGCCAGGTGAGCGCCGTGCCCTGGAGCATGAGGGGCACATATTTTACGGCAACACGCCTATTGCCGTTTGCGATGCTAACCGCAGTGGAGTAGTCGATCAACCAGTCCTTTGGCTTCACAGAGCCGTTGTACTTGGGCGTGTCTCTTGGGAGCGAGAACCCTTTGGGGAAGGGCTCGTTGCGGATGCGGGGCCGAAGCAAGACGGGCCGACATCATCTTCTTCTTCCAGAGCCAGGGATCGCGCAAGGCGGTCGACCCGGTGGCGGGCATCATTCTCGCCGACTCCTTCACGGCGACCCAGCCGGCCGCTGAGAGTCGGATGTGTGACAGGCGGCGGGGTAGGGTATCTCTCCCCATGAGGCGGAGGAGGAGGAGGGTTGCCCCGCCACTCCACGGCTCGAGGGCGGCCCTCGGCGTCACGCTCGATGGAGATTCAAATCCGGCTATGGCTGGCAGCTGGCTCCTTTTCTTTTCTCGCGCGAGTGTTGCCCGCGGTCGGTGTTCGGGATGTCGCGCCGTGCTCTCAGCGCGAGGGAGGACTCTCGGCGCGGACGCCGGCTTCATGCCGCTCTGTGGCCGCGTCAATAAGTTGCTGGATGCATCTGGTCATATAAGGGAGCTCATCAGGCCCCAGCCCATTCAACTCTTCTGCGGCCGCCTGGGCGGCGCGCAAGTTCTCGAGAGGTGTGGCATAGAGTGGGCAGTCTGCTCCCAGCATGTCGTCGATAGCCGCATCGTGTTTCTTGACGATACCGACGCGGCTCGGCCCGACGGGAGGCGGCGTGCCGAAGGCGGCACGGTCGACCTCGCGCTGGTGAGCCTCGGTGAGGCGTCTCATGGTGGCGAGCCTCTGGCCCTCCGCAACGAGGGCGAGGCGGCACGCCTCCAATGTCTTGGCGTCCGCGTCGGCCGGGACGGGGACGGACAAGTCGTGCAGCGCCGTTTGCAGAGCGTCGTGGGTGTTTTCGCCTGAGGGGGCGCCGTGGCTGATGACCAGTACCTCGGTGATGGCGCTGCCGCTGCTGTCCGCTCGAGGAAGAGGATCGTCGATGACCACCACGTTGGTGGGGAAGGCGTCAAGGGATGCCGTGTCGGAGTCGGCAAGCATCGGGTCGGTGGAGCCAACCGACTCCAAGTCCGCGGCAAGCTCGCCGGAGACGTGGAGTTGATCGAGGAGGCTGACGAGGTGGCTCTCGGGTCAGTCTGTGCCCGCGTCGGACGCGGGCTCGTCAAAGATGCGAGCCTCGCCAAGAAGATCGGCGAGGCAGCTCGCCGCGCGGGCGTCAGCGACGTCTTACAGCGCGTCGGGGCAAGCGCCATCGGGCGTGCCAGGCTGGCTATGCACGTTGGGAAGGAAAAGGGTTCCCGTCCAGAGCAGGTCTCCGGACGACGGTGCACCTGGTCCCACGGTGGGCGCCAAATGTCGGGTGGTTGGTGCGACATATGCCAATGCATGGCTTATCATTGTGGGAGCTAATAAAACATCGCTAGTGCCTGGAAACGGGATAAGGCGAAGACATGCACGCCGGCAAATCTTACCCAGCTTCAGGGCTCTCCGTGGAGATAACACCCCTAATGCTGCTCTGCGGGGTCTCCGCATGATCACTAGCTCGAATGGTAGCTACAGAATGCTCCTTGAGTTGTTTGGTGAAAGGATGAAGGAGGGCCAGGCTAGCCCGCTCCTCTTCTCCTTGCGGCGTCTAAAATCTATCCAAAGAGCGATCTCCCTTACATGGGAACCCTGGGGGGTTTATATAGGCCTACCCCCAGGGGTACAATGGTAATCCGGCTAGGCGTGGGCCCTAGCCGTCTGTGTCTACGCCCGTCGGCTTCTCCGCCGACTGGTGGGGCCCGCTGACTGGTGGGCCCGCCGGCTGCCGACCCTTTGGCAGATAGGCCGGCCCCACCGCCCGGGGGTCTTGTCGGGGGCGGGCTACTGTTACCTTGCCCCTGGTGACGATGGCTTTGTCGTGGTAAGCATGGCTACAGTGCCGCCGCGAGGTGGCTCATCACTGTAACCTTACCTTCTCTTGTCTCCTTAATGAAGCTCCTCCTTGGAGGGAGAAATTTGGCCGGCTATCGGAAGCCGGCCATATCCCTGGCCGGCTGCGAGAAGCCCGGCCGCCTTCGGGATCTCCCTGACCAAGGGGGCCCGCCATCCACGGGTCATACTAGCCGCTCGCCGTGGGTGACGTCACGATCATCGTGGCAACAGTGCCGCGCCGGACGGGGATGCCCCCCCCCCGTACGGTGCACTGTGGCCAGGCGTGCGCCGGGATTTCGGGGGTGGCAGGCTTTTCTGTAGCCACGCCCCGTCTTGTCGCCGTTATGTGAGTGCGGATTCTGAGGGCAAGATCTAAGCCGCCTGCTGAGGGGCCGACTCCTAGGAGTTGGCCTTCTCGTGGTCTTGTTTCTCAAAGATTTCAGGGCTGGGCCGCCTTCGCGCGCCCGGCTTGAGAGGCAGACGGCTAGGGGAAGGCGGCTCCGTGTCTTGGTCACTTGGAGGCTTGATCGGTCTGTAATTTTTCTAAAGTACCAGGGGATGCCGGCTAGGCTACCGGTGGTCATTTACTCCGACACCCCCTTCTTGTTTAACATGGTGGTTGATGCGTTTGCGGCCATTCTGGATAAGGCCAAAGCCGCGGGCCATATTAGAGGCATCACCCCCCACTTGACTGGGGGTGTCGGCATCTCCCTGCTCCAGTACGCCGACGACACCATTATCATGGTCGAAGGCTCGGATACGGACATCACTAGCCTCAAATTCCTCCTCCTCTGCTTCCAACAAATGTCTGGCCTTAAGATCAACTTCGACAAGAGTGATGTGATGGTGATGGGCTATTCTCTAGCTGAGGCCCTTGACATCGCCAACCGCCTCAATTGCCGCCTAGGATCCTTCCCGACGACATACCTGGGAACGCCCATTAGTGACTCTAGGCTTACTGTGGCGGACCTTCGTCCTGCAATGACCAAGTTGCAAACGCGCATTGAGCCTTGGCAAGGTCGGTGGCTCTCGAAGGCGGCCCGGACGATTCTCATCAACTCCTCGCTCTCTAGTATCCTCCTATTCCTTATGAGCTTCTACAGCCTCCACGAGACTCTCCATCACGAGATCGCGAAAATCCAGTTGCGCTTCTATTGGGCTGGGGACAACAACATGCAAAAGTATCATATGGTTAGTTGGCCCGACATCTGCAAGCCTCGGGAGCAGGGAGGCCTTGACATCATGTGCTCGAAGCGCATGAACATTGACCTTCTATCCCGCTGGCTATGGCATATATCCCAGGGACACGGTGGTCTATGGTTGGACATCATCCGACATAAATACTTGTGTGGCCAGCCTCTGGCCTTTTGCCAGCGCTCGGGTGGGTCCCAGTTCTGGCAGTCGGTCATCCAACTGCTCCCCGTCCTCCGCATTGGGACTTCCATCTCAGTCGGCTCGGGCTCGGCGACCCTGTTCTGGTTTGACCGATGGGCGGGTGAGGCTCCGTTCGCTGCCCGCTTCCCGGATCTCTTCTCCATCGCCGTCGTTCCTACAATCTCAGTTCAACATGCCCTTATTGACTTAGGGCGCCTCGCGTTTGTATTGCTCTCCATGAACCGTTGGTGGACACGGACCCGGATGAGGTTCGATGGCGTCTCGAGCCCTCGGGACAATTCTCCACTAAGTCCCTCTACGCGGCTATCGCCCCTTCCTCCGCTCCGCCACCCTTCCCGGCGGTCTGGTCCATTCGCCTGCCCCTCAAAATCCGCATCTTCATGTGGCAATGGATCCGTGGCCGGCTGTCGTCGGGAGTTGAGGTTCGCAAGCGCAATGGTCCGGGCTCCGGCATCTGCCCCCTCTGTGATACCCCCGAAGACTCGAACCACATCTTCTTCTCCTGCGTATATGCTCAATTTGTTTGGAGCTGCTTTCGTAAGGCGGTTGGTGGGGATTGGTGCCACTCCAACTTCCCCGACCTCTTCGCCGAGCTTCAGGCCTCGTTGGCGCCTTCTCGCCACATTAGGTGGCTTGAGATTGGGGCCCTCGCGTGGACGCTTTGGACTATTTGCAATAAGCTCGTGATTCAGCGCTTCCCTCTTCGACGATCTACTGACGCTCTCTTCAAACTGTCTGGTTACTTGCAGCTCTGGCGGCCGCTTAGCCGCCCTCAGGACCGGGACGCCATCTCCGCCTTCATCGCCGATCTCCGCTCGATGGCCGTCCGCCTGTCGCCGTCCCCGCCGGAGCCTGATTAGTCGTCTTTTGCTCTCCGGCCTTAACCCCGGATGAGCCTATCTTGTATGTCGTGTGTGTTTTGGACTTGTTGAGCTGTGCCCTCAGTAATAATTCTGAACTTATCTGTTGTGTGTCTTGGGTGTGTGTGTCTGAACTAGTCCTTGTATGTGCTCGAGGCGGTTTGCTTTATTTATAAAGCGGGGCGAAAGCCTTTTTCGGTATCGGCTTTATACTGGACGGCGATGCCATCGACGGAGAAAGAGGAGGGACTCATCCGTCGCGACAACAATGGCGACTCTCAACGGGGAGGGTTAAACATGAGCTGAGCCTAGCTCAGATGGTTAGGTTTTTTGTGGTGGAACCAGCCCACAGGTTTCAAATCCTAGACTTAACGTTGATACTCGTATTTTCTTGGATTTATTTCATTATTTTCGGCGATGTTCGTTCAGTGGGAGGAGACATTTCTGCCAACTACGGAGACGCCTATGATGGCTTCATTAATCTCAAGATGATGTGATGACCCAGTCCCTCGAAAATGCTCATAGAAAAATGGTGTGTGTATGTGCGTACATGAAGTGAGTGTATGCGTATATGCATGAGTGTCTAGCGTCCGTACTGTCTTTTTTTTAAGAAAGGGTTCAACTGTCCTGTTTAGGCAAATCGATGGTCGAAACTACCCTATGGCCGATCACTGAACGACGTCTAATCAAGTGGTATGCTGCAATTTAACTCTATGCATGAATGGTTCAGATCTGATTGTCGTCCAAAAATCGTGTGATTGGTGTCGTGTGTGTAGCAACACTCATCGGGTGTGCTCCAAAGTCTGACCTGATGCATGCATCTCGATTCTCGAACGTCTCTCGCCACGTACGTTGGGCTACGCACATCTCGCGGACCTACACGCACGTACTCCCTTCCGTTCCGATTTACTCGTCGTGGTTCCGATTTACTCGTCGGGAGTATGTGTCTGCACTGCGTGCCGTGTGAGCGGCTGCTGTACACACGCTAGAAAACAGTCTGGCCATCGCATTCACGTATTCCACTTGTTATCAGCACTGCACATAATAGAAATAATTAGCGCTCCCATCATCTGAATAATAAGCCCCAGTGGAGTTGTGGTGCGCTTGATCGTCCAACTGATTCCCTCCCATTCGTCAACGAAAGTCTTCTCACGTTCTCACTGGAGCGCGGCGGTATTGAATCCATCTTCCGCAAGGTGGCGCCGAATCTGGATATTCATTTTACAGCAGTTGACATGGATCCGCCCGACGTCACGCCCGCAGAAAAATCCGCACCGGATCGACAGCTTAATTATTCTTCGTTGGTTCCCTGCCCGTACGCAATGGAAATTTCGCGGTGGGCTTAATTATTCCTCGTTAATCCGGCTCGTGGCGTCGCTTTCTCCGTTGCTTCGGCGCCAGAGTGCTATAAGAATAACGTGGAATCATCTCATCTTCATGCTACTTCGCCAAGCAAGCTTACATATTTTTTGATCTATAGTTTATTTTTAATACAGGAGGCGATCTGAATTAAAGGAAGAACTCTATGTTATCTGCTTGAATCAATTGTTCATCTCTACATTAACGAATAGGTATGGAGTTGCTTACTGTTACTTCAAATTATCAAGATGGTCTAATATTGGGTATTTAGTGATTAACATACCACTAAATATAATATCTCAGTTGGTAGTCTTCGTTCCGTGTTATTTTTCGTCCCACCTCCCATGGTTTTTTTTCGTCCGGTTTTTTCGTCGGTTTTGTTTCGTCACATCCCGCTCCCACACCTTCGTCCACCGGTTTTCAAAATCGCAAAGGAAAAAAACATTCTCTCTCCTCCCACCAGCGGCCTCGATCTGGGATCGCCAGGGACGCCGCTAAATATAATATTACTTTGGCGCACACCTCGTCCCCCTTATAGCGGCGGTGGATCGACATGAACACTAGGGGAGGGGATCAAGTCGGTGGATCGACATGAACACTATGGGAGGGGATCAAGGCGGAGAGCGGGGCGGTTGGCGGGGGACTCCACCTTGGCTGTCTATACGGAAGTATGGTGTGAAGGACAGAGGGTGTCATGGTGACGATGAGGTGGGCGCCATCTGATTTTAAAGGAGTGAGCTTCGGGAGAAATGTCTTGCTATGGCGGAAAACCAAGCGGGAAGGGGAGGGTTCGATGGGAAAAGGGAAGGGTATGTTGTGGGGTGAGTTTTTTTTAGGACCGAGTGCTGGAGACAATATGGTAGATAGTCCGGACACGGACTGTCCAGATGGTAGGATTTTGAGGAGCCTGCTGGAAGCTTGTTTGATATCCTACACGTTAGGATGTATATGCGGAAAAAGGGAACTTCAACCTTGGAGACGACCTAATCGTTTCGTTGATTCATTTATGTGAATCGTAGCCCGTAGCAACGCACGGACGTTTTACTAGTTCTTCGTTGGTTCCCTGCCCGTATGCAATGGAAATTTCGCGGTGGGCTTAATTATTCCTCGTTAATCCGGCTCGTGGCGTCGCTTTCTCCGTTGCTTCGGCGCCAGAGTGCACTACGTACTGCCAACACGAGTTCAATGGAAACTGTGATGTCATGGGGTTAGTTAATTTCGTCCGTGTCCTTTTCATGCAAGTAAGTGAGTAGCAACCAAGAAAGAGGCCTGTCACGCGAAGTTTCTTGGTTGGCGAATAACTTTGACTTCGTAGATTTAAAATCATATCCCAGCACTCATTGTTCTTCTCTTTATTGATTGGAAAGTGTATGTGTGTCCGTGTGTGTGCATCCTCTGAAGTCTTAAACACACACTTGCAGATTAACATGCAGGAGCAAACTCCCGAGTCTCACAGTGCTTATTTTTGTGTAAGTTACTTCCTGAACTGATGTTTTCTTCATTATTTTTGACATAGCTCACCATTCATGTCGAATGGTTTCCTGAACTGATCTTCATCATAGTAATGATTTTGTAGACTTTGTGAAAAACTATTGCAATTGAGGACCATGAAGTTCATTGTATGATGATTCCACGCAGCCAAGACAGAGTCTTTGGACCCCAATTTTTTGCAGGAGCACTTTGAGCCTTTAGGTTGCGAAAATCTGAAGGATGAGACCTTGTCTATGCACTAGGATGAATAAGGTGTTTGGTAGTGTGCATCGGTCTTTGCCTCCTTCCATATGCGGCTCACCTGGGACAGGTCGAGCAAATGCGGGCTGGAAACCATGTTGTGCACATGGTTTGGTAGCATGCATATTGCCTGCATGATAGCACCAATCCCCCCCCCCCCTCCCCCTACCCCGTGCTTATTCGGCCAAGTTTGCTTATCTTATAGCCTATGTGGTGAGCTTATTATCTAGTGATGCGGAACAAAGCATGAAAATAAAATAAATATTCTATGAAACAACCAAGATCTATCTATGAAGATGTAGAGCAACGATAGTGAAGTGTATCTACATACCATTGTAGACCGAAAGCGTTAGCATCATAACGCAGTTGATGTAGTCATATTCTTCACGATCCAATCGCAATCCAATACGACTAGTGCCGGATGGACGACACCTCCGAGTTTAGCACATGCACGGCTCGGCAACGTCCTCTCCTTCTTGATCCAGTAAGTGAGGGAGAGGAGGTAGATGAGATCTGAACCAACACGACAACGTGGTAGTGGTGCTGGCAATGGAATTCTGGCAGGGCTTCGCCAAGCGCCACACGAGGTGGAGGAGGTGTAACGGGAGGGAGACGGGCAAGGGTGGCTGCCCCCAACACCTCCCCACCTTTATATAGGAGTGAAGGGGGCTGGTTGCTTGCCCTCCAAGCCCCTAGGGTTGTTGACCAAGGGGGAGGAAAGAAATCCCTCATTTCCTTCCCCATCGATTGCTATCCCTTTTTTTAGGAATCATGATCTTATCCTTTCGGGATATGATACTATTCCTTGTAAGGGAGGATCTTGGTGCGCCTAGACCAGGGGTGTGGGGCATTTCCCCACTACCCACATTCATGTGGGTCCCCTCATGCAGGTGGAACCCACTCCAGAACCTTCTAGAACCTTCCCGCTACAATACCGAAAAACCCAAACATATTCCGGAACCCTGAATATGACTTCCCATGTATAAATGTTTACCTCCAGACCATTCCGGAGCTCCTCGTGATGTCCTGGATCCGATCCGGGACTCCGAACTACTTTCGGACTTCATCATATAATTATCTCAATACTACCTGTGACGTCCCCAATTTGACCGTACACTAATCATACACGCAAACGTGTACGATCAAGATCAGGGACTCATAGGAAGATATCACAACCCAACTCTAAAAATAAAATAAATCACACAAGCATCATATTACAAGCCAGGGGCCTCGAGGGCTCGAATACAAGAACTCAGTCATAGACGAGTCAGCGGAAGCAACAATATCTGAGTACAAACATAAGTTAAACAAGTTTGCCTTGAGAAGGCTAGCACAAACAGGGATACATATCGAAAGAGGCACAGGCCTCCTGCCTGGGATCCTCCTAAACTACTCCTAATCGTCGTCAGCGGCCTGCACGTAGTAGTAGGCACCTCCAGTGTAGTAGGAGCCGTCGTCGACGGTGGCATCTGGCTCCTGGACTCCATCATCTGGTCGCAACAATCGGGTATAGAAAGGGGGAAAAGGGGGTAGCAAAACAACCGCAAGTACTCATCCAAAGTACTCGTAAGCGAGGAGCTACACTACATATGCATGCATTGGTATCAAATGGAAAAGGGATAGCATATGTGGACTGAACTGCAGAATGCCAGAATAAGAAGGGGATAGCTAGTCCTATCGAAGACTACGCTTTTGGTAACCTCCATCTTGCAGAAGAAGAAGAGAGTAGATGGTAAGTTCACCAAGTATCATCGCATAGCATAATCCTACCCGGTGATCCTCCCCTCATCGTCCTGTGAGAGAGCGATCACCGGTTGTATCTGGCACTTGGAATGGTGTGTTTTATTAAGTATCCGGTTCTAGTTGTCATAAGGTCAAGGTACAACTCCGGGTCGTCCTTTTACCGAGGGACACGACTATTCGAATAGATAAACTTCCCTGCAGGAGTGCACCACATTTCCCAACACGCTCGATCCCCTTTGTCCGGACACACTTTTCTGGGTCATGCCAGGCCTCGGAAGATCAACACGTCGCAACCCTACCTAGGCACAACAGAGAGGTCAGCACGCCAGTCTAAATCCTATGGCGCAGGGGTCTGGGCCCATCGCCCATTGCACACCTACACGTTGCGTACGCGGTCGACGAGCAGACCTAGCCTCCCTTATACAAGAGCAGGCGTTCCAGTCCAACCCGGCGCGCGCCGCTCAGTCGCTGACGTCAAGAAGGCTTCGGCTGATACCACGACGTCGAGTGCCCATAACTATTCCCGCGTAGTTGGTTAGTGCGTATAGGCCAGTGGCCAGACTCAGATCAAATACCCAGATCTCGTTAAGCGTGTTATTTGAAATAACCGCGGTCGCCGACCAGGGCCAGGCCCACCTCTCTCCTAGGAGGTCTCAACCTGCCTCGTCGCTCCGCCACAAAGGTTCACTCAGAGGGCTTTCCGGACATACGTCCTTTCGGGCCCAATCCGTGAATCACTCGCGGGTACCCTACGAGCCGACCCGACTTTAGTCATCACAGGTATCATATAATATGTATAAGTATATACCCGTGACCACCTCCCGAGTGATCACGGCCCGATAGTATAGCATGGCAGACGGACAAGAATGTAGGGCCACTGATGATAAACTAGCATCCTATACTAAGCATTTAGGATTGCAGGTAAGGTATCAATAACTGTAGCAACAATGATAGGCTAGGCATCAGAATAGGATTTACGGAAAGCAGTAACATGCTACACTACTCCAATGCAAGCAATAGAGAGAAGAGTAGGCGATATCTGGTGATCAAGGGGGGGGGGGGGCTTGCCTGGTTGCTCTGGCAAAGAGGGGTCGTCAACACCGTAGTCAATCGGGGCAACAGCAGCGGCGTCAGTCTCGTAGTCTACCAGAGAGAAGAGGGGGAAAAACAATGAATACAATGCAAACAGATGCATATCGATGCATGACATGATAAGTAACGGTGCTAGGTGTGCCCTAACGCAGTAGGAGGTGATACCGACGAAAGGGGAAAACAATCGGGAAAGTATTCCCCATGTTTCGCGTTTTCGGACAGATGAACCGAAGAGGGAAAGTTGTGTGTTCGCTATGCTAGGGATATGTGGTGGACAAACGGGCTGTGCATCCGAATTCGTCTCGTCGTTCTGAGCAACTTTCATGTACAATTTTTTTAATCCGGGCTACGGATTATTTTCTATGATTTTTCAAAGTTTATAATAATATTCTCAAATTATTATTAATTCAAAAAAAGATTAAAATGCTATGGGCACCCAGCACAGGGTACAAAAAAGTGCACCAAGTGGCTGACAGGTGGGCCAGGGGGCCCCAGTTGACCAGTAACGTTTGACTGGTCAACAGGGGGTGGGGCCCACCTGTCATACACTCATCAGTTAATCATCTAGTTAATTAAGTAATTAAGTTAATTAGGTTAAATTAAACCAAATTAATTAAGTTAATTATTAATATTTTTATTTTATTTTTTGAAAAACACTTTTTTATTTACAGGGGCAGGCCCCACTGGTCGGTGGCCCAGGCCGACCGGGGCGGTTAACGGGGCGAACGGGCACGGGCGCCCGCGTGTGCGCCCGAGGCCGCCGGGAGGGCGACGGCCACGGCTACGGGCCGGAGCCGCGCGGCGAGGTGGCTGGCGAGGGCGGTCGCCGGCGGTGGCGTGGCGCCGGCGGGCAGCATAGGAGGCGAGGCGGGGCGCGGGGAGCAGGAGGGCGGAGGCGAGCGGCCAAGGCGGGGCGGAGGGGGACCGGAGCTGCGGGTGCGCGGGGCGGCGGTGGAGCAGCAGTAGCGGTGGCGGGCTCGGCGGCAGGTGCAGGCGGAGCTGCAGCGGGGCTCGGGGGCGCGAGGCGCGGCGGGCCGAAGCTGTGGGGAGGGGTGGACCAGGGGCGGCGACGCTGGTAGCAGCGTAGCGCAATAGCAGCAGAGCAGATGCAGGGCAGCATCGGCAGCGCAGCTACGACAGTAGCAGGGAGGAGGCGTGCAGGTGCTTGCGAGCGAGAAGAGCAGGGTACGGCCCCAGGCGGTAGCAGGCGCAAGCGGGGGTTCAGGGGCGCGGTCACGCGTACGTGCGACACGGCCCGCGACAGAGGACGACCGGGCGAAGTAGGGGACTCAGGCGGCCATGGCCACGATGCAGGGAGCCCGAGTCGTGGGTTTGCTGCGGCGAGCGGCGGTTGCGGCTAGGAACGAGGCGGGGCGCGACGGGCGCAGGCGGCAGTTTTAGTAGAAGTAACAACTGCAGTTTCAGCGGAAGCAGCAGCGCACAGACAACAACAGGAAGCAAGTGGGGCGCGGGGTGGTGCACGGGCGTGGCCCGGAGCGTCCGAGAGCAACCGTCGTAGCGCAGCAGCAGCGGCAGGCAACCTCGAGTGGGACGGCGGCCGCGGTGAGCATGGCGAGCGCGCGTACATAGCAAGTTCAGGCGCGGCCACGGTAGGTGGCTGATGGTGGCCTACAGCGACTAAAACGATCGGGAAAGGGGGAAATCGATGCTGCTCACCGGGGGATGGTCGATGGTGAGCTCGTACGTGGCCGGGGTGGACGAGGTGGCGTGAATCGAAGGCCACGGCGATGACGACAAAGGAGGGAAGAGGTGACGATGGAGCGAGGCTCCGACCGAATGGATCCCCATAGTCGATGCAGACGACGACGCAGCATCTCCTGGGCGAACTCCCGAGCGTCGGGGAGGTCAGTGGCCACGGCTATGGCAGGGCCATGGTGACGACGGCGTCGGGCATACATGGGGAAAGAAGAAAGCGAGCGTGGGAGAAGAGGGCGAGATCGGGGAGGCGATCTAGGGTTCAAGAGATGTCTGACGACGACTATATAAGCGGGGGCAGGGGACGGATGGTCCCCACGCATGGCCATCGCCAGCGGATGGCCGCCACGGCACCCCTGCCTCCTGTAGCGAGAGGTGGGAGGCAAGTGGGGGTTAGCCTGGGCCGTTTTGCTAGATGGGCCAAAGGGCCCAGTAAATTAGGTTTATTTCCTTTTACTACTACTTCCCCATTTACTTTACTGTTTTATTTACATAGCTACTGTTTTGTACCTAGTTTAGGTACTAAACGATTTAGTTAATGTTGGAACTCCTGACATAATTACCTACTGATATTTTGGGTGTTTTCCAAAAAGTTTGGTGTTATTTGGAATTGTTTGAAAATAAGTTCATATTTTAAAGGTCATAATAGGTGTTGCTTGACCACTTTAACTATACATATGGGAAACTTAAAAATACATTTAATGTTGGTTCCTACATGTTAACTACCTAGTGAATATTTTCAACCGACCGAACATTTTTGTCGAACCGTTTGAAAAAATAATAATTTAACTTTATTTTAACCTCGAATTTGAATCGGTTTTGATCAAAGTGAGGTTTAGCAAATTAACTGCGATGGCATGGCAACATTAGGAGGGGATTACTGTAGCTTAATTACCCGGTTGTCACACTACCCCAGAGCCACCGAACGTTAAGTGTGTGACCCTACGGGTTCGAGAATAGGCAGACATGACCGAGACCCCTCTCCGGTTAATAATCAATAGCGGGACCTGGATGCCCATATTGACTCCCACATATTCAACGAAAATCTTTATCGGTTGAACCACCATGTCAAGGACTCAGTTAATCCCGTATGCAGTTCCCCTTGTCCGGCGATATGTTACTTGCCCGAGATTCGATCGTCAGTATCTCCACACCTAGTCCAATCTTGTTACCGACAAGTCTCTTTAATTGTTCCGTAATACAAGATTCCATGACTAAACTCATTAGTCACATGGTTGCAAGCTTCTTGTGATGTTGTATTACTGAGAGGACCCAAAGACATCTCTCCGTCACACGGAGCGACAAATCCCAGTTTTGATATGCGCAATCCAACAAACACCTTCGGAGATACTTGCAGAGCACCTTTATGATCACACAGTTACGAAATGACGTTTGTATACACACTAAGTATTCCTCCCATGTGAGGGAGTTGCACGATCTCACGGTCTGAGGTACAGATACTTGACATGATGAAAGTTGTAGGCAAAACTAGGTGAAACGATCATATGCTAAGTTTATGGTTGGCTCTCGTCCATCACATCATTCTCCTAATGATGTGATTCTGTTACCAAATGATAACTCATGTCTATGGGTAGGAAATCTTAATCATCTTTGATCAACGAGCTAGTCTAGTAGAGGCTCACTAGGGACACAGTGTTGTTTATGTATCTACAAATGTATTTAAGTTTCTGGTCAATACAATTTTAGCATGATAATAAACATTTATCATGACGGAAAATATGATAATAACCATTTTATTATTGCCTCTAGGGAATATTTCCAACATATAGAACTTACATACGACCACACCAATAAAATAGCAGTACAATCATGATGAACTGGATGACAATGATGAAGTTTTTCACCCTGCACAACCCAAACCAACCAGGAGCCTTGCCTACTTCAAATTTTCTCTTCTACTTGAGCATAAACTTGGAGTAAACATCATCTGCCTCCCTACACACACCACATACCACTTCGCCTAACATGACAAAATAGCAACAATTCAAGTAACAAACGGAGAAACACAAATATGGAACATAAACAACATAGGCACGCATGATCATATACCCAAAAGGTATAACAGGTTCGTTCTAGCTACTATGTGTTGGGGAACGTAGTAATTTCGAAAAATTTCCTACGCACACGCAAGATCATGGTGATGCACAGCAACGAGAGGGGAGAGTGTTGTCTACGTACCAACGCAGACCGACTGCGGAAGCGATCACACAACGTAGAGGAAGTAGTCGTACGTCTTCTTCCCGATCCGACCGATCCAAGCACCGTTACTCCGGCACCTCCGAGTTCTTAGCACACGTTCAGCTCGATGACGATCCTCGGGCTCCGATCCAGCAAAGCGTCGAGGAAGAGTTCCGTCAGCACGACGGCGTGGTGACGATCTTGATGTACTACCGACGCAGGGCGTCGCCTAAGCACTACAACGGTATGATCGAGGTGGAATATGGTGGCAGGGGGCACCTCACACGGCTAAGGAACGATCTCAAGGATCAACTTGTGTGTCTTGGGGTGTCCCCTGCCCCCGTATATAAAGGTTGGAGGAGGGGGGCTGGCCGGCCAGAGAGAGGGAGGCGCAGGGGGAGTCCTACTCCTACCGGGAGTAGGACTCCCCCCTCCAATCCTATTCCAACTAGGACTCTCAAGGGGGAAAGGAGAGAGAGAGGGGGGCCGGCCCCTTCTCCTAGTCCTACTAGGACTTGGGGAAGGGGGGGGGCGCGCGGCCAGCTATGGGCTTCCCCTTTTCTCTTTTCCACTAAGGCCCAATAGGCCCATTAGTCTCCCGGGGGGTTCCGGTAACCCTCCCGGTATTCCGGTAAAATCCCGATTTCACCCGGAACACTTCCTATGTCCAAACATAGGCTTCCAATATATCAATCTTTACGTCTCGACCATTTCGAGACTCCTCGTCATGTCCGTGATCTCATCCGGGACTCCGAACAACCTTCGGTACATCAAAATGCATAAACTCATAATAACTGTCATCATAACGTTAAGCGTGCGGATCCTACGGTTCGAGAACAATGTAGACATGACCGAGACACGTCTCCGGTCAATAACCAATAGCGGGACCTGGATGCCCATATTGGCTCCTACATATTCTACGAAGATCTTTATCGGTCAGACCGCATAACAACATACGTTGTTCCCTTTGTCATCGGTATGTTACTTGTCCGAGATTCGATCGTCGGTATCCAATACCTAGTTCAATCTCGTTACTGGCAAGTCTCTTTACTCGTTCCGTAATACATCATCTCATAACTAACATCTTAGTTATTATGCTTGCAAGGCTTATGTGATGTATATTACCGAGAGGGCCCAGAGATACCTCTCCGACAATCGGAGTGACAAACCCTAATCTCGAAATACGCCAACCCAACATCTACCATTGGAGACACCTGTAGTACTCCTTTATAATCACCCAGCTACGTTGTGACGTTTGGTAGTACCCAAAGTGTTCCTCCGGTAAACGGGAGTTGCATAATCTCATAGTTATAGGAACATGTATAAGTCATGAAGAAAGCAATAGCAACATACTAAACGATCGGGTGCTAAGCTAATGGAATGGGTCATGTCAATCAGATCATTCAACTAATGATGTGACCTCGTTAATCAAATAACAACTCTTTGTTCATGGTTAGGAAACATAACCATCTTTGATTAACGAGCTAGTCTAGTAGAGGCATACTAGTGACACTCTGTTTGTCTATGTATTCACACATGTATTATGTTTCCGGTTGATACAATTCTAGCATGAATAATAAACATTTATCATGATATAAGGAAATAAATAATAACTTTATTATTTCCTCTAGGGCATATTTCCTTCAGTCTCCCACTTGCACTAGAGTCAATAATCTAGTTTCACATCGCCATGTGATTTAGCAGCAATAGTTCACATCACCATGTGATTAACACCCATAGTTCACATCGTCATGTGACCAACACTCAAAGGGTTTACTAGAGTCAGTAATCTAGTTCACATCTCTATGTGATTAACACACAAAGAGTACTAAGGTGTGATCATGTTTTGCTTGTGAGATAATTTTAGTCAACGGGTCTGTCACATTCAGATCCGTAAGTATTTTGCAAAATTCTTTGTCTATAATGCTCTGCACGGAGCTACTCTAGCTAATTGCTCCCACTTTCAATATGTATCTAGACCGAGACTTAGAGTCATCTAGATTAGTGTCAAAACTTGCATCGGCGTAACCCTTTACGACGAACCTTTTTATCACGTCCATAATCGAGAAACATATCCTTATTTCACTAAGGATAATTCTGACCGCTGTCCAGTGATCTACTCCTAGATCACTATTGTACTCCCTTGCCAAATCAGTGCAGGGTATACAATAGATCTGGTATACAGCATGACATACTTTATAGAACCTATGGCCAAGGCATAGGGAATGACTTTCATTCTCTTTCTATCTTCTGCCATGGTCGGGCTTTGAGTCTTACTCAACTTCACACCTTATAATACAGGCAAGAACTCTTTCTTTGACTGCTCCATTTTGAACTACTTCAAAATCTTTGTCAAGGTATGTACTCATTGAAAGAACTTATCAAGCGTCTTGATCTATCTCTATAGATCTTGAAGCTCAATATGTAAGCAGCTTCACCGAAGTCTTTCTTTGAAAAACTCCTTTCAAACACTCCTTTATGCTTTACAGAATAATTGTACATTATTTCCGATCAACAATATGTCATTCACATATACTTATCAGAAATGCTGTAGTGCTCCCACTCACTTTCTTGTAAATACAGGCTTCACCGCAAGTCTGTATAAAACTATATGCTTTGATCAACTTATCAAAGCGTATATTCCAACTCCGAGATGCTTGCACCAGTCCACAGATGGATCGCTGGTGCTTGCACATTTTGTTAGCACCTTTTGGATTGACAAAACCTTCTAGTTGCATCACATACAACTCTTCTTTAATAAATCCATTAAGGAATGCAGTTTTGTTTATCCATTTGCCAGATTTCATAAAATGCGGCAATTGCTAACATGATTCGGACAGACTTAAGCATAGATACGAGTGAGAAAAACTCATCGTAGTCAACACCTTGAACTTGTCGAAAACTTTTGCAACAATTCTAGCTTTGTAGATAGTAACACTACTATCAGCGTTCGTCTTCCTCTTGAAGACCCATTTATTTTCTATGGCTTGCCGATCATCGGGCAAATCCATCAAAGTCCATACTTTGTTCTCATACATGGATCATATCTCAGATTTCATGGCCTCAAACCATTTCGCGGAATCTGGGCTCATCATCGCTTCCTCATAGTTCGTAGGTTCATCATGATCTAGTAGCATGACTTCTAGAGAAGGATTACCGTACCACTCTGGCGTGGATCTTACTCTGGTTTACCTACAAGGTTCGGTAGTAACTTGATCTGAAGTTACATGATCATCATCATTAGCTTCCTCACTAATTGGTGTAGGTGTCACAGAAACAGTTTTCTATGATGTACTACTTTCCAATAAGGGAGCAGGTACAGTTACCTCGTCAAGTTCTATTTTCCTCCCACTCACTTCTTTTGAGAGAAATTCCTTCTCCAGAAAGTTTCCGAATTTTAGCAACAAAAGTCTTGCCTTCGGATCTGTGATAGAAGGTGTATCCAATAGTTTCCTTTGGATATCCTATGAAGACGCACTTCTCCGATTTGAGTTTGAGCTTATCAGGATGAAACTTTTTCATATAAGCATCGCAACCCCAAATTTTAAGAAACGACAGCTTAGGTTTCTTGCCAAACCATAGTTCACATGGTGTCGTCTCAACGGATTTAGATGGTGCCCTATTTAACGTGAATGCAGCTGTCTCTAATGCATAACCCCAAAACGATAGTGGTAGATCGGTAAGATACATCATAGATTGCACTATATCCAATAAAGTACGGTTATGACGTTAGGACACACCATTATGCTGTGGTATTCCATATGGCATGATTTTGTGAAACTATTCCACATTGTTTTAATTGAAGACCAAACTCGTAACTCAAATATTTTACCTCTGCGATCATATCGTAGAAACTTTTATTTTCTTGTCACGATGATTTTCCACTTCACTCTGAAATTCTTTGAACTTTTCAAATGTTTCAGACTTATGTTTCATCAAGTAGATATACTCATATCTGCTCAAATCATCTGTGAAGATCAGAAAATAATGATACCTGTCGCGAGCCTCAATATTCATCGGACCACATACATCAGTATGTATGATTTCCAACAAATCTGTTGCTCGCTCCATTGTTCCGAAGAACGGAGTTTTAGTCATCTTGCCCTAAAGGCATGGTTCGCAAGCATCAAGTGATTCATAATCAAGTGATTCCAAAAGCCCATCAGCATGGAGTTTCTTCATGCTCTTTATACCAATATGACCTAAACGGCAGTGCCACAAATAAGTTGCACTATCATTATTAACTTCGCATCTTTTGGTTTCAATATTATGAATATGTGTATCACCAAGATCGAGATCCAATGAACTATTTTCATTGGGTGTGTAACCATATAAGGTTTTATTCATGTAAACAGAACAACAATTTATTCTCTTACTTTAATGAATAACCGTATTGCAATAAACATGATCAAATCATATTTCATGCTCAACGCAAAAACCAAATAACACTTATTTAGGTTCAACACTAATCCCGAAAGTATAGGGAGTGTGCGATGATGATCATATCAATCTTGGAACCACTTCCAACACACATCGTCACTTCACCCTTAACTAGTCTCTGTTTATTCTGCAATTCCCGTTTCGAGTTACTACTCTTAGCAACTGAACTAGCATCAAATACTAAGGGGTTGCTATAAACACTAGTAAAGTACACATCAATAACATGTATATCAAATATACTTATGTTCACTTTGCCATCCTTCTTATCCGCCAATCACTTGGGGTAGTTCCGCTTCCAGTGACCAGTCCCTTCGCAGTGGAAGCACTCAGTCTCAGGCTTAGGTCCAGACTTGGGCTTCTTCACTTGAGCAGCAACTTGCTTGCTGTTCTTTTTGAAGTTCCCCTTCTTCCCTCTGCCCTTTTCTTAACACTAGTGGTCTTGTCTACCATCAACACTTGATGTTTTTCTTGATTTCTACCTTCATCGATTTCATCATCATGAAAAGCTCGGGAGTCGTTTTCGTCATCCCTTGCATACTATAGTTCATCACGAAGTTCTACTAACTTGGTGATGGTGACTAGAGAATTCTGTCAATCACTATTTTATCTGGAAGATTAACTCCCACTTGATTCAAGCGATTGTAGTACTCAGACAATCTGGGCACATGCTCACTAGTTGAGCGATTCTCCTCCATCTTTCAGCTATAGAACTTGTTGGAGACTTCATATCTCTCAACTCGGGTATTTACTTGAAATATTAACTTCAACTTCTGGAACATCTCATATGCTCCATGACGTTCACAACGTCTTTGAAGTCCCGATTCTAAGCCTTTAAGCATGGTGCACTAAACTATCAAGTAGTCATCATATTGAGCTAGCCAAACGTTCATAACGTCTGCATTTGCTCCTGCAATAGGTCTGTCACCTAGCGGTGCATCAAGGACATAATTCTTCTGTGCAGCAATGAGGATAAACCTCAGATCACGGATCCAATCCGCATCATTGCTACTAACATCTTTCAACACAATTTTCTCTAGGAACATATCAAAATAAACACAGGGAAGCAGCAACGCGAGCTATTGATCTACAACATGATTTGCAAAATACTACCAGGACTAAGTTCATGATAAATTTAATTTCAATTTAATCATATTACTTAAGAACTCCCACTTAGATAGACATCCCTCTAATCCTCTAAGTGATCACGTGATCCAAATCAACTAAACCATAACCGATCATCACGTGAGATGGAGTAGTTTTCAATGGTGAACATCGTTATGTTGATCATATCTACTATATGATTCACGCTCGACCTTTCGGTCTCCGTGTTCCGAGGCCATATCTGCATATGCTAGGCTCGTCAAGTTTAACCTGAGTATTCTGCGTGTGCAACTGTTTTGCACCCGTTGTATTTGGACGTAGAGCTTATCACACCCGATCATCACGTGGTGTCTGGGCACGACGAACTTTGGCAACGGTGCATACTCAGGGAGAACACTTCTTGATAATTTTAGTGAGTGATCATCTTATAATGTACCGTCAATCAAAGTAAGATAAGATGCATAAAAGGATAAACATCACATGCAATCAATATAAGTGATATGATATGGCCATCATCATCTTGTGCTTGTGATCTCCATCTCCGAAGCACCGTCATGATCACCATCGTCACCGGCGCGACACCTTGATCTCCATCGTAGCATCGTTGTCGTCTCGCCAATCTTATGCTTCCACGACTATCACTACCGCTTAGTAATAAAGTAAAGCATTACATCGCGATTGCATTGCATACAATAAAGCGACAACCATATGGCTCCTGCCAGATGCCGATAACTCGGTTACAAAACATGATCATCTCATACAATAAAATCAGCATCATGCCTTGACCATATCACATCACAACATGCCCTGCAAAAACAAGTTAGACGTCCTCTACTTTGTTGTTGCAAGTTTTACGTGGCTGCTACGGGCTTAAGTAAGAACTCATCTCACCTACGCATCAAAACCACAACGATAGTTCGTCAAATAGACTCCGTTTTAACCTTCTCAAGGACCGGGCGTAGTCACACTTGGTTCAACTAAAGTTGGAGAGACAGTCTTCCGCAAGCCATCTATGTGCAAAGCACGTCGAGGGAACCGGTCTCGCGTAAGAGTACGCGTAAGGTTGGTCCGGATCGTCTCACCCAACAATACCGCCGAACCAAAGTATGACATGCTGGTAGGCAGTATGACTTGTATCGCCCACAACTCACTTGTGTTCTACTCGTGCAAATAACATCAAACCATAAAACCTAGGCTCGGATGCCACTGTTGGGGAACGTAGTAATTTCGAAAATTTTCCTACGCACACGCAAGATCATGGTGATGCACAGCAACGAGAGGGGAGAGTGTTGTCTACGTACCAACGCAGACCGACTGCGGAAGCGATCACACAACGTAGAGGAAGTAGTCGTACGTCTTCTTCCCGATCCGACCGATCCAAGCACCGTTACTCCGGCACCTCCGAGTTCTTAGCACACGTTCAGCTCGATGACGATCCTCGGGCTCCGATCCAGCAAAGCGTCGAGGAAGAGTTCCGTCAGCACGACGGCGTGGTGACGATCTTGATGTACTACCGACGCAGGGCTTCGCCTAAGCACTACAACGGTATGATCGAGGTGGAATATGGTGGCAGGGGGCACCGCACACGGCTAAGGAACGATCTCAAGGATCAACTTGTGTGTCTTGGGGTGTCCCCTGCCCCCGTATATAAAGGTTGGAGGAGGGGGGCTGGCCGGCCAGAGAGAGGGAGGCGCAGGGGGAGTCCTACTCCTACCGGGAGTAGGACTCCCCCCTCCAATCCTATTCCAACTAGGACTCTCAAGGGGGAAAGGAGAGAGAGAGGGGGGCCGGCCCCTTCTCCTAGTCCTACTAGGACTTGGGGAAGGGGGGGCGCGCGGCCAGCTGTGGGCTTCCCCTTTTCTCTTTTCCACTAAGGCCCAATAGGCCCATTAGTCTCCCAGGGGGTTCCGGTAACCCTCCCGGTATTCCGGTAAAATCCCGATTTCACCCGGAACACTTCCTATGTCCAAACATAGGCTTCCAATATATCAATCTTTACGTCTCGACCATTTCGAGACTCCTCGTCATGTCCGTGATCTCATCCGGGACTCCGAACAACCTTCGGTACATCAAAATGCATAAACTCATAATAACTGTCATCGTAACGTTAAGCGTGCGGACCCTACGGTTCGAGAACAATGTAGACATGACCGAGACACGTCTCCGGTCAATAACCAATAGCGGGACCTGGATGCCCATATTGGCTCCTACATATTCTACGAAGATCTTTATCGGTCAGACCGCATAACAACATACGTTGTTCCCTTTGTCATCGGTATGTTACTTGTCCGAGATTCGATCGTCGGTATCCAATACCTAGTTCAATCTCGTTACTGGCAAGTCTCTTTACTCGTTCCGTAATACATCATCTCATAACTAACATCTTAGTTATTATGCTTGCAAGGCTTATGTGATGTATATTACCGAGAGGGCCCAGAGATACCTCTCCGACAATCGGAGTGACAAACCCTAATCTCGAAATACGCCAACCCAACATCTACCATTGGAGACACCTGTAGTACTCCTTTATAATCACCCAGCTACGTTGTGACGTTTGGTAGTACCCAAAGTGTTCCTCCGGTAAACGGGAGTTGCATAATCTCATAGTTATAGGAACATGTATAAGTCATGAAGAAAGCAATAGCAACATACTAAACGATCGGGTGCTAAGCTAATGGAATGGGTCATGTCAATCAGATCATTCAACTAATGATGTGACCTCGTTAATCAAATAACAACTCTTTGTTCATGGTTAGGAAACATAACCATCTTTGATTAACGAGCTAGTCTAGTAGAGGCATACTAGTGACACTCTGTTGTCTATGTATTCACACATGTATTATGTTTCCGGTTGATACAATTCTAGCATGAATAATAAACATTTATCATGATATAAGGAAATAAATAATAACTTTATTATTTCCTCTAGGGCATATTTCCTTCACTATGGTCATCCTACCACCACATCCAGAAGTGAGTGTAATCGTATCACCGCTAGTTTGCCATCAGCTTGAGGGGTTAGTATATACCACTTCACCAACATATACAAGCCAACAACAATTTTCAAGCCCTAGCTACCACAAAATGTACGGTCCTTGTCATCGTCGTCGTCGATCATCAAGCACGCCGTCACCACCAGAAACAACACTAGTAGTAGTGCTTGCTCAACCAGTTCCTAAGCTAGAGCACCCTATGGGCATCCTCCATGGCAACAAACCCAACACCTTATGTCATGTTGTCCATCAGGTGGATGAGAGCAGTCGTCGAAGCATCTGAAATGAAGTCACCTTGCTTCATGATGGTGACGTGTAGGTCAGGGTGGATGTCAACCGGCTTGCTCTCCCTAATGGCGGTTGCCACACCTCCTTGACGACATTAGTCATGCTGCTAAAGACGCTCAACTCCTTGTCCATCAAGCCTCCTGTTGGTACAATTGAGTGCCTTGAGAGTTTTGGTCATTGTTGGACAGAAACAATGAGGGACTAAAATGTTTGCTAGTGCACATAGAGAATTTAGGTCCCTGGAGTTCAGACGAATTTTCTATTAACTCAGAAGATAAATATCTACGCCGCATAGAAGAATGCTAAAGTAAGAGAAGATTGCCATCGAGGAGATTGCGTGGCGGAAATGACCCCCCCAAAAAATGCTGACGCAAAGCAATTGCTACAGAGTGTGGCCCGAGAGCTTTGACTGCAGATGGGAAGAATGAGGACAAACAAAAGACGTAGCATGTTTTTTCTGTAGTTCATTTTCTCTTATTTGAGTCATAGGACCACAGTACTACTAAGAGGGGTTGAAGTGTTCTGAAACTTATGTATCTTTGATGCTTAACGGAAATGTATCCCAAGTGAGTTGAGAAAAATCTCTTTGTGCTTCGAGACATTTACTTGTCAGCCAAAGACGATGATCTTCTAAGTTGCAAGAGAAATGTTTGAATCGAGGAGTCAGCTTTGCCTGTTCCTCAAATAAAGTTATCGGGTACATTATCCAATCGTTAGATATGTGCGGTTGGCCATTGGCTGGACATCGTGTTCTGAATGGTCATTTCGCCTTCGGGATTGCTTCGGCTATAAATAGCCACCCTGCGCCTTTCGGGTTGGTTGGCTACTGTCGTTTGGAATAGTTTGTCATAGCACCCACTCTCCAAAAGATTTGAGTGAATCCAGTGAGAGCAAAACCCAGAGCCAAATATTTAGATAGTGGCTGAGCATCACAAAGATTAAAGTCTAGAGCGCCCTGCCTATTTCTCTGCCAGTACGCCATGGAAAATTCGCGCTGAATTTAATTTAACTCTTGTTCAAAAAGAAAGAGAAAAATCTAGCTTGTGTCGTCGATGTCTGCGTTGCTTCAGTGGCAGGTGGGTTCACCAATGACGAGTCGCCAAGTCATAGTACCAACATGATTTCAATGCAAACTGTGATGTGATGGAGAAGCATATACAAATGAGTGAGCAGCAACCAAGAAAACCGAGATCTCACGCAGAATTGCTTGGTTACTGGGGAATTTTTTTGACTTCATAGTTTTAGAATTCTCGTAATGTAGGTGAATGGTCTGTTTTTATTGACAGATCTGAACACCTCGATCACTATCAGATTCATATCGAGTTAAATGTATATAACCGCCTAAGCCCTCACATTTGGACCAAACCACCCATGAACTCAAATTTATCTTACTTAATCCCATAAACCTATAGAAACCAGATAAAGGACGCAACCCCGGTGCCTCGTTTGGTGGTTTTGGACGGCAGTTTTGGGACATGACAAATGACTCATGCCAGCGAGGCGTGGAAGATGGGTAGAAAGCGCGCAAAATGTTCGAGCGCCTTCAGAATGAGTGCGCATAGGAAATCCACTTTCCCCTTTCTTCAGCCCCAGCTAGCTAGGGTTAGTGTTCGTTTACTCGAGCTCGATCCATGGCGACACGCAACACAAGAAGCTCTGGGTCATCCCGATCATAAGTGTCTTCATGGACCCTTTACAATGTTGGTCCATCGATTCCTAACAGAGAGTCGCCGTATCTACGACACGCCGCTCGATTGAACCTACAAATTGAAGACCCCTCAATGGATTTGCTAGAGTGATGACAATCCTGGAACATATAATAAATGAAAATGCATGAGAAGGAAGGTAAGATTTCTCGTGGTGTCTCTCTTCTAGTCGGTCGCCCCATATCCTGCAATGTTCTATCTTATTTGGACGTTTGATTTGGGACCTTTTCTCTTTTTTGCAAGATTAGAGGTGTTGGATACTCCAAGTGGTGGGACAAACCGCCACGCCAATTCTATGGCAACTCATCCTAGACTTGCGTGATGCAGTTTGAGAATAGAACATTTGGCTGAGAGATGAACCAAAGAAAGAGAGAAGAGAAGTCTCGGATCACGATCTTACCAAAGCAATGCACAAGTTTGAAATGTAGCAATTGCAGGATTAGTTGTAGATCCCAAATCATTGAAGATGAAGTCGAATTGGAGTTGGTTTAGCAATATTTTATGGTTTATTTCCATTGCATTAGCTATGTATGTTGGTAGGGCTATGTTAGGCTAGTGAGAATGACAATATGTCTAAAAATAGCGGCAAATTGTCTACATAGAAGTATGAGAAAAATCATGTTGTATCATTACCAATGGTCTGAATATTGTTCTGAAAAATGCATTAGTTTGTCTGTCTGAAATGATGAAATGAGTTTTGTCCGAATATTTGTGAATATTTCTTTTATATTTCATGATTTTTTTTATTTTCCCCAAAAGTCATATGGTCGACCGCGAATCGGACGTCAAGTGAGAGCGCGTGACCTGCCAAGCGAGCTTCTCGCATCAGATTGTTATGCCGGTCCAAGCGAGTAACTGTGGGTGCGTTTGGTAGCATGTATGAACCTAGCCTAATTGTTCTCTTCTCATACATGCTGAGTGTAAACATGCTGAGTCCATGCAGTTGCTATTGTTTGGCAGCGATGTATGCGCTGAGACATGCTGAGCAGAGACTTTGTTTGCCAGTCTGCATGTGTTTCGACATGCTGAACAATTTCAAATTCTAATTTTTTGAATGATGAACAAAATTGAAACAACATGAAAACAAATTTAAACATATTTTCAAAATTCAAACAAAATTTGAAATACTAAAGATTTCTTCAAAATTATTTAAAATTCTAAACATATTTTGAAAATTTGAACATATTTGAAATTCTGAACTTTTGAAAATTTAAACAAATTTTGAATATTTTATAAAAAAATTAATTTTTTTGAACTTCTGCTTTTTTCCAAAATTCAAAAACTTTTGATTTTTCTAAATTCCGAATTTTTTTAAATTTTCGAAAACATTTATTGAAAATTCAAACAAAATTTGAAATACAGAACAATTTTTTGAAAATTAAAACAATTTTCAATTTTTAAACATTTTCAAAAAATTGAAATTTTGAATGATTTTGAAATTTAAACAATTTTTGTAATTCTGAATATTTTTCGAAAATTTGAACAAATTTTGAAATTATGAACATTTTTTTGAAAATATAAACATATCTGAACGCGATCCGGTGGGTGGCGACGAGGGTCAGGGCCAGCATGGCTGCCTTCATGCATCCTGTTTGGGGTGCATGAAATGAGCATGGTTGAGGGCCTTTTTATGCATGAGATGGGCATAGTTTAGGTGAGGCCGTGCACCCTATCAAACAAGCAAAAGCGGGTCGGATTGAGAACTTTTGCCTTGATGCACCCTCCATGCATTCTACCAAACAGACCCAGTGTGAACTCTGCTTCGTCAGGCGGCGCCGCAAGCGCTAAGTAGGAAGTCTTCTAGTAGCTTTTTTTTGAGTAATAAGTCTCCTAGTAGCTGGGCACATTTATATCTCGCTTATACCAAGACAGACGGCTGCCTCACCCACGAGCATGTTACAAGGAGCCGGTGGTTGGCCGGCCCAGTAGGAAGATGGGTCGTCATGCTGATGTCGTTAAAATTTTATTTTGTACTTTTTTATTTATATTTCAAAAAAATTAATTTACTTACAAAAAATACAAACCATGAATTTGAAAATGTTAACACAGTATAAAAATGATAGTGTATTTTAAAATATTGATAAATTTTAGAAAAATGTTCGTGACAATGAAAAAATATTTACACATTTCAAAAAAATGTACGCAATTTTTTAAAAGTGTGTATAAAACATAATTTGTTTAGTACCATTAAAAATGTACATCATATTTTAAAGAAATATTCCCGTGTTTTAAAAAAATGTGACGTTTTAAAAGTGTTTATACAATGGAAAAAAATCACATAGGTTTTAAAAATGTAGGTGAAATTTTGAAGAAATACTCACGTGTTTCCAAAGATATCCGTCAATTTGTTAAAAAATGGTTGCAATGTAGAAAAATGCCCACATCGTTTTTTTATAAATATATTTCCAATGAGAAATGTACAACGTGTATTTTAAAAATGTTGCCATGTATACGAAAAAGTGTTCAAACTATGTATTTTAAAAAATGAAAATCATGCATTTGAAAAATGTCCAACATGTATCAAAAAAATATTTCACGTGTCCGCTAAAAATGTACGCTGTGTAGTGAGAAAAGGTAGACATGTGTTAAAAAAAGATAACCAATAAAAACCGACAAAGAAACAAAACTTAAAAGCAAAGAAAGCCAAGAAAAAAATAAGTATAATAAAGAAAGAAAACGAAAAAAGCACTGAAAATATAAGAAAAAACAAATGATAATGAAGAAAAAGAACAACAAAAGAAAACCGGTAAAAAACAAAAACAAGAAAGAACAAAATCCGACGGGAACCTGAGCAGAGGGTAGCCTACAGCGACACGAGGGGCAGCTTGATAGTCGCCCGCTCGTAGGTGACTCCTAACAGAAATCGATATGGGCGAAAGATAGCTCTCGCGGTAGAGGTTCCCAAAACCGAAGGTGCGCAAAGTTACAAGGGCCGGCGCGGCAGACGCTTGAGCGCCTCGTACCAACAAGGAAGAATTTCCTAAATCTAGAGAGTGAAAACAAGGAAGAAATAGGAAATCGCCGCTCTGGCGTCCGCGATGGATTATCAAAGGGATTGTCTATTTAACAGTTGACTAAAAATCAATTTGATTTCAATCAAATTTTCGAGCCAATCAAGTTGTTGCGGTTGTACGTACTCTAACAAATCTCTCATTCAATTGTTTTCCGTGACCCGATACCAAAAAAGACTGAAAAGCTAGGACAGACTCAATATGCCCAAAAAACACCTGACAAACACGACACATGAAAACACTTGAAAAAATAGGTCCCAAAAGTTCACTGATACTGTATACAACACCCAGACGAAAAAAGCATAGGCACCGCGTGAGAAGGCGTCACTTCTCCATCAACTTGTAGTACAGTCGCAGTGTTAAAAATAGTAGAATCTACAGTTTAAATAGTGTTTCCATACAGTGTAATTACAACACAATGGCAGTGTAAATCTGACAATGAACTACGGAATTTAGAAAAGAGTTACAGTGCTATTAAGGTAAATTTCTTTACAGTGTAATTTACAGTAGACTTACACCAAAATTACACTGCAAATACAATATTTACTGTGAAGATTACAATGTAATTTAGAGTAGAGTTACAGTGTAATTACAGTATATATCTTTACAATGTCATTTACAGTAGATTTACACCAAAATTACACTGCAAATACAATGTTTACTGTGAAGATTTACAGTTAATTTAGAGTACAGTTACAGTGTAATTACAATAGATTTTTTTACACTGTAGTTTAAAATAGACTTGCCCAAAATTACAGTGTAAATAGTGAAAGATTTACAGTGTAAATTGCAGTAGAAACATGTGTAAATCAATTGAATTATACCAGTATATTTACAGTTTTACAGTGGAGTTTACACTGTAAATCTGCAATTGAATTACACTAGTAAGATATGCAGTCTTTATAGTTGAAACACTTTGACCGTAAATTGCTCATAGTAAGAGAGTGCTAGATGAACAAACCCCGAAACCTATCTAGAAAAATGATGTTACCTAACGGATGTTATATTGTCCTATGTTACCGTAAATTGTCCTATGTTTCTTTTCCAAAATGCGCACGTATACGAAGCAACGGATGATACATAGCTAAGGTTATCACTAGCAAGTGAAGAAAATGCATTTCTGAATGTAGGCCCACATTCATTCACACAACTCCTACATTCAAAGGTAATATCAAGAGATAAGAGAAGGATGTTCCACTGAGCCTCCTCAGAGCTCAGGTACTCTCGGCCGTCGGATCGTACTGCTTGATGCATTTTCGTCCGTTGGATCAAGAGGTGGGAGAATCTGGGCCGCCGGATCTGGAAGAAACACTGCTGGAATGAATAGTAATGGCAATGTAATGTAAATACCATGCCCCCACTAGGGCATTTTGGTAATTTCGCGTGGTGGGGGTATAAAAGGGCCGGCTCCCGTGTTGAACCCTAGCCGCTCGCCCCGCCCCGCCGTCTCGCCCGTCCCGCCGCCCGCCGTCTCGCCCGCCCCACCGCCCCGCCCCGCCCCGCCCGTCCCGCTCCCCGTGGCCGTGGCCGATGACCACGGCCCCGCCGTCTCGCCCGCCCTGCCCCGCCCATCCCGCTCGCCGTGGCCGTGGCCGATGACCGCGGCCCCGCCGTCCCGCCCTGCCGTCTCGCCCGTCTGCTTTGACTCCTCCCGCAGCCGCCTCCCTCCCTCACTCGCTCCTCATCCGGCGACGGCGGCAGCGGTCACAGAGGAGAGCAGCGGATCAACGGCGCCGGCGATGGCGTCCGTGGCGGCGGTGGCCGGCGCGGCCGGCGCGGCCGCGGCGCTCCGTTCACTGATGTCGCGCGCGCAGCAGGTGGCGGCGCGGTCGGGGCGGGCGCCGGAGCAATTTGGGCTTCTATCTTGATGTAAGCAGTCACTATCCCCTTCTCGGCTTCGATTCAAGCAGTTAATCCTTTGCCTCCTCTTGCTCGTTCGCCAACATGTGAGAACTAGGAGAAAGGGGTGGAGGCCATGGAGGTCACGGGGCAAGGAAGAAGAGGAGGCCATGGAGGTCGTGGGGGAGATCCGGAGAGGAACAGGAGGCCACGATGGAGGACCACGATGTCGCCCCCATCTTCCCACTCCTTGAAGAATAGCACCCCTTCGAGCCCATGTTGTGGTCAGTACTCCAATTACCTGCTGCTTCTTAGATTATTAATTAGAGAGACAAGATCAATTGAGTTCATAGTATACTTTGAGTTTGTTTTACTGCCTGGAGAAAGAACGGGAGCCCTTTCTCACAGCGGCGTCAACGTGGACGACCAAACTGAGTCTTCTTCTTTTTTATATCTCCAAGTACAAATATGGTTTGATTTGACAGAATAGCATAGTCTAAAATGTTGAGATTGTGAGTCTACAAAGACAGTTACAGATACGATCAGTTAATAGCTCACTTGAAAAATACTGTTTGTTCCTCTCTTTTTACTGTAAAACACAAGCAGAAAGGATGATATGGTAGTCAAGTTCTTCCTGGAAATCTTGCCTTGGTTGATCTTGCAGGCAAGTAATAACTATTCTTTTTGGGCTGCTGTTTTCTTTTCACCATGTAAAATTATGTTCGTGGGCAGGTAATAGCTATTCTTGATCCTATGTTTCTACTGGTCATTGATTTCGTGTTTTTCCAGCAAACTAACTTGAATTTTAAAGGACAGTCAGTATCACCAGCTGGTAATTCTATAGTATGTGGATCGCGCTAACGAGATAAAAACATATCTCCATGTAAGGGATCATTTATTTTGGTCGAGTGCACACACAAGGAGATGTTATTTCTGTTGATTCGCCTTTTGTCCACACAACAGAACCAGTTACTTTTTGGGATCATAATCATGTACATGCTAAAGTAGCCAGGTCTATAATTTTTATGTTTGTTCTTTCTTCCCGTATAGGAAAATATTGGAACAATCAACAATCATGTTGAAGACCAACATAGGATGATAGGGAATCCGCAGGTAACTGATTTTAGGTGTGCAAGAGGTAGTAAGGTTTTTGGCGATGGTCTTGGAGTAGATATTGCATTAGGTAATGAACTAATTGTTCTTGCTAGCTTTACTATTGGTTATTGCCTTAGAAACTAATTTGGTTTAAATATGATCTCCAATTGCAGGTTTATTGATTAGAAACTAATTTAGTTTAAAATATGATATCCAATTGCAGGTTCAAGGAATTGTTCTCAGCGTCATTCAATGGAGGAAAGATAATGCAGAGGGGGTGGAAGTAAATTGCTGTGTCGGCTAATAGCACCAACTGCCATTTATGGATCCAGGGTAAGATATTTAGTCTTCTAGAATGATATGCATCATTGTTAGATGTCAAAATTAGGCAGTCCAACAAGAAACTTGTTGGCAACATGCCTCCTAGGAATAATTGTTTCTTCTGGTTTACTGTTACTTATTATAGGTTCAGGCGCAACTAAATCATTGATGAAAGGCCATAATAAACCTTTTATTTCTTAATATAAAAGGATAAAAAAGGTTCACCATTATGCACAAAACAGTCTGTCTTAAGGAGTGACAACTAGGATGTGCAAGCATACTGAACCATGGTACCTTGCTGAATGAAAATATTATTTTGGACTCCTTGTAATATATGCTTCCTTGCATTTGTTGCAATTTTGCTCATTTGTTCCTTTCATTTAGGGATTTCCCCCTTATGGTGCACATTGTTGTTGCCGCTGTATGATGCTTTTGTGGCTTAGGACAACGAATGATCGATTATCTCCCTTTGTTGTTGTTGCTTCCTGATTTTTCTTACCATGGGTTGTCATCTAAAGTCAATTTTTAGAGGAATCAAGACCTGTTCTTTTTTCTTCCCACAGTTTGTCATCTAAATGAATTTTTAGAGGAACCAGTAACTGCTTCCTGATTTGACTTTCTCCTCTTTGTCGATGATCCTTTTCTTCCTATGGTTATGCATGCCTGAGTCTTAGTTTGATCTTGCCGTTCTGTGGCTCAATGTTGATGACTACATGGTATATAGGATTTTGCTGTCATACAAGTATGCATTTTTCTGCTGTTAGTTTGTTCATGGTAAAATTTGAAACATGAACGAATTGATTTGAGAACCACATTATATTTTTTTTAAGAGTTGTAGTTTATATGTTTGGCTGCTGAATGATTCTGCCAATGATTCTGAGCTTTCGGATGAAACACCATGTTATCTATATAGTAGTTTGATCACAGTTGGGTGCCGCTTGTAATTCAGAAGAGTTGACTCTTCTTAACTGTTGGTTGATTTGGTTTACCACTTCTTTGTGTTGCGACTCCTTATCGTATAGTTTCTGATGTGCTAATGCTATTCTTGTTGTAGATGCCAGAGAAGCTCTTAGTGTCCCATGTGTTGGCAAGCAATCAGCATGGAGTACCCTCAAGAGGTAGAAATTATGCTTTATGGTAACCAGGAGCAGCTCATGTGCTGACTCGAGGTTGGAGCTCTTTTCCTACCCCCTTCTCTTGTTGGCTGACTGTGGTGTGTGCCAATGAGAGCTGAGAGGAGGAGGTTGCGAGGGAGGTAGTGTCAATTCTTCACAAGGTATGGTCACCTCGTCTGAAAATTAGGAGCCTCTTTGTGCTCTAGTTTCAATTACATTTGTTCTACAGTATAGGTAGCCTTTCTGTAATGATGTACTTCTACACATGGGCTTACTTTGAGTAATTCCCTCTCTATGCTCCTTTTTATCTTCATTACTGCGACACAAGAAAAAATAAATGTAAGCACATGGTTAGGAATAATATTTTTTTATTTGCAACCTGTGCTATTCCTTCCCAATATAAGGATTTCTGATATTCCTTGATTGTTGGGCCCAATTAATTTCTGGTCTTTGTTGGATGTACTCTGCTATGATGTCTTATTGGATCTATTTACGCACCTTTGGAGCTCTTTTTCATGGCTGCAACTTCCAAAACAAGTTATCCATTTCCTTTGTGTGGCTACAACTTCCAAAACAAGTTATTTGAGTTTCCCCATTGCTAGAGCTCTTGGTGCTTGATTAGTAATTTATACAGTTAACTACCCTGGAATAAATTACATGGCTGAATGAGATATGAACTAATTCACAAATATTACTCCTTGGTACTTACCTGCCTTTTCTCTTTTGAGCAGTCACGAGGGGACTCAACTGCCTTTTCTCTTCTGAACAATCACCAGGGGACTCACCCTACTTCGTATTGATGGTGTGACAAAAACCAGACTACCGTTTCTAATATTAGTACTAGACTGTTATCTCCATTTGACATCCACTATAAACATTGAAAGTAGCATTATTTAGCTTTACAACTTGATTTGTTTTGTAAAACCACATGTTGTGCTTCTATTTGTATCTGTGACATTTCCTGGTTTTCTTTGTTATGTTGATGTTCAGGCCGAAATCTCACCAGAATTTCCTCCGGTTAGATTTTAGTAGTTCTCCATTGTGCCTCCTTTGTTTGCTTGTGCGTGACAGGTGTTTTTTTCTTAGTTGTCTAGATCTTGCTAGGGCCGGCATTCTCTCTCTACGATTGTAGTGAGATTTTCAGAAGAGGTCGATGTACCAGGGTATGCACCTTTTGGACTGGTTTGGTGACATTATTCTTTGTTAGGTGACGTGTGAAAAAATAAAGAGTTTGGTCTGTTAATTGGCCTTTGTCGATTGATTTGGTCTGCCTAAGTTATTATGGTTGGGTATCCCTCTGCTTGTTATAATGGTCTCAGTGCTGGATGTTTGCCTTGTCTTAATGGGTGGATGTTTGGTTAGGAAGAGAGTGTTGGATTTGAGCTCCGCCGGGCTGTTAAGATGTTGTCCATGATGGTTGGCAACTTGGCATGGTTGGTTACAAAGAGAATTTGAGATTGTGTGCTTGATGTGTTTACAGTTCTGCTAATGAGGGTGCCTTCTGATAGGGGGTGTCTGCTGTTAGCTTCTTGCTGTGAGATTCGGTTATCTGGTGCCCATGCTTTAGGCTTTCATTCTGTGTCTTTGCATGTTGACCAACTGCTCCTGAATGCGTTTCACGCTTGCTATGCTCATCGGGTCTGCTTGTTTTTGCTTGCCACCTTCAGCTATTATGTTATGTTAGTTCTCTGCTTTAGTGATTATCTGCACTTCTCAATTACAGACTTCATTGCTTCTACATTTGGTTTCTCTGTTTATTAATTTGCCTTGCTTTCTTTCATGGTCCTTACTTTCTGTTTGGCAGCTTGTTTCAGTTACAACTGAGTTCTTGGGTTGCACTTTGTTGTTGGAAACTACTTACTGGTGGAGCTGCTGCTCGGTTCATAGGGTAAGTCGTGCCTTGCTAAGTTTCCTATTGCTTGCTATTTAGTTGTGTTTATTACTATTTATTTCATAGGCTTCTGTGTTCTTCCCTTTGTATGGTCTGCGTTGGTATTTTTCCGGTTGCTCCTTAATAATTAATTATTATAAGCATGTTTATTATCAGTTCTTTCCGTGTGCCTCTGCTTGAGGCTGTTGCGAGCTATTGTCGATTGCCGTTTCATTCTTATGTTTGAGAGGTGGCATCCGATGGTTGTCTGCTTGGAGGGGTGGAGATTGATGTTCTTACTAGGGATGACGTGGTGCCGTGTCAAACCAATTTTTACAAGGGATATATGGGTTTGTTGTTGCAGATTACAATTACGATAGCATGTTAGCGTATAAAAGGTGTTGCGCAGTCGGTTCTGGTGCTTGCAGGTGCGCTTGCCCAGCCTGCCTGGCCTCTGGTACATGCAGGCGGGCAGGTTGATGTCGCTGGTATAAATACAAGTGTTCAATTACAATTATTGTATTCACAGCTGGTCAATTCGGTGTCTGGGTTCTAAAGCCCGTCTAGGAGTGTCCTAGATAGATTATGTCCGGGTCATTATATTGTTCCCTTGGGTATGCTTGTAATAAACAGCTCTTTGTATGCATGAATCATTATTATTTCATTTAATTGGCTCTACTGTCTCTTGTGCTCCTGTTTGATACTTTTTTGCATTTACCTGTGCTGTCTTTACTTCGCTTTCGTCTTAATATGCAGTATTTGCATATATGTGTGCTCATTGCTGATGATGGCTCGCCGTCGGCGTGTTTTGCATGCTCCTGTTGTTGGTGTTTGTGGTATTCGTAAGAGAAAGGGTATGTTGTCTATATGGTCATTTCCTTAGGTTTTGTTTGGCTTGCATCTGTTCATTTGTGTCGGTTCTGTCGTTTTCTAGGGGATGCCTGGTTCCCAGTGCTCACTCCTGCCATGTCGGCTAGAAATCGGAAGAGGCGTAAATTACTTAGGGGCCTTCGTTGCCATGGTGTTACATGTACTGGTTTTCTTGGTCGGGGTTCCTGTCTTTCCGTCCTTAGTATCTTTGTTTTGGCTGTTGTTGCTCATAACAACATGCATGTAGATCTTCGGTTTGAAGGGGACTTGCCAACTGATTGGAGTGGTTTTCCTGTCGAGGTAGTTGACAATCGCAAAGGTACTAACTATTAGGTTGATGTTAGTTTTGTTTTTTCCTTTTCCTGTCATGATGGCCTCCTTGAGTATTGTGTTTTCTATAGTTTCCTATAAGGGCAGATCTTACTATGGTCCTCCTGAGTACCAGTGCCCTCACTGCAAGGCTTGTTTTTGGTTTGAGGAGAGGGCCAATCCATATTCTTCATGGGTGCTACATAAAATTGTTTATAACCTTTGTTGCAAAGGTGGAAAAGTCCTTGTTAAACCTTTCAGAAATCCTCCTGCTTTATTGAGTCATTTATTATCCTGTCATGGTGATCGTGTTTCCAAGCAATTCCTGACAAAGATACCGCATCACAGTTGGACGTTTGCATTTACGTCTATTGTGGCGACGTCATTCGTTCACTGGAAGGCACGCGGGGGTTAATATCTTCAAAATTTGTGGTCAGGTCCATCATCTTATTGGTTCTCTTTTGCCGATGAAAACGATTGTGCCGTCCAGCCATACCACTGGTCGGCGTTACTACCAGGAGAACTTTCAGGATGGTCTTACAATTTGTCGAGTGGATGAGGCCCCTGATACTTTTAATATTTTTACATGTAGTCCAATGTGGCTTGAGATTACTAAGATGAAGCTTAACGAATATCTAGATGAAATCCAGTCAGGCCATGCCTATGGTCATATAAACGCTGGTACCATTTTATTTACCCTTTCCATGCAACGACAGCTTGAAATTTTTGACTGATGTTTAAGGCTTTTTGTTTTTCTATCTCATTTTCTGTTGTTTTGCTTTGCTTTGCAGTTCTGTACACCGTCGAGTTTCAGAAGTTCCTGGTATTCCCGTGGAAGTATGTTTTTAGACCAGTGGAAGGTCATTTAATGATTAAGTTTACAAAGCGCACTGAACTTGTGGAGAGAACTGGAATGGAAGCAGAGTTCCCCTTCTGTACGTATGCATTGACTCCAATAGCTCAGCTCCCTAGGCCTACAGATATGCCTGAACGCTTTATGAGTGATTTTGTGACTAATCATCTTTTCTCTTGTTTGTTTGGTGGTGATTTTATAATAACTCTTCTTTGCTTGCGTAGATGTCATTAGAGTGATTACTGGAATCTCTGAAGCTGTTCAAGTATGTTAGTGCAAAATCTCAGTGCGTTATTTTTAAAGACAAAGCAGTTTGTTGACACAGACAAAGAGAGCTTGGTAACTTCCAGATCATCTGTATTTTCAAACTTCTCCTTCCTTCTATGCTTATTTATGCGTGTTTCTTCTCACAGGCCATTGAAACAATCGGATCAGTTAATGAGTCTGTTGCTGAAAAGGACAATTCACCACAGCTTGGCAGTTCCATGGAGAAAGATAACTTACCATTGCCTGACAGACCTCCGATGCAAAAAGGTGCTTGCCATTTCTTTACTTATACCCAAGTGCTTTGCTTGCATTGCAAGATACTCAATCCAGTGTGCCATTTTCAGGCCCCAACCATCTGTCCCTGTCGATGCTCGAAGCAATCCGAGCAAGCGGGGCAGATAGAAGTAGAAACATCTCATGAGTGGTTCCCTGTTGGTCTTCGTGCTCTTTCAGTAGGCGAGGCATCTTTTGGAGACCCAAGAATTTTTGTTAACGTTGCTGTAAATGGACGGTTTCTTGTTAGTATGCATGTACGAGCGATTCCTGTGCTTGAGCTTCGGCTCGTAGGCACTTACCGCCACATCAGGATTTAGTGAACATATCAACATACATGGTGATCTTTACAACTTATTTATTTTTTATGTGGGGCTTCAAATATAAAAAATTACGAATAAATAATGTGCAATAATCATGTTTCTTTTCTTATCACTATACTTCAGTAATATCTACACAATGTATACATACTGCTATCATAGTGTAGTGTGAATGAAGTGTGCTGCTTCTACTTGCATAAAATCTGATATTGACATGCTCCTTATCCATGTGATCTTCAAGGGCCTTTGGCTATGTGTATCACTTCACAGATTAAAGATGTAGCTACAATCATTATTAGTTTTTTGGTTATCTTCCTTTTTAAAGAAGCAGCTTAGAGACCTACTGGCTGCTCTGGATCAAGATTATAAGCAGATTTCATATATTTGGACAACATACAGAGATTGTGTTTCATATATGCATATGCATTTATTGTATAATTCAGTTCCACCACCACATTACTACCTACATGAATTTCTCCTATACCAGATATTAACGTTTGAAATTAGTGACATCTACTCAAATAAATATCCACAGGTTGGCATAGACATGTTTACATCAGCAATCTTTTCTTTGAGATATCTGGTGGCCTTTCGTGTAAGTTCAATGTATCCATTTATCATTCCATTGCTTTCTTGATTCAACAATAACAATAAAGGACTGCTAAATTGTACTTTGTAGAGAAAGGGATGACGTACACCTAGGTTATATAGGCTAAAGAGTATCGATAGTGTGACCGCACATCATTTTTTGTACACTCAGTAATCTTTAATGGTTTATTAACACTAGCTAATCTGATTAGATGTTTATTATTTGTTCCCTTTTCCTTACTTATCCATAGAATAATGATCTTTATTTTTATCTGTTTTGTAGAAACATCGAATTCAAGTCATCTTTGAGTACAGGACATCTTCTGAAGTTCGTGCCATCATGCTTTAGTTTTCCCACATGGGCTGAGATTATTCAAATAAAAAGACGGTCTCAGGCACAAGAGCATGATGTGCTTGCGCCAGTTGCTTTCACATCAAGGCCACGCGGTTGATCATCTAAGCACACCTATGAAGTTGACCGACAAGGCAGTTGGCCAGAGCTACTAATTAGTATGCCTAATAGCTATTGCTTTGTAGTTTGACCGCCTCTACCGTCAGTATGCCTGGCTTTTGCTTTCTTATTATGTTCCTGCTATTAGTACTTCCTCTCTCGTGTTCGTGCTCTTAGTATTGAACTTAATGTTGTAGTTATTAGCTTTTGTGGTCTAATGAACTAACTGAGTGTTTATAATTTCATGACGATGTTGAACTCGATAACTAAATGATCATTATCTGCTTGACCATATCGTTGGGACCGGCACCCTTGCGCCGAGGCGCGGTCCCGATCTAGTATAAGGTAAAGCAAAGAACAAACACCAAGAGGTAGAGAACTGAAAACATTGTAGCAGTTACATACTCTAAATGTACTCTTTATTGTTATCCTTCTAACTGGCACATACAACATCACTGGATTCAGATATGGAGCAGGACAAAGAAATTGAGCAAGGAAATTTAGTTACAAAGAAGTTCGAATTCAGTAGCAATCGATTTGACAAGCCGAAGACTGTTAGAGGGACCTTTGTTTTAGCAAACTTAAGGAGGCACTCCATTCCATATCTCTGAACAACATCCCTGTACCTAGGGCGCAAGCATTGACAACAGTAGTAAAAACCTGCCAGAATATCTACTAGATACAATAATCAGGGGGGAGGGGGATTGAGAGGGTAGCTTACCACAATACGTTCTCCGACAGATGAAATCTTTCTCTTTAAGCATCTTACTCTGTTAAAAACATACAAAGGGAGAAAAAACATTCAGTTAACCAGAGAGAAGAGAGAAATCAGACAAGAGTGATAAGCAACATTAAAATTCACACACATGATTCATGTAGATGTGAAACAGAGCTTTGTTAATATTTCCATCAGTCTTAGATAGGTCCTAAGCATAAAAAGGGTATAGTTAGGAGTAAGTAATCTGGTACTATATGGTTCATGTAAAGCAAAAAGAGCAAAATAAAGGACAAAAAGGAATACCAATGGCAGCTGGCATGATTCATTATCAGCAAAGTCCTTAGGCATGAACGGTTTGTCAAACGAATCTGCAGTGTCAAAAAATGATTCGACAGGGCCACCCTGTTCCTAAACCTTGCGGAGTCTACCCATTTCTTAAAATTAAGCCTATAAACAGATTACATGATAAAATAAAAGAACAGAAAATAGAAATTAGGAAAGTCAGAAAGTGCTACACCGAAACTATTAAACAGTTGAGCACCACTTAAACTGAAAATGCAAGACTTGCGTTTAAATTACAGTAAAAAATATAATACCACAGTGTAAGTTTCTGTGTGCTATCACTGTAACTATTTGCATATATTATAATTTAAATTACATTATAAGGTAAAGCAAAGAACAAACACCAAGAGGTAGAGAACTGAAAAGATTGTAGCAGTTACATACTCTAAATGTACTCTTTATTGTTATCCTTCTAACTGGCACATACAACATCACTGGATTCAGATATGGAGCAGGCCAAAGAAATTGAGCAAGGAAATTTAGTTACAAAGAAGTTCGAATTCAGTAGCAATCGATTTGACAAGCCGAAGACTGTAAGAGGGACCTCTGTTTTAGCAAACTTAAGGAGGCACTCCATTCCATATCTCTGAACAACATCCCTGTACCTAGGGCGCAAGCATTGACAACAGTAGTAAAAACCTGCCAGAATATCTACTAGATACAATAATCGGGGGGGAGGGGGATTGAGAGGGTAGCTTACCACAATACGTTCTCCGACAGATGAAATCTTTCTCTTTAAGCATCTTACTCTGTTAAAAACATACAAAGGGAGAAAAACATTCAATTAACCAGAGAGAAGAGAGAAATTAGACAAGAGTGATAAGCAACATTAAAATTCACACACATGATTCATGTAGATGTGAAACAGAGCTTTGTTCATATTTCCATCAGTCTTAGATAGGTCCTAAGCATAAAAAGGGTATAGTTAGGAGTAAGTAATCTGGTACTATATGGTTCATGTAAAGCAAAAAGAGCAAAATAAAGGACAAAAAGGAATACCAATGGCAGCTGGCATGATTCATTATCAGCAAAGTCCTTAGGCATGAACAGTTTGTCAAACGAATCTGCAGTGTCAAAAAATGATTCGACAGGGCCACCCTGTTCCTAAACCTTGCGGAGTCTACCCATTTCTTAAAATTAAGCCTATAAACAGATTACATGATAAAATAAAAGAACAGAAAATAGAAATTAGGAAAGTCAGAAAGTGCTACACCGAAACTATTAAACAGTTGAGCACCACTTAAAGGAACTGAAAATGCAAGACTTGCGTTTAAATTACAGTAAAATATATAATACCATAGTGTAAGTTTCTGTGTGCTATCACTGTAACTATTTGCATATATTATAATTTAAATTACATTAACCCAGAATCGATATTACAATGAATCATAATAGAAAATTACATGAACTCAACTGCTCACTGTAATCAGGGCAGTAATTACATTGAAGAACTGAAACAAAATACATACATTACTTACACTATAATACTGATCCAACTTACACTATAAAATCTAGGCAAATTACACTGAAAGAATATGGGAAACTACACCGTAATACTGGTCCAAATTACACTGGAGGGGCATTACACACCAAATAAGGCTGGATGTAGAATTACAGTAAAAAAACTGAGGAGATTACACTATAATACTGATGCAAATTACAGAGTAATCAAAAAAGGGCATGAATTACAGTGCAAATGCTGATACAATTTACACCCAGAAACTATGGGACTTACACTATAAATACTGATGCAAATTAACATAACACAACTGGCGCATTAGACTGTAATTTAGAGATTCAGATAACATTACAGTGAAATTCAGAAAATACTAGAGATACATTAGACTGTAATTCTTGCACATTACAGTGTACTTCAAAGATAATTTACGTAATAACAACTTGGTGGATTACAGTGAAATAAAGACACACATTACAGAGTAATTTGAGAGATACATCATAACACAACTGGGGGCATTGCAGTGAAATTCAGAGACACAATATAGACTAAAAAAACAAAAGTTGAACTAGTTGAACTACATTGTAGATCAGAGTTACAAATACAGAGTAAATTCAGAGCTAGTCCAATGCTACTGGACCAATGCTACTAACACACCAATGCCAGCTGTAAATTCAGAGCTAGTCCAATGCTACTGGACCAAACAATCAACAAGAAAAAGGAATCCTCATGCAATGAACACTGAAACTATGGCAAAAACACTGAAAATCATGAGGTTGCAGTGAAGCTACACAGGACGAGGTACAATGAAGCTATAGGGGCAGCTAATTGGGTTAAAAATCGCACAGCAAAACTGCATACAATACTAGGTAAATCTTAGTGTAACATACACTCCTATTATGGGGGAACACTGAAAAAACAAGCATAAAATTCAGGTAGGTACAGAGAAGGAAATGTCCAAACAGAGAAATTCAGTAACCAGCGGGATAAAACAACAGCGTGGAACAAAAACATGAGTAAAATCAGGGGCTACAACTACAACTACAACCCAATACAGAACAACAAGAACTCGATCTTCAGAAGTCAAGCCACGGGATCCATCCCTGAAAACTAACGCCTATACACCTACCTACACGTCAACAGCAGAGAACTTATGTCTACGCGTACATCCACATCAACAGCAGAACACTGCCCAGGGAAATGGCCTACGAAATCCAAACCGGGCGGGATTTGGCCTACATCCGCAACAAAAAACACAAGACCACGGCATGGAGGACTATGGCGCGCTGCAAGCTCCTACAAAAAACTCAGGCGCACAGGCTGAAGACTATGGCGCGCTGCAAACGGGCGTAAGCAGAAAACCACGCCCGGTAAAAAAACGAGCCCGAAAACCAGCACAAAGCCAACAGGACCGAGCGTGAATCTCAGCGCGAGATCGAGCGGCCAACAATTTGAATGAAAGCGAATTGAAAATCAGTCAGCTGAAAAATAGCAAATCCGTTATCAAACCATGGGCAGGCCGCCTTAATCCAATCTCGTCCCGCCTCTTATTCACCCTCCACAATCTGTCTCGATGGGGCAACACGCAAGGCGAAGGAGGTCTCGCCGTCGCCCTGCTCTGCCTCGTTCTGCTGCTTCTCCCCCTCCTCCCCGTCGGACGTCGTACGCCCGCGTTTGTGAGTCTCCCGCCTCCATCTTCCTCTCCTCTCTCAATCTGAATGCCACCCATACATGAGTATTTTTTGAGAACAAGAAATGAAATCCTAGCCTTACCGTATATACCCAGTAGTACATGCCATGTCTCAGCGAGAACAGAGGGCTTTAGCCGAGGTGAACAGAGGGCTTGATATCAATCTGAACCGAATGCTCTGCAGTCCTACTGCTTGCCTGAGTTTGATTCACTTCTGTTATTTTTTCTCCAACAGGCCGCTGGCTGGGGCAGAGTGGGATAATCTTGGTGCTCTTTGAGACGCCCCCTGGGTTTGCTGTCTTGCATTATGATGGGGTCAAACTTTTTCGTGGAAATGCCTTGGAGGTACCCATTTCCCCCTCTTGCTTTCTTATTTTTCCCTTTATTTTATTTTATTTATTTATTCGTTGATATACTTGCTTGCCCTTGTCCTCTTTGTCATCCACCTAAATTTTGTTTGGATTGATTGCAGGATATCTGGTCAGAATTCATCGACATGCCCAGGGCACGAATGGTTGGTGACTCTAATTTCAATCTTGCATCATATTCCCACGTTCTTTAATTTATGTTTCATTCCCCCTCTTAATTGAAGAGACGAATTGAAAAAACTCAGGCACATTATATTGGTCATTAGTTGTTTTATTTTCTTTCTTTCTTTGCAAGTAGGCTATTAGTTGTCCGACTAATTATATGTATAGTTGTATACCAGTCCTAAAAACACATTCTCTGGCTAACTGCTAGCTAGGACGGTTGAGACCTGACGTGATATTTGTACCGATCATTTCTCAAAAAATATTTGTACCAATCAGAAACATGAGTGGGATCTGATACTCTTTTGAACAAGAGTTAGGAACTTTGAGTATCTAGGCTTACTCGATCAAAGATTTCATGCTCCTGTTTGTTTTCTTCTCCAAGTACTATTAGTTCCTCTTCTTAAGAATCAATGTTTTCAGCCTTTCCCCTCTCTGTTCGTTCTATCCTCCTGTTAGTTCTTGCAACTAGTACTTCTTTGATTCCCTCTACTATCAGGTCTGACTTGATTTTTCCTCAAGAAGTGTTCCTGATAGCTGGCCAAGTAAAATGGATAGCAAATTATTCGAGTGAGCGAGCAACGCACAATATGAAGTACAGTATACGAAGCTAAAAAGGGGGGATGTGACCGCATATTGGATAACAACATTAACCAATATGTCTTCTGTTACAGATATTATATAACTATAATTATCAGGAGTGTATCAGGTTTAACATATCAGTTAGACTAAAGGGTAACCGGTTTAGTATAGGATTTTTGTCAGGAGCATGGCAATAGGATACTTCTACCAAATGACACAACTATCATATGTTTTTAAAAATGGCACATATCATATTATATTAGCGCATTAACCTATTTTGAATTAGACTACAATATTTGATAACGAGGACTTAAATAGACAACATCTTTACAATTGAGGCATATACCTGCTAAAATGCATCCTCTCTAGTCATGATTGAGACATGGCATGGTGTTTGACTGATTATTTGTTTTCCCTGCTAACATGCATGCTCGTCTTTGTTTATTCCTTTATCAGGCTATTAATTTTAAAGAATTTCAAATTTTCGAGGACAAGTCCAGGGCCATTAATAGTGATGGTGTTTGTTCGGAGCTTGCGAGGTCGCTCTGGCCTGGTCAGAAACTTGCTATTGGAAAGCAGGAATATAAAGACATCATTGAAGCTAGTTTGGTGAGTGTATGCTTATGCCTGTGAACAGTTTGAGCACAATTTTTGTTCTGGATTTATTTATTTTTGCTAGGGAATTCACTGCCTGTTCGATGAAGCCGTGCTGGAAGTAATGTGGGGCTTGAAGAATCTCATCAAGATGTTAGTGCCTGATGAAAAATTGGAGCTGACTAATGAGGACCGCCTCCAGATCAGTCAAGGAATGAAATCGGTCCTGGATCGTCATGGCGTTGAGGTCGATGCCAACTTGGTGAGCTCATCACTTCCTTTCCTGTGTCTAAGATGGTTTGCTCTCTGCCATGTACTGTTACACTTTCTGATAGTTTGTGCACTTCCCTCTTTGAGCCACCAACTCAAGTATTTGTACGTTGTTTTCGCAGCAAACTTTGCCCTTTATGTTTTTTCTGTTAGAGATGAAGTAGTGTTCCTTTTATGCAGGTTAATTCAGACATCATTGATATTGCATCTACCGTGTATGAGTGTGATCTTCTTGTGGGTTCACGTGATGCATTGTTGCAACATTATGGTAACAAGCTTGCGGTGGTATTAGGAATTGACTCTAAGAATTGGGGCAAACTGAAACTTGCAACTGCTCTTAAGTTAATATGTTATCCTCAAGAGGAAAATGTAAGTTACGATCCTGAAGGCGATCTTGAAGAGGAAAATGTAACTGGCGATCCTGAAGAGGATAATGTAACTGGCGATCCTGAAGAGGTAAATTGTAATGTTTAGCAAATGTATTCTCATATTTCTCGAAAATAATGTATTCATAGCTTGTGGCTGTGCATGTGATGTAAATTTCTCGTTGCAAGTAATGAGTTTCAAACTTTTATTTTGCCTGTTTTCTTTCAGATGCTGTCAAAGACCGAGATAGAAAAAATGCTCGCTGATGCAGATCGCTACGAAGATAAGCTCGATAAGCGGACTTACTTGGACATGTACCAAACAATTGTGTGGGCCTATGGAATTAGGCTTCAGGCACTAGAACAGTTGGGTTCCATGGTCGAGGAGGCAAAAAAGCTTTGAAGCTGCACCAGGGGCCCATGGCCAAGGAGGCAGAACAAGAATTGAAGCTGCAACCCGAGGGGGTACATGGTCAAGTAGGCAAAAGAAAATTTGAAGCCGCACCAGGGGTGTTGGATGCAGCAGATGGATTGAGAGAGAAAACAAAATTTTGGACAAAACAGCATCTTGTTTGGTGATTTGAAGTGTATAATAGGGGCAATTCGGTATCTACTCTTAGATGACATGTTTGGCTAGACTGGCATTGTGTTTTCTAATCACTCTCACAGAGGGAGCACTGCTCATTTCATCTCCGTCCTTAATCATCCTGCATTTGGTGTTTGAATAATTTATTCAGCCTCAAAATGAGTGCAAAATGCACATTTCAAAACTTTTTTTTTGATTACGTGTCACGCTCGGTAAACAGTCAAGTTGATTTAGTGTTACAGACTTACAGTCCTTTAACGTTGTGACATTTTGGAACAAGAAGCAAACTTGTATCTTGAGCAAGCCTGTTTCTGGAATCCAAAGAGTCCTGGATGCTGCTGCTTCAGAAGAACAGAGCAATGTAACGCTACAGCAACACACCATTGCTACCTCTTGAGCATGCGTTGGTTTTCCCTTGAAGAGGAAAGGGTGATGCAGCAAAGCAGCGTAAGTATTTTCTCAGTTTTTGAGAACCAAGGTATCAATCCAGTAGGAGACCATGCGCGAGTCACCTCGTACCTACACAAACAAATAAGAACCTCGCAACCAACGCGATAAAGGGGTTGTCAATCCCTTCACGACCACTTGCAAGCGTGTGATCTGATAGAGATAATAATAATAAGATAAATATTTTTGGTATTTTTATGATATAAATAGAAAGTAAAGATTGCAAAGTAAAAATAGATTGGAAACTTATATGATGGAGAATAGACCGGGGGCTATAGGTTTCACTAGTGGCTTCTCTCAAGATAGCATAAATATTATGGTGGGTGAACAAATTACTATCAAGCAATTGATAGAAAAGCGAATAATTATGAGAATATCTAGGTATGATCATGTATATAGGCATCACATCCGTGACAAGTAGACCGACTCCTGCCTGCATCTACTACTATTACTCCACACATCGACTGCTATCCAGCATGCATCTAGAGTATTAAGTTCATAAGAACGGAGTAACACTTTAAGCAAGATGACATGATGTAGAGGGATAAACTCATGCAATATGATATAAACCCCATCTTTTTATCCTTGAAAGTGCATTATATCGACTAGAGGGGGGGGGGGGGTGAATAGGTGATTTTTATGAATTCTTCACTGAGGAATTTGCAGGTGAGGAAATTCCTTAGCGAAGAACTACTAGCAGCGAAATAAGTACTCAAAAGTAAACATAACAGAAAACAAGCATAGTCATCATGATAAAATGAAGACAAGCACATAGTACATAAAGCGTAAACACAGGATAACATAGGATGAAGACAAACAGACTGAAGAAATTGAATTGATGAAATTGAGAAAGTCTTCAGTCAAAGTCTTCAAACACAGATACGAACAAGCACTCAACACAGTTATGAGGAAATGAAAGAGTTGAGGAAATAGAACCAGTGAGCCTGGTGAAGACAATGATTTGGTAGACCAGTTCCAACTGCTGTCTCAGTTGTACATCTGGTTGGAGCAGCTAGGTATTTAAACCTGAGGACACACATTCCCAGACACACAGTCCTCACCGTATTCTCCTTGAGTTAAGGTCACACAGACCTCGCCCAATCACTCGTGGTAAGTCTTCAGTTGACTTTCGAACCTTCACAAACTTGGTCACTCGGCGATCCACAATTCCTCTTGGATGCTCTAGACCTTGACGCCTAACCGTCTGAAAGAAGCACAGTCTGCAAAGGTAACAAGCGTCGGATCCACACAGGATCAATCTCTTCAGTGATGCTCAATCACTTGGGGTTTGTAGGTGTTTGGGTTTGGGTTTTCCTCACTTGATGATTTTCGCTCAAAGTCCTTGGAGGATGGGATGCTCTCAAATGACAAGTGTCAGTTTCTCTCGGAGCAGCCAACCAGCTAGTGGTTGTAGGGGGAGGCTATTTATAGCCTAGGGAGCAGCCCGACATGATAAGACATAAATGCCCTTCAATGATATGACCGTTAGGTGGGTAGATATTTTGGGACAGCTGGCGCATAGCACAACAACGGTCAGAAATTTAAGTATCAAATTCCTCAGGGCTATCATGTTCCTCACTGTGTAGGCAATCCGCACTGGCGAATTCCTAATTCCTCAATCAGAACAAATTCCTCAGAGACCAGAAGAACTTCGTCTCTGTCACTGAAGAATATGACTGAACTGTATGAGATTTCCAATGGCTTCACTCGAAGGGATTGGTAGGTGTAGGATTTTGAGTTGAGCATCACATGGAAATTTTCCTTAGTATTTCCTCGACCCCCTTTAACAGTACGGTGTTTCCTACGACTCAAGAAAGAGAAAATGAAACTACGAAAACAAAAGTCTTCATGCTTCATGTTCCTTGAATGAATACCAACTCTTCAGGATTGCACCAATTTCTTCACTTTCAAAGTCTTCATAAAGTCTTCAGAAATCCAAAGTCTTCAGTCGAAGAACTTCATTTTTAGGGGTCGACTTTCTCTGTAAATATGAAACTCCTCATAGACTTATAGACCTGTGTACACTCAAAAACACATTAGTCCCTTAACCTATAAGTCTTCAATACACCAAAATCACTAAGGGGCACTAGATGCACTTACAATCTCCCCCTTTTTTTGTGATTGATGACAATATAGGTTAAGTTTTCAACGGGGATAAACATATGAAGTGTAAATACTGATATTGATGTATTTGATTGCAAGATATAGAAGAACTCCCCCTGAAGATGTGCATGATGAGGAATTTGCTTTTGAAGCATTGCACACTTGAAGAGTAGAATCATGGAGATCTCCCCCTATATCTTGTAATTCATACACGCATTTGCCATATCATAATGAAGAATTTGAAATGCATGATGAAATATGGTGACTGATGTAATTCAGCATGCGTGCATTAACATATATGAGGAATAAGCATGCAGAAAACACACCAAAAGTATCAGAGCACCATCAGGTTTAAGTTTACAACTCGATCCAATAAAGTTTCAGAAGAACGAGAGTTGTAACTTAGCAAATAAAAACGCCCATATAGACAGACCCTCTTGAAGACTAACTCAAAATTCTCCCCCTTTGTCATCGAATGACCAAAATGATCGAAAATGAGGATTAACGCCCCCTGAAGAATATCAAGTTGATGAAGGAGCGCCAGCGTTGTTGGGGTCGTTTGTCGTGGAAGGGCCTGCCGCAGTGTCGTCCAAGTCTTCGTACTCATCGGTATCGCGTAATGAAGAATATGAGCTGGACACCAAAGAAGGAACCTTGACCTTCTTGAATTTCTTCGATGGAGGTGCAGACCAGTCAAAATCTTCCTTGAGACCCATTTTCTTGAGATCTTCTTCACCATACAGATGTGATAGAATGGCCCAGGTGCGACGGAAGACTTCATGGAGGTAGTAATGGTTTTTCTTCACTGCATTGTGTGTAGCAGTCATGTTGTGAAGAAATGAACCAAACTGACGCTTAACCCATTTATGGTTTCGATCCACCTTCTGGTGAAGACTAAGGAGAAGCCCATGGTCAGTCATCACATGAGGAGAAGTGGCTTGAGGAGTAGACTTGGGTGCATTGGCAATAGAGTCATGTGTGGCAGAGTCATCATTAGTGGAATAAGATGCAGCTTTGCGAAACTGACCATCCAATGGACGAATGCCTTCATCAATGACTGCAGGAGCCTTGCCCTTTCCATCAGTTGAATTAAAAGCCCGCTTGAGGACTTCAATCGGGGGCAGATAGCTAAGGTGATTCTGAAAATCAGCCTTGTAGTTGAGTGAAGACCTTGTCCTGAGGAATCTCATAATCCAAGGTGCATAAGGCTTCAGCTCAAACGGAGAAAGTGCAGCATTTGCCAGAGTCCTCATGAAGAAATCGTGATAGTTGATAGGAATCTATGAATGATGTTGAATAGCAGATTCTTCATGATGCCAACTATTTCCTCATCAGATGAGTCGTGGCCTTTGATGGGACTCATTATCCTCGTCAGAATGCGATAGACGGTTCTGGGCACATAGAGTAAATCCTTCACGATGAATTTGGTCCTTGGGGCTTGACCGGGCTTCAAAGGCTTCATTAACACTTGCATGTAATGAGCTGTGAGTTCTGGTTCATGATACAGGCAGCGAGCTCCTTCACTGGGTGGACTGATGGGCAGGGCGTGAAGCAATTCAGAGGCCGCTGCCTTATAGTGAGTATTTTCGGTCATCCAGTCCAAGACCCAGGTGTTGATATCTTCAGGATCACATGTGATATGCAATGTAGCGTAGAAATGAAGAATAAGCTCTTCATTCCAATCAACAATGTCAGAGCAAAAGTTGAGGAGGCCTGCATCATGAAGAACACTGAGCACAGGAGAGAAGCAAGGTAATGATTCCATGTCCACGTGAGGAATATGCTCATGGTAGAAGATTTTGTCTTTGTTGAAAAGCAGTGAAGAATAGAAGTTGGCCTGGCTTGTAGTCCAGAAACACTTCCTCCTTAGACGAGCAGAGTCATAAGGATTATAGTTAGTGAAGAACACGTGCTCGCCGAAGAAATCATCAGCCTTGAATTTCTGCTTCTTTGAGAATGGATCCTTTGGCTTGGGGTGAGGAGTGTCAGTCAATTGCATCACGACCTCCGGGATCTCGATCTCAGGTTCCACAGGCTGAGGAATTTCAGGTGCTGCTTCAGTGGCAGCCTGGGACTTCAATTCTTCATTTACATGATCTTCAGCACTAGTGGCTGGAATTTCTTCATGGACAGATGGTGTGGCATGTGGTTCATCAGATCCCATGTGTACAGTAGTTTCTGGGGACTGAGGAATTTGTTGCAATGGTGTGAAGAGTGGAGAGTTGGGTGCTGACTTTCCCAAAATTCATCACTTAGCACATGTGTGGTACAACTAATGTCCACATCTTCATCTTCCATTTTTTCAACGCCGACCTCTTCAGCAGTAAACTGAGGCATAGGCGAGGAGACAACTGGTGTTGAAGGGATTGTATCCACTTCAACTTCTTCATCCATCTGCTCTGACGAAGCAGCAGAGGGATTCTCTTCATCGGATTCACTTGGAATCACATATTCTTCATCAAAAGGAACAAAGTCCTTTGATGGCATGGTTGAGATAGGAACAACATCAATGGGGTTTGCAAATGAGCTTGTCAGTGGCTTAATCTTCTTCGGGGCTAGAGAATCTGATGAAGTTGATGCCTTCCTTTTCTTCACTGCTGCACGCTCTGCAGCCTTAGTCTTCTTCACATCTGATGCAGATGGAAGGATTGGAGTTGGTGTAGGTGCAGGAGGAGCAGAGGAATTGGGTTGAATTTCTTCAGGTACAACTGATGCAGTTGCCCTGACTTCTTTATTTTCTTCAGGCGCAACACTAGTGGATGCCGTGGCAATTTTTTCAGCGGCTAGAATGCAGTCATCAGCCCTGGAACTCATATTTTCTTCAGGAGCCTGATTTTCATCAGCGGTGCTGGCATGTTCTTCAGTCGGCTGAGCAGATGCTTCAACCTGAGGAATTTCCTGTTGCATTGGGACTGCAATATTTGAGGTGAAGTTATCAGCAAGTGTCATAAAATGAACCTCGGCTCCAAGCCAATCAGCGCGGTATGCGTCAAATTCATCACTGAGTTTCTTGATCTTAGTTTGAATAGTGACAAGTTCTTCAGTTGTCATAAAGACAACGTTTTTCTTCAGATAGCGCTCCTTCTTGTACTGCGCTTTCTTGATCTGCTTGGCCTTCTCAAACTTCCATTTCTCTTCTTGTATGAAGTGAGTCAACATATGACTTTGGCCAGGAGTCAGCTTGAAGTCAGGCATGGGAGTGTTGGGGTCCTTGTGCCAAACATCATTGTATTCTAGGATCAACTTTGGACCAAAAGTAGAGGCACACTTGTGCCCTTGGCTCTAGCGTCCCTGACTTGCCTATCTCTGATGATTTCGGCAAGTTCTTCATCATCAGCTTCATCATCATCAGAGGGCACTTGGAAAGCAACTTGTTTCTTGTGAGGACTTGGTCGAGGACCTCATCCAGCAGTAGTCTTCTTCTTCAGAAGAGAGGGAGCAACTGAGGAACTTGCAGAGGCTCCTGAGGCAATAGATATGCCTGTGGTCCTTTGGCATGTGGCGAGATGCACAGATGCTAAGGATTTGGTCGGAGCAGCTAAAGATTTTGGCGGAGGAGCTGAAGATTTTGTAGGAGTATGAGTAGTGTGAGGAATTTGTCATGACGGCTTTGAGGAATCTGGCCGTGAGGGCATAGCTGAGGAACTCGACCATGAGGGCTTTGCTGGTGAAGAACTGGGCTTGTGAGCAGGCGTCTTTGGGTTGGCCTTCTTCGGCTTTATAGAGGCCTCAACAACAGCAGTGGCAGCAGAGTCTTCGTTGAATTTCCTCACTACATCTTTTGGCCATGGATAGTCCTCACCGCGCTTGAGGCTGGTGGGATCAGCTATTTGGCCATGTGCCAACGGAGGTCTTGGGCATGGAGGATTTAGTGCAAATTTCTTCATATATTTGGGAGTGACATATCTGTACCCCCTCCACTCTCTTGCCCATCTCCTCTCAATCTTTTGAATGCGCACCTTGCGCTGATTTTTATCTTCCTCAGGGGGTGTGCAGTACTCAGCATAGATGTCCTCAGGTATTTCAAAGGTAGTGTTGACTTCAGGCCTCTTTCCTCCTTTCCGTGGCTTCTTACCATTAGCCATTTTCTTCAGTTGAGGAATTTGAACAGTTGAATTCTCTGATGAGGTATGCAACTTTTCTTCGAGGAACGCTGCAAATGAGTTAAGTTGATGAGAACCTAGTGATTCAGCAGCTGACATGAGTACCTGTGAACAGATTATAGTTGTGAGGAATTTGAAGAGGTCATATGTGTTCTCAGAAGGTTTTTTTTATAAAGAACAAGTTTGAGGAATTTGACCAGATGAGTCTTGAAGAATTTCACTAAGCGTTCTTTGTCTTAGGTTCCAGAGATGTATAGATTGAAAATCCACACATTTGAGGAATCTTGAAGAAAAACACAGCTTAGAGAAATGAATCAAGAACAGATGACATGTGAAGAGTTTTAGTGTGTGAAGATATGAATAAAAACACCTTTGAGGATTTTGTAGAGAACATTAGAATCAAGGAGGGCAGTAAAAGTAACTTTTAATTACCCTAGACGAAGAACACGATGAACTGGTATGTGGAGATGTGAAGTTCGTCAGTGCAGATCTTCCACGCCCTAACTTGGCGGAGGAAGACAGCTACGGCGGCGGCGGAGTGAAGATTTCCGCGGCCGGCGCGAGTACAACGGCGATGAGGTCGAGGCAGCGAAGCTTTTCCTCATCGGCGACGATGATGTAGCGGCGGCGCTAGGGTTTGAGAAGCTCGAGCTGGAGAGAGGTCGAGCGGAGTAAAGGAAGTGAGGAAGGGGAAGGGGGTATTTATAGCCACGGTGAAAAACTGTTCGCCCAAAGAATTTGGACAAACGTGCCCCTGACCCTTCTCATTCGCTTGACATGTGTCACCCACATACTGAGAAGTGGAGATCGTGTGCGATCGTGGCTGAATGGATAAGTATAACGTGGGATGCAGAACGGTTTGAGCGGCAAAGTCGAAAATTTAGATAAGATAGGTTTTAAAGTTCCGTTTGCAATTTCTTCAGCTGACAAGGACACAGTGAAGATTTTGAACGAGTTTCAAATAGATTGCACATGAAGAATTTGTGAACAGATTGGGTTGAGTATAGCATAGAGGGGGAAGGGTCCGATCACATTCACTTAGCAGAAAAACCAACTTGAAGAAATAGCCATAAGTGAATGTTGTAGAGGACATAAACTCATATATATATAGCCAATGAAGAAAAACGACGGAAACAGTGAAGACAATGCAAAGTTGAAGAATTTGAACAACCGAGGAATTTCAACTTTTGGTGGTGGTGTGACCCACCGTATAAGAATGATGATTTCAGACACCGCGTACAATTGTCGTAGGGTTCTGAGAATCAAATTCTTCATTAATTTCTTCACACTTAGAGTGTTATTCTTCGTTGATTGAAGAAAAACGTTCTTCATGTGTTGCACATCTAAGTCATCAACTTTGCATAAGTGTTAGGATGAGTGTCCTTTTCAAAGAACATTAGAAGATTCTAAGATATTTAGCTCACACCGCAACTTGCTAAATCTCTTCTCATCCAAGGGTTTTGTGAAGATATTGGCTAGCTGTTCTTTAGGCATCACATGCTCAATAGAAATGTCGCCCTTCAACATGTGATCATGAAGAAAATGATGACGAATCTGAATGTGCTTTGTCTTCGAGTGCTGAACTGGGTTGTGAGCAATCTTGATGTCACTCTCATTGTCACAGAAGAGAGGCACAGTCTTCATGCTGACGTCGTAGTCCTTGAGAGTTTGCTTCATCCATAGCAATTGAGCACAGCAAGAACCAACGGCAATGTACTCAGCTTCAGCAGTAGATAGTGATACACAGTTCTGTTTCTTCGAGGACCAACAGACCAAAGATCGTCCAAGGAAATGACATGTACCAGATGTTGACTTGCGGTCCACACGATCACCAGCATAGTCAGAGTCAGAATATCCAATGAGATCAAAAGCTAAGCCCTTGGGGTACCATAATCCAAGTGTTGGTGTGTGAGCTAGATATCGAAGAATATGCTTCACAGCCTTATGGTGTGATTCCTTCGGTGTAGCTTGAAATCGGGCACACATGCAAACACTAAGCATAATATCTGGCCTAGATGCACATAAGTACAATAAAGAACCAATCATGGAGCGGTATACCTTATGATTGAAGTCGATACCATTTTCATCAGTGCATAGATGACCATTTGTGGGCATAGAAATTTTGACGCCTTTGCAATCTTGCATTCCGAATTTCCACAGTACATCCTTGAGGTATTTCTCCTGAGATATGAATATGCCATTTCGTTGTTGACGAATTTGAAGACCTAAGAAGAATTTCAATTCTCCCATCATAGACATTTCATATTCCTCCCTCATCATATAACCAAATTCATCAGTATAACATTGGTCAATACAGCCAAAGACAATATCATCAACATATATTTGGCACACAAAAAATTCACCATAATAAGAGTGAAAAGAGTAGGATCGAGTGAACCAGGTCTGAAGCCTTTCTTAATAAGGAATTCCTTCAAAGTATCATACCACACCCGTGGAGCCTGCTTGAGGCCATAGATGGCCTTATTGAGTCTGAAGACTTTGTCAGGATGCTTTGGATCTTCAAAACCCGGGGGTTGAGCAACATATACTTCTTCCTCAAGCTTACCATTTAGGAATGTACTTTTCACATCCATTTGATATATACTGATATCATGATGGTTAACATAAGCAAGTAATATGAGAATAGCCTCAAGTCTAGCAACAGGTGCAAAAGTTTCATCGAAATCAATTCCTTCAACCTGTGTGTAGCCTTGAGCTACAAGCCGTGCCTTATTCCTTACCATAAGGCCATTTTCGTCTTGCTTGTTGCGATAGATCCATTTTGTGCCAATGATATTGTGCTTGCGAGGATCTGGATGTTTGACCAGTTCCCAGACGTTGTTGAGCTCGAACTGATGTAATTCTTCTTGCATGGCCTGAATCCACTCAGGCTCCAGAAATGCCTCATCTACCTTAGTGGGCTCTGTGATAGAGACAAAAGCATAGTGCCCACAAAAGTTAGATAAATGTGAACCTTTTGAGCGTGTGAGAGGACCTGGCGCTTTAATGTCATTGATGATCTTTTCAACTTGCACTTCTTTTGCAACGCGAGGATGAGTTGGTTGTTGTTGAGGAATTTGATCAACATTTTCTTCAGCACCATTTTCTTCAGTATTTTCTTCAGGTGCATTAGCTCGACGTTCTTCATGTTCTGGAATGAATTCTTCAGCAGATTCTTCAGTAGGAATAACATCCTCAGTAGCCTTGAACTTGATAGTTTCCTCAGGTGCTGGTTCATCTATCACAGAAGGTAGGTGCTCTCTTTGCGAGCCATTAGTTTCATTGAACCACACATCTACAGTTTCAACAACCTTGTGAAGAATGTTGTTGAACACTCTGTAGGTGTGCGAGTCCTTTCCATAACCAAACATAAAACCTTCATGTGCTTTCGGTGCAAACTTTGAGTTGTGATGAGGATCTCTAATCCAACATTTAGCACTGAAGACTTTGAAATAACTTACATTGGGTTTCTTATCAGTGAGGAGTTCATAGGCAGTCTTCTTGAAGAATTTGTGAAGATATACTCTGTTGATGATGTGGCATGCAGTATCAATTGCCTCAACCCAGAAACGACGAGGCGTTTTGTATTCATCAAGCATAGTGCGAGCCATCTCAGCAAGAGTCCTATTCTTGCGCTCCACGACGCCATTCTGCTGAGGAGTATAAGGAGCAGATAACTCATGAGTGATACCAAGTTCATCTAGATAGTCATCAAGACTAGAATTCTTGAACTCGGTTGCATTGTCACTTCTGATGTGCTTGATCTTCACACCAAAGTTGGTTGAAGCCCTCGAGGAAAATCGTTTGAAGACTTCCTGCACTTCATGTTTGTAAGTAACAATGTGTACCCATGTGTATCGAGAGTAATCATCAACAATAACAAAGCCATATTGAGATGCATCATTTGAGACTACAGAATAATGGTTAGGACCGAAGAGATCCATGTGAAGCAATTCAAATGGACGAGTGGTGGTCATGATAGTCTTCACTGGATGCTTAGCCTTTGTCATCTTCCCAGCTTCACATGATCCGCATAAGTGATCCTTGAGGAATTTGACATTCTCGATGCCAATGACATGCTTCTTCTTCGCAAGCGTGTGCAAATTCCTCATGCCTGCATGACCAAGTCGTCGATGCCAGAGCCAGCCTTCTGAAGCTTTTACAAGTAGGCACACAGCTGGTTGTGGTCCTGTAGAGAAATCAATAATATACAAGTCCCCTCTCCTAAAGCTTTCGAAGACTTTGGAATTGTCAGCTTCCATGATCACAACACAACAATACTTGCCAAAGACAACTACCATATCAAGATCGCAAAGAATTGAGACAGACATGAGGTTGTATCCTAAGGACTCGACAAGCATGACTTTGTCCATGTGTCGATCCTTTGTGATCGCAACCTTACCTAGACCCAATACCTAACTTTTGCCTTTGTCAGCGAAGATGATATGCTTCTGATGCGATGGTGATAAGGGAGCATCCATCAATATATTCTTGTCACCAGTCATGTGATTTGTACATCCACTATCGAGGACCCACTCAGTGGCTTTGGGTTGATCATCCTGTAGATGAATTAGTGCAACTTACGAACTCATATACTTCATCAGTGAAGAATATGACATCAATTCATCAGATCAATTTCATCAAGCAACAAAATAGGAAAAGCAGTATGAGGACGTGAGAAATGAAAGTTCATTTCTTCATGATTAGCATGTGTCCTTTCAGGCATATTCAGGTCTCCAGCAAATTCTTCAGACGATTACGTACGTCTGGAGACCTGACCCTGCAGAAGATATTAGTTCTTTTTCTTCACCACCCACATCTTAAGGGGTGGCAAAGAGTTCATCACTCTGCGAGCTCCATACGAGAAAGGTGGCATAGAAGCCAGTCCATTTCGTTTCACATAAGAGGGGTTAGGATAAGCATATGAATAAGCAGAGAAATTCTTCGAGGACTTATGTAACGCCCTCAATGCGGCTATATCTCCCATGTGTCGAAGCATGACTTAGAGGCATAACCGCATTGAAAGCAATGTCGCAAGTGAGGTAATCTTCACACAACCCATGTAATACATAAGGGAAAGAGATACATAGTTGGCTTACAATCGCCACTTCACACAAATACAAGAATAAAGCATTACATCATCCAGATACAATCAGGGCCCAACTACGGAGCCAAAATAAAAGAAGACTACCACAAATGCTACACAGATCCCCGATCGACCCAATTGGGCTCCACTACTGATCAACTAGAACGAAACAACACCAAAGGACAAGATCTTCATCGAGCTCCTCCTTGAGCTTGGTTGCATCACCTGCACGGACTCATCGGCACCTGCAAGCTGGTTTTGGAAGTATCTGTGAGTCACGGGGACTCAGCAATCTCACACCCTCGCGATCAAGACTATTTAAGCTTATGGGTAAGGTAAAGGTATGAGGTGGAGTTGCAGCAAGCGACTAGCATATATGGTGGCTAACATACGCAAATGAGAGCGAGAAGAGAAGGCAAAGCACGGTCGAGAATCTATGATCAAGAAGCGATCCTAGAACAACCTACGTCCAACATAACTCCAACACCGTGTTCACTTCCCGGACTCCGCCAAGAAGAGACCATCACGGTTACACACGCCGTTGATGTATTTTAATTAAGGTCAACTTCAGGTTTTCTACAACCGGACATTAATAGATTCCCATCTGCCCATAACCGCGGGCACGGCTTTCTAAAGTTCAAATCCTTGCAGGGGAGTCCCAACTTAGCCCATGAAAAGCTCACACGGTCAACGAAGGATATACCTTCTCCCAAGACATTCCGATCAGACTCGGCATCCCGGTTCTACAAGACACTTCGACAAGTTAAAACAAATCCAGCAACACCACCCGAATGTGCCGACAAATCCCGATAGGAGCTGCACATATCTCGTTCTCAGGGCACACTCAGATGAGACATCCTACGAGTAAAACCAAACCTCAAGTTGCCCCGAGGTGGCCCCGCAGTCTACTCGGTTGGACCAACACTCAGAGGAGCACTGGCCCAGGGGGGTTTAAATAAGATGACATTTGAGTCTGCAGAACCCAAGGGAAATAAAAGGCTAGGTGGCAAATGGTAAAACCAAGGTTGGGCATTGCTGGAGGAGTTTTATTCAAGGCGAACTGTCAAGGGGTTCCCATAATAGCCCAACCGCGTAAGGAACGCAAAATCCGGGAACATAACACCGATATGACGGAAACTAGGGCGGCAAGAGTGGAACAAAACACCAGGCAAAAGGCCGAGCCTTCCACCCTTTACCAAGTATATAGATGCATTAATTAAATAAGATATATTGTGATATCCCAACAAGTAAACATGTTCCAACAAGGAACAACATCTCCATGTTCCAACAAGGAACAAACTTCAATCTTCACCTGCAACTAACAACGCTATAAGAGGGGCTGAGCAAAGCGGTAACATAGCCAAACAACGGTTTGCTAGGACAAGGTGGGTTAGAGGCATGGCTCAACAATATGGGAGGCATGATAAGCAAGTGGTAGGTATCGCAGCATAGGCATAGCAAAAGAGCGAGCAACTAAGCAAGCAAAGATAGAAGTGATTTCGAGGGTATGATCATCTTGCTTGAAATCCCGCAAGGAAGAAGAACGAGTCCATGAAGAAGTCAAACGGACGTAGTCGAACGGGTCCTCACAAACACGACGTTACCGGAACCAACCCGAAGAAGCAAACACCGGAAAGAAACACAACATAGTAAACAACCAACACATGAACATGGTATGATATGCGGGATGCGGGATGCGATGCATATGCATGATTTGCAAAGGAATGATGGAACCTGGCCTCAACTTGGAAATCCAAGAGTGCCACTGGAAAGGTGAGGTGATTTCAGTTGACATCGATATAAAGATCGCCGGAATCGTATGCACGGTTTGGAAATGGCAAGCAAAACAAATATGGCACCGGTCTGCGATAAACAGCAAGTAGCCATCTAAATGCAACAAGTTAATTATGCTACAGCACCCAAACATGGCAAAACAATACATGGCAGGGATCCACTCATAATGGTTAACAAAAGATGAACACTGAGCTACGGACAAATCATCCATTAACAGGTTCAAACAAGCATGGCAAAAATGCAGTTGGTAAACAGGTTTCAGACTTGGTGAAATTAACACTAGTCTGGAATTTCAGATCAAGTAGCATACTTTGGAGCATGAAAACTAGATGCTACAGGAACTTAACATGGCAAAGTAAGGCATGGCATGGAGCTACTCAAAGAGCTTAACAGAAGTCCCTTAGTGACCTTGAGCCAAAAGGGATCAGAAAATACAATTGCAAGCATGTGAACATGGCAACAACATAATCAGATCTCAGACTTGGAGAAAAACTGGAGCATGCAATTCAGATATCAAGTAGGCATGTTCACGAGCTCGATGCACTCACTACAGAGCAAGGCATGACAAACTAAGCATGCACCCATCAAGAATACACATTATACAAGCTAGACATGGCAAGAACAACAACATAGCATGCACGGATCAACTACAACATCCTCGGCAAAATCGCTAACAAGTAGACAATCTGCCTAGATTCACGAAATAGCAAAAGTAGAGCTCGATTGACTCAAGCTAGGGTGCTCCATAATTGCAAACAAATACATGGATGGATAGAGCACTACAATATTAACAAATCATCCTTACTGATCATTCTCAAAAGAGGTACGGATCACTAGGAAACAACATGAACATATGGCATATTGATAAGAACAGATCAAGGACTTGGTGGAATTGCTAAGTCCCTGAAATCAGCATTAACGAATGCACCACTTTGCAAGCTTGTGCTAGTCACCACACACATCACAAAAATACATGGAAGGCACCTCTGTAAAGATGGCAAAACATATAACAAAACACATGTAGAGCTCAAGAGCATATCATGCACACATTAGTCATGGCAAAAATGACAAATAGCTATTTGGAGCAGCAGATCTGACAATTAACTCAAATAGCTCTCTTCCAACAGCATTTCGGGCATCAAGATGAGCTCAAATGAAAATGATGCAATGAGATGATATGATGTACTCTCTGAGATGAACATTTTGATATGCTACACGCCCAAAATGGATCTATGGATGCAAAGTTACGACATGATGAACATGGGCATTTGAGTCAGGAAATCTCGGGGACTTAGTAGAAATTGTACCCTCCGCGAAAAGTCAATGCGGGACGGAGAGAAGCGGGACGGCACGGATCCGGATCGGGACGACGTGTTTGGATGGACTCCCAGTGGATCTCAGCCAGGCAGGGTGGATCTGGCCGGGACGGGCTCCGGCGAGACGAGGCGCTCTCCGGCGATCGCCAGCAACGAGGGAAGCTGCGACGCGACGAGGAGGAGGCAGCGGGGAGGCACGGCTCCTGCGGGGAGGTTCGGCCAGCGGCGGAGCTCGGCGAGGGAGCTCGGACGCGGGGCGGCTGCGCGGTAGCCAAGGACGGGCGACGGAAGTCCAACGGGGTTCCAGCGAGATCGCGCCAGCGACGAGGCGGCGGAGTGAGGACGGCGGCCGGGGCGCGCGGCGGCCGGCGGCTCGGGCGTCCAAGCGGCGGTGCGGTGCACCGGACCGGGGGGGGGGGGGGGGCGGATCTGGGCCTCCCGGACCCGTGCGGGAGAGGTGGCGGGGCAGGCCAGGTGGCGGCGCGCGGTAGGCTGGCAGCGGCGGCGGGGTGACGTGGCGCGACGAGATTCGTCGGAGCGAGGTGGCGGCGGCGGGTGGACATTGTCCGGCGCGGTGGGAGATTTGTCCGGGCGCGAGGAGGACGAAGCTAGGGTTTGATCTGCGCGAGGATTTTGGAGGGAGACACATATTTATAGGTAGAGGGAGCTAGGAGAGTCCAAATGAGGTGCGGTTTTCGGCCACGCGATCATGATCAAACGACTGAGATGATGGAGGAGGTTTAAGTGGGTTTTGGGCCACTTTGGAAGGGTGTTGGGCTGCAACACACACGAGGCCTTCTCGGTCCCTCGGTTAACCGTTGGAGTATCAAACGAAGTCCAAATGGTACGAAACTTGACAGGCGGTCTACCGGTAGTAAACCAAGGCCGCTTGGCAAGTCTTGGTCCAATCCGGAAATGTTTAACACCCGCACACGAAAAGAGGTAGAAAGGGACACCGGGTGACATAGGAGCGCCGGATTGCAAAATGGACAACGGGAAAAATGCTCGGATGCATGAGACAAACATGTATGCAAATGAAATGCACATGATGACATGATATGCAATGCATGACACGCAAGCAATGACAAGACAACCACAGCAAATAACTGGAAGACACCTGACACATCAGTCTCGGGGCGTTACAACACTCCACCACTACGAGAGGATCTCGTCCCAAGATCTAGAATGGCACCGGAGGGAAAAAACAGAAGATAAAGAGAAGAGGTAAACCAAATTGCTTCTTTGACAAACGAGTGAAACCATGAACCTTGAGAGGTTGAACAAATAGAAAGAAAGAAAGAATGCAACGAAGATGAACAAAGATGAAAACACTCCATTGGGAAAGAGGAACAAGGAACATTGTGAAAGCCTTGGTGTTGCACATGCATGAATGAAGAGCTCCTGTGACTAGGAAGGACATGTAACCACTCCGATTGAAACGGAATAAGCACAGGATAAGACCGAATGGATGCAGGAAGCACTCCGATAGAAAAGAGAAGTAAAACTTGATAAAAAATGGGAAGAACTTGAAAAGAGGAGAAGACACACCGGTTAAATGGATAAGCACGAAAAGAACATGCTCCTCACAATTCAAGATGATGAGTGAAGAAAGAAACATCACAATGTCTCCGGAAGGAAAAATAGAAAAAAATAGATCATTGGAATAATAGAGTGGAGAAGAAAATGACAACTTCTGCCACAAATGAGCTTGGGAAACACCCTTCCAAGAAGGTTATCACGGAGTTGTTGGAAAACCAACAACGAAAAGAATAAGTTTGTAGTGGGTTTATGGAAAACATCTCAAAACTATGAGGTGAAATTCTGCCACTAATGAAAACAATAGATTGGATTGATCTCAACAGGGAGACGAGAAACTATTTCACCGGGAGGATAATGAAGAACTTGGGTCATTTATAAGCACCATAAATAGCAACAAACCTTAGGGAAAGCTTTAGGTGAAATATAACCCAATATAACTCCAATGGAGAGATTGATGGATCGAAAAGATGTCATGAATGAGCTGAAAATGATGGATTTAAGATATGTCCCTGTTGAAAAAACTTGTGAATCATGAAACACGAAGGGGAATTATCAACAATGACAGAACACCACCTCAAAAGATAATATAGAGAGAAATGCACTTCGGAATGCAAGATGAAGAAACTTAAGCTCCTTAGAAAAGAATCCCGATGAACGCTTTGAGAAGGAAATAAATCCTTGATGAACCATCATGTATAGCCTCCATGAAGAAACTCCGATAACAAAAGAAATGATCAATCGAAATGAAAGAGAAGTCGAGAACACAAAGTGAAGACTTGCAATGATTAGATATATCTCTGTGGAGATGTAATTGCGAAAGCTTGGAACTCTTGGGAAAGAAAAGATAAAGCATCTCAAACCAAGAATGTGATAAGATGAACCTCCGAAATAAGGAATTGAATTCACTCGATGAAACAAGAATAAGAATTACATTATGCTTATCCTTCACCAATTAAATTGATGACAATCAACGGATTTGACATATTACTTAACCTCATAGAAAGATTAAGATAGATATAGCGCAAACTTGAAGAGGCCTTCAATGATCCACCGGTATGATTTGAAAGAACAAAAGAATTGATATGATAACGAAGGAAGAAGAATCTTGAGCAAACCACCGTAAGAATTAAAAATGAAAGTAGCAAAGGCACAAATCACCGTGTAGAATTGGAAAAGTGAATGAAGATGCTTGAGAGAATTTAGATACCAGAGGACGAATAGATCATGAACTTAATGGAGAATAATTGAATGATGCACCGGTAAGATTTGGAGAATGATAGCTGAAAGCTGAGAATGAATAATATTTGAAAAGATGGCCTTCAGAGGAAATAAATGGAAAACAACTCATGAAATGCTCCAGGTGGGTGAAAAGAATTCTGACAATCAAAAATGATTATGAGAGGATAGTGAAAGTGCGTTATATCGACTAGAGGGGGGGGGGTGAATAGGCGATTTTTATGAAAGTCTTCAAAACGTGGAAGTTATGAAGACAAACAGAGTGGACAAGCCTATCACTATGCAGCGGAAGTTAGATTACACAAGGCAAGCCATAGTCAAGTATACAATATAGTGAAAGCATAGTGACAAACAGCTTCAGTGTAACGAGGATCAGGTAGGAAGAAGTTATGAAGCCAAACAAATCATGCAGTCAAGTTGTGAAGACAGAAGATAAAGCAAGCATGCAATGGCTTCACAATGTGTACTGGTAAGTAAAGGGAGGTGAAGATGAAACCAGTGACACGCTGAAGACAATGATTTGTTGGACCAGTTCCAGTTGCTGTGACAACTGTACGTCTGGTTGGAGCGGCTAGGTATTTAAACCAAAGGACACACAGTACCGGACACCCAGTCCTGAACACGCAGCTCAGGACACCCAGTCCTCACCATTTTCTCCTTGAGCTAAGGTCACACAGACCTCGCCCAATCACTCTGGTAAGTCTTCAAGGTAGACTCCCAAACCTTCACAGACTTCGTTCACCGGCAATCCACAATTTCTCTTGGATGCTCAGAACGCGACGCCTAACCGGCTGGAGGATGCACAGTCCTCAAGTGTAATAAGTCTTCAGATCACACAGACAAGAAGACTTAAGTGATGCCCAATTACTCTCGCTCTGGGTGGTTAGGGCTTTTCTCCTCGCTAGGGATTTTCTCTAAAAGGCTTCGAGGTGGGTTGCTCTCAAATGACAAAAGCCGTGCACTGAAATCTGAGCAGCCAACCGTTTATGGTTGTAGGGGTGGACTATTTATAGCCACTTGGCAACCCGACCTGATTTGTCCGAAATGACCCTGGGTCACTAAGGAACTGACACGTGTATCAACGGTCGAATTTCGAACTCACATGGCAACTTTACTTGGGCTACAAGTAAAGCTGACTTGTCTGACCCTGAACAAGATTTTCTCTCATTATCTTCACTCGAAGACATAGGATTTGAATTAGGCATCACTTCAGTCATCCTGACTGGTTCTCTTGGACCCCACTTAACAGTATGGTGGTTCCTTTGACACAACATGAATGAAGTAAAACTACGAAGGATCTAAGTCTTCGAGTTCCATAAGCTTCATAGGGAGTCTTCACATGTCATTGTCTTCAACATGAATGTCTTCATAAATCACCATTGTCTTCAATGTCTTCGTACATTTTTAGGGGTCATCTCTGGTAGCTAAACCGAATCAATGAGGGACTTCTACCTGTGTTATCCTGCAATTCTCACAAACACATTAGTCCCTCAACTAGGTTTGTCGTCAATACTCCAAAACCAACTAGGGGTGGCACTAGATGCACTTACAATCTCCCCCTTTTTGGTGATTGATGACAAACTAGTTGAAGTTTTCAACGGGGAATATAATTTATGAAATTGTAAAGGAATTGTCTTCATAAGCTGCAAGGGCTCCCCCTGAAGATGTGCATATAAGTGATTTGCTTCTGGAACGCAAATGCACATGGCAGGTTGTACTTGTGGGAATCCACTTCAACTTATGATGACAATCCACCATGCATGTAAAGGTATATGAAGAGAATGACATGCATAATGAAAAATGGACGTCTGCGAAATGATATAAGTGCGGAAATTATCGTCGTACATGCGGAATTTATCTTCGCAAGACCATGCATGTTGCTGGTCTGCCTGGTCTGGAAGAAGCACTGGATTGCTTCAAGCAAGTGGGTCTGCTGCCGTTTATCACAGATGAAGAGCACTGGAATGAAGAGCTTCTTCTCCAGTTCTATGCCACACTGCATATCAAAGGCTACAACAGAGATCCGAAGACTTGGGTCCTGGAGTGAATGACCGGCAATGTCCATCATGAAGCCAATGCATTCGATATCATTGAGCTTACCGGCCTACCCACTCCTGGTGAACTCTTCGAAGAAGGCTGCCAACTCCATGCTGAAGCAATTGAGAGCATATTCCAGCGACTTGAGCCAAATATGAGTCAGATGCTCTCAATGATGAAGCCATTGCCTCTTGATGCACCTTACCCAACTGAGTTCTTTGTTGAAGACTTAGAGTACCTGCCCAGAACTATATATCACATCATCAGGCGGACTCTATGGCCCATTAAGGGGCACTCTCCATATGCCAAGGTTGAAGGTGCCATGAAGACTCTCATCTTCTGTATCCTGCATGGCAAATGCTTCAACGCCCAGGATCTCTTTACACGCCAACTTGCAGCATCTGGCTCAGATCTCTTTGGTTTGAAGATTTATGCTCCATGGGTTATGAGGCTAATCAAGCTCCACTCTGCTATCTCCTATCAGCCCTCTGCCCGCAACCATAGAATCTTCTTACCCGATGTGGACACCTCTGCTGAAGCAATATATCCTGAGCCTGCCAAGCAACCATTAAGTCTTCAGAATGCAGAACACCAGAGCTTCACTCAGAATGACGAAGGTGTTGAAGCCATCTCAAGAGTGTATCCAATGGCTGGCACCACACGTGCCCCTGCATCAACTGAAGCCACTGACAGCACAACTGCACAGAGACCCAAGAAACATGCTCGTACACTCAATGACCGAGAACTTCTTGTGGCTCTTCACCAAAAGCAAGATAGGCATCACGACTGGCTCAAAAGGCAGATGAGAAGTATCATGCAAGACGTCAATCGCATCAGAAATCTGGCCACCAAGAATGCATTCGTCGCTCATGAAACCTGTCGCCGCACTTGGAAAGGCCTCACCATGATGTGCACTGAAGCTGAACTTCAAGAGGATGGCTTCAGAGAGAGATTCAAGTTTGACTCCACACCCCCCAGAAGAGCTGTGCTGCGCGGAACTCCGTCCCTTGAAGATTCAGAGTTCTCTTCCTCTGCTGCCACCGTGACTGGAAGAATCATTGAGGAAGAAGACGACGCTACATCACCACCACCTTCTTTAGCGCGCGTCGACACTGCACTAAGCTCTTCAGCACCACCAAATGCCTCCACCGACCCTGCTGCGCCTGGGAACGCGTAGAAAACTCTATGTCTTCAAACCTTTTTGGTCATCACTGACAAAAGGGGGAGAAGCATATGATGTTTATAGTCTTCAAGCGGGTCAATAATATGGGCGGGTGCTTTATATTTTGCATTTTTCTTCGTGCTTACAACTCTCGTTTTGCTACATTTGGTTCTTTGAGTTGTAACACTTAAACTTGATGGTCGTCTGCTACCTGTTTGCCACTATGTTCTTGCGAAGATAAATTCCGCATGTACGACGATAATTTCCGCACTTATCATTTTGCAGACGTCCATTTTTCATTATGCATGTCATTCTCTTCATATACCTTTACATGCATGGTGGATTGTCATCATAAGTTGAAGTGGATTCCCACAAGTACAACCTGCCATGTGCATTTGCGTTCCAGAAGCAAATCACTTATATGCACATCTTCAGGGGGAGCCCTTGCAGCTTATGAAGACAATTCCTTTACAATTTCACAAATTATATTCCCCGTTGAAAACTTCAACTAGTTTGTCATCAATCACCAAAGATGCATCGTGGGCAGATCGCCCCCAGGAGGAAGAGAATGAGCCCCAGCCTACTGCAACTCCACCGGCGAAGCCTACGGAATGTAGGCGACGCCGGTGGAGTTGCAGTGGGCTGGGGCTCAATCTCTTCCTCCTGCGGGCGATCTGCCCACGATGCATCTTGCGTGATTGGTGTCAATGGACGACCAATGCTGATCATTTCGCTTGTTTCAAGCTGAGGAAGGGCTGCATCACCTTGTACATTGTCTTGGAGACCAATGTCTTCAGCAGCGTTGGGGTCGGCTGCTGGAATGTCTTCAGCGTGCGGAGCCTCTGTGAAAGCAGGCTCATGCACGGTCAACTGACGATCTTCGTCGGGATAGCGGACGGAGAGGGGTTCGACTATCAAGGGCTCTATGGGAGCAGCCCGAGATTTCTTGGTCTTGCGCTTCTTGATGGTGGGGTCAGAAGGAGAGCCTTCAGGGTGTTTCCTCTTCCTTGCTTCAGCTTCGGCTGTCCGTGTCTTCTTGAGCTCTGAAGCGGTTGACCGATGCTTTGGCTTCGAGCCAGTCTTAGCAGTGGGGGAGACAATCGGAACGGCTTCTTGCCTTGGTGCCTCTTGTTCAGCCACAGCGGGCTTCTTGGGGCTTGGAGACTCGTGATAAGTCTTCAGACTGCACACTTGCTTCAGGAGGTGCAGTTGCCAATGGCTTCGCTCTGGAGATTTTGGGAGAAGCGGCTGGCTTTGAAGCTTTTGGCTTCTTCGTCTGCTTCGGCTTCGGTGCAGCAGGAGCGTCATCAGACTCAGTGTCTGTTGGAGGGTCATTCACGGCAGTCCCTTGGACTAGAATGCGAGTGATGAGGCCTTCGAGATTGGCATACGGCCCGATGATATTGGGATTTGCGTCGCGTGTGCCATCCGCCCTTGGTTTAGAGGGACCAGGGTTGAAGTCCAACCCCAACTCCTTCTTGTTTTGCTTCCCAGAGTTCTGAGCAAATTGGAAGTTGCGCTTGAATAGAGTGTCATCGCGACACCAGAGAAGTGATGACGGATGTGCTTTAGCTGGCTGTGGTCCTCTGACCATGCATGGAAAGAAGCCTTGAGCAATGGCTTCGTCTCTGGACCGGGGTACGAGATTTTTGTACAATACGTCTCCCCATGGTCTCTTGATGGCGCACTTTTCTGCATATTCCTTAGTGACGAAGCGGTATTGGAACCACTGCTCTGCCCAATATCTTCGAATCCATTGGATTCGTGTCTTGCGCTGACCATAGCTCTCTTCAGGATCAGTTTGGTACATTTCTGCCAAGTCATCAGGCAGATCTTTAGACGTTTCACCACGTCTCTGTCTGCCTCCCTTCCTTGCTGGTTTTTCTGCTGCCATGAAGCTTAACTTGGAAGGCTTCAAGATGTTCAAAGTCTTCAAAGGCTTCCTTTTGCTTGACCAACAAGAACTCGCTTCAGGAGAATTGATGTGACGCTGTAAGAACTCTGCAAATGAATGCAGACTATGAGAACCAAAAGATTCTCCCACGGACATGTACCTATGACAGCATTAAGGTGCGAGGGAAGGGGAAGAGGTCATATGCATTCTCAGAAGATTTTGAAGATAAATCAGTTTAGAAGATATTGACCTCATCATGCGAAGACATTCACTTTATAGAAAAGAAGTTGGTTCCAGATTTGTACGAACCCATAGATCAGTACAAGTGAGGAATCTAACTACTTCATGAAGCACAAGTGAATATACTAGGCAAGTTGTGAGATGCAGATTGAGAGAGATGTAACTTGTGTGAATAGAAACTTCTTATGGCAGAAAGTGACCGAGCTATAGGATCAAAAGAGGCTGTAAAAAGAGGTTTTATTTACCACACTTGGAACTGCTAGACGAAGTGGGAGTTGAGGCCGAGCAGTTCGATCCTCCGTGCCCTAACTTGGCGACGGAAGACATCTACGGCGACGGCGGAGAGACCAATGTCCGCAGTCGGCGTGAAAACGATGTCGGAGAGGTTGCGGCAGTGAAGCACTTCGCCGCTGGCGTCGTTGAGAGCTAGCGGTGGCGCTAGGGTTCATGCGAGGGTGGAAGAAGAGATAATGACCGCAGTGAATCGTGTATTTATAGGGATAGGGGCGGCACTGCGCTATTACTCAGGTGCCCCTGGCGATTCACATCTGACCAGCACGTGGCCATCATGCGGTATTGTGGGGGCAGTTCCACACCCCACGCACGCCTTGTTTGTCGGGTGTCGTTCCTACTTCTTCGGATTTCTTGTTGATGAAATAACATTGAAAACGGTTTTAAAGTTTGTCTCTGTGTCTTCTGCTGACAAGGATGCAGTGAAGACATTCGACAGTTTCAATAGAATGCATACGACTTGGAGAGATAGAGTTTGAGGTAGGAAGCATGGAGAGGTTAGGGTCCGATCACATTCACTTAGTTCAAAAGATTCAAACAAGAAGACATAGCTATAAGTGAATGCTGTAGAGGACCGAACACCAGTACATATATATATATATATAAATATAATTAACGCAGTGAAGATAAACATGAAGACAAATTGAGGTTGAAGCCAAACCAAATGTGAAGACATAGCAAATATAACGCCATGAGTGAAACACTTCAAGCAGGAAATTTGGTGGTGGCGTTACCCACCGTATAGGAAGTATTAGACCCAGACACGGCGCACAATTATCGTGGCGCTCCGAAGTCAAATTCCATGTTAATGTATTCACACTTAGAATGTACGTCTTCATTGATTGAAGATATACGTTACTTCATGTGTTGCACATCTAAGTCATCAACATGCATAAGTGTTAGGATGTGTGCCTGATCACAGGACATTTGAGGATTCCAAGATATTTAGCTCACACCGTAACTTGCAAAATCTCTTCTCATCCAAGGGCTTGGTGAAGATATCTGCCAATTGCTCTTCAGTGTTGACGTGTATGATATCAATATCTTCCTTTGCAACATGATCTCTGAGAAAATGATGACGAATTTCAATGTGCTTTGTCTTCGAGTGCTGAACTGGGTTGTTGGCGATCTTGATGGCGCTTTCGTTGTCGCAGTAAAGTGGCACTTGCTTCAGATGAATGCCATAATCCTTGAGGGTTTGCTTCATCCATAGAAGCTGAGCGCAGCAGGATCCAGCAGCAATGTATTCAGATTCAGAAGTGGAGAGAGATACACAGTTCTGCTTCTTTGAAGACCAACATACAAGTGATCGGCTCAGAAAGTGACATGTGCCTGATGTGGACTTCCGATCAACCTTGTCACCAGCGTAATCAGCATCCAAAAATCCAACCAGATCAAACTCTGAGCCCTTTGGATACCATAACCCTAGAGTTGGGGTGTGAGCCAAATATCGAAGAATTCGCTTCACAGCTAAGTGATGCGACTCCTTTGGTGCCGCTTGGAATCTAGCACACATGCAAACACTAAGCATAATATCTGGCCTAGATGCACATAAATAAAGCAAAGAACCAATCATGGAGTGGTATACCTTTTGATTGAACTCTTTACCATTGTCGTCAGGACCCAGATGATGCTTGGCTGGCATTGGTGTTGTGAAACCTTTGCAGTCTTGCATACCGAACTTATTCAGGCAATCTTTGAGATACTTCTCTTGAGATATGAAGATGCCATTACGTTGTTGCCGTATCTGAAGACCGAGGAAGAATTTCAGCTCCCCCATCATAGACATCTGATATTGCTCTTGCATCATATATCCGAACTCCTCACTGTACTTCTGATTGGTGCACCCGAAGATAATGTCATCCACATATATTTGGCACACAAACAGTTCACCATCATATGTCTTCATGAAGAGAGTGGGATCTAGGGAACCAGGTATGAAGCCTTTGCTCTTCAGGAAGTATTTGAGTGTATCATACCAGGCCCGAGGGGCTTGTTTGAGGCCATATAGTGCCTTATTTAGCTTGTAAACCATGTCAGGATGTTTTGGATCTTCAAACCCAGGAGGTTGTGCAACATACACTTCTTCTTCAATTTTGCCATTGAGAAAGGCACTCTTCACATCCATTTGATACAGAATTATGTTGTGATGATTTGCATAGGCCAGCAGTATACGGATGGCTTCAAGTCTAGCCACAGGAGCAAATGTTTCATCGAAGTCAACACCTTCCACTTGAGTATATCCTTGAGCAACAAGACGAGCCTTGTTTCTGACGACTTGACCATGCTCATCTTGCTTGTTGCGGTATATCCATTTGGTGCCTATTATGTTATGCTTCCGTGGATCAGGACGCTTAACCAACTCCCATACATTGTTCAGCTCAAACTGTTGAAGCTCTTCTTGCATAGCTTGAATCCACTCAGGTTCCATAAAAGCTTCTTCAACTTTCTTGGGTTTTGTGATTGAAACGAATGCGAAGTGTCCGCAAAAATTTGCCAGTTGAGTTGCCCTTGAACGAGTCAGTGGACCAGGTGCATTGATGCTATCAATTATTCTGTCAATCTGCACTTCATTGGCAACACGAGGATGTATGGGTCGAAGACTTTGCTCTTGCTGATCTATGTTGTCATGGGGAGGAATGTCTTCAGGATGAGCATTGTCTTCGTGTGGATCAGGTGCTGAGATGATAAGTTCTTCTTCAGGATGAGCTTCAGAAGGTATAATTTCTCCAGTTCCCATTAGCTTGATTGATTCACTGGCTGGAACTTCATCTAGCACATCTGGCAGTTGCTCTCTTTGTGACCCATTGGTCTCATCGAACCGCACATCCACTGTTTCAACCACTTTGTGGTGAAAGAGATTGAAGACTCTGTAGGAGTGCGAATCCTTTCCATATCCAAGCATAAAGCCCTCATGTGCTTTTGGAGCAAATTTTGAGGTGTGGTGAGGGTCCTTGATCCAGCATCTTGAGCCAAATACTCTGAAGTAACTGACATTTGGCTTCTTGCCAGTTAGAAGTTCATAAGATGTCTTGTTCAGAAGCTTGTGAAGATAGACACGGTTGATTGTATGGCATGCAGTGTCAATGGCTTCAGTCCAGAATTTTCTCGGAGTCTTGTACTCATCTAACATTGTTCTGGCCATCTCAATGAGTGTTCTGTTCTTGCGTTCGACGATGCCATTCTGCTGTGGCGTGTACGGAGCTGAGAATTCATGAGTGATGCCCAATGTATCAAGATATGTGTCAAGGCCAGTGTTCTTGAATTCAGTGCCATTGTCACTTTTGAAGTGCTTTTTCTTGGCGCCATAATTGTTCATAGCCTGATTTGCGAAGCGTCTGAAGACATCCTGCACTTCAGTCTTGTAAAGGATTATGTGCACCCAAGTATATCTAGAGTAATCATCAACAATGACAAATCCGTAGAGGCAAGCAGTAGTGGAAAAAGTTGAGTAGTGAGTGGGACCAAAGAGATCCACGTGAAGCAGTTCGAAGGGTTGAGTAGTGGTCATGATTGTCTTCGAAGGATGTTTTGCCCTTGTCATCTTCCCTGCTTCACAGGCACCGCATAAGTGATCTTTCTTGAACTTGACGCCCTCGATGCCTATTACATGCTTCTTCTTCGCAAGGGTGTGGAGGTTCCTCATGCCAGCATGTCCAAGCCTCTGATGCCAAAGCCAGCATTCTGAAGCCTTTGCGAGAAGACATACTGCAAGCTGTGGCCCTGCTGAGAAATCTACCACATACAAATCATCTTTCCGATACCCTTCAAACACTAGAGACTTGTCAGATTCCATTAGTACCAAGCAACGATATTTTCCAAAGATTACAATCATGTTCAAATCGCAAAGCATTGAGACAGACATTAAGTTAAAGCCAAGGGATTCAACAAACATGACTTTATCCATGTGTTGATCCTTTGAGATTGCAACTCTACCTAGACCCAATACCTTACTTTTACCAGTGTCAGCAAATGTGATGTGGCTCTTGTCAGATGGACGTAAGGTTGAGTCCATAAAGAGACTTCTTTTGCCAGTCATGTGATTTGTACACCCACTATCAATAATCCATTCTGATGACTCTGAAGTCGCTGGTGTCGTACCCTACAGTACAGTTAGGGGGATAGGCTTCACGAAGAGTATTGTGAAGCAAAAACATTTGACGAACCAGTGGGTTATGAAAACTTAGATACAAGTTAGGACAAGTAGGGAGAGTAGCATGCGATTCAGGTACGAAATACATAGTGATGCCATTCGGGCATTTGATCTTGCGCCCACAAGATTTTTAAGGTCCCCAGCAATAGCGTCAGAAGATTTTGGTTTTCTGCTGGAGACCTTTCCCTGCAAAAGAGAGTTAAGCTTTCTTAACCACCCACATCTTCAAGGGTGGCTTAGAAGCAATAAGTCTAAGTGCAGCATCTGAGAATTTTGGCTTTGGAGCCCTAGCAAACAGTCTAGCAGGCGGGCAATAGTACTCATAAGAGTAAGCAGAATAGTTCTTGGTCATATGAGCATGACAGTTTGAAGAACCGCTCTCATATGCCTGAGCATGGTTTTCCTGCAAAACATTTGCGTTAGTGCGACTCAAGTGAGTCCTCTGCCTGTATGAAGCATTTGGACCATATGAAGCCTTTGATCTGAGGTTTGTCTTCTTCATGTGAGGTGTCATGAGGACATTCACAGGAAGATTCTCCAGACACGTTTTTGGAACCCAGATCTTCTTCATAGGCGGTCCATTCCTGCAGTTAGTACCAATGTACCTGGCAAATACTTCACCATTCTGATTTTTAAACAGTTTATAGTTTGCATCAAAGGATTCATCAATGATAATCGGATCAGCACAAGTGAAGCCAGATAGATTGGATGGATCTGCTGAGGATTCCTTTGCAGCAACCCATGTGGTTTTGGGGTACTGCTCAGGTTTCCAGTAAGATCCATCTGCATTAATTTTCCTCACGAACCCAACACCCTCTTTCCTAGGGTTTTGGTTCAGAATCTGCTTCTTGAGGACATCACATAATGTCTGATGTCCTTTGAGACTTTTGTACATCCCTTTTCAAGCAATGTCTTCAACCTAGCATTCTCATCAGCAATAGCAGTGGTATCCTCAGCAGAGGGGTTAGTTACCACTTCAACAGTTGAAGATATTGCAACAGCAGTAGCAGTGGAACATTCAGCAACTGAAGTAGCATTGTCACGCTCAATGCATTTAAGGCATGGTGGTTCAAATCCTTCCTGAGGAGAACTAATCTGTTTGGCTCGAAGTGACTCGTTTTCCTTTTGAAGATCTTCATGATCCGCTCTCAACTTCTCAAGATCTTGCTTCTTTTGAAGATAATCATAGGAAAGCTTTTCATGAGTAGTTGAGAGAGTCTCAAGACGATCTTCGAGTTCCTGATACTTAACATGAAGACTTTTTATGTCTTCAATTAAGGATTCAGAACGAGTCATGTCAGCACCCAACAGATCATCGCTTCTGTCTAACAGTTTTTGAATATGTTCCATGGCCTTTTGTTGTTGAGTTGCAATTTTAGCAAGTGTTTTGTAGCTGGGTTTTGAATCACAATCAGAGTCATTGTCACTGGATGTTTGATAGTCAGTAGTGCGTGTGTTTACCTTGGCACCACGTGCCATGAAGCAGTAGGTAGGAGTAGAGTCGTCCTTGTCATTTGCATCGGTGTTGGTGATGAAGTCATTGTCTTCAGTGTTGAAGATGGACTTGGCGACGTAGGCTGTAGCCAGACTCGCAATGCCTGAATCAGACTCCTCCTCAGACTCCACCTCTACCTCCTCAGAAGCGGACTCCTCCTCTGAATCCATTTCCTTGCCAACAAACGCACGAGCCTTGCCAGATGAACTCTTCTTGTGTGATGAAGACTTTGAGGAAGACTTGGAAGAAGACTTTGAGTATTTCTTCTTCTTCTTATCATCGGAGTCATATTCCTTGCTCTTCTTCTTCTTTCTGCTCTCATTGTCCCATTGTGGACACTCAGAGATGAAGTGTCCAGTTTTCTTGCACTTGTGACATGTTTTCTTCTTGTAGTCATGAGCAGAAGCTTCATCATTCCTTGAGCTTGATCGTGAAGACTTTCTGAAGCATTTCTTCTTGGTGAATTTCTGGAACTTCTTCACTAGCATTGCAAGTTCCCTTCCAATGTCTTCAGGATCATCAGAACTGCTGTCAGATTCTTCTTCAGATGAGGACACAGCTTTTGCCTTCAAGGCACGAGTTCGCCCATAGTTTGGACCGTAGATATCTCTTTTCTCAGAAAGCTGAAACTCATGTGTGTTGAGTCTCTCAAGTATGTCAGACGGATCGAGTGTCTTGAAGTCTGGACGTTCTTGAATCATCAGGGCTAGGATGTCAAACAAACTGTCAAGTGATCTCAGCAGCGTCTTGACGATTTCATGTTTGGTGATCTCAGTGGCGCCGAGGGCTTGAAGCTCATTTGTGATGTCAGTGAGCCGGTCAAATGTGTGCTGGACATTCTCATTGTATTTCGCTTGAAGCGGTTGAAGAGGTTGCGAAGAACACTGATTCTCTGATCTCTCTGGGTTGAGATGCCTTCATTGACTTTGGAGAGCCAGTCCCAGACCAGCTTGGATGTCTTCAAGGCACTCACACGGCCGTACTGTCCCTTGGTCAGATGACCACAGTAATGTTCTTGGCAGTAGAGTCCAGTTGAGTGAACTTCTTGACATCAGCAGCTGTGACACCTTCTCCAGCCTTGGGAATGCCGTTTTCGACGACATACCATAGGTCGACGTCAATGGCTTCAAGATGCATGCGCATCTTATTCTTCTAGTAGGGATATTCAGTTCCATCGAAGACGGGGCACGCAACGGAGACTTTAAAACGTGGAAGTTATGAAGACAAACAGAGTGGACAAGCCTATCACTATGCAGCAGAAGTTAGATTACACAAGGCAAGCCATAGTCAAGTATACAATATAGTGAAAGCACAGTGACAAACAGCTTCATTGTAATGAGGATTAGGTAGGAAGAAGTTATGAAGCCAAACAAATTATACAGTCAAGTTGTGAAGACAGAAGATAAAGCAAGCATGCAATGGCTTCACAATGTGTACTGGTAAGTAAAGGGAGGTGAAGATGAAACCAGTGACACGCTGAAGACAATGATTTGTTGGACCAGTTCCAGTTGCTGTGACAACTGTACGTCTGGTTGGAGCGGCTAGGTATTTAAACCAAAGGACACACGGTCCCGGACACCCAGTCCTGAACACGCAGCTCAGGACACCCAGTCCTCACCGTTTTCTCCTTGAGCTAAGGTCACACAGACCTCGCCCAATCACTCTGGTAAGTCTTCAAGGTAGACTCCCAAACCTTCACAGACTTCGTTCACCGGCAATCCACAATTTCTCTTGGATGCTCAGAATGCGACGCCTAACCGGCTGGAGGATGCACAGTCCTCAAGTGTAATAAGTCTTCAGATCACACAGACAAGAAGACTTAAGTGATGCCCAATTACTCTGGCTCTGGGTGGTTAGGGCTTTTCTCCTTGCTAGGGATTTTCTCTCAAAGGCTTCGAGGTGGGTTGCTCTCAAACGACAAAAGCCGTGCACTGAAATCTGAGCAGCCAACCGTTTATGGTTGTAGGGGTGGACTATTTATAGCCACTTGGCAACCCGACCTGATTTGTCCGAAATGACCCTGGGTCACTAAGGAACTGACACGTGTATCAACGGTCGAATTTCGAACTCACACGGCAACTTTACTTGGGCTACAAGTAAAGTTGACTTGTCTGACTCTGGACAAGATTTTCTCTCATTGTCTTCACTCGAAGACATAGGATTTGAATTAGGCATCACTTCAGTCATCCTGACTAGTTCTCTTGGACCCCACTTAATAGTACGGTGGTTCCTATGACACAACATGAATGAAGTAAAACTACGAAGGATCTAAGTCTTCGAGTTCCATAAGCTTCATAGGGAGTCTTCACATGTCATTGTCTTCAACATGAATGTCTTCATAAATCACCATTGTCTTCAATGTCTTCGTACATTTTTAGGGGTCATCTCTGGTAGCTAAACCGAATCAATGAGGGACTTCTACCTGTGTTATCCTGCAATTCTCACAAACACATTAGTCCCTCAACTAGGTTTGTCGTCAATACTCCAAAACCAACTAGGGGTGGCACTAGATGCACTTACAGATAGCAACAAGCTAGTATCACGAATCTTGAAGAGAATGGAGCAAGATTTAAGAGAAACTCTTCTTCGGTCTTCAAAATCCGAGAATGACGACGAGAAACAGCACCATGAATTATTTAGACACTCTGGAAGAATCAAAACAAAGAGGTTGAGCCAACGATGAAAAGAATTTGAAAGATCTTGGAGAAATACATTTGACTGATGATAATTCATTCTTATGTCAAACTTTTGAAAAAGAATTGAGAATAACTCCAGGAAAATAAGAAGTGTCAGGTAAGATCCTGGAAAAAGACCTGTGGGTTAGGTCCCACTCAAAAGAAACACCGTAGAACGATTTAAAAGAGAGAATGCACAGGTTGAATTAAATGGCTTGAATAAGATAGGACCTCGAAAGATCTTGAACGAATGCAGAGTGGAAAACACGAATCTTCGAGATATCTTGAGCACTCCGGAACAAATGAATAGCGAGAAATGAATGGTTATGAGGTACACCGGCATGAGAAAACATTGAAAATATGGAAAAAAAATATGATCAACACTGAAAGCTTGAATTGGATCCACCGGAAAAGGGAAGAATGGAGAATGATGAACTTGAAGCTCCGTTAGAATCTTCATGAGAATCACCGGATAAGAACATTAACGGAAAAGGAATGGAGAGGCTTCACAACAATAAAATGATACTTGAATAAGAAATCTGGTTCCTTGAAGAAAAGGGTGGGAGGGCGGGAAAACAAAGGCAGCTTGGGACGAATGGAACAAACACCGTTGAGAAGAACTAATAATCGATCTTGCTGATGTTGAAATGATCGGATCCACTTGAAGAGAAGCACACCGGTTAAAAAGGATTGACATGACAAACTCGATCATCAAGAAGGATTAGTATTCACATAGGAACATGAGAACACCGCTTAGAGAAGGTATGGAATCAACACTTGACTTCGAAGCAACTCGAATACCACAACTCAAAACAAAAACAAAGAATTGGCTTGCAGAATAAGCCAGAACAAACATATGATAGAGATTTCGCCTGAAGTTTTCGTGGTGGGGCCTACACGGGCTCGATCGTACAACACCATCATGTACAAGGCAGTGCACATGACATAAGAAGCGTCCCTGAGTCGGCATAGCCAAGGACTCTTTAAGACACAACGAGACCACTGTAAAACCGACCGTGAATAGGCGGACCACTAGACGTCGAACCCCAATTTCATATCATACACCTGTCGGAAAGATATCCTAAGAGCTACTTGAATTCCCACTTATACACTCCCGGAATTTTCCCAGTTATGCAATCAGGTGTTGGGGATACAGGGGAAGCATAATATCTCACCCAAACTAACAAATCCTACATCCAGCTGTATCCATCCTTCAACACATAACCAAGAAACCTTCGGAAATCATCTACCTCAACCTTCGAAAAGCATCCGTTATACGAGTTATGGCAATACTCCCGAACTCCCGCCCCAGTACTAGGTGGCGTCGAGGTTATCTCACCAACAACTGCATAAAAGAGATTTTCTATGTCGGTGAACTAAACTCAGGTATTCCAGAACTGCAACGATAAAATTGTAACGACAACACCTCGGAGCTCAACTCCACGGGACACTGCCACAACCCCTAAATGACAGGAGGCACCAAGAATAATGTTCTCGTCACAAATCCATCGGAACGATTCCAAGATACCCGCGTGATCCTAAATTTTTTTAGTGAAATTTGATAAGAGAAGAGTCAAAACTCTACGTCAGGATGCCTTACTAGAGCGATGAAGGGACTGGGGAGTAAAAAGAATTCCTAATCTCTCCGATATATAATTCCTAAATGACTCAAAACATTTTTATAGACTCAACAACGGCTTCTAAAAACGATCAAGCAGTGGGGCTCCTAAGGTCAGGGAAGGCTCTGATTACCAACTTGTAACGCCCTCGATGCGGCTATATCTCCCACGTGTCGAAGCACGACTTAGAGGCATAACCGCATTGAAAGCAATGTCGCAAGTGAGGTAATCTTCACACAACCCATGTAATACATAAGGGAAAGAGATACATAGTTGGCTTACAATCGCCACTTCACACAAATACAAGAATAAAGCATTACATCATCCAGATACAATCAGGGCCCGACTATGGAGCCAAAATAAAAGAAGACTACCCCAAATGCTACACAGATCCCCGATCGACCTCAACTGGGCTCCACTACTGATCAACTAGAACAAAACAACACCAAAGGACAAGATCTTCATCGAGCTCCTCCTTGAGCTTAGTTGTGTCACCTGCACGGACTCATCGGCACCTGCAAGCTGGTTTTGGAAGTATCTGTGAGTCACGGGGACTCAGCAATCTCACACCCTCGCGATCAAGACTATTTAAGCTTATGGGTAAGGTAAATGTATGAGGTGGAGCTGCAGCAAGCGACTAGCATATATGGTGGCTAACATACGAAAATGAGAGCGAGAAGAGAAGGCAAAGCACGGTCGAGAATCTATGATCAAGAAGTGATCCTAGAACAACCTATGTCAAACATAACTCCAACATCGTGTTCACTTCCCGGACTCCGCCGAGAAGAGACCATCACGGTTACACACGTTGTTGATGTATTTTAATTAAGGTCAACTTCAAGTTTTCTACAACCGAACATTAACAAATTCCCATCTGCCCATAAACGCGGGCACGGCTTTCAAAAGTTCAAATCCCTGCAGGGGAGTCCCAACTTAGCCCATGGCAAGCTCTCACGGTCAACGAAGGATATACCTTCTCCCGAGACATTCCGATCAGACTCGGCATCCCGGTTCTACAAGACACTTCGACAAGTTAAAACAAATCCAGCAACACCGCCCGAATGTGCCGACAAATCCCGATAGGAGCTGCACATATCTCGTTGTCAGGGTACACTCAGATGAGACATCCTACGAGTAAAACCAAACCTCAAGTTGCCCCGAGGTGGCCCCGCAGTCTGCTCGGTCGGACCAACACTCAGAGGAGCACTGACCCAGGGGGGTTTAAATAAGATGACCTTTGAGTCTGCAGAACCCAAGGGAAATAAAAGGCTAGGTGGCAAATGGTAAAACCACGGTTGGGCATTGCTGGAGGAGTTTTATTCAAAGCGAACTGTCAAGGGGTTCCCATAATATCCCAACCGCGTAAGGAACGCAAAATCCAGGAACATAACACCGATATTACGGAAACTAGGGTGACAAGAGTGGAACAAAACACCAGGAAAAAGGCCGAGCCTTCCACCCTTTACCAAGTATATAGATGCATTAATTAAATAAGATATATTGTGATATCCCAACAAGTAAACATGTTCCAACAAGGAACAACATCTCCATGTTCCTACAAGGAACAAACTTCAATCTTCACCTGCAACTAACAACGCTATAAGAGGGGCTGAGCAAAGCGGTAACATAGCCAAACAACGGATTGCTAGGACAAGGTGGGTTAGAGGCTTGGCTCAACAATATGGGATGCATGATTAGCAAGTGGTAGGTATCGCAGCATAGGCATAGCAAAAGAGCGAGCAACTAAGCAAGCAAAGATAGAAGCGATTTCGAGGGTATGATCATCTTGCCTAGAATCTCGCAAGGAAGAAGAACGAGTCCATGAAGATGTCAAACGGACGTAGTCGAACGGGTCCTCACAAACACGACGTTACCAGAACCAACCCGAAGAAGCAAACACCGGAAAGAAACACAACATAGTAAACAACCAACACATGAACATGGTATGATATGCGGGATGCGGTATGCGATGCATATGCATGATTTGCAAAGGAATGATGGAACCTGGCCTCAACTTGGAAATCCAAGAGTGCCACTAGAAAGGTGAGGTGATTTCGGTTGAAATCGATATAAAGATCGTCGGAATCGGATGCACGGTTTGGAAATGGCAAGCAAAACAAATATGGCACCGGTCTGCGATAAACATCAAGTAGCCATCTAAATGCAATAAGTTAATTATGCTACAGCACCCAAACATGGCAAAACAATACATGGCAGGGATCCACTCATAATGGTTAACAAAAGATGAACACTGAGCTACGGCCAAATCATCCATTAACAGGTTCAAACAAGCATGGCAAAAATGCAATTGGTAAACAGGTTTCAGACTTAGTGAAATTAACACTAGTCTGGAATTTCAGATCAAGTAGCATACTTTGGAGCATGAAAACTAGATGCTACAGGAACTTAACATGGCAAAGTAAGGCATGGCATGGAGCTACTCAAAGAGCTTAACAGAAGTCCCTTAGTGACCTTGAGCCAAAAGGGATCAGAAAATACAATTGCAAGCATGTGAACATGGCAACAACATAATCAAATCTCAGACTTGGAGAAAAACTGGAGCATGCAATTCAGATATCAAGTAGGCATGTTCACGAGCTCGATGCACTCACTACAGAGCAAGGCATGACAAACTAAGCATGCACCCATCAAGAATACACATTATACAAGCTAGACATGGCAAGAACAACAACATAGCATGCACGGATCAACTACAACATCCCCGGCAAAATCGCTAACAAGTAGACAATCTGCCTAGATTCACGAAATAGCAAAAGTAGAGCTCGATTGACTCAAGCTAGGGTGCTCCATAATTGCAAACAAATACATGGATGGATAGAGCACTCCAATATTAACAAATCATCCTTACTGATCATTCTCAAAAGAGGCACGGATCACTAGGAAACAACATGAACATATGGCATATTGATAAGAACAGATCAAGGACTTGGTGGAATTGCAAAGCCCTGAAATCAGCATTAATGAATGCACCACTTTGCAAGCTTGTGCTAGTCACCACACACATCACAAAAATACATGGAAGGCACCTCTTAAAGATGGCAAAGCATATAACAAAACACATGTAGAGCTCAAGAGCATATCATGCACACATTAGTCATGGCAAAAATGACAAATAGCTATTTGGAGCAGCAGATCTGACAATTAACTCAAATAGCTCTCTTCCAACAGCATTTCGGGCATCAAGATGAGCTCAAATGAAAATGATGCAATGAGATGATATCATGTACTCTCTGAGACGAACATTTTGATATGCTACACGCCCAAAACGGATCTACGGATGCAAAGTTACGAGATGATGAACATGGGCATTTGAATCAGGAAATCTCGGGGACTTATTAGAAATTATACCCTCCGCGAAAAGTCAAGGCGGGACAGCACGGATCCGGATCGGGGCGACGCGTTTGGATGGACTCCCGGTGGATCTCATCCAGGCGGGGTGGATCTGGCCGGGACGGGCTCCGGCGAGACGAGGCGCTCTCCGGCGATCGCCGGTGACGAGGGAAGCTGCGACGCGACAAGGAGGAGGCAGTGGGGAAGCGCGGCTCCTTCGGGGAGGTCCGGCCAGCGGCGGAGCTCGGCGAGGGAGCTCGGAGGCGGGGCGGCTGCGCGGAAGCAAAGGCCGGGCGGCGGAAGTCTGGCTGGGTTCCGGCGATATCGCGCCGGCGACGTGGCGGCGGAGTGAGGACGGCGGCCGGGGCGCGCGGCGGCCGGCGGCGAAGGCGCACAGGCGCGGGCGGCGGCTCGGGCGTCCAGGCGGCGGCGCGGTGCACCAGGCCTGGGGGGCCGGATCTGGGCCTCCCGGGCCCGCGCGGGAGAGGTGGTGGGGCAGGCTAGGTGGCGGCGCACGGTAGGCTGGCGGCGGCAGCGGGGTGACGTGGCGTGACGAGATTCGTCGGAGCGAGGTGGCGGCGGCGGCTGGACATTGTCCGGCACAGTGGGAGATTTGTCCGGGCGCGAGGAGGACGAAGCTAGGGTTTGATCTGCGCGAGGATTTTGGAGGGAGACACATATTTATAGGTAGAGGGAGGTAGGAGAGTCCAAATGAGGTGCGGTTTTTGGCCACGTGATCGTGATCGAACGACCAAGATGATGGAGGAGGTTTAAGTGCGTTTTGGGCCACTTTGGAAGGGTGTTGGGCTGCAACACACACGAGGCCTTCTCGGTCCCTCGGTTAAACGTTGGAGTATCAAACGAAGTCCAAATGGTACGAAACTTGACAGGCAGTCTACCGGTAGTAAACCAAGGCCGCTTGGCAAGTCTCGGTCCAATCTGGAAATGTTTAACACCCGCACACGAAAAGAGGTAGAAAGGGACACCGGGTGACATAGGAGCGCCGGATTGCAAAACGGACAACAGGAAAAATGCTCGGATGCATGAGACGAACATGTACGCAAATGAAATGCACATGATGACATGATATGTAATGCATGACACGCAAGCAATGACAAGACAACCACAACGAATAACTGGAAGACACCTGGCACATCGGTCTCGGGGCGTTACAACTTATGAACATAATGATTAGAAGAATAATGCTCATATTCATAGCCATTAGCTCTTCCCTGCGAAACAGAGTTGTTAGCATGATGATATTCATATGAGGACTTTGATCCTTTTGAGGAATTTAGTCCATATGAAGAATTTGATCTGGGGTTCCTATTCTTCACAGGTGGTGTCCTAAGGACATTCACCTGAAGACTTTCAAGGCACCTTTTGGGAACCCAGATTTTCTTCATAGGAGGATCGTTCCTGCAGTTAGTGCCAACATATCTAGCAATATTTCACCATTCTGATTTTTGAACAGTTTATAGTTGGAGTCAAATGACCCATCATCAGAATGAGGAGATTCACATGCAAAGCCAGATAAGTTAGATGGATCAACTGGAGGTCCCTTTGCAGCAACCCATGAGGTTTTGGGGTACTGCTCAGGCTTCCAATATGTACCATCAGCATTGAGTTTCCTCTCAAAGGCAATACCCTCTTTCCTAGGGTTCTTGTTGAGGATCTGCTTTTTAAGCACATCACAAAGAGTCTAATGCCCTTTGAGGCTTTTGTACATGCCTGTCATGTACAATTCCTTCAACCCTGCATCTTCAGTGATACTAGCAATGTCCTCAGATGAGGAATTAGTGATAGCAGAGGCATGTGAAGAATTTGAAACATTAGCAGCATTTGAACATTCAGGTGAAGAATTAGCAGATTCATGTTCAATGCACTTCAAGTATGGAGGAACAAATTATTCCTCAGAAGCGCTGATTTGTTGAGCAAGTAATGAATCACGCTCCTTCTGAAGATCTTCATAACTCACTCTTAGCTTTTCAAGATCTTGCTTTCTTTGAAGAAATTCATATGAAAGCTTCTCATGACTAGATAAGAGAGTGTTATGATGACCTTGAAGGGTGTCAAACTTAGACTGAAGCCTTTGAAGACTCTCAGCCAAAGCTTTGGACTGATCCATTTCATCTCCCAACATATCATCACTCTTATTTAGCATGTATTGAACTTTTTCCAAAGCTCTTTGTTGTTTAGTGGCAAGGGGAGCAAGTTTGACATAGCTGGGTCCAAATTCATCACCAGATTCATCATCACTGGATTCAGATAGATAGCATTCAGTTACCTTAGCATCTTTTGCCATAAGGCATGATGCAGAAGATGATGATTCTGATTCAAATGTCATCTCTTTGAGAGATTCCTTGAAGTCCTCAAACAAAGGATCATGACGGGTTCGATGACCTTCATAGACCTTAGAGAGACGGTCCCATATAAGCTTCACATGATCGAGATGCATGATATTCCTGAACTAATTTTGAGACAGACAGGAGCAGATGACATCCTTTGCCGTGAGGTTGAGAAAAGTGTACTTGCGAATGTCATCAGCTTCCGCCATCTTGCACAGATCGGTCAGACTAATCTCAGTGACGGTCCACAACTCGCTGTTCATCGCCATGAGGCGCTTCTTCATCATGGCCTTCCACTTGGGATACTCGTGACCGTTAAAGGTGGGGCATGACACAGTCTTCATTCCTGTGGTCGACATAACTAAAAATGTTAGGACCCCGATTCCAAGTCACATCGATCTAGCCGGTAACACCTCATATCACTTTATGGCCTCACGCACGGTATTCCCACGGGTGTCGCCTTACCATGGCCGGGACCGTTTGCGCCTTTTGGCTCACGTATATGATAGTGTTGCTAGCATCCATATGACAGAGAACCCGGGCCGACATGGCTAGTCGTGAACCCAAAGCGGCACTAATCTATGGGGACGGGCATACATGAATCACATCGAGCATGTCGGTCAGCAGCGTGTGAATCCGGGCTGTAGGACTGGGCTAACAGGACTCCGGATGTCACCGCGTGACATTTCCCCAAAGGGACAGACACAGGGATGAAGTGAAACACATGCCGGCCAGTCAAGTGTCATGAGCAGTAGTGCTGGGCTAGCAGGACTCCGGTGAACCGAGCTGTAGCGGACTACTATGGCTCATGGAAGTACAAGACTACATTTCCCATAAGAGAGGCTACTAGAGATAAACAACTAGATTGTCGGATCCTACACATACCAAGCATTTCAATCATACACACAATATGCTCGATATGTGTAAATACAACATGGCATCACAACATAACTCTACAACTCAAGTATTTATTCATTAGGCTCCGAGGAGCGAGATATTACAAACATGGGTCTCATGACCCAACAATCATAGCATACAAATCAAAGCACATGCGGAAGCTTAACTTGTCTGAGTACAGACATCTACAAACGAAAGAGGCTAAGAAGCCTGACTATCTACCAGATCCTGCCGAGGGCACAAGATCGTAGCTGAGGTATCAAGCTAAACGTCGAAGTCCACACGGAACTACTAGCGAGACTGACATCTCTCTGCAAAACATAAAATAGGCAAACGTGAGTACAAATGTACCCAGCAAGACTTACATCAGAACTATCTACATATGCATCGGTATCAATAAGGGGGTGGTGGAGTTTAACTGCAGCAAGCCAGCTTTGACTTAGTGGCTAACCTGAACTACGACTGCAAGTAACTCGTTCGAGGTGGCGCACACGAGTCCACAAATTCACCATATCAATACACCACTATGGATCCGCTCCCGTCTCCCAGTGAGAACGCCATCCATAGCACTCATGCTTATCTTGCGAGTTTTAGAGTATCCATTTTCACTTGTCTATGAACTATGCAAGGGGTCCAAGTTTCCATATCCGAGGAATCCGGCTATTCAAATAGATAATGATAACCCTGTAGGGGTGTACTTCTTCACACACGCTCCCACCACTTACCGTCGTTTACACAAAATGTACTCGGCAACCTTCAAGCGGAAGCCCAACGAGGGTGTCGGCCACGGCCTACCTAAACACTTAAGTCTCTAGTCTAGGTTTATCGCCTATCCAGGTTCCATCCGTAGGGAGTCCGGCCGAGGTTTCCACATACGGCCCCGAACGATGTGAACAGGGTTCCCGAGACACCAAACGGGCGCCCGGTACACCGTGCCACGGTGTATCTACCGCAACATAGCCCACCCCTAGGGTCAGCGCTACGCACGGCCGCCAACACATAACCTACAAACACTAGAAACTAGTTGCAACTCCTGGACAGAGTACTAGGGTGATTAAGAAGCCGAGAGGGTCAATTAAGGATCCCAATGAGTGGTAGTAGTTGTTCATGGATCACAGACACATAACTCAGTTCCCGAGGACGGCTGCAATGAGACAAACCACCATGTACTCCTACATGGCCTCTCACCACTACCTTTACCAAATCGTGTTCACACACTTAGCTTACACACAGTAGGACATGTTCACACACCTCCGATTCATCCCCGATGAATTAGACCTGACACAACTCTATGCAATAGCAGGCATGACAAACAGGCATGAATGAGTAGGCACATCAGGGCTCAAACAACTCCTACTCATGCTAGTGGGTTTCATCTATTTACTGTAGCAATGACAGGTCATGCAGAGGATAAGGGGTTCAACTACTGCAACAAGTAATAGATGAATCGTTGTTGTCCTAATGCAGTAAAAGAGAGCAGGAGCGAGAGAGTGGGCTTGTATCGGAATGAACAAGGGGGGTGTGCTTGCCTGGCACTTCTGAAGATAGCATTGAGTCTTCATCAGTGTCAACGATCACAACGTCGAAACAACGTCTATCGAGAGGGGACAAATACCGGCAACAGAGAAAGAAACACAATCAATGCAATGCATAATATGATGCATGATCATGACATGTCAATATGCTGTGGTTTGAGCTAATGCAACTAGCAACATGTTAAATGGAGTTGGTTTGAACCCTAGGTTCAAATTCAAACTCCATATGTGAGAGTTTAAATTCCATTTATGTGAATTGGCCTAAACAGCAGCCATAAGTTGTTCTAACATGCATGAAAATGCCATAAACAGATTCCTTGAATTTTTCTGATAATTTTTCACATATAGATTATTTCATTTGGAGTTACGGTTTAATTTCTATGATTTTTTTGAAGTTTAAGTCATTTTCTGGAATTTCCTGAATTGTTTTAAAACAGAAATTAATTACTACGTCAGCATGACATCGTCATGACGTCAGCAGGTCAACGGGGCACGGTCCAGGTCAAACCTGACCAGTGGGACCCGCAGGTCAGTGACTCAGCTAATTGACTGAGTAATTAGCCCTAAGCTAACACTAACTAAAATGTCAGCAGGGTTGGGCCCACATGTCAGCGAGTCAGTGGGTTAACTAGGTTAATTAACACTAAATTAACTAACAGTAATTAAACAGGGGCCTGGGCCCACACGTCAGGACCCAGGGGAGGTCAAACCGGGGTCTACCCGGGCCAGCGGGGTCAACCCTGCCGGTCAAAGCGGTCAACCCGCCGGCATTTAGCCGCCAGCGAGGGCCGAGACGGTGGTGCGGCTCGGGAATCGCCCACAGGCGACCATTTGCGCGGCGGAGAGGCTCTACATGACGAGGAGACTCATCCGCCTCCAGTGGTAGTGGTGTTTGGGCTCGGGGTGGTTCGAAACGACGGCAACGTCGAGCTTTGCGGCGGCCGAAGTTCGGCCAACGGCGGGTTAGGCGATGCAGGGAACGGCAGGAGCCGCGGGTGGTCGCGGTCGACTCGTGGGAACGTGCTGAGCATGGTGGCGCGCTCGGTTGCGAGCTTGCGCGGCTGTGGCCACGGCTACGCCATGGCCGGCGGCGAGATGCTTCGGTCACGGTTGGGGATCGGGGCTAGAGGACGAACGCGTCGACGGGGAGAGGGGCAAGGGGCGTAGGAGCTCACAGCGGTTCCGCAGGGTTGGTCAGTGGCTTCGGGGAGAGGCCAGAGCAAGCGGGGCGGCGATGGAGATCTCCGGCGTCGGGAGGTTGAAGACGACGGCGTGGAGGCGCTTGGGGGCGTCCGGCGTTGCACAGCTCGACGAGGAGGAAGAGGCAGATGAGGCGGAGCTCGTGGGCTAGCTGGCTTGGCATGGGGATGCTGGTGGCTGCGGCAAAGGCGAACGGCGGTGACGGCGGTCCTCGACGTCGCGCGAGAGAGCGAGGGAGAGGAGGGGAATGACACGGGAGTGTGAGAGGGGTATGAGAGGGCCGCGTGGCGTCGGCTGGAGTCGTCCAGGCCGTCGAGGAGGCAGGCGAGCAGGGTGGAGGTGGTGCGCGCGTGCGCCATGCGCAGCTTCCCCTCTACCTACTGGCAAGAGGTGGAAGGCGAGGCTGCCCCTGGTGGGCTGGGCCGCCAGGTGTGCTGGCCAACTGGGCTGTAACAGCGCCAGGCCAGGTAAGCCAGCTGGGTTTCTCTCTCTGCTCTAGTATCTGTTTTATTAATGTTTTCTATTGTTCTATAAACGTTAGGGCTTTACTAAAAATGCCAGGGCATTACCAAAAATCATGAAACTGCTCCATGTCACTGTTTGGAATATTTCCAACAGTAAACATTTCAGTTTGTGATTATTTGAGCATTTAAAATATTATTAGCAATTAAATGCCCAAATGCAAATACTATATAATTTAATTCAAAAATCCAGGAATAGCCTATAATATGTTCATCATTTTTGGAAGAGGTTTTCACCTTTAATAGAAATCATGAACATTTCCAAAGGCATTCTCGGTTATTGAAGATATTTTTATCGAACCTAGTTAAACTTCATTTGGTGCTAGGGTTTCAACAATCCCCATTTCAAATTTCTTTGGAATTTAAACATGATGGCATGATGAACAAGCAAAGTCAAGCAAGGGCTGAACTGGGGCTGTGATAACTCACCCCCACTAAACAAGAATCTCGTCACGAGATTCAAGACATGAGGTAAGAAGACAGAGGTAGCACAAGCTAACACGGTCTTCATGATCCAGGTTGCACTTCATAAGAATGTTGAGTCGATCACCATCATTGTCTTGATGTCCTGCTCTGAGAACTCCAACTATCATGACAAATGAGAGGAAAGGGAAATCTCTAGAAGGATTGATCTTCTCGAAGATCGAACAACTCAGGATCACTCATCGAGCGAGACATTGAAACATCTCTCGAGCTGGGACACGAAACACATCGAGAGGGATGGAAGAACAAGCGACGAGGTTTGATTTGGTGGGCAACAGTTCCACGCTTGGCAAGATGGTGGATGGTGTCAGGGTGGCGAGGAAATAATTGCCATGATCCCGTGACGGGGCACTTGGAAAAGGTGACTTGAAGAACTATTCCCTTAAGTGGCAAAAAGAATTACTTTTGATTCAGAGATTATTGGAATTCATTGAACCAGCCTAAGGCAATCACAAACGATCGTGTGAACGAATGCGAAGGAATGGCCTACCCATACCAGAATGGATGATGTGGACTACCTTGTTGAAGACAACGCAATGGATGACTCTTGCTTATCACCAGAAATGGATGGGACCATGACAGGACCACTTTTGAAAATGATCCTAAACAGTAATTGCTGAGAAGGGTAGTCCGTAGTAGGATGACACAATGGCGGTGCAAGCTAGGAACAAAATGCAAATGCTAGGAATGATTCTAGTAACTGGGGAGAAACCCAACAGTAGAGAGAGATTCCACTGTTTGAAAGGTTATGGCATAATCGAAGAAACTAAGAACGGATCCCAATTAATGCCAACGATAAATCTTAGTGCTTGCGCGTGCTCTCAAGAACTTGAGCATTTCCATATTCATCAAGGTTCTGCCAATATCCGTGTGAAGGATCCTGGCAACACAACATGCTACCATGATGAATAATGGTGGAAGATGCAGATGCAAAGAAAGATAACACTTTCTCAGATTTCACCTTAGCAAGGCCAAGGGATCAGAATCTGGATGATCGACCAAGAGACATTTAGTACTCCGCCTCTAATGTTCTCCTTGATGTGCTAGCGTAATCCTTTCATGGATATGGTTTGATATCTAGAACATCAGGTAAAAGGTCGGACTTCGGAAGCTCAAGAATCCATAAGGAATAACTACAAAGGCAGATCCTGCGAGATTCTTATGGGGAGGTGACTAACTTCTTCAACCAGGATACTACAATAATAGGCCTTCTGGTTGGGTTTGTTGGCCACGACATCCATGTTACTGGTTATAGAGGGACCAACAATATAGTTCTTGTAGTACGTTCCAACCATCATATCTACCCAAATTCAGATCTGGTTGGTGTTAGGATATTCCAGACTCATCGAGTCTAGAAAGAAAATGAAAGTTTGCAACACAAATCGATGAGATGTCATTGTGAGATTCTCAGGAAATGAACTACGATAGTAAGCTCCAAAACATGAGCCGGTTTTGCTACAAACCTGTGAACACGCTGTCCCAGACAAGCCTGACCACATAGTAGTCTTATAATAAAACACTACCGAGTGCAGATGGGGAACCATCATCTAGGGTAACGAAGTCTTGTGCATGACCTAGGATTTGCGCAACAACTCCTTTTCCTAGAACAAATCAGTCAGTGGCTTGGTGTGCTAGGGATTACACACGGAGTGGAGGTAGCGAGCCTATCAAACCATGGAATACTTCGCACATGCATGACTTGACTTGGGATGATCCCGGAGAAAGCAAAAACAATCTTTCTCTAATTCACGGCGGCAACTTGCTTCAAATGCACATGAACTAGAGGAAGTCACTTCTTTCATCCAAACATATTCTTCATGAGCGGGGCATGAAGATAATGCTTACAAAAGTTTTCCAACACTAGGTTGATGTTCAACATGAATCATTAGGGGAGACAAAGTGTTGCTGATGGGCTCAACAACAACTCATCGAAATTTCCATATCACTGGTCTTCCACCATCATGTGAACACGGTGATAGCATTGGTCAGACCAAAGATGTAATGGTGTATGCTCGAGGGATCATCCACGAGTAAGGCAACATTACGAACATCGTTGGTTCTGATTTGACTTGACGATAGCCCATACTCAAGTCAAAGTTTTGACAAGGCAATAGATCCAACAACTGATCACGAGGACCAATCGATGGAGATATCATCTTTCTTCAACACACACACACAGTAAAAAGATATCCCTTAACATGAACTAAGTCAGACAAGATTTTATCTTCCAACTCTCCAAATTGTTGTTTTAGCTTAACCAATTAGTCCAGGGTTATCCAACACAGGTTCTTGGGGAAAAGTGGTTTATCGGAAAACCAACTTGATCACGAACTCAACATAACGGTCAGGTGACAACCTCGTAACACTTCCGGGAAGATATCCGGAAAATCACGAACCACCGATATGTTACTAAGCTCGAGAACAATCTTGCTTTTCAGAGCAAGACGATATGATTAAGAGAGTGAGGGACTGACCCAATCCTAACTCATTGATCGAAGAGTGCACCAGAGAAAATGGACTAGGTAGCACGATCAATCTTAGGATGATGATTCAATAACCAACACGCTAAGAAAGAAATTATTGTCCATTAGCTACCTAGCAACTAGTTGCTAGGAGTATTGATTTCATACATCATGGTTCACTTGCCGGCATTCCGGTTGCGACGACACGAGACCGAGGAATGAAAAATGATGGTAATAAGTATCACTGCGTCAAGAATTCATGAGAGAGGGTGCAATTCCCATGACAATCCTGACATAAAGGGGGTAATACTCCAGGGTAGAACAGAGCAAAAGCTGGATTGGCATTTTGATCTGCGGAATACAACTGCTTTGATCCATCCTAGACATGGATGAGGTACTGGAGTTTGTTTCTCCTAGTCATTCTGAAATAGAACGGCTTGGCGAACCACAAGAACACTAGGCATCGATGAACACGAATGCATACATACTCCTCACTTTCAATTGATAGACGAAGATCGGAATATAATGGAAGGGGGACAACTCAAAGGTACATATAACTTTCTGAGTTGTGGATGCATAGATTAGTATGTCGAACGAGTTCAACATATTTCTTCCAGATAACCCATGCAGAAAGGTAGGGTTGGCAGAGTCACAACATAGAATGGAGAACTCATTAGGAGCACTCTGTCATGACCTTTTGGTTCAAAAGAACTCCTGCCATAGGTGGTTCATAGTATTTGGAAGAAGGAAATACCACAGACCTCGAGGCCTATCGCAAAGGTTACTAATATCCTAAAGGAACTAGCAACACTATCAACATGAGGTAAGTAGGGTGAATCTCGGGTTCAAGAACCCATGAATAGAATACCTACCACTACATGGCATCACGGGATGCTTTTGAGAATAATGGCCAGAATCACACACTGGGGATACAAAACATGGCTAGATCACTAGGTGACTCCCTAAAACACCTAGGGTCATAGTAATAGCTCCAACATATATGTCGAGGCAACAAAGTACCTCAACTCACTGATTAGTGTGATTAATCTGGCCCGAATGGACATCAGGAACAGAAGGAAGGGATTTGCAAATGCATCAGACTATTTAGAAACCTGGGGTGACTCGGACAACATAACGGCTGTGAATGCTCGAAATATTTGAGACATCCTGCAAAATAGTGGCATGACCACTCAACATTACAATATCAAGGTTCTGAGGCCAGCTATGAGCATACGGAGGTAAAAGGAACTGAACTGAGACTTGAATCCAACAATCCTACAAGTCTACGGATTAGTAACACGTCATCCTGATAGATAGATGAGAAGGCCTAGTTCTTAATTCCCGTAGAAAAGAAGAGGATGACTCAGATCAGAGGGCATGAGGTATAAGGAGTAAAAAGAGCCTTACGTTCCCTTCCACAATCAATTCCCTTACATAACTAAAGCATTTCTAGACTCGACTTCGACCAGTTTGGCTTGGTAATCCTACAGGCAGTCAGGCTCTGATACCAAAGCTGTCAGGACCCCGATTCCAAGTCACGTCGATCTAGCCGGTAACACCTCATATCACTTTGTGGCCTCACGCACGGTATTCCCACGGGTGTCGCCTTACCATGGCCGGGACCGTTTGCGCCTTTTGGCTCACGTATATGATAGTGTCGCTAGCATCCATATGACAGAGAACCTGGGCCGACATGGCTAGTCGTGAACCCAAAGCGGCACTAACCTATGGGGACAAGCATGAATGAATCACATCGAGCATGTCAGTCAGCAGCGTGTGAATCTGGGCTGTAGCACTGGGCTAACAGGACTCCGGATGTCACCGCGTGACATTTCCCCGAAGGGACAGACACGGGAACGAAGTGAACCACATGCCGGCCAGTCAAGTGTCATGAGCAGTAGTGCTGGGCTAGCAGGACTCTGGTGAACCGAGCTGTAGCGGACTACTATGGCTCATGGAAGTACAAGACCACATTTCCCCATAAGAGAGGCTACCAGAGATAAACAACTAGATTGTCGGATCCCACACATACCAAGCATTTCAATCATACACACAATATGCTCGATATGTGTAAATACAACATGGCATCACAACATAACTCTACAACTCAAGTATTTATTCATTAGGCTCTGAGGAGCGAGATATTACAAACATGGGTCTCATGACCCAACAATCATAGCATACAAATCAAAGCACGTGCGGAAGCTTAACATGTCTGAGTACAGACATCTACAAATGAAAGAGGCTAAGAAGCCTGACTATCTACCAGATCCTGCCGAGGGCACAAGATCGTAGCTGAGGTATCAAGCTAAACTTCGAAGTCCACACGGAACTACTAGCGAGACTGACATCTCTCTGCAAAACATAAAATAGGCTAACGTGAGTACAAATGTACCCAGCAAGACTTACATCAGAACTATCTACATATGCATCGATATCAATAAGGGGGTGGTGGAGTTTAACTGTAGCAAGCCAGCTTTGACTCGGTGGCTAACCTGAACTACGATTGCAAGTAACTCGTTTGAGGTGGCGCACACGAGTCCACAAATTCACCATATCAATACACCACTATGGATCCGCTCCCATCTCCCTGCGAGAACGCCATCCATAGCACTCACGCTTATCTTGCGAGTTTTAGAGTATCCATTTTCACTTGTTTATGAACTATGCAAGGGGTCCAAGTTTCCATATCCAAGGAATCCAGCTATTCGAATAGATAATGATAACCATGCAGGGGTGTACTTCTTCACACACGCTCCCACCACTTACCGTCGTTTACACGACATGTACTCGGCAACCTTCAAGCGGAAGCCCAACGAGGGTGTCAGCCACGGCCTACCTAAACACTTAAGTCTCTAGTCCAGGTTTATCGCCTATCCAGGTTCCATCCGCAGGGAGTCCGGCCGAGGTTTCCACATACGGCCCCGAACGATGTGAATAGGGTTCCCGAGACACCAAATGGGCGCCCGGTACACCATGCCACGGTGTATCTACCGCAACATAGCCCACCCCTAGGGTCAGCGCTACGCATGGCCGCCAACACATAACCTACAAACACCAGAAACTAGTTGCAACTCCTGGACAGAGTACTAGGGTGATTAAGAAGCCAAGAGGGTCAATTAAGGATCCCAATGAGTGGTAGTAGCTGTTCATGGATCACAGACACAGAACTCAATTTCCGAGGACGGCTGCAATGAGACAACCCACCATGTACTCCTACATGGCCTCTCATCGCTACCTTTACCAAATCGTGTTCACACACTTAGCTTACACACAGTAGGACATGTTCACACACCTCCGATTCATCCCCGATGAATCAGACCCGACACAACTCTATGCAATAGCAGGCATGACAAACATGCATGAATGAGTAGGCACATCAGGGCTCAAACAACTCCTACTCATGCTAGTGGGTTTCATCTATTTACTGTGGCAATGACAGGTCATGCAGAGGATAAGGGGTTCAACTACTGCAACAAGTAACAGATGAATTGTTGTTGTCCTAATGCAGTAAAAGAGAGCAGGAGCGAGGGAGTGGGCTTGTATCGGAATGAACAAGGGGGTGTGCTTGCCTAGCACTTCTGAAGATAGCATTGAGTCTTCATCAGTGTCAACGATCACAATGTCGAAACAACATCTATCGAGAGGGGACAAATGCCGGCAACAGAGAAAGAAACACAATCAATGCAATGCACAATATGATGCATGATCATGACATGTCAATATGCTGTGGTTTGAGCTAATGCAACTAGCAACATGTTAAATGGAGTTGGTTTGAACCCTAGGATCAAATTCAAACTCCATATGTGAGAGTTTAAATTCCATTTATGTGAATTGGCCTAAACAGCAGCCATAAGTTGTTCTAACATGCATGAAAATGCCATAAACAGATTCCTTGAATTTTTCTGATAATTTTTCATATATAGATTATTTCATTTGGAGTTACGGTTTAATTTCTATGATTTTTTGAAGTTTAAGTCATTTTCTGGAATTTCCTGAATTGTTTTAAAACAGAAATTAATTACTGCGTCAGCATGACATCGTCATGACGTCAGCAGGTCAACGACGCACGGTCCAGGTCAAACCTGACTAGTGGGACCCGCAGGTCAGTGACTCAGCTAATTGACTGAGTAATTAGCCCTAAGCTAACACTAACTAAAATGTCAGCAGGGCTGGGCCCACATGTCAGCGAGTCAGTGGGTTAACTAGGTTAATTAACACTAAATTAACTAACAGTAATTAAACAGGGGCCTGGGCCCACACGTCAGGACCCAGGGGAGGTCAAACCGGGGTCTACCCGGGCCAGCGGGGTCAACCCTGCCGGTCAAAGCGGTCAACCCGCCGGCGTTTAGCCGCCGGCGAGGGCCGAGACGGCGATGCGGCTCGGGAATCGCCCACAGGCGACCATTTGCGCGGCGGAGAGGCTCTACGTGATGAGGAGCCTCGTCCGCGTCCAGTGGTAGTGGTGTTTGGGCTCGGGGAGGTCCGAAACAACGGCAACGTCGAGCTTTGCGGCGGCCGGAGTTCGGCCAACGACGGGTTAGGCGATGCAGGGAACGGCAGGAGCCGCGGGTGGTCGCGGTCGACTCCTGGGAACGTGCTGAGCACGGTGGCGCGCTCGGTTGCGAGCTTGCGCAGCTGTGGCCACGGCTACGCCATGGCCGGCGGCGAGATGCTTCGGTCACGGTTGGGGATCGGGGCTAGAGGACGAACGCGTCGACGGGGAGAGGGGCAAGGGGCGTAGGAGCTCACAGCGGTTCCGCAGGGTTGATCAGTGGCTTCGGGGAGAGGCCGGGGCAAGCGGGGTGGCGATGGAGATCTCCGACACCGGGAGGTTGAAGACGATGGCGTGGAGGCGCTCGGGGGCGTCCGGCGTTGCACAGCTCGACGAGGAGGAAGAGGCAGATGAGGCGGAGCTCGTGGGCTAGCTGGCTTGGCATGGGGATGCTGGTGGCCGCGGCAAAGGCGAATGGCAGTGACGGCGGTCCTCGGCGTCGCGTGAGAGAGCGAGGGAGAGGAGGGGAATGGCAAGGGAGAGTGAGAGGGGTACGATAGGGCCGCGTGGCGTTGTCTGGAGCCGTCCAGGCCGTCGAGGAGGCAGGCGAGCAGGGTGGAGGTGGAAGACGAGGCTGCCCCTGGTGGGCTAGGCCGCCAGGTGTGCTGGCCAGCTGGGCTGTAACAGTGCCAAGCCAGGTAAGCCAGGTGGGTTTCTCTCTGTGCTCTAGTTTCTGTTTTATTAATGTTTTCTATTATTCTGTAAACTTTAGGGCTTTATTAAAAATGCCAGGGCATTACCAAAAATCATGAAACCGCTCCATGTCACTGTTTGGAATATCTCCAATAGTAAACATTTAAGTTTGTGATTATTTGAGCATTTAAAATATTATTAGCAATTAAATGCCCAAATGCAAATATTATATAATTTAATTCAAAAATCTAGGAATAGCCTATAATATGTTCATCATTTTTGGAAGAGATTTTCACCTTTAACAGAAATCATGAACATTTCCAAAGGCATTCTCGGTTATTGAAAATATTTTTATTGAACCTAGTTAAACTTCATTTGGTGCTAGGGTTTCAACAATACCCATTTCAAATTTCTTTGGAATTTAAACATGATGGCATGATGAACAAGCAAAGTCAAGCAAGGGCTGAACTGGGGCTGTGACAAAAAATCCAGGCGGTTAAACCAAAATCACACAGAACAGGGGAGTACCTTGCTCTGATACCAATTGAAAGTGCGTTATATCGACTAGAGGGGGGTGAATCACTACAAAAAAATGCACTTCCGTGATGATACGTGTTTGTCACAGTAGGTCGCTTTTTTCTCATGCATGTACACCATGACAAATTTATGACAGAATCAAGATAGTCATATCTGTGCTATCGTAGAAGTGTTCCATGACATTACCAAAATTATCATCACGGAAGTGTCCACTTCCATGACGATAAATCGCGCGTCACAGAAGTGCTTTCGTCAAGGGTGACCGACACGTAGCATCCACCGTAACGGAACACCGTTAAGCTATCGGGTCAGGTTTTGGATCCGATAACCCGTTAACAGCCCCGACCAATGGGGATTTTCCACGTGTAAAATCATCATTGGCTGGAGGAAACACGTGTCAGCTCGTCATTGGGACAGATGTCAACCACTCATTGGACGGAAGGCGCCTATGATACGTCGACATGTGGCACGGCCCAACAGAGGCCCATTCCTGTGAAAAGGTCGGCCCGTTTAACTTGGTCAAAAGCTGGCGGGCCGGCCCATGGAAATCCTGTTAATGGCTTGTTCGAATATAGCCCATTTACAGCCCGCTAACCCAAGGCCCGTTACACCCTATCCGAATTAGGCCCAGTAGCGTCATCTGGGCCATCCAATATGATTCCAGCCCGTTTTCACTTCTGTCCCATGCATGGCCCATGACGTCTTTCGTCCCATATGAGGCCCTATGTAACTCTTGGCCTACTAACGGCCCGTGGTGAAACTGGCCCGTAATGAACAGTGTATCACTTTAGACCCATTAATGGCACGTGGTGAAACTGGCCTGTAATGAGCAGTGTATCACTTTATACCCATTAACGACCCGTTATTCCGTTGGGCCGTTTCCAGCCCATGTTATTTTTCGGCCTTCTCAGAGCCCATTTATTCTTGGGCTCATTTCCAACATTCGTTTACTTACGACCCGTTACTGTCATTTTCTGCTTGTGGGCCAAATTCAGCCCATGGTTACAGTCGGCCCGTTTGTGGTCCGTTAATATGTTGGGCCAATTTCATAGCGTCATCAAATACGGCCTATTAACGATGGCCCGTTATGGTCGGCCCATGAATGGATGATTCCAACTCTAGCCCGTTTACGGCCATAATGCGGTTTATTTGGCCCATGTTTGGCCAATCGATTATACGGCCCGTATAAGGCCCATTGATAATACGGCCCGTAGAAGGCCCATTGTTTCTACGGCCCGTAGAAGGCCCACTGTTTCTACGGCCAGTAGGAGGCCCAGTGTCACTACAGTAAATATTAGCCCATGGTTATTGTGGCCTAGTTTTAAAAATAGGTTATTGCAGCCACTAGCTAACCGCGGAAAAAGAACTGCAATGACTACAAGCAAACAAATAAACAAGACAACAAGGAAATAAATAAGCGAGCAACTAACGCTAGGCTATCATGGCTATTACACATATTACATCCACTAGGCATCAAAGTTTGCCACCAGTGCAAATATAGGGAACAAAGCAGCATATCATATACACTGGTTGTCAAAGTTGGCGACCAGCGCAAATAAATGCCACAGCAAAACAAATCCAGAACTGAAACCACTTTAGAAGATCTCAAGAAACAATATCCTGGGTACCCATAATGCTGGCAAGATGCTTAGCAAGCTTATTAACTTTCTCTTGTTTGGCGCTTAAATCCTCCAGCGCTTGCTGTTGCACCAGAAAATATGCATCTGAATTCTGCAGGGACTTCCTCAGTCCTTCAGCTTCCTGTCGCAGCACATCTGATCGATGTCTTTCAACTTGAAGTTGAGACTCAAGAAGACGAACTGATTCAGGCAGCGAGTTCGAAGAGCTTGTGCCAGCAGTAGTGGCCAATAACTCGAACACTACATCAAGACAGGACTTTTGGGTTCCCTCACTATCGTCAAGATAGTTTTTATCAGCTTTCTTGGAGACCAACAGGGATGTCTCACTATCTTGAACCTTATCTGCATTACTTCCTTTACCATTGGATAACGCGGTACTGTTCTCGAATATTTTGTCCGCATTATAAAAGAGAAACAAGCAGACACATCACATGTTTACCATGTTGTATATGAAACTCATTTTGGTAAATGAGTTCAGTAGTAAAGTGGATAGTATAACAGCATGAAACAAACATATATCTATGTACCATGGTCACTTTATGGTCTATACCATTCTAGTTTTTGTTGCCAAATCAAGATAGAGACACAGTTCAAATAATATTTGTTCAAGACAAAGCAGAATAGACAGAATATAAGTGTGGGTAACTATAGAGCAATAACAACACTTGTAATGTGCATGACATGAGAACATAACGGTTTATTCAATTGAAACTGAAATCAACATAGAGCAGGTTACAACAGCAAACCAGTTAAATAAACAGGTTTAAAACATACCTGTTGTGCCATTGGAGTTTCAATTCCATCCTTCAAATTTGAAAATAGTTGGTATGAGTAAATACAGTCATGCAAGAGGAAAGGAGTATGAACCATAGCTATAGAACCTGACCTAAGAACAAATCTTCTTCTCCTTTAAGCGTTGAGTTGGGATTCAGAGTGGTGGTCCTCGTGCTTTGGGCACTGCAGTTCCCTTACTAACTGCTCGTGTTTGGGTGCTCTGTGGTGGAGACGGTGATGTGTCAACTGGAACTGGGTTACTATCTGCCGGGGTTGGGGTTAGAAGGGGTGTAGTTGGTTCTCTGTCCAACTAGGTAGGGGTACAATCTGCGAGAGTCTGGGTTATGTGTGGTGGATCTGGTCCTTGGGCAAGTACAACCATGGTTCTGTCCGCATCAACTGGTAGCACTATCTTTTCTGAAGACCGTGTTGTTACTCCCTTAGATATTACCATCAAGCTCTCCAATTCAAATGGCTGATAAACAAGAAAAGTAATTGAAAGTATAGACATTGTATGATAGGCAGGTGCAATGGATAGTGGGGAATAAAAGAGGGCATGAAATAATTCATATTTATGTTGTCTAACCAAACAGGATAGCACGACACAATTTCACATATATGATGGCTAACTAAACAGGATAGCATGACACAATTTCACATTATGATGGCTAACTAAAAAAGATGGAAAGACATAGTTCAAAATATGAGACTATGTAAATAGGATGACATGACATAACTATATAATGTGTTTATTAAATAGGTTGGCATGCCATAATTCACATACATTCACAGATAGAATGCCATAATTCAAAATATGATGACTGTAAACACTAAACAAGATGAGATGATATAACTATATGATGTCTTTATTAAATGGGTTGCCATGCCATAATTTAGATAGATGATGTGTATGTACTATGTAAACATGATGGCATGATATAATTCAAATATATGATTTATATAGTAAGCAAGTAAGCAGATGGAAATCCATATATGATGTAAAAACTAAGCAATGCAAGACAACATGCATGACATGGGTAATATAACCCTGCTAAGTTTGAGCATAGACCTCAGGGGGGAAATAGGACTGGTCATCACTCTCTGAATCCTCCTCTGAGGAGCTCTCTGTAACCAGCAAGATGTCTGCTTCAACAGGTAGCATTGTCTGCTCTAAATACCTTGTTTTCACTCCAGATACTTCCATCACCGCTTCAAATGGCTGATGCACAGGAAGAGTAGTTGAATATACAAATGTTGTCGCCAAATGGAACACGTAATACAAAAAAAATGATAGCATGATATAATTCACATACATGATGATTGGCTAAACAGCATGGCATTGCATAATTCACATATATAATGCCTTTGCAACAAGATAGCATTGTATAATTCAGATATATAATGTCTTGCAACAAGATGGCAATGCATAATTCACATATATGGTAATTAGACACTAAGCAGGTGGCATTCACACAAAGCATGTCTGAACTAATCAAATGACATAGCAATGCGAGACACCATACACACGATATGAGCAACATAACCCTGCCAAGTTAGAGCATACACCTCGGCGGGGGGGGGGGGGGGGGGAATAGGACTGGTCATCTGTCTCTGAATCCTCCTCTGAGGAGCTATCCATAACCAGCGATATATGCGCTTCGTCAGATAGCATAGTCTGCTCTGAAGACCTTGTTTTCACTCTAGAATTTGCCATCACCGTGTCAAATGGCTGATGCACACGAAGAGCAGTTGAATGTAATAACATTGTTGACAAATGTAATATGTAACGAAAAAAAGGATGGTCTGATATAATTTACATATAAGATGACTGGCTAAGCAGGATGGCATTGCAAAATTCACATATATGATGCCTGGCTAAACAAGATGGCGTTGCATAATTCACATAAACGATGAATAAACTAAACAGATGGCATTCGCACAAAGGATGTCTAAACTAAGCAGATGACATATTTGATGTATAATGTAAGAAATGCAAGACACCATATGCATGATATAACCAACATCAGCATGCCAAGTTAGAGCGAAGACCTCAGGGGGTAAATAGGAGTTGTCTTCTCCTTATGAATCCCCCTCAGAACGTATATCTTCCTTTGGATTACAATCCGAAATGCGTGGAGGGGGGCTGCCTTTGCGCCTACCATGGAGCGACGTCTGCATGAAATTTTATTGCCACACAAGGCTCGTCTCTTTTGCTCTACATGTTTAGTTCCATTGTTTACAATAACTGTCATGCATAGGAATAAAACATAGTGAGATTATGTAAGGAGTGCATGCAGAAATCCAGAGTGATGGTAGCAACCTATGGATAGACCCAAAACCAATAATAGCAGGCAGATAATGGCTTCAGTTAAAAAATATAGATAATGGCTTCTTTACTGTTTGTTTCACACCCAACATGAAACTCATAGTAGACACCGGAGATTAACCAACTAGTAGATAGATACTATTGATAGCAGCCCCGATATGTACCCCACAACCATTTAAAAACTCAAGTTTGACCATTAGTTTGGAGCTGACTTAGAGTCTAATCGGTGAACAGGATGATAAAGTAGCATGTAATATTAAGCGATGCATAACGTAAGCAGACACAAAAGAGTGCGACCTCTCTTGCGGACCCGTGTAGTCCTCGAGGTCATCTGCTCGGTTGATGATGGTAGTGTAGTTTTCATGGCTGCCAGTGGCGGGGAAGAAGATCTGAGGCGGCGAAAGATAGTCTGGAGGCCGGATCCCTGCTGTGCTGGACCCTTCTGTCGTTGGAGCAGCTGAGTTGGGGTGGACGACGATGCAGCAGGAGCGGGACAAACCACACAAGGTTTTCTTTGACAACTATCTGTAAGAGAAGTAATTCTGTAAGCGCTCGTTTGAATTGGAGGATTCCAACAATGCAGGGATAGGAAATAGAAAGGAATAGGATAGGAATGCACATGCAAAACAGAGAATTTAAAAGCACAGGATTGCTACCAATCTGGGTGTTTGATTCACAACAATTGGAAGATCACAGGATGCAAAGAAGCATGGTGAGATTAAGTCAAACCACAAGAAAATGTACGGTTATAATGCTACTATGCTACTATCTTTTAGTCTTGTGCTTCATGAATAGGAATTTGAAAAGGAGGACAAGTGAAAATTAAAATTCCTACGTTTTTTCTTTCAAGGAGACACTAAAGGAACAAATCCGTGTGCTCAGTGGACAATATATATAACATGTAGAGTAAAAAAAGAGATGCAACAAGTGTACAACCTCTTTGGCGAAGCCATGTCGATCTCAGCGTGATTGGGTTGGCCGGTGAGGATGCTCCCGCTGACTTGGCTGTCGGAGGAGGGGAAGAATATCGTAGGTGTCTGGAGATGGAGCCCGAGGTACTGCTCCGCTGTGATGGAGGGTTTCGTCGTTGGAGCAGCTCCGGTGAGTTGTACGACGACGAGGCTAAAGCAGGACAAGAGAGACAACGAACAATGTTAACCTGAGTAGAATTCTAATAGCATCTCCAATACATGACGTAAAATACATAACCACAAAGTGCTAGATGTAAAATACATCAGCCGCTCATCTCTGAACTTAACTGTCGAAACTGAACTTAACTGTCGAAACTGAACTTAACTGTTGAAACTGAATTTTGTTGTCGAAACTGAATTTTGCTGTCGAAACTGAATTTTACATGTCGGTCGATTGACTTTTTCATCTCTGGTCAGTCGATTTTGCAGCCGTTGGATACGAAATCAAGGGCCTGCGGTTCATCTTCAACCTCCACCCCCTGAGCCGGCCAAACAGCAGCCCCCCGCCGCCCGCGGTGCGCCGCCCCGCCCGCCCCGAAAACACTCCCCACCGCCGGTCCGCCACCGCCCCGGCCATCCCTCTAGGCCCCCCCGTGCCGAGTTTTTTCTCCGGCGATCCCCACGCCACCGCCCTGCCAACACCGGCGACCACCGCCCCAACTTGAACCCTAAGATAGATAGTGAGGTACCTCTCCGACGACCCCCCTCCCCGCTGCGGCTGGTTCTTCCTTCACCCCGGCGACATCGGAGTGAAGTGTAGCTAAATCGGAGCAGCATCGCAAGCAAGAGCAACAGCGCGAGCCAGAGCAATAACAAGAGCAGACCAGGCAGGGGACCGAGAGCAAGAGCAGAGCAGCAGCGCGAGCGAGAGCTAAAGAATCAGTAGGTCCTGCTGATGTGGATGTCGCCGCCGAGGGAGCGACGCCGTGGAGGAAGTGGCTGGCGATGCCGCCGTGGATGGAGCCACGCCATATCGGCTCAGGACCGAGCGCCGGAAGCACCGTGAGATCAAATCAAGAAGAAAATGCGTTGATTAGTGTACAACTTCTTTGGTGGCGCCGATTAGGCCGCAGCTTCATCCGAGGAAACGGTGATGATGATGCTCTTCCGGTGGTGCAGGTGAAGACGGCGGTGTGGGAATGGAGGTGGCGCGAAAGACGAGGGGAACGTCAGGGCAGCTCCTTGGAGGTGGAGGATGGGGTGGCTGAACCGGAGGGACGATGAGATCGACAACGGATCCTCATCCGGTACGGTGGATGAGGGACGTCGAGGTGTTCCTGTGGACGACGTCATCGGGGAAGAGGCTCCGGTTGGGTGGCAGACGAAGCAGGGTGTGGGGTTTCATCGGGTTTTCGCGGCCTCGGTGTACGAATGGGTGGGCGGATGGGATGGCAGTGGGGAACCATGGCTTAGAGACGTGCTTGTCCGAAATGTGGGGTAAGTTATGAAAGTACCCCCACCGATTTGAGGCGGTTCTTTCGGTTCAGGGGTACCATGGGCATTTCGTGTGTCGGGATTTCACAGGAGGTGGGAGTTTTCGCGCGCGTTGTAATTTCGGAATAGCAAGGCGCGGGATGAGATGGAGGGAGTTGTCAGAGCACAACGAGACAAAGATATATCTTAAATATTTCGGGCTAACAAGGCGCGGGTTGAAATTTTCGGACAAGCCTAACATGTACTGTACCAAATCAATGCGCCCTACAAATGTCATTCAAAACTTTGAATTCATGTTATGTTCAATTAAAATATTTCACTACGTGTATAATGCATGCAACCTACTACTCAAATGAACGTTTTAGTGCATTCCAAACGTATATACTACCGCTTCAATATGAACTAAATTTGAATTCGTTTCTCTATTTGAATAAGATCTACAGTAATGATTGTTGTGAAGTCAAAGCATTTGAATTTGTTTCTCTGTTTTAATAAGATCTACAATCATCATTATTGTCAAGTTAAACCATCGTTTGTGTATTATCTTCACAGCACACCACATGATTAGTCTCGAGTTACATATGAACTATGTGTACTACATGAACTCGAACTAGATTTTTTGAATCCACTTTATTTTGATTTCAAATCACATTACATTTCTAGCTCTAGCTAGATCTTCATAATCTAAACCATGTCTCATATGTATAATGTGTTTATCACATTATGTATGGTGCCCCGCCCCTACGCCTACAAGTATTTAGATGTGAGTTGCAAACACCACACATTACCACAAATTCAAATAAAATGTGAGAATGTTCGATATATAGTATTGTTTAGATTGTTCGATATTTAGTTGTAAGCTGCAAACGCCACACATTATCACAAATTCAAATAAAATGTGAGATTGTTTGATGTATAGTATGGTTTAGATTGTTCAGCATTTAGCTATGAGTTGCAAACACCATGCATTATCACATTATGGTATAACATGTGCACATCACGTGTATCACCGCTATATTCATGCATGCAATGTTTAAAACACTATGATCTCCTATTCAAATATATGAATCCGCTTTCATATCAAATTATGATCTTTGTTACTCTCTTACACCCACACAATCCTCTAACCTTTTTAGCTACCACTAACTTTCTCTCGTGCATGCATACGCCCTCCTCGCCCCCCTCCCTCGGCATTCTATCCACCGGGCACATTCATTTTTTTCTTTAGGTCGTTCTCCCAGAGTCTCCACAACTCCTTTCCAACACACACCGATCGGTAAACCTCTCCAGCGATGCCTGCCTACAACATACAAACACACCTTAAATCTCCTCCTTTATGTGTCCTTGCCTCGTGTCTCTCATACGGTTAGACACACGTGTAAACTCTCGCCCCTCTTTTCATCGCTCTCACAACCGCACACTCCTCCCCCTATCTAGCTAGTAGTTGGGCCTCTCGCACCACCTCCTAGCTCCATTCTCTCTGTCTATCCGTCTCGCTGGGCCTTATTTGCCTCTAACAAATGGACGTACACCGACCGATCTCTCGCTATACATATAGCTAGATAGGTCCTTATAACTCGTTTTTACCCACACGTCAATCGATCTACCTCATTAGTTGTGTCTCTCCCTTCCTCTGACAAACAACAATTGATCTACCAATCTAGTTAGGTTTGCTTAACAAACACACGGTTCCCCTTCATCATCCATGGATGCGTCCCGACAGATCTATCACGCACAGGCACACACAGAAACACATCCCCACTCTTATTGATAACATTGCAGTTCCACCCTCAGTCTGTCTAGTAGGCCTCTCCCACCATCTTTGAGAAGCAACTCCATCACCCATCCAGCACTCTACCCCTCTTCCTCCCTCTCCCTCCCTATCTCTATCCTCTCTCTCTCCCATCATATTTCCCGTCCTTCAGTTATGTATGGATGTCGACCGATCTCCCTCAAGACATAGCTGGGTCTCTCCTTCTCAAGACATATACGAGTCGTTCTACCTCTATAGTTAGGCCTCTGCCTACCCCTCCCACCACCCCCTCCCCCCACACACACCGATACATCGGGCGCTCTAGTCATGTCTCCCTGCCACACACAAACTTGACGTGTCCCCTCTAACGTTCCGGTAGGCCAGTCGCCCTATATCTTTGACTTGTACACACACACAATTTCGATGGCTCTCTTCATCGATCTCGCACCCACCCACTTGATCCTCTCTTCGACTCTATCGATAGCTATGACCCCTCCCTCTCTTCTCGTGGATTGCCCAACCCTCTATGCATGATATGGATAGGCCTCCATTTCACACACATTGCATGCAAAATTTTGTTTGAGATGTCATCGACACATATTCCCACAAATAATTCATGAAATCAACCCCCCACCCCACCCCCACCCCAAAACAAAAAACACTCACGAACGCGGTTTGTATCTCTCACACACACCCACGTAGGTGGGGGACGTGCACGAAGAGAAGAGGTGCATGCACGGCGCACGTACTCCCGTCTCTTTCCCAATCACACCCGCGCGGGTACACGGTGTAACTCATTTATGTACGAAAAGGCAGCCCACATGGTAATTTGGCACGTGTCCACTTGGTGGAGGGAGGATCGTCTACCACGGGTGAACAAACAAATTGCGACTTGACGTGTTATGTTAAAAAAAGAGGCAGACCATGTGGGGCCTTCCTTAGAGGCAAGGCTCTATACACTGGAGTACTTTTGATGTGTCCCATCAACTCGCAGAACGAGGAGAAGCTTGCTTAGTATGCCGTCTCCCCCGCCCACGGGTGCGGTGGCTTGCAGGATGAGGTGAAGCTTGCTTACTACGCCTTACGCCCGCTCCCTCGCCCATGCGCGCGGTGGCTCGCAGGACGAGGAGAAAAATTTACTACTCCCTCCGTTTACTCCTCGTCCCTACTACCTTGGTTATAGAGATTATATCATATTGTTTGGAATATATATGTCCTTTAGTAGATTTCAATATGAACTACTAGTACATACTCCAAACACTGATGTATATAGACGTATTTTAGAGTGTAGATTCACTCATTTTGCTCCGTATGTAGCACTCTCCCTCGCCCCTCGACCCTCGCCCATGTGGTGGACGTGCAGTAATTCATTTGGTCTCATATAGCCAGAACGATATATACTGCACTACCATTATTACTCGACTTCCCGAAGAGGCGAAGAGCCAATCGCAAGGTCAATATTTTGGAGATGCCAAGCGCAAGGTTATAGGAGGACGAGTAGTAGGTGCGGCGTCATTTATAAATAAAGTTTTTTTTCTTCAGTGGCACGTACGCAATATGATAGGTTCATATGGAGAGAAAAGGAGTATATAGTCACGACGGGCCAGCCTACACGATTGCTTGCTGGGGTTGCTCTCTTCACACTCTCTCGCACAAAACGACTGTGGCCACATCTCTAACATCCCGGCGGATCACGTCCGCTTGGGGAAGGGGTGGATGCTTAGTGTAGATGCGGTGGCCGTCGCCGACGGTGAAAACCCACTGTCGGCACATCCCGATCAGGGGTCCCCGCCGTTCTCTCTTGCAAAGCCAGTGAGGTTGCCTTCGTCCCTTGCTCACTGCCGTGACGTGGGCAGTTGCCGCCTCCCGCCGCCCTCCTCAAGGTTGAGCTACGTCCCTCAGGTACAACTCCCTTTACAGCCGTCTTGCACCACTGCTCCAGCTGCCCACATCACTCGCTGTGGATATTTCTCTACTTCTTTGCCCCGCACATACCTCTACTTGCTTCTACATACTGTATTTGTGATGAGTTTATGTCTCATCAACTAGTCCTAGTAATCTTATTCTAATCACGCTTGTTCAATTTTTTTGCCACAGGGATGCTCATCTCGATTTTGGTGAAACTGCACAAAATGATCCGATGGTCAAAATGTTGCAAACTTCATTTATTAGGAAGCTCGAACGTTGCCAGCAAATTGAAGCCTGGTTAGGGTTCATGGTTCAAGGGCTAGGGACTGCATGGATCGTTTTTTCTTTAGGTGCCTCTGTTCCAAAATAAGTGTCAACTTTAGTAGTAGTACAACTTTGTACTAAAGTTTGCACAAAGTTGAGAAACTTATTTTGGAACGGAGGAAGTACATATTTGCTATGACCTATCAATCATTGAGATGCAATAGCATGCATGTTAGTCTCCTTTGTATTTGATGAAATGTTGCAACGGGCAACCTTGGATGCAAGATACATGTAACAGAAGATGGAAGCTTCATAGCATTGTACAAATTTATCTCGCTGATAAATTATAGTACGTACTATACTAGTACTTCCTCTGTTCCTAAATATAAGTCTTTGTAGAGATTTCACCATGAACCACATGCGGATGTATATAGATGCATTTTAAGTGTAGATTCATTCATTTTGTTCCGTATGTAGTGGAATCTCTACAAAGACTTATATCTACTAGTAATAGCTAGCCCCCACTACTAGGAATTCTCTATCCTCTCCTTGAGCCACGTCATCAAAATTGATGTAGCCATTAGATGAAGTAAATCAGTCCATAATAGCCGTCTAATCTTGACGTTGAGAGGCTCCGTACTAAGCCACATGCAAGCATGCAGAAATACCGTGCCACATGCATGTGAGTGGGTTTTAAATCACATCAACATGTCTGCATGCAAGCATGCACCGGTAGCATGCATGTAAGTGAGCTTTTAAGTCCCATTAACATGTCAAAAAGAAAAATATAATCCCATTATGCAGTAGGAGTTCAGTTGGCTGATCTTTTTTCCTTACGTGGGATGATCTAAATGATGATGGGAGTTTATTTAGTTTGGCTACCACATTTGTCATGCGGTTATAGAGTTTTTTTTGTTTTATGAAATCGATAATTTTGCGCAGAGAGATATACCAATGTTCCGCGCCAACGCGCGGGGACTCATGTAGTAATATTTAGGAATGGAGGGAGTACTATGTAAAGAGTTAGGTGTCGCACGGTGATAGTGTGAGGTGGGCCATGTAATCACTGAGCCTGCGTGTTTCCACTGCTCTTGCAAGTCTCCACTGTAAGAATGGAGAAAATTGTAATCTAGTAGTAGTATACCTCCTTTCGCCGAAAGCGTGGGACATCCAGCAGTCCTACCACCTCAGTAATAAAGACCAATGAGCCGTCAAATCACATAGACCCAGCAGTAAGATGGATGGATGAAGCAACCATCACTCTTGCGCCAGTGAGAGGTCGCGCCCGCTCTGCCCTGGAATGAATGCAACACCAATTCTTTGGAGCGGCGCTAACCATTTCGGACGGGAAGCGCGCGCGGGCGATGGAGGGGATTTAGGTGGGCTAGGCTGGTCAGGAGCGGGCGTGGCAGCTGTCCGCATGTCCCTACCGGACACGCCCGGAAACGAGAGGATGCACCGACTCTCGCGGCTAAAATCGTACACTACACAACATCTCTCTGTAGGAGTAGGTCGATCTGTCACTCTCTCTAACACACACATGGTGTTAAACACACACACACACACACACACACTACACACACACACACACACACGCACACACACACGCACCTTGGTCCCGTTGCACCTTCTAACGTGACTTATTACACCTAGACGGAGGGAGTAGTAACTATACGAGATACGGTGGCACACTGACTTAAGTCGAATACAAGTGGCCAAAATTTGTGTGCATGTTATAATAAGGATTCACTTAAAATAGTACGTGAGCGAACAGAGGGATCAATTGGACAGTGTTCCCGAGCAGTAGCGAGATGTGTGAGGTAAGATACACCGTCGGCACTTTTAATTTTTCTTATTAATTTGTTTGTTTCACCCTCTGACTGGTGGGACCCAACGTACTACGTGGAGAGAGGTAAGGTGACTAAGGCTGCATTATTTCTGCACCACTGTGGATAGTCTTAGCACCAAAGCCACATGACACGGTTATGATTGAAATCCCAACGACTCCCACACACACACAAAAAACACGGCATGCTTGTCACACGAATGCAGGAATGTATAAAAGGTTATTTCCCTCTCGTTGAACATAATGGGAGGGTTGTGTAGCTGGTTAGCCTGTTCGCTCACTCTCTCGCCCTCTCCCGCTGGAGCCTCGTCGCCTGTAGTTGCTCTCTTCACACTCTCTCGCCCTCTCCAGATCTAAACAAGACTTCGTTGGCCTCTCTCTTCCCTCACTGCTGCTCAAAGAGCCGGCAGGATCTGTCCGCCGGGAAGGGAAGGAGGCTTAACGTTGTCGCCGTCGGCAAGGGACTACCGGCGCAGCTATTCACTTTCCACCTAGCGGCGGCGCGGGAGGGCCTCCAACCCCTTCTTCTTCGCCGATGTCCCGTCGCCCACCGAACCACGCCCCAAGAACCTTAAGGTATAATTTACTTACTCCACATGCATTGCTCTAGCTGCATGTATACCATGAATCTAGGACGTGGTTCAAAGAGGAAAGGATTGGGGGAAAGTAGTGGGAAAAGTTGTATATAGCATGAATCTAGTACATGGTTCAAAGAGGAAATGAAGGGGGAAAGTTGTATAGCATTAATCTAGGACGTGGTTCAAAGAGGAAAGGAATGGGGGAAAGTTGTATCGCATAAATCTAGGACGTGGTTCAAAGAGGAAAGGAAGGGGCAAAAGTACTAGTTCAAAAAGGAAAGGAAGGGACAAGGTTGTAGAGTTTGAGCAGGACTAGATTTGCCGCGCTCACATAGGGAAAGGCTTCTAAAGATAACAAAACTGGAACCAACACAAATATGCTCCTTGGTTGCTTGTTCTTTGTTGCAACAGACTGTGCATGACCACAGTACATCGGTAGATGCACATGGTGCTGGTGCGTCCATTGTCCCGTGCAACTCATTAGTTGTTGTTAATCTAAGGCCCTGTTTGGTTAAAAACTCCCTAGTCCCTACCTGCTGGGTTCCAGGGACTAAACATGGACTATAGGTTATTAAATGACATGCTAAAAGACCATGTTACCCCTAGTAATGAACTAATAGAGACAAGGTGCGATGCGTGGCAGGGGCAACTGTTGGAAAAAGTCCCAAAAAGACTCCCTCGGGGTCTTCCTTCTTTAGTCCCAAATGCCCACTTTTAGTCCCTAAAAGTCCCTCCTCTTTGGTTTAGATGGGACTGACACGGAGATTTTTTAGTCCCTACACCAAAATGTCCCTGTAAACAAACACCCTACAATAATGCCACTGGAAAATTGATGCAATGCCACAGTTAAAAGCAAATTACATGTTTAATGAATTTTATTATTAATATAATCTCTATGTTAATATTAATCAATGCCACTGTTTGAGAAATTCTACTGTCTTGCTTTATTTCCCATTTAGATAAGGTAGATGCTTCTTTTTGTTGGCTTCTGTGTCATCCACCGTTATTGACCACTAATTGTTTCCTTTGCACCTCTGTGTAAACAGGGTTATCTACTGCACCTCTTTGCCATTGTGACCTTTTGTTGCACTGCACAAAACACTTTTGTTTTAAGAATGTTTTGTGCAGTTCAACCAAAATGTCACACCGACAACGTTGCTTGATTGCTTGATCTTAGTGGAACTACACAAGAGGATATCTTACTTCCTATCCGTTAAGGCGGATTTGGTTCAAATCTTCTTCTTGTGAGTTGTTTGAATTCCGCATCATGAGAGGTCGGTACTAGCCTTCTTTCACACGATTCTGCAGTGTGCATCCATATGTTGTGCTACTTGTATGATAATGTTGCTTGATTTTAGTGAACTGCACAAATGGAGACAAGACTTCCAATCTGTATGTGCACCGTAATATCCCATTAAGGTAAGATAAGGATATTTCACAACTGCTGGCCTATATTTTTCCACTTTCATCAGGAAATTAAGTTTAGTACTATACTTGTGCTCCCTAATTGACATGCCAAATCTTACATTGAAGGCGAAGCTTGTTTGTTATTGAACCAAGTGATGAAGGGGAAGAACAAGGGGAAGAAAAACAAAAATCAACTCCCGGTGCTGTAATGAAGCACTGGAACTGTGATGACACAAGTAATGATATAGTTTTGCATCTTAATTTATTGCTATGGCTGGAACAAGCAATTGTTTTGCCACTGATTTGATGCCACTCTTAATGTAATATGTAATTATCTCTACTTGTGCAAACAGGGGTCTTCTTTGAAGATACCATATATTTTAGTGGAACTACACAAGAAGATGTTGGAAACATTAAACTAATCAAGGAGTATATAGTAAGCATGGCCACCACCGTAGATTGCAATAGATGGTTCCGGAGAATTGCTTCATCTGTATGCTCTACACAATAAGCCTCCTGACAAAGGTTGGTACTCGCCCACTGATTTCATCCATATGATTGAGCTTTGTCATCTCTATTGGTGTTGTGCTACTGTTTAGATACTGTCATGAAAAAGTGGTATTGTCCTTGAGAAGTGCTTCATCTGTGTTGTTTTAAATATTTCCTTTCCTTTTTTTCGAGCAAACAGTGATGCTAGCATTTAGTAGTCCTCTTGTCTTTGCACAATAGGATCATCTTCCTTTGAAGAAGAATATGGAGTACGTGAAGTGACTAGTTCCGATTATGCCAGGATGAAGAAGCCCTGTCTATCTTATCATCAGAAGGAGCAGTTGAAGGATGGTTACATTACTCCCCACAAGTCCAAACTAACTTCAGCTCAGAAGGACTGACAAAATCTCAATTTTTTTGCTGTCATGCGTGAGTACAATCTTGTTCTAGGATTCTTTCTGGTGAGTTCCATTTTTCTAAAAGTGTGCTCTACATGGACCATGTATGTGCCTGTTGAAACTTTCAATTCATAGTACAGTTTGCTCTATACTAATCAATTTTTTGTATTTGTGCAAACAGGGGTGCTCAGCTTGATTTCAATGGGAACTGCACAAAATGTTCATGAATACATCGAATCATTCATTTCCACCACAAGAAAGGAGGTGCCGATAAGTTGAAGGCGTTGCAACATATAAGGGCGAAATCATACAAGCTACGCGCGAATTTGGTTGATTTTGGTGGAACTGCACAAAAAGAACAGCTGGTTTATTTAGCACGAGGTGCCATCTCAATGTCCGAACTGATGGCAAACCCTGCCCATTCCACAATCTTAGGCATTTGATATTTTGGAATGGGACAACCTTGTCAAATTTTGCTCATTGATTTTAGCAAGACATGCGTTTGATATTTTTGAATGGGATGCCCTTGCTGTCAGCAGCGTCGATCAATTTTTTCTTTATTCTTTAGTTGTGAAGTAAATATTGCCTCTGACATGTGAGTCGCTGAGATGCATAATCATCGATTGTTTTGAATGTTCTCTATGAATTGCCAGGCCTGTGTGTTTGATTGCAATGTACAGAAACGCTAAAAACCTGCTCAAACTCTTTGTACTCCTTCTGTTCCTTTTTACTTCGCACATTGTGAAAGTGCATACTTTTTTGTATAAGATTGGTCGAAGTAGAGATACTTTGACTGCAGACAAAACTTGTATGCAGACTAGAAAGGATCGGAGGGAGTACATGTGAAACTGCTGCAAATGAGGTGATCACCTTGGGAATTATGCTAGTACATATTGTTTTGCATGTTCATCCAATGGCAGTGATACAGGAATTCAAACTAATCGAAATAAATTCATTCATACACGGTCGGATTTCATATAAACAAGCCAGATTTCATTACATTTCATACATTCTTCAACTAAAAAGGGGTGCGGTGGAGGTATAATTAATTAACCGAAGCTACCCACCTGTGTCCCACTAAGCCGAACAGAAGCTTCAGTGACTTAACTGCAGGTGCAGTTGCGTAACTGACATGTGGCCTGTTGGGCCCACGTGTCAGTCAGCCAACTGCACCAGCAGTTAAGTAGAAGCAGCGTTATTCTCCAACAGAACTCCCTGACTCCACGTCGCCGCCAAGAAGCTAACCGGCCGTCAATGGTCAACCCGCCTAGCTTGGCTTCAACAGGAGGGTAGTAGCGGTGGCCTTACTTGGACCCAAGCGGCGGTGACCTACCGTGTTCTACTCTTCCTCGTTTTCTGTGTGGCGTGGCCTCGTTGGCAGCGGGGCGGGGCCTCGGCAGAGCCGGCGATGTCCTGTGTCTCGTTGCCGGTGGGCGGAGCCTCAGCGGAGCGGTGGAAATCCTCCCCCGTGTTGCCGACAGGGTGGGGCCTCGGCTGAGCCGGCGATGTCCTCTGCCTCGTTGTTGGCGGGGCGGGGCCTCAGCAGAGCCGGTGGTGTCCTCTGCCTTGTTGTTGGCACCGCGGGGCCTCGGTGGAGCAAGGCCTCGTCGTCACCAGCGGAGCGGGGACTCGTCGAAGCCGGCATTGGCCTCTACCTCGTCCTCGGTCTTGCCAAACAGCGCCTCGCCCGCTTCATCGCCCTCTTTGCTAGCCTCTTTGTAGGCGGTCGCATCCTCCGCCACCCGCATGCGCTCCCGCCAGCGCTCGAGGTGGCCCTTGCGGGCGGAGCGGTACGAGTCGAGCAGCGCCTCCTGTTGCGCCCGCTCCGTGGCGATCTGCTCCTCCGCCTGCAGGTGCTCCTGGAGGAGATGGTGGTTGTAGGCGGCGTCGGCCTGCGCCTCCCGGAACTGCTCCTGACGCATCTGCCTCACACTGTCCATATATTGGGCTTGGGCCTTGCCGATGGTCATGGTGTGATGCACCGGCGAGGATGGCGCGGAGGAGGGGGTTGGCGCCGGATCGTCAACTACCATGTTCTCCATTGGGACGTCGTCGTCCTCCGGCTGCCTGCCGGCCAGCCGGTCGGCAGCAATGGCTGCCATCTCCTTGTGGTTTGTCGTTCGCCCGTCTCGAAGAGCGCTGGAGCGCGAGGAAGCCATGGTGGGCAGTAGTGGTGTGGACAGGAGAAAGGGAACGGATGCGGATGACTGCGGCTATGGCCGGCGCAACAGTTTATATAGCAATGGTGGGCGGGCGGAGGGACAGATGTGTGGCGCCGGAGTAGCCGCCTCGGCAACCGTGTATCATTAATGTGGGCGGCAGATGGATGGATGGATGACACTTGTGTCGTTTGAAGGTGGAGCAATCGCCTGCACCGGGAAGCGGGGCGGGCGGCGCTGACTGTTTTGGGCGGAAAGCGCGCGCGGGCGAGGAGATGACTTTACTTGGAGAGGATGACAATGGGGACCCACCAGGTCCATAGCCTCACATACGCAAGTGCCTCCTTATTATATATATATATATATATAACTATACTCCCTCCGTCTAGGTGAATAAGTCGTATTAGAAGGTGCCTCACGACCTAGGTGCAAGCAGATTGGTGGAAAAGAAGAATATTTCTCTTTTCTAAACACAACATTTAATCATAGCAGTTAAGAGGATGCCTTATTAGGTACCCATGCAGGCCATCGTAATTCATAGCATGCAAAGTGCTTTTATTTCTTGCCTAATAACCGCATGGACGTGCTGCATGCATTGGTCCTTGCACGAGAAAAAAAAGGGAGGAAAGAGGTTTCCACGGGAGACAACGAGGCAGAGGTGGAAGCGCTCGCTAGAGTTATTTATTTTGCTTCCCCCTGGTTTCTTGGCATCACGGTCCCACACCATTGTCAACCTACGTAGTACTAGTTAATAAATGAGAGAATTGCACAAGAAGCGGCCGACAACTGGGACCAAGCAGCTCGAGCAATATTTGTGTTTTTGAGGTGTGAGAACTTCAGAGTTTTTCGATGTTTAGCCCAGATATTAATTTTTCTCCTCTGAACAACAACGAAAACATCGCTGTCGGGTGGTAGGTGCGACATATGCCAACGGGTGTCTTATCATTGTGGGAGCCAGTAAGACATCGCCGGTGCCTTGAAACAGGATGAGGCGAAGACATGCATGCCGGTGGATCTTACCCAGCTTCGGGGCTCTCCGTGGAGATAACTCCCCTACTGCTGCTCTGCGGGGTCTCCGCATGATCACTAGATGGACAAGTAGCTACACAATGCTCCTTGAGCTGTTTTGGAGGAAGGAGGAAGAAGGGCATGGCTAGCTTGCTTCTTCTCCTCGTATGGTGTCTAAAACTAGCTAGGGGTCGAACCCTTTGCATGGGTGCCCCGGGGGGTTTATATAGGCCTACCCCCCGAGTGTACAATGGTAATCTGGCTGGGCGCGGGGCCCAGCCGTCTGTGACTGTGCTCGCCGGCTTCTGCGCCGGCCGCTGGGGCCCGCCGACTGGTGGGTCCCACCGGCTGCCGGCTCCTCGGTCGACAAGTAGGCCCCACCGTCCACGGCCCGGTCGGTGGCTGGTTACTGTTACTCTATTCTGATGACGTGGGCTTCGTCGTGGTAGGCGTGGCTACAGTACCGCCGCCTGGCGGGCGATTATTGTAGCCTCACCGTGTCTTGTCTCCTTAATGGGGCATCTCCTTCGAGGAAGATGGCAAGCCGGCTGCGGGGAGCCGGCTCTCTCTCGGGCCGACTGGGAGGAGGTGTGGCCGCCTTCGGGTGTCTCTCTGCCCGAAGGGACCCATCGCCCGTGGGCCGCGCTGGTAGTCCGTCATGGCTGGCGTCAGGGTCGTCGTGGCAACAGTGCCGCGCCGGGCGGGTCGTGGCTACCCGTACGGCGCACTGTGTCGGTCGTGCTCCGGGTTATGGGGGTGGCAGGCTTCACTGTAGCCATGCCCCGCTTCATCATTGCTAGGTGGACGCAAACTTTGAGGGTACGGTCTCGACCGCTTTATGGGAGCCGGCTTCTTGGAGTCGGCCTTCTCGCGGCAGGCTTCTCGAAGTCGGCCCTCCCATGGCTTTCTTCATGAGGGCTAAAGTCGGGCCGCCTTCCGAAGCCGGCCTGGGTGTCAGCCGGCAAGGGGGAGGCGGCCCCATGTCTTGGGTTCTTGAGAGTCGGACGAGCTCGTAATTTTTTCAGGAGGGTCAGGGGAAGCCGGCTAGGCTACCCATGGCTATTTACTCCGACAGTAGTCCCCGAAGCTGATCGAGCTTCGAGGCGGACAGAGGGACGAGAAGCTTGGTCAGCTTCTTACCCTGAGGAGCCAGCTTTGCTCTTGTGTCTTGCAGGCGGGATGGTGGTTGACCTGCGTGCTAACCGCGGGCCCTCCCGTGGGCCACGTGTGTCACAGCCCTAGAATTTGCTTGTAGCTATTTACCTGAGTGAGCATCATGCATCATGTCTAAATACTGAAAGTTGAATTGAGGTTAGTTGAAACCCTCATAAATCACTTCAAAAATAATCAACATTAAAATCTTTTCAAAGAAGTCCAAGAAAATGTTCCTCTTAGTCTCTGAAAATATGGGCAAGAGGTAAAACTTAAAACAATATTTTTGGAATCTCAGAGATATTTATTTTGGGCCTTTGATTTAATCCAATAAATATTTGAATTGGATCTATATTTATTATATAATAAATATATGTTCAATAATTCTGAAAATTGTTGTGTGGATTTGGATAAATCCATTTAGTTCACACAATGATTTTTATGAATTTTGAAAATGGTTTGGTCTTGAACTAAATCAAAACATAACAGCAAAAAATAGAAAAACAGTACAAAAAAAGAGGAGAAAGGAACCTACCTGGCCACTTACCTGTAGCCAGCCCAGCTGGACCAGCCCAGCCCACCTCCCTCGTCGCTCGTCGTCTTCCTCTGCCAGTAGGCAGAGGCGAAGGCACACGCGCGCGCTGGGAGGCCTCCACCTCCTGCTTCGCGCTGTCGATGCCCCTTTGCCCTCGTGTGGCGTCGTGGAGCTTCCCTGGACGCCCTGGATCTTCTCCCTCTTCCTCTGCTCATTTTCCCCTCTCTCTCCCTCGCACACACCGAACACAGCCGCCGCTGCCGCTCGCTGTTGCCACGGCCACTGGCCCTCCCTCGCCCATCCATCGTGATCGAGAGCTCCGCCACGCCGTCCCCGTCAACTCCACCGAGCCACGTGAGCTGGGAAGCACCGCAACGCCCTCGACGTCATCGTCTTCTACCTCGGGCCACCGAGATCGCCCGCTCCAATTCGCCCCAACCGGGTCGTCCCCAGCCCCGCCTTCTGCACCCTTCACCTCACCGTGAGCCCTGGTCCCTTTCCCCCTTCTTTCCTTGTCGCCCGCGTGTTGTAGCGCAGTACCCTGCGAGCTCCCGCACCGCCGTCCGCCATGGCCGGTAGGCCCGTGCTCTTGAGCTCTTCCGCTCGCAGCCGAGCATAGCAACACGCTCAGCGCGTCTCCAGGAGCTCAAAACACCCAACCGCTGCTCCTAACACGCTCTGCGGCGTCGACTCGGTCGATGCCCGAACTCCGGCCGCCGCTCCGCCCGTCGCCGCCGCCGCTACACTGCACCCCGGCACCTGCCGCCACCTCCTTTAGATGCGCCTCACCTCCAGCTCGCCGTAGCGGCAAAACGCGTCGCAAACGGCCGTCTGTAGCTCCGTCCCGAGCATCTCCGGCGAGCCACCGCCGTGCTTTTGGTCGCAGGCGTCGACCACCGACGTGGCGCTAGTTTAATTAGCACTAATGACCCTTCTAAACACCCCTAGAGCCATTGCCATGTGGGCCCCTGTACCTATTTAGGTTAATTTAATTTCTGTTTAGATTAGTTCATAACCCAGCGGGACTGACACATCAGCATTGACTCTGCTGACGTGGACGTTGACCGGTCCCACCTGTCAGCCACACTAGCCAGCTCTATGCCACTGACGTGTGGACCCCACATGTCAGGTTTGACCTGGACCCTGCCCCGTTGACCTGCTGACGTCATGACGATGTCATGCTGATGCAGTAATCCTTTTCTGGGATTTAAATAAATCTTAAATGATTTATTTATTTCAGAAAATACCCAAAACTTCTAAAAATCATAGAAATTCAACCGTAACTCCAAATGAGATAAATTATATATGTAAAATTATCAGAAAAATTCAAGGAATCTATCTGTACCATTTTCATGCATGTTTGAACAATGTTTGTCCTCTGTTTTGGACAAAAAAAATAAAGGGCATTTAAATAATCATATATGGGGTTGGAATTTGAATCTTGTACTCAAACCAACTTCATTTAAATCATAGCTAGTTGCATTAGCTCAAACCACAGCATATTGACATGTCATGATCATGCATCATATTGTGCATTGCATTGATTGTGTTTCTTTCTCCTGTTGCCGGTATTTGTCCCCTCTCGATAGACGTGGTACCGATGCTGTGATCGTTGACACTGATGAAGACTCAATGTTATCTTCAGAAGTGCCAGGCAAGCAAAACCCCCTTGTTCATTCCGATACAATCCCCCTCTCTCGCTCCTGCTCTCTTTTACTGCATTAGGACAACAACGATTCATCTGTTACTTGTTGCGGTAGTTGAACCCCTTATCCTCTGCATGACCTGTCATTTCCACAGTAAATAGATGAAACCCACTAGCATGAGTAGGAGTTGTTTGAGCCCTGATGTGCCTACTCATTCATGCTTGTTTGTCATGCCTGCTACTGCTTAGAGTTGAGTCAGGTCCGATTCATCGGGGATGAATCGGAGGTGTGTAAACATGTCCTACTGTTAAGAGCTAAGTGTGTGAACACGATTTGGTAAAGGTAGCGGTGAGAGGCCATGTAGGAGTACATGGTGGGTTGTCTCATTGAAACCGTCCTCAGGAACTGAGTTCTGTGTCTATGATCCATGAACAGCTACTACCACACGTTGGGCCCTGAAATATGACCCCGCTCGACTTACTGACCCCTCTCGTCCTCTGTCCAGGAGTTGCAATTAGTTTCTGGTGTTTATAGGATATGTGTTGGCGGCCGTGCGTAGCGCTGACCCTAGGGGTGGGCTATGATGCGGTAGATACACTGTGGCACGGTGTACCGGGCGCCCGTTTGGTGTCTCGGGAACCTTGCACACATCGTTTGGGGCTGTGAGCGAAACTCCGGCCGGATCTCCTCGCGGATGGAACCCGAATAGGCGATAAACCTGGACTAGAGACTTGTGTGGTTAGTCAGGTCGTGGTCTACACCCACGTCGGCTTTCGCTTGAAGTCTGCCGAGCACATGTCATGTGCAGACGCTAAGTGGTGGAAACATGTGTGACGAAGTACACCCCTGCAGGGTTATAAATGATCTATTCGAATAGCCGTGTCCGCGGTAAAGGACTTCTGGGTTGCCTATAACAGTTCATAGACAAGTGAAAGTGGATACCCTAAAACTCGCAAGATAAGCGTGAGTGCTATGGATGGCCTTCTCGTAGGGAGACGAGAGCGGATCCATAGCGGTGTATTGAATGGTGAATATGTGGACTCGTGTGCGCCACCTCAAAAGAGTTGTTTGCAGTCGTAGTTCAGAATAGCCACCGAGTCAAAGCTGGCTTGCTGCAGTTAAACTCCACCACCCCCTTGTTGATACCGATGCATATGTAGCTAGTTCTGATGTAAGTCTTGCTGAGTACCTTTGTACTCACGTTTGCTTAATTTATGTTTTGCAGAGAGACTTCAGTCTCGCTAGTAGTTCCACGTGGACTTCGATGTTTAGCTTGATACCTCAGCTATGCTCTTGTGCCCTCGGCAGGATTTGGTAGATAGTCAGGCTTCTTAGCCTTTTTCATTTATAGATGTCTGTACTCAGACATGTTAAGCTTCCGCATGTGCTTTGCATTGTATGCTATGATTGTTGGGTCATGAGACCCATGCTTGTAATATCTCGCTCCTCGGAGCCTAATGAATAAATACTTGAGTTGTAGAGTTATGTTGTGATGCCATGTTGTATTCACACATATCGAGCATATTGTGTGTATGATTGAAATGTTTGGTATGTGTGGGATCCGAATATCTAGTTGTTTATCCTTCACAGCCTTTCTTATGGGGAAATGTAGTCTAGTGTTCCTCGAGCCATAGTAGTCCGCTACAGCCCGGATCACCGGAGTCCTGCTAGCCCAGCACTACTGTTCAGGACACTTGACTGGCCGTCATGTGTTTCACTTCGTCCCTATGTCTGTCCCTTTGGGGAAATGTCACGCGGTGATTTCCGGAGTCCTGCCTAGCCTGCTACAGCCCGGGATCCCCGGAGTCCTGTTAGCCCAGTGCTACAGCCCGGAATCACTCGTTGATGACCGACATGTTCGATGTGATTCATGTATGCCTGTCTCCATAGGTCTGTGCCGCTTTGGGTTCACGACTAGCCATGTCGGCCCGGGTTCTTTGTCATGTGGATGCTAGCGACACTATCATATACGTGAGCCAAAAGGCGCAAACGGTCCCGGGCCAGGTAAGGTGGCACCCGTGGAAATACCGTGCGTGAGGCCACAAAGTGATATGATGTGTTACATGCTAGATCGGTGTGACCTAGGATCGGGGTCCCAACAGCGTTGGTATCAGAGCCTGACTGCCTGTAGGTTTACCAAGCCAAACTGGTCGAAGTTGAGTCTAGAGATGCTTTAGTTATTTAAGGGAATTGATTGCGGAAGGGAACGTAAGGCTCTTTTTACTCCTTATTCTCATGCCCTTCTGATCTGAGTCAACCTCTTCTTTTCTACGGGGATTAAGAATTAGGCCTTCTCATCTATCTATCAGGATGACGTGTTACTAAACCGTAGTTGCCTAAGATTGTTGGATTTAAGACCAGTCCAGTTTCTACTACTTCTGTGTGTTCATAGTTGGTCTCGAACCTTGATTTTGTGCTTCTGAGTGGTTATGCCACCATTTTGCAGGATGTCTCAAATCATTTTGAGCATTTATAGCCGTTATGCTGTCTGAGTCATTCCAGGTTTCTAAATAGTCTGATGCAATTGCAAACCTTTTCCCCTGTTCCTGATGTCCATTTAGGCCGGGTTAATCACACTAATCGGTGAGTTGAGGTACTCCGTTGCCTCGGCGTTTATGTTGGAGCTATTATGATGACCCTAGATGTCTTAGAGTATCACCTAGTAATCTAGCCATGTTTTGTGTTCCCAGTGTGATGATTTTGGCCATCATTCTCGAAAGCATCCCATGATGCTATTAGTTAGTAGGCATTTTATTCCTGGGTTTTTGAACCCGAGATTCACCCTACTTACTTCATGTTGATAGTGTTTGCTCGTTCCTTTAGGTTATTAGTAACCTTGCGATAGTCCTCAAGGTCCGTGGTATTTCCTTCTTCCAAATACTATGAACCACTTATGGCAAAAGTTCTTGAACCAAAGGATCACACCCAGAGTGCTCTTGATGAGTTCTCCATTCTATATTGTGGCTCTGCCAGTTCTACCTTTCTGCATGGGTTATCCGGAAGAAATATGTTGAACTCGTTCGACATACTAATCTATGCATCCACAACTAAGAAAGTTATATGTTCCTTGAGTTGTCCCTCTTTAGTTGTTTTCTGACCTTCGTCTATCAATTGATAGTCAGGAATAGTTGTGCATTTGTGTTCATCGGTGCCTTTTATTCCTGTGGTCCGTCGGGCCTTTCTATTTTAGAATGATTAGGAGAAACAAACTCCAGTACCTCATCCATTTCTCGGATCAGGTCAAAGTGGTTGTATTCCGCAGATCAAAATGCCAATCCAGCTTTTGGTTCTGTTCTACCCTGAAGTATTACCCACTTTATGTCAAGAGCGTCGTGAGAATTTCACATCTCTCATGCATTCTTGACGCAGTGATACTTCCTACCATCATTCTTCATTCCTCGGTCCCGTGTTGTCGCAACCGGAAAGCCGACAAGTGAACCGTGATGTGTGAAATCAATACTCCTAGCAACTCCGTTGCTTGGTAGTTAATGGACAATATTCTCATTCTTAGCATGTTGGTTATTGAATTATCATTCTAAGACTGATCGTGCTACCTAGTCCTTATTTCCTGGTGCACTCTTCGATCAACGGGTTAGGATTTTGCCAAACCCTTGCTCTATCGATCATATCGTCCTGCCCTGAAAAGCAAGATTGTTCTCGGGCTTAATAACATATTGGTGGTTCGTGATTTTCCGAATATCTTCTCGGAAGTGTTACCAGGTTGTCATCTGACCGTTATGTTGAGTTCGTGTTCAAGTTGGTTTTCCGATAAACCACTTTTCCCCAAGAATCTGTGTTGGATACCCCTGAGCTAGTTGGTTAAGCTTAACAACAACTTGGAGAGTTGGAAGATGAAAACTTGTCCGACTTAGTTCATCCCTAAGGGATATCCTTGTGTGTGTGTGTGTTGAAGAAAGATGATATATTCATCGACTGATCCCCGTGGTCAGCTGTTGGATCTATTATCTTGTCCAAACCTTGATTTGAGTGTGGGCTATCGTCAAATCAAATCAGAACCAACGATGTTCGTAATGTTGTCTTACTTGCGGTTGTCCCTCGAGCATACACCATTATATCTTTGGTCTGACCAATACTATCACATTGTTCACATAGTGGTGGAAGTCCAGTGATATGGAAATTTCGATGAGTTGTTGTTGAGCCCATCAGCGGCATTTTGTCTCCTCCATGATTGTGTTGAACATCCAGCTAGTGTTGGAAACTTTATAAGCATTGCCCTCATGTCCCGATCATGAAGCATATGTACGGTTGAAAGATGTGACTTCCTCTAATTCATGTGCATCTGATGTAAGTTGCCGCCGTGAATTCGAGAAAGTTTGTTTTGCTTCCTCTGGAATCATCCCAAGTCAGTCATGCATGTGCGAAGTATTCTATGGTCTGATAGACTGATCATCTACATTCTATACGTATCCCTAGCACACCAAGCCACTGATTGATTTGTTCAAGGAGAAGAAGTTTCTTCTTAAGGGTTAGACCTACGCAAGGACCTCGATATCCTCGTTGATGGTTCCCCCTGAACTCGGTAGTGTTTCATTTTAAGACTATGCTTGTCTAGGACAACGTGTTCACATGCTTGTAGCAGAACCGGCTCATGTTTTGGAGCTTACTACCGTAGTTCATTCCCCCGAGAATCTCGCAATGTCATCTCGTCGATTTGTGTTGCAAACCTTCATTTTCCTTTCTAGACTCGATGAGTCTGGAATATCCTGTCACCAACCAGATCTGAATCTCAGGCAGATATGATGGTTGGAGCACTTTCTAAGAACTATAATATTGGTCTCTCGATAAACGGTAAAGTGGATGTCATGGCCAACACATCCAGCCGGAAGACCTATTATTGTAGTATCTTGATTGAAGAAAGTTGGCCACCTTCCCATGAGGATTTCGTAGGATTTACTCCAGAAGTTGTTCCTTATGGATCTATTGTATTCCGAAGTCCGACCACTACTTGGTGGCTATGCCGATGCTTAAAGCATGACCGTGGTAACCAGTACATCAAGGAGAACATTAGGAGCGGAGTGCTAAATGTCTCTCGGTCGATCATCCAGATTTTGTTTCCTTGGCTTCGCTAAGGTGAAATCTGAGAAAGTGTTATCTTCCTTTGCATCTGCATTATCCATCACCATTCATCATGGTGGTATGTTGAGTTGCCAGGATCCTTGACACGGATATTGGCAGAACCTTGATGAATACGGAAATGCTCAAGTTCTTGAGAGCACGCTCAGGCACTAGGTTCTGTTGTTGTCGTTAACTGGAATGTGCCTCCGTTCTCTCAGTTGTTGATAGCCATCCAATTGGTGGAATCACCTTTGCCGGTGAACCTTCTCCCCAGTTACTAGAATCATTCCCAACATTTGCATTTTGTTCCCAGCTTGCACCTCGGTAGTTGTTGTTCATGGTCATCTTCAAAAGTGGACTTACCATAGGTCCCATCCATTTCCGATGATAAGCAAAAATCATCCATTGCGTTGTCTTCAACAAGGTAGTCCACATCATCCATCCTAGTCCGAGTATGTCATTCTTTCGAACTCCTTCCACTGATCGTTTGTGATTGCCTTAGGCTGGTATAAAGAGTTTCTATGATCTCCGAATCAAAAGTAATTCTTTTTGCCACTTAAGGGAATATTTCTGCGAGTCACTTTACTTAAGATGTCTCGTTATGGTATCATGGCAATTATCTCCTCGCCACTTCGAAACCATACATCATCCTACTTAAGCATGGAATTGTGGCCTACCAACTTTGAACCTTTATCATCCGCTTCTTCCCATCACCCCTGTTGTGTGTTTCGTGTCTCAGCTCAAGAGATGTTTTATATCTCACTCCATGAGTTGATCTTGAGTGCTCGGTCTCCGAGGAGATCGATTTCTGTAGAATTTCTTTCTGCCATCATCATGCTGGATGAAGATCCCGAAAGCAAAGACCTCAAGATCAAGATGACGAAATGAATCAACATCCTCGAGAAGGGCAGTTGGATCGAGAAGACTGCGATAGTCTTGTGAACCCCCCTTCCTTCTTACCTCATGTCTTGAATCTCGGGCCGAGATTCTTGTTTAGTGGGGGTGAGTTGTCACAGCCCTAGAATTTGCTTGTAGCTATTTACCTGAGTGAGCATCATGCATCATGTCTAAATACTGAAAGTTGAATTGAGGTTAGTTGAAACCCTCATAAATCACTTCAAAAATAATCAACATTAAAATCTTTTCAAAGAAGTCCAAGAAAATGTTCCTCTTAGTCTCTGAAAATATGGGCAAGAGGTAAAACTTAAAACAATATTTTTGGAATCTCAGAGATATTTATTTTGGGCCTTTGATTTAATCCAATAAATATTTGAATTGGATCTATATTTATTATATAATAAATATATGTTCAATAATTCTGAAAATTGTTGTGTGGATTTGGATAAATCCATTTAGTTCACACAATGATTTTTATGAATTTTGAAAATGGTTTGGTCTTGAACTAAATCAAAACATAACAGCAAAAAATAGAAAAATAGTACAAAAAAAGAGGAGAAAGGAACCTACCTGGCCACTTACCTGTAGCCGGCCCAGCTGGACCAGCCCAGCCCACCTCCCTCATCGCTCGTCGTCTTCCTCTGCCAGTAGGTAGAGGCGAAGGCACACGCGCGCGCTGGGAGGCCTCCACCTCCTGCTTCGCGCTGTCGATGCCCCTGTGCCCTCGTGTGGCGTCGTGGAGCTTCCCTGGACGCCCTGGATCTTCTCCCTCTTCCTCTGCTCATTTTCCCCTCTCTCTCCCTCGCACACACCGAACACAGCCGCCGCCGCCGCTCGCTGTTGCCACGGCCACTGGCCCTCCCTCGCCCATCCATCGTGATCGAGAGCTCCGCCACGCCGTCCCCGTCAACTCCACCGAGCCACGTGAGCTGGGAAGCACCGCAACGCCCTCGACGTCGTCGTCTTCTACCTCGGGCCACCGAGATCGCCCGCTCCAATTCGTGCCAACCGGGTCGTCCCCAGCCCCGCCTTCTGCACCCTTCACCTCACCGTGAGCCCTGGTCCCTTTCCCCCTTCTTTCCTTGTCGCCCGCGTGTTGTAGCGCAGTACCCTGCGAGCTCCCGCACCGCCGTCCGCCATGGCCGGTAGGCCCGTGCTCTTGAGCTCTTCCGCTCGCAGCCGAGCATAGCAACGCGCTCAGCGCGTCTCCAGGAGCTCAAAACACCCAACCGCTGCTCCTAACACGCTCTGCGGCGTCGACTCGGTCGATGCCCGAACTCCGGCCGCCGCTCTGCCCGTCGCCGCCGCCGCTACACTGCACCCCGGCACCTGCCGCCGCCTCCTTTAGATGCGCCTCACCTCCAGCTCGCCGTAGCGGCAAACCGCGTCGCAAACGGCCGTCTGTAGCTCCGTCCCGAGCATCTCCGGCGAGCCACCGCCGTGCTTTTGGTCGCAGGCGTCAACCACCGACGTGGCGCTAGTTTAATTAGCACTAATGACCCTTCTAAACACCCCTAGAGCCACTGCCATGTGGGCCCCTGTACCTATTTAGGTTAATTTAATTTCTGTTTAGATTAGTTCATAACCCAGCGGGACCGACACGTCAGCATTGACTCTGCTGACGTGGACGTTGACCGGTCCCACCTGTCAGCCACACTAGCCAGCTCTATGCCACTGACGTGTGGACCCCACATGTCAGGTTTGACCTGGACCCTGCCCCGTTGACCTGCTGACGTCATGACGATGTCATGCTGATGCAGTAATCCTTTTCTGGGATTTAAATAAATCTTAAATGATTTATTTATTTCAGAAAATACCCAAAACTTCTAAAAATCATAGAAATTCAACCGTAACTCCAAATGAGATAAATTATATATGTAAAATTATCAGAAAAATTCAAGGAATCCATCTGTACCATTTTCATGCATGTTTGAACAATGTTTGTCCTCTGTTTTGGACAAAACAAATAAAGGGCATTTAAATAATCATATATGGGGTTGGAATTTGAATCTTGTACTCAAACCAACTTCATTTAAATCATAGCTAGTTGCATTAGCTCAAACCACAGCATATTGACATGTCATGATCATGCATCATATTGTGCATTGCATTGATTGTGTTTCTTTCTCCTGTTGCCGGTATTTGTCCCCTCTCGATAGACGTGGTACCGACGCTGTGATCGTTGACACTGATGAAGACTCAATGTTATCTTCAGAAGTGCCAGGCAAGCAAAACCCCCTTGTTCATTCCGATACAACCCCCCTCTCTCGCTCCTGCTCGCTTTTACTGCATTAGGACAACAACGATTCATCTGTTACTTGTTGCGGTAGTTGAACCCCTTATCCTCTGCATGACCTGTCATTTCCACAGTAAATAGATGAAACCCACTAGCATGAGTAGGAGTTGTTTGAGCCCTGATGTGCCTACTCATTCATGCTTGTTTGTCATGCCTGCTACTGCTTAGAGTTGAGTCAGGTCCGATTCATCGGGGATGAATCGGAGGTGTGTAAACATGTCCTACTGTTAAGAGCTAAGTGTGTGAACACGATTTGGTAAAGGTAGCGGTGAGAGGCCATGTAGGAGTACATGGTGGGTTGTCTCATTGAAACCGTCCTCAGGAACTGAGTTCTGTGTCTATGATCCATGAACAGCTACTACCACACGTTGGGCCCTGAAATATGACCCCGCTCGACTTACTGACCCCTCTCGTCCTCTGTCCAGGAGTTGCAATTAGTTTCTGGTGTTTATAGGATATGTGTTGGCGGCCGTGCGTAGCGCTGACCCTAGGGGTGGGCTATGATGCGGTAGATACACTGTGGCACGGTGTACCGGGCGCCCGTTTGGTGTCTCGGGAACCCTGCACACATCGTTTGGGGCTGTGAGCGAAACTCCGGCCGGATCTCCTCGCGGATGGAACCCGAATAGGCGATAAACCTGGACTAGAGACTTGTGTGGTTAGTCAGGTCGTGGTCTACACCCACGTCGGCTTTCGCTTGAAGTCTGCCGAGCACATGTCGTGTGCAGACGCTAAGTGGTGGAAACATGTGTGACGAAGTACACCCATGTAGGGTTATAAATGATCTATTCGAATAGCCGTGTCCGCGGTAAAGGACTTCTGGGTTGCCTATAACAGTTCATAGACAAGTGAAAGTGGATACCCTAAAACTCGCAAGATAAGCGTGAGTGCTATGGATGGCCTTCTCGTAGGGAGACGAGAGCGGATCCATAGCGGTGTATTGAATGGTGAATATGTGGACTCGTGTGCGCCACCTCAAAAGAGTTGTTTGCAGTCGTAGTTCAGAATAGCCACCGAGTCAAAGCTGGCTTGCTGCAGTTAAACTCCACCACCCCCTTGTTGATATCGATGCATATGTAGCTAGTTCTGATGTAAGTCTTGCTGAGTACCTTTGTACTCACGTTTGCTTAATTTATGTTTTGCAGAGAGACTTCAGTCTCGCTAGTAGTTCCGCGTGGACTTCGACGTTTAGCTGGATACCTCAGCTACGCTCTTGTGCCCTCGGCAGGATTTGGTAGATAGTCAGGCTTCTTAGCCTTTTTCGTTTATAGATGTCTGTACTCAGACATGTTAAGCTTCCGCATGTGCTTTGCATTGTATGCTATGATTGTTGGGTCATGAGACCCATGCTTGTAATATCTCGCTCCTCGGAGCCTAATGAATAAATACTTGAGTTGTAGAGTTATGTTGTGATGCCATGTTGTATTCACACATATCGAGCATATTGTGTGTATGATTGAAATGTTTGGTATGTGTGGGATCCGACTATCTAGTTGTTTATCCTTCGCAGCCTTTCTTATGGGGAAATGTAGTCTAGTGTTCCTCGAGCCATAGTAGTCCGCTACAGCCCGGATCACCGGAGTCTTGCTAGCCCGGCACTACTGTTCAGGACACTTGACTGGCCGTCATGTGTTTCACTTCGTCCCTATGTCTGTCCCTTTGGGGAAATGTCACGCGGTGATTTCCGGAGTCCTGCCTAGCCTGCTACAGCCCGGGATCCCCGGAGTCCTGTTAGCCCAGTGCTACAGCCCGGAATCACTCGTTGATGACCGACATGTTCGATGTGATTCATGTATGCCTGTCTCCATAGGTCTGTGCCGCTTTGGGTTCACGACTAGCCATGTCGGCCCGGGTTCTTTGTCATGTGGATGCTAGCGACACTATCATATACGTGAGCTAAAAGGCGCAAACGGTCCCGGGCCAGGTAAGGTGGCACCCGTGGAAATACCGTGCGTGAGGCCACAAAGTGATATGATGTGTTACATGCTAGATCGGTGTGACCTAGGATCGGGGTCCTGACAACGTGGCAGCGGAAACCTGCTAGTGCATGCGCGCGACGGGATGCCGCCGCAGGCCCGGGCCCGCCACTCCTTGGCCTCGGCCCGAGCGCTGATCTTCTATGGCCCAAGTGGACCGCTCGCCTTCCTGTGGCGACTTTATTTCGTTGTTAGGGCGTAATAAACGCGGGACGTGGGGGAGTGGGCACGATCGATCCCCACGTTCCCCCACGCCGCGCCTCCTCAGCTCCGTCGTGTGAGCCTATAAGTAGGGGGAGGAGGGGGAGAGTCAGAGTTTCGCACGCTCTCCCCCACTCCGCCCCCTCGTCTTCCTTCTTCTTCTTACCGTCGCTGCAGCTTCCCGTCTCAGCGCCACCGCGCCGCCGCATCGTCTCGCCCTCATGGCGCTGTCGAGCTCGTGGGATGGCTCCAACGTCCACGAGGACCATGTGGAGTTCCTCCGCCAGACTCGGCGCCTGCCCGACCCCAACTTCGTGCGGGTCCGCCTGGTGCCGGAGACGGAGATCTCGCCGGCACCGGAGGAGGGCGAGCGGGTCGTCTTCCGCTCGCACTTCCTGCACGGCTTCGGCCTTCCGGCGAGCGGATTTCTATGCTCCTTCCTCGAGTTCTACAATCTACAGCCGCATCACCTCATGCCCAATGCGGTGATGCTGCTGTCGGCCTTCGTCTCTCTCTGCGAAGGCTTCTTGGGGGTGCTCCCTACGCTGGAGCTCTGGGGAGAATTCTTCCAAAGCAAAGTCGGCACCATCGTCGCAGGCGTGCCCGCCCCCTGCGGGGCCTACATTGCCATGAGGAGGTCAGGCGAGAACAATCCGTTCCCGCCCATCCCCCTAATCTAGTCGATGAAGCTCTGGCAGAGGTCATACTTCTACATGAAGAATGCCGCCCCGCAAGGAGACCACGTCAATCTGCCGGCTTATGTAGTCGGCCCGCCGGCTGGGAGGCAGCCCTCATGGAGCTTCTGGTCCAGGTCCCTGTCTCAGGCCGGGAACGCCGCCGTCTCCTGGCTTCGGGTGATGATCCAGTCGGAAGGCCTGCGCGGGTCCGACTTGGTGGCCGCCTTTGTGGAGCGCTGGATTCTCCCTCTCCAAAGCCGGCCCCATATGATGTGTCAGATGAGCGGCCGCTTCGACCCAAGCCGGCTAAGCACCTGGGAGATGCCTCATGCGGAGGTGTCGCTCATGGTTAATTACATCGCCAATTGCAAGCTCGCCGCCGACTGGCAGTACGGCAAGGCACCGTATTCTCGCGCCAATCCTCTGCCAGTGGTAAGCTTTCCTCTCTTTCTTTTTTCTTTTGTTGATAGCCGGCTTCATGACGGCCGGCCTCTGATTAGTCGGCTCTTTTTAGCAGAAACCCCTTCTTCCGCCGCCGACCGGGGCGGCGGGTATAGAACGCCAGTACGCCCCCGACCGCACGGTGGACGACGTCGACGATCTGGATCTGGGGGCGGCCGCCAAGGAGGACGCCGTTGTGGGGGACAACGCCGAGCCCGGAGGCACAGGGCTCACCGCCAGCTTCGAGGACTGGCCAGATGATGCCGAGGCAGAAGTCGCCCCGCGTCGCCAGCCGGAGACCGACCATCAAGGCGCGGGTTCGTCCACCGCACCGTCTGCCAGCAGCGGCGCACAGAAGCGCCAGGCCGCGTCAACCCTCTTCGGTAGCCGGCCGAAGAAGCCCAAAGCCTCCGCCACGGCGACCAAACAAGATGAGGCGGCCGCAAAGGCGGCCCGCTTCCGCAAAGGGTGAAGCAGCCTCAGGCAGTCTCAGCGTAAGTCGTCGATTGCTTGGACGCATGTTTTTCATCGTTTTCTTCTGTTTTGAACATTCTTCCTGACCTTTCTCCGCTTGCCGGGCAGGGCACCACTTTCCCTTGAGCGGGGCCCGGGCGGCTCCGTGGTTGGGCCGACTGGAGGGTCTTCAGGCCCCTGCTGCATGGACCCCTCACCAACCTCAGGGAGGCCATGGAGCGGAACGCCCGTGAGGCGCGGGAGGAGCGGGAGGCTGTGGAACGGGCAGCCTCTCAGGCGGCAAAGGAGCGGGCTGACGCGGCAGCCAAGGCCCAGGCGGAGGCGGAGGCGGCGACCACGGAGACGGAAGCGGAGGGTTCGTGTAACCAGCCTCCGCTGCTCGCCATCCCCCTCCGATCCGTGGCCCCGGACACCCCACTGCCCCTGGCGGAGGAAATCGTCCAAGACCCGCCGCTGATGGAGAGGGGGGAGGACCTCGTGGTTTTCGCGGAGAGGGTGCCAGCGATAGCGCCAACCGGAGCGGGCCAAGGCAGCCAATCGTCAGCGGCGCCGGAGGAGCCGGCCGAGGGTGAGCCGACGGGCGGAGCCGGCCTCGAGGTGCAGCCGGTGACGGTCGGCGCGCGGGGGGAAACGCGGCTCCGCCAGAGTCGCACCGAGTTGCGGGCGCCGGCCAGTCGGCGGAGGCCCTGGAGGCGGCCAGCACCGCCATGTCCGAGTGGACTCCCAGCGGGGGGACTGGCGAGCTGAATGTGGCGGCCCAAGGGGTCCGGAGCCGGCTTTAAGCGCAGGCCGCCCTGCTGCAGCAGTACACCCAAGAGTTCCTGTCGACGCGGACCGCCATCCGGGTGAGTCTTTTATTCTTGGCTGCTTTGGTTTCTTGACTTCTTCCGTGGGGGCACGTCAGCGCACCCACTGGGTGTAGTCCCCGAGATTCGGGCCGACTGCTGAGCAGTCGGGTCGGATCTTTCTTGACGACAACCTTATTTTTGCTTCCTGTCTGAACTTCCAGGAATATCATAACTCCCGTGCTGCCGCCTTCAACTCCCAGGCTCAGGAGTTGGGCCGGAGGACCGACGACCTGGTCAACAGCCAAAGTAAGTGCTCGAACTTGTCTATCTCCTGTGGGGGCGTGTCAGCGCACCCACTGGATGTAGTCCCCAAGATTCGGGCCAACTGCTGAGCAGTCGGGTCGGATCTTCCTTGACGACTTTTTCCTTATTGGTTTTCTCTTTTGTCCTTCGTGCTTTCAGGGGCCAACGCCAACTTGAGCAGGGAGCTCGGCGAAGCGCAGATCGCCCTTTGCACCAAGGATGCCGAGTACGCCGCCTTGGTCCAGGAGCGTGACCGCCTGGCCAAGAAGCTGGCTGACCAGGAGGAGAGCCACAAGGCGGCCCTTCAGAAAGCGCAGGACAGCGAGGCTGCCCTGAAGGCGGAGTTTGAGACCGAGGCGGCGAGCTGGGCTGAGACCCGGCAAGCGTTGGATGAAGGCTTCGGCCGCATCGAGGACTTGATCGATGGTAAGCCACCTTCTTCGCTCCTCTCCTGCCCCTTGCCTCCTGGGTTTTGGCCTGACTTGTGTTGCTGCCTGTTTTATTGTGCAGACTACTTTCCCGGCTATTCCACCTTCGCCGCCCAAACCGTCGAGGCCCATCATGAGGCGCGCCGTCAGGCGGGGGTCGACATCGCGCCGGACGCAAATCGGACGCTGGAGGAGCAGCTTTTTGCTGTTCAAGCACGGCTGCAGCCGGCACACCGGATGCTCCGTCGGCTCCAACATGCCGGGGCGCAGGTGCTGGCCACCCTCTGGCCCGCCAAGACGATCCCCCGCACCCCAAACCGGAGCGCCGACTGGCTGGAGGTCGCAGTTAGTCGTTTTGAAGCTTGGAAGGCGTCGGCGGCCCGTCTTGGAGCCGGGCGGGCGTTGGAGCTCGTTCGCGCTTGGTAGCCAGGGCTGAACTTGGACCAGCTGCGCACCTGGCGGCTGGAGGCTGACGCGGAGCTGTAGGAAGTGCGGCCGGCTATCGCCCAGCGTGCTTCAACGATCGCCGAGTGCACCGACACCAGTGTCTTCGCGCCTGAAATCAACGATGATGGCGTTGCCCAGCCGGAGGAGTGGTTCGGTCTGAACCCGGCGGTGGGCGAGGACTCGGCAGAGGAGATCGCCTCCAGCGACGAGGGCGAAGATGATGAGGAAGAGGACGGTGAAAACATCGAACCGGCTAGTGGAACAACCGGCCGGCCTCAGGCTAACCGTGCCTCCAGCAATGAGGCACACGGAAGCGCGCCCTCTGCGGGAGGCGGTGATCAAGCCGAGGTTCGCCAGCGGGCCGCTCCTTCAGCCGGCACAACCGTCTCCACCGACCAGCCCAGCTCGTCAGTCGCTCCGCCAGCTTGACCTGCCGTCCTTATTTTTCCTGCTTGTTGTCTTTTGAACAATCTTTAAGCTTTCGCAGTTCCACCCACTGGGGGTGTATTCAAACTATGTTGAATGCTGGCCTCTTGGAGGTCTTTTATGTAAATATTATTATGTGCATGTTTGGTTTCCATTCGCGTATGCTTTTTATCCTTATGCTTTTTCCTTTGCCGCCTTCCCACTTTGGGGAGGCAAGTACTCGAGCTTTCTTGGATTGAAGTGAAGTGAATGGAAACTGGTCGGCCGGCTACTCTGGTAGTCGGTCGGGGGTAGGCGGCAAACCAGCTTTCGTTATATTAGTCCGTTGGTCCCTAGCCATTTTTTGTGTGCGCATCCTTTCCTGCTTTTGACTCTTGCCAGCCGAACAGCCGGTTCTTCGAACTGCGGCTTTGGCAAGAGCTAAGCCTGGGTGTCGACACACTACTTGTCTGACCGCGGGTAAGACTTCTAATATAACTCCAGTCGGCCAGTCCCCGGGCCGACTAGTCGAACCCGGTGCCGGACAAAACAATGTAAATGAAATGACAAGGTCATAAGCATGATACTTTTCATTCATAGATAAAAGATGGCAGTCCCCGAGTCCTCCTTGGGGGGCCTATTGTCTCGTACTTAGTACAAAAGTTAGCGTGATACATATTGCATTTCAACTGTAAAATCTTCGAAGGAGGTTGGCATTCCATGGTCGTTCCGACTCCTTGCCGGAGTCATCTCTCTTGCGTGCCTTGGGCTTCTACGCGTCGATTAGGTAGTAGGAGTCGTTGCCTAGAGCTCTGCTGATGACGAAGGGGCCGAGAGCTTGTGATGGCCGGCTGTTCGCTGGATCAGCCGGAGCACAAGATCTCCCTCTTGGAAGGATCTTGGCCTGACCTTCCGACTATGGTAGCGGCGCAACCCCTGCTGGTAGATAGCAGACCGGCTGAGGGCTAACAGCCGGCCTTCTTCCAGCAGGTCGACGCCGTCTTCTCGTGCTTCCTTGGCCTCCGCCTCCGTGTACATGGTTACCCGGGGCGAGTCGAACTCGATGTCGGTTGGGATGATCGCCTCGGCACCGTACACGAGGAAGAAAGGAGTGAAGCCAGTTGACTTGTTTGGGGTAGTGCGCAGACTCCAGAGGACAGCCGGCAGCTCGTCGAGCCAACATCCGGCTGAACGCTCTAGTGGCACGACCAGTCGGGGCTTGATGCCGGAGAGGATGAGGCCGTCGGCTCGCTCGACCTGGCCGTTTGACTGCGGGTGGGCGACGGACGCTAAGTCCAGCCGAATACCTTGCGTTGCGCAGAAACGTGCCAAGGCTCCTTTGGCAAAATTCGTGCCATTGTCGGTGATGATGCTGTGTGGCACGCCGTACCGAGTTGTTATGTCTGCGATGAATGTCACAGCGGTCGGCCCATTCAGCTTCTTGATCGGCTTTGCCTCAATCCACTTGGTGAATTTGTCCACGGCGACGAGCAAATGCGTCATGCCGCCGCGCGCCGTCTTCAATGGGCTCACCATGTCCAATCCCCACACGGCGAAGGGCCAGGTGATGGGGATGGTCTTGAGTGCCGAAGCAGGCATGTGTTGCTTGGAGCTGAAGAGTTGGCACCCTTTGCAATATTTGACTAATTCTTTGGCGTCATCCAAAACAGTCGGCCAGAAGAAACCATGGCGGAAAGCTTTGGCGACGAATGATCTTGAAGCCCCATGGTGGCTGCATTCTCCTTGATGAATGTCTCTGAGGATTGCAATGCCCTTCTCTTGCTTGACGCACCATTGGAGGACTCCAGTGACACTGCGCTTGACAAGCTCTCTGTTGACGATCGTGTATGCTTCGGCTCGGCGTTGGACTTGTCTTGCCTTTGTTTCGTCAGCCGGCAGATCTTGGTTTACTAGGAAGTTGAGGATGGACTGAGCCCATGATGGAGCTGCGACTTCTTCTATTGCCAGTGTGGCTACTGCCACCAGGGTGGGCGGGCTGGGTGATGAAATGCTGGAGTCGGCCGCCGGCTGTTGTGTTGGTGCAGTCCCGGGGCTGGCTACTGCAGTCCACGAGCCGGGTGTAGCAGTCCCCGAGCCGGTTGCCGAAGTCCCCGGGCCGACTACTGCCGTCCCCGAGCTGGGTGTGGCAGTCCCCGAGCCGGTTGCCGAAGTCCCCGGGCCAACTACTGAAGTCCCGGGGTCGCCTGCTTGGTTCCTCGAGCCGGATCCGGCCGCATCGGGGTCGGGCAGTACGAAGATGGAGTCGGACTCTAGAGACGGCTTGATGGACGGCTTGAGGAGGCGTTGTAGAGCGACGCCGGTTGGTATTGCTTGCCGAGTGGAGCCTATTCGGGCCAGGGCATCGGCTGGCTCGTTGTCGGCTCGCGGTACGTGGAGGAACTCGCATCCTTCAAACTATCCGCTGAGTTGTTGAACCAGGAAGCGGTAGCTTGCCATATTTGCGTCCTTGGCGTCCCAGTCGCCGAATGATTGCTGAACCACCAAGTCCGAGTCGCCATAGCATAGGATCCGGCGGATGCCAAGTTCCTTGGCAAGCCAGAGCCCGTGTACGAGTGCCTCGTACTCGGCTACATTGTTGGAGGCGGCAAAGTGAATCTGCAGCGTGTATCTGAGCTTGTCGCCTTTGGGAGAGGTAAGGACGACGCCGGCTCCCAAGCCGGTGCGCATCTTGGACCCGTCGAAGTGCATGCGCCAATGGGTGGAGTCGGGAGCCGGTGGTAGGTACTTGGTCTCGGCCCAATCGACGAGGAAGTCGGCCAGTACTTGGGACTTGATGGCGGTGCGGGGCTGATAGAAGATCGTGTAAGGGGCCAGCTCGATGGCCCACTTCGCCATCCGGCCAGATGCATCCTGGCTGCCTATGATCTCGGCTAGCAGGGCGGTGCATACGACCGTGACGGGATGCTCTTGAAAGTAGGGCTTCAGCTTCTTGGCGGTGAAGTACACGCCGTAACACATCTTCTGGTAGTGCGGGTAGTTCTGCTTTGAGGCGGACAGCACCTCGCTCAAATAATACACCGGCCTTTGGACCGGCTGGGCTCGGCCTTCTTCTGGGCGTTGGACTACGATGATGGTGCTGACCACCCGGCTGGTTGCGGCAATGTAAAGGAGCATGGGCTCTTTCTCAGTCGGTGCCGCTAGGACGGGCGGCGTGGCCAGCTTCTTCTTCAGCTCGTGAAAAGCTTGGTTGGCCTGGTCGTTCCACTCGAAGTGAGTGCTCTTCTTCATGAGGCGGTAGAGAGGGAGAGCTTTCTCTCCGAGCCGGCTGATGAAGCGGTTCAAGGAGGCCAAGCATCCGATGAACTTCTGGATTTCTTGAAGCTTGGTGGGGATTGCCATTCTCTCGATGGCATTGATCTTGACCGGGTTGCATTCGATGCCGCGTTCGGAGACCAAGAAGCCTAGGAGCTGGCTGGCTGGCACTCCGAACACGCATTTCTCGGGGTTGAGCTTGATTCGGAACCGACGCAGGTTCTCAAATGTTTCTTTCAGGTCTTCCAGCAAGGTGCCGCGCTTCTCCATCTTCACCACAATGTCGTCCACGTCGACGTGAGCGTTTTTGCCGAGTTGCTTGAGGAGGCACTTCTGCATGCAGCGCTGAAAAGTGGCACCGGCATTTCTCAAGCCGAATGTCATAGTCAGGTAGCAGAAGGCTCCAAATGGCGTGATGAAGGCGGTCTTCAGGCGGTCATCCGTGTCTAGCTTTATCTGGTGATATCCTGAGTAAGCATCCAAGAAACTCAACAGCTCGCATCCGGCCCTGGAGTCTATCACTTCGTCAATCCTTGGCAGGGCGAAGTGATCTTTAGGGCAGGCCTTGTTGAGGCTTGTGTAGTCTATACATATGCGCCACTTGTTGTTCTTCTTGAACACGAGGACCGGGTTGGCAAGCCACTCTGGAAAGAAAACTTCCATAATGAAGCCGGCTGCCAGAAGCCGGGCTATCTCCTCCCCTACAATCCTTCTCTTCTCCTCTGATAGTCGGCGGAGGGGCTGCTTGACTGGTTTCGCGTCTTCTCGGACGTGTAGTTTGTGCTCGGCGAATTCCTTCGGAACACCCGGCATGTCCTTGGGGGACCATGCAAAGATGTCCCGATTCTCACGGAGGAAATCGGCGAGCTCGCCTTCCTATTTGCTGTTCAGGCTTGCCCCGATGACGGCAAACCTCTTGGGGTGCTCGGGGTCAAGGGGTATCTTCTTGGTTTCTTTGGCCGGCTGGAAAGATCCTTGGGCATCATACTCCTTGGGGTCGGGGGACTGGTTCAGCTGCTTGCTGGCTAGGGCCACGACCCAGTCCAGTATCTTCTTCTCTTCGGCAATCACAAGGGACTCGGCCAGCCGGCTGCTGGCGGTAGCGCACTCAGCAGACTTCTTGTAATCGCCGGCTACGGTGATGATGCCCTTGGAACTTGGTATCTTCATCTTGAGGTATGCATAGTGGGGAACCGCCATGAACCTGGCCAAGGCGGGTCGGCCAAGCAACGCGTGGTAGGGGCTCTCCAGGTCCACCACTTCAAACCAGATTGCTTCCCGGTGGAAATGCTCCTTGTCCCCAAAGAGTACATCAATCTTGATCTTGCCAATGGGGGCGTAGGACAAGCCGGGTACAATGCCATGAAACACTGTCCGAGTTGGCATGAGCTGCTTCGTCTTGACATTTAGCTTCTCCAGGGTGTCACGGTACAGGATGTTGATGTTGCTCCCGCCGTCTATCAGCACATGGGAGAAGCGGGCAGCGCGTCTGTCTGTCGCGAGGGTGGCTTCCAGGACTAACGCATAAGAGCCGGGAGACGGCATCACCTCTGGGTGGTCGGCCCGGCTCCAGCTGATGGGCTTTTCTGACCAATGCATGTGTCCAGCGGGGTTGGCGGCGACCACACTGACTTCCTGGTGCTCTCGGTGTTTGCCGCGCCGGTCTTCGAGCTGGCTTGTAAAGACGATGTAGGTTGCTTGCTCGTCGGGGAACTCGTCGCGCACGGCTCCGACTGCGGGCCGGCAGGCGGAGGCGGCGCGGGCCCTTCGCCTTTGGAGATTCAGGTGAGCCAATGGCACTTCCGGGTTGTGTGGTTGGACGGCTTCGCGCCGCTGTGGAATTTGCACGGGGCATCGAGAGTTTGCTCATAGGAGAAGGCCGGCTGCCAAGCCGGCCGGCCTCCCTTGGGCTTCTTGGGCGCGGGCCGCCCTTCAGGCGGCTTGTCTTCGACCGTGGCCACCTGCCGACTAGCGGGAGGCGGCGCAGGGCCCTTGCGCTTGTGGTCGTTTGGGTGTGGGCGTCGGCCGGAATCCCCTGCCGGCGTCTTGGGCGCCGGGATGAGTACTTTCCCGGACGCGTCTACCTGGACCTCGGTCTTCATCGAAGAGTCGGCGGTGGCGTATTTGTCGGCTATGTCCAGAAGCTCGTCGAGGGTAGTCGGCTCGTCGCAGAGGAGCTTGTGCTTGAGGAGGGTACCTTCTCGGCACCCGGCAGTGAAGTATTCGATGGCTTGCACCTCGTGCGCCCCCTCGCAAGAATTGTAGAGCTTGGCCCAACGCGTGAGGTAGTCGCGCGTGGACTCGGCTGGGCCCTGTACGCACAGGGAGAGCTGCCTGGGCTTGGGAGCCCGCTTGTAGGTGCTGGTGAAGTTGTGGACGAAAGCTTTGGTGAAATCTACCTAGCTGTTGATGCTGAGAGGCTTGAGGCTGTTGAGCCAGGTCCACGCCGTGCCTTGCAGCATGAGGGGCACGTACTTCACGGCAACGCGCCGGTTGCCGTTGGCTATGCTGGCCGCCATGGAGTAGTCGATCAACCAATCTTCCGGCTTCACGGAGCCACTGTACTTGGGCGTGTCTCTTGGGAGCGAGAACCCTTTGGGGAAAGGCTCGTCGCGGATGCGGGGGCCGAAACAAGGCGGGCCAACATCGTCTTCTTCTTCCAGCGCCAGGGATCTCGCTAGGCGGTCGATCCAATGGCGGGCGTCGTTCTCGCCGACTCCTTCGCGGCGACCTAGTCGGCCGCTGAGAGTTGGGTGCGCCACTGGCGGCGGGGTGGGATATCTCTCTCCACGGGGTCGAGGCGGAGGAGGGTTGCCCCGCCATTCCACGGCTCGGGGATGGCCGTCCGCATCTCGCTCGATGGAGATTCGGGTCCGGCTTCGGCTGGCCGCCGGCTCTCTCTCACGCCGCGTGCGGGTATTGCTCGTAGTCGGTGTCCGTGACGTCGCGCCGTGATCTCAGCGCGGGGGAGGGCTTCCCGCGCGGGCATCGGCTTCGTGCCGCCGTGCGGCCGCGTCAATCAGCTGCTGTATGTGTTGGGTCATGTGGGGGAGTTCTTCGGCCTCCAAGCCGTCCAACTCGTCCACGGCCGCCTGGGCGGCACGCAAGTTCTCAAGCGGAGTGGCATAGACTGGGCGGTCGACTCCCAGTGCGTCGGCAAGGACGGCGCCGCGTTTCCTGACAACGCCGACCCGGCTTGGCCCTCCCGGGGCCGGCGTGTCGAAGGCGGCGCGGTCAGCTTCGCGCTGGTAGGCCTCAGTGAGGCATCTTACGGAAGCCAGCCTCCGGCCCTCAGCGAGGAGGGCGAGGCGGCGTGCCTCCAGTGCTTCGTCATCGGCGTCAGCCGGGAGGGGGATGGACAAGTCGTGCGCCGCCGCGTGCGGGGCGTCGTGGGTGCTCTCGTTAGCCGGGCCGCCGTGGCTGATGACCATCACCTCAGTGGTGACAGTATCGCGGCCGTCGGTCCGAGGAAGCGGGTCGTTGTAGATCGCGACGTTGGTGGGGAAGGTGTCGAAGGAGGCCGTGTTGGAGTCGACGGGCATCGGGTCGGTGGAGCCAACCGACTCCAGGTCCACAGCGGGCTCGCTGGAGACATGGAGCTGGCCGAGGAGGTTGGCGAGGTGGTCGGTGCCCGCATCGGTGGCGAGCTCGTCGGAGATGAGGGTTTCGTCAAGGAGATTGGCGAGGCTGCTCGCCGCGCAGATGCTGGTGACGCCTTGCAGCGCGTCGTGGCAAGCACCATCGGGCGTGCCGGGCTGGCTATGCTCGCTGGGGAGGAAGAGGGTTCCCATCCAGAACAGGTCTCCGGACGACGGTGCACCTGGCCCCATGGTGGGCGCCAAATGTCGGGTGGTAGGTGCGACATATGCCAACAGGTGGCTTATCATTGTGGGAGCCAGTAAGACGTCGCCGGTGCCAGGAAATGGGATGAGGCAAAGACATGCACGCTGGCGGATCTTACCCAGCTTCGGGGCTCTCCGTGGAGATAACACCCCTACTGCTGCTCTGCGGGGTCTCCGCATGATCACTAGATGGACAAGTAGCTACACAATGCTCCTTGAGCTGTTTTGGTGGAAGGAGGAAGAAGGGCACGGCTAGCTTGCTTCTTCTCCTCGTATGGTGTCTAAAACTAGCTAGGGGTCGAACCCTTTGCATGGGTGACCCGGGGGTTTATATAGGCCTACCCCCCGGGGTACAATGGTAATCCGGCTGGGCGCGGGGCCCAGCCGTCTATGACTGCGCTCGCCGGCTTCTGCGCCGGCAGCTGGGGCCCGCCGACTGGTGGGTCCCGCCGCCTGCCGGCTCCTCGGTCGACAAGCAGGCCCCACCGTCCAGGGCCCGGTCGGTGGCTGGTTACTGTTGCTCTATTATGATGACGTGGGCTTCATCGTGGTAGGCGTGGCTACAGTACCACCGCCTGGCGGGCGATTACTGTAGCCTCACCGTGTCTTGTCTCCTTAATGGGGCGTCTCCTTCGAGGAAGATGGCAAGCTGGCTGCGGGGAGCCGGCTCTCTCTTGGGCCGACTGGGAGGAGGTGTGGCCGCCTTCGGGTGTCTCTCTGCCCGAAGGGACCCACCGCCCGTGGGCCGCGCTGGCAGTCCGTCGTGGATGGCATCAGGGTCGTCGTGGCAACAGTGCCGCGCCGGGCGGGTCGTGGCCACCCGTACGGCGCACTGTGCCGGTCATGCTCCGGGTTTTGGGGGTGGCAGGCTTCATTGTAGCCACGCCCCGCTTCATCATTGCTAGGTGGACGCAAACTTTGATGGTACGGTGTCGACCGCTTTATGGGAGCCGGCTTCTTCGAGTCGGCCTTCTCGCGGTAGGCTTCTCGAAGTCGGCCCTCCCATGGCTTTCTTCATGAGGGCTAAAGTCGGGCCGCCTTCCGAAGCCGGCCTGAGTGTCAGCCGGCAAGGGGGAGGCGGCCCCATGTCTTGGGTTCTTGAGAGCCGGACGAGCTCGTAATTTTTTCAGGAGGGTCAGGGGAAGCCGGCTAGGCTACCCATGGCTATTTACTCCGACAATCCCTGCAGGTATTAACTGGGGAGGATGTGGCCCGTCTAGCCTAGGCCAGATATCCAGCCCAGATATTAATTTTTTTCAAGCTGAAAATGGCTAGCCCAGCTATACTTTTTTTAGGAATACCCAGGCAAGGTCAAGTTGGTATTCTCCGCCCCGCTGGGCTGCAAATATTTCCTAGGAGGGATGCATTAGGCTTAACAAGAAAATGGGCTTTAAGAAATAATAAATGGGATGTAATTATAGAAACTGGGCAGTAACTATAAAAAATGCACCAAACATGTGATTACTTTATAAAATATTATTTTTGGATATTGAAAATTTTAATTTCATTAATTGTTGCGAGCGCAATGTTTTTTTGGATTTTTACGTAATATAAATTTATATTGTAATTGTATTTAATCTGACTAGAAATTTTGGGATAAAAATATTCGGATCCCATCAAAATGTGGGAAATTTTATTGAATTCTGTTTTGAACGGTTGGTTGAAATGGGCTGTACTTTTAACAAACTGTAAATGGGCTGTAGTAAATTCCATTAGAGTTGACGTGTCCCCTAAAAAACATAGTTGACGCATACGCAAGGCTTTGTCAACTTATAGTCAACACACGGTTCTAGCAGCAGTGGCCGTTGGATGTCCATCCAACGGATGCCGTGCTTCTTCTTCAATCTCGGATATTCTAGCTTCACCCGCCCAAAAAATGATTCCTCCCCCTGACATCTGGGGCGCACCGTTTCGGAAGCTGACCTATGGGCCTACTAAGTTGACGTACCAAGGGCTTTGTCAACTTAGTCAATATAAACGATTCTAGCTGCAGTGATCGTACGATGTCCATCCAACGTCCGTAGTGCTTCTTCAACCACTGGTCTTCTTGCTCCAGCCACCCAAAACAGCGCCGTTCATGCCGCCTGCTCATGCCTCCCGTGGCCGGCTGTGCTGCCGTGGATGCCTCACCACCCCCTACTATTCCCACCGCTGGCCAGGCCCTGCGGCGACGGCAGCCTCACACCGCAGCCGAACGAGTGAACCCGCATACTCCTCTCCACGTGGGCATCCACTGTCGCGTCTTCACCGGCTCCGCGTCGTCCCCTTCCTAGGCCTCGCCGTCATCCACCGCCCTGGTGCTCTCGGCGCGGCGTGGTCAACGTGGAAGGAACGACTTCCATCGGACGTGGACTGTACGTGGAGAGGCTGGCAGCTGGGTCCACGGCGGCAGCAAGGAAGTGCCTCCTTATTACGCGGAAAATAATGATTCCTCCACCTAACAGCAGGGACCCACCAGACGGGCCACCAGTATTTTGCAAAAAAAATCATTTCCCCCTGACTGCTGGGACCCAATGGACGGGCCACCGTATTTCGTGAAAAAAACGTTCCCCCCGTTGTCAGGTCGGACCCACCGGAAGTGCCTCCTTATTACGCACAAAAAAATGAATACTCCCCCGGCTAGCTGGGACCCACCTTGCTGGGAGGCTGACTTGTGGGCCTACTAAGTTGACGGGGATGAAGGGCTTTGTCAACTTAGTCAATATGAATGATTCTAGCTCCTGTGATCATACGATGTCCATCCAACGGCCGTAGTGCTTCTTCAACCTTTGGTCTTCTTGCTCCAGCCGCCCAAAGTAGCGCCGGTCGTGCCGCATGCTCCTGCCTCCCATGGCCAGCTGTGCTGCCGCAGAGGCCTCACCGCCCCCTACTATTCCCACCGTTGGCCAGGCCTTGCGGCGACGGCAGCCTCACACCGCAGCCAAACCAGTGAACCCTCGTAGTCCTCTCCGCGCGGGCTTCCACTGCCACGTCGTCCCCTTCCTAGGCCTCGCCGCCGTCCACCGACGTGGTGCTCTCTGCACGGCGTCGTCAACGTGGTCAAGGAACGACTTCCATCGGAAGATTACTGTACGTGGAGAGGCTGACAGCTGGGTCCACGGCCACAACACAATTTTTTTGTGATTTTCCAAGTAAGTCGCTTTGTCAGGCCTGTTGGGCTGCAAATCTTTCAAGACGAGGAGAGCTTTCATTCGGCTGGTCGAGAAAATGGCCCATCAGTAATGAGAAATGGGCTGTACATTTTTAAAACACATCAAACCGGCAATTAGTTTCAAATATCTTTTTTTTCATTTCATGATTTTAAATTACATTAATTTTTATGCGTGGAGAATTTGTTGGATTTTTATATTGATATACATTTATTTTTAAAATCAGCTTGAATGTGAGTCGAAATTTCGGGATTAAAAACAGTTCGGACCGCACCGAAATATGCAAAATTCCGTATAATTTTTTAACTGTTGCCACAATATGGGCTGTAATGCTAACAAAAAGAATATGGGCTCCAAAAAAACCTTAAGAATTAGCAAATGGGTCATAAATTATTAGAAATAATGGCAGATGGGTTGTATGTTGTTTTGCACAGATTTGAGGCTTTCCTAAAAAAAGGTTGACGCACAAGCACTGACTGTTGGATGTCCATCCAACGGCCGTCGTGCTTCTTCAATCTCTGCTCTTCCTGCTCTGGCCGCTCAAACAAGCGCTGGCGGGACTGCCTGCTCCCTCCTCCTCGCGGCCGGATGTGCTGCCGCGCAGGCCTCACCGCCCGACCGTACTCCCATCGCTGGCCTAGCCATCCCTCTACTCACCCACACCTGTTGTTATTCTCCGGCGACGGCAGACGAACCAGTAAACCCTCAACCAGTCGTACTCCCCTCCGCATGGGAAACAACTGTCGAGTCTTCCCTGCCTCCGTGTCGTCCCCTTCCTAGGCCTCGCCATCGTCCACCGTCGTGGTTCTCTCCGTGCGGCGTGGTCAACTTGGTCAAGGAACGACTTCCATCGGAAGAGTACTGTACGTGGAGAGGCTGACAGCTGGGTCCACGGCCACAACACAGTTTTTTCGTGATTTGGCAAGTAAGTCGCTTTGTCAGGCCTGTTGGGCTGCAAATCTTTCAAGACGAGGAGAGCTTTCATTCGGCTGGTCGAGAAAATGGCCCATCAGTAATGAGAAATGGGCTGTACATTTTTAAAACACATCAAACCGGCAATTAGTTTCAAATATCTTTTTTTCATTTCATGATTTTAAATTACATTAATTTTTATGCGTGGAGAATTTGTTGGATTTTATATTGATATACATTTATTTTTAAAATCAGTTTGAATGTGAGTCGAAATTTTGGGATTAAAAACAGTTCGGACCACACCGAAATATGTAAAATTTCGTATGATTTTTAACCGTTGCCACAATATGGGCTGTAATGCTGACAAAAAGAATATGGGCTCCAAAAAAACCTTAAGAATTAGCAAATGGGCTGTAAATTATTAGAAATAACGACAGATGGGTTGTATGTTGTTTTCCACAGATTTGAGGCTTTCCTAAAAAAAGGTTGACGCACAAGCACTGACTGTTGGATGTCCATCCAACGGCCGTCGTGCTTCTTCAATCTCTGCTCTTCCTCCTCCAGCCGCTCAAACAAGCGCCGGCGGGACTGCCTGCTCCCTCCTCCTCGCGGCCGGATGTGCTGCCGCGCAGGCCTCACCGCCCGACCGTACTCCCATCGCTGGCCTAGCCATCCCTCTACTCACCCACACCTGTTGTTATTCTCCGGCGACGGCAGACGAACCAGTAAACCCTCAACCAGTCATACTCCCCTCCGCATGGGAAACAACTGTCGAGTCTTCCCTGCCTCCGTGTCGTCCCCTTCCTAGGCCTCGCCATCGTCCACCGTCGTGGTTCTCTCCGTGCGGCGTGGTCAACTTGGTCAAGGAACGACTTCCATCGGAAGAGTACTGTACGTGGAGAGGCTGACAGCTGGGTCCACGGCCACAACACAGTTTTTTCGTGATTTGGCAAGTAAGTCGCTTTGTCAGGCCTGTTGGGCTGCAAATCTTTCAAGACGAGGAGAGCTTTCATTCGGCTGGTCGAGAAAATGGCCCATCAGTAATGAGAAATGGGCTGTACATTTTTAAAACACATCAAACCGGCAATTAGTTTCAAATATCTTTTTTTCATTTCATGATTTTAAATTACATTAATTTTTATGCGTGGAGAATTTGTTGGATTTTATATTGATATACATTTATTTTTAAAATCAGTTTGAATGTGAGTCGAAATTTTGGGATTAAAAACAGTTCGGACCACACCGAAATATGTAAAATTTCGTATGATTTTTAACCGTTGCCACAATATGGGCTGTAATGCTGACAAAAAGAATATGGGCTCCAAAAAAACCTTAAGAATTAGCAAATGGGCTGTAAATTATTAGAAATAACGACAGATGGGTTGTATGTTGTTTTCCACAGATTTGAGGCTTTCCTAAAAAAAGGTTGACGCACAAGCACTGACTGTTGGATGTCCATCCAACGGCCGTCGTGCTTCTTCAATCTCTGCTCTTCCTCCTCCAGCCGCTCAAACAAGCGCCGGCGGGACTTCCTGCTCCCTCCTCCTCGCGGCCGGTTGTGCTGCCGTGCAGGCCTCACCGCCCGACCGTACTCCCATCGCTGGCCTAGCCATCCCTCTACTCATCCACACCTACTGTTATTCTCCGGCGACGGCAAACGAACCAGTAAACCCTCGAACAATCGTACTCCCCTCCGCATGGGAAACAGCTGCCGAGTCTTCCCTACCTCTGTGTCGTCCCCTTCCTAGGCCTCACCGTCATTCACCGCACTGGTGCTCTCGGCGCGGCGTGGTCAACATGGTCAAGGAACGACTTCCATCGGACGTGGACTGTACGTGGAGAGGCTGACAGCTGGGTCCACGGCCGCAGCAAGGAAGTGCCTCCTTATTACGCAAAAAATAATGATTCCTCCACCAGACAGCTGGGACCCACCGGACGGGCCACTGTATTTCGCGAAAAAAACATTTCCCCCTGACTGCTGGGACCCACCAGCTACATCTTTGCACGCAAGGAAGTGCGTCCGGGCAAAAGAAAAAAACCATTCGCCCCCTGACTGCCGGGACCCACCAGCTACATCTTCGCAGGCAAGGAAGTGTGTGACAGTCGGGGCCCACCTGGTCGAAGCATAGGTAGCGTTGTCATTCTGGTCGCGAACTTGTATGTACATACTAGTCGATGTAGAGGCGCGCACGTGTCGTAGTAGAGGCGCGCACGTAGCATGTACATGTACGTACAACGGCCAGGGTACAAGAAAGAAAATACGGCCACGTATGTGTACATACGGGCGGGGTCTCGAACGCCTACTCGCGCATACATACGACCAGGGCTCGTGTACATTGTTGGGTCAGAACGGAGAAACAGCGTCATCGTCGTGTTCATGGGGAGGCAACGGAATGCATCGTGTTCATGGGAAGGCAACGGAATGCGTGGGAGCCAACCGGCTGGGTCGGAACGGAATGCGTGGTCGTGTTCATCGGGAGGGCTTGGACGGAACAGGCTATGGAAACGAGGCCTGGCGTACTGCACAACAGAGGAAATTGACCTCCTACGTTCGGAACGGGGTCCTGTTGATCGGGAGGGGTCTGGCGTACTGCAAAATGGAGGAAAGGGACCTCCTACGGTCGAAACGGGGGTCCTGTTCATCGGGAGGGGTGTGGCGTACCGCAAAACAGACGAAACGGACCTCCTACGGTCGAAACGGGGGTCCTGTTCATCGGGAGGGACTCCAAGGGATACTGTTCATCTCCATCGTCGACCCCCTCCAGCCTCCACAAGCTACTGTTCATCCACCGTCGACCTCCTCCAGCCTCCACCTGCGACTGTTCATCCACGGGCTCCTGTTCATCCAGTCTCCACCGCGCGCTTCCAGCGGCTACTGTTCAACGAGCCCTCTCCACGGGCTCCTGTTCAACCTGCCCTTCACCGTCTACTGTTCATCCTGCCCTCCACGGGGTGGTCCTGTTCATCCAGCCCTCCACGGGGTCCTGTTCATCCAGCCCTCCACGGGGTCCTATTCATCCAGCCCCAACCGGCTCGATCGATCGGGGTCCTGTTCATCCACCCCCACCGGGAACTGTTCATCCAACCCCCCCCCCCCCCCCCGCAACGCTCATTGTTCATCCAGAGGCAGCATCGATCGGCTTCAATTAGCAGCAGTAGTGAAGGAATCGGTCGATCGGGTTCAGTTAACAGCCATCGATCGATCGCTCGGGTTCAGTAACGCGTAGCCTGCAATCACTCGGGTTCAGTTAGAGCCCAACGCCTCGCTCGGGTTCAGTTAGAGCCAACGCCTCACACACACGTGTGTACGTGTATGAGAGAAACGCGCATCGCTCGGCCCCCGACCTCCCACCGTAACCAGGAACTCCCCGAAATTTTCCTCGCCCTCGCTTCTACCATGGTTTTTTCCGTCATGGACGGCCCAAAGAATGTCATGCAGCTGCGTCTCCGGCCCGCCCAGGACGAAAAGCCCATTTTCTGTCATGATTTTTTGTCATAGAAGTAGGAGCCCACCACATCTATGATGATACCGGGTTTTGTCACAATTATCGTCATAGTAATGTCATATGTATGACGGAAAAAATTCGTTCGGCCCAAAATGTCACGGATGTGTCTTTTTTGTAGTGAATAGGTGATTTTTATGAATTCTTCACTGAGGAATTTGCAGGTGAGGAAATTCCTTAGTGAAGAACTACTAGAAGCGGAATAAGTACTCAAAAGTAAACATAACATAACACAAGCATAGTCATCATGATGAAATGAAGACAAGCACAGAGTACAGAAAGCATAAACACAGGATGAAGACAAATAGACTGAAGAAATTGAACTGATGAAATTGAGAAAGTCTTCAGTCAAAGTCTTCAAACACAGATACGAACAAGCACTCGACACAGTTATGAGGAAATGAAAGAGTTGAGGAAATAGAACCAGTGAGCTTGGTGAAGACAATGATTTGGTAGACCAGTTCCAACTGCTGTCTCAGTTGTACATCTGGTTGGAGCGGCTAGGTATTTAAACCTGAGGACACACAGTCCCGGATACATAGTCCTCACCGTATTCTCCTTGAGCTAAGGTCACACAGACCTCGCCCAATCACTCGTGGTAAGTCTTCAGGTGACTTCTGAACCTTCACAAACTTGGTCACTCGGTGATCCACAATTCCTCTTGGATGCTCTAGACCTTGACGCCTAACCGTCTGGAAGAAGCACAATCTTCAAAGGTAACAAGCATCGGATCCACACAGGATCAATCTCTTCAGTGATGCTCAATCACTTGGGGTTTGTAGGTGAGGGAGTCCTGGATTAGGGGGTCTCTAGACAGCTGGACTATATCCTTTGGCCAGACTGTTGTACTATGAAGATACGAGATTGAAGACTTCGTCCCGTGTCCGGATGGGACTCTACTTGGCGTGGAAGGCAAGCTAGGCAATACAGATATGTATATCTCCTCCTTTGTAACCGACCTTGTGTAACCCTAGCCCCCTCCGGTGTCTATATAAACCGGAGGGTTTTAGTCCATAGGACAACAGACAATCATAACATGGGCTAGCTTCTAGGGTTTAGCATCTTTGATCTCGTGGTAGATCAACTCTTATAATACTCATATCATCAAGAACAATCAAGCAGGATGTAGGGTATTACCTCCATCAAGAGGGCCTGAACCTGGGTAAACATCGTGTCCCTTACCTCCTGTTACCATCCACCTTAGACGCACAGTTCGAGACCCCCTACCCGAGATCTGCCAGTTTTGACACCGACATTGGTGATTTCATTGAGAGTTCCACTGTGTTGTCACCATAAGGCTTGATGGCTCTTTCAATCATCACTAGCGATGCGGTCAAGGGTGAGGCTTTCCTCCCCGGACAGATCTTCGTATTCGGCAGCTTCGCACTGCGGGCCAATTCGCTTGGCCATCTGGAGTAGATCGAGAGCTACTCCCCTGGCCATCAGGTCAGATTTGGAAACTTGAACTACACGGCCTACATCTGCGAAGACTTGATCTTCGATGGATTTGAGCCCATGCCGGACGCGCCGCACAGTCGCGACGAGCAAGACGTAACTCTGCCGTCGGACAGTGTTCGGGAGATCACATCTGTAGCTACTCCGGCCGTTAATCCGGAGCAAATCGTGCCATCCGAGAGTGGAGGGATAGACCCCGCCATGGAGGCCGCACTCTCAGTGGTGATAGAGACAGATACTGACTTCACCCCTTTCGTGAGCCGCGTCGCCGAACCACTAGATTTATCCCCAGCCATGGACTCCGAGCCGCCTGCATCCGTGCCTGTCGAATCCGACTGGGCGCCGATCATGGAGTTCATCTCCACGGATATCTTTCAGCACTCACCTTTCGGAGATGTGCTAAATTCATTAAGGTCTCTCTCCCTGTCAGGAGAACCTTGGCCGAACTATGTCCGGCTAGAATGGGATGCGGACGACGAAGAAATTCGCTGCCCACCCACCACCCACTTAGTAGCCACTGTCGACGACTTAACCGACATGCTCGACTTCGACTCCGAAGACATCGACGGTATGGATGACGATGTAGGAGACGAACAGGGACCACCACCCTCAGGGCGCTAGACCGCCCCAAAGAAGGCAATGGCGACGAGACAGCGGAGGATGACCCCTCCAAGAAGCAACCCAAGCGCCGACATCAGCGGCGCCACTCTAAGTCCCGCCACAACAAGAGCAGTGATACTGGCACAGGAGATAATAACACTCCGGATAGCGCCGAAGACAACAACAATCCCCTCCAGCACGATGTAGAGCTGGAAGACGAACAAGCTAGTCCTCCAAAGCAGGTGAAAGTGCAACTATCCCTAGGTGGTTTTGGTAATTCATAACAACATATAGCTCATTGAGCTAATGCTATTCCAAGATGATTATTTCAGGAAAGCTCAATGATTGGCATGGCATGGATGGTGAAAGTGGAACCCTCAAAATGCTAAGGACAAAGGATTGGCTCAAGCTCAAGAGCTCAAGACTCTTCGTTTTATATTTTAGTGATCCAAGATCACATTGAGTCTTTAGGAAAAGCCAATACTATCAAGGAGGGATGAGGTGTTGCTTAATGAGCCTCTTGCTTCATGTGCTTAGTGATATGCTCCAAACCCTCAACTACTTTCCCATATCCACATATGACCTAAACCCTAAGCCAAACTCGGTCCTACCGATTCTTCCTATCCGGTGCCACCGAGTTTCACTTGTCATAAGCCACTGCCAAACCCTAGCAATTCGGTTCTACCGATAGGGATCTCGGTCTCACCGAGATGGGATTGCAAACTCTCTGTTTCCCTTTCGTAACTTTTCGGTCTCACCGAAAGAGCGAATCGGTCCCACCGAGATTGCAATGTAAACCATATATTTCCCTTTTGTAACTTTTTGGTTTCATCGAAAGAGAAAATCGGTCCCACCGAGTTTGCCTGCCAACTCTCTGGTTAGATCATTAACAAAATCGGTCTCACCGAGTTTGTGTAATCGGTCTCACCGAGATTACGTTATGCCCTAACCCTAACAAAATCGGTCCTACCGAGTTGCATGTCAGTCCCACCGAAAATGTCTAACGGTCACTAGGTTTACTTTTCGGTCCGACCGAGTTTGTTGATTCGGTCACACCGAGATTGGAAAACTGTGTGTAACGGTTGGATTTTGTGTGGAGGCTATATATACCCCTCCACCTCCTCTTCATTCATGGAGAGAGCCATCAGAACACATCTACACTTCCAACTCATATGTTCTGAGAGAGAACCACCTACTCATGTGTTGAGACCAAGATATTCCATTCCTACCATATGAATCTTGATCTCTAGCCTTCCCCAAGTTGCTTTCCACTCAAATCTTCTTTCCACCAGATCCAAATCCTATGAGAGAGAGTTGAGTGTTGGGGAGACTATCATTTGAAGCACAAGAGCAAGGAGTTCATCATCAACACACCATTTGTTACTTCTTGGAGAGTGGTGTCTCCTAGATTGGCTAGGTGTCACTTGGGAGCCTCCGACAAGATTGTGGAGTTGAACCAAGGAGTTTGTAAGGGTAAGGAGATCGCCTACTTCGTGAAGATCTACCGCTAGTGAGGCAAGTCCTTCGTGGGCGATGGCCATGGTGGGATAGACAAGGTTGCTTCTTCGTGGACCCTTCGTGGGTGGAGCCCTCCGTGGACTCGCGCAACCGTTACCCTTCGTGGGTTGAAGTCTCCATCAACGTGGATGTAGGATAGCACCACCTATCCGAACCACAGGAAAAACATCTGTGTCTCCAATTGCGTTTGAATTCTCCAAACCCTTCCCTTTACATTCTTGCAAGTTGCATGCTTTACTTTCCGCTACCAATATACTCTTTGCATGCTTGCTTGAATTGTGTGATGATTGCTTGACTTGTCCTAAAATAGCTAAAATATGCCAAGAACTAAAACTGGGAAAAGGTTAAGTTTTTATTTGGTCTAGTCTAATCACCCCCCTCTAGACGTACTTTCGATCCTACAAGTGGTATCAGAGCTTTGGTCTCCATTTGCTTTGATTTCCATAGCTTTTGGTGGTCATAGCCTTGGTTTCACAACCTAGGAGAGTATGGCGTCTAGCGAGGGAAATTATCACCGTGGAGGTCCTTACTTTGATGGTACTAATTTTGCTAGTTGGAAGCATAAAATGAAAACGCATATTCTTGGACATAACCCCGCCGTTTGGGCTATTGTGTGTGTTGGTTTGCAAGGTGACTTCTTTGATGGGAGAGAACCAAACCGTGAAGCTACCGCGGATGAGTTGAACATGTTGCAATACAATGCTCAAGCTTGTGATATTCTCTTCAACGGATTGTGCCCCGAAGAATTCAACAAAATCAGCCATCTTGAGAATGCAAAGGAAATTTGGGACACTTTGATTGATATGCATGAAGGTACCGACTCCGTCAAGGAATCCAAATTGGATGTGCTTCAAAGTCAACTTGACAAGTTCAAAATGAAGGATGGTGAAGGTGTCGCTGAAATGTACTCTAGGCTTGCTCTCATCACAAATGAGATTGCCGGCTTAGGTAGTGAAGAGATGACCGATAGATTCATCATCAAGAAGATTCTAAGAGCCTTGGATGGAAAATATGATACCGTGTGCACATTGATCCAAATGATGCCCAATTACAAAGATCTCAAGCCAACGGAGGTAATTGGAAGAATTGTTGCTCATGAGATGTCACTTAAGGATAAAGAGGAACTTCACAATAAATCTAGTGGTGCCTACAAAGCCTCATGTGAAGCCCCTACATCATCAAGTGAGAAACAAAACTTCAATGAAGAATTGAGCTTAATGGTGAAGAACTTCAACAAGTTCTACAAGAGTAGAAGCAAAGATAGAAGCTTCAAGTCAGGGTCCTACAATGACAAAAGATCTTCTAGTCGAGAGCGAAACTGCTACAATTGTGGAAGACCCGGACACTATTCCAATGAGTGTACGGCTCCCTACAAGAGAAGAGAAGAGTCTCCAAAAAGAAGAAGCAAAAGAGAAGAATCACCACCAAGAGAGAGAAGGAGTAGAGATGATCGTTATGAACGAAGATACTCATGGAGAAGCAGGGATTCGGAAAGGAAGGAAAAATCATCAATGAGCTACACAAAACGAAGACATCAAGCTCATGTTGGTGAATGGGTATCCGGCTCCGACTCCGACAGCCACTTCGAGAGAAGTTATCACTCCGACTCCGAATATACTCAAGATGAAGGTGTTGCCGGTCTAGCACTTGTGTCAACCAACTCCTACGACATATTTGACTCACCAAATGAAGGAATTGGAAGATGCTTCATGGCCAAAGGTCCTAAGGTAACACACCCCGAGTATGTTGATTTTAATAGTGATGAAGATGACTTGTTAGGTGATGATAATTTACTTGTTGACAACTCTAGTGATGAATACTATGATGAAACGTCAATTAATCATGCTAATCAAGATAAAACGAATGACAATGATAAGGAGAAGATTGAGGCTCTAACTAAAGAACTAAACACTCTTAAGTTAGCTCATGAAACTATCTTCGAAGATCATCAAGAACTTTTAAGAGCTCATGAGAAGTTACGCTTTGAAAAGCTCAATCTTGAGCAAGAGCATGAGTTTTTGAAGGCAATCAATGATGATCTCCGCAAGAAAAGTTCTTCTTACATTGCCAAGCGTTTACTCTTATCCACTTACATGCCTCAAGTCAAGTCTAGTAACAAGAACAAGAAATATTCTTCCTCTAGTAGTAACAATGATCATGCTAAATCCAATATTGTTGCTTCTAGTAGTTCTCTTGATTCCACTAATGATTCTCTTAGCCAAGTTACACTTGACCAAGAAAATATCTTATTGAAGGGAATTATAGAGAAAGGAGTGTACAAAAGCCTTGCCGGGAGTAAGCAATTCGAGGAAATTGTGCGCAAGCAAGGAATGCACCGGAAGAATCAAGGTGTTGGTTTTGAACGAAAGTTCAATGCCAATGGAGTTGAGTGTGAAGAAGATCAATACCCCAAGACAAAGTTTGTTCCTCAACAAGAGAAGTATGATACTTCCTTCAAGGGGACACAAGCTCAAGATGATCTTCCACCACAAGACTACAAGCAAAAAGGCAAGGACAAGCTTCAAGAGGAAATTGATGCATTTGAAGAAGCTCCTAAGACCTTAGTCAAGTGGATTCCCAAGACTACTTCACGTTCCACTTCATCAAGTACGACTACAACTCCAAGGATTCCCATCAAGATGGTGTGGATCCAAAAGAAGAAGAACTAGAGAGTTCTTGAGGGTGACTCCGCCAACATACTTCACTCTTATCATTTTGGCAAGAACAAGTGCAATCAACTTCCACATCTTGCACTAGTTCAAGGAGTCACAAACCCTCTTGTTGGTAAGACAAGGGACAAGGTAACCTAAAAGTTTTCATAGACATCATCTTGTGTGTGCATTACTCTATGTCTATGGATATCCTTGTTTGTTCCTTGTGGGACTAACCCATGTAGGTATTGAAAGTGCAATTCACTCAAATGGATAGCTCCAAGTGATCTACATCAACATTGAGCATCCACATCTTCAACATCTACATGAAGTCATCATCGACAAAACCCAAGGTTAGTTCATCCCTCTTAGGGGGGGATATCACATCTAGGGGGAGCTTTACTCTAAGACTTGAGCTAAAGCAACTCTAAAGATGTGAACACAACAATGCTTAAAAGTGGTAACCCCACTTGAGCTTAAACGATGAGTATGACCTATGATCAAGTGTTCTCACTTGACTCCTAAGTCAATATACTCATAAATAGATGACCTAGTCATCGCAAATTGCTTGATAGATGCTAGAATTGGTTGTGCATGCTTGTCACATATTTCAATTGCCATCTTATTGTGTGAGCATGTTGGTTGCATATTTTACTCATTCGAGGACATCCACTTGTTGTTTTGACTGTTTGGTTTTATTTCCTTTTGCCAAGTGGATGGATAAGAATGCCTAAGAACCTCCTCTAGCTATCTATGCTTTTCTCGTCTCAAACTCTATTCATTCTACATCACAAAATTTGATCAAGTCAGATTCGAACTACTCTGTGTGAGGAGCACTCGGAGTCCCCGATTCTTCATAGAATTAAACTTCCAAAACCTCTTTGTGACTCTCGGTCTGACCGATACCCCACTTTTGGTCTTACCGAGATCATTAAGTTGATCTATGTTTTCGATCTCGGTGCAACCGATTTGAACCATTCGGTCAAACCGAGTTGCAATAACTGTATACAGTTTTGCATCTCGGTGCCACCGAGTTGTTCCACTCGGTCACACCGACAGGGTCGGGCTATATATAGTCACGGGCAAAAATTTGGAAATTTCTCCGATCCCCTTCGCCCGCGCGATAGCTCGCTCTGCCAACGTGGTCTCTGGATCGTCTCCTCGCCGCCAGCCGCCTCCAATCGCTGGTCTCCGTCGCTGTCAACGGGAATCAACCCCGTCGTTGCCGCCGTAGCGAGTCTCCGCCGAACTAGGGTATGGACTCGATCTTTGTGCTATTCCCCAATCCGATTCCTAGCACATTGTGATCATAATGATTCTTGCCACGTTTGATAAACTTCTATCCAGTCAATGAACTCGTAGATTAGGTTTGATTCGAAAATTTTAGGGTTAGGTTTCCGCCAAAACCATCTCGGACCCACCGAGTTGAAAAACTCGGTCCCACCGATTTGGCTTATGCCATTGCACAACTGAGACTCGGTCTGACCGAGTATTACTAATCGGTGTGACCGATTTTGGAACTTTGTGAAACCCTAGCAGTCTCGGTGCCACCAAACTGTGACTCGGTCTGACCGAGTTCACTAGTTTAGGTTCCAAAAACTGCTTCGGTATCACCGAGTTTAAAAATCGGTAGATCCGAAATGCTTTCTGTGGAAAACTAAAACTAAGTTTTTGAATCATTCTTTTGCAAAAATCTCTGCATTTTGTGATGCTCATCCACTCTACCTCATCTATAAACTATTCACAGGGTCAGCAGTCAGCTTGTTCATCATGTCAGACCAAAGTGATAGCCAGAATTTGTCAGAGAAGCCAATGCAAATGAGTGAGGGCACTAGTCCCTCAAGTTCTTCAGATGATGGCAGCAGGAGCACCCCTAGCAACCTGCCAAAAGCTGCCACAAGACAAAGAAAGAAGAGAACTTCAGATTCTGAGGATGAAGATTATGTGCCAGAGGAAGAGGAAGCCACATCAAAGAGAACTGTGCTCAAGAAAGAATATGGCCCAGCACAAAGCATAAAGCCAGGGATGAAGGTCAAAAGGCCAGCAGGTAGGCAGCCTATGCCAAAGGCCAGAGCTTCAACCAAGATTCCTGAGAAGCCCACTCCCATAGAGCCAACTACTGCAGAAGGAAAGAAAAGAAAGGAGAGGGTCAAGAAGACCGTAGCCAAAGTGCTTGGAAAGGTTTCCATCATGGAAGAAGAGGAAGAGGAAGAAGAGGTTGCTGCACCAGCACCTAAGGCAGCCAAGCTGATGGGTGATGCCATAAGATCAGGAGCAACTGCTTCCAAGGCCAAGCCAGCTCCAAAGCCAAAACCAAAGAGGAACACAAGGAGCATACCTGCAGCTGAGAAGAACAAGGCCCCAGTGCCTGAGACTGTTGTTGAAGAAGATGATGAAGAGCATGTTCTGAGAAAGCTCAAGCCCAAGATCCCAGACCACAATGATGCTCATCCTATGGCTGAGGATATGAAGCTCAGAAGAGACTCAGGGCTGAGGAAGTGGAGAGAAGCAGATCCCTATGCTATCAGGAGGAGGACTGCTGTTGATTACAGATTTCACACCAAGGAACAGCAAGATTTCTATGAGATAGTGCTGCTAGATAAGAAGCCCATTGTTTGTGACATGAGATGGGTTGATTGGAAATATATCAAGGAAAATGAAGAGCACTATCCTGGAGTGCAAGACAGCTTTAATGCTTGTGGAGTAGCTGACTTTGTTGGGCAGAAGCTCACAAAGTGGAATGAGGAGCTTATCATGCAGTTCTACTCCACAGCACATTTTTATCCAGATGGGAGGATTATTTGGATGTCAGAAGGTACGAGGTACCAATCTATAGTTGCTGAATGGGCACAGCTTATCAATGCCCCAGAGGAGCATGAGGATGACTTGGATGTCTATTCCAAGAAGAAGATGGATCATAACTCAATGTCAAACATGTACAAGGAGATCCCAAATGAAGCACTTGATACGTTCAAGTTTGGCTCAGTGCATTATCTTCTGTCAGGGCTGCCAACCATCAACTGGATTCTTAGGCACACACTTTTGCCCAAGTCTGGAGATCACAGGATGATCAGAGGTCATGCCATTAACTTGCTACATATCTTTGATGTGCCTCAGAAATTCAAGGTCATGAGCCTCATGGTAGAGACTATCAAGCGGACTGCAGCAGATCAGGAGAGGAGCTGTGGATATGCCCCTCAGATCCAAATGTTGATTAACTCAAGAATGGGCACAGACACATACTTGCTGGACAAGGAACATTTGCCTATCTATCCAGAGTTCGAGGACAACCAAGTTGTGATGACCAAAGATGAACCATCTTTAGCCCATGCACAAGCCAAGAAGGAGAAGGCAATAAAGGAGAAAGCTGCCAAGATGCCAACTCAAGAGGAGGCATCTGAGTACTTCTTAAAGACCAAGCAAGAGCAGCTCAGTTACTTGATTGCATCCACCCTGCGGATTGAGAAAGGACTAGCCACCCTAACTCAGAACCAGGCAAGCCTAGAGAGAATCGTAGAACAAAAGTTCTATGACTTGGATATCAAGGTGACAGAGATTCAGACTGCAGTGGAGCAGCTCCAAGATGACATGCATGAGAGGAAAGGGAAGACAACCACTGATGCCTTTGCCAGAGTGCCACGAGGTCCGAGGTCGTCCGCAGTGCCAGTTCCTGACACAAGAGCAACCGCCTCAGCTCCAGCCGCAGCACCAGCCCAACCTGCTCCAGCATCTACTTCAGCTCCAACTCCAACCACGTCTACGGAAGCCTTCGTCCTTGGAGTGATCCGGACTCCACCACCACCTGAAGATCAAGCCTGAGTGTCGATTTAGCACTATGCATTTTCTAGGAACTTTTTGGTAACTTGTTGCCAAAGGGGGAGAAAATGTATAGATCATAGGCTTCGAGAGAGAGAGAGAGTGTTGCTTTTCTCTCTTGCTTTATTTGGTGGTTTTTCGAACTTTGTTTGCATTTGGTCGAGATACTTTGATATGCTTGTGAGACATTGATGATCATGTGTTTGATCATAAGCTACACTTAATGCTTGGTGAATGCTATTATCTTAACTATCTTATGTGATCATTCACTTTTCTTGGTGATGAGTGCATGTAGTTCATTATTAATCATTTTGAGCACTCCACCAAGATGTATGTGACATGGAAGAGTAACCCATAATTCTAACTTCTTGTGCATTTGCAGTCCAAAGCAAATTTTAAATATGCACAAATTTAGGGGGAGCTCTTACTTATCACATACTTCTCAAAGCACGATATATTTCATTCTTATTATTTGTCGAAGCTTTGATCTATATGTTGTCATCAATTACCAAAAAGGGGGAGATTGAAAGTGCAACTATCCCTAGGTGGTTTTGGTAATTCATAACAACATATAGCTCATTGAGCTAATGCTATTCCAAGATGATTATTTCAGGAAAGCTCAATGATTGGCATGGCATGGATGGTGAAAGTGGAACCCTCAAAATGCTAAGGACAAAGGATTGGCTCAAGCTCAAAAGCTCAAGGCTCTTCATTTTATATTTTAGTGATCCAAGATCACATTGAGTCTTTAGGAAAAGCCAATACTATTAAGGAGGGATGAGGTGTTGCTTAATGAGCCTCTTGCTTCATGTGCTTAGTGATATGCTCCAAAACCCTCAACTACTTTCCCATATCCACATATGACCTAAACCCTAAGCCAAACTCGGTCCTACCGATTCTTCCTATCCGGCGCCACCGAGTTTCACTTGTCATAAGCCACTGCCAAACCCCTAGCAATTCGGTTCTACCAATAGGGATCTCGGTCTCACCGAGATGGGATTGCAAACTCTCTGTTTCCCTTTCGTAACTTTTTGGTCTCACCAAAAGAGCGAATCGGTCCCACCGAGATTGCAATGTAAACTCTCTGTTTCCCTTTTGTAACTTTTCGTTTTCACTGAAAGAGCAAATCGGTCCCACCGAGTTTGCCTGACCAACTCTCTGGTTAGATCATTACCAAAATCGGTCTCACCGAGTTTGTGTAATCGGTCTCACCGAGATTATGTTATGCCCTAACCCTAACAAAATCGGTCCTACCGAGTTGCATGTCAGTCCCACCGAAAATCTCTAATGGTCACTAGGTTTACTTTTCGGTCCGACCGAGTTTGTTGATTCGATCACACCGAGATTGGAAAACTGTGTGTAACGGTTGGATTTTGTGTGGAGACTATATATACCCCTCCACCTCCTCTTCATTCATGGAGAGAGCCATCAGAACACATCTACACTTCCAAATCATATGTTCTGAGAGAGAACCACCTACTCATGTGTTGAGACCAAGATATTCCATTCCTACCATATGAATCTTGATCTCTAGCCTTCCCCAAGTTGCTTTCCACTCAAATCTTCTTTCCACCAGATCCAAATCCTATGAGAGAGAGTTGAGTGTTGGGGAGACTATCATTTGAAGCACAAGAGCAAGGAGTTCATCATCAACACACCATTTGTTACTTCTTGGAGAGTGGTGTCTCCTAGATTGGCTAGGTGTCACTTGGGAGCCTCCGACAAGATTGTGGAGTTGAACCAAGGAGTTTGTAAGGGCAAGGAGATCGCCTACTTCGTGAAGATCTACCGCTAGTGAGGCAAGTCCTTCGTGGGCGATGGCCATGGTGGGATAGACAAGGTTGCTTCTTCGTGGACCCTTCGTGGGTGGAGCCCTCCGTGGACTCGCGCAACCGTTACCCTTCGTGGGTTGAAGTCTCCATCAACGTGGATGTAGGATAGCACCACCTATCCGAACCACGGGAAAAACATCCGTGTCTCCAACTGCGTTTGAATTCTCCAAACCCTTCCCTTTACATTCTTGCAAGTTGCATGCTTTACTTTCCGCTGCCAATATACTCTTTGCATGCTTGCTTGAATTGTGTGATGATTGCTTGACTTGTCCTAAAATAGCTAAAATCTGCCAAGAACTAAAACTGGGAAAAGGTTAAGTTTTTATTTGGTCAAGTAGTCTAATCACCCCCCTCTAGACATACTTTCGATCCTACAGCAGGTAGCAGATGGAGAACCGGAGGAGGACAATTACATGCCTCTCTCTGAAGACGAGGCGAGCCTCGGCGATGACGAGTTTATTGTGCCTGAGGACCCCGTCGAGCAAGAGCGCTTCAAGCGCCGGCTTATGGCCACGGCAAATAGCCTGAAGAAAAAGCAGCAACAGCTTCAAGCTGATCAAGACTTGCTAGCTGACAGGTGGACCGAAGTCCTTGCGGTCGAGGAGCATGAACTCGAGCGCCCATCCAAGAGTTACCCAAAACGCAGGTTGCTACCTCACCTCGAGGAGGAAGCATTGAAACCTCATTCACCAGTGTACGATGCGGCTGACCGGCCACTACGCAGCCGAGCCAGAGAGACGTTTCAGCCTGAAGTTCAGCCCACACCCCGTCGCCACTCAATCAAAAATACTAAGACCCGGGGTTACAGAGAGGACCTGCGAGACATATTGGACAGTAAGGCAAAAATCGCAAGGTCATTATATGGGACACGGGCACGGGCGCCAACACGAGACGATGTTCGTCGCGTCGGATACAGCAAGAGTAAATCCGGCCGGGCCGAATACAGCAAACAAGACTTATACGAACTGCGTCGGGATATAGCCCGGCATAGAGGCGCTGGACACCCCCTATGCTTCACTGATGAAGTTATGAATCATGAATTCCCGGAGGGTTTCAAACCCGTAAATATCGAATCATACGATGGCACAACAGATCCCACTGTATGAATTGAGGACTTCCTCCTTCACATCCACATGGCTCGCGGTGATGGTCTACACGCCATCAAGTACCTCTCACTAAAACTCAAAGGACCATCTCGGCATTGGCTGAACAACTTGCCAGCAGATTCGGTCAGCAGTTGGGAGGATCTGGAAGATGCATTCCTTGACAACTTCCAGGGCACTTATGTGCGGCCACCGGATGCTGATGACTTGAGCCACATAACCCAGCAGCCAGGGGAATCAGCCAGACAATTCTAGACACGGTTCCTGACTAAGAAAAACCAAATTGTAGACTGTCCGGATGCAGAGGCCCTAGCTAGCATTCAAGCATAACATCCGCGATGAGTGGCTCGCCTGCCACCTCGGCCAGGAGAAGCCGAAGTCCATGACAGCCCTCACAACACTCATGACCCACTTTTGCGCGGGCGAGGATAGCTGGCTGGCTCACAGCAACAACACATCGAGGAATCCGGGTACCTCGGATACCAAAGATGTTAACGGTAGGCAGCGTCGTAACAGACCAAAGCGCCGCAATAATGCCATAACACCAAAGATACGGCAGTCAATGCCGGATTCAGAGGCTCTAGATCCGGTTAGTGTAAAAAGCCATTTAAAAGAAATACTCTAACTCCGTCCAGTCTGGATCGCATACTGGATTGCTCGTGTCAAATCCACGGCACCCCCGACAAGCCAGCCAATCACACCAACAGAGAATGTTGGGTGTTCAAGCAGGCCGGCAAGTTAAATGCCGAGAACAAGGACAAGGGGCTGCATAGCAATGACGAGGAGGAGCCCCGGCCGCCGAACACAGGAGGACAAAAGGGGTTTCCCCCACAAGTGAAGACGGTGAACATGATATATGCAACCCACATTCCCAAGAGGGAGCGGAAGCGTGCACTAAGGGACGTCTATGCGATGGAGCCCGTCGCCCCAAAGTTCAACCCATGGTCTGCTTGTCCGATCACCTTCGATCGCAGGGACCACCCCACTAGCATCCGTCATGGCGGATCCGCCGCACTGGTCCTAGACCCCATCATTGACGGATTTCACCTCACTCGAGTCCTTATGGACGGCGGCAGCAGCCTGAACCTGATTTATAAGGATAGAGTGCGAAAAATGGGTATCGATCCCTCGAGGATCAAACCCAGCAAAACCACCTTTAAAGGCGTCATCCAAGGTGTAGAGGCCCATTGCACAGGCTCAATCACACTGGAAGTGGTCTTCGGATCACCGGATAACTTCCGAAGCAAAGAGTTAATCTTCGACATCGTCACGTTTCGCAGTGGCTATCATGCACTGCTCGGACGGGCAGCATTTGCAAAATTCAATGCAGTGTCGCATTACGCGTACCTCAAGCTCAAGATGCCAGGACCTTGCGGGGTCATAACAGTAAATGGAAACACATAACGCTCGCTCCATATGGAAGAGCACATTGCGGCCCTTGCAGCAGAAGCACAAAGTAGCTTGTTCAGGCAGACCACTCATTCGGCGTCACGGCCCCCGAACACCTTCAAGCGAGTCCGGAACAAGCTGCAATAGGATCGCCTGGCACGATCGGAGCTCGCATAGCAATTCAGCCCCCGTCCCAGTCCAAGTGAAGCGACAAAATCCGTGTCGCGCATACATAACTACGCATTGAAAATACCATGAACATAGGCGGGGGCACGATAAGGACATGCCCCGCATTGTGGCTTAAGCACACTAGGGGTTGTATACCTTTAACATTCCTTTTCTCTTTCAGGGCCTAACTATCTAGGAACCCTTTCCGGCAGTACGATCGCCAGACACATTACGGAAGCAACAACCAAGGCGGCAAGAAGCTAAGATGAACACGGGAACCGCCAGGTGTTCTCTAGTAATAATTGATATACCCGCTTTTCACTATTTATGCGTAGCTTGCCCGGGGATAGGACATTTCGAATTGTCCTACTTTATGCTTATTGCACTACTTGTACCAAGTACGCTTCGACGTATCATTTAAATGACAATGCATATCATTAATCTATCATTGCATTATTTAAGTTTTTCTCTTTCTCTTATATGTCCATTTACGACAATTCGCACCCGCATGTGCGGGTACGGTCAGTTCGCCAGGGGTCCTCGTTTACCCCATAATACGGCGCAAGAAGTCTGAACACTTTCGACAGTGCGGCACCCCAAACTTATAGCATTATATGCATCATCTCTGAATCATGTCTTTGGTCAAATGTTGGGTTTCCCGACTCCCATGCTTTGGTACATTACGTTCCGCTATATCGGCTAAGGTAGCGGTGGGAGAACTATTGCGATTGTGTCCCGGTTCTTCCGGATGAGCACCTCAGTAGAGAAAGCCAAAAACTGACTGTCATGATAAGGCGAGAAATTGGTCGCTGTTCGAGAGGTCTCAAGTCCTTAAAGACTTTTTCCGCTTCGGGCGAGGAGTCGGCCTTGTCCGGCTTAGGCGTGTATATCGCCCCAAATTTGGCCCTCCGAATACCAGGGGCTTCACCAAAAATTTAAAATCATAGACTTCTATGGCTAAGTGAGAGTGATAAAGCATTATAGTCCGATTTCCTGGTTCGTTGCGCTGAACACCTCCCTTGAAGGACCCAAACTTGGGGTAAAGAGTGTTCAGGTTTATCCCGAACACCCCAGTACTAGTTACATGGGGATAGAAGCCGACGACTGGGCAACTCTCAGATTTTATAAACGGCCGCACAGAAGGTAATATTTTAAATTAAGAAAGCGTCACATGGCGCAAACGAACTCGTTTCATATTACAGTATCACATGAGCATGGTCATTCAAAAATTACATCCTTGGTACACTCATCTGCCACTAAGCGGGAACCCTTCAGGACACTCTCATAGTAATTCTTGGGGCAGCGATGCTCCTTTCCCTTCGGCGGCCCCTCCTTCACCAGCTTCACGACATCCAGCTTCGCCAAGTGCACCTTCGCCTGGGCAAAAGCCCTGCGTGCACCCACGATGCAGACGGACCGCTTGATGACTTCAAGCCGTGGGCATGCTTCCACAAGCCACCTCACCAGACCGAAGTAGCTGCCGGACAAGGGCTCGCCAGGCCACATCTGGACTATAAGGCCCCTCATGGCCTGTTCGGCCGCCTTGTGAAGTTCGACCAACTGCTTCAGCTGGTCGCTCAAGGGCATGGGGTGTTCGGTCCCAGTATACTGAGACCAGAACAACTTCTTTGTTGAGCTCCCCTCCTCAGCCTGGTAAAACTCCGCGGCATCCAGTACACTGCGGGGAAGATCTGCAAACGCTCCTGAAGAGCTCCAAACTCGGGTAAGAAAAAGGAAAGTCTCCTTCACGTGCTTGCTTTGCATAATGAATGCCTTACCCGCTGCTATCTTCTTCACCGCGTCAATCTCGTGGAGGGCCTTGTGGGCTTCGGCCTTGGCGCTCCAGACGCTTTCAAGCGCCTGCGCGAGCTCGGACTCTCGTGTCTTGGAGTCAAGCTCCAAGGACTCGTGCTTTTTGGCGAGAGCCTCGAGCTCTTGCTGCACCTCGCCTACTCGGGCTTCTTGTTTCTCCCGTTCAATGCGTTCTTTGGCCGCTTTGTCTTCGGCCTCGGACAACGCCTTTCTCAGGGTCTCCACCTCGGTCGTGGCCCCTGACAAATCCATGATGATCCTATCACTTTACACCCGAAATTCTTTTTAAACTATATAGACAGGGGTATTTCTTACCTTTGCTCTCTTCGAGCTTCCTCTTGATAAGGTCGAGCTCGTCCTCGGACCGCTTCAAGTCCTGCTTCAGCACAGAGACCTCCGCAGTACGTGCGGCAGTGGCTAGCAGTGAAGCCTGTACATACACATAGACATACTCTAATTAGACTCCTGAGTTATCATTTGATCCTCTATTCGGCTTTTCCACGCAAACGCTGAACAGAGCATCAGGGGCTACTATCTATGTGGTAATATTTTCTTATATTTTGATTGCTTACCTCAAAGCCTGTTAGGAGGCTGGCGCAAGCTTCGGTTAGTCCGTTTTTTGGCGGACTGAACCTTCTCGACCACCGCACTCATAATAGCGCAGTGCTCTTCATCGATGGAAGCGCTACGAAGCGCTTCCAGCAAGTTGTCCGGTGCCTCTGGTTGGAGAGAGGACACCGGCATGGATGGTTGGCCCCCCTTAACGGGGGACCGCCTGCCGGAGTCCGGAACCATCGAAGGTTCCGGCACAGTGTCCGGCTGGGGGCCGAACTCGGAGCCCGTAGGGACCTCGCTCCCTTGGTACCCAGGGTCCGGGAAGTCGCCTCGAGGCGCCCCCATGACCACCTCCCCTTGGCTCGGTGCCTTTTGAGACAACACCTTAGCGTTGTCCATAGGGCGAGGGGTGGTAGCGGTCGGGAGAGAACTGTTGTTCATATCCAACGAGTCCAGAAAGCCGCTCGATGAGGGTACGTCGAGATGATCTCGGGACGGACTGCATAATCATGTTCAGCATGAGGAGAGGCAGTGTAATAAAACATACCACGAAGTGCTATGGTTCCCGGACACTTACGATGTCGCCAGGGGCTTGACCCTGGGCAGCCACTTGTCGCTGCAGTCGGCGGCCGTCGTGGCACAGTCCGGAGGGAGGGTCCTTCCCTTCTTGGACCCTTCGGCCTCCCCGGTTGGGACGACCTTCCTTTTCTTGTCTCCCCCGGCTGGGGGGAGAACTTTCCTCTTCCTCCTCCTCGTCTTCATGGGAGGAGTGCGCGTCGGAGTCATCGGACGATGAGTCCGATACGACCTTGCGCCGGAGACCCTTTCGGGTCCCCGTGGTTTTCTTCTTGGTCTTCTTCACCGGCACCTTGTAAGGTGCCGGAGTTAGCATCTCCGTTAGGAGAGCGCCTGCAGGATCTTCGGGTAGGGGGGCTGGGAAATCAAGCTACTCCGCTGTCTCTATCTAGTCCTGTTGATGGCATACAAGCTTAGATCCTGCATATAACTAAACCGGGGCAAATAAATACCCTGAGAGATATAAAAACTTACCGGATTGGCACGGCGTTTTGCGTTGAGTCCGCGGTCCTCGGTGAGGGAAGGAGGAATCTCGGCACACTTGAACAGCACCCTCCAGACGTCCTCGTGTGTCGTGTCATAGAGCTCCCGCAGCGTCTGGTGCTTGGCCGAGTCGAACTCCCACAAATCGAATGCCCGTCGTTGACATGGGAGGATTCGGCGGAAGAGCATGACCTGGACCACGTTGACGAGCTTCATTTTCTTGCTCGTCATGTTCCGGATACAGGTCTGGAGTCTGGTCAACTCTATCGAAGAACCCCAGGACAGGCCCTTCTCTTTCGAGGAGGTGAGCCGCGTAGGGATTCCGGATCGAAATTTGGGGGCCGGCGCCCAGTTGGAGTCGCGCGGCTCGGTGATGTAGAACCTCCCTGATTGCCACCCCTTTATGGTATCCACATAGGTGCCCTCGAGCCAGGTGACGTTAGGCATCTTGCCCACCATGGCGCCTCCGCACTCTGCTTGCTGGCCACCCACCACCTTCGGTTTAACATTGAAGGTTTTCAGCCATAGGCCAAAGTGGGGCTTGATGCGGAGGAAGGCCTGGCACATGACGATAAACGTCGAGATGTTGAGGATGAAATTGGGGGCCAGATCATGAAAATCCAGCCCATAATAGAACATGAGCCCGCGGACAAACGGGTGGAGGGGAAATCCCAGTCCGCGGACAAAATGGGTAAGAAAAACTACCCTCTCATGGGGTTCGGGCGTTGGGACGATCTGCCCTGCATTTGGCAGCCGGTGCGCGATATCCATGGCCAGGTATCCGGCTTCCCGTAACTTTTTGATGTTCTCCTCTGTGACAGAGGAGACCATCCACTTGCCTCCTGCTCCGGACATGCTTGGAGTGGTTTGAGAAGAAGAATGTGAGCTTGGGCGCTAGAGCTCGAGTGTGCGGGAATGGGTAAGCGAGGAGGAAGAAGGCGTGGGTGAAAAAAGTAAATCTTTGTCCCTTTATAAGGGCGGAAGAGGCGATGTGTCTCCCCACTTGCCTGGCAAAACCGCTTATTCCCCAGGCGCCGTAATTGATGGTGCGGTTGGGTTACCCACGTCCGTATTGATGAGAATCCCATGATAAGGGGAACACGATCTCTGCTTTGACAAGACGTGTTAAGAAAACCGCCTTGCGATATGTGCGAAGCTGGTTGAGAAAAGCGGTTCAAATAATAACCGGGCCATGGTGTGATGTCATGCTGTCAAAACGTGTCAGTAGATTAGATTTGTGGAAATATTATTCTCTCTGCGGTGTTATGTGGAACTTATTTTGCAGGGTCGGACATTTTCCTTGTGTTCAAACTCTTCCATGGTGTATTCGGAGGAGGAACCCGCCTTGCAATGCCGAAGACAACACTACGCGCCGAACTCATCGTCATTGAAGTCTGGTTCAGGGGCTACTGAGGGAGTCCTGGATTAGGGGGTCTCCAGACAGCCCGACTATAACCTTTGGCCGGACTGTTCGACTATGAAGATACGAGATTGAAGACTTCGTCCCGTGTTCGGATGGGACTCTACTTGGCATGGAAGGCAAGCTAGGAAATACGGATATGTATATCTCCTCCTTTGTAACCGACCTTGTGTAACCCTAGCCCCCTCCAGTGTCTATATAAACCGGAGGGTTTTAGTCCATAGGACAACAGACAACCATACCATAGGCTAGCTTCTAGGGTTTAGCCTCTTAGATCTCGTGGTAGATCAACTCTTGTAATACTCATATCATCAAGAACAATCAAGCAGGACATAGGGTATTACCTCCATAAGAGGGCCCGAACCTGGGTAAACATCATGTCCCCTGCCTCCTGTTACCATCCGCCTTAGACGCACAGTTCGGGACCCCCTACCCGAGATCCAGCGGTTTTGACAACGACAGTAGGTGTTTGGGTTTGGGTTTTCCTCACTTGATGATTTTCGCCCATAGTCCTTGGAGGATGGGATGCTCTCAAATGACAAGTGTTAGTTTCTCTCGGAGCAGCCAACCAGCTAGTGGTTGTAGGGGGCGGCTATTTATAGCCTAGGGAGCAGCCCAACATGATAAGACATAAATGCCCTTCAATTATATGACCATTAGGTGGGTAGATATTTTGGGACAACTGGCGCATAGCACAGCAACGGTCGAAAATTTAAGTATCAAATTCCTCAGGGCTATCATGTTCCTCACTGTGTAGGCAATCCGCACTGGAGAATTCCTAATTCCTCAGTCAGAAAAAATTCCTAAGAGACCAGAAGAACTTCGTCTCTGTCACTAAAGAATATGACTGAACTGTATGAGATTTCCAATGGCTTCACTTGAAGGGATTGGTAGGTGTAGGATTTTGAGTTGAGCATCACATTGAAATTTTTCCTTAGTATTTCCTCGACCCCCTTTAACAGTACGGTGTTTCCTATGACTCGAGAAAGAGAAAATGAAACTACGAAAACAAAAGTCTTCATGCTTCATGTTCCACGAATGAATACCAAGTCTTTAGGATTGCACCAATTTCTTCACTTTCAAAGTCTTCAGAAATCCAAAGTCTTCAGTCGAAGAACTTCATTTTTAGGGGTCGACTTTCTCTGTAAATATCAAACTCCTCATAGACTTATATACATGTGTACACTCAAAAACACATTATTCCCTTAACCTATAAGTCTTCAATACACCAAAATCACTAAGGGGCACTAGATGCACTTACAATCCTCGATGGCAATAATACAATACGTGTCGTTTCCCTCTCTGTCACTGGGATCGAGCACCGCAAGATTGAACCCAAAGCTAAGCACTTCTCCCATTGCAAGAAAGATCAATCTAGTAGGCCAAACCAAACTGATAATTCGAAGAGACTTGCAAAGATAACCAATCATACATAAAAGAATTCAGAGAAGATTCAAATATTGTTCATAGATAATCTTGATCATAAACCCACAATTCATCGGATCTCGACAAACACACCACAAAAGAAGATTACATCGAATAGATCTCCAAGAGAATCGAGAAGAACTTTATATTGAGATCCAAAGAGAGAGAAGAAGTCATCTAGCTAATAACTATGGACCCGAAGGTCTGAGGTAAACTACTCACACATCATCAGAGAGGCTATGGTGTTGATGTAGAAGCCCTCCGTGATCAATGCCCCCTCCGGCGGAGTGCCGGAAAAGGCCCCAAGATGGGATCTCACGGGTACAGAAGGTTGCGGCGGTGGAATTAGGTTTTTGTGGTGCCCTATGATGTTTCCAGGGTATGTACGTATATATAGGAGGAAGAAGTATGTCGGTAGACCACAAGGGGCCCAAGAGGGTGGAGTGTGTGCCCAGGGGGTAGGCGCGCCCCTGCCTCGTGGCCTCCTCGTTAATTGCTTGACGTCCACTCCAAGTCCTCTGGATCACGTTTGTTCCAAAAATCACGCTCCCGAAGGTTTCATTCCGTTTGGACTCCGTTTGATATTCTTTTTCCGCGAAACACTTAAATAGGCAAAAAAACAACAATTTGGGTTGGGCCTCCGTTTAATAGGTTAGTCCCAAAAATAATATAAAAGTGTATAAATAAGCCCAATAAACATCCAAAACATAATATATATATATATATATAATAGCATGGAACAATTAAAAATTATAGATACGTTGGAGACGTATCAACCATCTGTTTGGGCCAGCGACTAGTAGTGGTAGATGGCCAGTGAATGAACAAATCACATAAATCTACGGCAGATTATACTATTTATATCGATTGATGATACCATAGAACTAGAGGAAATCAACACCAGTAATTATGGGTCAACAGTTGGTACTACAATACAATCCGTGTGTGTTTCAAAAACACCAGCTTATGACATCGATCCATGTTGCTTTCTTGATTCTTTGTCCTCTCTGAAGGTCATGACAATTTCTCAATGCAGGAATTTCAAAATGGTCTGGAGTTGGTCATGACAGTAGCAGAATAACTATTCATTCAACATATAATTGTTCATGATGACCTCTTATGTAGTATGTTGAGCTCGCGTTGGCCATAATAAACAACTAAATTGTTCGACGTCAAAAGAAAAAAGCTAAGCAACTAAATGCAGAAAGCTCCGACATCTGAATTTCCTCCATTATTCTACTCACTAGCCTTTGCATGTACATGCTCTTCCTTTATCCTTTGTCTTGGTCAAATACGTGTATATACATGCTCTTCAACCAATGCTCATTTATAGCTTATCTTCTGATTGTATGCAATCGCGATGTGGTACCAATCACTGAATCAAGTGCTAAAACTATGCAAATCCTGGACCATTCCACGGTGAATACACAAACATTTGGTGTCTCCTTTGTAACAACTGGCCTATTGTAATGCATGAAGAGCTTGTGGCCTTCAAATAAACGAGCAACTAAGAGCATTTCAGGGACACCAACTGTACAAGCATGGAGCTCTCTCCAGGCTCATCTTGCTCAGTGTTCTTGTGCATGCTTCTATCATCCTGGCCGATACAAATGCGCAAGACTGTATGTATCTCTTCATCTCTTGCCTCTTCTTTTAGTTTGGGTCACTGCAGTATCGATTTGCTCACCATGTTCTTCCTGTCTTTCTATGTTTGCAGCTGCTGGCCTCAATGGGATCGCAGCTTCTTGGGACACCAAACCGTCAAATTGGTATGGCAATGATCCGTGCGGCGACAACTGGATCGGGATAATTTGCACCTAGGACCAGGTCACATCTATGTTAGCATCAGCACCATAGATTTATATAAGCTAGAGCATTTGTTTCTGAACTATCCATTGCATAGATTTATAAAGTCTAGAGCATGGATTATTCGTTGACTTGCTTGCTCTATGCTTTCTCTGCAGAATACTTCTTGGCTGCAGTTTTACAGGTGAAATACCTCCAGAGATTGGTCATCTATCAAATCTGATATCTCTGTAAGGAGCCAAAACTTATACTATATACATATCTAATATTGCTGAACATTTCTTGTCTGGAGTACATAAATGCAATTTCTGAACTTTTCTTTCTCTGCTACAATAAAAATCTGACTTGATGATGATGGTGTGCCTGTCATATGTTATTTTAGACCGTTAGATCTTCATCTAACGAATCCAAAGGAAGGCATGGCATTTTTGCAAAAAAATGCCCGCCACTGTAGCCAAATTTGCACTGAACTCCTTAATTTGTCCCCGTCCAACCCCAATGCCTCCCCCCAATCGCCCATCCCATCTACGTATGTTGCTGTCCTGGACATCTAGAAGTCTAGAACCTTCCACGCCGCCCCCTCCCATCGGCCACATGAGCCCTGATTTCCCCTGCCGCCACCCACATCTCAGCCTAGTCTAGGATGCCCTCTCCCATCCCAAGCCTACCCCGCCGTCCCGAGCTTGCCCACAGGAAGCCGCTGCAACTACACGTGAGATGCTCGATTTTGCTGCATTCCATGCATGAGAGTGCCAAGTTCTCAGATCTGGTGGGGGTCGCCTGAATCTCAGGGTAAGCTCATCCCTCCATTGTCCCGATCTCGTCCAGAAGATGCCACCGCTACTGCACGCGAGGTGCTCTACACCTAGCCTAGCCGCGCGTAGGAGGATGCACCACTTGTCGATCCGGTCGAGGTGGCCCTAATCCAAGCGTCAACCTGTCTCGCCGCTGCCAAAATTTAATAGGAGAAGCTAAAGATCTCTCTCTCTCTCTCTCCTTCACGTAGCTACTCCCACCCCACCCATGGCTAGGACTAGGGGCACAATTGAGGCAAAAGAGCTCCGCACACCCATTTGCTACGCCTGAACCACCGCATTCTCGGAACCAAGGCTATGTCCTCTCCTTCACACTCCCACCCACCTAGAGTCATTCGTCTTCCCCTCCTTTGCGTTGGCAAGATGAGTCACGGAGGTGCCGCCGATGTGAATCTCGGTGACGACGGCCTGGAGGTCAACAAAGAAGTGGAGGCCAGAGCTATGATCATGGTGGACATCGCCACCACCCCAAGAGGGGAGATCATCCTCCAGTTCGACAAGTCCCTGCTGGACTGACCCATCTGCACCCTGCCCCTCAAGCCTCCCGTCTTCCTATTACTACACAAATGGATCATCTTTGCTTTGCCTCCTTCTTTGCTTGATGCGCCGGTTGCTTGAACAAATCAAGAAAAAATGTTTCTTGTGCAGTGCTAGGGGAAGCACACGGCGTGCTTCTCCTGGCACTCCACAAGAAATATTTTTTCTTGATCATGTGCTTCTCCTAGCACTGCACAAGAAACATTTTTTCTTGATTTGTTCAAGCAACCGACCCGTCAAGCAAGGAAGGAGGCAAAGCAAAGATGATCCATTTGTGTAGTACCAGGAAGACGAGAGGCTTGAGGAGTAGGGTGCAGATGGGGCAGTCCAGCAGGGACTTGTCAAACTGGACGACGATCTCCCCTCTCAGGGCGGCGGTGGTGGCCACCATGATCATAGCTCCGGCCTCCACTTCTTCGTTGACCTGCAGACCGTCGTCACCACAATTCACGTCGGCGGCGCATCCGTGACTTATCTTGTTTGCCAGCGCAGAGGAGGGGAAGGATAATGACTCTGGGTGGGTGGGAGGATGGAGGAGAGGATAGAGCCTTGGTTCCGAGAATGCGGTGGTTCAGGCGTAGCAAATGGGTGCAGAGCTCTTTTGCCTCAAATGTGCCCCACTCCTAGCCATGGGTAGAGAGAGATATCTTTCGCTTCTCCTATTAAATTTTGAAACCTGGCCTGCAAAATACTCTTCCTTTCCTACAGGCCCCAATCATGTGAGCAGATTTACAACCTGGTCGCCAACTGCCCTCCATCACAAGGTATTATCTTCTTGCAATAAAATTAGTTTTTCTTCCTAAACTGAGATTGAGTAGTTCATTGTCCCTCTCTCAATATGTCATATGTGTACATTGAGAAGCAACTAGGGAGAGTTGTTTTGTTCTCTAAATTATGTGTATACGGACCAACAACTATAGAAACAGTGGATAGTGTGGATTGGTTACTACTCTGGTCATGGATCGTGGAGTGTGACATTGTGAGTTTTTATCTGATTGTTTATCAAACCATTGATTGTCAAAGTTCAGAAATTCAGAAACGGGCAAGTATTCAGTAGTGCCCTGTAACATTTGGTACAGTGGTAATTGAAAGTTCAGGGGTATTTTAGACTTTGCATCTTTTAAGTTGCAATGTAGGGCAATAAACCCAACTTCATAAGCCAGTCCAAACATACAACTACAATTACTCACAATTTATTCTCACTACGTCTTATCTAGAGCTTATGTAGGAAGTTGTCTTACACACAAGCCTAAGTCGTTCCAAACCCACCCTAATCATTCTACCGCGAATATCTTCCTAACTCTATCTTCACCTTTTTGCAGGTGCAGAAATTGAAATACCGAGGTAGCACAGGACTAATAAAAGAGGGAGTTTTATTACACACAAAGAAGAAAAAATGTCCCTTCGCCATCTGATAAACTGTGAGATAACATGAACTCTTTCTTCATCTTTCTTAGCAATTCTTACTTGTGCAATTGACTTCAATATCATGCATGCCATAATTTTGTGTTAAAAAAATTTAGCACCTCAAAATTTACTAATGATCGTAGTAGGTCGGTTTTGACACATATACCACTATTAGACGATGATGCTTCTTTTATTGGTGAGTTGACATAAAAACTGGAAACTGCAGGTTACTATATGGTTATATAAAATGTTTGTCTTTTTATTTTGATAGGTTATCTCCATCTCTTATTGCATACTACATATCAAATGTATTGCAAGTGTTGTTCATTGTTTGTTCCATTGTGTATACCATACCCTCTACATGCTCATTTCCCCCCTCTAGAGACCATCATGTATGCATTAGTGATTGCTTGATGTCCTTTTAGGTGAGAAGATTGATGAAACAAGAGCTGCATATCTAATATTATTGGCACATAAACAAACAACTAAAAAAAGTGTATACTATGCTTGACAAATGATCCATGGCTTGATAGATGCCTAAGGTATGTAACTATGTAAGTGGAACTAGCTGTGAGTCATGTCTGAAATATTTCTTGTCTTAATGGTGGCATTGTATACATATTCATGTTTCTTGTGCATATTTAGCAAAGTATTCAGCAAAACACTTACACTTCATTCTTGTTTGTCCCGGAATCCTTTATAATTGTGTGCCCAAAGCTATAGTATGCATGATGTTTCTATATATCTATTGTTGTCATTTATCTTTACAATTAGGTATGGTGTGCCTAATAACAAGAAATGAGCAATGTTGAATTCTTGCATGAAAGGTAACAAAAAAGGAGTCATTCTATTGCAGTAGTTGTTCTAATCTAGACATGATAATATGTATTGGAGATTGCTGGCCGTGCTAGTGATTTGGGAGATCAGGCCTGAGCACAACCGTCAAGTATTTAACAATTCATATTCGGTGCAGAGCTCACATGCATTGGCTCTGAGGAAGCCAATGTTGTAAGGAGGTTGATGCAAAGCACGTCATTTTTGACAGTAGTCTAGCTTAGTGAACCAACTGCCATTATGTGTTATCTCTTCTGCTTTTCTTCTGTTTTACAATATTTGTTCCTTCTATCAGTTAAATTATGTTGGGTCATTATACTGTATCCTATATCTCTCTCGGGTCTCATGATCACGTTGAGGCACCAATGTTGTTTTCTATATTTCAGAGGCAATTATTCACGTACATGCAAGACTTCTAGAACTTGTGTATATTCTCTTATGTATGCAATTCTGTATCATGTATTTATTTTTGTATTTTCTTTTTTCACATAAGCTCTCTTGGCCAATTGTTGTATATACGTCTTATGTATGTGACTTTGTTTGCCTTCTCTTTTTCATGTAAAATCTTTTGGACAATTTTGTGTATACTCTCTTATGCACGAGATCTACATATAATATTTTTATTTGTGTTTTATTTTTCATTTAAGTTGTCTTGGCCAATTTCTGATTGTGATGTATTTGTGTGACTATAACACACTTAGAAAACTATATTAGCAATATTTTTTTATTGGCTGATCACACTTGCAATATTGCACATTTCTATGCTTTAATATAATTATGTGATATGATTGTTTTTTATTTAGATTATGGAAAGTGGTTCGGAATGCTACAACATCACCTTGGTCAATGTCTCATACATGTTCTTATGTAACAATGCATGCGCTCTTGACTATGATTTAAGTATATAATGTTCCACATGTCCTTTTTCTAATTCCGTAGTGTAGCACGAACATCTTACCAGTTTAACTAAAAGCATGGTTTTACCTATCTGTGTACAATAAGACCTTCCTACTGTTATCGTTGACATATTTGCAGAAATTACTTAACAAAATTGCAGTACAACTATCCCTGGGTGGTTTTGGTAATTCCTAACAACATATAGCCCATTGAGCTAATGCTATTTCAAGATAAATATTTCAGGAAAGCTCAAGGTTTGGCATGGCATGGATTAGAAAGTGGACCCCTCAAAATACTAAGAAGACATGTTGGCTCAAGCTCAAGACTCTACATTTTACTTTTAGTGATCCAAGATCACATTGAGTCCATAGGAAAATCAAATACAATTAAAAGGGATGAGGTGTTGCTTAATGAGTTACTTGCTCAAAATGCTTAGTGATATACTCCAGAACCCTCAACTACTTTCTCATATCCACATATGTCCCAAACCAAAATTCAAACTCGGCCCCACCGAAATTTCCTATCTGGCGCCACCGAGTTCACTTGACATATCCACTGCCACAAACCCTAGTCATTTTGGTCTCACCGAGATGGGATTGCAACCTCTCTATTTCCCTTCGTAAGTTTCGGTCCAACCGAGACAAGCGATCGGTCCCACCGAGATTGCAATGCAAACTCTCTATTTCCCCTTCGTAACGTTTCGGTCTAACCGAGATGAGCGAATCGGTCCCACCGAGTTTGCCTGACCAACTCTCTTGTTTACCTATTACCAAAATCGGTCCCACCAAGTTTGTGTAATCGGTCTCACCGAGATTACATTATGCCCTCCCTAATGGAATTGGTCCCACCGAGTTGACATGTCGGTCCCACCGAAAATCCTAACATTCACATTTTGAACTACATCGGTCTGACCGAGTTTCATGATTTGGTCCCACCGAGTTTGGTGATTTGTGTGTAATGGTTAGATTTTGTGTGGAGGCTATATATACCCCTCCACCCACTCTTCATCTATAGAGAGAGCCATCAGAACATGCCTACACTTCCAACATATATTTTCTGAGAGAGAACCACCTACACTTGTGTTGGGGTCAAGATATTCCATTCCAACCACATAAATCTTGATCTCTAGCCTTCCCCAAGTTGCTTTCCACTCAAACCCTCTTTCCACCAAATCCAATCCTATGAGAGAGAGCCGAGTGTTGGGGAGACTATCATTTGAAGCACAAGATCAAGGAGTTCATCATCAACACACCGTCTATTACCTTTTGGAGAGTGGTGTCTCCTAGATTGGTTAGGTGTCACTTGGGAGCCTCCATCAAGATTGTGGAGTTGAACCAAGGAGTTTGTACGGGCAAGGAGATCGCCTACTTCGTGAAGATCTACCCTAGTGAGGCAAGTCCTTCGTGGGTGATGGCCATGGTGGGATAGACAAGGTTGCTTCTTCGTGGACCCTTCGTGGGTGGAGCCCGCCGTCGACTCGCACAACCGTTACCCTTCGTATGCAATTTTTTTACATTCCACTGCTATACTCTTAGAATTGCATGTGTAGATTGATTACTTGACTTGTGCTAAGTTGTTAAAATCTGCCAAGAATTAAAATTGGGAAAAGGCTAGATTTTTATTTGGTCAAGTAGTCTAATCATCCCCCTCTAGACATACTTTCGATCCTACAAGTGGTATCAGAGCTTTGGTCTCCATTTGCTTTGATTTCCATATCTTTTGGTGATCATAGCCTTGGTTTCACAACCTACGAGAGTATGGCATCTAGCGAGGGAAATTACCACCGTAGAGGTCCTTACTTTGATGGTACTAATTTTGCTAGTTGGAAGCATAAGATGAAAATGCATATTCTTGGACATAACCCCGCCGTTTGGGCTATTGTGTGTATTGGCTTGCAAGGTGAATTCTTTGATGGGAGAGAACCGAACCATGAAGCTGCCGTGGAAGAGTTGAAGATTCTGCAATACAATGCTCAAGCTTGTGATATTCTCTTCAATGGATTGTGCCCCGAAGAATTCAACAAAATCAGCCATCTTGAGAATGCAAAGGAAATTTGGGATACTTTGATTGATATGCACGAAGGTACCGACTCCGTCAAGGATTCCAAATTGGATGTGCTTCAAAGTCAACTTGACAAGTTTAAAATGAAGGATGGTGAAGGTGTCGCTGAAATGTACTCTACGCTTGCTCTCATCACAAATGAGATTGCTGGCTTAGGAAGTGAAGAGATGACCGGCAGATTCATCATCAAGAAGATCCTAAGAGCCTTGGATGTAAAATATGATACCGTGTGCACATTGATCCAAATGATGCCCAATTACAAAGATCTCAAGTCAACAGAAGTCATTGGAAGAATTGTTTCTCATGAGATGTCACTTAAGGATAAGGAAGAGCTCCACAACAAGCCAAGTGGTGCCTATAAAGCCTCATGTGATGCTCCCACATCATCAAGTGAGAAACAAGCCTTCAATGAAGAATTGAGCCTAATGGTGAAGAACTTCAACAAGTTCTACAAGAGTAGAAGCAAGGAAAGAAGTTCCAAGTTAAGGTCCTACAATGACAAAAGATCATCAATGTAACACCCCGGATATGACTTTCCCAATTTGTAATCCAACTCTTGCCGTTTCCGGTTTAAGTTAATATATTTTCTCGGGTTCAGGTCTTTGTCTCCGTGTGTTTTTATCGTTGTCATGCATATCATATCATGTCGTCATGTGCATTGCATTTGCATACGTGTTCGTCTCATGCATTCGAGCATTTTCCCCGTTGTCCGTTTTGCATTCCGGCGCTTCGTTCTCCTCCGGTGGTCATTTCTAGTTTTCTTTCGTGTGTGGGGATTAAACATTTCCGGATTGGACCGAGACTTGCCATGCGGCCTTGGTTTACTACCGGTATACCGTCTGTCAAGTTTCGTACCATTTGGACTTCGTTTGATGCTCCAACGGTTAACCGAGGGACCGAAAAGGCCTCGTGTGTGTTGCAGCCCAACACCCCTCCAATTTGGCCCAAAACCCACCTAACTCTGCTCCATCACCTAGAGCGTTCGATCACGATCGCGTGGCCGAAAACCGCACCTCATTTGGACTCTCCTAGCTCCTCCTATGCCTATTTATAGGTCCTCCCCGAAATTTTTGGATCTTCCCTACCCTAACCCTAGCTCCCCGCACATCCGCCGCGCCGGACACGTCCGGTCCGGCCGGACGAAGTCACCGCCGCCGCCCCGCGCCAATAGTCGGCCGCCACGTGGCACCGGCCACTCCCTCCGCCGCCAGCCCGCCAAAGCCCGCGGGAAGCCCTCGGGCCCATCTCCATCGACCCCGCGCCCGAGGCGCCCGGGCCCTCGCCGCATCGCCCGGGTCTCTCTTCCGCGCCACCGCCCGCCGCATCGACGTTGCCGGCGCCGCCTTGCCGTTCCTTCGCTCCGGCGACGCCCTGCCGTACTGCTTCCGCCCGAAGCCTCCGCCGCCGTCGTTGCCGGCGCCGCCCAAACCCACTCCGGCGACCGCGCATGCGATCTCCTCCAGCCGATCCGGCAAGTCCCCCTCGTGCCGGCGAGCTTCGTCCACTCCGGCGACCCCGCGCGGCACTGTTCCGGCGACCTCGATCCGCGCGCTGCCCCGGATCCAGATCTGGAATTGGTTGACCTAATCTTGCCCTAATCTCAATATTTTTTTGCATATTTCAACGCATCATATCTCCGCAACCGTGGCTCCGTTTTGCGCATATAGTATATCAAAATGTTCGTCTCAGAGAGCACATCATTTCATTCCATTGCATCATTTTCATTTGAGTTCATCTTGATGCCCGAAATGCTATTAGAAGAGGGCTTCGTGAGTTAATTGTCAGATCTACTAGTTCATCTTAGACTTTTGTCATTTTTGCCATGATTATTGTGTGCATGATATACCTATGAGTCCTTCATATGTTTTGTTAAGGGTTTTGTCATCTTTCCAGAGGTGCAACCCATGTATTTTCATGATGTGTGTGGTGCTTAGTGCAAGCTTGCAAAGTGAGGCACCCGGTAGATCTGTTTTCAGGGACTTAGTAATTTCACTAAGTCCTGGGATTGTTTAGTTCATGATGCCATATGTTCATGTCGTTTCCTAGTGATCCGTGCCTCTTTTGAGGATGATCAGTAAAGGAGTTTTGTTAATATTGTAGTTCTCTATCCATCCATGTCTTTGTTTGCATATATGGAGCACCCTAGCTTGAGTCAATCGAGCTCTACTTTTGCTTCGTTGTGAATCTGGGCAGATCGTCAACTTGTTTGCGATTTTGCCGATGTTATTGTAGTTGATCCGTGTAGGCTATGTCATTGTTCTTGCCATGTCTAGCTTGAATTTTGTGACTTCTTAATGGATGTATGCGTGCCTTGCCATGACTTGCACCGTAGTGAGTGCATCGATCTCGTAAACATGCCTTCGTGAGTTAAGTTTCAGCATGTCCCAGTTTTCACTAAGTCTGAAAACTGATTATGTTTTTGCTATGTTCGTGTGCTTGTTAGTATATTTTGTGATCCGTTTTGGCTGAAGGTCACTAAGGGACTTTTGTTAAGCTTGTTGAGTAGCTCCATGCCATGTCTTTATTTGTCATGTTCAGGTCCTGTAGCATGTTGTTTTGTTGCTCCGGAGAGGGCTATATGATCTGAAATTCCAGACAAGTGTTAATTTCACTAAGTCTGAGATCTGTTTTACCATTTGCGTTTTTGCCATGCTTGTTTGAACCTCTTAATGGATGAATTGGCCGTAGCTCAGTGCTAGAATTTTATTAAGCATCTTGAATGCTTCCCTTCCATGTATTTTGATGCCATGTTTGAGTGCTGTAGCATGTTCATCTCATTGCATTTAGATGCCTACTTGCTGTAAATCACAAACCGGTGTCATATTTGAATCGCTTGCCATTTCCAAACCGTAACTCCGATTCCGGTGATCTTTATATCGTTTTCAAGCGATTTCATCCCATCTTTCCAGTGGCACACTTGGTTTTCCAAGTTGAGGCCAGGTTCATGCGTTTCCTGTCATATCTTGCATATGCATCCCGCATTGCATCCTGCATAGCATATCATCTTTGCATCGTGTTGCTTGAGTATGCACGTGGTTGATTGTGTTCTTGTTGCTTGTTTGTCTTGTTTGGGTAGAGCTGGGAGACGAGTTCGCTAACGAGGAGCCCGTTGAGTTTTCTTTCGAGGATCCAGTCAACTCTAACAACTTTGCAGGCAAGATGATCATACCCTCGAAATCACTACTATCTTTGCTATGCTAGTTTGCTCGCTCTTTTGCTATGCCAATGCTACGATGCCTACCATTTGCTTGTCAGCCTCCCAAATTGCCATGTTCAGCCTCTAACCCACCTTTGTCCTAGCAAACTGTTGATTGGCTATGTTACCGCTTTGCTCAGCCCCTCTTATAGCGTTGTTAGTTGCAGGTGAAGATTGGAGACCGTTCCTTGTTGGAACATTTATTTACTTGTTGGGATACCATTATATTGCCATGTTATCTTAATGCATCTATATACTTGGTAAAGGGTGGAAGGCTCGGCCTCTCGCCTAGTGTTTTGTTCCACTCTTGTCGCCCTAGTTTCCGTCATATCGGTGTTATGTTCCCGGATTTTGCATTCCTTACGCGGTTGGGTGATAATGGGAACCCCTTGATAGTTCGCCTTGATTAAAGCTTTTCCAGCAATGCCCGACATTGGTTTTACCATTTGCGACCTAGCCTCTTTTTCCCTTGGGTTTCCGGAGCCCGAGGGTCATCTTATTTTGAACCCCCCCCCCCCCCCCCCCGGGGGCAGTGCTCCTCTGAGTGTTGGTCCGAACTAGAGTCCTGTGCAGCGCCCCCTCGGGGAAACTCGAGGTTTGGTTTTAGTTGTATGGAGCGCTCATCTGAGTGTGCCCTGAGAACGAGATATGTGCAACTCCTATCGGGATTTGTCGGCACATTCGGGTAGTGTTGCTGGTCTTGTTTTAACCTGTCGAAATGTCTTGTTGTACCGGGATACCGAGTCTGATCGGAATGTCTCGGGTGGAGGTCTATTCCTTCGTTGACCGTGAGAGCTTGTCATGGGCTAAGTTGGGACTCCCCTGCAGGGATTGAACTTTCGAAAGCCGTCCCGCGGTTATGGGCAGATGGTAATTTGTTAATGTCCGGTTGTAGATAACTTGAACCTTAACTTAATTAAAATGAATCAACCGAGTGTGTTACCGTGATGGCCTCTTCTCGGCGGAGTCCGGGAAGTGGACACGGTGTAGGAGTTATGTTTGCGCAGGTTGCTCTCTAGTTTCTCGCTCGCGCTTTGCCTCCTCTTCTCGCTCTCTTTTGTGAATAAGTTAGCCACCATATATGCTAGTCGCTTGCTGCAGCTCCACATATATTTACCCTATCCTACCTATTAAGCTTAAATAGTCTTGATCGCGAGGGTGCGAGATTGCTGAGTCCCTGTGGCTCACAGATTACTATTACACCAGATGCAGGACCCGATGAAACAGCTCCAGATGGCGCGCTTGAGCTCAAGTGGGAGTACGACGAGGGCTCTAAGCGTTATTATGTTTCTTTTCCTGATGATCAGTAGTGGTGCCCAGTTGGGATGATCGAGACCATGTCGCTTGTTGGGTTGTCTTTTATTTTGGCGCTGTAGTCGGGCTATGAGTGTTTGGATGATGTATGTTATTTATGTACTTGATTGATGTGGCGAGTGTAAGCCAACTATGTTATCCCTTTTCATTATCTATATTACATGGGATGTTTGTGATGATTACACGACTTGTGACATATGCCTTCAATGCGATTATGCCTCTAAGTCGTGCCTCGACACGTGGGAGATATAGTCGCATCGAGGGTGTTACAATCAAGTCGTGAACGTAGTCGCTACAATTGTGGAAGACCCGGACACTACTCCAATGAGTGTACGGCTCCCTACAAAAGAAGAGAAGATTCTCCCAAAAGAAGAAGTAGGAGAGAAGAATCACCACCAAGAGAGAGAAGGAGTAGAGATGACCGTTATGAACGAAGAACATCACAGAGAAGCAAGGATTCGGAAAGGAAGGACAAGTCATCAAGGAGCTACACAAAATGAAGACATCAAGATCATGTTGGTGAATGGGTATCCGACTCCGACTCCTACAATCACTCCGAGAGAAGTTATCACTCCGACTCCGAATATACTCAAGATGAAGGTGTTGCCGGTCTAGCACTTGTGCCAACCAACTCCTATGACATATTTGACTCGCCAAATGAAGGAATTGTAAGACGCTTCATGGCTAAAGGCCCAAAGGTATCACACCCCGAGTATGTTGATTTCAATAGTGATGAAGATGATTTGCTAGGTGATGATGATTTACTTGTTGACAAATCTAGTTATGAAAACTATGATGAACTTGCTATTAATCATGCTAATCAAGATAAAATGAATGACAATGATAAGAAGGAGATTGAGCGTCTAACTAAAGAACTAAACACTCTTAAGTTAGCTCATGAAACTACCTTGGAAGATCATCGAGAACTTTTAAATACTCATGATAAGCTACGCTTTGAAAAGCTCAACCTTGAGCAAGAGCATGAGTTCTTAAAGGCAATTAATGATGATCTTCACAAGAAAAGTTCTTCTTACATTGCCAAGCATTTACTCTTGTCTACTTACATGCCTCAAGTTAAATCTAGCAACAAGAACAAGAAAGATTCTTCTTCTAGTAGTAACAATAATCATGCTAAAACCAATGTTGTTGCTTCTAGTAGTTCTCTTGATTCCATTAATGATTCTCTTAGCCAACTTACACTTGAGCAAGAAAATAGCTTATTGAAGGGAATTATAGAGAAAGGTGTTTACAAGAGTCTTGCCGGAAGTAAGCAATTTGAGGAAATTGTATGCAAGCAAGGAAGACACCGGAAGAATCAAGGTGTTGGTTTTGAACGAAAGTTCAATGCCAATGGAGTTGAGTGGGAATAAGATCAATACCCCAAGACGAAATTTGTTCCTCAACAAGAGAAGTATGATCCTACTTCATTCCAAGGAACACAAGCTCAAGATGATCTTCCACCACAAGACCACAAGCTAAAGGGCAAGGACAAGCTTCAAGAGGAGATTGATGCATTTGAAGAAGCCCCTATGTCATTGATCAAGTGGGTTCCCAAGACTACATCAAGTTCTACTTCATGAAGTATGACTACAACTCCAAGGATTCCCATCAAGATGGTGTGGATCCCGAAGAAGAAGAACTAGAGAGTTCTTGAGGGTGACTCCGCCAACATACTTCACTCATATCATTTTGGCAAGGACAAGTGGAAACAACTTCCATATCTTGCACTAGTTCAAGGAGTCACAAACCCTCTTGTTGGTAAGACAAGGGACAAGGTAACCTAATGCATTCATGAACATCATTGTCGGTGTCAAAACCGGCGGATCTCGGGTAGGGGGTCCCAAACTATGTGTCTAAGGCAGATGGTAACAGGAGGCAGGGGACATGATGTTTACCTAGGTTCGGGCCCTCTTGATGGAGGTAATACCCTACGTCCTGCTTGATTGTTCTTGATGATATGAATAGTACAAGAGTTGATCTACCACGAGATCAAAGAGGCTAAACCCTAGAAGCTAGCCTATGGTATGATTGTATGTTGTCCTTCGGACTAAAACCCTTCAGTTTATATAGACACCGGAGGGGGATAGGGTTACACAAGGTCGGTTACAAAGGAGGAGATATACATATCCGTATTGCCTAGCTTGCCTTCCACGCCAAGTAGAGTCCCATCCGGACACGGGACGAAGTCTTCAATCTTGTATCTTCATAATCCGACAGTTCGGCCAAAGGATATAGTCCGGCCGTCCGGAGACCCCCTAATTCAGGACTCCCTCAGTAGCCCCCAAACCAGGCTTCAATGACGATGAGTCCGGCGCGCAGTATTGTCTTTGGCATTGCAAGGAGGGTTCTTCTCCAAATCTTGAATATCTGTAAAGTAGTGTCCGGCTCCTATAAATGTTGGACTTCTAGGCTTCTGTGCCCAATAAGTGCCACCCTCCACGCGTCGAGCGAATGCGAGGAGCCAAGGCGTTTTTACATTCGCCCCCCCTAACCAGGTAAATAAATTGTCTATTAAAGGGATGGGGATTCTTAGATCCAATCCACACCCTCCTCCCCTAGCAAAAATCCATCGGAGCATGCTCGGAAAAAATCCATCACATCATGGCAGACCACCGCAGCTCCTCCTCTCGCCCCCGTAGCCCTAAGCCCGATGATTGGGAGAGGTGTTCCATCCCGCACAGTCGTTTGGTAGAACTGCAGACCCAGGGATTTCTCCCCCCCCCCAGCATATTTGGTCCCCGTCTGAGCTGGGCTCGCCACCTATAATGGCGGGGAGCAAGTGGAGAGCTTCCCCAGCCCCTCCAAGGGGGAGCGGGTATGCCTTGTCCCTTACTTACTAAGGGGACTCGGATTTCCAATTCATTTGTTCCTCCGCAGGCTCCTGGATTTTTACGGCCTCCAACTGCATAATTTCACCCCTGCTTCCATATTACACATCGCCAGATACGTTGCCCTTTGCGAGCTATTTCTAGGCTGCGAGGCTCATTTCGAGCTGTGGAAGAGGTTATTTTGCCTTGTGCCCCGCACACAAAAGGGGTCACTTTATCAGGTGGGCGGAGCCGAAATATGGCGCATCGCCGAAACCGGATACCTCTCCGGTACTCCGAAGAAGACGACCGAAGATTGGCCTTCGGAGTGGTTTTATATGGAGGACGCCCCCCTTCCATACCCTGTTCAGCGGTGTCTTCCTGAGTTCAACAATGCCCCTCTGAAGAAACGCCGAAGCTGGCACCCACGGAGCCCCCAGGAGGAAGACAACGGAGAAGTCCTCTACCTGATGAACCGGATGAAAGCGCTGGCTCAATCAGGATTGACAATAATCGAGGTTATGTCAGTATGCATAATGCGGGGAGTGCAGCCACTTCAATATCGAGGGCACCCCCTATGGTGTTTTAACGGGGAAGATGATGCCACCTGTTGCGGGCATAAGGGACCGGACTCCGCTGCTGCTTTAGCAAAAATTCTGTCCGAGTTGTTCAAGGGAGAGGAAGAGGAGTTCATCCGTATCAAGCCACGGGATGATTCTCCATGTACAACCCTCCAAGTTGGGTGAGTTATACCTCTTTACTCCCATTCTTCCCGCATTCTTCATCGTAGGTACTCACCTTGCCATTTTACGGCAGGAACTGCGAAAAGCTGTAAGGGAGATCAACTGCCCATCTCCACAACCAGAGGACCCTGGCCGGGCCCTCGGTCCCGGACTCGAAGAGGATCCGGACATATTCGTGGAGCTGATAGACAGGAAATTCTATCAATTGAGCTGCGATGACGCCATGGTGGCCATAACGACCGACTATCCCGGGCTGCTCCCTGCGTCGCACGTAAGAAAAACCATAATCCCAACTCCAAAAATAGGATCTCCTTTTAGACACTTCACCAACCGTATACATATGGTGTTTTACAGGGAAGGCATTCGGGACACCGTGCCGAACCCGCAGCAACTCGCCAACAAGAGGCACCGAAGCTGGGTAGGCCAAAAAGGAAGGCGGTCAGGACGGAGACGCCGGCGCAGAGGTATGACACAAAACCTTGCTCCGTGGTTGTCGTCTTTCTCAAAATTTAATGACATCCATGCTTCCTTAATAGAAAAAACGCTCGCCAGACTATATCCGGAGAGGCCCCGATCAGGCCTCCACCAGTCGGGCCCTAGGGCCGGACATAGAGGCGGAAGCCAACATGGGGCGGACGCCGGATCCTCCTCCTACAGAGGATGCGAATAGACTATCCGCTACAAATTCAGAAGTGGAGAGCTCCATGAATCATAGGCGTCGTCGGGCCGTACTCCGTGACGATTGTTTCTTGCCAGAGGCATTTGATGCCTTCAATTCCGGAGACGCGTACATCCGTGCTTCTCAAAATGGTCTAGCCAGAGCCATGGACCAGTATGTAAGGGATATATAGGTAAGAAAATCTGACGATTATATGTATCGGTAGCCCCCGAGACTTGAAACAATTGACGCAATTGATTTAAGGATCATTATTTGTGCAGGTTCTTACAGAGAAGAATTCCCAATTGTCTCAAGAGCTGGACAAGTGCAAGGCCCAGCTGGAAGCCGCTGTTGCCGCATTGAAGGAGTCCAAAAAGGGTCCCCCTAGTACCTCTTTTGTCTATTGCAAAGAATATCGGTACCAGGTAGTATGCGGCATTTATGCACACCTAATAATAGATGTTGCAGGTGGCCCCGGAGTGAATCCGGAGGCCGTGGAGGCAAATACGGCGCGTGATGATCGACAGTGAAATGCTGGCGAGCGCGTGCTGAAGCGAGTCAGGCAGGAGAAAAATGATCTCCAAGATGCCAATATCCGGCTGGGCGTGGAACTGAAGGATGTCCGAGCCCAGCTTGCGGACTCCGTGAAGGAGAATAAACGGCTTCGGCACGGCATTTTTAGTAAGTGCTTGAACGAACTTTTTAAAGGAGTTCGGCGAAGAAGCCTGCTAACAGCGTTATGTCTGCAGATATGCTGACGGGTCGTCCCGCGGAGGAGATGCCCGGGTCTTCGGGTGATCTTCTACCAGTGCTCTCACAACTGCACAAACAAGTTCGGCAGGTGATGCAGAGTATTGCCCAAGCCTTGTGGCCATCCGCGTCCCTGCCAGGAGGCATGGGGGAGCTTATAGAGAAGCTCAAGGGAGCGCGGCGGCGCTTCCGATTATGGAAGATATCAGCCTGCCGACAAGGTGCAAGGGAAGCCTGGGCTATGGTGAAGACACGATATACCAAGGCTGACCCAAACCATATGGCCGAGGTCGGACCTGTGGGGCCCGATGGGAAAGAGATCCCTGTCAGTTTAGTGTATGATCAAGTAGAATTAGCCGCAAAGTATTCCCAACAAGATTGTAGGTTAGACATCCTGTTGGATGGTATAGAAGAAGAATTTAATCAGTCTTAGTGATTGTGTACTTCAAGTGACATATGTAATGTCCCTAGCCGGATTGTAAATAATTTGTCATGGCGGACCTTTTCGCTTCGACCTCTGGACCCGATAGTCCGGAGTGTATCCGAATATCCACTCGGTTATATAAGAACCGGGGTATGCATGGAACCCAGGCGTAGGGGTCATAAGTGCTTGAACAGACAAGTACCCAACTAGCTATGTTATATTACATGGATAGTACGAAACATCTTCCAGGGAGAATAGTTTCGTTAAGGGTTCCTTTCCCTGGGTATGCATGCCCTAATGTGCATGTCCGAACTGCGAGACGCAAGCTAAAAACATCTGGGGCGTGTAGTAATTTAAGTGAAAGTCATCTTTTATTCACCGACCGAATATTCCCTTAAGAACGCTAGCTTTCGACTTCACCCAGTCTGAGGTAAACATCCGGCTGACCCGGCAGTAACAATCACAGAGGTGCTCCCCTTATGCCCTAGCCGGATTAACGGGAACGTAGGGCATAAATACAAGAGCCAGGCAACCCAGCTTGGCCAAAACTTAAGTCATATCGATGCATATAATGGCGAAAAAGGGTACATGCAGAAGAATAACACATGTGCGGGGCATAAAACCCGGAAAGGTAATTAGATTAAGCTTCTGTATATGAAGCCCCTAGGTATATTGAGCACGGTTAGCGCGTCAAGATTGTGTAACCAAGACACAAGTGTAGCCCTTTAGGGCCTTGAAGGGAAAATAGAGAAAGAAAGAGAGAGAAAACAGATGTGCAAAAAATTGATGGAGGTAAGGAGACGAACATAGAGTCCGGCGCTAGGCGTAGAATCTTCAGAGTCTGGCTGCGTTCCATGGGTTTGGCTCGAGTCGATTATCCGATGCATCCCGTAGACGGTACGCTCCACCGGTCAGAACCTGGTCGATAATGAAGGGACCCTCCCATGTGGGCTTGAGCTTGTTCTTTTTCTTCTCCGTCAGGCGTAGAACTAGTTCGCCAATGTTATAGGTTTTGGCCCGTACTTCTCTGCTTTGATACCTTCGAGCCTGTTGCTGATAGAATGCGAAACGGGCCTTTGCTACGTCGCGTTCCTCCTCCAGGGCATCCAAACTATCCTGCTGATCGAGCTCGGCCTCTCTTTCTTCGTACATGCACACTCGAGGTGAGTCAAGAATTATGTCGCAAGGCAGCACCGCCTCAGCGCCGTACACCATAAAAAACGGTGTGTATCCGGTAGTGCGATTCGGCGTGGTCCGCAGCCCCCATAGTACGGAGTCGAGCTCCTCTACCCAATGCGTGTTTGATTCCTTTAAGGACCGCACTAATCTGGGTTTAATGCCGCTCATGATAAGACCATTCGCTCGTTCGACTTGACCGTTAGTTTGCGGATGATAGACAGAAGCATAATCAAGCTTAATGCCCATGTTGCTGCACCAAAGTTTCACCTCGTCGGCTGTAAAGTGCGTGCCGTTGTCAGTGATGATGCTGTGGGGGATGCCATAACGGTGTACAACCCTGGATATGAAGTCTATCACCGGTCCAGATTCAGCCGTTTTGACAGGTTTGGCTTCTATCCATTTGGTGAATTTATCCACCATGACCAGTAAGTATTTTTTCTTATGGGTTCCCCCTTTGAGGGGTTCGACCATATCAAGCCCCCAGACCGCAAAGGGCCAGGTAATGGGGATTGTTTGGAGGGCGGTAGGTGGCATGTGGCTTTGGTTTGCAAAAAGCTGGCAACCAACACAATGTTGGACCAGATGCTGTGCATCTGCCCGGGCCGTCGGCCAATAAAAACCTGTACGGAAGGCCTTGCTTACAAGGGCCCGGGCTGCAGCGTGGTGGCCGCCGAGTCCGGCATGGATTTCTGCCAAAAGCTTCTGGCCCTCCTCTTCGGAGATGCACCTTTGAAGGACTCCGGTTGTGCTTTTCTTATAAAGCTCTCCCTCGTGGACCTTATTAGCTTTAGATCGCCGCACTATGCAGCGTGCCTCATTCTGGTCCTCGGGTAGTTCCTGCCTAGTTAGGTAGGCCAGGAATGGTTCTGTCCACGGGGCAATGACGACCATTATCATGTGGGCTGAAGGTGTTATTTCGGTGGCGGAACCTCCAATTGTGTCAGGGTGTTCGTTATCTGGGGTTGTGGCCGGGTCCGGACTATTTTTGCTGGTGTCCCCTTCCCATACCACAGATGGTTTGAACAGTCTTTCCAGGAAGATGTTCGGTGGGACAGGGTCGCGTTTAGCGCCGATACGGGCAAGGATATCCGCCGCCTGGTTGTTTTCCCGAGCCACATGGTGGAATTCAAGCCCCTCGAACTGAGCTGACATTTTGAGGACGGCGTTGCGATATGCCGCCATTTTCGGATCCTTGGCATCGAAGTCTCCATTTATTCGGGATATTGCGAGGTTCGAGTCCCCGCGCACCTCCAGGCGTTGAATGCCCATGGAGACTGCCATCCGGAGACCGTGTAGAAGGGCCTCATATTCGGCCGCGTTATTGGAGTCTGTATATAGTATTTGGAGCACGTATTGTACTATATCTCCGGTGGGGGATGTCAGGACAACGCCAGCCCCGAGACCAGGCAGCATTTTAGAGCCGTCAAAGTGCATGATCCAATTGGAGTATGCGCCGTACTCTTTAGGGAGTTCGGCTTCTGTCCATTCGGCGACGAAATCGGCCAATACTTGCGACTTAATGGCTCGCCGTGGTTTGTATGTTATGTCAAACGGGAGGAGCTCGATGGCCCACTTGGCAATCCGACCCGTGGCATCGCGGTTGTTTATTATGTCATTGAGTGGTACTTCGGAGGCCACCGTGACTGAACACTCTTGAAAGTAGTGTCATAATTTCCGGGATGTCATGAATACCCCGTATGCTATCTTTTGATAATGTGGGTACCGTGATTTGCATGGGGTGAGGACAGTGGATACATAATATACTGGCTTTTGAAGTGGGAATTTATGTCCATCCATCTCTCGTTCGATGACGAGCACTACGCTTACAACTTGATGAGTTGCCGCTATATATAATAGCATTGGTTCGCCAACGGTTGGCGCGGCCAAGATTGGGTTGGTGGCCAAGATGGCTTTTATTTCTTCCAGTCCGGTCGTGGCTACGTCCGTCCACTCGAAGTGTTCGGTGCACCTAAGAAGGCGATAAAGGGGAAGTGCCTTTTCTCCTAATCGGGAGATAAAGCGGCTTAAAGCCGCCACACATCCAGCGATTTCTGGATTTGCTTGAGGTCAGTTGGGATAGCCAACTGCGACAGAGCTCGGATTTTAGCCGGATTTGCTTCAATTCCTCGACTGGAGATGATGAAGCCCAGGAGCTTTTCGGCGGGAACGCTGAAAACGCATTTTTCCGGATTGAGTTTAATGTCGTATGTTCGGAGATTGGTGAACGTGAGCCTCAAGTTGTCTATTAAAGAGTCGACATGTCTGGTTTTAATGACCACATCGTCTACATATGCCTCCACAGTCTTGTAGATCTGCTTTTCCAGACATGTCTGGATCATGCGCTGATATGTTGCGCCGGCGTTTTTGAGCCCAAAGGGCATTGTGTTAAAACAGAAGGGGCTGTATGGCGTGATAAATGCCGTTGCGGCTTAATCAGACTCCGCCATCTTAATCTGGTGGTAACCGGAGTATGCGTCGAGGAAGCACAATGATTTGTGTCCTGCGGTAGCGTTGATGATTTGATCGATGCGAGGGAGTGGAAAGGGATCCTTTGGGCAAGCCTTATTAAGGTCTTTGAAGTCGACGCATAGGCGCCAAGATTTGTCCTTCTTTGGTACCATCACCAGGTTTGCTAGCCAGTCCGGATGTTTTATTTCTCTAATAAATCTAGCCTCTAGTAGCTTGGCTAGATCTTCTCCCATGGCTTGTCGCTTAGGTTCAGAGAAATGCTGAAGAGTCTGTTTGACCGGCTTGAATCCTTTTAGAATATTAACGCTATGCTCGGCCAATCTGCGTGGGATTCCTGGCATGTCTGAAGGGTGCCAGGCGAATATGTTCCAATACTCGTGCAGAAACTCCCGTAGTGCGGCGTCTACAGCAGGGGTCTAACTGTGCCCGATGGATGCTGTTTTTGTGGAGTCCGTTGGATGGACTTGGAATTTGACTATTTCGTCTGCTGGTTTAAAGGAGGTGGACTTGGATCTTTTATCTAGTATCACGTCCTCCCTGTCCACCGTGGAGCGCAGCGCGGTTAACTCCTCTGCCACAAGGGCTTCGGATAATGCCTCGAGGGCTAGTGCGACTGTTTTATCTTCGGCGCGGAGTGCTATGTCCGGATCACTGACTAGAGTGATGATTCCATTGGGTCTGGGCATTTTGAGCTTCATGTACTCGTAATGGGGTATGGCTTGAAAAATCGTGAATGCCTCCCGCCCTAGAAGGGTGTGGTATCCACTATTGAACGGGGCCACTTGGAATGTAATTTCTTCGAACCTGTAATTCTCTGGAGTGCCGAACACCACATCGAGTTTGATTTTCCCAGCGCAACGTGCCTCCCGACTAGGGATGATTCCTCAGAAGGTCGTACTGCTTTGCTCGATACGGTTGTTGTCTATTTCCATTTTTTGGAGAGTTTCCTCATAAATGAGGTTTAATCCGCGGCCGCCGTCCATGAGCACCTTATTGAGCCGAAAGTCGTCCACAATTGGACTGAGGACCAAGGCGGCTGGTGTTCGGGTTGTTCCGAATTTAGGTTCGTCACTGGCATTCAAGGTGATAGCCATGTCGCTCCATGGATTTATTGCTGCCACGTGGCAGATTTCGGCGAGGCTGCGGAGTGCTCGCTTACGCCTATTATTTGAGGCGAAGGTCTCAAAGACTGTTAACAATGTATTGTTATCCGTGAGAAGGTGCTCTGAGGTATTTTGGGTGAGGAGATCCTCACCGCTTTTGGCCACCTGCCGGAGTACCCAACATGCTCTAAGGTTGTGCGTTGATATGGTATCCGCTGTACTATGGATTTTGCAGGGCCCGTTAAGCCATCCCTCCAATACGGTTCCACGCCCTGTAGTGGGCTTTTGCTTCTTTGGAATTGAGTCGGGCGACTTATGAGAGTGCAACCTTTTAGTTCGGACCGGGGGTTTTGTTAGGGCCGGATTATCCCAAAATTGTGTTTGGGTTTTCTAGGCACTTTCCATCGCACAGTATTTCCGTACTATGGACGCCAAGTCAGCGAAGTGTGCTATGTCACGGCAACTTATGGCGTTGAGGACTCCCTTGTCCGTGCAATTGTTGCAAAAGAACGAAATTGCGTCTTCCTCGCGACAGTCCTTGACCTTGTTCATTACAAGGAGGAATCTGGCCCGATAGTGATGTACTGTCTCTTGGGGCGCTTGTCTAATGTGGGAAAGATCGTTTATATCTGGGTGGGTGGGTGGATTTGAGTCCAGACCTTGACCCAATCTGTGATCCTAGGGCAGGGGAGTTTCCGATCTTGGAAGTTAGGGCTCCGAGATGTTGCCCTGTGGGTTCGGTATGCGGCCTAATTCTGGATTCAGGGCTAGGGCGGTGTCCTCCCGTGAATAAGTATCCGGCTCGGGGAGCTCGGTAATCCGGGCATAGTTTGTCCTCAGGATAGAGGGAGAATCGCCGCATTGCTCCTCCACCACCGCTATCTGAGGGGTGACCGGCGGAGAGTTAATCTCCCTTTGGTCGGGTTTAAGCCCAATCAGATCATAGTCCGTAGTGACTCCCAAAGCGGCGATGCGATCCAAGATCTCGTTCAAAGAGGAGAGCTCCATTGGATCCATCTGCTCGGCAAATTTCGAGCTGATGTGGAGGCTATTTTCGATGACCCGAGAAGTCATCGTCGGTGCGGCGGCCGAGCGGGCGGTCATGATGAAGCCGCCTAGTCGGAGAGTTTGGCCTGCAGCCAGGGCTCCCCCAGAGGTGATGTTGTCCTTGACAACGAGACGAGCCATCCTCCTTATGATGACAACACAGTGGAACTCTCAATGAAAGCACCAATGTCGGTGTCAAAACCGGCGGATCTCGGGTAGGGGGTCCCGAACTGTGCATCTAAGGCGGATGGTAACAAGAGGCAGGGGACACGATGTTTACCCAGGTTCGGGCCCTCTTGATGGAGGTAATACCCTACGTCCTGCTTGATTGTTCTTGATGATATGAATAGTACAAGAGTTGATCTACCACAAGATTAAAGAGGCTAAACCCTAGAAGCTAGCCTATGGTATGATTGTATGTTGTCCTTCGGACTAAAACCCTTCGATTTATATAGACACCGGAGGGGCTAGGGTTACACAAGGTCGGTTACAAAGGAGGAGATATACATATCCGTATTTCCTATCTTGCCTTCCACGCCAAGTAGAGTCCCATCCGGACACGGGACGAAGTCTTCAATCTTGTATCTTCATAATCCGACAGTCCAGCCAAAGGATATAGTCTGGCCGTCCGGAGACCCCCTAATCCAGGACTCCCTCAATCATCTCATGTAAATATCACTCTATGTCTATGGATATCCTTGTTTGTTCCTTGTGGGACTAACCCGTGTAGGTATTGAGAGTGCAACTCACTTCAAAGGATTGCTCCGAATGATCTACATCAACTTTGAGCACCTACATGAAATCATCATCGACAAAACCCAAGGTTAGTTCATCCCTCCTAGGGGGATATCACATCTAGGGGGAGCTTTACTCTAATCAATTGAGCTAAAGCAACTCTAACGATGTGAACACAACAATGCAGTATGTAAAAGTGGTAACCCCACTTGTGCTTAAACGATGAGTATGACCTACAATCAAATGTTCTCATTTGACTCCTCAGTCAATATACCCATATATAGATGACCTAGTCATCGCCAAATTGCTTGATAGATGCTAGAGTAATTGTGCATGCTTTGCCACATATTTCATTTGCCATCTTATTGTGTGAGCATGTTGGTTCCATGTTTTACTCATTCGAGGACATCCATTTGTTGCCTTGATTGTTTGGCTTTTCTCTTTTGCCAAATGGATGGACAAGAATGACTAAGGATTCCTCTAGCTATCTATGCTTTTCTCGTCTCAAACTCTATTCATGCTACATCACAAAGTTTGATCAAGTCAGATTCGAACCACTCTGTGTGAGGAGCACTTGGAGTCCCCTATTCGTCATAGACTTAAACTTCCAAAACCTCTTTGTGCATTTCGGTATGACCGAGTCATCCATTCCGGTCACACCAAGATCACTAAGTTGATCTATGTTTTCAATCTCGGTGCAACCGATTTGAACTTTTCGGTCACACCGAGTTGCAGTAACCGCTTGCAGTTCTGCATCTCGGTGCCACCGAGTTGTTCCACTCGGTCACACCGACAGGGTCAGGATATATATACTCACCTGTTGAATTTTGGAAATTTCTCCAAAACTCTTCACCCCGCACGTGTCCTGCTCTGCCTCCTCGGGTCTCCAGATCATCTCCTTGCCGCCAGCGACCTCCCGTCGTTGGTTTCCATCGCCGTCAATGGAAATCTGCTCCGCCATTGTCGTCGTAGCGAACCCCCGCCGAACTAGGGTATGGGTTCGACCTTTGTGCTATTCATTTAGCTCTGATTCATAGCACATTGTTTTGCCATGATCCTTACCACGTATGCAAACACTCTATCCACTGAAAACATCCTTTAGGTTAAGTTTGATTTGAAAATTTAGGATTAGGTCTCTGCCAAACTCATCTCGGACCGACCAAGTTGTAGAAATCGGTCTCACCAATTTGGCTTAGGCCATAGCACTTGCAATTTTCAGTCTGGCCGAAAACTGCAAATCGGTGTGACCGAGTTCGATTCTCTGTGAAACCCTAGCAATCTCGGTGGCACCGAACTGTGACTCGGTCTGACCGAGTTCACTAGTTTAGGTTCCAAAAGCTGCTTCGGTATCACTGAGTTTACAAATCGGTAGCTCCGAAATGCTTTATGTGGAGAACTAAAACTAAGTTTTTAAGTCATCTGTTTTGCAAAAACTTTGCACTTTGTGATGCTCATCCACTCTACCTCATCTACATCTATTCACAGGGTCTTCTGTCAGTGAGTTTGCAAAGATGTCTGATCAGAGTGACAGTCAGAACAAGTTTGAGGAGCATGTGCAGCTGAGTGAGGGTTCAGATCCCTCGAGCACTTCTGATGATGGCAGCAGGAGCACTCCAAGCAACTTGCCAAAGGCAGCCACCAGATCTAGGAAGAAGAGAACCTCGGAATCTGAGGATGAGGATTATGTTGCCACTGAGGAGGAAGTAAGCTCCAAGAAGAAGGTGCTAAAAAAGGAGTATCGCACAGCTGCTATAGTTAAGCCAGGAATGAATGGGAAGGCTTAAATTCTACCACACAAGTGAGTACCAATTGTCAAAAGACAAGAAGTAAATGGAAATAATTCCCGGTGGTAGATAGCAAGGATATCCGACATCATCTTCACACCAAACAAAAAGCAAATTGCAACTTGTAGAGCTAACATGACACCTAGGAACAAGATAATTTACAATGTCAACTCTAGGTGACAATATCTCAAATGTACACATTTTCTAGGCTAGTATTATACACATAGCATATTACTCCCCCATAATGTGATACCAATTAAGGATAAACAAGAGGCAAATAAAAGGATCCAACAAGAGATAATTAATGGACTATTTAGAATTTGAATTTCTCATGAGAAGACATACCACAAAGCGACCAGATAATCTTGAAATATCAATACTAGATGGTATTACTCATGTACACACATTTATAGGATTGTGAGGTGCACAAAGCACATCACTCCCCCATAATGGGATATTCCATTAATCTCTCACAAGAGCCAACTAAGAAATAAACAAGATGCAAAAGGCTCAACGCATGACACACACGTACATGATGTGCAAACCAACACACACGTACTTGATTGCTCAAGATAATCAAGTTGGAAGCACAGCATATACAAACACATGCAAGGAACGAAACCAAACATGCAAAGGGGCAAGCAACTATCAATGTAGACACTTTAAGCACGAGTTACCGCAAGGAGGAACATTGGATATATGATAGAAACTTGATAATCTGAATGACTTGGCTTGAGACAATAAGAATGATGAAGTCCCCTTAATTCTTCATAATGTAGCCAAGTCTCCAATGACCTACAACAACACCTATTGATCAAGTATGAGCTAGTTGGTCCCCAACCAAGTTGGGTCCAAAGAGGTTAGTCACAATAGGCTTGGATACCCAAATGGTTCTTTTCTTGACACCACTTTGAGCACCAACAAATTTGGCAAACACATTGCCAACCTTATCCTTCCCAAGAGAATAGATATCATCAATTAGAATAGGGTTGGATAAGGTACCATTTGTGCATGAAGAAGCGACGTGAACTTTTTCACGACATAGGTAGCAATGTCTACTCTTTACTTTCTTCTCACTTGATTTCTCAACTTGAGAAGCATTAGCTTGAGTTTTCTTGGGAAGAGGCCTTTCTTCAACTTGAGGTTGAGAATGAGAATGAACTTGTGGCTGCTTCCCTTGTTGCTTGTCACTAATGGCCTTCTTCTTCAAAGGGCAAGATCTAACATGATGCCCTTCAATTTTGCACTTGAAGCAAATGATCTTGGCCGAATTCTTGACTTGTTTTTGGCCCTTCTTGTTGTTGCTCTTGGACTTCTTCTTCTTATTGGAGTTGAATCCAAGTCCACCTTTGTTATTGGGGGATTTTTGTACACTCAAGATATTGTTGAGTGTGGCCTTCCCTTCATGACACTTTTCCAAATCATTCTTCAAAGAAGTGACTTGGGCCTTGAGCTATTTGATTTCCTCTACATGGTTAGTCTCAACACAAGCACTAGAGGAAGTATAAGCTTCATCGTTAAAGCAACAAGGCAAGGAAAGCAATTCATCACAAGATGTACCAATGTTATGCATGGATGAATTGCAAGGACTAGCACAAGGCAATATAGCATTTTGACTAAAAGCAGTGCTAGTATCCACTTGAGGCTCACTAGATGTTACCTTAGCAAACATGGCCTCATGAGCTATCTTTATCACATTATGGGATACTAGAAGATCATCATGAGAGCTTGTGAGGTTTACATGATTTTCTTCCAACATCCCATAATTGCTAGATAGCAACTCAAGTTGAGCCCTTAGCTCAACATTCTCCTTCAATATGGATGCTTCACAAGAGATAGAGTAAGTAGCACAAGCATCATCATTAACAACAAGAGGAAAAGACAACTTGGCAAGCTCTTTTGAATACGAAGCTTTAAGTTGAGCATGAGACTCGGTGAGTTTGATGAGCTCACTCTTAATGACCCTTGGGCCATTTTTGAGGTGCTCAAAGTCCTCAAGGAGTTTAGCATGCGCAACTTCAAGCTCCTCATTTTTAGTTTCAAAATCATTGGCCACCTCAAGAGCTCTATCACGAGATTCCCTCACTCTAGATAATTCTAGAGCAAAAGTCTCCTCAAGAGATTCCTTGGTGGTTTGTTCAAGTTCAAGAGCTTGAGAGAGGTCCGCAATCTCATTAGCGTAATCACGCTCATGACCTTCCATTTTATCAATGGTGACCTCATGCTCCTCAAGACGAGATTCCAACTCATCAATATATTTCTTGCCCTCAATAGCAATAGACATGATTTCCATGAAGTTGGAACGAGCAATTTTATTCTTAAGAAGAGCTTTAAAAATCATTTCCCCCTTAATTTTTAAGGAGGCAACATCATCATTCTCTTCATCATAATCAACATCATCATCACTCTTGCCATCGTCAATATCAACACAAGATATATTGGGATTCAAAGTGGGAGATACCTTTGAAGCCTTGGCCATAAGGCAAAATGCAATAGATGATGATGTAGGATCGGTTGAAGCACCATTCAAGACCACATCTTGTTCCATGGGGTGTTGGGTTTCCTCTACATTGTTAGCACAACAATTCGAGGAAATATATGCATTTTTATCATGGCAACAAGACATAGTAAACATATCATCATGAGATTTAGTCAAGCAATTTCTACATGATATGCAAGGACTATCAACACAAGCATGTGAAACATTTGGAGTGCTCGGAGTGCTAAAGTCCAAAGATGAAGCATTGCAATAAGAAAGTGATGAAGGATTATCAACAATAAGCCCTCTATCATTATTGCAATGTACACCACTACTCACCATGTCATTACCTTGTGGCAAACCACATGTAGGTGAAGTAGAAGAAGTTTAGAACACAACACGGCTGGATGTGGAGGGAGAAAAATCATCCCCACAAAACTTGGACACGCCATATTTATCTTGAAGCTTTGTCCACAACTCATGAGCATCCCGGAACGACATGAGTTGAAATATAACTACATTGCTCAAAGCATCGAAAAGCACATTAGAAGCTTGAGCATTGAGATAAGAGTTTTTATCATCCTCTAAAGATAATCATTGGGGATCCTTTGTAGGAGAAAAACCCATATCTACAATTCGCTCTAAATTTGGGTCCATGACCCTAAAGAGATTAAGCATGCGAATTACCCAAACATCAAAAATTGTGCCATCGAAACTAAGAGTGTCAGATAATCCTAATCCCCTAGTCGACATCTTTACTCTCTAGGCGGTAAAGCCTAATAAAGAGAGACGAGGCTCTGCTACCAATTGAAAGATCGTGGATGTTGCCTAGAGGGGGTGAATAGGCGTTTTAAAATAATTACGGTTTAGGCTTGAACAAATGCGGAATAAACCTAGCGGTTAATTTGTCAAGCACAAAACCTAAAACAACTAGGTCACCTATGTGCACCAAAAACTTATGCTAATCAAGATAAGCAACTATGAGACAACAAGATATATGACCAAGAACAATATGGCTAGCACAAAGTAAAGTGCATAAGTAAAGAGCTCGGGTAAGAGATAACCGAGGCACGCGAAGACGATGATGTATCCCGAAGTTCACACCCTTGCGGATGCTAATCTCTGTTTGGAGCGGTGTGGAGGCACAATGCTCCCCAAGAAACCACTAGGGCCACCGTAATATCCTCACGCCCTCGCACAATGCAAGATGTCGTGATTCCACTAAGGGACCCTTGAGGGCGGTCACCGAACCCGTACAAATGGCAACCCTTGGGGGAGGTCACCGAACCCGTACACTTTGGCAACCCTTGGGGGCGGTCACCGAAACCCGTCAAATTGCTTGGGGCGATCTCCACAACCTAATTGGAGACCCTGACGCTTTCCCGGAGCTTTACACCACAATGATTGAGCTCCAAATACCACCAACCGTCTAGGGCGCCCAAGCACCCAAGAGGAACAAGCTCAAGGGTACCAAGCACCCAAGAGTAATAAGCTTCTAAACTTGTAACTTCCATGTATCACCGTGGAGAACTCAAACCGATGCACCAAATACAATGGCAGAGTGCCCAAGTCCTTCTCTCTCAAATCCCACCGAAGCAACTAATGCTAGGGAGGAAAATGAGAGGAAGAACAAGAAGGAGAACACCAAGAACTCCAAGATCTAGATCCAAGGGGTTCCCCTCACATGGAGGAGAAAGTGATTGGTGGAAATATGGATCTAGATCTCCTCTCTCTTTTCCCTTAAAAACTATACATGGAGGGATTGAGAGTTAGCAAGCTCGAAGAAGGTCAACAATGGGGGAAGAACACGAGCTCAAAGGATAAAGTTCATTGGGGAAGAAGACCCCCTTTTATAGGTGGGGAAAAATCCAACCGTTATGCTCACAGCCTGCACAGAGCGGTACTACCGCTCGACCTCACGGTACTACCGCAAGGGGTAGCGGTACTACTGCTTGCGAGCGGTACTAAAAAAATACATCTGTGCCTACCACCGCTGGACTTGTGACGAGTTTTTGGTCCGAGGCGGTACTGCCATTGTAGTAGCCGTGGTAGTATCGCTCTAGAGCGGTAGTAAAAAATTACATCCGCTCTTGTCCGCGGTAGTACCACTGCAGCCTTTTCAGAACACCAACTGCCACAACTTCTGCAAACGGACTCCGAATTCAACGAAACCAAGTTTGTTGGAAAGCTAGCGACAAGGGCTAACACAATCTTGAAAGAAATAACAATAAGAAGGAAATTAGAAAAGGCCCAAGATAAAATGATGAGAACCCTTCCTCAAAAAAGACCGGTAGAACCTCCAACACCGAAAACGCGATAGAAGAAGCATATGAAATCTGTTATCGATGTACTAGAGCTTGTCACGAAGATAACCACAAGCTCTAAAACCTAAAAATAAAATACAAATAAGAATCAAGAAATATGATGCAAGGATGCAATGGTTTGAGCTCTCGACAAATGATACGATCACACTACTCACTTGAGAGCACCCCTTGATAGTACGGCTATCGATCCTATAACCCGGTCTCCAAACTATCACCATGAGACCGATAAAATATAAAACCTATCAAGGGAAAAACTTTGCCTTGCATGAAGTCCACTTGAGCTAGATGATGATGATCTTGACTCCCTCAAGTTGGACCACCTTTCTTGATTGTGTTGGGTCGATGAAGACTAGATGATTGATCCCCCATACTCCACTATGGGTGAGACACTCTTCGGCACATCTTCACAAGTTCATTGACACCACAATGGACGGCAAGCATCAAGCACTTGATCTCTTCATGATGCTCCACTTGAACTTGTGCATGGAATTCTTGATGACGATCACCATTTGATGTCATCCTCTCCATTGGTTGAGTGATATCTTCCTCTTGACGCAAGCCCATGAACACGTACCTAACCCCACATAGAACTCTCACATAGACCATGGGTTAGTACACAAAGCACAATGGACAATGCTTACCATACCATGAGATCACTTGATCCCACTCGGTGTATCTTCTACGCTTTGTGTGATGATCAACTTGAATCACTCTCTGTACTTAGTCTTGATCAACCTTGACTCTTTCCAACTCTATGACCAATCTTTGGATAGTTCCTTAATACCACCTTGGTCAACTCATAAACTCCTTGAAACCAACACATGTACTTCAAGAAATGCCTATGGACAAATCCTTCAAATATAACTCAATGCAACCATTAGTCCATAGAGAATGTCATCAATTACCAAAACCAAACATGGAGGCACCGCATGTCCTTTCAACTATGCATATTTGAACTTTTTGGTAACTTGTTGCCAAAGGGGGGAAATATGTATAGATCATAGGCTTCGAGAGAGTGTTTTGCGTCTTTGCCTTTGGTTGAAATTTTTATTGTGTGAGATACTTTGTGTCCTTGTGTGATCATGTGATTGATCATTTGCTACCTTAATGCTTGCTTAGATGATACTATCATTTATATCCATATATGATCATTCACTTGCTTGGTGATGAGTGCATGCTTTTAATTTCTATCATTTTGAGCGCTCCACCAAGATGTATGTGGCATGGAAGAGTAACCCATGATCCTAATCGATTGTGCATTTGCATTCAAAAGCAAATTTTAAATAATGCACAAATTTAGGGGGAGCTCTTGCTTATCACATACTTCTCAAAGCGACGATGTTTTTCAATCTTATTATCATTTGTGGAAGCTTTGATATATATGTTGTCATCAATTACAAAAGGGGGAGATTGAAAGTACAACTATCCCTGGGTGGTTTTGGTAATTCCTAACAACATATAGCCCATTGATACGCCCATTTTGCATCATGCTTTTATATCGATATTTATTGCATTATGGGTTGTTATTACACATTATGTCACAATACTTATGCCTATTCTCTCTTATTTTACAAGGTTTACATAAAGAGGGAGAATGCCGGCAACTGGGATTCTGGGCTGGAAAAGGAGCAAATATTAGAGACCTATTCTACATAGCTCCAAAAGTCCTGAAACTTCATGGAAGACGTTTTCGGAATATATAAAAAATACTGAGCGTAAGAAGTTCACCAGGGGGGCACACCCTGCCCACGAGGGTGGGGGCGCGCCCTACCCCCCTGGTGGCCCTCCGATGGCCATCTTCTGCTACATGAAGTCTTTCGATGAGAAAAAAATCATAAGCCATCTCCTCGGACGAAACTCCGCCACCACGAGGCAGAACCAATCTAGGGCTCTGGCGGAGCTGTTCTGCAGGGGAAACTTCCCTCCGGGAGGGGGAAATCATCGCCATCGTCATCACCAATGCTCCTCTCATCGGGAGAGGGCAATCTCCATCAACATCTTGATCTGCACCATCTCCTCTCAAAACCCTAGTTCATCTCTTGTATCCAATTCTTGTCTCCAAGTCCGGGATTGGTACTAGTAGGTTGCTAGTAGTGTTAATTACTCCGTGTAGTTGATGCTAGTTGGTTTATTTGGTGGAAGATTATATGTTCAGATCCTATATGCATATTAATACCCCTCTGATTATGAACATGATTATGCTTTGAGTAGTTATGTTTGTTCCTAAGGACATGGGAGAAGTCTTGCTATTAGTAGTCATGTGAATTTGGTATTCGTTTGATATTTTGATGAGATGTATGTTGTCTCTCCTCTAGTGGTGTTATGTGAACGTCGACTACATAACACTTCACCATTATTTGGGCCTAGAGGAAGGCATTGGGAAGTAATAAGTAGATGATGGGTTGCTAGAGTGACAGAAGCTTAAACCCTAGTTTATGTGTTGCTTCATAAGGGGCTGATTTGGATCCATATGTTTCATGCTATGGTTAGGTTTACCTTAATACTTTTGTTGTAGTTGCGGATGCTTGCACTAGAGGTTAATCATAAGTGGGATGCTTGTCCAAGTAAGGACAGCACCCAAGCACCGGTCCACCCACATATCAAATTATCAAAGTACCGAACGCGAATCATATGAACGTGATGAAAACTAGCTTGACGATATTCTCATGTGTCCTCGGGAGCGCTTTTCTCCATATAAGAGTTTGTCCAGGCTTGTCCTTTGCTACAAAAAGGATTGGGCCACCTTGCTGCACTTTATTTACTTTTGTTACTTGTTGCTCGTTACAAATTATCCTATCACAAAACTATTTGTTACCACTTATTTCAGTACTTGCAGAGAATACCTTGCAGGAAACCGCTTATAATTTCGTTCTGCTCCTCGTTGGGTTCGACACTCTTACTTATCGAAAGGACTACGATAGATCCCCTATACTTGTGGGTCATCACCCATTGAGGTAATGCTATTTCACGGTAAATATTTTAGGAAAGCTCAATGTTTGGCATGGCATGGATTAGAAAGTGGACCCCTCAAAATACTAAGAAGACATGTTGGCTCAAGCTCAAGACTCTACATTTTACTTTTAGTGATCTAAGATCACATTGAGTCCATAGGAAAAGCCAATACTATTAAAAGGGGATGAGGTGTTGCTTAATGAGTTACTTGCTCAAAATGCTTAGTGATATGCTCCAAAACCCTCAACTACTTTCTCATATCCACATATGTCCCAAACCAAAAGTCAAACTCGGCCCCACCGAAATTTCCTATCCGGCGCCACCGAGTTCACTTGACATAGCCACTGCCACAAACCCTAGTCATTTCGGTCTCACCAATAGGGATCTCGGTCTCACCGAGATGGGATTGCAACCTCTTTTTTTCCCTTCGTAACGTTGCGGTCCAACCGAGACGAGTGATCGGTCCCATCGAGATTGCAATGCAAACTCTCTGTTTCCCCTTCATAACGTTTCGGTCTAACCGAGATGAGCGAATCGGTCCCACCGAGTTTGCCTGACCAACTCTCTGTTTGCCTATTACCAAAATCGGTCCCACAGAGTTTGTGTAATCGGTCTCACCGAGATTACGTTATGCCCTAACCCTAATGGAATCGGACCCATCGAGTTGACATGTCGGTCCCACCGAAAATCCTAATGTTCGCATTTTGAACTAAATCGGTCTGGCCGAGTTTCATGATTCGGTCCCACCGAATTTGGCAATATATGTGTAATGGTTAGAATTTGTGTGGAGGCTATATATACCCCTCCACCCACTCTTCATCTATAGAGAGGGCCATCAGAACATGCCTACACTTCCAACATATATTTTCTGAGAGAGAACCACCTACACTTTTGTTGAGGTCAAGATATTCCATTCCAACCACATAAATCTTGATCTCTAGCCTTTCCCAAGTTGCTTTCCACTCAAACCCTCTTTCCACCAAATCCAATCCTATGAGAGAGAGTTGAGTGTTGGGGAGATTATCATTTGAAGCACAAGAGCAAGGAGTTCATCATCAACACACCGTCTATTACCTTTTGGAGAATGGTGTCTCCTAGATTGGTTAGGTGTCACTTGGGAGCCTCCGTCAAGATTGTGGAGTTGAACCAAGAAGTTTGTACGGGCAAGGAGATCGCCTACTTCGTGAAGATCTACCCTAGTGAGGCAAGTCCTTCGTGGGCGATGGCCATGGTGGGATAGACAAGGTTGCTTCTTCGTGGACCCTTCGTGGGTGGACCCTCTGTGGACTCGCACAACCATTACCCTTCGTGGGTTGAAGTCTCCATCAACGTGGATGTACGATAGCACCACCTATCGGAATCACACCAAAATCTCCGTGTCTACATTGTGTTTGCTCCCTCCAAACTCCTCCCTTTACCTTCATATGCAATTGTTTTACATTCCGCTGCTATACTCTTAGAATTGCATGTGTAGGTTGATTACTTGACTTGTGCTAAGTTGTTAAAATCTGTCAAGAATTAAAATTGGGAAAAGGCTAGATTTTTATTTGGTCAAGTAGTCTAATCATCCCCCTCTAGACATACTTTCGATCCTACACGATCATATATGCGAGTATTCATTTCTGAAGCAGGGCTCATCTGCTCTTGGTGAACATTACAAAAAAATACTAGAAAAATTCAAAAAATACCACTCCCTCCTATCCAAAATAAGTGCCGCAGTTTTGATCAGAGATAGTAGAATATTCATTTCTGAACCCGGCCTCATCTACTTGTGAACCTAGCAAGCTGCAACCTTTAGATCATTTCGTGTTTATGTACCAGGATTTTACCTAGCCATCGTTCCTAACAATATTTATGCACTTCGTTTTAGCGAAGTAAGGTTGATCACTGCACTCTGCCTGCAGATCTCTGAGCATCAACAGGTTCACCGGACAGTCGTATAACCCCGACGCGCCACCATATGCTACCAAAAGGAATTGTTCTGGGCTGCCATCCGCGTGCCTCTCGAGCCAGCTTCTGAGCCCAAGCTGCGTGTGCGCTGTGTCGTACAAGGGCATACTGTCCTTCAGAGCACCATCATTTTCTGACCTCGACAATGAGTCGTACTATCTTCTACTCGAAAAAGATATGAAGACCAAGCTCTTGGCGTTCAAGGCCCCAATCGACTCAGTTGCTCTTCAGAACCCCTTCTTTGATGCCAACTACTTGCAGATGAGCTTGGAGGCGTTCCCCAGCAACAAGATTCAGTTTGGGGAGCAGGACATTTCTGACATTGAGTTCCTTCTAAGCAGTCAAACATAGAAGCCACCCCATATTTTCGGTCCATACTATTTCAACGCCCAAAGCTATCCTTTTGCAAGGGGTAAGATCATTGATGGAAAATCTGTACTACATTGTCAACTATTTGTCATTTTACCTCTATTAAAATCAGGATCTTTTTAAGGTTCTTCATATCGATTATTGGTTGACATTGTGAGTCTGTAGCATATAATATGCATCTTGTTTGTTCATGAGCTTTAAAAGAAAATGCTTACTTACATCTTCCAAGGCCTCTATTTCAAATGATTTAGTAGCATTACAACAGCTACATATAATATTTGTTGGTGGTAAATAAATAGTCCTATCCCGAAGCCCACCTAACCCTACATGGCTAGTCAACATATGTCCAATCGAGTTAACAAGATCCAAGATGGTCAAACAAAAGTCCAAATCAGTCAACAAGACTCAAGCTAGTCAACAAAAGTCCAAGCAAATTGCTGCGGTCAACATGTCAAAAGAGAAGGCAAAATAAATGGAGAAAGTGACGGCAAAATGCAAAGGAGGGCGTTCTTCTCCTGCTTTTCTAGAGTTGGGTTCCTTTGCTCTTTGTCTTCTTTTTTTACTTTGTTTTTTCATTTCCTAACCCCATTGACATGTTGACCATGACATTGTGCTTGGACTTCTGGTTGATTACCTTTGGACTTGTTGACTAGTTTGGACTTTTGGTTGATTGTTTTTGGTCTTGTTGAGTATCTTGGCTTTCATTAGGCGTCCACGGAGGACAAGGAACCCTAAGGATGCGTTTGGTTGCCTGTACCGATTTTGGAGTCTTTGCATACACTTCTCGGATGGGTCTGGATGATGAAAGGCAGCCTATAAACCACCAAGTGCACATTGTTTGGTTGCTCGCATATAGGCTAGCTGCATGAGGGAACTAATTTTGACCTATTGTTTGGTTGGTCGCATAGCATTAGGCGCACATAGGACATGTTGTATGGTTGCAACCTGCTTTAGGTGTTGTCACCACTTCTCACTAGTGGTGACCTTACCACACATGATTAACAGTTCCACTCCTAGCTACGAAACAAATTATGGTTCCTCCTAGCTACGAAAAAAATTACGGTTCCTCCTAGCTACTATCAAATGGCAGTACATATTATTAAGAGCCAAATGGCTGAATGGGGAAAGTTCATCATCCCTCCTCTTCATCATCATCTTACCTCTTCTGTTGCTGGTGTTGTTCCTCTTCTTCTTCCTCTTCTGCTGTTGCTGCTCTTGCTCTTCTTCTTCTTCTTCTTCAGAGCCTTGTCTGACCTCTTCCTCCTTAGGCACAAGTTCGTCAACACCCCATTGCAGGATCCAGTTATGCAGAGTGCAACATGAAAGAACAAGCTTAACCTGGGTAGGGTAAGGGTGGAATGGCTTCTGATCCAGGATCTTGAACCTGTTCTTGAGAGCTCCAGATGCCCTCTCAACTGTTAATCGAAGGCTGGAGTGTCTGAGATTGAACAGCTCCTGTGGAGTCCTAGTGTAGTTCCTACTAGAGAACTAGTTCAGATGGTACCTGGTCTTCCTGAAGAGTGGAAGAACACCTGGCCGACATGCATAACCAACATCTCCTAGGTAGAACTTTCCATCGGGGTTGTTGATGCCATCAGGACGACTAATGTTGTCACTTAGTATGTTAGCATCATGTGTTGACCCTTCCTAGCCAGCTAGTGAAGGAAATATGCCCTAGAGGCAATAATAAAGTTATTATTTATTTCCTTATATCATGATAAATGTTTATTATTCATGCTAGAATTGTATTAACCGGAAAGATAATACATGTGTGATTACATAGACAAACAGAGTGTCACTAGTATGCCTCTACTTGACTAGCTCGTTAATCAAAGATGGTTATGTTTCCTAACCATGAACAAAGAGTTGTTATTTGATTAACGAGGTCACATCATTAGTTGAATGATCTGATTGACATGATCCATTCCATTAGCTTAGCACCCGATCGTTTAGTATGTTGCTATTGCTTTCTTCATGACTTATACATGTTCCTATAACTATGAGATTATGCAACTCCCGTTTACCGGAGGAACACTTTGGGTACTACCAAACATCACAACATAACTGGGTGATTATAAAGGAGTACTACAGGTGTCTCCAATGGTAGATGTTGGGTTGGCGTATTTCGAGATTAGGGTTTGTCACTCCGATTGTCGGAAAGGTATCTCTGGGCCCTCTCGGTAATACACATCACATAAGCCTTGCAAGCATAATAACTAAAGATGTTAGTTATGAGATGATGTATTACGGAACGAGTAAAGAGACTTGCCAGTAACGAGATTGAACTAGGTATTGGATACCGACGATCGAATCTCGGGCAACTAACATACCGATGACAAAGGGAACAACGTATGTTGTTATGCGGTCTGACCGATAAAGATCTTCGTAGAATATGTAGGAGCCAATATGGGCATCCAGGTCCCGCTATTGGTTATTGACCGGAGACATGTCTCGGTCATGTCTACATTGTTCTCAAACCGTAGGGTCCGCACGCTTAACGTTACGATGACAGTTATTATGAGTTTATGCATTTTGATGTACCGAAGGTTGTTCGGAGTCCCGGATGTGATCATGGACATGACGAGGAGTCTCAAAATGGTCGAGACGTAAAGATTGATATATTGGAAGCCTATGTTTGGACATCGGAAGTGTTCCGGGTGAAATCGGGATTTTACCGGATTACCGGGAGGGTTACCGGAACCCCCCGGGAGCCAAATGGGCCTACATGGGCCTTAGTGGAAAGGTGAGAGGGCTGCCCACAAGGGCTGCGCACCTCCCCCCCTTCCCTAGTCCTATTAGGACTAGGAGAAGGGGCCGGCCCCCCTCTTTCTCTCTTCTCTTTGGAGAATCCTAGTTGGAATAGGATTGGAGGGGGGAGTCCTACTCCCGGTAGGAGTAGGACTCCTCCTGGCGCACCAAGGGGCCGGCCGCACCTCTCCCCCTTTGCCCCTTTATATACGGGGGCAGGGACACCCCAAGACACACAAGTTGATCATTGTTGATCGTTCCTTAGCCGTGTGCGGTGCCCCCTGCCACCAAATTCCACCTCGATCATATCGTTGTAGAGCTTAGGCGAAGCCCTGCGTCGGTAGTACATCAAGATCGTCACCACGCCGTCGTGCTGACGAAACTCTTCCTCGACGCTTTGCTGGATCGGAGCCCGAGGATCGTCATCCAGCTGAACGTGTGCTAAGAACTCGGAGGTGCCGGAGTAACGGTGCTTGGATCGGTCGGATCGGGAAGAAGACGTACGACTACTTCCTCTACGTTGTGTCAACGCTTCCGTTGCGATCTACAAGGGTACGTAGATCAGACTCTCCCCCTCGTTGCTATGCATCACCATGATCTTGCGTGTGCGTAGGAAAATTTTCGAAATTACTACGTTCCCCAACAGTGGCATCCGAGCCTAGGTTTTATGGTTTGATGTTATTTGCACGAGTAGAACACAAGTGAGTTGTGGGCGATACAAGTCATACTGCCTACCAGCATGTCATACTTTGGTTCGGCGGTATTGTTGGACGAGACGATCCGGACCAACCTTACGCGTACTCTTACGCGAGACCGGTTCCCTCGACGTGCTTTGCACATAGATGGCTTGCGGAAGACTGTCTCTCCAACTTTAGTTGAACCAAGTGTGGCTACGCCCGGTCCTTGAGAAGGTTAAAACGGAGTCTATTTGACAAACTATCATTGTGGTTTTGATGCGTAGGTGAGATGAGTTCTTACTTAAGCCCGTAGCAGCCACGTAAAACTTGCAACAACAAAGTAGAGGACGTCTAACTTGTTTTTGCAGGGCATGTTGTGATGTGATATGGTCAAGGCATGATGCTGATTTTATTGTATGAGATGATCATGTTTTGTAAACCAAGTTATCGGCAACTGGCAGGAGCCATATGGTTGTCGCTTTATTGTATGCAATGCAATCGCGATGTAATGCTTTACTTTATTACTAAGCAGTAGTGATAGTCGTGGAAGCATAAGATTGGCGAGACGACAACGATGCTACGATGGAGATCAAGGTGTCGCGCCGGTGACGATGGTGATCATGACGGTGCTTCGGAGATGGAGATCACAAGCACAAGATGATGATGGCCATATCATATCACTTATATTGATTGCATGTGATGTTTATCCTTTTATGCATCTTATCTTGCTTTGATTGACGGTAGCATTATAAGATGATCTCTCACTAAATTATCAAGAAGTGTTCTCCCTGAGTATGCACCGTTGCCAAAGTTCGTCGTGCCCAAACACCACGTGATGATCGGGTGTGATAAGCTCTACGTCCATCTACAACGGGTGCAAGCCAGTTTTGCACACGCAGAATACTCAGGTTAAACTTGACGAGCCTAGCATATGCAGATATGGCCTCGGAACACAGAGACCGAAAGGTCGAGCGTGAATCATATAGTAGATATGATCAACATGACGATGTTCACCATTGAAAACTACTCCATCTCACGTGATGATCGGTTATGGTTTAGTTGATTTGGATCACATGATCACTTAGAGGATTAGAGGGATGTCTATCTAAGTGGGAGTTCCTAAGTAATTTGATTAACTGAACTTAAACTTATCATGAACTTAGTACCTAATAGTATCTTGCTTGTTTATGTTGATTGTAGATAGATGGCTCGTGCTGTTGTTCCGTTGAATTTTAATGCGTTCCTTGAGAAAGCAAAGTTGAAAGATGATGGTAGCAATTACACGGACTGGGTCCGTAACCTGAGGATTATCCTCATTGCTGCACAGAAGAATTACGTCCTGGAAGCACCGCTAGGTGCCAGGCCTGCTGCTGGAGCAACACCAGATGTTATGAACGTCTGGCAGAGCAAAGCTGATGACTACTCGATAGTTCAGTGTGCCATGCTTTACGGCTTAGAATCGGGACTTCAACGACGTTTTGAACGTCATGGAGCATATGAGATGTTCCAGGAGTTGAAGTTAATATTTCAAGCAAATGCCCGAATTGAGAGATATGAAGTCTCCAATAAGTTCTATAGCTGCAAGATGGAGGAGAACAGTTCTGTCAGTGAGCATATACTTAAAATGTCTGGGTATAATAATCACTTGATTCAGATGGGAGTTAATCTTCCAGATGATTGCGTCATTGACAGAATTCTCCAATCACTGCCACCAAGCTACAAGAGCTTCATGATGAACTATAATATGCAAGGGATGAACAAGACTATTCCCGAGCTCATCGCAATGCTGAAAGCTGCGGAGGTAGAAATCAAGAAGGAGCATCAAGTGTTGATGGTTAACAAAACCACTAGTTTCAAGAAAAAGGGCAAAGGGAAGAAGAAGGGGAACTTCAAGAAGAACAGCAAGCAAGTTGCTGCTCAGGAGAAGAAACCCAAGTCTGGACCTAAGCCTGAAACTGAGTGCTTCTACTGCAAGCAGACTGGTCACTGGAAGCGGAACTGCCCCAAGTATTTGGCGGATAAGAAGGATGGAAAGGTGAACAAAGGTATATGTGATATACATGTTATTGATGTGTACCTTACTAGAGCTCGCAGTAGCACCTGGGTATTTGATACTGGTTCTGTTGCTAATATTTGCAACTCGAAACAGGGACTACGGAATAAGCGGACGCTAGCAAAGGACGAGGTGACGATGCGCGTGGGAAACGGTTCCAAAGTCGATGTGATCGCGGTCGGCACGCTACCTCTACATCTACCTTCAGGATTAATATTAGACCTAAATAATTGTTATTTGGTGCCAGCGTTGAGCATGAACATTATATCTGGATCTTGTTTAATGCGAGACGGTTATTCATTTAAATCAGAGAATAATGGTTGTTCTATTTATATGAATAATATCTTTTATGGTCATGCACCTTTGAAGAGTGGTCTATTCTTGCTGAATCTCGATAGTAGTGATACACATATTCATAATGTAGAAGCCAAAAGATGCAGAGTTGATAATGATAGTGCAACTTATTTGTGGCACTGCCGTTTAGGTCATATCAGTGTAAAGCGCATGAAGAAACTCCATACTGATGGGCTTTTGGAACCACTTGATTATGAATCACTTGGTACTTGCGAACCGTGCCTCATAGGCAAGATGACCAAAACACCGTTCTCCTGTACTGTGGAGAGAGCAACAGATTTATTGGAAATCATACATACCGATGTATGTGGTCTGATGAATATTGAGGCTCGTGGCGGATATCGTTATTTTCTCACCTTCACAGATGATTTAAGCAGATATGGGTATATCTACTTAATGAAACATAAGTCTGAAACATTTGAAAAGTTCAAGGAATTTCAGAGTGAAGTTGAAAATCATCGTAACAAGAAAATAAAGTTTCTACGATCTGATCGTGGAGGAGAATATTTGAGTTACGAGTTTGGTGTACATTTGAAAAATTGTGGAATAGTTTCGCAACTCACGCCACCCGGAACACCACAACGTAATGGTGTATCCGAATGTCGTAATCGTACTTTACTAGATATGGTGCGATCTATGATGTCTCTTACTGATTTACCGCTATCGTTTTGGGGTTATGCTTTAGAGACGGCCGCATTCACGTTAAACAGGGCACCATCAAAATCCGTTGAGACGACGCCTTATGAACTATGGTTTGGCAAGAAACCAAAGTTGTTGTTTCTTAAAGTTTGGGGCTGCGATGCTTATGTGAAAAAGCTTCAACCTGATAAGCTCGAACCCAAAGCGGAGAAATGTGTCTTCATAGGATACCCAAAGGAAAATGTTGGGTATACCTTCTATCACAGATCCGAAGGCAAGACATTCGTTGCTAAGAATGGATCATTTCTAGAGAAGGAGTTTCTCTCGAAAGAAGTGAGTGGGAGGAAAGTAGAACTTCACGAGGTAACTGTACCTGCTCCCTTATTGGAAAATAGTACATCACAGAAAACTGTTTTTGCGACATCTATACCAATTAGTGAGGAAGCTAATGATGATGATCATGAAACTTCAGGACAAGATACTACTGAACCACGTAGATCAACCAGAGTGAGATCCGCACCAGAGTGGTACGGTAATCCAGTTCTGGAAGTCATGCTACTAGATCATGATGAACCTACGAACTATGAAGAAGCGATGGTGAGCCCAGATTCCGCAAAGTGGCTTGAGGCCATGAAATCTGAGATGGGATCCATGTATGAGAACAAAGTATGGACTTTGGTTGACTTGCCCGATGATCGGCAAGCAATTGAGAATAAATGGATCTTTAAGAAAAAGACTGACGCTGACGGTAATGTTACTATCTATAAAGCTCGACTTGTCGCAAAAGGTTTTCGACAAGTTCAAGGGGTTGACTACGATGAGACCTTCTCACCCGTAGCGATGCTTAAATCCGTCAGAATCATGTTAGCAATTGCCGCATTTTATGATTATGAAATATGGCAGATGGATGTCAAAACTGCATTCCTGAATGGATTTCTGGAAGAAGAGTTGTATATGATGCAACCAGAAGGTTTTGTCGATCCAAAGGGAGCTAACAAAGTATGCAAACTCCAGCGATCCATTTATGGACTGGTGCAAGCATCTCGGAGTTGGAATAAACGCTTTGATAGTGTGATCAAAGCATTTGGCTTTATACAGACTTTTGGAGAAGCCTGTATTTACAAGAAAGTGAGTGGGAGCTCTGTAGCATTTCTGATATTATATGTGGATGACATATTGCTGATTGGAAATGATATAGAATTTCTGGATAGCATAAAGGGATACTTGAATAAAAGTTTTTCGATGAAAGACCTCGGGGAAGCTGCTTACATATTAGGCATAAAGATCTATGGAGATAGATCAAGACGCTTAATTGGACTTTCACAAAGCACATACCTTGACAAGATTTTGAAGAAGTTCAAAATGGATCAAGCAAAGAAAGGGTTCTTGCCTGTGTTACAAGGTGTGAAGTTGAGTCAGACTCAATGCCCGACCACTGCAGAAGATAGAGAGAAAATGAAAGATGTTCCCTATGCTTCAGCCATAGGCTCTATCATGTATGCAATGCTGTGTACCAGACCTGATGTGTGCCTTGCTATAAGTTTAGCAGGGAGGTACCAAAGTAATCCAGGAGTGGATCACTGGACAGCGGTCAAGAACATCCTGAAATACCTGAAAAGGACTAGGGATATGTTTCTCGTATATGGAGGTGACAAAGAGCTCACCGTAAGAGGTTACGTTGATGCAAGCTTTGACACTGATCCGGACGATTCTAAATCGCAAACCGGATACGTGTTTACTTTAAACGGTGGAGCTGTCAGTTGGTGCAGTTCTAAACAAAGCGTCGTAGCGGGATCTACATGTGAAGCGGAGTACATAGCTGCTTCGGAAGCAGCGAACGAAGGAGTCTGGATGAAGGAGTTCATATCCGATCTAGGTGTCATACCTAGTGCATCGGGTCTAATGAAAATCTTTTGTGACAATACTGGTGCAATTGCTTTGGCAAAGGAATCCAGATTTCACAAAAGGACCAAACACATCAAGAGACGCTTCAACTCCATCCGGGATTTAGTCCAGGTGGGAGACAGACATAGAGATTTGCAAGATACATACGGATCTGAATGTTGCAGACCCGTTGACTAAGCCTCTTCCACGAGCAAAACATGATCAGCACCAAGGCTCCATGGGTGTTAGAATCATTACTGTGTAATCTAGATTATTGACTCTAGTGCAAGTGGGAGACTGAAGGAAATATGCCCTAGAGGCAATAATAAAGTTATTATTTATTTCCTTATATCATGATAAATGTTTATTATTCATGCTAGAATTGTATTAACCGGAAAGATAATACATGTGTGAATACATAGACAAACAGAGTGTCACTAGTATGCCTCTACTTGACTAGCTCGTTAATCAAAGATGGTTATGTTTCCTAACCATGAACAAAGAGTTGTTATTTGATTAACGAGGTCACATCATTAGTTGAATGATCTGATTGACATGATCCATTCCATTAGCTTAGCACCCGATCGTTTAGTATGTTGCTATTGCTTTCTTCATGACTTATACATGTTCCTATAACTATGAGATTATGCAACTCCCGTTTACCGGAGGAACACTTTGGGTACTACCAAACATCACAACATAACTGGGTGATTATAAAGGAGTACTACAGGTGTCTCCAATGGTAGATGTTGGGTTGGCGTATTTCGAGATTAGGGTTTGTCACTCCGATTGTCGGAAAGGTATCTCTGGGCCCTCTCGGTAATACACATCACATAAGCCTTGCAAGCATAATAACTAAAGATGTTAGTTATGAGATGATGTATTACGGAACGAGTAAAGAGACTTGCCAGTAACGAGATTGAACTAGGTATTGGATACCGACGATCGAATCTCGGGCAACTAACATACCGATGACAAAGGGAACAACGTATGTTGTTATGCGGTCTGACCGATAAAGATCTTCGTAGAATATGTAGGAGCCAATATGGGCATCCAGGTCCCGCTATTGGTTATTGACCGGAGACATGTCTCGGTCATGTCTACATTGTTCTCGAACCGTAGGGTCCGCACGCTTAACGTTACGATGACAGTTATTATGAGTTTATGCATTTTGATGTACCGAAGGTTGTTCGGAGTCCCGGATGTGATCACGGACATGACGAGGAGTCTCGAAATGGTCGAGACGTAAAGATTGATATATTGGAAGCCTATGTTTGGACATCGGAAGTGTTCCGGGTGAAATCGGGATTTTACCGGATTACCGGGAGGGTTACCGGAACCCCCCGGGAGCCAAATGGGCCTACATGGGCCTTAGTGGAAAGGTGAGAGGGCTGCCCACAAGGGTTGCGCACCTCCCCCCCTTCCCTAGTCCTATTAGGACTAGGAGAAGGGGCCGGCCCCCCTCTTTCTCTCTTCTCTTTGGAGAATCCTAGTTGGAATAGGATTGGAGGGGGGGAGTCGCACCAAGGGGCCGGCCGCACCTCTCCCCCTTTGCCCCTTTATATACGGGGGCAGGGGACACCCCAAGACACACAAGTTGATCATTGTTGATCGTTCCTTAGCCGTGTGCGGTGCCCCCTGCCACCAAATTCCACCTCGATCATATCGTTGTAGAGCTTAGGCGAAGCCCTGCATCGGTAGTACATCAAGATCGTCACCACGCCGTCGTGCTGACGAAACTCTTCCTCGACGCTTTGCTGGATCGGAGCCCGAGGATCGTCATCCAGCTGAACGTGTGCTAAGAACTCGGAGGTGCCGGAGTAACGGTGCTTGGATCGGTCGGATCGGGAAGAAGACATACGACTACTTCCTCTACGTTGTGTCAACGCTTCCGTTGCGATCTACAAGGGTACGTAGATCAGACTCTCCCCCTCGTTGCTATGCATCACCATGATCTTGCGTGTGCGTAGGAAAATTTTCGAAATTACTACGTTCCCCAACAGCTAGCACATACGTGAACTTCAAATCGAAGCCAACAGCAGCAAGCCCATTCTAGCTTGTGTAGTGCTTCCTCCCCCCTGAATGCGACAGCTTGTGACCTCAGCACTCTGGCAGTAATATGAGTACCATCTATTGCCTTAATGCAATCCTGAAATGGCAATACAAGATTGTGTTAGTGCTCACCTTGAACTATCCAAGCATATCAAGCAATGAACTACATACTGCATTGCTCACCTTGAAGTATGGATATCATCTTGGACTTGTGTGAATCTTGGTAGGAGTCTGGCGAGGTGGTGACTTGATCATCTCTCCTCTGAACTCCCCAACAGCATACAACACTTGCTTGAAGTACCTTGAGATGGTCTCCGTTGACCTACTAGACGTGTTGTGGATAACTTTGAACCTCTGGTTATGGCCAATAATATGAAGGATCATGACAACTTGCTCTTCCACACTGGCGTGGATGCAGCCCCTGGTCCTGAAGGTCTGAACAAGTCTGGCAAATGGTGCTCTTTTCATTCTAAGCATCCACAGAGCCTATGTGTCGTTGCAGTTGTATATGTAGTTCAGATTGGCGATCCTCTCCTGCTCCCGCATAAGCATTGGAGCATATCTGATGACAGGGCTCAGCACGACGAACAGCTCTCTTGTGCATGAACATTACCCATGCCTGAATCACAGCTATCAGTGCTCCTGCCTAAAGTACCAGTCGCATCCGTGCGTCCATAACCTAGTCCATATCGAGCGTGCGTTGAGCAATGGTGAAATCGATCCTACACCTTGTCTAACGGACTAACAACGCACCTAATTTAGGGGACAGACGGTGTTGCTTACCGGCATCGGAGACGAGGACCACAAAGGGGGGCATGGCTGAGTGAAGGACGACTGGACGGTGGCCAAACGGAAGAGCAGCAGCAGCTCCTACCGCCGGATCTGCCGTCGCCGCCGCTTGCACAGATCTGAGTCGCTGCCGCCGGTGGCGGTGAGGCTAGAGGAAGTGGTTGTCCTAGAGGTAGTGATGACTGAGTAAATGGGTGGGGGTGGTGAGCCTAGAATTGGTGGCGTGCCACCGCTCTCGATTTCCATCTCCCGTCATCCCCACTCGCTTTCAGCCTGCCCCCCGTGTGCGAGCTTGTGCCGCCCTCAACCTAACTCGCTAGAAACTGCCGATTAGGTAGTTTCTAGCGAGCCAGGCTGAGGGCTGCTTTAAGCTTCGTGTGGATGCGAGCGAGCCCAATGTGTGCGCAACCAAACGCACATTTCGTGGCCCAACTGGGCCTGGTTGCGATTTCATGGGCAACCAAATGCGCCCTAAAGTATGATTATTTGTTTCCCCCTACACAACTTCTTCTCCTACGTTTATTTTCATGACAGTCTCTCTCTTTCACCGGAGCCTCAACCCTTCATGCATTGTTTTTTCTAGATCCTTTTCTTCTCCTTTTTGCGGTGATTGTCCTCATGTCGTTCAACCCCTTACACACATCCTTTGCTTCCCCCTCCCCCTCTATCCCTCTTCGCCTTTCTCAGTTGCCATTCTCTTTCTTCTCGTTCATGTTGTGTCTAAGTCATTCTCAGGCGAATGATCGCGTCAAAGATTTCTAGCTTTGTTTGCACTTGTAGCACTGATAGCAAATCGGCATGGCCAATCGAGGGCGTTGATGCGCCATCCAACGGCTCACGCATCGTGCAGCACAAGAAAAAAGAGGCGTCACTTGCCGAAGCTACCCGCTTCAGTCCCGAGCTCTCGGACCCAGATGGCATCCACCTCGCCGGAACCCGCAGCGACCGAGACCGGCGACTCCGTCAAAATCCGCCGCCTAGAGGTCGCCGACCGCGAGAGGGGCTTCCTACCCCTCCTCTCCCAGCTTTCCTCCTGCCCGGACCTCACCGAGTCCGAGTTCGCCGCGTGCTTCGCCGACCTCGCGGCCCTCGGCGACGACCACGTCATCCTCGTGGCCGAGGACCCCGCCGCGGCTCCGGAGCGGCGGATCCTCTCCACGGGGTGCCTCTTCGTGGAGCGCAAGTTCCTCCGCGGCGGCGGCAAGGTGGGGCACGTGGAGGACGTGGTGGTCGACGCCGCCGCGCGCGGCCGGGGGCTCGGGCTCCGCGTCGTGCGCCGCCTCGTGGAGATCGCCAAGGAGGCCGGCTGCTACAAGGTCATCCTGGACTGCACCCCGGAGCTGCGCGCCTACTACGCCAAATGCGGCTTCGTGGAGAAGGGGGTTCAGATGGCCGTGTACTTCTGATCCATCCATGGGGTAATGCGCAACAGAGACTGCATTTCTTTGTCCCGTCGCATCTATCCCTTTGTCTGTGGCAATCCGTTATCATATCATTACTCTGAACCTGTCTGTGTTAGTTACTGAGAATGCTATTTATGGAATCCCAACTTTATGATGTGCCTGTATGGCTTTGGCCTGCTTCTGCTGCGTTCATAAAAGGATATTCCGTGCTATATTGTCTTGGTTAAATAGCAGCGATGATTCTGTCGCTACTATAATGTTCCAAATATCGGCCAGTTAATCAGCATCTTGGTCAGTTAATTGCTACTCAGGTGGGTCACCGAATAGCCGATGGTAACTGACTTATCAGCCGATTAACTGCTGATTCGCCTATTTATCCCTACTCAGCACCTGAACGATATGGTACCAGTTACCAATATCCTGAACATTGCCTACTAGTGTAAATCTTGAAAGTTACTACTAGTTCTTTCGGTCAGTAAAGCTGTCGGGCTAAGCTTTGCCAACCATGGACAAGTGAACCGGGGATTTTCTGTTAGAGCTGAATGAAGTTCTATGCATAGTACTGCAGATGGTAAACCATAACGCCATCATAGTACCTGGCTACCTGGTAGGAGCTGCTATAGTGAATCAAGTCTTTCTAGGCATTTACCAAATGAGCTAGCATAGACACATAATCATGCCTATTCAATCAAACTCTGTGTCATGAAGGTAACCCTGTCTAACAGTGTACAGTGATTGTTGCTGAAAGAACTTTTGGTACCGAGGCTCTTGAGGTTTCACTTTTAGAGATTGGCCAACTGATGCCCCGTGTAAATATTGAACATGCATCACCCTATGATTTGAGACATTTTGTGGAGTGCATGCTATTATGGTTCTGCGCAGCTGGGTGACACTGCTAGGGTCCTGGAGACGGTATCAAGATTGCCTCTGCATTTGCAGGAACATGATAAGTAGCAATTACTGGTTGATGATGACTTGTCAGATACTTATGGGTTTGGTTTCTGGAATGCTTATTGGCTTATATTTTCACTTCCATTTTCTGCTGGTGATATGTGACTGAGCGAGTACTATCCTCCGCTCGGGACCCAACCACAGTTTGAATTTGCTAAATTGGTACCCAAGACATTACAACTTACAAGCCAGTTCAACACCTTCAGCATTCGGCACTTGTAAAAGGTTACTGGAAACCAATTTGTTAATCATTACATGAAGAGTTGTTATCTTCACAAGGTTATTGGAAACTAATTTCTATCGTGGGCATTTGCTAATCTCTTTTCCCATTATAGGTTGTGTGGAAATATAAATCTTGCAATATAACCTTCTAGTTTGCTTTACGCCAACTTCCTTGGTCCTGATAAAAATAATTATGTTGTTGTTAGAGTACGTAATGGGCCTAATGGGCCCGTTAGTCTTAGGGTTAATTAGAGATAAGAGTCGCTTGCTTAAGGGTCAAGTAAGCCTTGCTTGGGAGTCAAGTAAACCTCTCTATATAAAGAGAGGAGATGTATCAATCTAATCAAGCAAGAAGCAATTAATATTTGCTCGGCTTCCCTTAGGGAGCCGGGAGACCTAAACCCTAGCCGCCTCTTGCGTCCGCCGCCGTCGCACCAACCGCAAGGACGGCGCCCAGCCGCCGGCCGCCGCGCAATCTCCTCCGACCTCCTCCCTCCTTCCCTTACAGGCTACGCCCTAGACCGGGTAGAACCCTAGTTTCTACCAATTTGGTATCAGGTAGCTCAGTTCCGATCATGTCTTCGTCGCCTCCCACCCCGTCGCTTCCGCTGCCGACCGTCACCACCACGCCGCTGGCCATCTACACCGCGCCGCTGCCCTCTCCGTCCGCGCCGCTGGTCGCATCCTCCGGCGCCGCCACCGTCCAGATGTCGGCGCCCTCCACCACACCACTGTCCGCCGTCTACACCCCGGAGGAGATCACCGGGGTCCTCAACGACCTCGTCACAGCCGTCCAGGGGATCCGGCTGTACTTGGCCAGCCCCTACGGGTCGCCGCCGCCCCTGCCGCTGACCGCCACCGCCGGGCTGCCGGCCCTGCCGTGGTACTCGCCGCATCCAGGGGCCTCCGCGGCATTCGCTGGGACGCTACTGCCCCAGCTGCAGCTGTCGCCCACCGCCACCCCGCAGTGGCCGCAGTGGCCGGGGCCGGCTCCTGCCGCGCCTCCAGCGCCCATCGCCGCCCCCGCGCCGCCGTGGTTGCCGTGGCAGCCGCCGCACCAGGCGGCCTTCGCCGTGTTCGCCGGGCCACTGCAGCTGCCATCCATCGCCACCACCACCCAGCCCTGGCTGCACTGGCAGCCGCCACTCCTGCCGGCCTCCGCCGCGCCCGGCGCTCCGCCGCAGCAGCCGCTGCCGCTGCCCGGTGTGCCACCGCCGCAGCCGCTGCAGCAGCCACCGCCGGTTAGCTCCGGCCCCGCATCGACCGCGCTGGCGGGAGTCCCGCTCCACCAAGTCCAGTCCCCGCCGTCGCCGTCACCGCTTCCGTCTTGGATCGCTACCCGCCACGTGTCGGCGGCGGTGAGGCTGCAGGCTACTGCGCGCGGCCTCCTAGCGCGTCGGCGTGTGCGGGAGATGCGTGGTCTGCAGCTGCCGCTCCTCCAAGTTGCCCTTCGCTGCGCAAAGGACCTCGATCTCATCCGCTGCGCCGGGGATCTTGGGCATGCGGTTTCCCCCACGGGCAGCGGGCATGCTGTTTTTCCCACGGGCAGCGACCTCCAAGTCTGCGACATTGGCGGTTGGGGGGCGCACCCCTCGTCATTCTCCATCGCAAGCCCCCCACTCTTCCTTGTGCGGTGCAGACCAACAGTCGTCCGGCAGGAAGAAGGCATGGTGTCACCGACAACAACGCACCACGTAGCACCACTGCATTCCGTCACCGGGCGCTGCAAGGGCGCCTCTGCTGGTCACTCTTGCGACCACTTCCAGGTGGTCCTACACATGCACTCCTTTTGTCCAGATGGTGTCCATGGGATCCAGGAGGCTGTACAAGTGCATGTCCGACGTGCGGATGGTGTCCACTTTTTGTTATGGGGTCCAAAATAAAGCGTACCAGTCCATTTCAGGTTGAGAATAATAAAACAAGCCGAGATGTAAAAGGCTTGTTTTTAGGTGTTAGGTTTGGGTTGCGTCGAGTCATGGTTATAAGTTGGTTAGGCTGCAGCTTGAGGACAAGTTGCATGTCCAGGTGGGGTGTAGTGTTAGAGTACGTAATGGGCCTAATGGGCCCGTTAGTCTTAGGGTTAATTAGAGATAAGAGTCGCTTGCTTAAGGGTCAAGTAAGCCTTGCTTGGGAGTCAAGTAAACCTCTCTATATAAAGAGAGCAGATGTATCAATCTAATCAAGCAAGAAGCAATCAATATTTGCTCGGCTTCCCTTAGGGAGCCGGGAGACCTAAACCCTAGCCGCCTCTTGCGTCTGCCGCCGTCGCACCAGCCGCAAGGACGGCGCCCAGCCGCCGGCCGCCGCGCAATCTCCTCCTCCCTCCTCCCTCCTTCCCTTACTGGCTACGCCCTAGACCGGGTAGAACCCTAGTTTCTAACAGTTGTTTCAATTGTTATTTGGTTTCCAAGTCAACTCTAGTTAACAGGGTCAATGTAGCGGTCACATCAGATACGATTGTTCCACCTTCTAGTTTTGTTGAATAAGGATCTGCAACATTTGCTTCCATATCGTCATCCAGTACTCTATTTTTGAAAATCCTGCTCTGTATATAAAAACTAATGTTAGTTTTGTTTGTACTTGATCATTTGGTGTTTGATTACATGTGCTGAAATACTTTTGAGATCTTATACGTAACTTCATCTTCTTGTCACAGGTAATTCATGGCTAATAGTCGATCCATCAAAGTTGATCTATGTCCTCGGGAGCCCTTCTGAAGAAATTAGTACTGTCATGGGGGCAGCTCTTAACCTGGTTGATTTTCCAGGACCACAATGGACCATGGAGAAGCTTCCTTGGAGCTAAATTATTTTCCAGAAAACACAAACTTCTATCACGGGCTGGTACTGCTGAGCTCTCATTCCCCTCCATTCGAGTTGGATGTTATACCACGCATGTTAGATGCATACCAAACAATGGCTTCAGAATAACATGCCGGCTAGTTTACCGAGGTCGATATGATAGTGTAACTCATTTGCTTACGACGGTGTAACTCGATGATAGTATTAATTATTAGGCATATTATAATCTGCCACATGGTAATTCTCAAGATCATCTAGGAAGGATTCTAGCCAGACCATGGTTGTTTCCTGCCTTCTGTTTTTTTTTAGGGTAATAGCCAAGCTTTATTCATCAAAGTCCACATGTTGTGGGATACAAGTCGGGTTCTGGGATTGGCCAAACCAAACGTGGCGTCCCGGACCCAGAGAAAGAGCATGCTTGGCTAATCTATGAGCTTCTACATTATTCAAGCGGCCTTCGAAACAAAAATTACAAAGAAAAGAAGATTGTTGGACTCTAATCTCTTTGATGATAGCTCCATAAGCGTAGTTGCTGTCATGGTGTATAGCACTCACCACATCCTTTGCGTCTGACGCTACCACAAATTGATTTAAGTGAAGATCAGCTGCGAGCGCCACCTTCCCGGCACGCTATCGCTTCTAGTGTTGCCGGATCATCCACACCTCTGATAACAAGAGCCGAGCTACCTAGAAAGGTACCCGAGTTATCTCTGCATACAGCTACCGCTGTTCCCCGGCTTCCTTTCCTGCATCCCGCATCAACATTAATCTTGGCGTAGCCAGTAGGAGGTGCTTTGGGTTTCCTGTTACTGTTATGTACCCGTCTTGGTTCAGTCCTTACCGGTTCCTGCATTCCATTGATTACCTGAAGCTCATCAATGTACCTCTCTGCAAAGGACATGATCGCATGTGGGCTCTGAAAGACACCTTCGTGTATAGCTTTTCGCCTCGCTCCCCATATAGCCCAAAGGATGACAGAGATCTTCACAAATTCAGCATGTGATAACAGTTCCATTAGCGAAAAAAGCCACTGCTTGGCCTTCGGTTCAATGTTGGACGTCATTTTTTGGAGAAGTTCACCGTCCAAAAGCACCCAGGTGCACCGTGAGGACGTGCAATCGATGAGCGAGTGTCTCCATGAGTCGGGCGCCCCACACATGCCACATGAACTCGACTGCGTCATATGCCTTTTCGCACGGACGTCATTTGTCGGGATCGAGTGCTTTGAAAGTCTCCAGAGGAACATCCTCACCTTGCCAGGTACTTTCATACTCCACAAACTCTTCCAAGATCTCTCCTCCGTCGCAGTACTTGACGGGCCCGAAGTGTTCTCAAGCCATGCCTCTCTCCTTAACCTGGTAGTTATGAGCATGCGATATGCCAAGCGGACCGAGAAAGATCCATTCTTTTCGTAGTGCCAGCTCCAGAAATCAGAGATATTGCTGATGCATAGGGGAATGCTTAATATAACTTGAATATCCATTGGCATGAACACCGACGCCACCTTCTCTCTGTCCCAGCTAGCCGACGTGTGATCTATGAGTTCCGACACTAGCATAGGGGGGTTTGCAGTAACGCACCCATACGGTTTCATCATCTCCTCTCTGGGAAGCCTTCTGTTGGGTGTTAAAAGACTGTAGTTTGCTGGCTGTTCGACTCCGTTTGTTTCAGTTCATGGATCGTCAAAGAAGACATGGGCTTTGGCTGTTTTAGTTTTTTTTTTTTTGCATGATGTTTCTGGTCATAACCTCAGAGGCGTACCCGATGATTGAAACCAGGGGCGGGGGTGGGGGTGTAAAGTTTCTTAATGAATGAATTGACGGGAAGATGATCGCTCTCTGCATATGATCACAATTGTACCATGGCACTCAAAATATGATCCATCCACATTTGGCTTGACGCATCCCCTCAATTGCTTGACCCTAAACATTTGTGTTAACATGGAAAGCTGGGGGCTTCAGCTTTTGCTTTCAACTGTTGTAAGCTCCTGACGGAGAAAATGCTATTTTCGCCCGGGCGCTAGTAAGTCATCGTAATTATACTATAATGGTTTGATCTTCAGAATTTGTTCAAACTGTTTAGAGCAAACTGTTTGAAGGGCCATTAGAGAGATATCTAAACAACACACGCCTGCCAGATGTACCAAAGCTGACAGTTGCCAGGGGTGTTAAACAACTATGACCAGAGAGTAAAGCTGACAGTTGCCAAGGTCTTCCTGCATGATGAAGCAGAATCCGTTTCCACTAGGTCAAATCAGGCATCGCAGGACATTTCAAGAACAGCACGATGTTTAACAGGTTCATATCTCAACTCATTGCCACTGAGTTTCACACTAAGAATTACGACCAAGAATTTATAAACCTATGAAGCACCTAGCAAGGAGTTCACCAGTCTCAAAGGTAATATTCATCACAAGGAATGACGAACGCCCAGAGTCAAACAACAAGTCAAAACTTCAAGCACTTGAACAAAATATCCAACGTCTCAAATCTTCTATCAAGAAGTCATGGAACATCATGAACAGTAGATAACAATGAGCTAAAGCAAGACTTCCCAATATGCTCTCAGCAGATATGTATTAAGTTCTAACTGATCGATACGACAGACAGGGGGTTTAGTCCTCATCCTCCACAACCTTGGTACCCAAACCTTTAAGACCTTCCTGGGGAACTTCAGCAACTGTGACCAGAGAGTACAGCTCCTCCTTAGCGTCCTCCTCGTCGTTCCTCTTGCGGGCAATCCTGACACGGACTCTCCTCGGGACAGTCCTGATGCCGCTGCTCCAGATGTGCTTGTTGAGCTTCACGTCAATGCGGACATCATTGGTTCCCATGGCCTTCTGTGCAAACTTCCTGATCTCCTTGATGGCATTCGGTGCCTTCTTCTTGAAGGTGCTGTTCAATAGAATGAAGCTACCATTAGTGATTGATATAAATAGAGGATTTTGTAACCAGAAAGAAAGCATGAGAAAGATAGATGAAACATTACGACATAAGCAACATAGAAATGTAATATATAAAACACAAAACAAAACAAAGCAAGTGGAGAAAATATATTTCATCTCAATGTAGTGCCCAAATGGAACACATGACAGCATATGAAGGCAGCAAGTGTAACGATGAGTAGCATCTATGTACCGGTCATGTAACTGTATCAACCACAAGATTTAAAGACAGATACCTGACTATGACCGGGCATAATGGACAAGCTATAAGATCAAATGACAACCTAGTTTCAATGTAGAGCCCATATGTAACACATGGCAGCATATGAAGGCAGCAAGTGCAACGATGAGCAACATCTGTGTACCGGGCATGTAACTGTATCGACCACTAAATTTATAGACCAGATACCTGACTATGACCGGGCATAATAGACAAGAAAGATCAAATGATAAAATCTAGTTTTAGTGTAGAGCCCAAACGGAACACATGGTAGCATTTGATGGCAACACATGTAACGATGAGCAGCATCTATTTACCGGTCATGTAACTGTATCAACCACAATTAAGACAGATACCTGACTATGAGCAGACATAATGGGCAGATTATATGATCAAATAGATAATAATGTTTAGTTTTAATGTGGCGCCCAAATGGAACACATGAAAGCATATGGAGGCAACACATGTAACGATGAGCAACATCTATTTACCGGGCATGTAACTGTATCAACCACAATTTTAAGACAGATACCTGACTATGACCGGGCATAATGAGCAAATTATATGATCAAATAGATAATAATGTTTAGTTATAATGTAGCGCCCAAATGGAACACGTGAAAGCATATGGAGGCAACACATGTAACGATGAGCAACATCAATGTACCGGACAAGTAACTGTATCAACCACAATTTCAAGACAGATACCTGACTATGTCCGGGCACAACTGATCAATATTTACTAGATTAACAAACAAATAGAAAGCAGAAATAACAGCCAATATCATTGCGAAATATACAGCCCAAATGGAACACATAGTAGCACCGAGAGAAGCCATACGTGTAACGATGAGCGGAGTTAATCTCTCGGGCATGTAACTGTGCGAAGCCACATGATTTAGAAGGCAGACACCTGACTATACCCGATTAATAACACCTAATAGAATGGCACAGATCGAAGATCCACGTGAAAATAATGTGGGGTCAGATACAAGAGCAGAATCCAAGAGATCGGGATACCGCTCGGTCATGCGATCCCTAGCATCATCTAGCTGGAAGGATTTCGATCCATACAGGTGTGACACCATTCACGAGCCCACATAGTGCTCGCAGGCAGCAACCTTTCGCACCAGCATCTCCACCAGGCGGGCCCGTAAGCGCCATGGCGACACCCCGTGAAGCCCGGAGGCGGAATCTGACTAGCGGATCTACCGGGAGCGCGGAGCTCGGGAATGGAGGGGGCGGGTGAGGAGGGAGGAGTATACCATCCATGGAGGCGCTTGTGGAGGTTGACGGTGTACTCGCGTGTCACCACCTCGTCCTTGCGCGGGCCGGGGGCGCGCTTCTTCTCCGACATCTCCGACGGCCTCCTTTCGCCCTGCTCCTCTCTTGGCTTCGGTGGAGGCTGCGGCGAGAGGAGATAAACCCTAGTGGGGAACGGCAGGTCGCAAGGGGTCGCGGCTTTATAGGGCGGAAATTAGGGCTTGCTGGCTGACTGGGCCTCTCCGGGATGTTTCGTGACGGCCCGTTTCAGTAGGCCCTTCGTCCATCTGTTATGTTTTTTTCTTTCTTTTTGTCAGTGAATCTGTTATGAAATTTTAGTGTGTTTGGTTTTGGGCCCAACCGAATTCCACCAAAAACTTTGTTGCCGGTAGTTTGATTAATGTTTCTCTCCACATAATTTGGTGAATTCTGGCTGGAAAAATGGAATAACGTTGACCAACGAGCATAGTCAAATCGGGAAAAAAATCTAAGCAAAAGCCAAGATTTAGGCCATGGCCCAAAATTGGTACGGCTGAATTGTTAATTATTTCGACACACTAGGTAAACTTTTTTTGGAGGATAGGATTGGAAATTGAGAGGAAGCAAATCGTCCACTTTGCTATTATTCCTCTTGAACTATTTTTTTTTATGGAGCGAACAGTCTAACTTGCTTCATTCAATTAGTCAACTGGTCAATATGCCCATTGATGCTTTAGAATTTTGATATTAGCATGGCATTCAACAAGGCTTAACAGAAAATATATGTAACAAAATGCACACGGTGAGTGACTCTTGTACCGCTGCAATCAAATTGAAGTTAAGAGTCAAATATGTAGAGGTAAGATTTACTTTTTAAATATATTTTTGAAACATGGTTCCTTACAGCCCGATTCATTAAAAAGGGTCGAAGAGAATTGCCCGGTTAATGAATGGAAACCCGGGCTAAAACCATTACAACATGCCCACAAGAAAGGGCACCCGCCGACTTGACTGCCCACAGGACCCACACACACTGCCGAGAAGAGCACACAGTCGAGGTTCCCTACAATGTCATCGTCATCACTTCTCCTCGAGCAAGCGACTTTGACTTCTTCGCGGACGACCCATCGGGACGACTCCGAACGAACGACACATGAGAACAAAGTCGGCCTATGCCAAACAGTCGGGCAAACACGTCGAGGACTAGCCAACTCCGACTTCGGCCACAGACTCATCAAAGAAAGAAACACGCCTTGCTCCAACATAGCTAGAACTGCACATCAACCTCCATCGTTGTCGCTGCATTGCCCCGCAACGCTACAGCTCCGACTTCTCACTGAAGTACACGTCGAACGGTCGATGACGAAGGACTAGCATCGACTCTGCTCCTCAAGCCACCATTATCATTGCCACACGAGTCGCAATCCCACCGGGGCAAGACAGCTGCCCCGCCACCCGCACTCGCATCACCCATCGGGCACTGATGACCCACAAGTATAGGGGATCTATCGTAGTCCTTTTGATAAGTAAGAGTGTCGAACCCAGTGAGGAGAAGAAGGAAATGACAAGCAGTTTTCAGTAAGGTATTCTCTGCAAGCACTGAAGTTACCGGTAACAGATAGTTTTGTGATAAGGTAATTCGTAACGGGTAACAAATAACAAAAGTAAACAAGATGCAGCAAGGTGGCCCAATCCTTTTTTAGCAAAGGACAAGCCTGGACAAACTCTTATATAAAGGAAAGCGCTCCCAAGGACACATGGGAATTATCGTCAAGCTAGTTTTCACCATGCTCATATGATTCGCGTTCGTTACTTTGATAATTTGATGTGGGTGGACCGGTGCTTGGATACTGCCCTTCCTTGGACAAGCATCCCACTTATGATTAACCCCCCTCGCAAGCATCCACAACTACGAAAGAAGAATTAAGGTAAACCTAACCATAGCATGAAACATATGGATCCAAATCAACCCCTTACAAAGCAACGCATAAACTAGGGTTTAAGCTTCTGTCACTCTAGCAACCCATCATCTACTTATTACTTCCCAATGCCTTCCCCTAGGCCCAAACAATGGTGAAGTGTCATGTAGTCGACGTTCACATAACACCACTAGAGGAAAGACAACATACATCTCATCAAAATATCGAATGAATACCAAATTCACATGACTACTTATAAGAAGACTTCTCCCATGTCCTCAGGAACAAACATAACTACTCACAAATCATATTCATGTTCATAATCAGAGGGGTATTAATATTCATAAAGGATCTGAACATATAATCTTCCACCGAATAAACTAACTAGCATCAACTACAAGGAATAATCAACACTACTAGCAACCCACATGTACCAATCTGAGGTTTTGGGACAAAGATCGGATACAAGAGATGAACTAGGGTTTGAGAGGAGATGGTGCTGGTGAAGATGTTGATGGAGATTGACCCCCTCCCGATAAGAGGATGATGGTGATGACGATGGTGACGATTTCCCCCTCCCGGAGGGATGTTTCCCTGGCAGAACAGCTCCGCCGGAGCCCTAGATTGGTTCCGCCTCGAGACGGCGATGCTTCGTCCTGAAATCTTTCTTCTGATTTTTTCCAGGGTGAAAGACACCTTATACCAGAAGATGGGCATCGGGGGCCTGCCAGGTGGCCCACGAGGCAGGGGCGCGCCCTCCACCCTCGTGGACGGCGGGTGGCCCCCCTCTGGTGCTTTCTTCACCCAATATTTTTAATATATTTCAGAACTGACTTTCGTGGATTTTCAGGGCTTTTGGAGTTGTGCAGAATAGGTCTCTAATATTTGCTCCTTTTCCAACCCAAAATTCCAGCTGTCGGCATTCTCCCTCTTCATGTAAACCTTGTAAAATAAGAGAGAAAAGGCCTAAGTATTGTGACATAATGTGTAATAACAACCCATAATGCAATAAATATCGATATAAAAACATGATACAAAATGGACGTATCAACTCCCCCAAGCTTAGACCTCGCTTGTCCTCAAGCGGAAGCTGATATCGAAAAATATGCCCACATGTTTAGAGATAGAGGTGTCGATAAAATAAAATACGGACATGAGGGCATCATGATCATTCTTAGAATAGCAACATATATATATATATATATATATATATATATATATATTGTCAGATGATTTCTTATGCTAAAGTAACAATCTATTCACAATGTAAAGTATGAATCAGAAACTTCATTGAAAAACTAGCAAACTATAACAACATCGGAAAGAGTCAATATAAGAGCTTTTCAGCAAGTCCACATACTCAACTATCATTTAGTCTTTCACAATTGCTAAACTCACGCAATACTTATGGGTATGAAGTTTTAATCGGACATAGAGAAAGTTAGGGGCTAATAATTTTGCCTCCCAACCTCTTACCTCAAGGGTAATGTCAACAATAATGCTTTATGAAAACCCACATCCAATTGGATATATATATCAGGATCTTTCCAACACATAGTGCTTGCCAAAGGATAAAGTGTAAAAAGGAAAGGTGAAGATCACCATGACTCTTGTATAAGGTATAAGACAAAAATAAAAGATAGGCCCTTCGCAGAGGGAAGCAGAGGTTGTCATGTGCTTTTATGGTTGGATGCACAAAATCTTAATGCAAAAGAACGTCACTTTATATTGCCACTTGTGATAGGGACCTTTATTATGCAGTCCGTCGCTTTTATTTCTTCCATATCACAATCTCGTATAAGCTTATTTTCTCCACACTAATAGATCATATATATTTAGAGAGCAATTTTTATTGCTTGCAACAATGACAACTTACTTGAAGGATATTCAATCCATAGGTAGATATGGTGGACTCTCATGGCAAAACTGGGTTTAAGGATTTTTGGAAGCACAAGTAGTATCTCTACTTGGTGCAAAGAATTTGGCTAGTATGAGGGGGAAAGGTAAGCTCAACATGTTGGATGATCCATGACAATATAATTTATTTTGGATATAAGAAAACATAAGCCATTACGCTGTCTTCCTTGTCCAACATCAACTTTTTAGCATGTCATATTTTAATGAGTGCTCACAATCATAAAAGATGTCCAAGATAGTATATTTATATGTGAAAACCTCACTTTCTTTATTACTTCCTATTAATTGCAACGATGACCAAAACTATGTTTATCAGCTCTCAACAACTTTTATTCATCATACTCTTTATATGTGAAGTCATTACTCTCCATAAGATCAATATGATCTCTTTATTTCTTTTTATTCTTTCTCTTTTTCCTTTTATTCCCTCAAGATCATAGCAAGATAACCAAGCCCTCGACTCAAGACTAATCTTTATTATATATAGCTCACGGGCTCGATTACATAGGTAAGGATCAACACAAAAACTCAAAGCTAGATCATACTAAACTTTATTCTACTAGATTAAGATATAACCAAAAGGATCGAACTAAAAAACGGTAAAGATAGAAGTGTGATGGTGATACGATACCGGGGCACCTCCCCCAAGCTTGGCAGTTGCCAAGGGGAGTGCCCATACCCATGTATTTATGTCCCTTTCTTCGGAGTTGGTGATGATGGAGTTGTTGATGAGAAGTCGTGTCACACATCGAGCGTAGGAGATTCTCCAATTTGCGAATAATGCCCTTGAGTGCGGTGATGTATTCTTGCAACAAAATATTTCCAACCTCGTGAACTTCAAAGGTTGCTTAAGCAATCATCAAAACCACTTCAAAGAGTGCCCCAAAGTTTATACCGGAGAGTCAAGACGAAAACATGTCCAACCCCTATGCATAAGTTCATGAGGTCACGGAACTCGCAAGTTGATCACCAAAACATACATCAAGTGGATCACGTGATATCCCATTGTCACCACAGATAAGCACATGCAAGACATACATCAAGTGTTCTCAAATCCTTAAAGATTCAATCCGATAAGATAACTTCAAAGGGAAAAATCAATTCATCACAAGGAGATAGAGGGTAGAAACATCATAAGATCCAACTATAATAGCAAAGCTCGCGATACATCAAGATCGTGCCAAATCAAGAACACGAGAGAGAGAGAGAGAGAGAGAGAGAGAGATCAAACACATAGCTACTGGTACATACCCTCAGCCCCGAGGGTGAACTACTCCCTCCTTGTCATGGAGAGCGCCGGGATGATGAAGATGGCCACCAGAGAGGGAATCCCCCCTCCGGCAAGGTGCCGGAATGGGTCTAGATTGGTTTTCGGTGGCTACAGAGGCTTGCGGCGGCGGAACTCCCGATCTAGGTTTCTTTCTGGAAGTTTGGGGTTATATAAGAGGTGTTGGAGTCGGGAACAAGTCAGGGGGGTCCCTGATACGTCCATTTTGCATCATGCTTTTATATCGATATTTATTGCATTATGGGCTGTTATTACACATTATTTCACAATACTTATGCCCATTCTCTCTTATTTTACAAGGTTTACATAAAGAGGGAGAATGCCGGCAGCTGGGACTCTGGGATGGAAAAGGAGCAATTATTATAGACCTATTATGCACAACTCCAAAAGTCCTGAAACTTCACGGAAGTCATTTTCAGAATATATAAAAAATAATGAGCGCAAGAAGTTCCGGAGGGGGGCCACACCCTGCCCACGAGGGTGGGGGCGCGCCCTACCCCCTGCCTCGTGGGTCCCCTGGTGGCCTCCGATGCCCATCTTCTGCTATATGGAGTCTTTCGATGAGGAAAAAATCATAAGCCATCCTTTCGGACGAGACTCCGCCGCCACGAGGCGGAACCTTGGCGGAACCAATCTAGGGCTCCGGCAGAGCTGTTCTGCCGAGGACACTTCCCTCCGGGAGGGGGAAATCATCGCCATCGTCATCACCAACGCTCCTCTCATCGGGAGAGAGCGATCTCCATCAACATCTTCACCAGCACCATCCCATCTCAAACCTAGTTCATCTCTTGTATCCAATTCTTGTCTCTAAGTCCGGGATTGGTACCTGTGGGTTGCTAGTAGTGTTAATTACTCCTTGTAGTTGATGCTAGTTGGTTTATTTGGTGGAAGATCATATGTTCAGATCCTATATGCATATTAATACCCCTCTGATTATGAACATGAATATGATTTGTGAGTAGTTACGTTTGTTCCTGAGGACATGGGAGAAGTCTTGCTATTAGTAGTCATGTGAATTTGGTATTCGTTCGATATTTTGATGAGATGCATGTTGTCTCTCCTCTAGTGGTGTTATGTGAACGTCAACTACATGGCACTTCACCATTATTTGGGCCTAGAGGAAGGCATTGGGAAGTAATAAATAGATGATGGGTTGCTAGAGTGACAGAAGCTTAAACCTTAGTTTATGCGTTTCTTCGTAAGGGGCTGATTTGGATCCATATGTTTCATGCTATGGTTAGGTTTACCTTAATACTTTTGTTGTAGTTGCGGATGATTGCAATAGAGATTAATCATAAGTGGGATGCTTGTCCAAGTAAGGGCATCACCCAAGCACTAGTCCACCCACATACCAAATTATCAAAGTACTGAACGTGAATCATATGATCGTGATGAAAACTAGCTTGACGATATTCCCATGTGTCCTCGTGAGCGCTTTACATCATATAAGAGTTTGTCCAGGCTTGTCCTTTGCTACAAAAAGGATTGGTCCACCTTGCTGCACTTTATTTACTTTTGTTACTTGTTGATCGTTACCAATTATCTTATCGCAAAACTATTTGTTACCTATAATTTCAGTGCTTGTAGAGAATACCTTGCTGAAAACCGCTTATCATTTCCTTCTGCTCCTCGTTGGGTTTGACACTCTTACTTATCGAAAGGACTACGATAGATCCCCTATACTTGTGGGTCATCAAGACTCTTTTCTGGCGCCGTTGTCGGGGAGTGAAGTGCCTTTGGTAGGTGGAATTTGGTAAGGAAAAATTTATATAGTGTGCTGAAATTTCCTGTCACTTGTTACTATGGAAAGTAATCCTCTGAGGGGCTTGTTCGGGGTGTCTTCACCCCGACCAGTAGAGCAAAGAGTTGCTCCTCAACCTACTGAAAATGAAATTGTCTGCTTTGAAATTCCTTCAGGTATGTTAGAAAAACTGCTAGCTAATCCTTTTGCAGGAGATGGAACAAAGCATCCTGATGAGCACCTAATATATGTGGATGAAGTTTGTGGATTATTTAAGCTTGCAGGTGTGCCCGGAGATGTTATTAAGAAGAAGGTCTTCCCTTTATCTTTGAAGGGAGATGCATTGACATGGTATAGGTTATGTGATGATACGGGGTCATGGAACTACAAACGATTGAAATTGGAATTTCATCAGAAGTTTTATCCTATGCATCTTGTTCATCGTGATCGCAATTATGTATATAATTTCTGGCCTCGCGAAGGAGAAAGCATCGCTCAAGCTTGGGGAGGCTTAAATCAATGTTATATTCATGCCTCAGTCATGAGCTCTCAAGAGAAATGATTATTCAAAAAATTTATGCTCGGCTTTCTGATAACAATCGCACCATGCTCGGTACTTCTTGTGCTGGCTCTTTTATGATGAAGACTATTGAATTCAAATGGGATTTATTGGAAAGAATTAAACGCAACTCTGAAGATTGGGACCTCGACGAAGGTAAGGAGTCAGGTATGACACCTAAGTTTGATTGTGTTATATCTTTTATGGATACTGATGTTTTCCGTAAATTTAGCACTAAATATGGACTTGACTCTGAGATGGTAGCTTCTTTCTGTGAATCTTTTGCTACTCATGTTGATCTCCCTAGGGAGAAGTGGTTTAAATATCATCCTCCCATAGAAGTAAAAGTAGTTGCACCTATTAAAGTTGAAGAAAAGACTGTCACTTATAATGATCCTATTGTTCCTACTGCTTATGTCGAGCAACCACCTTTTCCTGTTAGAATAAAAGATCATACTAAAGCTTCAACTGTGGTTCATAAAAACAATATTAGAACATATACACCTCCTGAGCAAATTAAAGTTGAACCTAATATTGCTATTGTTAAAGATATCTTGTCTGATAATATTGATGGGCATGTTATTCATTTCCGTGATGAGACTGCTAGAATTGCTAAACCTTGTGCTAAAGATAAACCTAGATCTTTGGTAGGCATGCCTGTTATTTCTGTTAAAATAGAAGATCATTGTTATCATGGCTTATGTGATATGGGTGGTAGTGCTAGTGCAATACCCATTGACTTATACAAAGAAATTATGCATGACATTGCACCCGCTGAGTTAGAAGATATTGATGTCACAATTAAACTTGCCAATAGAGATACTATTTCACCAATGTGAATTGTTAGAGATGTTGAAGTCTTGTGTGGGAAAACTAAATATCCTGCTGATTTTCTTGTTCTTGGCTCCCCACAAGATAGCTTTTGTCCCATTATTTTCGGTAGACCCTTCTTGAACATTGTTAATGCTAAGATAGACTACAAAAAGGATGTTGTTACTATTGGTTTGGGTGATATGTCTCATGAATTTAATTTCTCTAAATTTCATAGGCAACACCGTGAAGAAGAATTGACCAGTAAAGATGAAATTATTGGTCTTGCTTCTATTGTTGTACCTCCTAGAGATCCTTTAGAACAATATTTGCTAGACCATGAAAATGATATGTTTATGAATGAAAGAAGGGAAATAGATGAAGTATTATTTAAACAGGAACCCATCCTGAAATACAATTTGCCAGTAGAAATCCTAGGGGATCCTCCTCCACCCAAGGGTGATCCCGTGTTTGAGTTCAAACCGTTACCTGATACTCTTAAATATGCTTATCTTGATGAGAAAAAGATATATCCTATTATTATTAGTGCTAACCTTTTAGAGCATGAAGAAGAGAGATTATTGAAAACTCTGAAGAAGCACAGTGCTGCTATTGGATATACTCTTGATGATCTTAAGGGCATTAGTCCCACACTATGTCAACACAAAATAAATTTGGAGAAGGATGCCCAACCAGTTCGTGATCACCAACGACGGCTAAATCCTAAGATGAAAGAAGTGGTAAGAAAGGAAATACTAAAGCTCCTTGAGGCAGGTATAATTTATCCCGTTGCTGATAGTCAGTGGGTAAGTCATGTCCATTGTGTCCCTAAAAAGGGAGGTATTGCTGTCGTTCCTAATGATAAAGATGAATTGATTCCTCAAAGAATTTTTACAGGTTATAGGATGGTAATTGATTTCTGCATATTAAATAAGGCTACTAAAAAGGATCATTGTCCCTTACCTTTTATTGATTAAATGCTAGAAAGATTATCCAAACATACATATTTTTGCTTTCTAGATGGTTATTCTGGTTTCTCTCAAATACCTGTGTCAGCTCATGATCAATCTAAGACCACTTTTACTTGCCCGTTTGGTACTTTTGCTTATAGACGCATGCCTTTTGGTTTATGTAATGCACCTGCTACCTTCCAAAGATGCATGATGGCTATATTCTCTGACTTTTGTGAAAAGATTTATGAGGTTTTCATGGATGATTTCTCCGTCTATGGATCCTCTTTTGATGATTGCTTGAGCAACCTTGATCGAGTTTTGCAGAGATGTGAAGAAACTAACCTTGAAAGAGGCATTGAAGTTGATAAAGCTAAAGTTGATGCTATTGAAAAGATGCCATGTCCCAAGGACATCAAAGGTATAAGAAGTTTCCTTGGTCATGCCGGTTTTTATAGGAGGTTCATTAAGGACTTCTCAAAAATTTCTCGGCCTCTGACTAATTTATTACAAAAAGATATACCATTTGTCTTTGATGATGATTGTGTAGAAGCATTTGAAATACTTAAGAAAGCATTAATCTCTACACCGATTGTTCAGCCACCTGATTGGAATTTACCCTTTGAAATTATGTGTGATGCTAGTGATTATGCTGTGGGTGCTGTTCTAGGGCAAAGAGTGAAGGAAATATGCCGTAGATGCAATAATAAAGTTATTATTTATTTCCTTATATCATGATAAATGTTTATTATTCATGCTAGAATTGTATTATCCGGAAACATAATACTTGTGTGAGTACATAGACAAACTAAACATCACTAGTGTGCCTCTACTAGACTAGCTCGTTAATCGCAGATGGTTATGTTTCCTAACCATAGACATATGTTGTCATTTGATTAACGGGATCACATCATTAAGAGAATGATGTGATTGACATGACCCATTCCACTAGCTTAGCATCCGATCGTTTAGTATGTTGCTATTGCTTTCTTCATGACTTATACATGTTCCTATGACTATGAGATTATGCAACTCCCGTTTGCCGGAGGAACACTTTGTGTGCTACCGAACGTCACAACGTAACTGGGTGATTATAAAGGAGCTCTACAGGTGTCTCCAAAGGTACATGTTGGGTTGGCGTATTTCGAGATTAGGATTTGTCACTCCGATTGTCGGAGAGGTATCTCTGGGCCCTCTCGGTAATGCACATCACATAAGCCTTGCAAGCATTGCAACTAATGAGTTAGTTGCGAGATGATGTATTACGAAGCGAGTAAAGAGACTTGCCGGTAACGAGAATGAACTAGGTATTGAGATACCGACGATCGAATCTCGGGCAAGTAACATACCGATGACAAAGGGAACAAAGTATGTTGTTATGCGGTCTGACCGATAAAGATCTTCGTAGAGTATGTGGGAGCCAATATGAGCATCCAGGTTCCGCTATTGGTTATTGACCGAAGACATGTCTCGGTCATGTCTACATTGTTCTCGAACCCATAGGGTCCGCACGCTTAACGTTACGATGACAGTTTCATTATGAGTTTATATATTTTGATGTACCGAAGTTTGTTCAGAGTCCCGGATCTGATCACGGACATGACGAGGAGTCTCGAAATGGTCGAGACATAAAGATTGATATATTGGACAGCTATATTCGGACACCGGAAGTGTTCCGGGTGATTTCGGAGAAAACCGGAGGGTTACCGGAACCCCCCGGGATAAGTAATGGGCTTTATGGGCCCTAGTGGAGAGAGAGAGGGGAGGCCAGGGTGGGCCGCGCGCCCCCTCCCCCTCTGGTCCGAATTGGACTAGGAGAGGGGGGCGGCGCCCCCCTTTCCTTCTCCCTCTCCCCCTTCCTTTCCCCCTCCTAGTAGGAGTAGGAAAGAGGGGAGTCCTACTCCTACTAGGAGGAGGACTCCTCCTTGGCACGCCCAAGGGCCGGCCGGCCTCCCCCCTTGCTCCTTTATATACGGGGGCAGGGGGGCACCTCTAGACACACAAGTTGATCGTCCTGATCGTTCTCTTAGCCGTGTGCGGTGCCCCCCTCCACCATAATCCTCGATAATATTGTAGCGGTGCTTAGGCGAAGCCCTGCGACGGTAGAACATCAAGATAGTCACCACGCCGTCGTGCTGACGGAACTCTTCCCCGACACTTTGCTGGATCGGAGTCCGGGGATCGTCATCGAGCTGAACGTGTGCTAGAACTCGGAGGTGCCGTAGTTTTGGTGCTTGATCGGTCGAGCCGTGAAGACGTACGACTACATTAACCGCGTTGTCATAACGCTTCCGCTGTTAGTCTATGAGGGTACATAGACAAACACTCTCCCATCTCGTTGCTATGCATCACCATGATCTTGCATGTGCGTAGGAATTTTTTTGAAATTACTACGTTCCCCAACAGTGGCATCCGAGCCTGGTTTTATGCGTTGATGTTGTGCACGAGTAGAACACAAGTGAGTTGTGGGCGATATAAGTCATACTGCTTACCAGCATGTCATACTTTGGTTCGGCGGTATTGTTGGATGAAGCGGCCCGGACCGACATTACGCGTACGCTTACGCGAGACTGGTTCTACTGATGTGCTTTGCACACAGGTGGCTGGTGGGTGTTAGTTTCTCCAACTTTAGTTGAACCGAGTGTGGCTACGCCCGGTCCTTGCGAAGGTTAAAACAACACCAACTTGACAAACTATCGTTGTGGTTTTTGATGCGTAGGTAAGATTGGTTCTTGCTTAAGCCCGTAGCAGCCACGTAAAACTTGCAACAAACAAAGTAGAGGACGTCTAACTTGTTTTTGTAGGGCATGTTGTGATGTGATATGGTCAAGACATGATGCTAAATTTTATTGTATGAGATGATCATGTTTTGTAACCGAGTTATCGGCAACTGGCAGGAGCCATATGGTTGTCGCTTTATTGTATGCAATGCAATCGCTCTGTAGTGCTTGACTTTATCACTAAGCGGTAGCGATAGTCGTAGAAGCATAAGATTGGTGAGACGACAACGATGCTACGATGGAGATCAAGGTGTCACGCCGGTGACGATGGTGATCATGACGGTGCTTCAAAGATGGAGATCGCAAGCACAAGATGATGATGGCCATATCATATCACTTATATTGATTGCATGTGATGTTTATCTTTTATGCATCTTATCTTGCTTTGATTGACGGTAGCATTTTAAGATGATCTCTCACTAATTATCAAGAAGTGTTCTCCCTGAGTATGCACTGTTGCGAAAGTTCTTCGTGCTGAGACACCACGTGATGATCGGGTGTGATAGGCTCTACGTTCAAATACAACGGGTGCAAAACAGTTGCACACGCGGAATACTTAAGTTATACTTGACCAGCCAAGCATATACAGATATGGCCTCGGAACACGGAGACCGAAAGGTCGAGCATGAATCATATAGTAGATATGATCAACATAGTGATGTTCACCAATGAAACTACTCCATCTCACGTGATGATCGGGCATGGTTTAGTTAATTTGGATCACGTGATCACTTAGAGGATTAGAGGGATGTCTATCTAAGTGGGAGTTCTTTAGTAATATGATTAATTGAACTTAAATTTATCATGAACTTAGTACCTGATATTATCTTGCTTGTTTATGTTTGATTGTAGATAGATGGCCCGTGCTGTTGTTCCGTTGAATTTTAATGCGTTCCTTGAGAAAGCAAAGTTGAAAGATGATGGTAGCAATTACACGGACTGGGTCCGTAACTTGAGGATTATCCTCATTGCTGCATAGAAGAATTACGTCCTGGAAGCACCGCTGGGTGCCAGGCCTGCTGCTGGAGCAACACCAGATGTTATGAACGTCTGGCAGAGCAAAGCTGATGACTACTCGATAGTTCAGTGTGCCATGCTTTACGGCTTAGAATCGGGATTTCAACGACATTTTGAACGTCATGGAGCATATGAGATGTTCCAGGAGTTGAAGTTAATATTTCAAGCAAATGCCCGGATTGAGAGATATGAAGTCTCCAATAAGTTCTATAGCTGCAAGATGGAGGAGAACAGTTCTATCAGTGAGCATATACTCAAAATGTCTGGGTATAATAATCACTTGATTCAATTGGGAGTTAATCTTCCAGATGATTGCGTCATTGACAGAATTCTCCAATCACTTCCACCTAGCTACAAGAGCTTCGTGATGAACTATAATATGCAAGGGATGGTTAAGACAATTCCTGAGCTCTTCGCAATGTTGAAAGCTGCGGAGGTAGAAATCAAGAAGGAGCATCAAGTGTTGATGGTCAACAAGACCACTAGTTTCAAGAAAAAGGGCAAAGGGAAGAAGAAGGGGAACTTTAAAAAGAACAGCAAGCCAGTTGCTGCTCAGGAGAAGAAACCCAAGTCTGGACCTAAGCCTGAAACTGAGTGCTTCTACTGCAAGCAGACTGGTCACTGGAAGCGGAACTGCCCCAAGTATTTGGCGGATAAGAAGGATGGCAAGGTAAACAAAGGTATATATGATATACATGTTATTGATGTATACCTTACTAATGCTCGCAGTAGCACCTGGGTATTTGATACTGGTTCTATTGCTAATATTTGCAACTCGAAACAGGGACTATGGATTAAGCGAAGATTGGCTAAGGACGAGGTGACGATGCGTGTGGGAAATGGTTCCAAAGTCGATGTGATCGCGGTCGACACGCTACCTCTACATCTACCTTCAGGATTAGTATTAGACCTAAATAATTGTTATTTGGTGCCAACGTTGAGCATGAAGATTATATCTGGATCTTGTTTGATGCGAGACAGTTATTCATTTAAACCAGAGAATAATGGTTGTTCTATTTATATGAGTAATATCTTTTATGGTCATGCACCCTTGAAAAGTGGTCTATTCTTATTAAATCTCGATAGTAGTGATACACATATTCATAATGTTGAAGCCAAAAGATGCAGAGTTGATAATGATAGTGCAACTTATTTGTGGCACTGCCATTTAGGTCATATCGGTGTAAAGCGCATGAAGAAACTCCATACTGATGGGCTTTTGGAACCACTTGATTATGAATCACTTGGTACTTGCGAACCGTGCCTTATGGGCAAGATGACCAAAACACCGTTCTCCGGTACTATGGAGAGAGCAACAGATTTGTTGGAAATCATACATACCGATGTATGTGGTCCGATGAATATTGAGGCTCGTGGCGGATATCGTTATTTTCTCACCTTCACAGATGACTTAAGCAGATATGGGTATATCTACTTAATGAAACATAAGTCTGAAACATTTGAAAAGTTCAAAGAATTTCAAAGTGAAGTTGAAAATCATCGTAACAAGAAAATAAAATTCCTACGATCTGATCGTGGAGGAGAATATTTGAGTTACGAGTCTGGTGTACATTTGAAACAATGCGGAATAGTTTCACAACTCACGCCACCCGGAACACCACAGCGTAATGGTGTGTCCGAACATCGTAATCGTACTTTACTAGATATGGTGCGATCTATGATGTCTCTTACTGATTTACCGCTATCGTTTTGGGGTTATGCTTTAGAGACGGCCGCATTCACGTTAAATAGGGCACCATCAAAATCCGTTGAGATGACGCCTTATGAACTGTGGTTTGGCAAGAAACCAAAGTTGTCGTTTTTGAAAGTTTGGGGCTGTGATGCTTATGTGAAAAAGCTTCAACCTGATAAGCTCGAACCCAAATCGGAGAAATGTGTCTTCATAGGATATCCAAAGGAAACTATTGGATACACCTTCTATCACAGATCCGAAGGCAAGACTTTCGTTGCTAAAAACGGAAACTTTTTAGAGAAGGAGTTTCTCTCGAAAGAAGTGAGTGGGAGGAAAGAAGAACTTGATGAGGTAACTGTACCTGCTCCCTTATTGGAAAGTAGTACATCACAGAAACCGGTTTTTGTGACACCTACACCAATTAGTGAGGAAGCTAATGATGATGATCATGAAACTTCAGAACAAGTTATTACTGAACCTCGTAGATCAACCAGAGTAAGATTCGCACCAGAGTGGTACGGTAATCCTGTTCTGGAAGTCATGCTACTAGATCATGATGAACCTACGAACTATGAAGAAGCGATGGTGAGCCCAGATTCCGCAAAAAGGCTTGAAGCCATGAAATCTGAGATGGGATCCATGTATGAGAACAAAGTGTGGACTTTGGTTAACTTGCCCAAAGATCGGCAAGCAATTGAGAATAAATGGATCTTCAAGAAGAAGACTGACGCTGACGGTAATGTTACTATCTACAAAGCTTGACTTGTCACAAAAGGTTTTCGACAAGTTCAAGGGATTGACTACGATGAGACCTTCTCACCCGTAGCGATGCTTAAGTCTGTCCGAATCATGTTAACAATCGCCGCATTTTATATTTATGAAATTTGGCAGATGGATGTCAAAACTGCATTCCTGAATGGATTTCTGGAAGAAGAGTTGTATATGATGCAGCCGGAAGGTTTTGTAGATCCAAAGGGGCTAACAAAGTGTGCAAGCTCCAGCGATCCATTTATGGACTGGTGCAAGCCTCCCGGAGTTGGAATAAACGCTTTGATGATGTGATCAAAGCATTTGGTTTTGTACAGACTTTTGGAGAAGCCTGTATTTACAAGAAAGTGAGTGGGAGCTCTGTAGCATTTCTGATATTATATGTAGATGACATATTACTAATCGGAAATGATATAGAATTTCTGGATAGCATAAAGGGATACTTGAATAAGAGTTTTTCAATGAAAGACCTCGGTGAAGCTGCTTACATATTGGGCATTAAGATCTATAGAGATAGATCAAGACGCTTAATTGGACTTTCACAAAGCACATACCTTGACAAAATTTTGAAGAAGTTCAAAATGGATCAAGCAAAGAAAGGATTCTTGCCTGTGTTACAAGGTGTGAAATTGAGTAAGACTCAATGCCCGACCACTGCAGAAGATAGAGAGAAAATGAAAGATGTTCCCTATGCTTCAGCCATAGGCTCTATCATGTATGCAATGTTGTGTACCAGACCTGATGTATGTCTTGCTATAAGTCTAGCAGGTAGGTACTAAAGTAATACATGAGTGGATCACTGGACAGCGGTCAAGAACATCATGAAATACCTGAAAAGGACTAAGGATATGTTTCTCGTATATGGAGGTGACAAAGAGCTCATCATAAATGGTTACGTTGATGCAAGCTTTGACACTGATCCGGACGATTCTAAATCGCAAACCGGATACGTGTTTATATTAAACGGTGGAGCTGTCAGTTGGTGCAGTTCTAAACAAAGCGTTGTGGCGGGATCTACATGTGAAGCGGAGTACATAGCTGCTTCGGAAGCAGCAAACGAAGGAGTCTGGATGAAGGAGTTCATATCCGATCTAGGTGTCATACCTAGTGCATCGGGTCCAATGAAAATCTTTTGTGACAATACTGGTGCAATTGCCTTGGCAAAGGAATCCAGATTTCACAAGAGAACCAAATACATCAAGAGACGCTTCAATTCCATCCGGGATCTAGTCCAGGTGGGAGACATAGAGATTTGCAAGATACATACGGATCTGAATGTAGCAGACCCGTTGACTAAGCCTCTTCCACGAGCAAAACATGATCAGCACCAAAGCTCCATGGGTGTTAGAATCATTACTGTGTAATCTAGATTATTGACTCTAGTGCAAGTGGGAGACTGAAGGAAATATGCCCTAGAGGCAATAATAAAGTTATTATTTATTTCCTTATATCATGATAAATGTTTATTATTCATGCTAGAATTGTATTATCTGGAAACATAATACTTGTGTGAGTACATAGACAAACTAAACGTCACTAGTGTGCCTCTACTATACTAGCTCGTTAATCGAAGATGGTTCTGTTTCCTAACCATAGACATATGTTGTCATTTGATTAACGGGATCACATCATTAGGAGAATGATGTGATTGACATGACCCATTCCATTAGCTTAGCATCCGATCGTTTAGTATGTTGCTATTGCTTTCTTCATGACTTATACATGTTCCTACGACTATGAGATTATGCAACTCCCGTTTGCCGGAGAAACACTTTGTGTGCTACCAAACGTCACAACGTAACTGGGTGATTATAAAGGAGCTCCACAAGTGTCTCCAAAGGTACATGTTGGGTTGGCGTATTTCGAGATTAGGATTTGTCACTCTGATTGTCGGAGAGGTATCTCTGGGCCCTCTCGGTAATGCACATCACATAAGCCTTGCAAGCATTGCAACTAATGAGTTAGTTGCGATATGATGTATTACAAAACGAGTAAAGAGACTTGTCGGTAACGAGATTGAACTTGGTATTGAGATATCGACGATCGAATCTCGGGCAAGTAACATACCGATGACAAAGGGAACAAAGTATGTTGTTATGCGGTCTGATCGATAAAGATCTTCGTTGAATATGTGGGAGCCAATATGAGCATCCAGGTTCCGCTATTGGTTATTGACCGAAGACATGTCTCGGTCATGTCTACATTGTTCTCGAACCCGTAGGGTCCGCACGCTTAATGTTACGATGACAGTTTCATTATGAGTTTATATATTTTGATGTACCGAAGTTTGTTCAGAGTCCCGGATGTGATCACGGACATGACGAGGAGTCTCGAAATGGTCGAGACATAAAGATTGATATATTGGACAGCTATATTCGGACACCGGAAGTGTTCCGGGTGATTTCGGAGAAAACCGAAGTGCCGGAGGGTTACCGGAACCCCCCGGGATAAGTAATGGGCTTTATGGGCCCTAGTGGAGAGAGAGAGGGGCGGCCAGGGTGGGCCGCGCGCCCCCTCCCCCTCTGGTCCGAATTGGGCTAGGAGAGTGGGGGCGGCGCCCCCCTTTCCTTCTCCCTCTCCCCTTCCTTTCCCCCTCCTAGTAGGAGTAGGAAAGAGGGGAGTGAGGGAGTCCTGGATTAGGGGGTGTTCGGGTTGCCGGACTATACCTTCAGCCGGACTCCTGGACTATGAAGATACAAGATTGAAGACTTCGTCCCGTGTCCGGATGGGACTTTCCTTGGCGTGGAAGGCAAGCTTGGCGATGCGGATATTCAAGATCTCCTATCATTGTAACCGACTCTATGTAACCCTAACCCTATCCGATGTCTATATAAACTGGAGGGGTTTTAGTCCGTAGGACAACTTCATCAACTCCATAGACAACAATCATACCATAGGCTAGCTTCTAGGGTTTAGCCTCCTTGATCTCGTGGTAGATCTACTCTTGTACTACCCATATCATCAATATTAATCAAGCAGGACGTAGGGTTTTACCTCTATCAAGAGGGCCCGAACCTGGGTAAAACATCGTGTTCCCCGCCTCTTGTTACCATCCGGCCTAGACGCACAGTTCGGGACCCCCCGAGATCCGCCGGTTTTGACACCGACATTGGTGCTTTCATTGAGAGTTCCTCTGTGTTGTCGCCGTTAGGTCTGATGGCTCCTTTGATCATCAACAACGATGCGGTCCAGGGTGAGACTTTTCTCCCCGGACAGATCTTGATCTTCGGTGGCTTCGCTTTGCGGGCCAATTCTCTTGGCCACTTGGAGCAGATCGAGAGCTAGGCCCCTGGCCATCAAGTCAGGTTTGGAAGCTTAAACTACACGGCTGACATCCGCGGAGAGTTGATCTTCGTTGGGTTCGAGCCACGGCCAAGCGCGCCGCACTATCTCGAGGGGCATGATCTAGCTCTGCCTCCGGGTAGTGTCCTGGAGGCCACACACGCATCGGTCCCGACCTCTAACTCGGAGCCCATTGTGCCAATGGAGGACGAGCGGTTGGACGCCACCTCGGGGGCTGCGATCTTAAAGGCGATCGAGCCGAACGCTAGCCCCGCACTATGCATGATCCGTGACTCTGAGGATCCGGACTCCTCCCCGGACTCCGAACCCCCCGCGCCCCTGCCAATCGAATCCGATTGGGCGCCGATAATGGAGTTCACCATCGCAGACATCTTTCAGCACTCGCCTTTGGGCGTCATCCTGAATTCTCTTAAGTCTCTCTCTTTATCAGGAGAGCCCTGGCCGGATTACGGTCAGCAAGGATGGGATACGGACGACGAAGAAATTCAAAGCCCACCCACCACCCACTTTGTAGCCACTGTCGACGATTTAACCGACATGCTTGACTTCGGCTCCGAAGACATCGACGGTATGGACGATGATGTAGGAGACGAACAGGAACCAGCACCTATAGGGCGCTGGAAGGCCACCTCGTCATATGACATATATATGGTGGATACTCCAAAAGATGGAGATGGCGATGGAACAGTGGGGGAGGACACCCCCAAGAAACAGCCAAAGCGCCGGCGTCAGCGGCGCCGCTCTAAATCCCGCCAAAGAAAAAACGGTGATTCCGGCACGGGAGATAATACTACCCCGGACAGCGCCGAAGAACACCCACCTCAGCAAGATTCGGCACAGGAAGATGGAGAAGCCAGCCCTCATGAGAGAGCGACAGACCAAGAGGTTGAGGATGATAACTATATGCCTCCCTCCGAAGACGAGGCAAGCCTCGATGACGACGAATTCGTCATACCATCAAACCCCGTCGAACAAGAGCGTTTTAGACGTAGGCTTTTAGCCACGGCAAGCAGCCTCAAGAAAAAGCAGCAGCAGCTTAGAGCTTCCCAAGATTTGCTAGCTGACAGATGGACTGAAGTCCTTGCGGCCGAAGAGTATGAACTCGAACGCCCCTCCAAGAGTTACCCAAAGCGCAGGCTGCTACCCCGATCAGAGGAGGAAGCACCTACATCACCAGCGCATGACATGGCAGACCGGCCACCTCGCGGCCGCGACAGAGAGGTCTCTCGACCCTCCACCCAAGCCATGCCCCGACGCCACTCAACTAAGGCACGGGAAAATGCGCCAGACCTGCGAGAAGTACTGGAGGACAAGGCAAGACAAACAAGATTGATCTACGGATCGCGCAGGCGCCCTACAACACGTGACGATGATCCTTACTCCGGATACAACAAATCCGGCCGGGCCGAACACAACAGACATAGCTCTTCCGAGCTACGCCGTGATATAGCCCAGTACAGAGGCGCCGCATACCCGCTATGCTTCATGAATGAAGTAATGGAGCATAAAATCCCAGAGGGTTTCAAACCCGTAAACATTGAATCATACGATGGCACAACAGATCCAGCGGTATGGATCGAGGATTATCTCCTTGACATCCACATGGCACGCGGCGACGATCTACACGCCATCAAATACCTCCCGCTCAAACTTAAAGGACCGGCCCGGCATTGGCTTAACAGCTTGCCAGCAGACTCAATCGGTTCTTGGGAGGACCTGGAAGCCGCATTCCTCGACAACTTCCAGGGCACTTACGTGCGACCACCGGATGCCGACGACTTAAGCCACATAATTCAGCAGCCAGAGGAATCGGCCAGACAATTCTGGACACGGTTCCTAACAAAGAAAAACCAGATAGTCGACTGTCCGGATGCAGAGGCCCTAGCAGCCTTCAAGCATAACATCCGCGACGAGTGGCTTGCCCGGCACCTGGGACAGGAAAAGCCGAAATCCATGGCAGCCCTCACGACACTCATGACCCGCTTTTGCGCGGGTGAAGACAGCTGGCTAGCTCGCAGTAACAACTTATCAAAGAACCCTGGTAATTCAGACACCAAGGACAAAAGTGGCAGGACACGTCGGAACAAACAAAAACGCCGCGTTAACAGCCACATCAATGAAGACACGGCAGTCAATGCCGGATTCAGAGGCTATAAATCCGGTCAGCGGAAAAAGCCATTCAAAAAGAATACTCAGGGCCCGTCCAGTTTGGACCGAATACTCGATCGCTTGTGCCAGATACATGGCACCCCCGAAAAGCCAGCCAATCACACTAACAGGGATTGTTGGGTGTTCAAGCAGGCAGGCAAGTTAAGAGCCGAAAACATCAAGGGGTTGCACAGCGACGACGAGGAGCCCAAGCCGCCGAACAACAATGGACAGAAGGGCTTTCCCCCACAAGTGTGGACGGTGAACATGATATACGCAACCCACATTCCCAAGCGGGAGCGGAAGCGTGCGCTACGGGACATATACGCGATGGAGCCAGTCGCCCCAAAGTTCAACCCATGGTCCTCCTGCCCGATCACTTTTGATCGGAGGGACCATCCCACTAGCATCCGTCATGGCAGCTTCACCGCATTGGTTCTTGACCCAATCCTCGACGGATTTCACCTCACAAGAGTCCCCATGGACGGCGGCAGTAGCCTGAACCTGCTTTATCAGGACACAGTGCGGAAAATGGGCATAGACCCCTCAAGGATCAAACCCACAAGAACGACCTTTAAAGGCGTCATACCAGGTGTAGAAGCCAACTGTACAGGCTCAGTAACACTTGACGTGGTCTTCGGATCCCCGGATAATTTCCGAAGCAAAGAGTTAATCTTCGATATAGTCCCGTTTCGCAGTGGCTATCACGCCCTGCTCGAACGAACCGCATTCGCAAAATTCAATGCGGTGCCACACTACGCATATCTCAAACTCAAGATGCCAGGCCCTCGAGGAGTAATCACGGTCAACGGAAACACCGAACGCTCCCTCCGTACGGAGGAGCATACGGCGGCTCTCGCAGCGGAGGTACAAAATAGCTTTCTTCGGCAATTCTCCAGTCCGGCCATTAAAAAGCCAGACACTGCCAAGCGCGCCTGGAGTAACCTACAGCAAGACCGCCTGGCACACTCCGAGCAAGCGTAGCAATGCGGCCCCAACCCCAGCCTTCGCGACCTAGCGAACCTAGTACCTCGCGTACATAACTACGCCCTTGAAATACCATGGGCACAGGGGAAGGGGCACTATAACGGCATGCCCAAAATACGGCTTAAAACGTACTAGGGGCTGCCGGATTCTTTTTTCAACTTTTTCTTACTTTCAGGACTCCATACTTCGGACGACCTGTTCGGCAATTCGACTGCCGCACAAACGACGCAAGATCCAGGAGGCAGACAAGCCATGCCACATTATGGAACTCCCAGGTGGTCTCTGTTACGAGCGGTATACCTGTTTTGAATACAACTCCACGGTTTGCCCCTAGTCAGGACATACTAAATAGTCCAATATCTTTTTGCTTATCGCATCACTTGTATCGTTCGGCTTTGATAAATAGCCTCTTTATAAACAATGCATAGCTTTCTGCCTATTTTTTGCATTATCATCTTTTCATATATATGTTTATGACATGTTGCACCCGTACACTGTGGTACGGCAAAATACGCCAGGGGCTTTAGTACCCATTAATATGACGTGAGAAGTCCGTACACTTTCACAAGTGCGGCACCCCGAACTTATAGTACTATATGCATCGGCTCCGAATCATGATTTGGGTCAATAGTTGGGTTTGCCCGGCTCCTATATTTTGGTGCCTTACGTTCCGCTATATCGGCTAAGGTAGCACTAGGAGAACCACTGTGATTGTGCCCCGGTTGAGCTGGGTTAAGCACCTCAGTGGAGAAAGCTAAAACTAACTGTCATGATGAGGTGAGAGACCTGTCGCTGTTCGAGAGGTTTTTCGAGTCCCTAAAGGCTTATGCCGCTTCGAGCGAGGAGCTGGATAACCCCAGCCAAGGCGTGGATAGCGCCCCGAACTCAGTCCTCCGAACTAGGGGCTTCGCCGAAATTTAAAATTATAAAGTTCTATGGCTAAGTGAGAGTGTTCAAGCATTATAGTCCGATTGCCTGGTTCATCGTGCTGAGCACCTCCCTCGAAGGACCCAACCATGGGAAAAAGAGCGCCTAGGATTATCACCGAACACCCCAGCACTAGTGGCATGGGGGCAGAAGCCGACGACTGGCCATCTCTCAATTTTTGATAAACGGCCGCACAAAAAATAATATTTTAAATTCAATAAGCATTGCTTAGCGCATATGGACAAGTTTTCAGCGCACAGGATAAACATGAGCGAATTCATTCAAAAACTACATCCTTGGTGCACTCATCTCCCACAAGGCGGGCACCTACAAGAACATCCTTATAGTAGTTCTCCGGCTTGCGATGCTCCTTCCCCGGCGGCGGCCCGTCCGTCACAAGCTTCTCACCGTCCAGCTTACCCTAGTGCACCTTTCCACGGGCAAGGGCCCTACAGGCACCTTCGATGCAGGCGGAGCGCTTGATGACCTCGAGCCTTGGACAGGCCTCCACCAGCCGCCGCACCAGCCCGAAGTAGCTCCCAGGCAAGGCCTCCCCGGGCCACAGCCGAACTATGAAGCCCTTCATGGCCTGTTCGGCCGCCTTGTGGAGTTCGACCAACTGTTTCAGCTGGTCGCTCAAGGGCACAGGGTGTCCGGCCTCAGCATACTGAGACCAGAATACCTTCTTCGTCGAGCTGCCCTCTTCAGCTCGGTAGAATGTGGCGGCATCGGACACGCTGCAGGGAAGATCTGCGAAGGCCCCTGGAGAACTCCGGATTCGGGTAAGTAACAAGTAGTTTACTTTTATGTTTCTGCTTTGCATAAAGAATGCCTTACCCGCTGCTATCTTCTTCATATCCTCCAACTCTCGGAGAGCCTTCTGGGCTTCGGCCTTGGCAGACTTGGCAGTCTCAAGGGCCGTCGCGAGCTCGGACGCTTGGGTCTTTGACTCAAGCTCCAAACTCTCATGTTTCTTCATGAGAGCCTGAAGCTCTTGCTGCACCTCGCCGACCTGAGACCCAAGTTTCTCTCGCTCGATGCGCTCCGCGGCCGTTTTCTTTTCGGCCTTGGACAACGCCTGCTTGAGGGTCGCCACCTCAGTCGTGGCCCCTACAATAAGCAGTACAATCCTGTTATTTTTTGCAATCACGCCTCTCTATAGGCACCTTTTTATAAGGTATTTCTTACCTTCTTTCTCCTCGAGCTGCTGCTTGGCACGGCCGAGCTCTTGCTCGGACCGCTCGAGTCCCTATTTTAGGGTATCCACCTCCGCAGTTAGTGCGGCGGTGGCTAGCAACGAAGCCTGCATACGCATATTGACTTGTTTATTAGACTCCTGCGAAATTTCATAGATCCTCTATTCGGCTTTTCTTTCCGAACGCCAAACAGAGCATCAGGGGCTACTGTCTATGTGGTAATATTTTTACATATTTTTACTTACCTCGAAGCCTGTTAGGAGGCCAGCGCAAGCTTCATTCAGCCCGCTCTTGGTGGACTGAACCTTCCGGATCACCATACTCATAATAGTACGGTGTTCCTCGTCGATGGAGGCACCTTCAAGTACCTCCAGCAGATTGTCCAGCGCCTCCGGTTGGACGGAGGCTGCCAGCTCAGAAGGCTTGCTCCTTTTGGAAGGAGTTCACCTGCCGCGGTCCGAAATCGTTGAAGATTCCGGCACGGTGTCCGGCTTAAGGCCGGACTTGGAGCCCTGGGGGGTCTTGTCCCCTTCACTCCTGGGGTCCGGGAGGTCGCCTTGCGGCTCCTCCAGGACCACCTCCTCCTGCCCTGGAGCTCGGTGCGATGCCACTTCGGCGTCATCCGCAGTGCAGGGGGAGACAGCGGGTGGAACAGAGTTCACGTCCGATGAATCCAGGGAGCCGCTCGACAACTCGCTGAGTGCGGACCGGGGCAGGCTGCATGATTACATTTGACGTTAGGGGAAGCTGTGCAACAAAAGGAATATCATGAGTTACTCTGGTATCTGAACACTTACGATTTCACCGGACGCTTGGCCTTGTCTGGCCATTCCTCTTCGTCCTCTTCGGCGTCAGGAGCGTAGTCCGGCGGAGGGGTCTTCCTTTTTCTAGACCCCTCGGCCTCCCCCGTTGGGGCGACCTTCTTCTTCTCTCCTCCCTCCACTGGAGAGGGAGAGTCTTCTTCTTCCTCCTCCTCGTTCTCGCCGGAGGAGGGCGCCTCAGACTCGTCAGATGACGAGTCCGACACCACTGCATTGCGGGCACTCTTTCGAGTCCCCGTGGTCTTCTTCTTCTTGACCTTCTTCTCCGGCACCACATAAGGCGCCGGGGCCAGCAGCTTCACCAGTAAAGCTGGGGCTGGATCTTCAGGCAGCGGAGCCGGACAGTTAATCGGCTCGGCTATCACCCGCCAAGCCTGTCAGAGGAAAGGGAGTTTAGATCCCGCATAGTGTCAAACTATGAAAAAAGGCTTAACATCCTGTGAAGGGTGTAAATGGCATACCTTGCTAGCGTGACGCTACAAGTTGTATCCGCGGTCCTCGGAAGCGGATGTGGGAGCCTCGGCGCCCTTGAATAGCACCCTCCAGGCGTCTTCATACGTCATGTCGAAGAGCCTGTTGAGAGTTTGGTGCTGCGCCGGGTTGAACTCCCACAGATTAAAATCCCGTTGTTGGCACGGGAGGATCCGGCGGACGAGCATAACCTGGATTATATTAACAAGCCGGACTGGCTTGTTCACTAGGGACTGGATGCATGTTTGCAATCCGGTCACCTCTTTCTCGTCACCCCACGACAGGCCCATCTCTTTCCAGGACATAAGCCGCGTGGGGGGTCCAGATCGGAACTCAGGGGCTACGGTTCATTCCGGATCGCGTGGCTTGGTGATATAAAACCACCCGGCTTGCCATCCCTTTAGGGTATCCACGAAAGAGCCCTTGAACCATAGGATGTTGGCCATCTTGCCCGCCATAGCGCCTCCGCACTCCGCCTGGCTGCCGCGCACCACCTTGGGCTTGACATTGAAGGTCTTGAGCCAGAGGCCGAAATGGGGGCGGACGCGGAGAAAGGCCTCGCACACGACGATAAACGCCAAGATGTTGAGGATGAAGTTTGGAGCCAGATCGTGGAAATCCAGGCCGTAGTAGAACATGAGCCCCCGGACAAATGGGTGGAGTGGAAAACCTAGTCCGCGGAGGAAGTGGTGGAGAAACACGACCCTCTCATGGGGCCTTGGGGTGGGGATAAGCTGCCCCTCTTCGGGAAGCCGGTGCGTGATGTCCTTGGACAGGTATCCGGCCTTCCTTAGCTTTTTTTACTTTACCCTCCGTAGCGGAGGAGACCATCCATTTGCCTCATGCTCCGGACATTGCTGGAGAAGGTTGAGGTGGGATGTGCGGGCTTGGGCGCTGGAGCTCGGGTGCGCGAGGGATGGATAGGCAAGGGAGGAAGAAGGCGTATGTAAAAAGGGTAGATCTTTATCCCCTTATATAGGCGGATGCGGTTATGCATCCCCACCTACCTAATAAAACTCACTTGCCTCCCGAGCGCCGTGATAAATGGCACGGTTGGGTTACCCATGTTCGTATTGATGAGAATCCCGTAAAAGGGGTACACGATCTCTGCTTTGACAAGACGTGCCAAGGAAACCGCCTCGCAAAACATGCTGAGGAGGAAAAGTAAAAACGATTCGAGTAAAGGGCTTGGTTGTGGTGTGATGGCGCACTGCAGAATACGTTAGCAGATTTGATTTGTGTTAATATTATTCTCTCTATGGCAATATGTGGAAGCTTATTTTACAGAGCCGGACACTACTCTTGGTGCTTACAATCTTCTATGAAGGACTTGGAGGAGGAACCCGCCTTGCAATGCCGAAGACAATTTGCACGCCGGACTCGTCGTCATTGAAGCTTGGTTCAGGGGCTACTGAGGGAGTCCTGGATTAGGGGATGTTCGGGTAGCCGGACTATACCTTCAGCCGGACTCCTGGACTATGAAGATACAAGATTGAAGACTTCGTCCCGTGTCCGGATGGGACTTTCCTTGGCGTGGAAGGCAAGCTTGGCGATGCGGATATTCAAGATCTCCTATCATTGTAACCGACTCTATGTAACCCTAACACTATCCGGTGTCTATATAAACTGGAGGGGTTTTAGTCCGTAGGACAACTTCATCAACTCCATAGACAACAATCATACCATAGGCTAGCTTCTAGGGTTTAGCCTCCTTGATCTCGTGGTAGATCTACTCTTGTACTACCCATATCATCAATATTAATCAAGCAGGACGTAGGGTTTTACCTCTGTCAAGAGGGCCCGAACCTGGGTAAAACATCGTGTTCCCCGCCTCCTGTTACCATCCGGCCTAGACGCACAGTTCGGGACCCCCTACCCGAGATCCGCCGGTTTTGACACCGACAGGGAGTCCTACTCCTACTAGGAGGAGGACTCCTCCTCCTTGGCGCGCCCAAGGGCCGGCCGGCCTCCCCCCGTGCTCCTTTATATACGGGGGCAGGGGGGCACCTCTAGACACACAAGTTGATCTTCGTGATCGTTCTCTTAGCCGTGTGCGGTGCCCCCCTCCACCATAATCCTCGATAATATTGTAGCGGTGCTTAGGCGAAGCCTTGCGACGGTAGAACATCAAGATCGTCACCACGCCGTCGTGCTGACGGAACTCTTCCCCGACACTTTATTGGATCGAAGTCCGGGGATCGTCATCGAGCTGAACGTGTGCTAGAACTCGGAGGTGCCGTAGTTTCGGTGCTTGATCAGTCGAGCCGTGAAGACGTACGACTACATCAACCGCGTTGTCATAACGCTTCCGCTGTTGGTCTACGAGGGTACGTAGACAAACACTCTCCCCTCTCGTTGCTATGCATCACCATGATCCATATGTTTCATGCTATGGTTAGGTTTACCTTAATACTTTTGTTGTAGTTGCGGATGCTTGCAATAGAGGTTAATCATAAGTGGGATGCTTGTCAAAGTAAGGACAACACCCAAGCACCGGTCCACCCACATACCAAATTATCAAAGTACCGAATGCAAATCATATGAACGTGATGAAAACTAGCTTGACGATATTCTCATGTGTCCTCGGGAGCGCTTTACATCTTATAAGAGTTTGTCCAGGCTTGTCCTTTGCTACAAAAAGGATTGGGCAACCTTGCTGCACTTTATTTACTTTTGTTACTTGTTGCTCGTTACCAATTATCTTATCACAAAACATCTGTTACCTATAATTTCAGTGCTTGCAGAGAATACCTTGCTGAAAACCGCTTATCATTTCCTTCTGCTCCTCGTTGGGTTCGACACTCTTACTTATCGAAAGGACTATGATAGATCCCCTATACTTGTGGGCCATCAAGACTCTTTTCTGGCGCCGTTGCCAGGGAGAGAAGCACCTTTGGTAGCTGGAATTTGGAAAGGAAAAATTTATATAGTGTGCTCAAATTTACTGTCACTTGTTATATGGGAAGTAATCCTATGAGGGGCTTGTTCGGGGTATCTTCACCCCGACCAGAAGAGCAAAGAGTTGCTCCTCAACCTACTGAACCTACTGAGAATGAAAATGTCTGCTTTGAAATTCCTTCGGGTATGTTAGAAAAACTGCTAGCTAATCCTTTTGCAGGAGATGGAACAAAGCATCCTGATGAGCACCTAATATATGTGGATGAAATTTGTGGATTATTTAAGATTGCAGGTGTGCCCGGAGATGTTATTAAGAAGAAGGTCTTCCCTTTATCTTTGAAGGGAGATGCATTGACATGGTATAGGCTATGTGATGATACGGGGTCATGGAACTACAAACGATTGAAATTGGAATTTCATTAGAAGTTTTATCCTATGCATCTTGTTCATCGTGATCGCAATTATATATATAATTTCTGGCCTCACGAAGGAGAAAGCATCACTCGAGCTTGGGGGGGGGGCTTAAATCAATGTTATATTCATGCCCCAATCATGAGCTCTCAAGAGAAATGATTATTCAAAAATTTTATGCTCGGCTTTCTGATAACAATCACACCATGCTCGATACTTCTTGTGCTGGCTCTTTTATGATGAAGACTATTGAATCCAAGTGGGATTTATTGGAAAGAATTAAACGCAACTCTGAAGATTGGGACCTCGACAAAGTTAAGGAGTCAGGTATGACACCTAAGTATGATTGTGTTAAATCTTTTATGGATACCGATGTTTTCCGTAAATTTAGTGCTAAATATGGACTTGACTCTGAGATAGTAGCTTCTTTCTGTGAATCTTTTGCTACTCATGTTGATCTCCCTAGGGAGAAGTGGTTTAAATATCATCCTCCCATAGAAGTAAAAGTAACTGCACCCATTAAAGTTGAAGAAAAGACTGTCACCTATAATGATCCTATTGTTCCTACTGCTTATATTGAGAAACCACCTTTTCCTGTTAGAATAAAAGATCATGCTAAAGCTTCAACTATGGTTCGTAAAAGCAATATTAGAACTTATACACCTCCTGAGCAAGTTAAAGTTGAACCTGATATTGCTATTGTTAAAGATCTCTTGTCTGATAATATTGATGGGCATGTTATTTATTTCTGTGATGAAACTGCTAGAATTGCTAAACCTTGTGCTAAAGATAAACCTAGACTTGTGGTAGGCATGCCTGTTAATAGGAGATCATTGTTATCATGGCTTATGTGATATGGGTGCTAGTGCTAGTGCAATACCTATTGACTTATACAAAGAAATTATGCACGATATTGCACCTGCTGAGTTAGAAGATATTGATGTCACAATTAAATTTGCCAATAGAGATACTATTTCACCAATGGGAATTGTTAGAGATGTTGAAGTCTTGTGTGGGAAAACTAAATACCCTGATGATTTTCTTGTTCTTGGTTCCCCACAAGATAGCTTTTGTCCCATTATATTTGGTAGACCCTTCTTGAACACAGTTAATGCTAAGTTAGATTGCAAAAAGGATGTTGTTACTATTGGTTTAGGTGATATGTCTGATGAATTTAATTTCTCTAAATTTCGTAGACAACACCGTGAAGAGGAATTGCCTAGTAAGATGAATATTGGTCTTGGTTCTATTGCCGTACCTCCTAGTGATCCTTTAGAACAATATTTGCTAGACCATGAAAATGATATGTTTATGAATGAAAGAAGGGAAATAGATGAAGTAATTTTTAAACAGGAACCCATCCTGAAACACAATTTGCCTGTTGAAATCCTAGGGGATCCTCCTCCACCCAAGGGTGATCCCGTGTTTGAGCTTAAACTGTTACCTGATGCTCTTAAATATGCTTATCTTGATGAAAAGAAGATATATCCTGTTATTATTAGTGCTAACCTTTCAGAGCATTAAGAACAGAGATTATTGAAACTCTGAAGAAGCACTGTGCTGCTATTGGATACACTCTTGATGATCTTAAGGGCATTATTCCCACACTATGTCAACACAAAATAAATTTGGAGAAAGATGCCAAACAGTTCGTGATCACCAACGACGGCTGAATCCTAAGATGAAAGAAGTGGTAAGAAAGGAAATGCTAAAGCTCCTTGAGGCAGGTATAATTTATCCCGTTGCTGATAGTCAGTGGGTAAGTCTTGTCCATTGTGTCCCTAAAAAGGGAGGTATTACTTTCGTTCCTAATGATAAAGACGAATTGATTCCGCAAAGAATTATTACAGGTTATAGGATGGTAATTGATTTCCGCAAATTAAATGAGGCTACTAAAAAGATCATTACCCCTTACCTTTTATTTATCAAATGCTAGAAAGATTATCCAAACATACACATTTTTGCTTTCTAGATGGTTATTCTGGTTTGTCTCAAATACCTGTGTTACCTGATGATCAATCTAAGACCACTTTTACTTGCCCGTTTGGTACTTTTGCTTATAGACGTATGCCTTTTGGTTTATGTAATGCACCTGCTACCTTCCAAAGATGCATTATGGCTATATTCTCTGACTTTCGTGAAAAGATTTGTGAGGTTTTCATGGACGATTTCTCCGTCTATGGATCCTCTTTTGATGATTGCTTAAGCAACCTTGATCGAGTTTTGAAGAGATGTGAAGAAACTAACCTTGTCTTGAATTGGGAGAAGTGCCACTTTATGGTTAATGAAGGTATTGTCTTGGGGCATAAAGTTTCTGAAAGAGGCATTGAAGTTGATAAAGCTAAAGTTGATGCTATTGAAAAGATGCCATGTCCCAAGGACATCAAAGGTATAAAAAGTTTCCTTGGTCATGCCGGTTTTTATAGGAGGTTCATTAAGGACTTCTCAAAAATTTCTCGGCCTCTGACTAATTTATTACAAAAAGATATACCATTTGTCTTTGATGATGATTGTGTAGAAGCATTTGAAATACTTAAGAAAGCATTAATCTCTGCACCTATTGTTCAGCCACCTGATTGGAATTTACCCTTTGAAATTATGTGTGATGCTAGTGATTATGTTGTAGGTGCTGTTCTAGGGCAAAGAGTTGATAAGAAATTAAATGTTATTCAATATGCTTGTAAAACTCTAGACAATGCTCAGAGAAATTATGCTACTACTGAAAAAGAATTTTTAGCAGCTGTATTTGCTTGTGATAAGTTCAGACCTTATATTATTGATTCTAAAGTAACTATTCACACGGATCATGCTGCTATTATATATCTTATGGAAAAGAAAGATGATAAACCTATACTTATTAGATGGGTTCTCTTGCTACAAGAATTTGATTTGCATATTATTGATAGAAAGGGAGCTGAGAACCCCATTGCAGACAACTTTTCTAGGTTAGAGAATGTTCTTGATGACCCACTACCTATTGATGATAGCTTTCATGATGAACAATTAAATGTCATAAATGCTTCTCATACTGCTCCATGGTATGCTGATTATGCTAATTATATTGTTGCTAAATTTATACCACCTAGTTTCACATACCAACAAAAGAAAAAGTTTTCCTATGATTTGAGGCATTACTTTTGGGATGACCCACACCTTTATAAAGAAGGAGTAGATGGTGTTATTAGACGTTGTGTACCTGAGCATGAACAGGAACAGATCCTACACAAGTGACATTCCGAGTCTTATGGAGGACACTACACTGGAGATAGAACTGCACATAAGGTATCGCAATCCGGTTTTTATTGGCCTACTCTCTTCAAGGATGCCCGTAAGTTTGTTGTATCATGTGATGAATGTCAAAGAATTGGTAATATTAGTAGACGTCAAGAAATGCCTATGAATTACTCACTTGTTATTGAACCATTTGATGTCTGGGGCTTTGATTATATGGGACCTTTTCCTTCCTCTAATGGATATACATATATTTTAGTTGCTGTTGATTACGTTACTAAGTGGGTAGAAGCTATTCCAACTAGTAGTGCTAATCATAACACCTCTATTAAGATGCTTAAAGAAGTTATTTTTCCGAGGTTTGGAGTCCCTAGATACTTAATGACTGATGGTGGTTCTCATTTTATTCATGGTGCCTTCCGTAAAATGCTTGCTAAATATGATGTTAACCATAGAATTGCATCTCCTTATCACCCACAGTCTAGTGGTCAAGTAGAATTGAGTAATAGAGAACTCAAATTAATTTTGCAAAAGACTATTAATAGATCTAGAAAGAATTGGTCCAAGAAACTTGATGATGCATTATGGGCCTATAGAACTGCATATAAAAATCCTATGGGTATGTCTCCGTATAAAATGGTTTATGGAAAAGCATGTCACTTACCTCTCGAACTAGAACATAAGGCTTATTGGGCTATTAAAGAACTCAATTATGATTTCAAACTTGTCGGTGAGAAGAGGTCACTTTTACTTGCCCGTTCGGTACTTTTGCTTATAGACGTATGCCTTTTGGTTTATGTAATGCACCTGCTACCTTCCAAAGATGCATGATGGCTATATTCTCTGACTTTTGTGAAAAGATTTGTGAGGTTTTCATGGATGATTTCTCCGTCTATGGATCCTCTTTTGATGATTGCTTAAGCAACCTTGATCGAGTTTTGCAGAGATGTGAAGAAACTAACCTTGTCTTGAATTGGGAGAAGTGCCACTTTATGGTTAATGAAGGTATTGTCTTGGGGCATAAAGTTTCTGAAAGAGGCATTGAAGTTGATAAAGCTAAAGTTGATGCTATTTAAAATATGCCATGTCCCAAGGACATCAAAGGTATAAGAAGTTTCCTTGGTCATGCCGGTTTTTATAGGAGGTTCATTAAGGACTTCTCAAAAATTTATCGACCTCTGACTAATTTATTACAAAAAGATATACCATTTGTCTTTTATGATGATTGTGTAGAAGCATTTGAAATACTTAAGAAAGCATTAATCTCTGCACCTATTGTTCAGCCACCTGATTGGAATTTACCCTTTGAAATTATGTGTGATGCTAGTGATTATGCTGTAGGTGTTGTTCTAGGGCAAAGAGTTGATAAGAAATTAAATGTTATTCAATATGCTTGTAAAACTCTAGACAATGCTTAGAGAAATTATGCTACTACTGAAAAAGAATTTTTAGCAGTTGTATTTGCCTGTGATAAGTTCAGACCTTATATTGTTGATTCTAAAGTAACTATTCACACGGATCATGCTGCTATTAAATATCTTATGGAAAATAAAGATGCTAAACCTAGACTTATTAGACGGGTTCTCTTGCTACAAGAATTTGATTTGCATATTATTGATAGAAAGGGGGCTGAGAACCCCGTTGCAGACAACTTGTCTAGGTTAGAGAATGTTCTTGATGACCCACTACCTTTTGATGATAGCTTTCATAATGAACAATTAAATGTCATAAATGCTTCTCATACTGCTCCATGGTATGATGATTATGCTAATTATATTGTTGCTAAATTTATACCACCTAGTTTCACATGCCAACAAAAGAAAAAAATCTATGATTTGAGGCATTACTTTTGGGATGACCCACACCTTTATAAAGAAGGAGTAGATGGTGTTATTAGACATTGTGTACCTGAGCATGGACAGGAACAGATCCTACGCAAGTGTCATTCCGAGTCTTATGGAGGACACCACGCTGGAGATAGAACTGCACATAAGGTATTGCAATCCGGTTTTTATTGGCCTACTCTCTTCAAGGATGCCCGTAAGTTTGTTGTATCTTGTGATGAATGTCAAAGAATTGGTAATATTAGTAGACATCAAGAAATGCCTATGAATTATTCACTTGTTATTGAACCATTTGATGTTTGGGGATTTGATTATATGGGACCTTTTCCTTCCTCTAATGGACATACACATATTTTAGTTGCTGTTGATTACGTTACTAAGTGGGTAGAAGCTATTCCAACTAGTAGTGCTGATCATAACACCTCTATTAAGATGCTTAAAGAAGTTATTTTTCCGAGGTTTGGAGTCCCTAGATACTTAATGACTGATGGTGGTTCTCATTTTATTCATGGTGACTTTTGTAAAATGCTTGCTAAATATGATGTTAATCACAGAATTACATCTCCTTATCACCCACAGTCTAGTGGTCAAGTAGAATTGAGTAATAGAGAACTCATATTAATTTTGCAAAAGACTGTTAATAGATCTAGAAAGAATTGGTCCAAGAAACTTGATGATGCATTATGGGCCTATAGAACTGCATATAAAAATCCTATGGGTATGTCTGCGTATAAAATGGTTTATGGAAAAGCATGTCACTTGCCTCTCGAACTAGAACATAAGGCTTATTGGGCTATTGAAGAACTCAATTATGATTTCAAACTTGCTGGTGAGAAGAGGTTATTTGACATTAGCTCACTTGATGAATGGAGAACCCAAGCCTACGAAAATTCCACGTTGTTTAAAGAAAAAGTCAAAAGATGGCATGACAAAAGAATACAAAAGCGTGAGTTTAATGTAGGTGAGTATGTATTATTATACAACTCTCGTTTAAGATTTTTTGCAGGAAAACTTCTCTCTAAATGGGAATGTCCTTACGTTATCGAGGAGGTCTATCATCCCGGTGCCATAAAAATCAACAACTTCGAAGGCACAAATCCGAAGGTGGTGAACGATCAAAGAATTAAACATTATATGTCAGGTAATCCAATAAATGGTGAAACCAATGTTATTGAGACCGTAACCCTGGAGGAATACATAAGGGACACCTTCCGGAATGTTTCAGACTCCGAAAAGGAATAGGTATGTGGTACGGTAAGTAAACCGACTCCAAAACAGTTCCAATGGCAATTTTCTTCCGTTTTGGAATATTTAGAAAAATAGAAAAATAAGAAGCAGTCCGGGAAGGACACAAGGGCTCCACAAGGGTGGAGGGTGCGCCCTACCCCCTAGGCGCGCCCCTACCTCGTGGGCACCTCGTGTGCTCTCCGGACTCCGTATTCTTGCACGTTACGCATTTTGGTCGGTAAAAATTCATTATATAACCTCCCGAAGGTTTTGACCACTGTATCACGCAAAAATCCTCCGTTCTTCTTTCGAGTTGTTTTCTGCCAGGGTTGTCAACACCAAGCATCATGTCGTCTCCCTCCTCCTCCAACAATGAGGGCAACGATGCTTGGCTAATGAACATAGAGCTAAAGAGAGAACAACCCATGGAGATCAACAAGGATGAAGGGATCAAGAAGGCCATATAGGACCAAGTTCCGGCAACAGAAGACATCCTTCAACTTGATCACAATCTTCTTACCCCAACTGAGATAGAAGCTTTCAAGACGATTGAGTTAGCTCGTATACAAAACAAATATCTCACACGTGAAAATATTTTGTTAAAGGAGCATATCATTGCACTCAAGGGCATTATCCGCAAGTTAGAAGACCTCCTACGCTCGATGTGCGACTATCCATCATCAACAACTCCACCTTCTTCACCAACAAAGAAGAATTGAGTATCTGGATGGGCACTCCCCTTGGCAACTGCCAAGCTTGGGGGAGTGCCCCGGTATCGGATCACCATCACTTTTATCTTTATCGTTTTTCTTAGTTCGATCCTTTTCGTAATATCTTGATCTGGTAGAATAAAAGTTTTTAGTATGATCTAGTTGTGAGTTTTGCTTTATGATCCTTCTATGTGATCGAGTCCGTGAGCTATATATAATAAAGATTAGTGTTGAGTCAAGGGCTCGATTATTTTGCCATGAGCTTAAGTGAATAAAAGAAAAGAGAAAGAATAAAAAGAATAAAGAGATCATATGGATCTTCTAGAGAGTAATGAGCTCACATATAAAAAGCATGATGAATAAAAGTTGTTGAGAGTTGACAAACATAGTTTTGGTCATCGTTGCAATTAATAGGAAGTAATAAAGAAAGAGAGGTCTTCACATATAAATATACTATCTTGGACATCTTTTATGATTGTGAGCACTCATTAAAAAATGACATGCTAAAGAGTTGACATTGGACAAGGAAGACAATGTAATGGGTTATGTTTTCTTACATATGAGATAAATTATATTGTCATGGATCATCCAACATGGTTGAGTTTGCCTTTCCCCCTCATGCTAGCCAAATTCTTTGCACCAAGTAGAGATACTACTTGTGCTTCCAAACACCCTTAAACCAGTTTTGCCATGAGAGTCCCCATATCTACCTATGGATTGAGTAAGATCCCTCAAGTAAGTTGTCATCAGTGCAAGCAATAAAAAATTGCTCTCTAAATATGTATGACTTATTAGTGTGGGAGAAAATAAGCTTTATACGATCATGTGATATGGAAGAAATAAAAGCGACGGACTGCATAATAAAGGTCCATATCACAAGTGGCAATATAAAGTGACGTTCTTTCGCATTAAGATTTTGTGCATCCAACCATAAAAGCGCATGACAACCTCTGCTTCCATCTGCGAAGGGCCTATCTTTTACCTTTATCTCCTACCTTACATAAGAGTCATGGTAATCTTCACCCTTCCTTTTTAAATTTTATCTTTTGGCAAGCACAACATGTTGGAAAGATCCTGGTATATATGGCTAATTGGATGTGAGTTTTCATGAACTATTATTGTTGACATTACCCTTGTGGTAAAACGTTGGGAGGCAAGACTATAAGCCCCTATCTTTCTCTGTGTCCGATTAAAACTCCATACCCATAAGTATTGCGTGAGTGTTAGTAATTGTGAAAGACTATATGATAGTTGAGTATGTGAACTTGCTGAAAAGCTCTTATATTGACTCTTTCCTATGTTATGATAAATTGCAATTGCTCCAATGACTGAGATTATAGTTTGCTAGTTTTCAATGAAGTTTATGATTCATACTTGAAATTGTGATTGAATTGTTACTTTGGCATAAGAGATCATATGACAACAATCATATAAGTTGCTGTTAGAATGATCATGATGCCCTCATGTCCGTGTTTTATTTTTATCAACACCTCTACCTCTAAACATGTGGACATATTTTTCAATTTCGGCTTTCGCTTGAGGACAAGCGAGGTCTAAGCTTGGGGGAGTTGATACGTCCATTTTGCATCATGCTTTTATATCGATATTTATTGCATTATGGGCTATTATTACACATTATGTCACAATACTTATGCCTATTCTCTCTTATTTTACAAGGTTTACAAAAAGGGGGAGAATGCCGGCAGCTGGGATTCTGGGCTGGAAAAGGAGCAAATATTAGAGACCTATTCTGCACAGCTCCAAAAGTCCTGAAACATCATAGAAGTCATTTCCAGAATATATAAAAAATAATGAGCGTAAGAAGTTCCAGAGGGGGCCACACCCTGCCCACAAGGGTGGGGGGCGCGCCCCCTACCTCGTGGGTCCCCTGGTGGCCCTCCGATGCCAATCTTCTGCTATATGGAGTCTTTCAATGAGGAAAAAAATCATAAGCCATCCTTCTGGACGAGACTCCGCCGCCACGAGGCGGAACCTTGGCGGAACCAATCTAAGGCTCCGGCAGAGCTGTTCTGCCGGGGACACTTCCCTCCGGGAGGGGGAAATCATCGCCATCATCATCACCAACGCTCCTCTCATCGGGAGAGGGCGATCTCCATCAACATCTTCACCAGCACCATCTCATCTCAAACCCTAGTTCATCTCTTGTATCCAATTCTTGTCTCTAAGTCCAGGATTGGTACGTGTGGGTTGCTAGTAGTGTTAATTACTCCTTGTAGTTGATGCTAGTTAGTTTATTTGGTGGAAGATCATATGTTCAGATCCTATATGCATATTAATACCCCTCTGATTATGAACATGAATATGCTTTGTGAGTAGTTACGTTTGTTCCCGAGGACATGGGAGAAGTCTTCCTATTAGTAATCATGTGAATTTGGTATTCGTTCGATATTTTGATGAGATGTATGTTGTCTCTCCTCTAGTGGTGTTATGTGAACGTCGACTACATGACACTTCACCATTATTTGGGCCTAGAGGAAGGCATTGGGAAGTAATAAGTAGATGATGGGTTGCTAGAGTGACAGAAGCTTAAACCCTAGTTTATGCATTGCTTCGTAAGGGGCCGATTTGGATCCATATGTTTCATGCTATGGTTAGGTTTACCTTAATACTTTTGTTGTAGTTGCGGATGCTTGCAATAGAGGTTAATCATAAGTGGGATGCTTGTCCAAGTAAGGATAGCACCCAAGCACTGTCCACCCATATACCAAATTATCAAAGTACCGAATGCGAATCATATGAACGTGATGAAAACTAGCTTGACGATATTCCCATGTGTCCTCGGGAGCGCTTTACATCATATAAGAGTTTGTCCAGGCTTGTCCTTTGCTACAAAAAGGATTGGGCCACCTTGCTGCACTTTATTTACTTTTGTTACTTGTTCCTCGTTACCAATTATCTTATCACAAAACTATCTGTTACCTATAATTTCAGTGCTTGCAGAGAATACCTTGCTGAAAACCGCTTATCATTTCCTTATGCTCCTCGTTGGGTTTGACACTCTTACTTATCGAAAGGACTACGATAGATCCCCTATACTTGTGGGTCATCAAGAAGCTATTCCAACTAGTAGTGCTGATCATAACACTTCTATTAAGATGCTTAAAGAAGTTATTTTTCTGAGGTTTGGAGTCCCTAGATATTTAATGACTGATGGTGGTTCACATTTTATTCATGGTGCTTTCCGTAAAATGCTTGCTAAGTATGATGTTAATCATATAATTGCATCTCCTTATCACCCTCAGTCTAGTGGTCAAGTAGAATTGAGTAATACAGAGCTCAAATTAATTTTGCAGAAGACTTTCAATAGATCTAGAAAAAATTGGTCCAAGAAACTTGATGATGCATTATGGGCCTATAGAACTACATATAAAAATCCTATGGGTATGTCTCCGTATAAAATGGTTTATGGAAAAGCATGTCACTTACCTCTCGAACTAGAACATAAGGCTTATTGGGCTATTAAAGAGCTCAACTATGATTTCAAACTTGCCGGTGAGAAGAGGTTATTTGACATTAGCTCACTTGATGAATGAAGAACCCAAGCCTACGAAAATGCCAAGTTGTTTAAAGAAAAAGTCAAAAGATGGCATGACAAAAGAATAAAAAAGCGTGAGTTTAATGTAGGTGAATATGTATTATTATACAGCTCTCGTTTAAGATTTTTTGCAGGAAAACTTCTCTCTAAATGGGAAGGTCCTTACATTATCGAGGAGGTCTATCGTTCCGGTGCCATAAAAATCAACAACTTCAAAGGCACAAATCCGAAGGTGGTGAACGGTCAAAGAATTAAACATTATATCTCAGGTAATCCTATAAATGTTGAAACCAATGTTATTGAAACCGTAACCCCGGAGGAATACATAAGGGACACTTTCCAAAACGTTTCAGACTCCGAAAAGGAATAGGTATGTGGTACGTAAGTAAACCGACTCCAAAATAGTTCTAATGGCAATTTTCTTCCGTTTTGGAATATTTAGAATAATAGAAAAATAAGAAGCAGTTCGGGATGGACACGAGGGTGGAGGGCGCGCCCTACCCCCCTGGGCGCGCCCCCTTACCTCATGGGCACCTCATGTGCTCTCCGGACTTTGTTTTCTTACACGACACGTATTTTGGTCGGTAAAAATTCACTATATAACCTCCCGAAGGTTTTGACCATCGTATCACGCAAAAATCTCCTGTCTTTTTTTCAAGCTGTTTTTCTGACAGATCCAGGTCGTCATGTCGTCTTCAAGTGCCCCCAAGGACCAGTTCTTCGAGAAGGTCATCAACCCCTACCTCGCGGAAGTGCTGCAACACCCTCAAACCATTGAGATGCGTGAGGGGTTGTTGCACATCCACGATGTTGAGGGACCAAGGAAGACCGGAAGCACGGAGGCAAGGCTCGAGGCATTGGAGCAAGAAGTTTTCAAGTGTCAAGAGATGGTGGAGCGTGGACTCGATTCCAATCATTCCAATCACACTATGATCGCGGAGTTCACCAACAACCACAAGCTGGACGCCAAGGACATTGGGGAAGCCATCTTCAAGCTTCATGAGAAAATCGAGCACCTCCAAGCCCAGATCTATGACCTGCAAAATAAAAACTGTGAGTATGAATATAGATTCAAGAGGATGAGTTTGGCTGCAGATTTGAGGTTTCAGGAGACTCGATCATCCTTCTATGATGGTGAGCCTATGCCTTGGAAGAAGGACGACAAGCCTACACCATCAACAAAACAATCAACTTCTTCACCAACAAAGGAGACATAATCACATGGGTATGGGCACTCCCCTAGGCAACTGCCAAGCTTGGGGGAGTGCCCCGGTATCGTATCACCATCACTTCTATCTTTATCATTTTTCTTAATTCGATCCTTTTGGTAATATCTTGATCTAGTAGAATAAAGTTTTAGTATGATCTAGCTGTGAGTTTTGCTTTATGATCCTTCTATGTAATCAAGTCCGTGAGCTATATATAATAAAGATTAGTGTTGAGTCAAGGGCTTGATTATTTTGCCATGATATTGAGTGAATAAAATAAAAGAGAAAGAAATAAAAGAGATCATATGGATCTTATGGAGAGTAATGAGCTCACATAGAAAAAGTATGATGAATAAAAGTTGTTGAGAGTTGACAAACATAGTTTTGGTCATTGTTGCAATTAATAGGAAGTAATAAAGAAAGAGAGGTCTTCACATATAAATATACTATCTTGGACATCTCTTATGATTGTGAGCACTCATTAAAATATGTATTGCTAAAGAGTTGACGTTGGACAAGGAAGACAACATAATGGGTTATGTTTTCTTACATCTGAGATAAATTATATTGTCATGGATCATCCAACATGGTTGAGCTTGCCTTTCGCTCTCACGCTAGCCAATTCTTTGCACCAAGTAGAGATACTACTTGCGCTTCCAAATATCCCTAAACCCAGTTTTTCCATGAGAGTCCACCATATCTACCTATGGATTGAGTAAGATCCTTCAAGTAAGTTGTCATCGGTGTAAGCAATAAAAATTGCTCTCTAAATATGTATGACTTATTAGTGTGGGAGAAAATAAGCTTTATACGATCTTGTGATATGGAAGAAATAAAAGCAACAGACTGCATAATAAAGGTCCATGTCACAAGTAGCAATATAAAGTGACGTTCTTTCGCATTAAGATTTTGTGCATCCAACCATAAAAGCGCATGACACCTAAGTTTGATTGTGTTAAATCTTTTATGGATACCGATGCTTTCTGTGAATTTAGCACTAAATATGGACTTGACTCTGAGATAGTAGCTTCTTTCTATGAATCCTTTGCTACTCATGTTGATCTCCCTAAGGAGAAGTGGTTTAAATATAGTCCTCCCATTGAAGTAAAAGTATTTGCACCTATTAAAGTTGAAGAAAAGACTATCACTTATAATGATCCTGTTGTTCCTATTGCTTATATTGAGAGACCACCTTTCCCTGTTAGAATAGAGGATCATGCTAAAGCTTCAACTGTGGTCAACAAAAGTAATATTAAGACACCCAAACCCCCTGAGCAAATTAAAGTTGAACCTAGTGTTGCTATGGTTAAAGATCTCTTGGCCGATAATATTGATGGGCATGTTATTTACTTCTGTAATGAATCTGCCAGAATTGCTAGACCTGATACTAAAAATAAACATAGACTTATTGTAGGCATGCCTGTTATTTCTGTTAAAATAGGAGATCATTGCTATCATGGCTTATGTGATATGGGTTCTAGTGCAAGCGCAATACCTCATTCCTTATACAAAGAAATTATGCATGATATTGCACCTGCTGAGATAGAAGAGATTGATGTTACTATTAAGCTTGCCAATAGAGATACTATTTCACCAGTTGGGATTGTTAGATATGTTTAATTCTTGTGTGGGAAAGTTAAATATCCTGCTGATTTTCTTGTTCTTGGTTCCCCACAACATGACTTTTGTCCCATTATATTTGGTAGACCCTTCTTGAATACTGTTAATGCCAAGATAAACTGCAATAAGGATATTGTTTCTGTTGGTTTAGGGGATATGTCTCATGAGTTTAATTTTGCTAAATTTCGTAGACAACCCCATGATAAAGAAGTGCCTAGTAAAGATGAAATTATTGGTCTTGCTTCTGTTGCCGTGCCTCCTACTGATCCTTTAGAACAATATTTGCTAGACCATGAAAATGATATGTTTATGAAAGAAAGAAGGGAAATAGATGAAGTATTCTTTAAATAGGGACCTATTTTGAAACACAACTTGCCTGTTGAAATTCTAGGGGATCCTCCTCCACCCAAGGGCGATCCCGTGTTTGAGCTTAAACCTTTACTTGATACTCTTAAATATGCTTATCTTGATGAGAAAGAGATATATCCTGTTATTATTAATGCCAACCTTTGAGAGCACGAAGAAAATAAATTATTGAAAACTCTAAAGAAGCACCGTGCTGCTATTGGATATACTCTTGATGATCTTAAGGGCATCAGACCCACTTTATGCCAGCACAAAATAAAATTAGATAAGGATGCTAAACCGGTTGTTGATCACCAACGATGGTTAAATCTTAAGATGAAAGAAGTGTTAAGAAAAGTAATACTAAAGTTTCTGGAGGCAGGTATAATTTATCCCGTTGCTGATAGTCAATGGGTAAGTCCTGTCCATTGTGTCCCTAAGAAGGGAGGTATTACTGTTGTTCCTAATGATAAATATGAATTGATCCCACAAAGAATTGTTACAAGTTATAGAATGGTAATTGATTTCCGCAAATTAAATAAAGCTACTAAAAAGGATCATTACCTGTTACCTTTTATTGATCAAATGCTAGAAAGATTATCCAAACATAAACATTTTTGCTTTCTAGATGGTTATTCTGGTTTCTCTCAAATACCCGTGTCAAAAGAGGATCAAGAAAAGACAACTTTTACTTGCCCTTTCGGTACCTTTGCTTATAGATGTATGCCTTTTGGTTTATGTAATGCACCGACTGCCTTTCAAAGATGTATATTCTCTAACTTTTGTGAAAAGATTGTTGAGGTATTCATGGATGATTTCTCTATTTATGGGACTTCTTTTGATGATTGCTTAAGCAACCTTGATCGAGTTTTGCAGAGATGTGAAGAAACTAATATTGTCTTGAATTGGGAGAAGTGCCACTTCATGGTTAATGAAGGTATTGTCTTGGGGCATAAAATTTCTAAAAGAGGTATTGAAGTTGATAAAGCTAAGTTTGATGCTATTGAAAAGATGCCATGTCATAAGGACATTAAAGGTATAAGAAGCTTCCTTGGTCATGTTGGTTTCTATAGGAGGTTCATTAAGGACTTTTCTAAAATTTCTCGGCCTCTGACTAATCTTTTTACAAAAAGATGTTCCTTTTGTCTTTGATGATGACTATGTAGAAGCATTTGAAATACTTAAGAAAGCTTTGGTTTCTGCACCTATTGTTCAGCCTCCTGATTGGAATTTACCATTTGAAATTATGTGTGATGCTAGTGATTATGTTGTAGGGGCTGTTCTAGGACAAAGAGTTGATAAGAAATTAAATGTTATCCAATATGCTAGTAAAACTCTAGACAGTGCTCAAAGAAATTATGCTACTACTGAAAAAGAATTCTTAGCAGTTGTATTTGCTTGTGATAAGTTCAGACCTTACATTATTGATTCTAAAGTAACCGTTTACACTGATCATGCTGCTATTAAATATCTTATGGAAAAGAAAGATGCTAAACCTAGACTTATTAGATGGGTTCTCTTGCTACAATAATTTGATTTGCATATCATTGATAGAAAAGGAGCTGAGAACCCCATTGCGGACAACTTGTCTAGGTTAGAAAATGTTCTTGATGACCCATTACCTATTGATGATAGCTTTCCTGATGAACAGTTAGCTGTCATAAATGCTTCTCGTACTTCTCCATGGTATGCTGATTATGCTAATTACATTGTTGCTAAATTTATACCACCTAGTTTCACATACCAGCAAAAGAAAAAGTTTTCTATTATTTAAGACATTGCTTCTGGGATGACCCACATCTTTATAAAGAAGGAGTAGATGGTGTTATTAGACGTTGTGTACCTAAGCATGAACAAGAACAGATCCAACGTAAGTGCCACTCCGAGGCTTATGGAGGACACCAGGCTGGAGACATAACTGCAGATAAGGTGTTGCAATCCGGTTTTTATTGGCCTACTGTCTTCAAGGATGCGAGTAAGTTTGTATTGTCTTGTGATGAATGTCAAAGAATTGGTAATATTAGTAGACGTCAAGAAATGCCTATGAATTATTCACTTGTTATTGAACCATTTGATGTTTGGGGCTTTGATTATATGGGACCTTTTCCTTCCTCTAATGGGTACACACATATTTTAGTTGCTGTTGATTACGTTACTAAGTGGGTAGAGGCTATTCCAACTAGTAGTGCTGATCATAACAGCTCTATTAAGATGCTTAAAGAAGTTATTTTTCCAAGGTTTGGAGTCCCTAGATACTTAATGACTGATGGTGGTTCACATTTTATTCATGGTGCCTTTCGTAAAATGCATGCTAAGTATGATGTTAATCATAGAATTGCATCTCCATACCATCCAAAGTCTAGTGGTCAAGTAGAACTGAGCAATAGAGAGCTTAAATTAATTTTGCAAAAGACGGTTAATAGATCTAGAAAGAATTGGTCCAAGAAACTTGATGATGCATTATGGGCCTATAGAACTGCATACAAAAATCCTATGGGTATGTCTCCATATAAAATGGTTTATGGTAAAGCATGTTACTTACCTCTCGAACTAGAACATAAGGCATATTGGGCCATTAAAGAGCTCAACTATGACTTCAAACTTGCCGGTGAGAAGAGGCTTTTTGGCATCAGCTCACTTGATGAATGGAGAACCCTGGCTTATGAGAATGGAAAACTGTTTAAAGAAAAGATAAAAGATGGCATCATAAAAGGATACAAAAGCGTGAGTTCAATTTAGGTGATTATGTATTGTTATACAACTCTCGTTTAAGATTTTTTGCAGGCAAACTTCTCTCTAAATTGGAAGGTCCTTACGTCATCGAGGAGGTCTACCATTCCGGTGCCATAAAAATCAACAACTTTGAAGGCACAAATCCGAAGGTGGTAAACGGTCAAAGAATCAAACATTATATCTCAGGTAATCCCATAAATGTTGAAACTAATGTTATTGAAACCGTAACCCCGGAGGAATACATAAGGGAGACTTTCCAGAATGTTTTAGACTCCGAAAAAGAATAGGTACGTGGTACGGTAAGTAAATCGACTCCAAAACAATTCTAATGGCAATTTTTCTCCATTTTGGAATATTTAAGAAAATAGGAAAAATAAGAAGTAGTCCGGGAAGGACACGAGGCTTCCACGAGGGTGGAGGGCATGCCCTACCCCCTGGGCGCGCTCCCCTGCCTCGTGGGCACCTTGTGTGCTCTCCGGACTCCGTTTTCTTGCACGATACTTCTTTTGGCCGGTAAAAATTCACTATATAATCTCCCGAAGGTTTTGACCACCTTATCACGCAAATATCTCTTGTTTTTGTTTCGAGCTGTTTTCTGCCGGGGTTGTCAATGCCAGGCATCATGTCGTCTCCCTCCTCCTCCAACAAGGAGGGCAACTGTGACGCCCGGGTAATCAAGCTACAGTAACCCTCTGGTAATGATGCCACGTCACCTCGATTATTGTTGATAATCTCGCGTTAGTTCAGAACCGATCCAAATTCAAATTTGAATTAAAGTCAAAACAATTAAAGTTTTAAAAAGTCAAAACTAAATTGTTCCTAATGTGTCAAATAATCCATAATAAGTGTTGGTGCAGAAATCATCTTTTAATAAAATACTTAAATGCACTAAATAAATTAAAGCAGTGTAAAACTATTATTTAAATGCTCTTAAATTAATAAACAAATACAAACTACTTTAATTAATGTGCCAAGTTAATTGTGGTAGTGGAATATTTAGTAACACTAATTTAGAGACTCTTATTGTGTTTTACTTAAACTAAAGCAATTAAGGTTAAAAAAACAGAAAAGGAAAACAAAACAAAACTAACAAAATAGAAAAAAAGGGAAACACCCCCCCACTGGGCTCCGGCCCAGCAGGCCATTGGGCCACCCACCTGGTTGGCCCAGCCGCGCCCCTGCATAACCCCCCACCCCGCAACCCTAGCCCACTACACCACGGTTCCCCCACGACCCCCCACTCTTCCCTTGTCCTCCCACACCGCCGCCACCACACAACGCACGCACAGAGGAGAGGAGCTCCTCGGACCGGGGCCCCAGCACCCGAACCCGCCCACATCGTCGCCCCTCGCCGCTGTTCGCGGGATCGCCCAACACCTCGTTGAACCTCCTCCTGGCCGGACCGCTCCGTCCTCGACCTCCTCCTCGCCGGATCTGCGTCGCCGACCCGTCGCTCGTCCCCGTCCTCCCCCACCAGACCGCATCAAGCCTCGGCGCCCCCTTCTCACGTCGCACGTGAGCACCCCGCCTCCTTCATTTTCCCCTTGTCTCTCCTTCCCTCCCCGACACCTTAGGTCGCCGACCTCGCCGGACACGCGCTCGCGGTGAGCGTGCGCTCACCGCGCTTACTATGCGCTCCGCCAGAACCCCCCCACCGTGCGCCTCACGCGCGCGTCCACCCCCCTTGCGCGGCTACTTGCTTCTACCGTCGCCGCTGCCGAAGCCCACCCCCTCGACGTCGATTGTCGCGCCTTACGGCGTCCGACGCCCGCCGTCGAGCACGGTGCCCTGAACTCCTTCTATCGCCTGTGGCTCGCTGCCCGCCTTGCTGGCTTGCCCTGCCGCGCCGCTTCGCCGGCGCTGCGCACGTCCGACCTCGCCACCACCGCCGCCCCGCGCCGGCGCGGCCATGCTGCTGCTCCTTTCCCCTTCGGCTGCCGCAGCTGGCTGCGGTGGCCGCCGGCGCCCCGCTGCGCCGCAGAGGGCCTGGGCGAGCACCCTGCTGGGATGGCGCCCACGCGCCCAGCGCCCGTAACTGTAACATCCCAAATTTTCAATTTGGAATGTTATACACTAGATCATCATGCATATCATGTTTTCTTGCATTTTGGTCGATCCTAGAAATTTCACGCAACTCAAGGACCCTCGGAGAGAGTTGGAGATTTTGTTATTTTCATATTTGAGTTTTCTCAAATGTTGAAAAGAGGATCATTTGATTCATTTATTTCATCTTCAATTCTTTTCCCAATATCAAATATGAGAGAGGGGAATAACATGACTTTCCCAAATTTAAGAAAAATGAAGATTTAATAAATAAATCAAATTTTGTTTTCCGGTGTTTATTTGCATTTTATTTGGATTAGGGAAAAACGCGTGTTTTCAAAATTTGCATCTAGGCCCGGAGAAAAGTTCATTTTGTTTGACTCATTTTTAGGAGTCGGGGAAAATTTACTTTGGGAATTTTGGAGTTCGTATAGATTTTCTTTTCTGCGTTTTTCTGCGCGCGTAATCGAAAAAAAAATTCCGCGTCGCGCGCCTGGGCCAAGGCCCAGCCGCAGGCCAGGCCGGCCACCACGCGCGCGCCAACCCCGCCGCCCCAGGCCGAGTCCTAGTAGGACTCTAGCCCCCTCCTCTTTCTTGCCCCCTCCCCCAAGTTTTTCTCCCCCCTTTAAATACCTAGCTACCCCCCCTCTCCCCACACCACCCCGCGCCTCTCCACCCCGCGCCCAAACCGCACACCAAGCCGCCGCCTGCCTAGCACCGCCGCCCGCGCCGCCTAGCGCCGCCGCCTTACGCCGCCGCCGCCTAGCACCGCCGCCCTCCAGCGCCGCCGCCCTCCAGCGCCGCCGCCGCCCTTGCATCTCGCCGCCGCCGGAGCCCCCTCGCCGGAGCCTCGCCGAGGTAGCCGCGCCGCGTCTCTCTTTTCCCCTCCGTTCGGTTTTTCTTATAAACCGTTCCGGTTTTCTTTTTGGTTCGTTGTTTCGGGTTTTTTTCGAAACCCTAGATCGGTTTTCGTTTTGCTTTCGGTTTAGTTGTTTAGCAAGCGTTCGCCGGACCGTTCGTCCTAACGAACGTGATCACCGGTTATTCCCGGTTAACGAACGTCCATTCGTTTAACCGTTCTTCTTTTTCTTTTCGTTGGATTTATTCCGCGATCACGATCTCAGATCCGATCTTTGTTTTAGTCTATCTTCTCGCTCGTTTATCGGAATCAGGTGATTCAAGCGCCTGGAGTTTCGTTTCGAAACCGCCGTTCCGACTAATCAACTTAAATAAGTTTTTGCTACTGTAAAATTTGACCTAGTTTCAACTTGCTAGAACCGAGTTGTTTTCTTCCGCCGTTTGTTTTCCGTTGCTTTGTTCAGTTCTTTCTCTCTTTGCAACCGGAGTTCTTAAGTTGAACTATCTGGTTCGATCTCTTGTTCGAGTTTTACCTGTGCATTAGATGAGTACTTATTGTATGCTTGTTGTTTGTCTGTGATAGATTACCCGGATTGTGCCGCCTGTTACTTCGAATCACTAGGACTCGCGGATCATCAGCAAGGCAAGTAACACTTTGATCATACCTTTTCTACAACCCAGTTTTATTGCATTAGATCAATCCTCACACATTGCATGATTAGGATCTAATTAAATTGTGGGATGGGAAGTAGATGAGGTAGTACCTATTACCTGCTTATTATGAAACCTTTGGGAGTTACTTCTACGTTTGCTTATTATGCCATGCTATGCTAGTAGACGTGGATTGGGTGAGTGATATCCATGACAGACGTGAGATTGATAATTTTAATGGTTTATCTAAGGTGGCAACTTAAACACACATCTGGGTGGATTGAGGCACCTGGTGTCTATCAGGACTTGCCTGTTTTCTTTTGGACCGCCACCCAGGCTCAAAGGGATCATAAGATCTTTCATGCTAGAAACTTACGTGTGCAGCCACAAGCCATTATGGGCTCTGGCATAGTTGACTAAGTCATGCGAACTCTTACAGGGTAGACTAGCAGATGTAGGGGAAAGTAGGTGTACCGGTCTATCCATCGTAAGGTGCTAGCGCTTCTGAAAGACTGTGTCTCGGTCATCCGTTTCTCAAACACCGTGTAAGGTGAGAAGCCCAACGGAGGCGATCGAGTCTTGTGGGGAAAAGTGCGCAAACCTCTGCAGAGTGTAATAAACTAATCATGATTAGCCGTGTCCCCGGTTATGGACATCTTGAGTATCTAGTACTTGAATATCTTGTGAATCTCATCATGTTACTTCTAATTAATATTGTTGGGTTTTAATTGTTCACTTAATTGGGATCGGTATGCTGTCAACCATTCTCGATGTTCAACCACCATGATAGTTAAATAAATTTATTCCTTTGCAGTAGGGAAAAACTGGCTTTACGCAAAACAGTAACCATAGAGCTTTCCACCAGCCAAATATGCATGTAGTATAGCTGTTACATTCCATTACTCTCTATGTGTTACCTTGCCAGCATATTCCATGTGCTGACCCGTTTTCGGGCTGCAACTTTCATGTTGCAGACATTTCAGACGACGAGTAAGGTGCTTTTAGGTCGTGGTTCTATACTCAGTGATGCCGTTGGAGTTGATGGACCCATTTACCTTCCAAGTCTTCCGCTGTTATCGATATTAGATGGCCTTAAGCCATATTTATTGTAATAAGTTCTCTTTGAGACACCGATGTAATAAGTGTGTGATTGCTACTCTGCTATAAATCCTTCGAAGTACTGTGTGGTGTCAGCATTACTGATCCAAGGATGACACCGGAGCACAGAGACTTGATCCATTCGGGTCGGGTCGCTACAGAGATGGTATCAGAGCACACGCTGACTGTAGGACACGACCACTAAGTTAAAGCCATAGACCACTATTCTCTCCTCATTTTCTAACTCCTCATCTTTTCTACTCTTTAGGATGAAGGACGCGAAGATCAAGTACGCTCAACCAGATGAAGGCACACCTTTTGGATTTCACTTGAAGGAAGTCACCAAATACCTGAACATTGGACTACCAAGCTTCACCGGGACTTTCAACGCCACTCTGCTTGAAGAGGAGCGCTGGAAGATTCAAGCTCACGTTCCGGGAAGGACATTCGCGCCAATCACAAAGCCCATAGATAGTGTTTTCAATGCACCAACCCGGAGTCTGGGAAAGAGCATGGCAGCCCATATCACCATAGGACGCATTGGAGAAGTTTATCAAGAAGACCTCAAGGACACTATCTACCAGATTTGCGGACGTTGAGATGAACAATGGGAATTAGTCAGCACCAAGAAGGATAGATCCATTGCAGCTTTCATCCAGGAGTTAAACCAGCACATTCGACGCCACAAGAACCAGATGTGCAATGATATGATAGAGTTGAAGAATGCGAAGGCAAGGATCATCGAGCTAGAAGGAGAACTGAAGGCTACACGCAAGGACTACATGGACGAGATCGTAGCTCTAGCAAGGCACAATGGTGATTTTAAACAGGAAATTGAAGAACTCAAGAGGGAGTTAGCATCCAGGAAGGAAGACATGTATGTCGCATGTCCGGACAACTACATCATCATCGACGACACCGATTCGGATCCAAGTGAACCCGACTTTGAAGACGAAGCTGGAGCGGACATCATGGAGTCGTCCACCGGTTCAAATTTCTAGATGACCACCAAATATTAGTAGTATCCCCCCCATGTATACACTATAGTACGAGCACTTTTGCGATAGCTAGATCGATTGTAAGCCCTTGTTTGAATTGAATGAAGTGATTTTGTGTGCATTTGCTCATGTGCATTGGGGTAGTGTTTTCTCTTTAGACCTCAGTCTATTCTTAAATCTCGTCTTTTCTAAACCCTCAGATGCCTCCGAGACGTGACAATGGATTTCCACCGGAGCTCACTCAGTTGATCCAGCAGCAGAATCAATTGATGCAGATGTTAGTTCAGAACCAGCAGAACAACAACAACAACAACCACCATCACCGCCACCTGTTGACCACTTAGCCCGTTTCCTTAGGCTGAATCCGTCGGTGTTTTCCAGTAGCACCGAGCCAATAGTAGCAGACGATTGGCTCCGCAAGATAGGAAGGGAGTTGACCACTGCAGGATGCACAGATGGTGAGAAAGTGAAGTTTGCCGCACATCAGCTTGACGGACCCGCGGCAGCATGGTGGGAGAATTTCACAGCCACCTTCCCAGTTGACACTGTCACATGGGATCAGTTTCAGCAAGCTTTCCACACTGCACATGTTTCAGCAGGAGCTATGGCCATGAAGAAGCGTGAGTTTCACAACTTACGCCAGGGAGGAAGGACAGTTGGCCAGTATGTTGACGACTTCAGCAAGTTAGCACGTTATGCCCCAGATGACGTTGCTACGGATGCAACTAAGCAGGAGAAGTTTCTGGAAGGATTGAATGATGAGTTAAGCATGTAGTTGATGGTAGCAAGTTTCAACAACTACCAGGAGTTGGTAGATTGTGCCATCATGATTGAAGGGAAGCAACAGCAGATTGAGAACCGCAAGAGGAATTATGGACAGGGGAAGTGTAACTCTGGAGCCCAGCAGAAGCCCCGTTTTACCCCTAAATCGGGATTTCATTTTCAGCATACCCATGGAGGAGGTAGTTCGCACAACCACAATGGCCACAAGAATGGTAATGGGAATGGAGGAAGCAACGGCCAGAACCGGACCACCCCATCAACCCCAACCAAGAGAGATCTGAGTCAAGTCACCTGTTTCAAGTGTTCCAAGACCGGACATTATGCCAATGAATGTCCTGAAGGCCAGAATGGAAGTGGCAATGGGAGCTCAGGGAAGAAGCCGAACCCTTTCAATAGGGGACAGGTAAACCACGTTAACGTGGAGGAGGTTGAAGATCAGCCTGATGCAGTAATCGGTAAGTTTTTGGTTAAGTCATTTACCGCACTCGTTCTTTTCGATACTGGTGCATCACATTCATACATATCAAGGGGATTTGTGGAAAAATATAGCCTGCCCACTAGGATTCTTAAAACACCTATGCTAGTAAGCTCGCCAGGAGCAGAATACATGGCCAGTCAAGGATGCTTTCAAGTGCCATTAAGCACAGGAAGGCATGTTTTCCCAACAGATTTAATTATTCTGGAATCCCAGGGTTTGGATGTAATTCTCGGTATGGATTGGCTGTCGATGTATGGAGGAAACATCGATTGTGCTAGTAAGACAATTTTGCTCACAACGCCAGAAGGAAGAAGGATCAAGTATGTATCCCGGCATGTGCCAAATAGGACACAAGTAAATTGCCTAACAGGAGTTGTACAGGAGGAAGTACCAGTGGTAAAGGATTTCCCTGATGTATTTCCTACAGAGTTGCCAGGCATGCCACCGGATAGAGACATTGAGTTTTTGATTGAGTTATTGCCAGGTACAGGCCCAATATCGAAGCGGCCATACCGGATGCCTGCAAAGGATTTGGTAGAAATTAAGAATCAGATCAAGGAGTTATTGGAGAAAGGTTACATACGCCCAAGTTCTTCGCCTTGGGGATCACCCGTACTTCTAGTGGAGAAGAAGGATGGATCATTACGGATGGTTGTTGATTACCGTGGATTAAATGAAGTAACCATCAAGAACAAGTACCCACTGCCAATGATTAATGATTTGTTTGATCGTTTGCAAGGAGCTAAAGTGTTTTCCAAGATCGATTTGCGATCAGGGTACCACCAGTTGAAGATTCGAGAGCAGGACATACCTAAGACAGCATTCACCACAAGATATGGATTGTATGAGTATACGGTTATGTCATTTGGATTGACTAACGCACCTGCCTATTTTATGAACCTGATGAACAAAGTGTTTATGGAGTTTTTGGATAAGTTCGTCGTAGTGTTCATTGATGATATCCTGGTTTATTCAAAGAATGAAGAAGAGCATAAAGAACATTTGCGTTTGGTTTTGGAGAAACTAAGGGAACATCAGTTATATGCCAAATTTAGCAAATGTGAGTTTTGGTTGAAGGAAGTAGGATTCCTCAGACATGTTATATCCGGAGAAGGGATAGCAGTTGACCCCACAAAGGTTGAGACCGTAACCGAATGGGAAGCACCAACGACAGTTGGAGAGATCCGGAGTTTTCTTGGACTCGCAGGATACTACCGGAGATTCATTGAGAATTTTTCAAAGATTGCAAAGACTATGACAAAGTTGTTGAAGAAGGATACTAAGTTCAAATGGACTGAGGAGTGTGAGGCTAGTTTCCAGGAGTTGAAGAAACGATTGGTTACCTCACCCGTGTTGATTTTGCCAGATCAGACCAAGGATTATGAGGTATATTGCGACGCTTCACGTCGAGGACTTGGAGCAGTGCTTATGCAGGAAGGGAGAGTTGTTTCGTATGCTTCACGACAACTGAAGCCTCATGAATTGAATTACGCCACACATGATTTGGAGTTAGCAGCCGTAGTGCATGCATTGAAGACATGGAGACATTTCCTCATTGGAAATCATTGTGAGGTGTACACGGATCACAAGAGTTTGAAGTACATTTTCACGCAAAAGGAGTTGAATCTCAGACAAAGGAGATGGTTGGAGCTCATCAAGGATTATGACATGAGATTGCATTACCATCCCGGAAAAGCTAATGTAGTAGCTGACGCATTGAGCCGTAAGAGCCATGTCAATACGTTAACTACGGGAGGTATACCCAAGGAGTTATTAGAAAACCTTCGTGAACTAAGTTTAGAGATAGTTCCAAAAGGCTATGTAGCAGCATTGGAGATTCAGTCAACATTGATGGATAAAATCAGAGAGGCTCAGAAATCTGACAAGGAAATTGCTTCTATAAAGGAGAAACTAAGCAAAGGAAAAGCAAAGGGATTTCGTGAGGATGAGCACGATACCCTATGGTTTGAGGACCGTGTTTATGTGCCAAATGACCCGGAGATCAGGAAGTTGATTCTACAAGAGGCACATGATTCACCCTATTCGATTCACCCAGGAAATACCAAGATGTATTTGGATTTGAAGGAGACATTCTGGTGGACCGGAATGAAGAAGGATATTGCAGCATATGTAGCAGTTTGTGACGTATGTCATAGAGTAAAGGCAGAACATCAGAAGCCAGCCGGATTGTTACAACCATTGCCGATACCCGAATGGAAGTGGGATAAGATAGGCATGGATTTTATCACAGGACTACCTAGGACGAAGGCAGGATATGACTCGATATGGGTAGTAGTTGCTCGTTTGACGAAGGTAGCACATTTCATTCCAGTTAAGACCACTTACACCAGTGCTAAGTTGGCAAAGATATACATGACTAGGATCATTTGTTTGCATGGAGTTCCGAGGAGTATTGTATCAGACAGAGGAACCCAATTTACCTCAAAGTTTTGGAATCAGTTGCATGAAACTTTGGGAACCAGGCTAGAGTTCAGCACCGCTTTTCATCCGCAAACAGATGGACAGACCGAGAGGGTCAATCAAATTTTGGAAGATATGCTGAGAGCTTGTGCACTAGATTATGGATCTAGTTGGGACGATAACTTGCCGTATGCGGAGTTTTCTTATAACAACAGTTACCAAACCAGTTTGAAAATGGCACCTTTCGAAGCTTTATATGGAAGGAGGTGCAGGACACCGTTGTCATGGGACGAAGTTGGAGACCGTCAGTTGTTTGGACCCAATTTGATTAAAGAGTCTGAACAGAAGGTGAAATTGATTCGCGATAGGCTCAAGGTAGCCCAGTCCAGGCAGAAGAGCTACGTAGATTCTAAACGCAAGGAGACATTTTACGAAACCGGAGACAGAGTGTATCTCCGAGTATCCCCACTTCGAGGAGTTAAGCGCTTTGGAGTTAAGGGAAAATTAGCACCACGTTTCGTTGGACCGTATAAGATCTTGCAACGTATGGGAGAAGTCGCGTATAAGTTGGAATTACCAGAGGGACTGTCAGGAGTTCATGATGTATTCCATGTTTCTCAGCTGAAGAAATGTCACGCCGAGATGGCGGATGTACCACTAAGAGATACAGTGCCGCTTGAAGCAATTCAGTTGAAGGACGACTTAACGTATGAGGAGAAACCAGTCAAGATTCTCGATTTTGCCAGCAGAGTTACCCGCAGCAAGGTTATCAAGTTTTGCAAAGTTCAGTGGAACCACCACTCAGAGGATGAAGCCACCTGGGAAAGAGAAGAAGATTTGCTCAAGGACCACCCTCACCTATTTTCTAGCCAACCCGAATCTCGAGGGCGAGATTCATCTTAAGGGGGGTAGGTTTGTAACATCCCAAATTTTCAATTTGGAATGTTGTACACTAGATCATCATGCATATCATGTTTTCTTGCATTTTGGTCGATCCTAGAAATTTCACGCAACTCAAGGACCCTCGGAGAGAGTTGGAGATTTCGTTATTTTCATATTTGAGTTTTCTCAAATGTTGAAAAGAGGATCATTTGATTTATTTATTTCATCTTCAATTCTTTTCCCAATATCAAATATGAGAGAGGGGAATAACATGACTTTCCCAAATTTAGGAAAAATGAAGATTTAATAAATAAATCAATTTTTGTTTTCCGGTGTTTATTTGCATTTTATTTGGATTAGGGAAAAACGCGTGTTTTCAAAATTTGCATCTAGGCCCGGAGAAAAGTTCATTTTGTTCGACTCACTTTTAGGAGTCGGGGAAAATTTACTTTGGGAATTTTGGAGTTCGTATAGATTTTCTTTTTTGTGTTTTTCTGCGCGCGTAACCAAAAAAAATTCCACGTCGCGCGCTTGGGCCAAGGCCCAGCCGCAGGCCAGGCCGGCCACCACGCGCGTGCCCGCGTGCCAACCCCGCCGCCCCAGGTCGAGTCCTAGTAGGACTCTAGCCCCCCTCCTCTTTCTTGCCCCCTCTCCCAAGTTTTTCTCCCCCCCTTTAAATACCTAGCTACCCCCCCTCTCCCCACACCACCTCGCGCCCAAGCCGCACACCAAGCCGCCGCCTGCCTAGCGCTGCCGCCGCCTAGCGCCGCCGCCCTCCAGCGCCGCCGCCGCCCTTGCATCCCGCCGCCGCCGGAGCCCCCTCACCGGAGCCTCGCCGAGGTAGCCACGCCGTGTCTCTCTTTTCCCCTCGGTTCGGTCTTTCTTATAAACCGTTCCGGTTTTCTTTTCGGTTCGTTGTTTCAGTTTTTTTTCGAAACCCTAGATCGGTTCTCGTTTTGCTTTCGGTTTAGTTGTTTAGCGAGCGTTTGTCGGACCATTCTTCCTAACGAACGTGATCACCGGTTATTCCCGGTTAACGAACGTCCGTTCGTTTAACCGTTCTCCTTTTTCTTTTCGTCGGATTTATTCCGCGATCACGATCTCAGATCCGATCTTCGTTTTAGTCTATCTTCTCGCTCGTTTATCGGAATCAGGTGATTCAAGCGCCTGGAGTTTCGTTTGAAACCGCCGTTCCGACTAATCAACTTAAATAAGTTTTTGCTACTGTAAAATTTGACCTAGTTTCAACTTGCTAGAACCGAGTTGTTTTCTTCCGCCATTTTTTTTCCGTTGCTTTGTTCGGTTCTTTCTCTCTTTGCAACCGGAGTTCTTAAGTTGAACTATCTGGTTCGATCTCTTGTTCGAGTTTTACCTGTGCATTAGATGAGTACTTATTGTATGCTTGTTGTTTGTCTGTGATAGATTACCCGGATTGTGCCGCCTGTTACTTCGAATCACTAGGACTCGCGGATCATCAGCAAGGCAAGTAACACTTTGATCATACCTTTTCTACAACCCAGTTTTATTGCATTAGATCAATCCTCACACATTGCATGATTAGGATCTAATTAAATTGTGGGATGGGAAGTAGATGAGGTAGTACCTATTACCTGCTTATTATGAAACCTTTGGGAGTTACTTCTACGTTTGCTTATTATGCCATGCTATGCTAGTAGACGTGGATTGGGTGAGTGATATCCATGACAGACGTGAGATTGATAATTTTAATGGTTTATCTAAGGTGGCAACTTAAACACACATCTGGGTGGATTGAGGCACCTGATGTCTATCAGGACTTGCCTGTTTTCTTTTGGACCGCCACCCAAGCTCAAAGGGATCATAAGATCTTTCATGCTAGAAACTTACGTGTGCAGCCACAAGCCATTATGGGCTCTGGCATAGTTGACTAAGTCGTGCGAACTCTTACAGGGTAGACTAGCAGATGTAGGGGAAAGTAGGTGTACCGGTCTATCCATCGTAAGGTGCTAGCGCTTCTGAAAGACTGTGTCTCGGTCATCCGTTTCTCAAACACCGTGTAAGGCGAGAAGCCCAACGGAGGCGATCGAGTCTTGTGGAGAAAAGTGCGCAAACCTCTGCAGAGTGTAATAAACTAATCATGATTAGCCGTGTCCCCGGTTATGGACATCTTGAGTATCTAGTACTTGAATATCTTGTGAATCTCATCATGTTACTTCTAATTAATATTGTTGGGTTTTAATTGTTCACTTAATTGGGATCGGTATGCTGTCAACCATTCTCGATGTTCAACCACCATGATAGTTAAATAAATTTATTCCTTTGCAGTAGGGAAAAACTGGCTTTACGCAAAACAGTAACCATAGAGCTTTCCACCAGCCAAATATGCATGTAGTATAGCTGTTACATTCCATTACTCTCTATGTGTTACCTTGCCAGCATATTCCATGTGCTGACCCGTTTTCGGGCTGCAACTTTCATGTTGCAGACATTTCAGACGATGAGTAAGGTGCTTTTAGGTCGTGGTTCTATACTCAGTGATGCCGTTGGAGTTGATGGACCCATTTTCCTTCCAAGTCTTCCGCTGTTATCGATATTAGATGGCCTTAAGCCATATTTATTGTAATAAGTTCTCTTTGAGACACCGATGTAATAAGTGTGTGATTGCTACTCTGCTATAAATCCTTCGAAGTACTGTGTGGTGTCAGCATTACTGATCCAGGGATGACACCGGAGCACAGAGACTTGATCCATTCGGGTCGGGTCGCTACAGTAACCCACTAGCACCAGCGCCCACTAAAGACCCCATGGCACAATGACACATGGGGCCCAGCCCCTAGAACGTTTAAAAAAAATGAGTATAAATAAATAAACTAATTAATCAATCAATCAATTAATTAAGTTAATTAATCCTATTTAATTAATCTATTAACTAGTTAGTTAAATTAAATAGTAATTAGATTAGTTAAACCCTAATTAGTCTAAACAGTCAATGACGAACGGGACCCACACGTCAGTTGACCAGTCAACGCCTCTATTAACTGCTGACGTCAGCGTGCGCTGTTCTGGATAATGTTGATATAAAATAATTAAATAATTCTAAAAATGTTTTAAAACTTTAGAAAATCATATAAAATAAACCGTAGCTCAGATGAAAATACTTTCTACATGAAAGTTGCTCAGAACGACGAGACGATTCCGGATACGCAACCCGTTCGTCCGCCACACCTCCCTAACCTATCGAACTCGTAACTTTCCCCCTCCGGCTCCTCTGCCCGAAAATGCGAAACACCAGGGATACTTTCCCGGATGTTATCCCCCTTCACCGGTATCACCTCATACCGTGTTAAGGCACCCCTAGCACCGATACTTGTCATGTCATGCATCGCTATGCGTCTGTTTGCTTAGTATTTATTGTTTCTCTCCCCTCTTCTCTCGCTAGACACCGAGACCGATGCCGCTGCTACCCAGTATGACTACGGAGTTGACGACCCCTCTCTCTTGCCAGAGCAACCAGGCAAGCCCCCCCCCCTTTGATCACTAGATATTGCCTACTCTTCTCTATACTGCTTGCATTAGAGTAGTGTAGCATGTTACTGCTTTCCGTTATTCCTATCCTGATGCATAGCCTGTCCTTGCTACTACTGTTGTTACCATTACCTGCTATCCTACTGCTTAGTATAGGATGCTAGTGTTCCATCAGTGGCCCTACACTCTTGTCCGTCTGCCATGCTATACTACTGGGCCGTGATCACTTCGGGAGGTGATCACGGGCATATACTATATACTTTACACAGTTACATTACTTATGATACTGTTCGAAGATGGGGGCTGAAGGGGCAGGTGGCTCCATCCTGATAGAGGTGGGCCTGGGTTCCCGACGGCCCCCGACTGTTACTTTGTGGCAGAGCGACAGGGCAGGTTGAGACCACCTAGGAGAGAGGTGGGCTGGCCCTGGTCGGCGTTCGCAGATACTTAACACGTTAAACGAGATCTTGGTATTTGATTTGAGTCTGGCCACTGGCTTATACGCACTAACCAGCTACGCGGGGACAGTTATGGGCACTCGACGTCGTGGTATCAGCCGAAGCCTTCGTGACGTCAGCGACTGAGTGGCGCGCGCCGGGTTGGACCGTGTAACGCAACTTCCTTTGTAATGGAGGTTGCTAGGTCTGCTCTCCAGCCGCGTACACAATGTGCAGGTGTGCAATGGGCGATGGGCCTGGACCCCTGCGCCATAGGATTTAGACCGGCGTGCTGACCTCTCTGTTGTGCCTAGGTAGGGCTGCGACGTGTTGATCTTCCGAGGCCGGGCATGACCCAGAAAAGTGTGTCCGGCCAAATGGGATCGAGCGTGTTGGGTTATGTGGTGCACCCCTGCAGGGAAGTTAATCTATTCGAATAGCCGTGATCTTCGGTAACAGGACGACTTGGAGTTGTACCTTGACCTTATGACAACTAGAACCGGATACTTAATAAAACACACCCTTCCAAGTGCCAGATACAACCGGTGGTCGCTCTCTCACAGGGCGACGAGGGGAGGATCATCGGTTAGGACGATGCTACTTGATGCTACTTGGTGAACTTACCATCTACTCTCTCCTACATGTTGCAAGATGGAGGTGGCCAGAAGCGTAGTCTTCGACAGGATTAGTTATCCCCCTCTTATTCTGGCATTCTGCAGTTCAGTCCACATATGATACCCTTATTCCATTTGATACCCATGCATATGTAGTGTAGCTCCTTGCTTGCGAGTACTTTGGATGAGTACTCACGGTTGCTTTCTCCCCCTTTTCCCCCTTTCCTTTCTTTCTGGTTGTCGCAACCAGATGCTGGAGTCCAGGAGCCAGACGCCACCGTCGATGATGACTCCTACTACACCGGAGGTGCCTACTAATATGTGCTGCCCGCTGATGACGACCAGGAGTAGTTAGGAGGATCCCAGGCAGGAGGCCTGCGCCTCTTTCGATCTGTATCCCAGTTTGTGCTAGCCATCTTATGGCATCTTGTTTATCTTATGTCTGTACTCAGATATTGTTGCATCCGCTGACTCGTCTATGATCGAGCTCTTGTATTTGAGCCCTCGAGGCCCCTGGCTTGTAATATGATGCTTGTATGACTTATTTTATTTGTAGAGTTGTGTTGTGATATCTACCCGTGAGTCCTTGATCTTGATCGTACACATTTGCGTGCATGATTAGTGTACGGTCAAATCGGGGGCGTCACAAGTTGGTATTAGAGCCGACTGCCTATAGGAATCCCCCTTCCAACTCCTTGGCCGAAGTCGAGTCTAGGCATTGCAAAACTTTACTAACATGGCTGTGTGTCTTACGGGCACACGTCGCCATCGGGTGGTAGTAGGATCTTTTACTCCTCGATCCTTACTCTGGGACTCTGAACTCTCTTCTATTCGGGTAAAATGAATTTTGCTAAAATCTAACATTAGGATCTCGTTATCACTTTCTTTCGGAGACCCTTCATTACAGATGATCGACTGCTTCAACAGAAGATTCTGATAATACTCTCCGATGTTCTCTCGAAAGTTTGTGCCATTGCTTTTGCAATTCCCTACCACCGAAAAATCCCTATGGATAAATACTTACACCTATCGTTCTTACAATTATTACCCGTTGATCTTGTTATTACAAGATACCTCGAAATTCTCTCTAATGTTCCTAGAATACTTTGTGCCTACTACCTTGCAGTTCTTTTGCTACATGAATACCCCTATGGATAATTTCTCGCACTTGCCGAGTATCCACTCATCCCCAGTTGATTCATGTACGTCACCAATCCTCGAAATACCATTCGATCTTCCGAAAATCCTAAGCATCCTATTGCTCTTGAAATTCTTGATTGCTTGCATTATGGTTAATCCCATAAGTATAGTAATCTTGCTGACATCCATTGTCATTATCATTTTGAGTCCATTGATTTGATTTGTTGCGAATGCTCGCAATCCTCAAACAGATCCTAGAATTCATCCTTCCGGCTCAGACGTCATTTTAAACATGAGCTGGTTCTCGCCAATCAAATTATCGTCGATGGTGCCCCTAAGTATATTGAAATTATCCATCCTTGATCAGAGTGTCTGCTTCTGATCCTTCGCTTTGTAAATCTTAATTCCTTTGCAATTGAGCTCTAAGTTACTCAGTTGTTTCTATAATCCAATGTCTTTGCATTGATTCTTCCTCTGGTTGTGAGCCGATACTCACATCAGATCCTTTATGGACCATCAGAACCTTGTTGGATTTTATCCGACAACGTCCTTCATATTCAATCACTTTGGAAGTTCTTTCCCTGATACATAATGCCTTTGGTAAATCATATTCCTTGATTTTGTCAACCATGCTCTGCTTTCAAGCTGGTGATATCTACTCTTGAAGCTTGTGGTATATGTTTCTAAGATACCCGATGGGTTGGACCAATGCCTTCCCTAATCTGTGCAAACCTGAGAGTTTCATGCTGGTGATTTACCAGATAAAATTTCAGCACCTACGACTCGTCGAAAATGAGAACTGAATGAAAGGGTACGCATTGGAGAAGTGGGAGTCGACCTCGAACCTTGCGTTCATGCCCATGGACACGATGTGGATCTTATCATCAAAGCTTCTCTTCAAATAAATATTTCCTTGGTATAAGTTTATCTTATATCTGGGATCTGGCATTTTGTAGTCGATGTTCCGGTCATGTTCTCCTTTTTAAATACCATTTCTCGGACAAGTTGAAGTACTTGTCTTCTGCAGATCATTGCACCTGTCCAACCCTTACTTTGATCTACCGTCGAGCATTACACTCTGGTATCTCAAGAATACCACGGAACTGCATAACTTCGCATGAGTTCTTCATCAACTATTATTCTTGCCGATTCCATTTTTCCAACGGGTTCTGAGTTGTTAGAACCCCTCAAGGACACCGACAACTGAATCAAGTCCACACTGCGATTCAACAACTCTTAGTAACCTTCATTACTTACGAGTTTGAACTCGATCACGTCATTCCTAGCCTGCTCGTCTATATCATGATAGTGCTAATTTTAACTGTGCTATCTGGTCCTTCTTCGGGAGCACAATTTGCGACGATAGCTAAGCTTACGTCGATCTTCCTCGTCATACCCTTTCACCTTAAACAACAAGCTTGATTTCGAGTTTGTGTTGTAACCGTGGTTCCAATAACCTTTCGCTCCATCATTCATTTGACTTGATGTCATCGCCGATCAATTACATCTTCACGAAATCTCTCGACAAATGTGTCGTGGTCATCATCAACATCCTGAGCTCTTCCAAGATATATATCGAATTCTTGATGAGAAATACCATCCTTGCCCCCGATGATTTGTGTTATCATCGGCCACTTTATTGCCTTCCCTCCAACACAAACTTGTTCGTGTTTTGTGTTATACATTGAGTTCCTTGCTATCCAGCATTTGTTCTTCTTTACCTTGGAATATTACCACCTTTTATGTCAAGAATGTCGTGGTAATTTCACCACCTCTTAAGAATTCTTGATGCAGGTGATACCTTTTGTCATATCCGTTCATTCTTTGGTCCTCGTGTTGTTTCTAACCGGATTACCAACAAATGGTCTGTGATGGGTAAATTCTAAACTTCTAGCAACCCTATTGCTTTGAAGTTATTGGTCTACAGTTTCATTCTAAGTCTATTGCTTATTGACTCATCATTCGAACATTGATCGTGCTACCTAGTCCAGGTTCCTGGGTGCACCCTTCTATCATTGTTCAATTGTGTATGTTTCCCTTGAGCATACATCATTATATCATTTGATCCGACAAATGATATTTCCTTGTTCACATAATTGAGGAAATCCAACCTTTGGAATTCTCGATGCTTTGTTGCTGAGCCTATCAGCCACCTCCTCATCCTCTCCTTGGTTTACTGGTGAACTCTTGTTTCAGAACTTGCTTCCATAGTTCATTTCCCGAGAATCTTACAATGTCATCTCGACAATTTGTGTTGCACCTTTCTTCTCAAGCATTCGGAGTCTGAGTTATCCTGACACCAATCAGATCTGAATCTCGGTCAGATATGATGATTGGAACATATTCCCAAGAGTTATAACAATGGTCTTTATGTGACCCGGTAAGGTGATGTCGTGCCTAGCACACCTGGCCGGAGGCCCTATTATTATAGATTCCTTTTCAGCAAGGTTATCCATTCTTCCATGAGGAAATTGTAGGACTTATCCTATAAGTTGTTTCCGATGAATACTTTGTGTTCCCAAAGTCTGATTTTCACCTGTTGACCATGTATTTGCTATCTCGAAGCATGTCTGTGGTACTCCATTCATGAACAAGAGCGTTGAAAACACAATGCTAGATTTTTTCTATATCAATTATCCAAACACCGTTGTATGGGTAATGTCATGAAATTTCTCTCCCCTCATCTAAAGGGTTTTCTATCTTATTTCTTGCCAAGGATATCATGCTCTGCTTGACCTTGGGAAGGATATACCCCTGAAATATGTGTTTAGACACATTTTCCTTTCCATTGTTCTGTTTAATCTGGCAATCACATTTTCCTTCCCATTGTTTTGTTTAACCTTCTTGAGGTTTATATAATCTAAGCAGTAATAAGTCACTGCCTTTGTAAACACCTCGGTGTACAACTCTATCAGTAAGACCCTGTTACTATTGTTGGTGACATTCCGGTAGCCACCGATGGACGAGAACTTTGCCTTTTGGTCTACCTCGTTCAACGAGCAGGAAACTGGTTCTCTTCGTCCCTCGCCCTTGGTACCGATGTTGTTGCTGACATAACTAACAGGCTATCCTCTGACATGCCTTGCTTACATGATCGTGCAAGACGTTACCGCCCTTCCTAATTTTAACCCAAATGGTGGGCCCATAACCCACAGTTACACATGATCGAAACCTGACTCTCCTGTACACCCTGTTGTCAAAGTTATTCCTCACACTTGACTTCGTATGTAATTCACGGGCCACTTGCCTAGTGATCTATTCTGGTATCAGACGCAATGCTTGTTCCTGTTGCTTTAAACTCCTTTCACGCTCTGTTTCAGGCATCAAACATTTGCCTGCCCGCTCGAAACTTCCCATGATACCTCTGTACTATGCTCTTGATAATTTCTTAAGTTTCAATTTGAGAGTTAATTTCTGCCACCTTCCTCGATGTTATCGACCAATAGTCAACCTTGCACAGGTCCGTTCTCTCGGAATACCCCCTTTATTCTTTCATAAGTACGATGGAGTTCCCGAAGAAAGGATGCCAACTTCATTATGATGGCTGGAAGCAGAGAAATGGAGACATTAATGAAAGGGATCGACAACTTTGAGAAGAGCAATCAAGACCGAGGATATCCGTTAGATTTTTCGTAACCCAATCCCTTCCCCCCTTACCCCCCTCGTAAATCTCGGGACGAGATTTCTTGTAGTGGAGGAGAATTGTGACGCCCGAGTAATCAAGCTACAGTAACCCTCTGGTAATGATGCCACGTCACCTCGATTATTGTTGATAATCTCGTGTTAGTTCAGAACCGATCCAAATTCAAATTTGAATTAAAGTCAAAACAATTAAAGTTTTCAAAAGTCAAAACTAAATTGTTCCTAATGTGTCAAATAATCCATAATAAGTGTTGGTGCAGAAATCATCTTTTAATAAAATACTTAAATGCACTAAATAAATTAAAATAGTGTAAAACTATTATTTAAATGCTCTTAAATTAATAAACAAATACAAACTACTTTAATTAATGTGCCAAGTTAATTGTGGTAGTGGAATATTTAGTAACACTAATTTAGAGACTCTTATTGTGTTTTACTTAAACTAAAGCAATTAAGGTTAAAAAACAGAAAAGGAAAACAAAAGAAAACTAACAAAATAGAAAAAAGGGAAACACCCCCCACTAGGCTCCGGCCCAGCAGGCCATTGGGCCACCCACCTGGTTGGCCCAGCCGCGCCCCTGCATAACCCCCCACCCCGCAACCCTAGCCCACTACACCACGGTTCCCCCACGATCCCCCACTCTCCCCTCGTCCTCCCACACCGCCGCCACCACACAACGCACGCACAGGGGAGAGGAGCTCCTCGGACCGGGGCCCCAGCGCCCGAACCCGCCCACATCGTCGCCCCTCGCCGCTGTTCGCGGGATCGCCCAACACCTCGTCGAACCTCCTCCTGGCCGGACCGCTCCGTCCTCGACCTCCTCCTCGCCGGATCTGTGTCGCCGACCCGTCGCTCGTCCCTGTCCTCCCCCACCGGACCGCATCAAGCCTCAGCGCCCCCCCTTCTCACGTCGCACGTGAGCACCCCGCCTCCTTCATTTTCCCCTTGTCTCTCCTTCCCTCCCCGACACCTTAGGTCGCCGACCTCGCTGGACACGCGCTCGCGGTGAGCGTGCGCTCACCGCGCTTACTATGCGCTCCGCCAGAACCCCCCCACCATCCGCCTCACGCGCGCGTCCACCCCCCTTGCGCGGCTGCTTGCTTCTACTGTCGCCGCTGCCGAAGCCCACCCCCTCGACGTCGATTGCCGCGCCTTACGGCGTCCGACGCCCGCCGTCGACCATGGCGCCCCGAACTCCTTCTGTCGCCTGTGGCTCGCTGCCCGCCTTGCTGGCTTGCCCTGCCGCGCCGCTTCGCCGGGGCTGCGCACGTCCGACCTCGCCACCACCGCCGCACCGCGCCGGCGCTGCCATGCTGCTGCTCCTTTCCCCTTCGGCTGCCGCAGCTGGCTGCGGTGGCCGTCGGCGCCCCACTGCGCCGCAGAGGGCCTGGGCGAGCACCCTACTGGGCTGGCGCCCACGCGCCTAGCGCCCGTAACCCACTAGCACAATGACACATGGGGCCCAGCCCCTAGAACGTTTAAAAAAATGAGTATAAATAAATAAATAAATTAATTAATCAATTAATTAAGTTAATTAATCCTATTTAATCAACCTATTAACTAGTTAGTTAAATTAAATAGTAATTAGATTAGTTAAACCCTAATTAGTCTAAACAGTCAATGACGAACGGGACCCACACGTTAGTTGACCAGTCAACGCCTCTATTGACTGCTGACGTCAGCGTGCGCTGTTCTGGATAATGTTGATTTAAAATAATTAAATAATTCTAAAAATGTTTTAAAACTTTAGAAAATCATATAAAATAAACCGTAGCTCAGATGAAAATACTTTCTACATGAAAGTTGCTCAGAACGACGAGACGATTCCGGATACGCAACCCGTTTGTCCGCCACACCTCCCTAACCTATCAAACTCGTAACTTTCCCCCTCCAGCTCCTTTGCCCGAAAACGCGAAACACCGGGGATACTTTCCCGGATGTTATCCCCCTTCACCGGTATCACCTCATACCGCGTTAAGGCACCCCTAGCACCGATACTTGTCATGTCATGCATCGCTATGCGTCTGTTTGCTTAATATTTATTGTTTCTTCCCCCTCTTCTCTCGCTAGACACCGAGACCGACGCCGCTGCTACCCAGTACGACTACGGAGTTGACGACCCCTCTCTCTTGCCAGAGCAACCAGGCAAGCCCCCCCTTTGATCACCAGATATCGCCTACTCTTCTCTATACTGCTTGCATTAGAGTAGTGTAGCATGTTACTGCTTTCCATTATTCCTATCCTGATGCATAGCCTGTCCTTGCTACTACTATTGTTACCATTACCTGCTATCCTACTGCTTAGTATAGGATGCTAGTGTTCCATCTCTGGCCCTACACTCTTTTCCGTCTGCCATGCTATACTACAGGGCCGTGATCACTTCGGGAGGTGATCACGGGCATATACTATATACTTTACACAGTTACATTACTTATGATACTGTTCGGAGATGGGGGCTGAAGGGGCAGGTGGCTCCATCCCGATAGAGGTGGGCCTGGGTTCCCGACGGCCCACGACTGTTACTTTGTGGCGGAGCGACAGGGCAGGTTGAGACCACCTAGGAGAGAGGTGGGCCTGGCCCTGTTCGGTGTTCGCAGATACTTAACACCTTAAACGAGATCTTGGTATTTGATCTGAGTCTGGCCACTGGCTTATACGCACTAACCATCTATGCGGGGACAGTTATGGGCACTCCACGTCGTGGTATCAGCCGAAGCCTTCGTGACGTCAGCGACTGAGTGGTGCGCGCCGGGTTGGACCGCGTAACGCAACTTCCTTTGTAATGGAGGTTGCTAGGTCTGCTCTCCGGCCGCGTTTGCAACGTGCAGGTGTGCAATGGGCGATGGGCCCAGACCCCTGCACCATAGGATTTACACCGGCGTGCTGACCTCTCTATTGTGCCTAGGTAGGGCTGCGACGTGTTGATCTTCCGAGGCCGGGCATGACCCAGAAAAGTGTGTCCGGCCAAATGGGATCGAGCGTGTTGGGTTATGTGGTGCACCCCTGCAGGGAAGTTAATCTATTCGAATAGCCGTGATCTTCGGTAACAGGACGACTTGGAGTTGTACCTTGACCTTATGACAACTAAAACCGGATACTTAATAAAACACACCCTTCCAAGTGCCAGATACAACCGGTGGTCGTGCTCTCACATGGCGACGAGGGGAGGATCATCGGTTAGGACGATGCTACTTGATGCTACTTGGTGAACTTACCATCTACTCTCTCCTACATGTTGCAAGATGGAGGTGGCCAGAAGCGTAGTCTTCGACAGGATTAGTTATCCCCCTCTTATTCTGGCATTCTGCAGTTCAGTCCACATATGATACCCTTATTCCATTTGATACCCATGCATATGTAGTGTAGCTCCTTGCTTGCGAGTACTTTGGATGAGTACTCATGGTTGCTTTCTCCCCCTTTTCCCCCTTTCCTTTCTTTCTGGTTGTCGCAACCAGATGCCGGAGTCCAGGAGCCAGACGCCACCGTCGACGATGACTCCTACTGCACCGGAGGTGCCTACTACTACGTGCTGCCCGCTGATGACGACCAGGAGTAGTTAGGAGGATCCCAGGCAGGAGGCCTGCGCCTCTTTCGATCTGTATCCCAGTTTGTGCTAGCCATCTTATGGCATCTTGTTTATCTTATGTCTGTACTCAGATATTGTTGCTTCCGCTGACTCGTCTATGATCGAGCTCTTGTATTCGAGCCCTCGAGGCCCCTGGCTTGTAATATGATGCTTGTATGACTTATTTTATTTTTAGAGTTGTGTTGTGATATCTACCCGTGAGTCCTTGATCTTGATCGTACACATTTGCGTGCATGATTAGTGTATGGTCAAATCAGGGGCGTCACTGCAACGATGCTTGGCTAATGAAGATAGAGCTGAAGAGAGAAGAACCCGGAGAGATCAACAAGGATGATGGGATTGAGAAGGCCATGGGGGATCAAGTTCCGGTAGTAGCAGAAGAAGACATCCTTCAACCTCACCACAATCTATTTACCCCAACGGAGATTGAAGGTTTCAAGATGATTGAGTTAACTCGCATTCAAAACAAGTATCTCACAAGTGAAAATATTTTGTTGAAGGAGCATATCCTCGCACTCAAGGGCATTATCCACAAATTGGAGGATCTCCTATGCTCGATGTGCGACTATCCATCATCGCCAACACCTTCTTCACCAACAAAGAAGAAGTGAGCATCGGGTATGGGCACTCCCCTTGGCAACTGTCAAGCTTGTGGGAGTGCCCCGGTATTGTATCACCATCACTTTTATCTTTACCGTTTTTCTTAGTTTGATCCTTTTGGTAATATCTTGATCTAGTAGAATAAAGTTTTAGTATGATCTAGTTGTGAGTTTTGCTTTATGATCCTTCTATGTAATTGAGTCCGTGAGCTATATATAATAAAGATTAGTGTTGAGTCAAGGGCTTGATTATTTTGCTATGATCTTGAGGGAATAAAATAAAAGAGAAAAAATAAAGAGATCATATGGATCTTATGGAGAGTAATGACTTCACATATAAAGAGCATGATGAATAAAAATTGTTGAGAGTTGACAAACATAGTTTCGGTCATCATTGCAATTAATAGGTAGTAATAAAGAAAGAGAGGTTTTCACATATAAATATACTATCTTGGACATATTTTATGATTGTGAGCACTCATTAAAGTATGATATGCTAAAGAGTTGATGTTGGACAAGGAAGACAACGTAATGGGTTATGTTTTCTTGCATCTAAGATAAATTATATTTTCATGGATCGTCCAACATGTTGAGCTTGCCTTTCCCTCTCATGCTAGCCAAATTCTTTGCACCAAGTAGAGATACTACTTGTGCTTCCAAATATCCTTAAACCCAGTTTTGTCATGAGAGTCCACGATATCTACCTATGGATTGAGTAAGATCCTTCAAGTAAGTTGTCATCGTTGCAAGCAATAAAAATTGCTCTCTAAATATGTATGATTTATTAGTGTGGAGAAAATAAGCTTTATACGATCTTGTGATGTGGAAGAAATAAAAGCGACGGACTGCATAATAAAGGTCCATATCACAAGTGGCAATATAAAGTCACGTTCTTTCGCATTAAGATTTTGTGCATCCAACCATAAAAGCACATGGCAACCTCTGCTTCCCTCTACGAAGGGCCTATCATTTATTCTTGTCTTATACTTCATGCAAAGAGTCACGGTGATCTTCACCTTCCCTTTTTACATCTTATCCTTTGGCAAGCACAATGTGTTGGAAAGATCTTGATATATATAGCTAATTGGATGTAAGTTTTCATGAACTATTATTGTTGACATTACCCTTGAGGTAAAAGGCTGGGAGGCAAAACTATAAGCCCCTATCTTTTTCTGTGTCCGATTAAAACTTCATAACCATAAATATCGCATGAGTGTTAGCAATTGTGAAAGACTAAATGATGGTTGAGTATGTGGACTTGCTGAGAAGCTCTTATATTGACTCTTTCCTATGTTATTGTAAATTGCAATTGCTTCAATGACTGAGAATATAGTTTGTTGGTTTTCAATGAAGTTTCTGATTCATACTTGAGTATGTGATTGAATTGTTACTTTAGCATAAGAGATCATATGACAATATATATTTATGTTGTTGTTCTCAGAATGATCATGATGCCCACATGTCCGTATTTTATTTTTATCGACACCTCTATCTCTAAACATGTGGACATATTTTTCGATTTCGGCTTTCGCTTGAGGACAAGCAAGGTCTAAGCTTGGGGGAGTTGATACGTCATCATGCTTTTATATCGATATTTATTGCATTATGGGATGTTATTACACATTGTGTCACAATACTTATGCTTATTCTCTCTTATTTTACAAGGTTTACATGAAGAGGGGGAATGCCGGCAGCTGGAATTCTGGGCTGGAAAAGGAGCAAATATTAGAGACCTATTCTGCACATCTCCAAAAGCCCTGAAACTCCACGGGAATTATTTTCAGAATATAAAAAAATATTGGGCGAAAGAAGTACTAGAGGGGGCCTGTGACGCTCGGATAATTAAGCTACAGTAATTCTCTGCTAATGATGCCATGTCACTTCGATTACTGTTGCTAATCTCGCCTTAGTTTGAAACCGATTCAAATTCAAAATCAAAATCAAGCAAACAAAAAAAAGTTTTCAAACTTAAAGCTAAAAATGTCCGGGATGTGCCAAGTAATACAAAGTTAATTGTGGTGAAGAAACCCCACTTTTATAAAATGTTTTAATACTCTAAAATGATTAAAATGGTAGTCGAAACGATTGATTATGTGCCTTTGATATTTTATAAAATGATAAACTATTTTTTTGAGGTAAAAACTTTTAGGTTAGTGGGTTATTTTGAAACACTATTTTGAAGCTATTGTCATATTTTACTAAACTGAAAATAAAGTGTAACTAAAATAAAAAAAAGGAAAAGGAAAGTGGAAATAAAACTAAACAAATAAAAGGAAGAGGACCCCCTGGCCAACTGGGCCAACAGGCCCAGCTGGTCACCCACACGACCCAGTCGGCCCATCCCAGCTGTATAACCCCCACACACCCGAAACCCTAGCTCGATCCCTTCCCACTTCCCCCTCTTGGTCCACTCCTTCCCCCCCCACGACCCCTCTGCCTCCGATCTGGATCGGGAAAACGCTGCCTCCGATCTGGATCGGGAAAACGGCGCCCAACCCCATTGCCTCGGCGTGCATCGCCGCCCCACCGCGCCTCGGTCCTCCTCCGCGACGCCGCCTTGTCGACCCCCGTCCTCGTCCTCGGGCCTCCGCACGCTGCCGCGGCTCCCGCTTCGTTGTTGCCGTGTCGCCCCGGCCTCTTCTCCCTTCCGCGACGTCGTCCTTCTCCTCGACTCCTCACCGGACACCGCCGCCGGCCGGAGCTACCCCGACGGCCTGTTTCCTCTCCGCCGTCGTCATCGTCTCCACCTCGCGCACCACTGCCTCGAACCCTACTCCCCACGTGAGCCGCACCCCTCCTCTCTCTCCCTGTCCGCGCGCTGCTCACGCCAGTGCCGAGACCGCACGCGCTCACCGCGGCTGCATTCCGCGCCACCGCGCGCGCTGTCCCATCGCGTCCCCCCTCGCGTCCTGTTCCTTCCTCCCTCGCGCCTGCCGCTGCAGCCAGCGCGCCCTCTCCTCGCTGCTCGCAGCGCCACTGGCCACCACCACCATCGCAGCGCAGCTCAACCACAGCCCCGCTCGGCCTCGCTTGCCGAGCCTCTCCGCGCGGCCCCGCTGCTACGCCCGGCGGCTGCCTGCCGCTGCCACCGTGGCCTTCAACAATGACCGCCGACCATTCCTCCCCGCTCCGGCGTGGCCTCGCTGCGCCGTGGCGCTCGCTGCCGACGACGCACGCTGCGGCCCCACGGTCCCGCTCGGGTTCGCCCCTACCACCGGTGCTCGCCGCCGTCGCCCATGCCGGCCAAGCGCCCGGACGCGCCCGGGTCTGCCCTCTCGGGCACACGCCCGTTCGGGCTATGCCCGCTCCTAGTGCCCAATTGGCCATGGGCCTATGACAAGTGGGGCCCGGCCCCAGAACATATAAAAATAAAAATAAAATAATAAAATTAATTAATAAATTAATTAATTAACTTAATTAATTCTGATTAAATTAACTAATTAAGATTAATTAATCTAATGACTAATTAACCTAATTAACTACTGTTAATTAACTAACAGAGTATGGCAGTGGGGCCCACCCCCCTAATTAATACTAATTAGGTTAATTAAATGTTTTAATTAAAATGTGTCATTGACCAGTGGGACCCACTGGTCAGGTTGACCAGTCGACCCTGTTGACTGCTGACATCAGCATGACATCATACTGATGTCATAAATCTATTTTTGAATTAATTTAAATAATTAATTAAGTTCCAGAAATTACTAAAATCTTTAGAAAATCAATCTTTTAATCCGTAACTCGGATTAAATTATTTTCAACATGAAAGTTGCTCAGAACGATGAGACGAACCCGGATACGCAGCCCGTTCATCCGCCACGCATCCCTAACCTATCGAACTCGCAACTTTCCCCCCTCCGGCTCCTCTGCCCGAAAACGCGAAACATCGGGGATACTTTCCCGGATGTTTCCCCCCTTCACCGGTATCACCTCATACCGCGTTGGGGCACACCTAGCATCATGCCTTGTCATGCATCGCTATGCATCTATTTGCTTAATATTTATTGTTTCTTCCCCCTCTTCTCTCGCTAGACACCGAGACCGACGCCGCTGCTACCCAGTACGACTACGGTGTTGACGACCCCTCTCTCTCTTGCCAGAGCAACCAGGCAAGCCCCCCCTTGATCACCAGATATCGCCTACTCTTCTCTATACTGCTTGCATTAGAGTAGTGTAGCATGTTACTTCTTTCCGTTATTCCTATCCTGATGCATAGCCTGTCCTTGCTACTACTGTTGTTACCATTACCTGCTATCCTACTGCTTAGTATAGGATGCTAGTGTTCCATCATTGGCCCTACACTCTTGTCCGTCTGCCATGCTATACTACTGGGCCGTGATCACTTCAGGAGGTGGTCACGGGCATATACTATATACTTTACATAGTTACATTACCTGTGGTACTGTTCGGAGTTGGGGGCTGAAGGGGCAGGTGGCTCCATCCCGGTAGAGGTGGGCCTGGGTTCCCGACGGCCCCCGACTGTTACTTTGTGGCGGAGCGATAGGGTAGGTTGAGACCACCTAGGAGAGAGGTGGGCCTGGCCCTAGTCGGTGTTCGTGGATACATAACACGCTTAACGAGATCTTGGTATTTGATCTGAGTCTGGCTACTGGCCTATACGCACTAACCATCTACGCGGGGACAGTTATGGGCACTCGACGTCGTGGTATCAGCCGAAGCCTTCGTGACGTCAGCGACAGAGTGGCGCGCACCGGGTTGGACCGCGTAACGCAACTTCCTTTGTAATGGAGGTTGCTAGGTCTGCTCTCCGGCCGCGTACGCAACGTGAAGGTGTGCAATGGGCGATCGGCCCAGACCCCTGCGCCATAGGATTTAGACCGGCGTGCTGACCTCTCTGTTGTGCCTAGGTAGGGCTGCGACGTGTTGATCTTCCGAGGCCGGGCATGACCCAGGAAAGTGTGTCCGGCCAAATGGGATCGAGCGTGTTGGGTTATGTGGTGCACCCCTGCAGGGAAGTTAATCTATTCGAATAGCCGTGATCTTCGGTAACAGGACGACTTGGAGTTGTACCTTGACCTTATGACAACTAGAACCGGATACTTAATAAAACACACCCTTCCAAGTGCCAGATACAACCGGTGATCACTCTCTCACAGGGCGACGAGGGGAGGATCATCGGTTAGGATTATGCTATACGATGCTACTTGGAGGTCTTCAGTCTACTCTCTTCTACATGCTGCAAGATGGAGGCTGCCAGAAGCGTAGTCTTCGAAAGGATTAGCTATCCCCCTCTTATTCTGGCTTTCTGCAGTTCAGTCCACCGATATGGCCCTTTTACACATTTACCCATGCATATGTAGTGTAGCTCCTTGCTTGCGAGTACTTTGGATGAGTACTCACGGTTGCTTTCTCCCTCTTTTCCCCTGTCCTTTCTACCTGGTTGTCGCAACCAGATGTTGGAGCCCAGGATCCAGACGCCACCGTCGACGACGACTCCTACTACACCGAAGGTGCCTACTACTACGTGCTGCCCGCTGATGACGACCAGGAGTAGTTTAGGAGGATCCCAGGCAGGAGGCCTGCGCCTCTTTCGATCTGTATCCCTGTTTGTGCTAGCCTTCTTAAGGAAAACTTGTTTAACTTATGTCTGTACTCAGATATTGTTGCTTCCGCTGACTCGTCTATGATCGAGCTTTTGTATTCGAGCCTTCGAGGCCCCTGGCTTGTAATATGATGCTTGTATGACTTATTTTATTTGTAGAGTTGTGTTGTGATGTCTTCCCGTGAGTCCCTGATCTTGATCGTACATGTTTGCGTGTATGATTAGTGTACGATTAAATCGGGGGTGTCACAAGTTGGTATCAGAGCCGACTTCCTGTAGGAATCCCCTTTCCAACTCCTTGGCCGAAGTTGAGTCTAGACATTACAAAACTTTTTACTAACATGGTTTTGTGCCTTACGGGCCCACGTCGCCATCTGGGTGGTATTAGGATCTTTTATTCCTCGTCTATACTCTGGGACTCTGATCTCTCTTATATTCAGGTTAAATGATTTGATAAAATATAACTTTAGGTTCTCGAAAATACTTCCTCCCGGAGAGCCCCATTCAGGCCAGATGATCGCCTGTTGCACCAGAAGATTTCGTAGTTACTCTCTGCTACTCTTTCGAGACTTTGTGCCCATCACCTTTGCAAATTCCCTACCACGTTATATCATTATGGATAACTACATCCACTTGCCCTTTCAAATCCCATTGATCTTGTTATTACAAGATACACCGAAAATTCTCTGTATTGTTCCGAGAATATTTTGTGCCTACTGCCTTGCAGTTCCTTGCCACCTGAATACCCCTACGGATAATATCTCTCCCTATCGAGTATCCGCTCATCCCTAGTTGTTCATGTGTTTCACAATGGTCATCAAAATACTATTCGATCCTCCAAAAATCCTTAGTAGCTTATTGCTCTGCAATACTTGTCTACTTGCATTATGGATGCTTTCCATATGTCTGGCAATATTTGTTAGTATCCTTAGACACCGTCATTTTGATCCTATTGATTCAACATGAGTGCGAATGCACGCAATTATCAGTTGATCCTTTTAAATTATCTTTCTGGCTCATACGTCATTTTTGAACATGAGCTTGTTCTCGACCAATCTGTTTGCCGTCAATTGTACCCTTAGGTCTATTGAACTTATCCACCCTTGATCAAAGCGTCTGCTTCTGATCCTTCTATTTGGAAATCATAATTCCTTTGATAGCTAAGCATCGGATCATTCAGGTGTTCTATAATCTGATGCCCTTGCATCCTATCTTCAGCTGATTGTGTGTCGATGCTCACATCAGCTCCGCTATGGACCGTCAGATCCTTTATTGGATTATTATTCAACAGTGTCCTCCTTATTCAATAACCTTGTGAGCCTTTCTTCGGATACATAGTGCTTTTGGTGAATGGTATCCTCTGTTTTCTCAACCATGCTCTGTTTTCGAGATGGTGGTATTTACGATTGAAGCTTGTGGTATATGATTCCACGATACCCTGACGGGTTGAACCTATGCCTTTCTTAATCTGTGTGGACCCGAAAGTTTTCACGGGCCATACTCCTCTGGTAATTCACCAGGTAAGTTTTGACACTGAAATCATTTTTAACTGGAGCAGTGAATGAAAGGTTATGCATTGGAGAAGTGGGAGTCGACCTTGAACTTTGTGTTAATGCCCATGGACACAGTGTAGATCCTATCATAGTAGCTTCTTGTAATAATAACTAACTCCTTGATATAATATCGTTTGGTATCGGTGAATTGATCCTTTGCAATCGTGGTTCCGACCATATGTTCTTCTTGGATCCTATCTCTCGGACAAGTTGAAGTACTTGTCTTCTGCAAAGCAACACCCCAGTTCAACCTCTACTTTGATCTGTCTTCGAGTATTACCCCCTGGTATCTTGAGATTATCTTGGAACTGCATAACTTCCTATGAGTTCTTCATCAAGTACTACATTCTCACTGATTACAATTTTTCATGGGCTCTGAGTTATTAAACACTCAAGGACACTGATAACTGAACCGACTCCACACTTTGATTCAATAACTCTAGGTAATTTTCATTGCTTACGAGTTTAATAATCCTTCAAGTCATTCCTAGCCTGACCGCCTATATCATTATTGTGCTAAAATTTTAACTGTGCTACCTGGTCCTTTTTTTCCCGGAGCACAAATTTCGACGGTGGGCTAATCTTACGTCGGTCTTCCTCGTCATATCATTTCTCCCTGAACAGCAAACTTGATTTCGAGTTTGTGTCATACCGATGGTTCCAACAACCTTTCGCTTCATCATTCCATTGACTTGATGTCATTGCCGATCGATTACATCTTCGTGGAGCCTCTCGACAAAATTTGTCGTGGTCGTCAAACAACATTTTGATTCCTTCCAGAATATCAACGAAATGGATGATGACAAGTAACCATCCTTGTCCCTCGATGATTTGTGTTATCACCGACAACATTATTGCTTTCCCTCCAACACAAACTTGTCCGTGTTTGATGATATACCTGGAGACCCGTGCTATCCAGCAATTATTCTTCGATACCTTGGAGTATTACCATCTTTTATGTCAAGAATGTTGTGAGAATTTCACCACCTCCTAAGAATTCTTGATACAGGTAATACTTATCACCATCACCTTTCTTTCTTGGTCCCCGTGTTGGATCTAACCGGGATACCAACAGGTGAATGGTGCTGATTGGATTCTGCCCTTCTAGCAACCCTATTGCTCTGAAGTTAATGGTCGAACGTTCATTCTTAGACTATTGATCACTGAATCACCATTCTAACATTTGATCATGCTACCTAAGGCCCTACTTTGGGCACCCTTTTCCACTAATGTTTAATTATATATGTTTTTCCTTGAGCATACATCATTATATCATTTGATTCAACAAATCTTATCTCCTCATTCACATAACTGTGGAAATCCATATTTCTGGATACCTCGTTGTATTATCGCTGAGTCTATCAGCCACCTCCTCATCCTCTCCTTGGCTTAATGATGAATCCCTTCGTGTATCCAGAGTCTGACCTTTGATTTAAGACCATGTCCATGCTATCTCGAAGCATGTCTGTGGTACTTTGATTTTCAACAAAAACATTTGCAGCCCAATGCTAAATGTTTCTTGCTCAATTACCCCAAACACCGTTGTATGGGTAATGTCATGATATTTCCCTCCCCTTTCCTAAAGGGTTTTCTACGTTATATCCTATCATGGTCATCATGCTCTGCTTGTCCTTGGGAAGGAGATACCCTTGAAATATGTGTTTAAACACATTTTCCTTTCCATTGTTATATTTAATCTGATAATCATATTTTCCTTTTCATTGGTTGGATTAACGTTTCTTGTGATCTAAATGATCTAAGCAGTAATATTCTCCTGCTTATGTAAACACCTCCGTGTACAATTCTGTCAGCAAGACCCTGTTACTATTGTTGATGACATTCCGGTAACCACCGATGGATGAGAACCTTGCCTATTGGTCCGCCTCGTTTCAACGAGCAGGGAAATGGTCCTCTTCGTCCCTCGCCCTTGGTACCAACGTTGTTGCCAATTTAACTAACAGGCTATCCTCTGACATAACTTGCTATCTTGACCGTGCACCTGATAGCGCTTTCCTGCTTTCAACCCACATTGTGGGCCCATAACCCATAGGTTCCAGGATCGAAACCTGACTCTTTTATGCACCCTATTGTCAAGTTATTCCTCGTGCTTGACTTTGTATGTGATTCACGGGCCACCTACCTAGTGATCTATTCTGGTACCAGACACAATACTTTCCCATTGCTCTGAACCCCCTGTCACATTTCGTATCAGGCAACGAACGATTGTCTATGCACTTGAAACTTCTATTTTGCACCTTCTTACTTTGCTCTCGATGATGTCTTAAGTTTCAATTCGAGGGTTACTTTCCGCCACCTTCCCTGATGTTATCAACTAGATAAGCAAACATTGTAGCGGTCCGTTCTTCCATAATACCCCCTTAACCTTTCGTAAGTATGATGGAGTTCTTGAAGAAAGAACGACAACTTCATCATGATGCATTGGAATAAAGAATTGAAGACATCAACGAAAGGGATTAACCTCTTTGGGAAGATCCATTAGAATATCGGAACCAGAACTTTCCCCCTTACTCCCCTCTTAAATCTCGGGACGAGATTTTCTTGTAGTGGAGGAGAATTATGACGCTCGGATAATTAAGCTACAGTAATTCTCTGCTAATGATGCCACGTCACTTCGATTACTGTTGCTAATCTCGCCTTAGTTTGAAACCTATTCAAATTCAAAATCAAAATCAAGCAAACAAAAAAAAGTTTTCAAACTTAAAGCTAAAAATGTCCGGGATGTGCCAAGTAATACAAAGTTAATTGTGGTGAAGAAACCCCACTTTTATAAAATGTTTTAATACTCTAAAATGATTAAAACGGTAGTCGAAACGATTGATTATGTGCCTTGATATTTTATAAAATGATAAACTATTTTTTTGAGGTAAAAACTTTTAGGTTAGTGGGTTATTTTGAAACACTATTTTGAAGCTATTGTCATATTTTACTAAACTGAAAATAAAGTGTAACTAAAATAAAAAAAGGAAAAGGAAAGTGGAAATAAAACTAAACAAATAAAAGGAAGAGGACCCCCTGGCCAACTGGGCCAACAGGCCCAGCTGGCCACCCACACGACCCGGTCGGCCCATCCCGGCTGTATAACCCCCACACACCCGAAACCCTAGCCCAATCCCTTCCCACTTCCCCCTCTCGGTCCACTCCTTCCCCCCCACGACCCCCTCTGCCCCTGATCTGGATCGGGAAAACGGCGCCTGACCCCATTGCCTCGGCGTGCATCGCCGCCCCACCGCGCCTCGGTCCTCCTCCGCGACGCCGCCTCGTCGGCCCCCGTCCTCGTCCTCGGGCCTCCGCACGCCGCCGCGGCTCCCGCTTCGTTGTTCCCGTGTCGCCCCGGCCTCTTCTCCCTTCCGCGACGTCGTCCTTCTCCTCGACTCCTCACCGGACACCGCCGCCGCCCGGAGCTACCCCGACGGCCTGCTTCCTCTCCGCCGTCGTCATCGTCTCCACCTCGCGCACCACTGCCTCGAACCCTACTCCCCACGTGAGCCGCGCCCCTCCTCTCTCTCCCTGTCCACGCGCTGCTCACGCCTGTGCCGAGACCGCACGCGCTCACCGCAGCTGCATTCCGCGCCACCGCGCGCGCTCGCGCTGAGTGCGCCCCGCGCGCTGTCGCATCGCGTCCCCCCTCGCGTCCTGTTCCTTCCTCCCTCGCGCCTGCCGCTCCCAGCGCTGCCCGCTGCAGCCACCACGCCCTCTACTCGCTGCTCGCAGCGCCACTGGCCACCACCACCATCGCAGCGCAGCTCAACCACAGCCCCGCTCGGCCCCGCTTGCCGAGCCTCTCCGCGCGGCCCCGCTGCTACGCCCGGCGGCCGCCTGCCGCTGCCACCGTGGCCTTCAACAATGACCGCCGACCATGCCTCCCTGCTCCGGCGTGGCCTCGCTGCGCCGTGGCGCTCGCTGTCGACGACGCACGCTGCGGCCCCGCGGTCCCGCTCTGGTTCGCCCCTACCACCGGTGCTCGCCACCGTCGCCCATGCCGGCCAAGCGCCCGGACGTGCCCGGGTCTGCCCTCTCGGGCACGCGCCCGTTCGGGCTATGCCCGCGCCTAGTGCCCAATTGGCCATGGGCCAATGACAAGTGGGGCCCGGCCCCAGAACATATAAAAATAAAAATAAAAATAAAATAATAAATTAATTAATTAATTAATTAACTTAATTAATTCTGATTAAATTAACTAATTAAGATTAATTAATCTAATGACTGATTAACCTAATTAACTACTGTTAATTAACTAACAGAGTATGGCAGTGGGCCCACCCCCCTAATTAATACTAATTAGGTTAATTAAAATGTGTCATTGACCAGTGGGACCCACTGGTCAGGTTGACCAGTCGACCCTGTTGACTGCTGACGTCAGCATGACATCATACTGATGCCATAAATCTATTTTTGAATTAATTTAAATAATTAATTAAGTTCCAGAAATTACTAAAATCTTTAGAAAATCAATCTTTTAATCCGTAACTCGGATTAAATTATTTTCAACATGAAAGTTGCTCAAAACGATGAGACGAACCCGGATACGCAGCCCGTTCATCCGCCACGCATCCCTAACCTATCGAACTCGCAACTTTCCCCCTCCGGCTCCTCTGCCCGAAAATGCGAAACACCGGGGATACTTTCCCGGATGTTTCCCCCCTTCACCGGTATCACCTCATACCGCGTTGGGGCACACCTAGCATCACGCCTTGTCATGCATCGCTATGCATCTATTTGCTTAATATTTATTGTTTCTTCCCCCTCTTCTCTCGCTAGACACCGAGACCGACGCCGCTGCTACCCAGTACGACTATGTTGACGACCCCTCTCTCTCTTGCCAGAGCAACCAGGCAAGCCCCCCCTTGATCACCAGATATCGCCTACTCTTCTCTATACTGCTTGCATTAGAGTAGTGTAGCATGTTACTGCTTTCCGTTATTCCTATCCTGATGCATAGCCTGTCCTTGCTACTACTGTTGTTACCATTACCTGCTATCCTACTTCTTAGTATAGGATGCTAGTGTTCCATCATTGGCCCTACACTCTTGTCCGTCTGCCATGCTATACTACTGGGCCATGATCACTTCGGGAGGTGGTCACGGGCATATACTATGTACTTTACATAGTTACATTACCCGTGGTACTGTTCGGAGTTGGGGGCTGAAGGGGCAGGTGGCTCCATCCCGGTAGAGGTGGGCCTGGGTTCCCGACGGCCCCCGACTGTTACTTTGTGGCGGAGCGACAGGGCAGGTTGAGACCACCTAGGAGAGAGGTGGGCCTGGCCCTGGTCAGTGTTTGCGGATACATAACACGCTTAATGAGATCTTGGTATTTGATCTAAGTCTGGCTACTGGCCTATACGCACTAACCATCTACGCGGGGACAGTTATGGGCACTCGACGTCGTGGTATCAGCCGAAGCCTTCGTGACGTCAGCGACTGAGTGGCGTGCGCCGGGTTGGACCATGTAACACAACTTCCTTTGTAATGGAGGTTGCTAGGTCTGCTCTCCGGCCGCGTACGCAACGTGCAGGTGTGCAATGGGTGATGGGCCCAGACCCCTGCGCCATAGGATTTAGACCGGCGTGCTGACCTCTCTGTTGTGCCTAGGTAGGGCTGCGACGTGTTGATCTTCCGAGGCCGGGCATGACCTAGGAAAGTGTGTCCGGCCAAATGGGATCGAGCGTGTTGGGTTATGTGGTGCACCCCTGCAGGGAAGTTAATCTATTCGAATAGCCGTGATCTTCGGTAACAGGACGACTTGGAGTTGTACCTTGACCTTATGACAACTAGAACCGGATACTTAATAAAACACACCCTTCCAAGTGCCAGATACAACCGGTGATCGCTCTCTCACAGGGCGACGAGGGGAGGATCATCGGTTAGGATTATGCTATACGATGCTACTTGGAGGTCTTCCGTCTACATGCTACAAGATGGAGGCTGCCAGAAGCGCAGTCTTCGAAAGGATTAGCTATCCCCTCTTATTCTGGCTTTCTACAGTTCAGTCCACCGATATGGCCCTTTTACACATTTACCCATGCATATGTCATGTAGCTCCTTGCTTGCGAGTACTTTGGATGAGTACTCACGGTTGCTTTCTCCCTCTTTTCCCCCTATCCCTTCTACCTGGTTGTCGCAACCAGATGTTGGAGCCCAGGATCCAGACGCCACCGTCGACGACGACTCCTACTACACCGGAGGTGCCTACTACTACGTGCTGCCCGCTGATGACGACCAGGAGTAGTTTAGGAGGATCCCAGGCAGGAGGCCTGCGCCTCTTTCGATCTGTATCCCTGTTTGTGCTAGCCTTCTTAAGGCAAACTTGTTTAACTTATGTCTGTACTCAGATATTGTTGCTTCCGCTGACTCGTCTATGATCGAGCTCTTGTATTCGAGCCTTCGAGGCCCCTGGCTTGTAATATGATGCTTGTATGACTTATTTTATTTGTAGAGTTGTGTTGTGATATCTTCCCGTGAGTCCCTGATCTTGATCGTACACGTTTGCGTGTATGATTAGTGTGCGATTACATCGGGGGAGTCACAGGGCCACCCATCGTCCACGAGGGTGGGGGGCGCGCCCTACCCCCTGGACGCACCCCCTGCCTAATGGGCCCCCTGGTGGCCCTCTGATGCCCATCTTTGGTTATATGGAGTCTTTTGTCGAGAAAAAAAATCATAAGCAAGCTCACGGGACGAAACTCTGCTGCCACAAGGCGGAACCTGGTGGAACCAATCTAGGGCTCCGGCGGAGCTGTTCTGCCGGGGAAACTTCCCTCCGAGAGGGGGAAATCATCACCATCGCCATCACCAACGATCCTCTCACCAGGAGGGGGTCAATCTCCATCAACATCTTCACCAGCACCATCTCATCTCAAACCCTAGTTCATCTCTTGTATCCAATCTTTGTATCCAAACCTCAGATTGGTACCTGTGGGTTGCTAGTAGTGTCGATTACTCCTTGTAGTTGATGCTAGTTGGTTTATTTGGTGGAAGATCATATGTTCAGATCCATTATACATATTAATACCCCTCTGATTATGAACATGAATATGCTTTGTGAGTAGTTACATTTGTTCCTGAGGACATGGGAGAAGTCTTGCTATAAGTAGTCATGTGAATTTGGTATTCGTTCGATATTTTGATGAAATGTATGTTGTCATCCCTCTAGTGGTGTCATGTGAACGTCGACTACATGACACTTCACCATTGTTTGGGCCTAGAGGGAAGCATTGGGAAGTAATAAGTAGATGATGGGTTGCTAGAGTGATAGAAGCTTAAACCCTAGTTTATGCGTTGCTTCGTAAGGGGCTGATTTGGATCCATATGTTTCATGCTATGGTTAGGTTTACCTTAATACTTCTGTTGTAGTTGCGGATGCTTGCAATAGGGGTTAATCATGTGTGGGATGCTTGTCCAAGTAAGGGTAGTACCCAAGCACCGGTCCACCCACATATCATATGAACGTGATGAAAACTAGCTTGACGATTGATACGTCTCCGTCGTATCTACTTTTCCAAACACTTTTGCCCTTGTTTTGGACTCTAACTTGCATGATTTGAATGGAACTAACCCGGACTGACGCCGTTTCAGCAGAATTGCCATGGTGTTATTTATGTGCAGAAACAAAAGTTCTCTGAATGACCTGAAACTCCATGGAGATTATTTTTGGAAATAATAAAAAATACTTGTGAAAGAATCAAGGCCAGGGGGCCCACACCCTAGCCACGAGGGCGGGGGCGCGCCCCTTGCCTCGTGGCCCCCCTGGAGCTCCACCGACCTCAACTCCAACTCCATATATTCGTGTTCGGGGAGAAAAAAATCAAGGAGAAGGATTCATCACATTTTACGATACGGAGCAGCTGCCAAGCCCTAAACTCTCTCGGGAGGGCTGATCTGGAGTCCGTTCGGGGCTCCGGAGAGGGGAATCCGTCGCCGTCGTCATCATCAACCATCCACCACCAATTTCATGATGCTCACCGCCGTGCGTGAGTAATTCCATCATAGGCTTGCTGGACAGTGATGGGTTGGATGAGATTTATCATGTAATCGAGTTAGTTTTGTTAGGGTTTGATCCCTAGTATCCACTATGTTCTGAGATTGATGTTGCTATGACTTTGCTATGCTTAATGCTTGTCACTAGGGCCCGAGTGCCATGATTTCAGATCTGAACCTATTATGTTTTCATGAATATATGTGAGTTCTAGATCCTATCTTGCAAGTCTATACTCACCTATTATGTGTTATGATCCGTTAACCCCGAAGTGACAATAATCGGGATACTTACCGGTGATGACCGTAGTTTGAGGAGTTCATGTATTCACTATGTGTTAATGCTTTGGCCCGGTACTCTACTAAAAGGAGGCCTTAATATCCCTTAGTTTCCAATAGGATCCCGCTGCCACGGGAGGGTAGGACAAAAGATGTCATGCAAGTTCTTTTCCATAAGCACGTATGACTATATTCGGAATACATGCCTACATTACATTGATGAATTGGAGCTAGTTCTATGTCAGACGAATGTGTCAATTGAATCTGCCTGGCAGCACAATCAAGCTAAGCCTTGTGCTTAGAAAGCCAGTCCATGCCGAGAATTAGATCAATATCCGAGTCACCAAGAACATTAGGAGAAGACAACAACTTATAGTCTCCCATCGTGATGGTAACATCCGAAACCATGGATTTAGCATTCATGCGTTTACCCGGAGAGGCAACTGCTAACGGACTAGGCAAAACTTGGAAAGCCAACTCATGCTTAGATGCAAATGGTCTTAAGATGAAACAATGCGATGCACCAGTGTTAAAAAGAACTTTGGCAGGAATATCGTTAATAGGAAGGTTACCCATGATCACTTGTGACGAGTCCTCGGCCTGAGCTGTGTTCATCATTTTGACCTTTGCAAACTTGGGATTATGCTTGACCACTACGGTACTGGCAGATCTCACAGGAGGAGGAGGCGGAAGACGCCTCTGGTTGAAGCATTTGTTTGCATAGTGACCCTTCTGCTGACACTTGTTGCACGTGACCTCTGAAAGCGGACGGTGATACAGAGCACTTGACCTCGGAGCATGAGACGAAGTCTTGTTCTGAAAGCCTGGGTTGGGTGGGTGGGAAGATCCATTGCCACCTTTGCTCTTCTGCTGATAAGGCTGACGGAACGGAGGAGGAGGAGGCAACCAATACTTTTGCTGCTTAGCTGCCACTTGAGTTGAAGAAGAAGAAGGGGTTGCATCCCTGACTCTCTTCTTGGAAGCATCGCACTTGAGCTGAGCAGTCTCTTGCTTCAGTGCCATATTGTAGAACTCATCATACTTTTTCGGCTCAAAAAGCACAAGAGCTAGTTGTAGATCTTCTCTGAGGCCACCTATGAACTGATAAATCATGCTCTTTTCGTCAGGGACGTCTTGCTTGGCGAAGCGAGCGAGCTTATGGAACATGATGTTGTATTGGTAAACAGACAAGCTGCCTTGCTTCAGATTGCGGAACTCCTCACGCTTGCTCTCAACAACACTCTGAGGAATGTGGTGAGCTTTGAAGTCTTGGCGGAAGTCATCCCAGGTAATCACACAACCTCCTCTGGAATCTTTGTGTTGTTGATACCACTCTGCAGCTTGGTCTTTGAGTTGGAACGAAGCAAACTTGACAAAGTCCTTGGGCCTGACATTGCTGCACTTGAAATGTTTGCAGATATCCACGAGCCAATCATCAGCGTCTGTGGCCTCGACACAGTTACTGAAGGTCTTTGGCTGGGTTGCGAGGAACTGGTTGAGTGTAGCAAACTGATTTTGATTGTTGCCATGGCCTTGATTTCCTTGGTTGTGCTCTTGCAAGAGTTGCATAAGCATCTGCGTGTTGGCGTTGGAGCGGCCATCACAGCTTGCCATGCCTTTGGAGGTGGAGGTGGTGGCGGCGGATCCGGATTCAGACGCATTGGAGGAGCCATCCTAAAGAGCGTGACATCCGTTAGCATCTTGATAGACATATATTCAAGCTGAATCAAATGGATCGAAATTGCAACATATAGCCTTAACATTCGAACAAGAATGAACGAATGAATTCCAAAATAAATGGTCACACTTCCATAAATTGAGAAGCCACTTAGATAGAGGTAGATGAATAAAATGGCAAGGTACGAACATGAACAAATACTTGGTAAGGATTACCCAATCACAAACCAAATATCCACGGAAGAAATACTAGAGCTACATGAATTCCCACCTATGAAACTCCCGAAATTTTCCAGTTATGCAATCAGGTGTTGGGGATACAGGGGAAGCATAATATCTCACCCAAATCTAGCAAATCCTACATCCAGCTGTATCCATCCTTCAACACATAACCAAGACATTCGGAAATCATTTACCTCAACCTTCGAAAAGTATCCGTTATACGAGTTACGGCAATACTCCCGAACTCCCGCCCCAGTACTGGGTGGCGTCGAGGTTATCTCACCAACAACTGCAAAAAAGAGATTTTCGATGTTGGCGAAACTCAGGTATTCCAGAACTGCAATGATAAAATTGTGACGACAACACCTCGGAGCTCAACTCCCCAGGACACTGCCACAACCCCTAAATGTCAGGAGGCACCAAGAACAATGTTCTCGTCACAAAACCATCGGAACGATTCCAAGATACCCGCGTGATCCTAATTTTTTTGTGAAATTTGAGAAGAGAAGAGTCAAAACTCTACGTCAGGATGCCTCACCAGAGTGACGAAGGGACTAAGGAGTAAAAAGAATCCTACTCTCCGATATATATAATCCTAAAAGACTCAAAACATTTTTCTATACTCAACAACGCCAGCGATTCGATCAAGCAGGGGGCTCCTAAGTCGGGGAAGGCTCTGATTACCAACTTGTGACACCCACGATGTGGCTATATCTCCCACATGTCGGAGCACGACTTATAGGCATAACCGCATTGTAGGCAATGTCGCAAGAGGGGTAATCTTTACACATCCCATGTACTGAATACGAGAAGAGGTACATAGTTGTCTTACAATCGCCACTTCACACAATACATAAATATAGCATTACAATCATCCAGATACAATCAAGGTCCGACTACGGAACCAAAATAAAGACAACCCCAAATGCATAATGTCCTCGATCGCCCCAACTGGGTTCCACCACTGATCGTCTGGAAAGGAAACGTAGTATCATCCTGAGTCCTCATCGAACTCCCACTTGAGCTTAGTCGTATCTCCTGGAACGGTATCATCGGCACCTACATCTGGTTTTGGAAGTAATCTGTGAGTCACGGGGACTCAGCAATCTCACACCCTCGCGATCAAGACTATTTAAGCTTATAGGTAGGGAAAAGGTATGAGGTGGAGCTGCAGCAAGCACTAGCATATATGGTGGCTAACATACGCAAATGAGAGCGAGAAGAGAAGGCAAAGCATGTTCGGGAATCTATGATCAAGAAGTGATCCTAGAAATACTTACGTTCAAGCATAACCCGAGACCATGTTCTCTTCCTGGACTCCGCCGAAAAGAGACCATCACGGCTACACACGCTGTTGATCCATTTTAATTAAGTTAAGTTTCAGGTTTTCTACAATCGGACATTAACAAATTCCCATCTGCCCATAACCACGAGCACGGCTTTCGAAAGATCAAATCCCTGCAGGGGTGTCCCAACTTAGCCCATCACAAGCTCTCACGGTCAGCGAAGGATATTCCTTCTCCCAGGACAGCCCGATCAGACTCGGAATCCCGGTTACAAGACATCTCAACAAAGGTAAAACTAAACCAGCAAAGCCACCCGAATGTGCCGACAAATCCCGATAGGAGCTGCACATATCTCGTTCTCAGGGCACACCAAATTGTCCAAGGTTCCGGTAGGCCAGCCCAGAGTTGCCCCTGGTGGCCACCGACAGCTGACAGGTTGGACCAACATTCAGAGGAGCACTGGCCTGGGGGTTTAAAATAAAGATGACCCTTGAGTCCACGGAACCCAAGGGAAAAGAGGCTAGGTGGCAAATGGTAAAACCAATGTTGGGCCTTGCTGGAGGAGTTTTATTCAAGGCGAAGTGTCAAGGGGTTCCCATTATGACCCAACCACGTAAGGATCGCAAAATCAAGGAACATAACACCGGTATGACGGAAACTAGGGCGGCAAGAGTGGAACAAAATACCAGGCATAAGTCGAGCCTTCCACCCTTTACCAAGTATATAGGTGCATTAAAGTAAACAAGATATAATAGTGATATCCCAAGAATAAACATGTTCCAACAAGGACCAAACTCCAATCTTCACCTGCAACTAGCAACGCTATAAGAGGGGCTGAGCAAAGCGGTAACATAGCCAAACAACGGTTTGCTAGGACAAGGTGGATTAGAGGTTTGACATGGCAATATGGGAGGCATGGTAAGCATGTGGTAGGTATTGAGGCATAGGCATAGCAATAGAGCGAGCAACTAGCAAGCAAAGATAGAAGTGATTTTGAGGGTATGTTCATCTTGCCTGCAAAGTTCTCCGAGTTGACGTAAGCTTGATCCTCGTAAGCATACTCAACTGGTTCCTCGATCACGTACTCGTCTCCCGGCTCTACCCAAAGCAAGAACACAAGCAAAGGGATCCACGATCAACCACGGTGCAATGCACAAGCAGCATGATGCAAGACATGGCATGATATGCGGGACGTGATATGCAATGCATATGCATGCTCCGGAAGGAAAAGATTGAACCAGGCCTCAACTTGGAAAACCAAGAGTGCCGCTGGAAAAATGAGTTGATTTCGGTCGAAATCGCACTGGAATCGGATGAACGGTTTGCAAATGGCAAGCAAAACAATAATGGCACCAATCTGTGATTAACAGCATGATGCCATCTAAATGCATCAAGAACAACAAGCTACTGCACTCTAACATAGCAACAAAGCACATGGCAGTGATCCACTCAAGATGCTTGACAAAATATGAGCACTGAGCTATGGCTAATTCACTCAAAATCAGGCTCAAACAAGCATGGCAAAAGTGCAAAAGATATCAGGATCACAGACTTAGTGAAAATAACATGTCAGGATTTAACATCAGGAAGCAATGTTTAGAGCAAGATTACAACATGTTACAGGAACATATCATGGCATGAAACTACTCAAAGCATATAACAAAAGTCTCTTACTGACCATAAGCCAAAAGGGATCAGAAAATACAATGGCAACCATGTGAACATAGCAAGTTTCGTTAACAGATTCAGACTTTGCAGAAAACTGGACATGGTAAAAACAAAGTTACATAGGCATGTTTGCGATCTCGATGCACTCACCACAAGGTATAGCATGACAAACTAAGCATACACCCAGCAAGAAGACATGATCAATAAGCTAACCATGGCAAGAACACTCTCATAGCATGCATGGAACAACTACAAAAACCTTGGCAAAATTGATTAACACGTAAACAATCTGCCAGGAACATTTTATAGCAAAAGTAGAGCAAGATTGAGTCATGATGGGGTACTCCATAATTGCAAACAAAGACATGGATGGATAGAACATAACAATATCTAAAAATCATCCTTACTGAACATGCTCAAAAGAGGCATGGATCACTGTAGCCACAAGAATACATGGCATAAAAATATCATCAGGAAAATGACTTAGAAGAATTCTAAGTCCCTGAAATCAGCAACATCATGAGAGCTACTTTGCATGCTTGTGCTAGGCACCACATTTATCACAGAAATACATGCCATACACCCCTATAAAGATGGCATGGCATAGCCCAAAACACATGTAGGGCTCAAGTTCATAGGAGGCACACATTAAACATGGCAAAAATGACAAATGTTCGTAATCTGTTAAAAATCAGAACCTAACATTACATAGCACTCTTGCAACAGCATTTAGGGCATCAAGATGTACTCAAATGAACATGGTGCAATGGATGAAATGAAGTGCACATTCAGACGAACAATTTGATATGCTACTCGCCCAAAACGGAGCTACAGATGCAAAGATATGACATCATGAAGTTAGCTAAAAATATCAGGAACCGGGGACTTAGAGGAAAAACAAGGTCAACCCCTAAATTTCAGATCTGGATCTGGCGACTCGGTCATGGTTGACGAGGTTCGACGGGGTTGGCGCCGGAGTTGAGGAAGAGGCCGGCCGGGGCTCGCCGGAGTGCTGCCGGAGATGAGGAAGCCGGCCGGAGTGGAGGGAAACGGCGAGGCGAGGCAGAGTGGCGGCCGGGCGGCGCTGGTGCGGCAGGGCAGCGGCGAGGCGATGCGGTGGCAACGGTCGGGCGACGCTGGTGCGGCGGACGGGCCGCGACGGAGGCGGGGAACCGAGCGGCAGCGCGGCGAGGGAGCCGGTGAAGGAAATATGCCCTAGAGGCAATAATAAAAGTTATTATTTATTTCCTTATATCATGATAAATGTTTATTATTCATGCTAGAATTGTATTAACCGGAAACATAATACATGTGTGAATACATAGACCAACAGAGTGTCACTAGTATGCCTCTACTAGACTAGCTCGTTAATCAAAGATGGTTATGTTTCCTGACCATGAACAAAGAGTTGTTATTTGATTAACGAGGTCACATCATTAGTTGAATGATCTGATTGACATGACCCATTCCATTAGCTTAGCACCCGATCGTTTAGTATGTTGCTATTGCTTTCTTCATGACTTATACATGTTCCTATAACTATGAGATTATGCAACTCCCGTTTACCGGAGGAACACTTTGGGTACTACCAAACGTCACAACGTAACTGGGTGATTATAAAGGAGTACTACAGGTGTCTCCAATGGTAGATGTTGGGTTGGCGTATTTCGAGATTAGGTTTTGTCACTCTGATTGTCGGAGAGGTATCTCTGGGCCCTCTCGGTAATACACATCACATAAGCCTTGCAAGCATAATAACTAAGATGTTAGTTATGAGATGATGTATTACGGAACGAGTAAAGAGACTTGCCGGTAACGAGATTGAACTAGGTATTGGATACCGACGATCGAATCTCGGGCAAGTAACATACCGATGACAAAGGGAACAACGTATGTTGTTATGCGGTCTGACCGATAAAGATCTTCGTAGAATATGTAGGAGCCAATATGGGCATCCAGGTCCCGCTATTGGTTATTGACTGGAGACGTGTCTCGGTCATGTCTACATTGTTCTCGAACCGTAGGGTCCGCACGCTTAACGTTACGATGACAGTTATTATGAGTTTATGCATTTTGATGTACCGAAGGTTGTTCGGAGTCCCGGATGAGATCACGGACATGACGAGGAGTCTCGAAAAGGTCGAGACATAAAGATTGATATATTGGAAGCCTATGTTTGGGCACCGGAAGCGTTCCGGGTGAAATCGGGATTTTTCCGGATTACCGGGAGGGTTACCGGAACCCCCCCGGGAGGTAAATGGGCCTATTGGGCCTTAGTGGAAAAGAGAGAAGAGGCAGCCCACACCTGGCCGGCGCCCCCCACCTTTCCCAAGTCCTAATAGGACTAGGAGAGGTGGGCCGGCCCCCTCTTTCTCCTTCTTCCCCAAGAATCCTAGTTGGAATAGGATTGGGGGAAAGGAGTCCTACTCCCGGTGGGAGTAGGACTCCTCCCTGCGCCTCCCTCCTAGCCGGCCGAACCCCCTGCCCCTGGCCTTTATATACGGGGGCAGGGGGCACCACAAGACACACAAGTTAATCGTTCCTTAGCCGTGTGCGGTGCCCCCTGCCACCAAATTCCACCTCGATCATACCGTTACAGTGCTTAGGCGAAGCCCTGCGTCGGTAGTACATCAAGATCGTCACCACGCCGTCGTGCTGACGGAACTCTTCCTCGACGCTTTGCTGGATCGGAGCCCGAGGAACGTCATCGAGCTGAACGTGTGCTAAGAACTCGGAGGTGCCGGAGTAACGGTGCTTGGATCGGTTGGATCGGGAAGAAGACGTACGACTACTTCCTCTACGTTGTGTGATCGCTTCCGCAGTCGGTCTGCGTTGGTACGTAGACAACCCTCTCCCCTCTCGTTGCTGTGCATCACCATGATCTTGCGTGTGCGTAGGAAATTTTTTGAAATTACTGCGTTCCCCAACAGTGGCATCCGAGCCCAGGTTTTTATGGTTTGATGTTATTTGCACGAGTAGAACACAAGTGAGTTGTGGGCGATACAAGTCATACTGCCTACCAGCATGTCATACTTTGGTTCGGCGGTATTGTTGGACGAGACGATCCAGACCAACCTTACGCGTACTCTTACGCGAGACCGGTTCCCTCGACGTGCTATGCACACAGATGGCTAGCGGAAGACTGTCTCTCCAACTTTAGTTGAACCAAGTGTGACTACGCCCGGTCCTTGAGAAGGTTAAAACGGAGTCTATTTGACGAACTATCGTTGTGGTTTTGATGCGTAGGTGAGATGAGTTCTTACTTAAGCCCGTAGCAGCCACGTAAAACTTGCAACAACAAAGTAGAGGACGTCTAACTTGTTTTTGCAGGGCATGTTGTGATGTGATATGGTCAAGGCATGATGATGATTTTATTGTATGAGATGATCATGTTTTGTAACCGAGTTATCGGCAACTGGCAGGAGCCATATGGTTGTCGCTTTATTGTATGCAATGCAATCACGATGTAATGCTTTACTAGATTACTAAACGGTAGTAATAGTCTTGGAAGCATAAGATTGGCGAGACGACAACGTTGCTACGATGGAGATCAAGGTGGCGCGCCGGTGACGATGGTGATCATGACGATGCTTCGAAGATGGAGATCACAAAGCACAAGATGATGATGACCATATCATATCACTTATATTGATTGCATGTGATGTTTATCCTTTTATGCATCTTATCTTGCTTTGATTGACGGTAGCATTATAAGATGATCTCTCACTAAATTATCAAGAAGTGTTCTCCCTGAGTATGCACCGTTGCAAAAGTTCTTCGTGCTGAGACACCACGTGATGATCGGGTGTGATAGGCTCTACGTTCAAATACAACGGGTGCAAAACAGTTGCACACGCAGAATACTCAGGTTATACTTGACGAGCCAAGCATATACAGATATGGCCTCGGAACACGGAGACCGAAAGGTCGAGCGTGAATCATATAGTAGATATGATCAACATATTGATGTTCACCATTGAAAACTACTCCATCTCACGTGATGATCGGTTATGGTTTAGTTGATTTGGATCACGTGATCACTTAGAAGATTAGAGGGATGTCTATCTAAGTGGGAGTTCTTAAGTAAAATTAACTGAACTTAAAAATTATCATGAACTTAGTACCTGATAGTATCTTGCTTGTTTATGTTGATTGTAGATAGATGGCTCGTGCTGTTGTTCCGTTGAATTTTAATGCGTTCCTTGAGAAAGCTAAGTTGAAAGATGATGGTAGCAATTACACGGACTGGGTCCGTAACCTGAGGATTATCCTCATTGCTGCACAGAAGAATTACGTCCTGGAAGCACCGCTGAGTGCCAGGCCTGCTGCAAGAGCAACACCAGAAGTTATGAACGTCTGGCAGAGCAAAGCTGATGACTACTCAATAGTTCAGTGTGCCATGCTTTACGGCTTAGAACCGGGACTTCAACGACGTTTTGAACGTCATGGAGCATATGAGATGTTCCAGGAGTTGAAGTTAATATTTCAAGCAAATGCCCGGATTGAGAGATATGAAGTCTCCAATAAGTTCTATAGCTGCAAGATGGAGGAGAACAGTTCTGTCAGTGAGCATATACTCAAAATGTCTGGGTATAATAATCACTTGATTCAATTGGGAGTTACACTTCCGGATGATTGCGTCATTGACAGAATTCTCCAATCACTGCCACCAAGCTACAAGAGCTTCGTGATGAACTATAATATGCAAGGGATGAACAAGACTATTCCCGAGCTCTTCGCTATGCTGAAAGCTGCGGAGGTAGAAATCAAGAAGGAGCATCAAGTGTTGATGGTTAACAAAACCACTAGTTTCAAGAAAAAGGGCAAAGGGAAGAAGAAAGGGAACTTCAAGAAGAACGGCAAGCAAGTTGCTGTTCAAGAGAAGAAACCCAAGTCTGGACCTAAGCCTGAAACTGAGTGCTTCTACTGCAAGCAGACTGGTCACTGGAAGCGGAACTGCCCCAAGTATTTGGCGGATAAGAAGGATGGCAAGGTGAACAAAGGTATATGTGATATACATGTTATTGATGTGTACCTTACTAATGCTCGCAGTAGCACCTGGGTATTTGATACTGGTTCTGTTGCTAATATTTGCAACTCGAAACAGGGACTACAGAATAAGCGGACACTAGCAAAGGACGAGGTGACGATGCGCGTGGGAAACGGTTCCAAAGTCGATGTGATCGCGGTCGGTACGCTACCTCTACATCTACCTTCGGGATTAATATTAGACCTAAATAATTGTTATTTGGTGCCAGCGTTAAGCATGAACATTATATCTGGATCTTGTTTGATGCGAGACGGTTATTCATTTAAATCAGAGAATAATGGTTGTTCTATTTATATGAGTAATATCTTTTATGGTCATGCACCCTTGAAAAGTGGTCTATTCTTATTGAATCTCGATAGTAGTAATACACATATTCATAATGTTGAAGCCAAAAGATGCAGAGTTGATAATGATAGTGCAACTTATTTGTGGCACTGCCGTTTAGGTCATATCGGTGTAAAGCGCATGAAGAAACTCCATACTGATGGGCTTTTGGAACCACTTGATTATGAATCACTTGGTACTTGCGAACCGTGCCTCATGGGCAAGATGACTAAAACACCGTTCTCCGGTACTATGGAGAGAGCAACAGATTTACTGGAAATCATACATACCGATGTATGTGGTCCGATGAATATTGAGGCTCGTGGCGGATATCGTTATTTTCTCACCTTCACAGATGATTTAAGCAGATATGGGTATATCTACTTAATGAAACATAAGTCTGAAACATTTGAAAAGTTCAAAGAATTTCAGAGTGAAGTTGAAAATCATCGTAACAAGAAAATAAAATTTCTACGATCTGATCGTGGAGGAGAATATTTTGAGTTACGAGTTTGGTGTACATTTGAAAAATTGTGGAATAGTTTCGCAACTCACGCCACCCGGAACACCACAACGTAATGGTGTGTCCGAACGTCGTAATCATACTTTACTAGATATGGTGCGATCTATGATGTCTCTTACTGATTTACCGCTATCATTTTGGGGTTATGCTTTAGAGACGGCCGCATTCACGTTAAATAGGGCACCATCTAAATCCGTTGAGACGACGCCTTATGAACTATGGTTTGGCAAGAAACCAAAGTTGTCGTTTCTTAAAATTTGGGGTTGCGATGCTTATGTGAAAAAGCTTCAACCTGATAAGCTCGAACCCAAATCGGAGAAGTGTGTCTTCATAGGATATCCAAAGGAAACTATTGGATACACCTTCTATCACAAATCCGAAGGCAAGATTTTTGTTGCTAAATTCGGAAACTTTCTTGAGAAGGAGTTTCTCTCGAAAGAAGTGAGTGGGAGGAAAGTAGAACTTGACGAGGTAACTGTACCTACTCCGTTATTGGGAAATAGTACATCACAGAAAACTGTTTCTGTGAGACCTGCACCAATAAGAGAGGAAGTTAATGATGATGATCATGAAACTTTAGATCAAGATACTACTGTACCTCGTAGATCAACCAGAGTAAGATCCGCACCAGAGTGGTACGGTAATCCTGTTCTGGAAGTCATGCTACTAGATCATGATGAACCTACGAACTATGAAGAAGCGATGGTGAGCCCAGATTCCGCAAAGTGGCTTGAAGCCATGAAATCTGAGATGGGATCCATGTATGAGAACAAAGTATGGACTTTGGTTGACTTGCCCGATGATCGGCAAGCAATTGAGAATAAATGGATCTTTAAGAAAAAGACTGACGCTGATGGTAATGTTACTGTCTACAAAGCTCGACTTGTCGCAAAAGGTTTTCGACAAGTTCAAGGAGTTGACTATGATGAGACTTTCTCACCCGTAGCGATGCTTAAGTCTGTCAGAATCATGTTAGCAATTGCCGCATTTTATGATTATGAAATTTGGCAAATGGATGTAAAAACCGCATTCCTGAATGGATTTCTGGAAGAAGAGTTGTATATGATGCAACCAGAAGGTTTTGTCGATCGAAAGGGAGCTAACAAAGTGTGCAAACTCCAGCGATCCATCTATGGACTGGTGCAAGCATCTCGGAGTTGGAATAAACGCTTTGATAGTGTGATCAAAGCATTTGGGTTTATACAGACTTTTGGAGAAGCCTGTATTTACAAGAAAGTGAGTGGGAGCTCTGTAGCATTTCTGATATTATATGTGGACGACATATTACTCATTGGAAATGATATAGAATTTCTGGATAGCATAAAGGGATACTTGAATAAAAGTTTTTCGATGAAAGACCTCGGGGAAGCTGCTTACATATTAGGCATAAAGATCTATAGAGATAGATCAAAATGCTTAATTGGACTTTCACAAAGCACATACCTTGACAAGATTTTGAAGAAGTTCAAAATGGATCAAGCAAAGAAAGGGTTCTTGCCTGTATTGCAAGGTGTGAAGTTGAGTCAGACTCAATGCCCGACCACTGCAGAAGATAGAGAGAAAATGAAAGATGTTCCCTATGCTTCAGCCATAGGCTCTATCATGTATGCAATGCTGTGTACCAGACCTGATGTGTGCCTGGCTATAAGTTTAGCAGGGAGGTACCAAAGTAATCCAGGGGTGGATCACTGGACAGCGGTCAAGAACATCCTGAAATAACTGAAAAGGACTAAGGATATGTTTCTCGTATATGGAGGTGACAAAGAGCTCACCGTAAGAGGTTACGTTGATACAAGCTTTGACACTGATCCGGACGATTCTAAATCGCAAACCGGATACGTGTTTACTTTAAACGGTGGAGCTGTCAGTTGGTGCAGTTCTAAACAAAGCGTCGTAGCGGGATCTACATGTGAAGCGGAGTACATAGCTGCTTCGGAAGCAGCGAACGAAGGAGTCTGGATGAAGGAGTTCATATCCGATCTAGGTGTCATACCTAGTGCATCAGGTCCAATGAAGATCTTCTGTGACAATACTGGTGCAATTGCCTTGGCAAAGGAATCCAGATTTCACAAAAGAACCAAACACATCAAGAGACGCTTCAACTCCATCCGGGATTTAGTCCAGGTGGGAGACATAGAGATTTGCAAGATACATACGGATCTGAATATTGCAGACCCGTTGACTAAGCCTCTTCCACGAGCAAAACATGATCAGCACCAAGACTCCATGGGTGTAAGAATCATTACTGTGTAATCTAGATTATTGACTCTAGTGCAAGTGGGAGACTGAAGGAAATATGCCCTAGAGGCAATAATAAAAGTTATTATTTATTTCCTTATATCATGATAAATGTTTATTATTCATGCTAGAATTGTATTAACCGGAAACATAATACATGTGTGAATACATAGACCAACAGAGTGTCACTAGTATGCCTCTACTAGACTAGCTCGTTAATCAAAGATGGTTATGTTTCCTGACCATGAACAAAGAGTTGTTATTTGATTAACGAGGTCACATCATTAGTTGAATGATCTGATTGACATGACCCATTCCATTAGCTTAGCACCCGATCGTTTAGTATGTTGCTATTGCTTTCTTCATGACTTATACATGTTCCTATAACTATGAGATTATGCAACTCCCGTTTACCGGAGGAACACTTTGGGTACTACCAAACGTCACAACGTAACTGGGTGATTATAAAGGAGTACTACAGGTGTCTCCAATGGTAGATGTTGGGTTGGCGTATTTCGAGATTAGGTTTTGTCACTCTGATTGTCGGAGAGGTATCTCTGGGCCCTCTCGGTAATACACATCACATAAGCCTTGCAAGCATAATAACTAAGATGTTAGTTATGAGATGATGTATTACGGAACGAGTAAAGAGACTTGCCGGTAACGAGATTGAACTAGGTATTGGATACTGACGATCGAATCTCGGGCAAGTAACATACCGATGACAAAGGGAACAACGTATGTTGTTATGCGGTCTGACCGATAAAGATCTTCGTAGAATATGTAGGAGCCAATATGGGCATCCAGGTCCCGCTATTGGTTATTGACTGGAGACGTGTCTCGGTCATGTCTACATTGTTCTCGAACCGTAGGGTCCGCACGCTTAACGTTACGATGACAGTTATTATGAGTTTATGCATTTTGATGTACCGAAGGTTGTTCGGAGTCCCGGATGAGATCACGGACATGACGAGGAGTCTCGAAAAGGTCGAGACGTAAAGATTGATATATTGGAAGCCTATGTTTGGGCACCGGAAGCGTTCCGGGTGAAATCGGGATTTTTCCGGATTACCGGGAGGGTTACCGGAACCCCCCCGGGAGGTAAATGGGCCTATTGGGCCTTAGTGGAAAAGAGAGAAGAGGCAGCCCACACCTGGCCGGCGCCCCCCACCTTTCCCAAGTCCTAATAGGACTAGGAGAGGTGGGCCGGCCCCCTCTTTCTCCTTCTTCCCCAAGAATCCTAGTTGGAATAGGATTGGGGGAAAGGAGTCCTACTCCCGGTGGGAGTAGGACTCCTCCCTGCGCCTCCCTCCTAGCCGGCCGAACCCCCTGCCCCTGGCCTTTATATACGGGGGCAGGGGGCACCACAAGACACACAAGTTAATCGTTCCTTAGCCGTGTGCGGTGCCCCCTGCCACCAAATTCCACCTCGATCATACCGTTACAGTGCTTAGGCGAAGCCCTGCGTCGGTAGTACATCAAGATCGTCACCACGCCGTCGTGCTGACGGAACTCTTCCTCGACGCTTTGCTGGATCGGAGCCCGAGGAACGTCATCGAGCTGAACGTGTGCTAAGAACTCGGAGGTGCCGGAGTAACGGTGCTTGGATCGGTTGGATCGGGAAGAAGACGTACGACTACTTCCTCTACGTTGTGTGATCGCTTCCGCAGTCGGTCTGCGTTGGTACGTAGACAACACTCTCCCCTCTCGTTGCTGTGCATCACCATGATCTTGCGTGTGCGTAGGAAATTTTTTGAAATTACTGCGTTCCCCAACAGCCGGCGCGGGGCGCGGGTGGCGGGGAGGCGCACGGGCCAAGCGGGCCTGCCCTGGGCTTGGCGGGCTGGCGGCGATGTGGGGCGCTGCTCGCCACGTGGCGGCGCGCAGTTGGACGGGGGAGCGGGCGGACGTGTCCGTCGGTGGCGATTTTCGTCCGGCGGCGGCGATGTGGGAAAAAGCTAGGGTTAGGGGTGGATTGATCCGAGATTTTTTGGGGGAGATGCCTATTTATACATAGAAGGAGCTAGGAGACTCCAAATTGAGCATGGTTTTCGGCCACGCGATCATGATCGAACGACCGAGATGATGGAGGGGGTTTAGGTGGGTTTTGGGCCACTTTGGATAGGTGTTGGGCTGCAACACACACGAGGCCTTTTCGGTTCCTCGGTTAACCGTTGGAGTATCAAATGAAGTCCAAATGGCACGAAACTTGACAGGCGGTCTACCGGTAGTATACCAAGGCCGCTTGGCAAGTCTCGGTCCAATCCGAGAACGTTTAACACCCACACACGAAAAGAGGCAAAAGGGGATGCCGGAGGACATAGGAGTGCCGGAATGCAAAACAGACAACGGGGAAAAAGCTCGGATGCATGAGACAAACACGTATGCAAATGCGATGCACATGATGACATGATATGAGATGCATGACAAGACAAAATGCAAAACAAAGACAAAACCCAACAATGAGGAATATCATAACTTAGTGCCGGAAATGGCAAGAGTTGGAATACAAATATGGTAGGTTACATACGGGGCATTACACCATGGAGTTAGAAGATTTTAATACTGCTTGTAAACTCCCTCAGTGGGGTAGTGCTAGTGAGCCTCGCAAATTTGAATATAAAGACTTTCTTGCTAGTATAACTGTGGTGGAATCTAGGGAGATCATGCAAGCTACTATAGGGAGCATTCATTTCCCCGCCATACATTATTTTGCTCTATTTATAGGTAGATGCATTAACGGTAAGGACGAGGCATGTCACATGTGCGTTCCCGATCTTAGTGTTCTCAAGAGTGTTGGATTAGGAGATAGACAATATAACTTGGAGGCCATTGTTGCATGTAGGTTGCATAATAATAGTATTGATGGAGATTTCTTTGGTGGAATTTATGCAACCCGTTTAGCTGATTTTCTTGAGATACCCATACATGGAGATGATATTGAGTTGCCTCCTTCTTATTTAGATTATAATGCTATGGTTCGTCATCAGTTTGTTGAGAGGAACGATCAGTCCCTCCAGTACCGACTAATCTTTGACAGACGACGTATCTATCATGTCGCTCTCCCTGCTCCTACTTTCTTTGAATTTCAGGCAAAAGGGAGATATGTTATAACCAGGGAGGAGGTGAATGAATAGGAGAGGAGAATGGAGGCAGGCAGCCTCTAAGCTGCAGCCCTTCAGGCAGTAGCTGATGCATCTCAGTACGACCCCAGCTTCAACTTCGGATATCCACCAGGCCATCCATGGGCATAGACCAACTTAGGCCAAAAGCCTAAGCTTGGGGAGTACGTATTTCTCACCGACATTACATTCATGTTCACACACTCATGCCAGTTGTCGGTGCTCATACTTTTTCATTGTATCATCCATGCTAGTTTATTTTCTTTTTAAGCTTTCTTCTTGTGCGTTTGAAAAAACTTAAGAAAAAACCCCAAAAAAGAGTTGTAGCTTTTAGCTAGTTTACTTTTCATGCCTGTAGTAGCAGTAATTAAAAAGAAAACCCAGAAAGATTTCTCGTTCTTCTTTTGCTTGTTGGGAGCTTTCCCATGTAAATAGTTTTGTTCCTTTCCTTTTCTTTGGGGGTCGAGAGGAGAAGACCACGATGAAATTGTTGAGTGGCTCTTATATGCATTATTGTCGATCTAACAAAGATCCCATATTACCTTGTCTTCTCCCTTGAATTGAATGCTTGCAGATTCCAGCTTAGTCCAATGCATGTGCACTATTATTATTATCCACACTATTCGGTCGTGCAAGTGAAAGGCAATAATGATGATATATGATGAACTGATTGAGATGAGAAAAGCTAGTATGAACTTGACCTCTCTTGTTTTTGTAAATATGATTAGTCCATCGTTCTTGATTCAGCCTATTATGAATGAAACATGTTTGCAATGACAATTAGAGATTATAGTTGCTTATGCCATGCTTAATTTGCTAGGAGTTTATAATGGTTTACCTTGCGTGCCAACATGCTATTAAAATGGTTGTGATGTGGTATGATAGGGTGGTATCCTCCTTTGAACGATTCGAGTGGCTTGACTTGGCACATGTTCACGCATGTAGTTGAAACAGAATCAACATAGCCTCCACGATATTTATGTTCATGGTGAATTATATCCTACTCATGCTTGCATTGAGTGTTGATTAATTTTAATGCATGTTCATGACTGTTGTCACTCTCTAGCTGGCCGCTTCCCAGTCTCTTTCTAGCCTTCACTTGTACTAAGCGGGAATACTGCTTGTGCATCCAATTCCATAAACCCCAAAGTTATTCCATATGAGTCCACCATACCTTCCTATATACAGTATCTACCTGCCATTCCATGTGAATTTGTATGTGCCAAACTCTAAACCATCAAATAAGCATTCTGCTTTGTATGCTCGAATAGCTCATGTATCAACTAGGGTTGTCTGTATCCTCCATGCTAGGTGGGTTATTCTCAAGAGGAGTGGACTCCTCTCCTCACTCATGAGAAAATGGCTGGTCACTGGGATGCCCAGTCCCATGCTCAAATCAATTCAAAATAATTGCAAACAAAACTCCCCCAGGATTGTTGTTAGTTGGAGGCACCCGTTGTTTCGGGCAAGCCATGGATTGATGCTTGTTGGTGGTGGGGGAGTATAAACTTTACCATTCTGCTTGGGAACCGCATATAATGTGTGTAGCATGGAAGATATCAAGATCTCTTGGTTGTTATATTGACAATGAAAGTATACCGCTCAAAATATCATTCATCATGTTTTACGATACAAAGCCGCCACCAAGCCCTAATCTCTCTTGGGAGGGCTGATCTGGAGTCCTCTCGGGGTTCCGGAGAGGGGAATCCGTCGCCATCGTCGTCATCAACCTTCCTCCATCACCAATTTCATGATGCTCACCGCCGTGCGTGAGTAATTCCATCGTAGGCTTGCTAGACGGTGATGGGTTGGATGAGATTTATCATGTAATCGAGTTAGTTTTGTTAGGGCTTGATCCCTAGTATCCACTATATTCTGAGATTGATGTTGCTATGACTTTGCTATGCTTAATGCTTGTCACTAGGGCCCGAGTGCCGTGATTTCAGATCTGAACCTATTATGTTTTTATGAATATATGTGATTTCTTGATCCTATCTTGCAAGTCTATAGTCACCTATTATGTGTTATGATCCATTAACCCCGAAGTGACAATAATCGAGATACTTACCGGTGATGACCATAGTTTGAGGAGTTCATGTATTCATTATGTGTTAATGATTTGGTCCGGTACTCTATTAAAAGGAGGCCTTAATATCCCTTAGTTTCCAATAGGACCCCGCTGCCACGGGAGGGTAGGACAAAAGATGTCATGCAAGTTCTTTTCCATAAGCACGTATGACTATATTCGGAATACATGCCTACATTACATTGATGAACTGGAGCTAGTTCTATATCTCCCAATGTTATAACTGTTGCATGATTGATCGCATCCGACATAATTATCCATCATTGATCCATTGCCTATGAGCTTTTCATATATTGTTCTTCGCTTATTTACTTTTTCGTTGCTACGGTTACAATCACTATAAAACCAAAATTGCTATCGTTACTTTTGCCATCGTTACCACTACTATCATATTACTTTGCTACTAAACGCTTTGATGCAGATATTAAGTTTCCAAGTGTGGTTGAATTGACAACTCAGCTGCTAATACTTGAGAATATTCTTTGGCTACCCTTGTGTCGAATCAATAAATTTGGGTTGAATACTCTACCCTCAAAAACTGTTGCGATCCCCTATACTTGTGGGTTATGAGGAAGCAGAGCCGAAGACCGCGCCTCTTGCCGAAGATTTATCATTTCAAGCATGAACTGTGGGTGCCAAGTGCTACCTCTTGAGCATGCGTTGGTTTTTCCCTTGAAGAGGAAAGGGTGATGCAGCAAAGTATCGTAAGTATTTCCCTTAGTTTTTGAGAACCAAGGTATCAATCTAGTAGGAGACTACACGCAAATCGCCTAGTACCTGTACAAACAATCAAGAACCTTGCAACCAACGCAATAAAGGGGTTGTCAATCCCTTCACGGACACTTGCAAAAGTGAGATCTGATAAATATAATAAGATAAATATTTTTGGTATTTTTGTTGTATAGATTGAAAAGTAAAGATTGCAAAATAAATAGTAAACTAGAACTATAGATCGGAAACTTATATGATGTAAAGTAGACCCGGGGGCCATAGGTTTCACTAGTGGCTTCTCTCAAGATAGCATAAATTACGATGGGTGAACAAATTACTACCGAGCAATTGATCGAAAAGCGCATAGTTATGAGAATATCTAGGCATGATCATGAACATAGGCATCACGTCCATGTCAAGTAGACCGAAACGATTCTACATCTACTAATATTACTCCACACATCGACCGCTATCCAGCATGCATCTAGAGTATTAAGTTCATAAGAACAGAGTAACACATTAGGCAAGATGACATGATGTATAGGGATAAACTCAAGCAATATGATATAAACCCCATCTTTTTATCCTCGATGGCAACAATGCAATACGTGTCGGTTCCCTTTCTATCACTGGTATCGAGCACCGCAAGATTAAACCCAAAGCTACGCACTTCTCCCATTGCAAGAAAGATCAATCTAGTAGGCCAAACTAAACCGATAATTCAAAGAGACTTGCAAAGATACCAAATCATGCATATAAGAATTCAGAGAAGAATCAAATATTGTTCATAGATAATCTTGATCATAAACCCACAATTCATCGGTTCTCGGCAAACACACCGCAAAAAGTATTACATCGAATAGATCTCCAAGAACATAGAGGAGAACTTTGTATTGAGAACCAAAGAAAGAGAAAAAGGCATCTAGCTAATAACTATGGGCCCAAAGGTCTGTGGCAAACTACTCACACATCATCGGAGAGACTATGGTGTTAATGTAGAAGCCCTCCGTGATCGAATCCCCCTCTGGCAGATCGCCGGAAAAGGTCCCCGGATGGGATCTCACAGGTACAGAACGTTGCGGCAGTGCAAATGTGGTTTCGTGGCTCCCCTGGATGTTTTCAGGGTATAAGATTATATATAGGCGAAATAAGTAGGTCGGTGGAGCTCCGTGGGCCCCATGAGGGTGGGGGCGCACCTACCCCCCTGGGCGCGCCCCCGACCTCGTGGAAGCTTCGCGGACATCCAGACTTGTACTCCAAGTCTCCCGGGTGACGTTTGTTCTAAGAAAGATCCTGATGACCCACAAATGTAGGGGATCTATCGTAGCCTTTTCGATAAGTAAGAGTGTCGAACCCAACGAGGAGCAGAAGGAAATGATAAGCGGTTTTCAGCAAGGTATTCTCTGCAAGCACTGAAATTATCGGTAATAGATAGTTTTGTGATAAGGTAATTTGTAACGAGTAGCAAGTAATAAAAGTAAATAAGGTGCAGCAAGATGGCCCAATTCTTTTTGTAGCAAAGTACAAGCCTGGAAAAACTCTTATATGAAGGAAAGTGCTCCCGAGGACACATGGGAGTTATCGTCAAGCTAGTTTTCATCACATTCATATGATTCACGTTCGGTACTTTGATAATTTGATATGTGGGTGGACCGGTGCTTGGGTATTGTCCTTACTTGGACAAGCATCCCACTTATGATTAACTCCTATTGCAAGCATCCGCAACTACAAAAGAAGTATTAAGGTAAACCTAACCATATCATGAAACATATGGATCCAAATCAGCCCCTTACGAAGCAACGGATAAACTAGGGTTTAAGCTTCTGTCACTCTAGCAACCCATCATCTACTTATTACTTCCCAATGCCTTCCTCTAGGCCCAAACAATGGTGAAGTGTCATGTAGTCGACGTTCACATGACACCACTAGAGGAGAGACAACATACATCTCATCAAAATATCAAACGAATACCAAATTCACATGACTACTAATAGCAAGACTTCTCCCATGTCCTCATGAACAAACGTAACTACTCACAAAGCATATTCATGTTCATAATCAGAGGGGTATTAATATGCATAATGGATCTGAACATATGATCTTCCACCAGGTAAACCAACTAGCGCCAACTATAAGGAGTAATCAACACTACTAGCAACTTACAAGTACCAATCCCAGGCTATGAGGCAAAGATTGGATACAAGAGATAAACTAGGATTTGAGAGGAGATGGTGCTGGTGAAGATGTTGATGGAGATTGGGCCCCTCCCGATGAGAGGAGCATTGGTGATGACGATGGCGATGATTTCCCCCTCTCGGAGGGAAGTTTCCCCGGCAGAACAGCTCCCCCGGAGCCCTAGATTGGTTCCGCCATGGTTCCGCCTCGTGGCAACGGAGTTTCGTCCCGTAAGCTTGCTTATTATTTTTCTCGAACGAAAGACCTCATATGGCAAAAGATGGGCATCGGAGGGCCACCAGGGGGCCCACGAGGCAGGGGGCGCGCCCCTCACCCTCGTGGCCAGGGTGTGGGCTGCTACCTCTTGAGCACTGCGTTGGTTTTCCCTTGAAGAGGAAAGGGTGATGCAGTAAAGTAGCGTAAGTATTTCCCTCAGTTTTTGAGAACCAAGGTATCAATCTAGTAGGAGATCACACTCAAGTCCCACGCACCTACACAAACAAATAAGAACCTCGCAACCAACGCGATAAAGGGGTTGTCAATCCCTTCACGGTCACTTACGAGAGTGAGATCGGATAGATATGATAAGATAATATTTTTGGTATTTTCATGATAAAGAGAAACAAAGATGCAAAGTAAAATAAACGGCAAAATAAATAACTAAGTGTTGGAAGATTAATATGATGGAAGATAGACCCGGGGGGCATAGGTTTCACTAGTGGCTTCTCTCAAGAGCATAAGTATTACGGTGGGTAAATGAATTACTGTCGAGCAATTGATAAAATTGAGCATGGTTATGAGAATATCTAGATATGATCATGTATATAGGAATCACGTCTACGACAAGTAGACCGAAACGATTCTGCATCTACTACTATTACTCCACACATCGACCGCTATCTAGCATGCATCTAGAGTATTAAGTTCATAAGAACGGAGTAATGCTTTAAGTAAGATGACATGATGTAGAGGGATAAACTCATGCAATATGATATAAACCCCATCATTTATCCTCGATGGAAACAATACAATACGTGTCATTTCCCTTTCTGTCACTGGGACCGAGCACCGCAAGATTGAACCCAAAGCTAAGCACTTCTCCCATTGCAAGAAAGATCAATCTAGTAGGCCAAACCAAACTGACAATTCGAAGAGACTTGCAAAGATAAACCAATCATACATAAAAGAATTCAGAGAAGATTCAAATATTGTTCATAGATAAACTTGATCATAAACCCACAATTCATGGGATCTCGACAAACACACCGCAAAAGAAGATTACATCGAATAGATCTCCAAGAAGATCGAGGAGAACTTTGTATTGAGATCCAAAGAGAGAGAAGAAGCCATCTAGCTAATAACTATGGACCCGTAGGTCTGAAGTAAACTACTCACACATCACCGGAGAGGCCATGGAGTTGATGTAGAGGCCCTCCGTGATCAATGCCCCCTCCAGCGGAGCTCCGGAAAAGGCCCCAAGATGGGATCTCTCGGGTACAAAAGGTTGCGGCGGTGGAATTAGGTTTTCGTGGTGCTCCTGGATGTTTTTGGGGTACATGGATATATATAGGAGGAAGAAGTACGTCGGTGGAGCAACAAGGGGCCCACGAGGGTGGAGGGCGCGCCCAGGGGGGTAGGCACGCCCCCCTACCTCGTGGCTTCCTCGATTGTTTCTTGACATCCACTCCAAGTCTCCTGGATCACGTTCGTTGACAAAATCACGTTCTCGAAGGTTTCATTCTGTTTGGACTCCGTTTGATATTCCTTTTCTGCGAAACCCTAAAATAGGCAAAAAAACAGCAATTTGGGCCGGGCCTCCGGTTAATAGGTTAGTCCCAAAAATGATATAAAAGTGTAAAATAAATCCCATTAACATCCAAAATAGATAATATAATAGCATGGAGCAATCAAAAATTATAGATACGCTGGAGACCTATCAAGCATCCCCAAGCTTAATTCCCGCTCGTCCTCGAGTAGGTAAATGATAAAAGAAGAGTTTTTGATGTGGAATGCTTTCTAACATATTTCTCAATGTAATTTTTTCTTTATTGCGTCATGAATGTTCAGATCTGAAAGATTCAAGATAAAGTTTAATGTTGACATAAAAATAATAATACTTCAAGCATACTAACTAAGCAATTATGTCTTCTCAAAATAACATGGCCAAAGAAAGTTATCCCTACAAAATCATATAGTCTGGCTATGCTCTATATTCACAACACAAAATATTTCAATCATGCACAACCCCTATGACAAGCCAAGCAATTGTTTCATACTTTTGATGTTCTCAAACTTTTTCAATCTTCACGCAATATATGAGCATGAGCCATGGATATAGCACTATATGTGGAATAGAATGGTGGTTGTGGATAAGACAAAAAAGGAGAAGATAGTCTCACATCAACTAGGCGTATCATCGTGCTATGGAGATGCCCATCAATAGATATCTATGTGAGTGAGTAGGGATTGCCATGCAACGGATGCACTAGAGCTATAAGTATATGAAAGCTCAACAAAAGAAACTAAGTGGGTGTGCATCCAACTTGCTTGCTCATGAAGACCTAGGGCATTTTGAGGAAGCCCATCATTGGAATATACAAGTCAAGTTCTATAATGAAAAATTCCCACTAGTATATGAAAGTGGTATCATAGGAGACTCTCTATCATGACGATAATGGTGCTACTTTGAAGCACAAGTGTGGAAAAAGGATAGTAGCATTGTCCCTTCTCTCTTTTTCTCTCATTCACATTTTTTTATGTGGGCCTTTTTTGGCATCTTTTCTCTTTTTTTCGTCCCGAGTCTCATCCCGACTTGTGGGGGAATCATAGTCTCCATCATCCTTTCCTCACTTGGGACAATGCTCTAATAATGATGATCATCACACTTTATTTACTTACAACTCAAGAATTACAACTCGATACTCAGAACAAAATATGACTCTATGTGAATGCCTCCAGCGGTGTACCGGGATGTGCAATGATGCATGAGTGACATGTACGAAATTATGAACGGTGGCTTTGCCACAAATATGATGTCAACTACATGATCATGCAAGCAATATGACAATGACGAAGCGTGTCATAATAACGGAACAGTGGAAAGTTGCATGGCAATATATCTTGGAATGGCTATGGAAATGCCATAATAGGTAGGTATGGTGGTTGTTTTGAGGAAGGTATATGGTGGGTTTATGATACCGGTGAAAAGTGCGTGATATTAGAGAGGCTAGCAATGGTGGAAGGGTGAGAGTGCGTATAATCCATGGACTCAACATTAGTCATAAAGAACTCATATACTTATTGCAAAAATCTACAAGTTATCAAAGCAAAGTATTACGCGCATGCTCCTAGGGGGATAGATTGGTAGGAAAAGACCATTGCTCGTCCCCGACCACCACTCATAAGGAAGACAATCAATAAATAAATCATGCTCTGACTTCATCACATAACGGTTCACCATACGTGCATGCTACGGGAATCACAAACTTCAACACAAGTATTTCTCAAATTCACAACTACTCAACTAGCATGACTCTAATATCACCATCTCCATATCTCAAAAGAATTATCAAGTATCAAACTTCTCATAGTATTCAATGCACTTCTATGAAAGTTTTTATATTAAAGCAAATTTCCATGTTGTTCCAACGGACTCTCAAAATAATATAAGTGAAGCATGAGAGATCAATTATTTCTATAAAATAAAACCACCGCCGTGCTCTAAAAGATATAAGTGAAGCACTAGAGCAAAAACTATATAGCTCAAAAGATATAAGTGAAGCACATAGAGTATACTAATAAATTTCAAATCATGTGAGTCTCTCTCAAAAGGTGTGTACAATAAGGATGATTGTGGTAAACTAAAAAGAAAAGACTCAAATCATACAAGACGCTCCAAGCAAAACACATATCATGTGGTGAATAAAAATATAGCTCCAAGTAAAGTTACCGATAGACGAAGACGAAAGAGCGGATGCCTTCTGGGGCATCCCCAAGCTTAGGCTTTTTGGTGTCCTTGAATTTTACCTTGGGGTGACATGGGAATCCCCAAGCTTAGGCTCTTGCCACTCTTTGTTCCACAATCCATCAAATCTTTACCCAAAACTTGAAAACTTCACAACACAAAACTCAAAATAGAAAATCTCATGAGCTCTGTTAGCGAAAGAAAACAAAGCACCACTTCAAGGTACTGTAATTAACTCATTCTTTATTTATAATTGTGTTAAACCTACTGTATTCCAACTTCTCTATGGTTTATAAGCTCTTTTACTAGCCATAGATTCATCAAAATAAGTAAACAACACAAGAAAAACAGAACAGTCTGTAGTAATCTGTAGCTAACACAACTTCTGGAACCCCAAAAATTCTAAAATAAATTTATGGACGTGAGGAATTTATCTATTAATCATCTGAAAAAGGAATTAACTAAATAGCACTCTCCAAATAAAAATGGCAGCAATTCTCGTGAGCGCTAAAGTTTCTGTTTTTTACAGCAAGATCAAAAAGACTTTCCCCAAGTCTTCCCAACGGTTCTACTTGGCACAAACACTAATTAAACACAAAAAACACAACCAAAAAAGAGTCTAAATAAATTATTTATTACTAAACAGGAGCAGAAGGCAAGGAATAAAAATAAAATTGGGTTGCCTCCCAACAAGCGCTATTGTTTAACGCCCCTAGCTAGGCATAAGAGCAAGGATAGATCTAGGTATTGCCATCTTTGGTATTAGGAAAGAAAAGAGAAAATTTCTTTTCTATAGCATTTATCTTTCTATTTTGAGATAGCACGTGGCCATTAATGGTGGAAGAAAGATTAAGCACGTTACGGAAATTGGCATCTAAGCTAGCCTTCATTTCTTTGATAATTTCATTTTGATAAAAGCACAAAAGAGAGGTAGGTTCAACCTTCTCATACATGGGGTGGCCAAATATAGTTTTCATCTTTTCATAAGTATCCATGGAATCCCCCTCAAGAAAACCCTCTTCAAAAATAGAATCTAGAACTTGCTTGAATGAGGAGGGTACACCAATATAAAAGCTTTTCAGGTACACCTCAATTTGATATTGTGGCACATAGCTAGCACTACAAAAAAAACACACATCCATGACATTTTGGGCCAAACGAAATTTTTTCCTGTCATACATATGACACTTCTATGACGATGACAAAACCCGGTATCATCATAGATGTGGTGGGCTCCTACTTCTATGACAAAAAATCATGACAGAAAATGGGCTTTTCGTCCTGGGCGGGCCGGAGACGCAGCTGCATGACATTCTTTGGGCCGTCCATGACGGAAAAAACCATGGTAGAAGCGAGGGCGAGGAAAATTTTGGGGAGTTCCCCGTTACGGTGGGAGGTCGGGGGCCGAGCGATGTGCGCTTCTCTCGTACACGTACGCGCGTGTGTGCGTGGCGTTGGCTCTAACTGAACCCGAGCGAGGCGTTGGGCTCTAACTGAACCAGAGCGATTGCACTGCAGGCTACGCGTTACTGAACCCGAGCGATCAATCGATGGCTGTTAACTGAACCTGATCGAGCGATTCCTTCGCCACTGCTGCTAACTGAAGTCGATCGATGCTGCCTCTGGATGATAGTGAGCGTTGCCGGGGGGGTTGGATGAACAGTTCCCGGTGGGGGTGGATGAACAGGACCCCGTGGTGTTGCCTCTGGATGAACAGGACCCCGATCGATCGAGCCGGTTGGGGCTGGATGAACAGGACCCCGTGGAGGGCTGGATGAATAGGACCACCCCGTGGAGGGTAGGATGAACAGTAGACGGTGGAGGGCAGGATGAACAGTAGCCCGTGGAGGGGTGGTTGAACAGGAGCCCGTGGAGAGGGCTGGTTGAACAGTAGCCGGTGGAGTAGCGCGCGGTGGAGGCTGGATGAACAGGAGCCCGTGGATGAACAGTCACAGGTGGAGGCTGGAGGAGGTCGACGGTGGATGAACAGTAGCTCGTGGAGGCTGGAGGGGGTCGACGGTGGAGATGAACAGTATCGCGTGGAGTCCCGTTTTGCGGTTAGCCACACCCCTCCCGATGAACAGGACCCCCATTTCGACCATAGCGCTCCAACACAAGTCCGTTTCGTCCGTTTTGCGGTACGCCACACCCCTCCCGATCAACAGGACCCCCGTTTTGACCGTAGGAGGTCCGTTTCCTCCGTTTTGCGGTACGCCAGACCCCTCCCGCTGAACAGGATCCCGTTTCGAACGTGGCCGGTCGAACACAAGGCCATTTCCTCCGTTCCGCGGTACGACAAGCCTCGTTTCCATCGTCTGTTCCGTCCAAGCCCTCCCGATGAACACGACGCATTTCGTTGCCTCCCCATGAACACGACGCATTATGTTGCCTCCCCATGAACACGACGCATTCCGTTGCCTCCCAATGAACACGACGACGACGCTGTTTCTCCGTTCCGACCCAGCCATGTACACGAGCCCTGGCCGTACGTATGCGCGAGTAGGCGTTCGAGACCCCACCCGTATGTACACATACGTGGCCGTATTTTCTTTGTTGCACCCTGGCCACTGTACGTACGTGTACATGCTACGTGCGCGCCTCTACTACGACATGTGCGCGCCTCTACATCGACCAGTATATATGTACGTACACGTTCGCGACCAGAATGACAATGCTATGTACGCTTCGACCAGGTGGGTCCCGAGTGTCAGGCACTTCCTTGCGTGCGAAGATGTAGCTGGTGGGTCCCAGTAATCAGGGGAAAACGTTTTTTTCACGAAATACGGTGGCCCATCCGGTGGATCCCCGCTGTCAGGTGGAGGAATAATTATTTTGTGCGTAATAAGCAGGCACTTCCTTACTTCGGCCGTGGACCCAGCTGTCAGTGTCTCCATGCATAGTACTCTTTCGATGGAAGTCGGTCGTTGACCACATTGACCACGCCGCGCTGAGAGCACCACGGCGGTGGACGACGGCGAGGCCTAGGAAGGGGACAACGCGGAGCCGGGGAAGACGCGGCAATGGAAGCCCGCGCGGAGAGGAGTACGAGGGTTCACTGGTTCGGCTGCGGTGTGAGGCTGCCGTCGCCGCAGGGCCTGGCCAGCGGTGAGAATAGTAGGGGGCGGTGAGGCCTCCGCGGCAGCACAGCCGGCCATGGGAGGCAGGAGCATGCGGCACGACCGGCGCTGCTTTGGGCGGCTGGAGCAAGAAGACCAGAGGTTGAAGAAGCACTACGGCCGTTGGATGGACATCGTACGGTCACTGGAGCTAGAATCGTTCATATTGACTAAGTTGACAAAGCCCTTCGTCCCCGTCAACTTAGTAGGCCCACAAGTCAGCCTCCCACCAAGGTGGGTCCCAGCTAGCCGGGGGAGTATTTATTTTTTTGTGCGTAATAAGGAGGCACTTCCGGTGGGTCCGAGCTGACAGCGGGGGAATGTTTTTTTCGCGAAATACGGTGGCCCGTCCGGTGGGTCCCAGCAGTCAGGGGGAAACAATTTTTTCGCAAAATACTGGTGGCCTGTCCAGTGGGTCCCCGCTGTCAGGTGGAGGGATAATTATTTTCTGTGTAATAAGGAGGCACTTCCTTGCGGCTGTCGTGGACCCAGCTGTCAGCCTCTCCACGTAGAGTACTCTTCCGATGCAAGTCGGTCGTTGACCACATTGACCATGCCGCGTCAAGAGCACCACGGAGGTGGACGACGATGAGGCATATGAAGGGGACGACGCGGAGCCGGGGAAGACGCGGTAGTGGATGCCCACGCGGAGAGGAGTATGAGCATTCACCGGTTCGGCTGCGGTGTGAGGCTGCCGTCGCCGCAGAATAACATGGGGTGTGGGTGAGTAGAGGATTGCACTGGCTAGCGGTGGGAGTAGTAGGGGGCGCTGAGGCCTGCGCGGCAGCACAGCCGGCCATGGGAGGCGGGAGTAGGCGGTCCCGCCGCCGCTGCTTTGGCGGCTGGAGCAAGAAGATCAGAGATTGAAGAAACACGACGGCCGTTGGATTGACATCCAACGGTTACGTCTGCTAGAATCGTTTGTTGACGTATATAATAACTAAAAAAAATCTTGCATACGCGTCAACTTAACAGGCCCACAAGTCAGACCACTCCCTCTTTTTTAATAATTTATATATAGCTCATGGCAACTTCTTATGCAATTTATTGCAGTCATTTTTTTGGTTGTCCAGGGCCAATTTCTCATATTTTTGTGGGTTCCAAACTATTTTTAATACCTAAATGTCCAGCCAGATTTAAAGTACTTTGAAGATATATTTAAATTACGCTAATGCCTAGTGAAATAGGAATCTGAAAATGTAATAAAATTCAGAAATTATAAAGTAATTGCCAATTTATCAACTATTTTTATATTTACAACCCATTTCATATTACTTTCAAGATTTGCAAGCGTCTTGAAAGACTTGCAGCCCATCAAGGCGTAGAAAAATAAGTAAGCCTGGATTGGGTATTCTTCAGAAAAAATAAACTGGGCTCATTTTCACAAAGAAAAAATAGCTGGGCTGATCACATGGTGAACATAAAATATAAGTCTGGGCTAAACGGGCCACAGCCCAGTTCAAACACTGCTCCGTCTCAATAATACCAAACAAAAAAATACTGCTCGAGTAGCTACGTCCCAGGTGCCAGCCGATCTTGTGTTGTTCTCTTGTCTATCGACTATACTAGTGCACCCGTTGCGCCAAATGGCGCAGAGGCACGCTAAAGCCATATCCGCGATGAAAAGAAAAACCATGGTTTAATCCCCTCTAATAGCAAACACGGTGGATCATTGTGTGCAATGATATGAATATACACTTTTTAACTTAATAGTATAGTCTTATTTAAAACAAAATATATGCCTGGGCAAGCATGTGCGATAATAAATGAAATATCCTTTAGCCAAAAAATGGTGTGTTGTTGTGTACAATGATACTCACACACAAACACACACACATTCTTATTTGGTGGTATAAGGCCCCATTTTAAATCATGTTTCCGATCGCCGCCAACAATCCCATGCTCCCTCACCGGCGCGGTGCTACACAGTGGGGAAGTAGTAGAAGGATGTAGGAGTGGATCAAGGCGCCATCAACCTGTGCGACCACACCGGTGGGGAAGTGGAAGAAGAAGGATCCAGGAGTGGATCGAGCTTCCACCAACCACCATGTCGCACCTGACCTAACCGGCGCCGGTGACCCTCTCCCGTCCATTGTCAGGTGTAACGCCCTCGATGCGGCTATATCTCCTACGTGTCAGAGCACGACTTAGAGGCATAACCGCATTGAAAGCAATGTCGCAAGTAAGGTAATCTTCACAACAACCCATGTAAATAGATAATAGGGGAAAAAGGGTACATAGTTGGCTTACACTCGCCACGTCACACAAGGTACATAAATAGCATTACAATCATCCAATGCACTCATGGTCCGACTACGGTACCAAAATAAAAGATCAACCCCAACAAGCGACATGGTCCCGATCGCCCCAACTGGGCACCACTGCTGATCATCAGGGAAAGACACATAGTAACGGCGTGAGTCTTCGTCGAACTCCCACTTGAGCTTAAGCGCATCATCTGGAACGGAGTCATCGGGCCCTGCATCTGGTTTGGAAGTAACGTGTGAGCCACGGGGACTCAGCAATCTCGCACCCTCGCGATCAAGACTATTTAAGCTTATAGGTAAGGCAAGGTAATATGTGGAGCTGCAGCAAGCGACTAGCATATATGGTGGCTAACCTGTTCGCAAAAGAGAGCGAGAAGAGAAGGCAAAGCACGAACGAAGAACTATAGAACAACCTACGGCAATCATTACTCCAACACCGTGTTCACTTCCCAGACTCCGTCGATAGGAGACCATCACGGTAACACACGCAGTTGATTCATTTTAATTAAATTAAGGTTCATGTTATCTACAACCGGACATTAACAAATTCCCATCTTCCCATAACCGCGGGGACGGCTTTCGAAATTTCAAATCCCTGCAGGGGAGTCCCAACTTAGCCCATCACAAGCTCTCACGGTCAACGAAGGATAAACCTTCTCCCGAGACATTCCAATCAGACTCGGTATCCCGGTTCTACAAGACAACCTCGACAAAGATAAAACAAGTCCAGCAACACCGCCTGAATGTGCCGGCAAATCCCGATAGGAGCTGCACATATCTTGTTCTCAGGGCACACCGGATAAGCTAAGCGTACGGGAGCCAACGTAACCCAAGTTGCCAAGGGACAGCCCCGCATGGTGCTCTGGGTTGGACCAACGCTTAGAGAAGCACTGGCCCGGGGGTTTAAAATAAAGATGACCCTTGAGTCCACGAAACCCAAGGGAAAAAGGCTAGGTGGCAAATGGTAAAACCAAGGTTGGGCATTGCTGGAGGAGTTTTATTCAAGGCGAACTGTCAAGGGGTTCCCATTATCACACAACCGCGTAAGGAACGCAAAATCCGGGAACATAACACCGATATGACGGAAACTAGGGCAGCAAGAGTGCAACAAAACACTAGGCAAGAAGGCCGAGCCTTCCACCCTCTACCAAGTATATAGATGCATTAAGATAACAAGATAATATAATGATATCCCAAAAATAAACAATGTTCCAACAAGGAACGATCTCCAATCTTCACCTGCAACTAGCAACGCTATAAGAGGGGCTGAGCAAAGCGGTAACCTAGCCAATCAACGGCTTGCTAGGACATGGTGGGTGAGAGGTTTGACATGGCAATTTGAGAGGCATGATAAGCAAGTGGTAGGCATCGTAGCATAGGCATAGCAAAAGAGCGAGCATCTAGCAAGCAAAGATAGAAGTGATTTCGAGGGTATGATCATCTTGCCTGCAAAGTTGTCAGAGTTGACTGGATCCTCGGAAGCAAACTCAATGGGCTCCTCGTTAGCGAACTCTTCTCCCGGCTCTACCCAAACAAGACAAACAAGCAAAAGGAACACAATCAACCAAGTGCAAAGCTTAAACAACATGATGCAAACATGGTATGCTATGCGGGATGCGATATGTGATGCATATGCAAGATTTGACAAGGAATGATTGAACCTGGCCTCAACTTGGAAATCCAAGAGTGCCACTGGAAAGGTGAGGTGATTTCGGTTGAAATCGATATAAAGAACACCGGAATCGCATGCACGGTTTGGAAATGGCAAGCAAAACAAATATGGCACCGGTCTGCGATAAACAGCAAGTAGCCATCTAAATGCATCAAGATAATAATGCTACATCACTCAAACATGACAACAAAATACATGGCAGGGATCCACTCATAATGCTTGACAAAAGATGAACACTGAGCTACGGCCAATTCATCCATTAACAGGTTCAAACAAGCATGGCAAAAGAGCAATTGATAAACAGGTTTCAGACTTGGTGAAATTAACACAAGTCTGGAATTTCAGATCGGGTAGCACACTTTGGAGCATGAAAACTATATGCTACAGGAACTTAACATGGCAAAGCAAGGCATGACATGAAGCTACTCAAAGCTCTTAACAAAAGTCCCTTAGTGACCTTGAGCCAAAAGGGATCAGAAAATGCAATTGCAAGCATGTGAACATGGCAAAAACATAATCAGGTTAGAGACTTGGTGAAAAACTGGAGCATGCAAATATGTTAACGAGTAGGCATGTTCACGAGCTCGATGCACTCACTACAAAGCATGGCATGACAAACTAAGCATACACCCATCAATAATACATATTATATAAGCTAGACATGGTAAGAACAACAACATAGCATGCACGGATCAACAACAACATCCTCGGCAAAATCGCTAACAAGTAGACAATCTGCCAGGAATTATGAAATAGCAAAAGTAGAGCTCGATTGACTCAAGCTAGGGTGCTCCATAATTGCAAACAAAGACATGGATGGATAGAGCCCCACAATATTAACAAATCATCCTTACTGATCATCCTCAAAAGAGACACGGATCACTAGGAAACAACATGAACATATGGCATATTGATAAAAACAGAACAAGGACTTAGTGAGATTCTAAGTCCCTGAAATCAGCATTAACGAATGCACTACTTTGCAAGCTTGTGCTAGTCACCACACATATCACAAAAATACATGGATAGCACCTCTGTAAAAATGGCATGGCATATAACAAAACACATGTAGAGCTCAGGGGCATATCATGCACACATTAAACATGGCAAAAATGACAAATAGCTATTTGATGCAGTAGATCTGACAATTAACTCAAATGGCTCTCTTCCAACAGCATTTCGGGCATCAAGATGAGCTCAAAAGAAAATGATGCAATGAGATGAAATGATGTACTCTCTGAGACGAACATTTTGATATGGTACACGCACAAAACGGAGCTATGGATGCGGAGCTATGGCACGAGCAAGAAGGCAAAATAATTAGGGTTTCTGGGAAAAAGTCAACCGAGATACTATTCCCAGATCTGAGATCCGGCCGAAGCGGATCCCGAGGTTCGACGGCACCGGAGCTCGGGGTCGCCGGTGATGGAGTTGCGGCGGAGGAGGAGGCCGGTCGTCGGCGAGGTGGCCGTGGCAGAGGCGGTGGAGGGCGGTGGGCGTCGCCGGGCGGCGACGGGCGGCGTCCACCGGCGAAAGCGGCTTCCGGAGCTGGCGGTGGAGGTAGCCGGCGAGGTCGCCAGAGCCGGGCGGCGCGGCAGCCGGCGGGCGCGTCGGGCGACGGCGCTCGGGCGGCGTGGGAGGAAGATGGTGGCGCACGGAGGAAGCGGCGCGGGCGGGGATGCGGGCTAGAAGGGCTTCCCGCGAGCCGGCGAAGTGGGCGCGGGCGGCGGGCGAATCGTGTCGCAACACGTGGCGGCGGCGGGTCAGGTCGGACGTGTCCGGCCTGGCTGGACTTCGTCCGGCGGCGCGAGGAGGGGGAAGACTAGGGTTTGGACCGTGATTTCGAGGAGGGGATCTATATTTATAGGTAGAGGGAGCTAGGAGACTCCAAATGAGGTGCGGTTTTCGGCCACGCGATCGTGATCGAACGCTCTAGATGATGGAGAGGGTTTTGGTGGGTTTTGGGCCAAATTGGAAGGGTGTTGGGCTGCAACACACACGAGGCCTTCTCGGTCCCTCGGTTAACCGTTGGAGTATCAAACGAAGTCCAAATGGTACGAAACTTGACAGGCGGTCTACCGGTAGTAAACCAAGGCTGCTTGGCAAGTCTCGGTCCAATCCGGAAATGTTTAACCCCCACACACGAAAAGAAGGTAGACAGGACCATCGGAGGAGATAGGAACGCCGGAATGCAAAACAGACAACGGGGAAAAAGCTTGGATGCATGAGACGAACACGTATGCAAATGCAATGCACATGATGACATGATATGAGATGCATGACAACAACAACAACAACACACGGAGACAAAAACCCGAACCCGAGGAAATAAAATAACTTAGCGCCGGAAACGGCAAGAGTTGGAGTACATATTAGGTAAATTACATCCGGGGTGTTACAACACTCCACCACTACGAAAGGATCTCGTCCTGAGATCTAGGACTGGAAGAACGCCGGGTACTCAGAACGGAGGTGATCCTCGCGTTCCCAGGTGGTTTCACGGTCAGAATGGTGTGACCACTTGACTTTGAGGAATTTGATTGACTTATTGCGAGTCTTGCGTTCAGTCTCTTCAAGAATAGCCACGGGGTGCTCACGATAAGAGAGATCTTCTTGGAGATCGATGTCTACGAAGTTGACGGTGCGGCCAGGAGTCTTGAAGCACTTGCGAAGCTGAGAGACATGGAACACGTCATGCACATTTGCAAAGTTTGAAGGAAGCTCAAGTTGATAGGCGAGATCGCCTCTCTTGCTGACGATCTTGAAAGGACCCACGTATCTAGGGGCAAGCTTCCCTTTGATACCGAAGCGACGAGTACCTTTCATTGGAGAGACGCGGAGGTAAACATGATCTTCGATCTCGAAAGCCAAATCACGGTGCTTACTACCATAGTAGCTCTTTTGGCGTGATTGCGCTGCTTTGAGGTTATCACGAATGACTTTACACATTTCCTCTGCCTCTGTGATCAAGTCATTTCCAAGAAGTTGACGTTCACCGATTTCTGACCAGTTAAGAGGAGTACGGCACTTCCTGCCATACAGAATTTCGAATGGGGCCTTGCCCGAACTTGCTTGAAAACTGTTGTTGTAGGAGAACTCGGCGTATGGAAGACAATCCTCCCACTTCATACCGAAGGAGATCACACAAGCCCTGAGCATATCTTCAAGAATCTGACTGACACGCTCAACTTGACCGCTAGTTTGAGGATGGAAAACTGTGCTGAAGCGGATGTTGGTGCCCATGGCCTTCTGAAAAGAATCCCAAAACTTGGAGGTAAAGATGTTGCCACGGTCTGAAGAGATCACCTGTGGAATGCCGTGCGGCGAGATAATCCGAGAGGTATAAAGCTCCGCCAATTGAGCTGCAGTGATAGACTCTTTGATAGGCAGAAAATGAGCCACTTTAGTGAGTTTGTTGATGACAACGAATATAGCATCATTGCGACGCTTGGTCTTTGGAAACCCAGTCACGAAGTCCATCTTAATGTGGTCAAACTTCCATTCTGGAATGGCAAGAGGTTGGAGGAGACCAGCTTGCCTTTGGTGTTCTGCCTTCACTCTTCTGCAGACATCACATTCATTCATGAACTGAGCGATCTCGCGCTTCATTCGAGTCCACCAATAAGCCTGCTTGAGGTCCCGATACATCTTCGTGCTCCCAGGGTGGATGGAGAGGAGTGAATTGTGAGCCTCATTCATGATAACTTTACGAAGGTCACCTTTGGGCACAACAATACGATCCTCGAAGAAGAGAGTATCCTTGTCATCAAGGCAGTAGCACTTGTACTTGGGTTGACTCTTGGCAATCCCAATCTTCACCTTCTTCACCATAGCATCAAGAAGTTGAGCCTCGCGAATCTGATCTTCCAAAGTAGGAGAGACTTGAAGGTTGGCAAGGAAACCTTGAGGAACAACTTGCAGATTGAGTTTGCGGAAAGCTTCACAAAGCTCAGGTTGGTAAGGCTTGAGAATCAGACTGTTGCAATAAGCCTTCCTGCTCAAAGCGTCAGCAATCACATTGGCCTTGCCTGGAGTATACTCGATACTTGGATTATACTCTTGAATCATTTCGGCCCACCGAGTCTGCCTGAGGTTGAGATTAGGCCGAGTGAAGATGTACTTGAGACTCTTGTGGTCAGTGAAGATGTCCACTTTTCTTCCTAATAAGAGATGTCTCCAAGTCAAAAGAGCATGCACAACTGCCGCCAACTCGAGGTCATGAGTGGGGTAGTTCTTCTCGTTGGGCTTCAACTGGCGAGAGGTATAAGCCACAACTTTCTTCTCTTGCATCAACACTGCACCAAGACCTTGAAGAGAGGCATCGCAGAAGACCTCGAACGGTTTGGATTCATCAGGAGGAGTCAGAACTGGAGCAGTGACCAATTTCTCTTTCAAAGTGTTGAAAGTGATGTCACATTCCGGAGACCAAACGTACTTGACGTGCTTCTGGAGAAGGTTTGAAAGAGGCTTCGTGATCTTAGAAAAGTTCTCAACGAACCTTCGACAGTAACTTGCGAGACCGAGGAAGCTGCGGAGTTGCTTCACGTTCTGAGGTGGTTCCCAATTCACAATTGCAGACACCTTCTCAGGATTCACCGCAATGCCCTTGGCAGAGATGATATGCCCAAGATATAGAACCTCATCGAGCCAAAACTCGCACTTTGAGAACTTGGCGTAGAACTGATGTTCCCTGAGCTTATCAAGCACCAAACGCAAGTGCTTGGCATGATCTTCCTTGTTCTTCGAAAAGACCAGAATGTCATCAAGATAGACCAAAACGAAGTCATTTTTGTAGGAGTTGAAGATGAAGTTCATCATGCGAGAGAAAGTTGGAGGAGCGTTGACGAGGCCAAAAGACATGACAGTGTATTAATATGAACCATAGCTTGTTCTGAAAGCCGTCTTGGGAATATCTTGCTCACGGATTCGAATCTGGTGATAGCCCATATGGAGATCAAGCTTGGAGAATACTTGTGCACCTTTGAGTTGTTCGAACAGCTCATTGATGTTGGGAAGTGGGTATTTGTTCTTGATAGTCTTCTTGTTCAACGGACGGTAGTCAACACAAAGTCGGTCCGTTCCATCCTTCTTCTTCACAAAAAGTACTCCACAACCCCACGGAGAAGAACTAGGTCGGATGAGACCCATTCTCTCTTGAATATCGAGTTGCTTCTTCAGCTCCTTCAACTCTTCAAGTCCAAGCTTGTAAGGAAGCTTGCAAACCGGTTCTGTGCCAGGCTCAAGATCGATGACGAATTCAACTGGCCGGTGCGGAGGCATTCCTGGAAGCTCTTCCGGAAAGACGTCTTGATATTCACAAACGACTGGGATTTGTGAGATGGCATCCAGTTCACCCTTCTCATTGAGAGAAAACAGACGGATGGTATCGTCATTAGCGGCAAAGACAATTACATCCTCAGACGAATGAGTCAATTGAATCTGCCTGGCAGCACAATCAAGCTGAGCCTTGTGCTTAGAAAGCCAATCCATTCATAAGATCAATATCCGAGTTACCAAGGACCATTGGAGAAGAAAGAAACTTGAAATCACCCATCATGATAGAAACATCCGGGACTATTGAAATAGCCCTCATAGACTTAGCCGGAGAAACCACTCCCATAGGTTTACCCAACATTTGCGAAACGAAGTCATGCTTGGAAACAAATGATCTTGACATGAAACAAAGTGATGCACTAGTGTCAAAAAGAACTTTTGCAGGAATAGAGTTTACTGGAAAGTTACCCATGATGACATCTGACGAGTCCTCTGCCTGAGCTACATTCATCAAGTTGACCTTGGCGTGCTTGGGGTTATGCTTGACCACAGCTGTACTTGCCGATCTCACAGGAGGAGGGGGAGGGAGATGCCTCTGATTGAAGCATTTGTTGGCATAGTGACCCTTCTGTTGGCACTTGTTGCACGTGACCTTTGAAAGCGGACGGTGATACAGAGCACTCGATCTTGGAGCTTGAGACGAAGTCTTGTTCTAAAGCCAGGGTTGGGTGGGTGGGAAGATCCACTACCACCTTTGCTCTTCTGTTGATAAGGCTGATGGAACGGAGGAGGAGGAAGCCAATACTTCTGCTGCTTAGCCACTTGAGTTGCGGAAGGAGTAGAATCTCTAACTCGCTTCTTGGAAGCATCACACTTCAGTTGAGCAGCCTCTTGCTGCAAAGCCATGTTGTAAAACTCATCGTACCTCATGGGCTCAAAGAGAACAAGAGCTAGCTGGATTTCTTCTCTGAGACCACCCTTGAACTGGTATATCATGCTCTTCTCGTCAGGGACGTCCTGCTTAGCAAAGTGGGTGAGCTTCTGAAACATCTTGTTGTACTCATAGACAGACATAGAGCCTTGCTTCAGGTTGCGGAATTCCTCACGCTTGCTTTCAACCACGCTCTGAGGAATATGATGAGCTTTGAAGTCTTGACGGAATTCATCCCAGGTAATCACACGACCTCCTCTGGAATCTTTGTACTGTTGAAACCATTCTACAGCTTGGTCTTTGAGTTGGAAGGAAGCGAACTTGAAAAAGTCCTCAGGCCTGACGTTACTGCACTCGAAATGCTTGCACAAGTCCACAAGCCAATCATCAGCGTCAGTTACCTCAACGCAATTGCTGAAGGTCTTTGGCTGGTTAGCCAAGAACTGGTTGAGTGTAGCAAAGTGATTCTGATTGTTGCCTTGGTTGCCTTGGTTCTCTTGGTTGCGCTCTTGAAGAATTTGCATGATCAGCTGCATGTTTGCATTGGTAGCGGCCATCACAGCTTTCCATGCCTCCGGAGGAGGAGGTGGTGGTGGCGGATCAAGATTCGGAGTCGTGCACGTTGGAGGAGCCATCCTGAACAGGTTGACATCCATTAGCACATTGACAGGCAAAAATTGAAGCTGAATCCAACGGGTAGAAATTGCAACATATAGCCTTCACATCCGAACAAAATGAACGAATGCATTCCAATTGAAATGGTCACATATCCATAAATTGAGAAGCCATTTAGAATTTAGGTAGAGGAATAAAATCAACAAGGTACGGAACAAGAACGAATACTCGGTAAGGATCACCCAATCTCAAACCAAATATCCGTGGAAGAAGAAGTAGAGCTACAAGAATTCCCACCTATGAAACTCCCGAACCTTTCCAGTTATGCAATCAGGTGTTGGGGATACAGGGGAAGCATAATATCTCACCCAAATCTAGCAAATCCTACATCCAGTTGTATCCATCCTTCAACACATAACCGAGAAAACTTCAGAAATCATCTACCTCAACCTTCGAAAAGCATCCGTTATACAAGTTATGGCAATACTCCCGAACTCCCGCCCCAGTACTGGGTGGCGTCGACGTTATCTCACCAACAACTGCATAAAAGAGATTTTTTGATGTCGGTGAACTAAACTCAGGTATTCCAGAACTGCAACGATAAAATTGTGACGACAACACCTCGGAGCTCAACTCCCCGGGACACTGCCACAACCCCTAAATGACAGGAGGCACCAAGAACAATGTTCTCGTCACAAATCGATCGGAACGATTCCAAGATACCCGCGTGATCCTAAAAAAAATTTAGTGAAATTTGAGAAGAGAAGAGTCAAAACTCTACGTCAGGATGCCTTACCAGAGCGATGAAGGGATTGGGGAGTAAAAAGAATTCCTAACTCTCCGATATATAATTCCTAAAAGACTCAAAACATTTTTCTAGACTCAACTCGTCAGCTAATTCGATCAAGCAGTGGGGGCTCCTAAGGTTGGGGAAGGCTCTGATTACCAACTTGTAATGCCCTCGATGCGGCTATATCTCCTACGTGTCGGAGCACGACTTAGAGGCATAACCGCATTGAAAGCAATGTCGCAAGTAAGGTAATCTTCACAACAACCCATGTAAATAGATAATAGGGGAAAAAGGGTACATAGTTGGCTTACACTCGCCACGTCACACAAGGTACATAAATAGCATTACAATCATCCAATGCACTCATGGTCCGACTACGGTACCAAAATAAAAGATCAACCCCAACAAGCGACATGGTCCCGATCGCCCCAACTAGGCACCACTACTGATCATCAGGGAAAGACACATAGTAACGGCGTGAGTCTTCGTCGAACTCCCACTTGAGCTCAAGTGCATCATCTGGAACGGAGTCATTGGGCCTTGCATCTGGTTTGGAAGTAATCTGTGAGTCACGGGGACTCAGCAATCTCGCACCCTCGCGATCAAGACTATTTAAGCTTATAGGTAAGGCAAGGTAATATGTGGAGCTGCAGCAAGCGACTAGCATATATGGTGGCTAACCTATTCGCAAAAGAGAGCGTGAAGAGAAGGCAAAGCACGAACGAAGAACTATAGAACAACCTACGGCAATCATTACTCCAACACCGTGTTCACTTCCCGGACTCCGCCGAGAAGAGACCATCACGGTAACACACGCAGTTGATTCACTTTAATTAAATAAAGGTTCATGTTATCTACAACCGGACATTAACAAATTCCCATCTGCCCATAACCGCGGGCACGGCTTTCGAAAGTTCAAATCCCTGCAGAGGAGTCCCAACTTAGCCCATCACAAGCTCTCACGGTCAACGAAGGATAAACCTTCTCCCGAGACATTCCGATCAGACTCGGTATCCCGGTTCTACAAGACAACCTCGGTAAAGATAAAACAAGTCCAGCAACACCGCTCGAATGTGCCGACAAATCCTGATAGGAGCTGCACATATCTCATTCTCAGGGCACACCGGATAAGCTAAGCGTACGGGAGCCAACATAACCCAAGTTGCCAAGGGACGGCCCCGCACGGTGCTCTGGGTTGGACCAACGCTTAGAGAAGCACCGGCCCAGGGGTTTAAAATAAAGATGACCCTTGAGTCCGCGAAACCCAAGGGAAAAAGGCTAGGTGGCAAAAGGTAAAACCAAGGTTGGGCATTGCTGGAGGAGTTCTATTCAAGGCGAACTGTCAAGGGGTTCCCATTATCACTCAACCGCGTAAGGAACGCAAAATCCGGGAACATAACACCGATATGACGGAAACTAGGGCGACAAGAGTGGAATAAAACACTAGGCAAGAAGGCCAAGCCTTCCACCCTTTACCAAGTATATAGATGCATTAAGATAACAAGATAATATAATGATATCCCAAAAATAAACAATGTTCCAACAAGGAATGATCTCCAATCTTCACCTGCAACTAGCAACGCTATAAGAGGCGTTGAGCAAAGCGGTAACCTAGCCAATCAACGCTTCGCTAGGACATGGTGGGTTAGAGGTTTGACATGGCAATTTGGGAGGCATGATAAGCAAGTGGTAGGCATCGTAGCATAGGCATAGAAAAAGAGCGAGCATCTAGCAAGCAAAGATAGAAGTGATTTCAAGGGTATGATCATCTTGCCTACAAAGTTGTCAGAGTTGATTGGATCCTCGGAAGCAAACTCAACGGGCTCCTCGTTAGCGAACTCTTCTCCCGGCTCTAACCAAACAAGACAAACAAGCAAAAGGAAGACAATCAACCACGTGCAAAGCTCAAACAACATGATGCAAACATGGTATGCTATGCGGGATGCGATATGTGATGGATATGCAAGATTTGACAAGGAATGATTGAACCTGGCCTCAACTTGGAAATCCAAGAGTGCGGCTGGAAAGGTGAGGTGATTTCGGTTGAAATTGATATAAAGAACACTGGAATCGCATGCACGGTTTGGAAATGGCAAGCAAAACAAATATGGCACCGGTCTGCGATAAACAGCAAGTAGCCATCTAAATGCATCAAGATAATAATGCTACAGCACTCAAACATGACAACAAAATACATGGCAGGGATCCACTCATAATGCTTGACAAAAAGATGAACACTGAGCTACGGCCAATTCATCCATTAACAGGTTCAAACAAGCATGGCAAAAGAGCAATTGATAAACAGGTTTCAGACTGGGTGAAATTAACACAAGTCTGGAATTTCAGATCAGGTAGCACACTTTGGAGCATGAAAACTATATGCTACAGGAACTTAACATGGGAAAGCAAGGCATGACATGAAGCTACTCAAAGCTCTTAACAAAAGTCCCTTAGTGACCTTGAGCCAAAAGGGATCAGAAAATGCAATTGCAAGCATGTGAACATGGCAAAAACATAATCAGGTTACAGACTTAGTGAAAAACTGGAGCATGCAAATATGTTAACGAGTAGGCAGGTTCACGAGCTCGATGCACTCACTACAGAGCATGGCATGACAAACTAAGCATACACCCATCAAGGATACATATTATATAAGCTAGACATGGTAAGAACAACAACATAGCATGCACGGATCAACAACAACATCCTCGGCAAAATCGCTAACAAGTAGACAATCTGCCAGGAATTATGAAATAGCAAAAGTAGAGCTCGATTGACTCAAGCTAGGGTGCTCCATAATTGCAAACAAAGACATGGATGGATAGAGCCCCACAATATTAACAAATCATCCTTACTGATCATCCTCAAAAGAGACACGAATCACTAGGAAACAACATAAACATATGGCATATTGATAAAAACAGAACAAGGACTTAGTGAGATTCTAAGTCCCTGAAATCAGCATTAACGAATGCACTACTTTGCAAGCTTGTGCTAGTCACCACACATATCACAAAAATACATGGATAGCACCTCTGTAAAATGGCATGGCATATAACAAAACACATGTAGAGCTCAGGGGCATATCATGCACACATTAAACATGGCAAAAATGACAAATAGCTATTTGATGCAGCAGATCTGACAATTAACTCAAATGGCTCTCTTCCAACAGCATTTCGGGCATCAAGATGAGCTCAAAAGAAAATGATGCAATGAGATGAAATGATGTACTCTCTGAGACGGACATTTTGATATGCTACACCCGCAAAACGAAGCTACGGATGCGGAGTTACGGCACAAGCAAGAAGGCAAAATAATTAGGGTTTCTGGGAAAAAGTCAACCGAGATACTATTCCCAGATTTGAGATCCGGCCGGAGCGGATCCCGAGGTTCGACGGCACCGGAGCTCGAGGTCGCCGGTGATGGAGTTGCGGCGGAGGAGGAGGCCGGTTGTCGGCGAGGTGGCCGTGGCAGTGGCGGTGGAGGGCGGTGGGCGTCGCCGGGCGGCGACGGGCGGCGTCCACCGGCGAAAGCGGCTGCCGAAGCTGGCGGTGGAGGTAGCCGGCGAGGTCGCCGGAGCCAAGCGGGCGCGTCGGGCGGCGGCGCTCGGGCGGCGCAGGAGGAAGATGGCGGCGCACGGAGGAAGCGGCGCGGGCGAGGATGCGGGCTGGGAGGGCTTCCCGCGGGCCGGTGAAGTGGGCGCGGGCGGCGGGCAAATCGTGTCGCGACACGTGGCGGCGGCGGGTCAGGTCGGATGTGTCCGGCCTGGCTAGACTTCGTCCGGCGGCGCAAGGAGGGGGAAGACTAGGGTTTGGACTGTGATTTCGAGGAGGGGATCTATATTTATAGGTAGAGGGAGCTAGGAGACTCCAAATGAGGTGCGGTTTTCGGCCACGCGATCGTGATCGAACGCTCTAGATGATGGAGAGGGTTTTGGTGGGTTTTGGGCCAAATTGGAAGGGTGTTGGGCTGCAACACACACGAGGCCTTCTCGGTCCCTCGGTTAACCGTTGGAGTATCAAACGAAGTCCAAATGGTACGAAACTTGACAGGCGGTCTACCGGTAGTAAACCAAGGCCGCTTGGCAAGTCTCGGTCCAATCCGGAAATGTTTAACCCCCACACACGAAAAGAAGGTAGACAGGACCACCGGAGGAGATAGGAGCGCCGGAATGCAAAACGGACAACGGGGAAAAAGCTTGAATGCATGAGACGAACACGTATGCAAATGCAATGCACATGATGACATGATATGAGATGCATGACAACGACAACAACACACGGAGACAAAAACCCGAACACGAGGAAATAAAATAACTTAGCGCCGGAAACGGCAATAGTTGGAGTAGATATTAGGTAAATTACATCCGGGGTGTTACATCAGGCCTCTAGGGGACCCGTTGCTCCAAGTGCGCAGAGACCCACTGAACCCATGTGCACATTGAAAGGGAAATCTATGATTTAGTTGGTTTAATTGTGGGCAAGCACATGTAGTAACAAATTTAACTCCCTTTGATAAAAAACAATGACAGGACCTATGTTGTTTCCGCTCCTAGGGGTCTATCCAGAATCATACAATCCGTGTGATCTATGTAGTTTATGTCATCTTCCAAATCTCGATTTCATATATTATCATCATTCAATTTCAAGTCCACAAAAATAATGATAGCTAGTTTTGTTGTAAAATCTATCATATAATCCTATAGCCTAATAGTCAGAGTTAGTCTTGGAATAGTGATACAACATAGAATAAGTGTAATGGTAATATCTGTGTAGAAGTGTCAGACAAAATACCTCCTATGAAATACTCCATAAAATTAAATGTCCACAGACCACAAGATGACCTACATGATTACAAAAATTAAATATATTCAACAATTCCTTTTACAATTTTTTATAGATACGTGCATAAAAATATTTTAAAATCATGAACTGATCATGCCTGTAACAAGCCCCGACGGTAAAAGACCTCTTGTGGGCAAGTACATATGATAGTAAACATAATCTCCGTTAGTCAAAAAATGGTGTTTAGCTGTGTACAATGAGATATATATATACACACATTCTAATTTGGTGGTGTAAAGTCCCATTCAAAACCTCGGGCTGATTTACACGTCGTCACAGTAATGTGACTTGATTAGTCTATGTTGTTTTAGCTTTGACGAAAGTGTGGACAGTAGCTCTGCTGAAGCCGTGGACACGAGCTCTGAAGAACATGTGGACACCAGCTATGATGAAGGCGTGGACACCATCTCTGATGAAGGTATTTTCAGCAAGGCTAGACATTAGTTACGCGCAGGAAGATAAATGTATCTACAACCACAAACAATGCACATGCAGAAGAAAAGGAGAGCAAACCTTGAGGAGCAGAAATGAGCTGCAGGTCTAGGAACACAGCAGTTCGTCTAACCTGCAAAACACAGACAAAAACGTAAGAACACAGGCACAACAATGCAGACATAAAGCGCATCTATCTATCAACGCATTAAAACATGTCTGAATGGTCATCCAATACATACAGAACAATAGGACGACATCACAATAATACCTTTAATCTAAGAGAATAATACTGAAGAAATGAATGGAAGGAGAACAGAGCTATAAAGCTTTTATTAATCGATGAGTAGCCTGGTTCTCTTCCCAATAATAAATATGCAGAAACTGAGGAAGATGGCCACCGATCAACTTGACATGTTGTGCTTTCTGCCAAACTAAGAGACATAGCCAGCCAATGTATTTTTAGCTCCACTACAACAATCTGATTGTAAGCTAATCTAGCAGAAAGAATAGACAATAAACCATGCCAACATCATCGTCAGCACACAAGCGCACAACCCATGGTATATGCAGATGGCTAAACCATACACAAAAGTAGGCCTAGCACCAAAAAATACACCCACCAAATTATACCAAGCAAAAGAAAGCACATACTATCAATTGCAGAGGCAGCAACATACGCAAAACGCAGGACTCATAAGAAATGCAAAGAAAGAAGCTAAGGAGCAGTGCATTACCAGAAGGAAGTAGCACAGCCAGGACAACAATGAGCAAACGACAACCTGGGGAAAAAATTGGCCGGATCACTGCGTGGCAGAGTAGGCTATAGATAATCAAGAACTTGTGAACTGATAGTTAGTAAATTCGTAATATAGTGTTCCAAACGAACTTCAGACAACAAAATTTACTTTTTGAAAAGAAGAAACAATTTGACCTTTGCTAGGCTAAACAAAAAAAGGAAGATCGTGATAATATTTAGATGACGATTGAGATGGTTAGCTACATACGTTTTCTGATAGCTCACTGCCCATCTCCATGGTACGCAAGCACAGAGGAATTAATTCAGTTTGCAGGAGAACGCTGATAACCTCAGTATCATGAACCTGCATGTATAATAAGAAGGTCAAAAGGTTTCTTTGAAAACCAAGAAGAAAACATTTGGTATTTGGAAACATATGCAGCTATTCCAAAAGCAAGAAGAAAACATTAGATAGGAAAGCACATGACAAACACATGACAACATATATTCTGAAATTACAGAGCAGAACTGGGTCTCTAAGTAAGTCAGTCTCAGATGCTACATCGATAGAACAATAAAAAAATCAAGTTTTGCTTGAGTTGAGACTTGAATCGGCAGCCTTCACACCTACATTGCTCTAAATTAATCAAAAGAAATAAGAATATGTGCAGCATGTAATACTTTTGGGAAATCTGTGTACACAAACATGAGGAATTTGTAATCCAATCTCCGGATGCAAAAGAGTTGCATCATATGTATATGCAGTCCATATTCCATTCACATAATTTTCTTAGAACACTTTCTATAATTCAAGCAGGTCTTTTCTTTCCTGCCACTTATCAGCAGAACAAAATACATCAAAAAAAAACAAGAAGCAATCTAAGAAATGTCTTCACACTTTCAAGAAAAAAAGATATGAATCAACTCTCAGATCAAGCGACTGTCTACTACCGCTGGGCTCAACACCAACTCCACATATCAAGCACATGTTGCCTTTCCACAACATGACAACACTCATCAAAGCAACAAATAAGAAGATTGGCCCTAACACCTCATTGCCTAAGAATAATAAAAGAGGGAGCTCATCTTGATGTGTTGGAATCAGATGCACTCGCTGTAGCTCGACCAAGCTGCGCCCATGGTCTGGACCGATAGCGGGACCGGCGCCTGATGTAGTCATGTACCTACGGTAGGGACACGGACCCGTCCTAAGAGCCCTACCGTAGGACGTCCTTAGAGAAAGTCACCTTTCAGACAACTCGGAGATATCCCACTCGACGGATTGAAGACACTCGACCAAGAGCTGTCACTCGACCAAGGAGCCAACCACTCGACTGCCAGAAGACCTCAAGTCACTCCGTGGGCAAACGGTCGGTTATTTAGTAGCCTTTATGATCATTATGACACTTTATTAGGGACGTTATCAGTAACGCCCTCCTTAAATGTACCTTAAACCCTGCATTACTGAGGGCAGGAGAGGGCTGGCGAATTCTATATAAGCCACCCCCCTCCTCAGTATGAGGGGTTCGCACCCTTGTCATCTTACTCACGCATAATCCAATCGACCGCCTCCGGGCACCGAGACGTAGGGCTGTTACTTCCTCAGAGAAGGGCCTGAACTCGTAAACCTTGCGTGCTTACAGCTTCCCAATAGCTAAGGTCTAGCCTCTTCATACATACCCCCCTACCTCACTGTCAGACTTAGAACCACGACAGTTGGCGCCCACCGTGGGGCATTAGTCTTAGCGCCTAATTGGAGAAGTTGCGATTTTTCCGATCCACTCGATCATGTTTTCCTGCGGAGCTTTGGCGGAGGGCCGCGAGATCCGTCTCGGCCGACTTACTTTCATCGCCGACGACTCCGCTTGGCTCCAGGAGGCGCCGCTTGACGTTGACGCGCTCCCCGTCCGCGGTGCGACGCACTTCCGCGCGTGCGTCCGTGGCGTCCTCCTGAGGCAGCCATCGACCCCATATCGGTCGACTCCCGTGCCATCTCCCCGTCCTGTCTCCCGCCAGCGCAAGCGCTCGGGTCGGTCGAGGCTCCAGCGGTGGATGAAGCGCGCCGTGGCCCGCCAGTCGGTGACCCAGCAGATCGCTGCAATCGAGCCTGACGAATCCCTCTGCGGTCTGTTCGATCTGTCGACTGGCTCCATGGAGTCCGCTTCCGAGTGCGACAGCAGCGACCCCCTGGCGGAGGTCCTGGCGGTCGAGGGGACACGCAGTCCCCCCGGATTCCCTCGCGCTGACGATGGTACCTCCCCGAGCCTCTTACGTCGTTGCAACGGGAGGAGCTTCGTCGCCAGAACATGGACGCGCTTTACACACCTATTGTTGGAGAAACCCCCGAGGCCCGGGCCTTGGAGGATGCGCGCTTGGCTAATCTAGCCGAGCGCACTCGACTGGAGAATCTACAGCGGGCTCTCGACGAGCGGGCGCGTCAGCGGGCTCCCGAGTCCAGTCGACGCCAGCAGGCTCCCGAATCCAGTCGACGCCTGCAGGCACCCGAACCCAGTCGACGACAGCTCTTCCCGCCACCACAGGTGTACCGAACTCCGGTTCAGAACCTGGCTGCCGCGGCCCGCATAGCGGAATCGATCCAGCCCTCCCAGTCGGAGGCCGGAAGAGGATTGTTGCAGATCAGAGCATTGCTCCGAGCAGCGGGGAATCAGAATTCCGCCGTCTCTCAGTCGCGGGACAGGATCCACAGTCGATCCGTCGCGACGGAGACCGTCCAGTCGGCTCACAGCCCGAGATCGCCCCCGAGGCGTGAAGGGCGTGGAGACCGGCACGATCGGTATAGGGGGAACGAGCAATACGATCACCGACTCAACCGCGATGATGGGCGTCGAGTGTCGTCCCCTCCTCCGCGGAGTGGATCATATGCACCTCAGCATCGAGACGACATGCGCCCTCATCACACTGGGCAGAGGATCCCAGTCGACCCCAGAGACCCAGGCTTTGACGCGAGATCCATTCTCGTTCAAGGTCTGGTAGACAGGAACAGGGCTCATCGAGAGGGCCACATCAGAGATACGCCCACCGGCAGCAGGGCACACGCCTCGGGGCCTGAGTGTTTCAGTCGAGCCATCAGAGCCGCGGTGATCCCACCCAACTTCCGGCTGGCGACTGGAATCAGCAAGTTCACCGGCGAGTCCAAGCCTGACACGTGGCTCGAGGATTACAGAGTGGCTGTGCAGATCGGCGGCGGCAACGACGAGGTGGCCATGAAGCATTTACCCCTCATGTTGGAAGGCTCAGCTAGGGCGTGGCTGAATCAGCTGGCGCCCAGCAGCATTTACACTTGGGAGGATCTCTCCCGGGTGTTTGTTACAACCTTCGAAGGGACATGCAAGCGCCCTGCAGGCCTTACGGAGCTGCGGTCTTGCGTACAGAAGCCAAATGAAACACTGAGGGAATACATCCAGAGGTGGATCACACTGCACCACTCGGTCGAGAACGTGCCTGACCATCAAGCAGTCTGCGCTTTCAAGGAAGGCGTCAAGTACAGGGAGTTGAATCTGAAATTTGGCCGGACCGGAGAGATGTCCCTTAATCGGATGATGGAGATTGCCACCAAGTACGCTAATGGAGAAGACGAGGACCGACTCCGAAGCGGCAAACTTAAGTCAGTCGCCCAAGAAACCGGAGGAAACTCCAGTCGGAAGCAGAAGCGGAAGGCCGAGCCGGCCGCTCCCGGGGAGGCCCTGGCCGTGGCCCAGGGAAACTTCAAGGGGAAACCCAAGGGCACTTGGAAGCCCAAGAAAGTCAAGGATCAGGATGGGAATGATGTTTTGGATCTGCCATGTCACATCCACACCAAGAAAGATGAAGAGGGTAATTTTATTTACCCCAAACATACCACTCGACAATGCCGGCTCCTGATCCAGCAGTTTCAGGGCAAGCAGCCCAAGGATAAAGAAAAAGAGCCGGACAGGGTTGAGGACAGGGATGATAGCGACGACGGATACCCCCAGGTCAATTCCACCCTGATGATTTTTGCCGATGTCAAAAGCAAAAGTTGACTGAAAGTCATAAACCGGGAGGTGAACATGGTTGCCCCTGCAACTCCCAGTTACCTAAAGTGGTCCCAGACGGCCATCACGTTCGACCAATCCGATCATCCAACACACATTGCCACCCCTGGGAGGCAAGCTTTGGTGGTCGACCCAGTTGTCGAAGGCACTCGACTGACCAAAGTCCTGATGGACGGTGGCAGTGGCCTGAACATACTGTACGCGGAAACTTTGAAAGGAATGGGCATTCCGATGTCCAGACTCAGCACCAGTAACATGAGCTTCCACGGAGTCATTCCTGGGAAGAAAGCCGAGTCACTCGGCCAGATTGCTCTTGATGTGGTTTTCGGAGATTCAAAGAATTACCGCAAAGAAAAGTTAACGTTTGAAGTTGTGGACTTCCAGAGTGCTTATCACGCCATCTTGGGCAGGCTGGCTTATGCACGCTTCATGGCTCGACCATGCTATGTGTATCTCAAATTAAAGATGCCTGGTCCCAAAGGTGTGATCACCGTTACAGGCAACCGGAAGAAAGCAGAAGAATGTTTCCAGAAGGGATCAAAGATCGCCGACGCTCAGATGGCAGTAGTCGAGCTGAAAGAGTACCAAAAGACTGCCGACCCGAGTGAATTGCTGCGGGCTAAGAAGCCTGCCTCCGAATCAGCTTTTCAGTCGGCCGGCGAAACGAAGACGGTCCACATTCACCCGACCGACCCCGACGCAGCTCCGACTCACATCTCAACAACGCTCGATTCCAAATAGGAAGAAGCGCTCATCCAGCTCCTCCGTGAGAACTGGGACATCTTCGCATGGAAACCCTCTGACATGCCCGGAGTTCCCAGGGGGCTGGCTGAGCACCGCCTGCGAGTCGACTCAAAGTTCAAACCCGTGAAGGAACATCTGCGGCGGTCCGCCGTCCAGAAAAAACAAGCTATCGGCGAAGAAGTGGCTCGGCTCTTAGCAGCTGAGTTCATTCGAGAAATCTACCACTCCGAGTGGCTCGCCAATGTTGTCATGGTCCCCAAGAAGGACAAGTCACTCCGCATGTGCATTGATTTCAAGCATATCAATCGGGCCTGCCCGAAAGATCATTTTCCTCTCCCTCGCATCGACCAAATTGTCGACTCAACTGCGGGATGTGAGAGATTGTCTTTTCTAGATGCCTACTCCGGGTACCATCAGATCCGTCTGTATGGGCCCGACGAAATCAAAACAGCTTTCATCACTCCATTCGGATGCTTCTGTTACGTCACCATGCCGTTCGGCCTCAAGAACACCGGAGCCACATTCATGAGAATGATCCAGAAGTGTTTACTCACTCAAATCAGTCGGAATGTGGAGGCGTACATGGACGATATCGTAGTCAAGTCCCGGAAAGGTTCCGACCTATGGGCTGACCTTACTGAAACCTTCGCCAACCTCAGGAGGTACGATATCAAGCTCAATCCGTCAAAATGCACATTCGGAGTTCCAGGTGGCAAGCTACTCGGTTTTCTCGTTTCCGAACGGGGAATTGACGCTAATCCTGAAAAAATTGGAACCATACTCCGGATGAAGCGTCCCGTACGTGTGCATGATGTTCAAAAACTTATAGGCTGCTTGGCCGCCTTGAGTCGATTCATCTCTCGACTCGGTGAAAAAGCGTTGCCTCTTTACCGACTGATGAAAAAATCTGACAAGTTCGAATGGACTCCAGAAGCTGATGCAGCGTTTGCAGAGCTCAAAGCTCTGCTCTCCACCCAGCCGGTGCTAGCTGCTCCAATCAGCAAAGAGCCTCTGCTGCTTTATATTGCAGCCACGGGACAAGTTGTCAGTACAGTACTTACGGTCGAGAGAGAAGAGGAAGGGAAGGCCTTCAAAGTTCAACGCCCTGTTTATTATATGTCTGAAGTTTTGACCCCTTCAAAACAAAGATACCCCCACTACCAGAAGCTTGTATATGGGATTTACATGACCACGAAGAAAGTTGCACATTATTTCTCTGACCACTCCATTACAGTCGTCAGCGACGCCCCATTATCGGAGATCCTGCATAACAGAGATGCAACTGGTCGAGTGGCCAAGTGGGCGATTGAACTCCTTCCTTTAGACATCAAGTTTGAAGCAAAGAAAGCCATCAATTCTCAAGCGATCGCGGATTTTATCGCCGAGTGGATTGAACAGCAACTTCTGACTCAAGTTCACTCGGAACACTGGACTATGTTCTTCGATGGATCCAAGATGCTGAATGGTTCGGGCGCGGGGGTAGTTCTGGTCTTCCCCCAAGGAGATAAGCTCAGATACGTTCTCCAGATTCACTTCGATTCCTCCAATAACGAAGCAGAGTATGAAGCACTTTTGTATGGGTTGCGCATGGCCATTTCACTCGGCGTCCGTCGCCTCATGGTCTATGGCGACTCAGATCTGGTGGTTAATCAAGTGATGAAGGAATGGGACGTCAGGAGTCCGGCAATGACTGGGTACTGCAATGCAGTACGGAAGCTAAAGAAGAAGTTCGAGGGGTTGGAACTCCACCACATCCCCCGACTGAAAAACCAGGCAGCTGACGACTTGGCAAAGATAGGCTCCAAGAGAGAAGCCATTCCAAGCAACGTGTTCTTGGAACACATTCACTCGCCGTCAGTACAAGAAGATCCTTTCACAGAAGAAGCCCCGCAGCCGAAAAGTGCCGCGGACCCGACTGAAGTTGAAGTGCCTGCAGTAGTCGACCTGATCATGGAAGTCTTGGCAGTCACCCCCGACTGGACGATACCATACATTGCATATATCCTAAGGAAAGAACTCCCGGAGGACGAGGAGGAGGCTCGATAGATCGTCCGCCGATCTAAGGCCTTCACAGTCATAAGGGGGCAGCTGTACAGAGAAAGTGCGACCGGAGTTGGCCAGAAATGCATAACGCCAGAAGAAGGTCAAATAATCCTCAACGATATCCACTCGGGAACCTGCGGTCACCATGCGTCCTCTCGGACCATCGTGGCTAAAGCATACCGAGCTGGATTTTATTGGCCAAGGGCAAATGAGATGGCGAAAGAGATAGTCGACAGGTGCGAGGGCTGCCAGTTCTACTCCAACATGTCACACAAGCCCGCGTCAGCCCTGAAAGCCATTCCGCTCGTCTGGCCCTTTGCCGTCTGGGGATTGCACATGATTGGCCCCTTGAGAACGGGCAGGAGTGGGTTCACTCACGTGCTTGTGGCAGTCGACAAGTTTACCAAATGGATCGAAGCTAAGCCCATAAAGAGCCTTGACGCGAGCACCGCTACCAGTTTCATCAGAGGGTTGACATTCAGATATGGAGTCCCACACAGCATCATCACTGATAACGGGTCAAACTTTGATTCGGACGATTTCAGGGCATTTTGCGCTTCTCAAGGCACACGAGTCGACTACGCCTCAGTCGCTCATCCCCAGTCGAATGGACAGGCTGAGAGAGCAAATGGTCTGATTCTCAAAGGGCTAAAACCTCGGCTGATGCACGATCTCAAGCACGCGGCAGGCGCTTGGGTCGACGAGCTTCCGTCAGTGCTGTGGGGATTAAGGACTACCCCTAACCGGTCGACTGGAAGGACCCCGTTCTTTCTGGTTTATGGAGCCGAAGCCGTCCTGCCAAGCGATCTCCTTCACAATGCGCCTCGAGTTGAACTTTACACCGAAGATGAAGCAGAGCAGGCCCCGCAAGACACAGTCGACCTCTTGGAGGAAGAAAGGGAGATGGCAATGATCAGATCGACCATTTACCAGCAGGACTTGCGTCGATTCCACGCCCAGAATGTGAAGAGTCGAGCCTTTCAAGAAGGAGATTTGGTCCTCCGAGTAGATCAACAGAAACCTCACAAGCTCGCTCCCACTTGAGAAGGCCCCTTCATCATCACCAGAGTCCTCCACAACGGAGCATATCACCTTTACAATGTTGATCGACAAATCGACGAACCTCGAGCTTGGAACGCGGAGCTTCTCCGCCCCTTTTACACTTAAGTCCGCTCTTAAACCAGATGTAATAAGAAAAACTCCTAAGGTTCATTTTTATCAGAAATAAGAGTGTTCCAATAATTGTTGTCACTGTTGTATGTATCCGAAATCCCCCAGTGGGTGACTTAGCTGCGAATCCGGTTCACCTAAGTTTGAAAAATCCTACCGAGTGGAGAGCAATCCTCCCACTCGAGGGCTTAGCTGCAGTTCAGCACTCGCCTAAGTTCTCCACGAAGAGACTTAGCTGCAGTCAGACACTCGCCTAAGTTTGAAAAATCCTACCGAGTGGAGAGCAATCCTCCCACTCGGGGGCTTAGCTGCAGTTCAGCACTCGCTTAAGTTCTCCACGAAGAGACTTAGCTGCAGTCAGACACTCGCCTAAGTTTGAAAAATCCTACCGAGTGGAGAGCAATCCTCCCACTCGGGGGCTTAGCTGTAGTTCAGCACTCGCCTAAGGTCTCCACGAAGAGACTTAGCTGCAGTCAGACACTCGCCTAAGTTTGAAAAATCCTACCGAGTGGAGAGCAATCCTCCCACTCGGGGGCTTAGCTGCAGTTCAGCACTCGCCTAAGTTCTCCACGAAGAGACTTAGCTGCAGTCAGACACTCGCCTAAGTTTGAAAAATCCTACCGAGTGGAGAGCAATCCTCCCACTCGGGGGCTTAGCTGCAGTTCAGCACTCACCTAAGTTCTCCACGAAGAAACTTAGCTACAGTCAGACACTCGCCTAAGTTTGAAAAATCCTACCGAGTGGAGAGCAATCCTCCCACTCGGGGGCTTAGCTGTAGTTCAGCACTCGCCTAAGGTCTCCACGAAGAGACTTAGCTGCAGTCAGACACTCGCCTAAGTTTGAAAAATCCTACCGAGTGGAGAGCAATCCTCCCACTCGGGGGCTTAGCTGCAGTTCAGCACTCGCCTAAGTTCTCCACGAAGAGACTTAGCTGCAGTCAGACACTCGCCTAAGTTTGAAAAATCCTACCGAGTGGAGAGCAATCCCCCCACTCGGGGGCTTAGCTGCAGTTCAACACTCGCCTAAGTTCTCCATGAAGAGACTTAGCTGCAGTCAGACACTCGCCTAAGTTTGAAAAATCCTACCGAGTGGAGAGCAATCCTCCCACTCGGGGGCTTAGCTGCAGTTCAGCACTCGCCTAAGTTCTCCACGAAGAAACTTAGCTGCAGTCAGACACTCGCCTAAGTTTGAAAAATCCTACCGAGTGGAGAGCTCCGCCACAAATACAATGTACAACAACGGGGTGTGGGTCGACTGCCACCTTCTCCCGAGAGCTCCGCCACAAATACAATGTACAACAACGGAGTGTGGGTCGACTGCCACCTTCTCCCGAGAGCTCCGCCACGAATACAATGTACAACAACGGAGTGTGGGTCGATTGCCACCTTCTCCCGAGAGCTCCGCCACAAATACAATGTACAACAACAGAGTGTGGGTCGACTGCCGCCTTCTCCCGAGAGCTCCGCCACAAATACAATGTACAACGACAGGGTGGGGGTCGGCCATCAAGCCTCTCACGACAGTTCTAGACCACGAAGACATTCAGCAAAAATAAAGTTCGGATAAAGCTTAAAAGGCCCCGGGCCCCGAATCAAAGTACTCGAGCCCTCAGCTCGGCAGAGTTTAAACGATTACAAGTCCACTCGGCATTCCGAGGCTAATTTAAGGAAAAGCATAAAAAGTTTTCTCACTCCTCAAGAGGAGGGCTGGCAGGAGCGACGAACTCATCCAGGTCGATTCCGTCCGCAATGCGAGTAGCTGCAGCGATGAAGGTCTCCATGAAGTCCTGGAAGCTGTGCCTCTTGGTATTGGCGACTTGGATGGCGGCCAGCTTTTCTTATCGCGCCTCCTTGCAATGAACGCGGACTAAGGATAGAGCCACGTCAGCACCACACCGGGCAGAGGACTTCTTCCACTCCTGCACTCGATCGGGGATCTTGTCAAGTCGAACCATAAGAGACTCGAGATCATTCTGGAGCGCGGATTCTGGCCAAAGTGTCGAGTCGATCCGCGACACGGCAACCTTCAGTCGAGCCAAGTAATCCACGGCACCGTCGATTCGAGATTCCAGTCGGAGCAGGTTCATGGCAGTATTGTCTTTCACCGGAGAATTGATTGGATCCAGACCCGTTTCGATCCGCCCGGTCTCCTCTTCGAAGTTCTGACAGAATTCTGCACACAAGACCTAAAGATAAGCCAACGATCGCAAGATTGAGTCGACACAAAAAGTACAAAACAGTCAAAATTAGACGTGCACCTTCAAGTTTGATGTACAGCCTCTTGGCGAGGCTCCTCAGGTAGCTCTCCAGGTCGTCCCTCCTACGAGCGATGCCTTCCATCTCCTCGCCCAAGAGGAGGTTCTTCTTCTTCCAACCGGCAGTCAGCTTGTTGGCATCAGTCAGAGCGGTCTGCAACCTAATGTTCTCTTGTTCCAACTGGTCGACAGAAGCCAGCTTCTGTTCAGCCAGAACCATCTTGTCGTCAGCCGCCTTGCGGGCAACAGCCAGGTCCTGGTCCTTCCTCGCCAAAGCTCTTTCCAATTCTCCTACAAAGAAACGGCGATTGAATCAGAAACAGCAAAGGAATGCCCAAGTCTGAAAACAAAATCAGTCGACAAAGTCGCTTTACCTGCGGCGCCCTCCCTGACCTTCTGCAACTCCGTCCTGGCCAGCTCTAGATCAAGGTCCAGTTGGATCTTCTGTTTCTCCAATTCAGCATAACGAGCGGCAAGCTCGCAGGATCTCTGCAAAAGGAAAAACCAGCCGACAGACGTTCGAAATAAGTTGCTTCCGAGTAACTGAGGAACAATGGCGACGTTTTAAGACCACAGCCGAATCAAAAACATTCGACCGTAGTCTTGGGGACTACACCCAGTGGGTGCACTCAGCGTGCCCCCACTGGTTCGACCAAAAAAAACGACTGCACACAGTCGACAGGACACGGACCACTCGACCTGACAGACCAAACCGAATGAAGAAGTATGGGTTCACAAACAGATTACAGTCGACTGCCAGCAGTCCACCGTAGTCTCGGGGACTACACCCAGTGGGTGCACTCAGCGTGCCCCCACTGGTTCGACCAAAGAGAAAACACACCCAGTGGGTGTACAAGTACGGATACAAAGATCTTCAAAAAGAAAAGAAAGAGAGAGAAAGACTCTTCAAACAAACAAACATCAAGTCAACTGACCTGGACATTACTCTGAAGCGCCGAACTCGCGTCGTAAGCCGCCTGGCTGGCCTCCCGAGCCTTCTTCACCTGTTCCATCATGACCCCTGCCTGGTGTATGGCCTCCTTCGCAGCAGCCACTTTGTCTTCAGGGACAGAGTACGCGACAAAGAGTGAAGTCGGATCGGCAGTCGACGCCGAGGGCTGCGCACTCGACAAGGGATTGGCAGTCGGATTGGCAGCCGACGCCGAGGGCTGCGCACTCGACAGGGGATTGGCAAAGGACACAGAGGCCCGAGGAGCATCGCCGCCGTCCCGAGCCGCGGTCTCAGGTGCCAGAGCAGGCTGGGGAGCCCTGTCAGTCGACGGCCTCTTGGTCCTCCCTATCCTCAGCGGCTCGTTGTCATCGTCATCCGGGAGGTCGATAACTTGAGGAGGAGCTGCAGGAAGAACTTTCAATCGACCAGAATTGCAAGAAACGACCAAGCCAACTCAAAAACAAAACGTCGATGATCGTACCAGGGTTGGAGGTTGCAACGTCCCCCATCTCTTGGTCGTCATCCTTGGCTGAGAACTCGGAGGTAGCAGCACTGCAAATTTCGAAGAATTAGCCAGTTCAGCACAATGAGTCGACTGAGGATCTGTCCCCCAATCGACGAAAGAAGTCAAGGCTTGTTACCCGGAGATGACAGGGACAGTTATCTTCATCTTCGGCAGAGTCTTGGGCGGCTTGGACTGCGTCGTGCGCGGTTGCTTGGGAACCTTCCCAGTCGGTGTTGGAGAAGAGGTCCGAGGGCGTTTCGACGATGGCCCGGCAGAGGCAGTCGCCTGACCACGTCCCTGTGCTGGGTCGTGCACGAGCTTGGATCGCCTCTCTGGGCGGGGAGGTTCGGCCTCTTCCTCCTCCTCCTCGCTGGAGAAGATATCATCGCCTTCCTCTCCTTCGCCGTCTGACTCCCACTCGCCCTGGTCGTCCCCGCTCTCACCTCCGCTCCCCTCACCTTCCTCAGTCGACCCCTGCGCCCCGTTGGGCGTCGAATACATCTCAGTAGTCGCCTGGAAGACAGCAGGCAAAATGGAAAGTCAGTCGACTCGCTCAAAGGAAGACCAATGCAGGAAGCAAGATTTCAGTCGGAAACATAAAGACATACCTGGTCGACCTCATATGAGTTGTCGCGTGGAATGACCCTCCTAGCTCCACGGGGGTTGTCCTTGTTCCCTGTAATGCTTGACAGCCACCCCTCCAACATCTCGTCGGTGACCTCCTCCGGGTGGATCCGAGTGGAGTCCTCGAGGCCGGAGTACAGCCACATCGGGTGGTCCCGGGCCTGGAGTGGTTGGATTCTCCTCTTAAGGAAGACTTCGAGCAGGTCCATCCCTATCACGCCTTCGCGGACAAGTTCGACCACTCGACCCGCCAGTGTCTTGACCTGGGCCTTTTCTTTGGGCGTCACCTTCAGAGAAGCTGGCTTTTCGGCTCGGTCGAGGGTGAAGGGTGGAAGTCCAGTCGACTGCCCTGGAGTCACTTGATCCTGGCAGTAGAACCACGTCGCCTACCACCCGCAAACTGACTCCGGAAAGGTGATGGAGGGAAAACAACTTTTCCCCCTCGTCTGGATCACCAAACCCCCGCACAGCTGGATCACCTGTGTCCTCTCGTCACTCGACTTAGCTTTCTTCACCGACTGAGAACGAACGGTGAAGATGTGCTTGAAAAGTCCCCAGTGTGGGCGGCACCCCAGGAACGCCTCACACATAGAAATAAAAGCAGCGAGGTAGACTATGGAGTTCGGAGTGAAGTGATGGAGCTGCGCCCCGAAGAAGTTCAGGAAATTGCGGAAAAAAGAGTGGGGCGGTAGAGAGAAACCACGGTCGATGTGAGTCGCCAGGAGAACGCGCTCACCGTCGCATGGCTGGGGCTCGATTTCTCTCCCCGGGAGACGCGCCGCCTTGTGGGGGATGACTCCTCCCTCGACAAGGTCGTCGAGGTCCTCCTGACGAAGCACCGAGGGCATCCAGTCGCCCTGGATCCACCCCTTAGGCAGGGCCGTCCAAGAGGAAGAACCCCCGCGCGCGGACTTCTTTCCCTTCCCCGCCACCGCCGCCTTCTTTGCGCGCTCCAGCGCGGTCGTCTTGCCCTTCACCATTGTCGCCGGCGAGGTCTCGGGCGGGTTTTGTGGTGGCGGGGCGAGAGCGAAGGAAGCGGAGGAGACAACGGAGAAACAGAGGAGGAAGAGGAAGATATGAGCACGCGTGCTGAAGAGGGGCTCCGGGCCAACTATTTATAAGGGGCCGCTCCCGAGTGGCTGGCAGGTAGGCCCGAGCTATCCAGTCAAATCCCGTGGCAGGCGCGCGCGCTATACGTGGCAAAAAAGGCGGCGCGGGGATCGAGGAGCCTTCGCACTATCGCTCCCGATTACTGCGGCCGCCCCCGTTCCGCGCGCTTCCCAAAAAATCCGAATCCTGCGATCTCCGCCAGCTGCAGAACAACTTGACGAAACGGCAATCCCGCGCACGCCAGCTTTCGATGCCTCGCAGGTGAAGAAATCCATTCGACGAAAGACCTGGAACGGATCAAGACGACTGAAAAAGGTTGATGACGTCATCCGTGACAGTCGACCCAGAACGAAGCACCCATAATAACCCGTGGGGTCGGATGAAAAGGTTCGGGGGCTAATGATGTAGTCATGTACCTACGGTAGGGACACGGACCCGTCCTAAGAGCCCTACCGTAGGACGTCCTTAGAGGAAGTCACCTTTCAGACAACTCGGAGATATCCCACTCGACGGATTGAAGACACTCGACCAAGAGCTGTCACTCGACCAAGGAGCCAACCACTGAACTGCCAGAAGACCTCAAGTCACTCCGTGGGCAAACGGTCGGTTATTTAGTAGCCTTTATGATCATTATGACACTTTATTAGGGACGTTATCAGTAACGCCCTCCTTAAATGTACCTTAAACCCTGCATTACTGAGGGCAGGAGAGGGCTGGCGAATTCTATATAAGCCACCCCCCTCCTCAGTATGAGGGGTTCGCACCCTTGTCATCTTACTCACGCATAATCCAATCGACCGCCTCCGGGCACCGAGACGTAGGGCTGTTACTTCCTCAGAGAAGGGCCTGAACTCGTAAACCTTGCGTGCTTACAGCTTCCCAATAGCTAAGGTCTAGCCTCTTCATACATACCCCCCTACCTCACTGTCAGACTTAGAACCACGACAGCGCCCCCGCTGCGTGTACAGTCTGCTGCAGGTTAGAAGACGTGCCCCAGCCTCCTCGTAGGTCAGAATATCATTGGTCTATTTTATTCTAGAATCATTATCAGTTTAAAAAATTGTTTCAAGCATCACAATAAAAGAAATTAGCCACCAAAGGAAAGCCTTACTAACCACATCATTAAATACTATCTATGTATAGGGGTAAAAGATTGGCTTATTTATTTTCTGCATTCTGCACAAACTCCTTTGTCTATTGAAGATTACTGGTATCATGAGAACTATGTTGCATCAAATGGCATGTCCAGAATAAACTGAAATAATTAGTAGTTGAAAGTGTATTGAGGAAACTGAAGAAAAAGTAGGAGGGAAATTAGGGAACAAAGAAACATTGTGACATTTATTCTCAAAAAGCCATGCAATATAATCTATTTATATGCGACATCCCAAATCTTTGGCACTGTACTACATGCTCATGAAGTAAAAAGTTGCACATGTTATGAAAAGAGAAGTTCTAAGAAGTGTCAGCATTTGAGAATGGTTATCCATTTTCTTTCTAATGTAAGAACTTGCATTAACTATGGGGCACACACTGAATGAAGATAAATGCATTCAACAATTTTTCATTTGCATCAGCTTATTTTCATGTAGATACATGAACTCTCTAGTTAGTCAATTACATTTGACTATACATAAACTTTCAGCTACTGGACTATACCCAAAACAGGGGAGATATGAATAGTGCAACAATAACTGTTAGAGTTGTGTCGAATATTATGTACAAGGTAGGTTACAGTTGGACTAGGAGTTGTATTGTGTTTACATAGGATGTGGAGTTGTGTCCTAATAGGACACTTGTATCCTAGGCCTCTCATATATAGCGGGGGTAGACACACGATGTAACCTATGCCAACATAATAGCACAGGCGTGCAAGGGGGAGCCGGCGGCGTGTGCTGGCGCCCGGGTGGCCGATGTGCGGTATTGTGACGGTGTCACGGGGAGGAGCGCCCGTAGTCAAGCCCCGGGGATGTAGCCATATCGGTGAACCTCGTTAACAAATCTCGGTGTCGTGCTCGTGTGATTGCTTGGTCCTCTAATGATCGACGGTATGCCTCGGATTTATTCTAACAAGTGGTATCATGAGCTAGGTTGTCTGGAGGTAGCGGATTGTTAATCTAGAGAAAGCGGAGCCAAGAGAGTTTAGCTGTGGAGTTGAAACCGAGCTGGAGACGAAAGAAAGTTTGTCGGCGGATCGGAACGGTGGCAGCAAGATCTATTCGGAAAGCTACGAGGACGATGGCGTGACGTGTGGCAATAGCAGTTGGAGCAGCAGGCGTATGGGCTAGCAGCAGGTGCTTGGATGGGCTGGCAGCAGGCGTATGGGCTGGCAGCAGGTCGGCCTAAGGTGCTTGTGCGGCAGCGTGGCCGGCTAGGCCGTGGTTCAGGTCCGGTGCTGCAGGCAAGGCAGCGGCTGCGTGGTGTGTGCACGTGATTTGTTTTGGATCAAAAGAGGACTCGAGTCCTCGTGCGACACGGACGGAGGCAGATCGAATCGGGAAGAAAAAGACCATCATACGGAGCCATCAAACATAGCAGGGCAAAGCAAAGCTAGCATTGTTTCGTGCCCCCAGGCAGAAATCGAAGCAGCACTCCAAAAGTTTTTTGGTGAAGCATCAAGTACTAGTACAGGAGCTCTCGTGAGTAGCAAAATTCAATCAATCTTTGATCTGGTGTTTCTGCTGCTTGCACACGAGAAGTGTACAGGGAGTTTGTGTTTTGCTATGTGCATCTGGATTGCAGGGCATTGTGTTTGGAAGCTTGGATGGATAATTTTTCGCAGGGTCAGCCGTACAAAGAACTATGGCGTCATCGCGTACCAAGTTTGAGGTGGAGAAGTTCACGGAACTGAAAACCTTGTGTTATGGTAGACAAGGGTGAAAGTTTTGATGGCACAACAGTGATGCTTGAAGGCACTGCAGGAAGTCAGGTCAGCTAAGATGGAATTATCATGTGATGGATGAAAATCCGCGGAAGACGATCTGGGAGCCTCGAGCGTGTCGTACAGTCGAACGAGTTCGGCTGGGTCGGACTGGATAGTCTGACGGGATCGACGCATGTCGGTTGATACAGAAGACGGTGGTGGGATCGGCGACGACTACATTGGAGCGTGATGCTGATGGTGACCGACTTCTGGGGCGTGGAAACACGTGGCGCAGGCCTGAGGGCTTGTGTGACTTCGACAAGACTAAGGCGCAGGGTTGATTCAAGATGATGTACACACGGAGTTTGAAGTCGACGGGGCGTGAGGGTGGACTGATCATCTACCATGGAGTCATGTTGAAGGTGGAGCTGGATTGAGGGGCTACGGTGTAAGGATCCAGAGAATCGAAGCCTATTCAGCAAGGCGGGAAAGCGAGTGACATGCAGTTCGGACTGGAGCCCAATGGTCTGATGGAAGCGTGAAACTCGTCATCGGTCGGCGATGACCGATGGTACTCTCCAGTGGGGGTTGAGTGGTGTGGGTTCGCTACCCTTGAGACTCGACCGGGACAGCGGAGGCTCGACGTGGTAATAGCGGCGAGGCGTGCAGTATGCACGGGACATGGAGACGGGCCAGGGCTCTGGTGGTCATACATGTGGTGAGACAACTGCGAATTTGACTCGGGATGACTACAAGCAACCGTGAAATTCCTTCAATTTTCAGACAGTCGGTCAAGAAAGGAGCGGTGATGTTGAGTTCAGGTAACTCTTATGTGTGACACCCAATATGTGAGTTGTTCACTTTCACGCAGGTCAGTGATCGGTGTGTGATGATGTTGACGGATACTCTGGAAGTTGGGAGCACAGACTAGAGTAAAGAGAAACTTAATTTTGCTCGAGTGTTGACTATGGTCAGGAAAAGGAGGGACTACAAGTTGCAGGTGGAGTCACATGGAGTCTTTGGAGTAGCAGCGGTTTTCATGAGATAAGCTCAAGTCCAATGTACATGGAAGTTTGACGCATGGACGAATTCAAAGTGGTGGAGAATATTCGCCAAGGTGGAGTTTGTTAGAGTTGTGTCGAATATTATGTACAAGGTAGGTTACAGTTGGACTAGGAGTTGTATTGTGTTTACATAGGATGTGGAGTTGTGTCCTAATAGGACACTTGTATCCTAGGCCTCTCATATATAGCGGGGGTAGACACACGATGTAACCTATGCCAACATAATAGCACAGGCGTGCAAGGGGGAGCCGGCGGCGTGTGCCAGCGCCCGGGTGGCCGATGTGCGGTATTGTGACGGTGTCACGGGGAGGAGCGCCCGTAGTCAAGCCCCGGGGATGTAGCCATATCGGTGAACCTCGTTAACAAATCTCGGTGTCGTGCTCGTGTGATTGCTTGGTCCTCTAATGATCGACGGTATGCCTCGGATTTATTCTAACAATAACCACCCACAGTCTGATCACGAGACTCTCTGGTCACTGGCTCACTGCATCTGCTTACCTACAGTTAATGCCCTTGCCGAACAAAATCTTGCCCTGCTGGCTCGCAATACATTTCCTTTTTCTTCTTACTCTATTTGGATCCAAATAGAGTACAACCAGAGACAAACTGGAATGGTTCAAATCAAGGTTCATTTCACTGCTGGTGGAGTGGTGGTGCGAGATCAAAGTCGGGAAGTATAGCTGGTGTTGGCGTAGTGTTTAGAGACCAAGATGGAGCTTTCAGAGGCGATGCGTCTCATGTGTTTGATCAGGTTTGTAGCCCTGAAGTGGCTGAGTTGCTCTGACAGGCTGTTAAGCTGGTGATGGACATGGACGTTCAGAAACTACACATTGAGATGGATTGCGGCTACAATCACAAAGGTACATTATCAATAATTATAAATAAATCATGTGTCGATAAGAAAGCAACCATCATTGTGGATACCTTTATATGCTTCTAGCGATCATGTGAACATCTACTAATACTCCTTAACAGAAATCTCACTTGTCATTGCCGTCGTCTCTGTCTTGCTGGAATCACATCCTCTGTCCACAAACTGAAATAATAGCAACATCAAATCCATCTTGAAGGTCTCACCCTGGACCTTCCCCCTGCCGACCTGCATAGGCATGGTATTCCAATAACCAAGCAACTCAACAATCCACAAAATGCATATAATATCTCAAGTGATCTCCTTCAGGAAATTCACAGCACACACTTCACGCCAGTTGATTTATACACATGAACTTAACAGAATATGAGCATTTACACGAAAAATTGAGACAATCAAAATCTTACCTTAATGAACAAGCCGAACAAGGAGGAGACCTCAGGGGCAACCACTTGTGTACTTTGAATAGCAAGAATTACCATCTTTATTAAATATCACATTCAACATACCCTCAAATCGACCAATGTAGATTATAGGGGCTCTTCTCTTTTTGCAAATGCTCTTCTCCTAGTACTAACAGATTTTGAATTGGTTGGTTGACTTGTGTAACGTGTTGCATAGCAACAACGGGCATGACACTGACCCAACATGCAGTACAGCTTCACTAATCCAAAGAGAGGAGCAGCGGGAAGGAAGGAGGAGGAACCTGCGGGCATGAGGGCTAGGCATCTCTGCTCCAGCGTGGTGCGAACGACGCCGGCCACGCTCCTTCCAGTGGCCCTCTCCCATCCACTGCCGCACCTCCCTCTCCTCTTCCTCCTGGGCGGCGTGAATGACGAGCCAGGGCGCTCCTTCCGGTGACCCTCTCCCGTCCGCCCCTGCACCTCCCTCTCCTCTTTCCTCTCTCTTTCTCCCTCCTCTCCTTCCTTCTCTCCCTCCCTCTCATATTATCTCCCGCAGATCGAGTCAAGCGCCGCCGGTCACCCTTTGCCTGTAGGTTGCCCCCGCTGCGGGAGAAGCTTGCCTCCGCAGCCTCACGCCTCAGCCCGCAGGATCCAGGATGAGGAGGGATGGACAGCGGCAGTGTAGGTAGGTGCCGGATCCTCGCTTGGGAGCTGCCTCATCAGGAGATGGGAGGAGGCGGCGTGGAGGGAGTGGAGGGGGCGAGAAGCTCGGGGAGGCGGCTACAGGGGTGGGGAAAGGTTTGGGGTTGGAGATGAGGGAGCTGAGAGGAGAGAGTGGAGGGGGCGCAGGGCGCGGGGGGGGGGGGGGGGGGTTCTGCACGAGTGCCCGTCAAGCTCGTGGCGGGCACGGAGTGGTTGGCGAATCTCTAGCGGACACGGGACGGCTCACCCAGCCAATCCATGCGTGGGAAGAGCCCACCGGTCATAGGGCAAAAAAGATAACTGTGTGGTGACAAAAAATTACCATTAGTCAAACTATCGAACGATCAAAAATAAAGTCAAAGTTGATCCAACGGCCATGAATGCGCCAATCCGGGGGAGTTCCGTGGAGGAGGGTCGGCTAGCATCCTTATAGGTTAGAATACGCTCACAATGTCGTGGGTCCCAGATGTCAGGAAAACACTAGGAGGAAGCATTTTATTTTTCCATACGCTGACGTGGTGGGCCCCTACTGTTATCCTCTCCACGTACTTCTACCGATTCCTGTTGTTTGTTGACCATGTTGACAACGCGAGAGGGCGGCGCCGCGGCGAGCGCACCAAAACGCGCGGAGGACGTCGGCGTTAACGATTTAGGAGACGATGGGGCGGCGATGCATGCGCTGAGGCGCAGCCAGCTGTGGGAGGCGGAAGCAGGCAGCCCCGCCGGCGCTGGTTTGGTTTTGGCGGCTGGAGGAAGACAAGACTGAAGAAACACGACATACTGTAAAATCAGCAGGAGTACTTAACAACCTTAACTGAAACCAGCAGGGGCACTTAACAACCAAAGCTGAAAGCAGTATGAGTACTTATACAGGTTCAACCGTAAAAAGCATGCCTCGAACAGTGCTACTTTGCCTACAGTTAACCAAGGGTGAGGCCGCCAAGCCCCAGGACAAGGCCCAGGCGCCACCCCGCGCATCCACAACCTTCTGAAAGCGGCTTCATCTCGCAACATGGTCAATAAACAGGATATTCGCTTTAGAGCCATGGAAAAGCATGAACATAATCTTCTGTCCTATTCTCCAAGATGGACGGGCCTTCATTATTTGAGACCACCCATGAATAAGTATCTTTTCACCTCCAAGTGGAATTGAGTAGGTCGACATAAACATCATGTTGTGACCAAGCGCAAGTCGGACCCGACCATGGTCAGGCATCTGTATAGGAACAATAGAAATCGGCAGTTCCTGTTTCAAGAAGATCACAGCTGTAAAACTGTGTATAAGCAATAGTTTATGAACAACACATATAACAGAAAACAACTCGTACCATAAGTTTCTCGACACAGTTGGACCTGTTCAACGAGTGCAGCATTGGCACACATATCCCACGTGGCCTTCCACCATTGAAACGCCCCACAAGGTGTTGGGGAACGCAGTAATTTCAAAAAATTTCCTACGCACACGCAAGATCATGGTGATGCACAGCAACGAGAGGGGAGAGTGTTGTCTACGTACCAACGCAGACCGACTGCGGAAGCGATCACACAACGTAGAGGAAGTAGTCGTACGTCTTCTTCCCGATCCAACCGATCCAAGCACCGTTACTCCGGCACCTCCGAGTTCTTAGCACACGTTCAGCTCGATGACGTTCCTCGGGCTCCGATCCAGCAAAGCGTCGAGGAAGAGTTCCGTCAGCACGACGGCGTGGTGACGATCTTGATGTACTACCGACGCAGGGCTTCGCCTAAGCACTGTAACGGTATGATCGAGGTGGAATTTGGTGGCAGGGGGCACCGCACACGGCTAAGGAACGATTAACTTGTGTGTCTTGTGGTGCCCCCTGCCCCCGTATATAAAGTCCAGGGGCAGGGGGTTCGGCCGGCTAGGAGGGAGGCGCAGGGAGGAGTCCTACTCCCACCGGGAGTAGGACTCCTTTCCCCCAATCCTATTCCAACTAGGATTCTTGGGGAAGAAGGAGAAAGAGGGGGCCGGCCCACCTCTCCTAGTCCTATTAGGACTTGGGAAAGGTGGGGGGCGCCGGCCAGGTGTGGGCTGCCTCTTCTCTCTTTTCCACTAAGGCCCAATAGGCCCATTTACCTCCCGGGGGGGTTCCGGTAACCCTCCCGGTAATCCGGAAAAATCCCGATTTCACCCGGAACGCTTCCGGTGCCCAAACATAGGCTTCCAATATATCAATCTTTACGTCTCGACATTTTCGAGACTCCTCGTCATGTCCGTGATCTCATCCGGGACTCCGAACAACCTTCGGTACATCAAAATGCATAAACTCATAATAACTGTCATCGTAACGTTAAGCGTGCGGACCCTACGGTTCGAGAACAATGTAGACATGACCGAGACACGTCTCCAGTCAATAACCAATAGCGGGACCTGGATGCCCATATTGGCTCCTACATATTCTACGAACATCTTTATCGGTCAGACCGCATAACAACATACGTTGTTCCCTTTGTCATCGGTATGTTACTTGCCCGAGATTCGATCGTCGGTATCCAATACCTAGTTCAATCTCGTTACCGGCAAGTCTCTTTACTCGTTCCGTAATACATCATCTCATAACTAACATCTTAGTTATTATGCTTGCAAGGCTTATGTGATGTGTATTACCGAGAGGGCCCAGAGATACCTCTCCGACAATCAGATTGACAAAACCTAATCTCGAAATACGCCAACCCAACATCTACCATTGGAGACACCTGTAGTACTCCTTTATAATCACCCAGTTACGTTGTGACGTTTGATAGTACCCAAAGTGTTCCTCCGGTAAACGGGAGTTGCATAATCTCATAGTTATAGGAACATGTATAAGTCATGAAGAAAGCAATAGCAACATACTAAACGATCGGGTGCTAAGCTAATGGAATGGGTCATGTCAATCAGATCATTCAACTAATGATGTGACCTCGTTAATCAAATAACATCTCTTTGTTCATGGTCAGGAAACATAACCATCTTTGATTAACGAGCTAGTCTAGTAGAGGCATACTAGTGACACTCTGTTGGTCTATGTATTCACACATGTATTATGTTTCCGGTTAATACAATTCTAGCATGAATAATAAACATTTATCATGATATAAGGAAATAAATAATAACTTTTATTATTGCCTCTATGGCATATTTCCTTCAGTCTCCCACTTGCACTAGAGTCAATAATCTAGATTACACAGTAATGATTCTTACACCCATGGAGTCTTGGTGCTGATCATGCTCGTGGAAGAGGCTTAGTCAACGGGTCTGCAATATTCAGATCCGTATGTATCTTGCAAATCTCTATGTCTCCCACCTGGACTAAATCCCGGATGGAGTTGAAGCGTCTCTTGATGTGTTTGGTTCTTTTGTGAAATCTGGATTCCTTTGCCAAGGCAATTGCATCAGTATTGTCACAGAAGATCTTCATTGGACCCGATGCACTAGGTATGACACCTAGATCGGATATGAACTCCTTCATCCAGACTCCTTCGTTCGCTGCTTCCGAAGCAGCTATGTACTCCGCTTCACATGTAGATCTCGCTACGACGCTTTGTTTAGAACTGCACCAACTGACAGCTCCACCGTTTAAAGTAAACACGTATCCGGTTTGCGATTTAGAATCGTCCGGATCAGTGTCGAAGCTTGCATCAACGTAACCTCTTACGGTGAGCTCTTTGTCACCTCCATATACGAGAAACATATCCTTAGTCCTTTTCAGGTATTTCAGGATGTTCTTGACCGCTGTCCAGTGATCCACCCCTGGATTACTTTGGTACCTCCCTGCTAAACTTATAGCAAGGCACACATCAGGTCTGGTACACAGCATTGCATACATGATAGAGCCTATGGCTGAAGCATAGGGAACATCTTTCATTTTCTCTCTATCTTCTGCAGTGGTCGGGCATTGAGTCTGACTCAACTTCACACCTTGCAATACAGGCAAGAACCCTTTCTTTGCTTGATCGATTTTGAACTTCTTCAAAATCTTGTCAAGGTATGTGCTTTGTGAAAGTCCAATTAAGCATTTTGATCTATCTCTATAGATCTTTATGCCTAATATGTAAGCAGCTTCCCCGAGGTCTTTCATCGAAAAACTTTTATTCAAGTATCCCTTTATGCTATCCAGAAATTCTATATCATTTCCAATGAGTAATATGTCGTCCACATATAATATCAGAAATGCTACAGAGCTCCCACTCACTTTCTTGTAAATACAGGCTTCTCCAAAAGTCTGTATAAACCCAAATGCTTTGATCACACTATCAAAGCGTTTATTCCAACTCCGAGATGCTTGCACCAGTCCATAGATGGATCGCTGGAGTTTGCACACTTTGTTAGCTCCCTTTGGATCGACAAAACCTTCTGGTTGCATCATATACAACTCTTCTTCCAGAAATCCATTCAGGAATGCGATTTTTACATCCATTTGCCAAATTTCATAATCATAAAATGCGGCAATTGCTAACATGATTCTCACAGACTTAAGCATCGCTACGGGTGAGAAAGTCTCATCGTAGTCAACTCCTTGAACTTGTCGAAAACCTTTTGCGACAAGTCGAGCTTTGTAGACAGTAACATTACCATCAGCGTCAGTCTTTTTCTTAAAGATCCATTTATTCTCAATTGCTTGCCGATCATCGGGCAAGTCAACCAAAGTCCATACTTTGTTCTCATACATGGATCCCATCTCAGATTTCATGGCTTCAAGCCACTTTGCGGAATCTGGGCTCACCATCGCTTCTTCATAGTTCGTAGGTTCATCATGATCTAGTAGCATGACTTCCAGAACAGGATTACCGTACCACTCTGGTGCGGATCTTACTCTGGTTGATCTACGAGGTACAGTAGTATCTTGATCTAAAGTTTCATGATCATCATCATTAACTTCCTCTCTTATTGGTGCAGGTCTCACAGAAACAGTTTTCTGTGATGTACTATTTCCCAATAACGGAGTAGGTACAGTTACCTCGTCAAGTTCTACTTTCCTCCCACTCACTTCTTTCGAGAGAAACTCCTTCTCAAGAAAGTTTCCGAATTTAGCAACAAAAATCTTGCCTTCGGATCTGTGATAGAAGGTGTATCCAATAGTTTCCTTTGGATATCCTATGAAGACATACTTCTCCGATTTGGGTTCGAGCTTATCAGGTTGAAGCTTTTTCACATAAGCATCGCAACCCCAAATTTTAAGAAACGACAACTTTGGTTTCTTGCCAAACCATAGTTCATAAGGCGTCGTCTCAACGGATTTAGATGGTGCCCTATTTAACGTGAATGCGGCCGTCTCTAAAGCATAACCCCAAAATGATAGCGGTAAATCAGTAAGAGACATCATAGATCGCACCATATCTAGTAAAGTACGATTACGACGTTCGGACACACCATTACGTTGTGGTGTTCCGGGTGGCGTGAGTTGCGAAACTATTCCACAATTTTTCAAATGTACACCAAACTCGTAACTCAAATATTCTCCTCCACGATCAGATCGTAGAAATTTTATTTTCTTGTTACGATGATTTTCAACTTCACTCTGAAATTCTTTGAACTTTTCAAATGTTTCAGACTTATGTTTCATTAAGTAGATATACCCATATCTGCTTAAATCATCTGTGAAGGTGAGAAAATAACGATATCCGCCACGAGCCTCAATATTCATCGGACCACATACATCGGTATGTATGATTTCCAGTAAATCTGTTGCTCTCTCCATAGTACCGGAGAACGGTGTTTTAGTCATCTTGCCCATGAGGCACGGTTCGCAAGTACCAAGTGATTCATAATCAAGTGGTTCCAAAAGCCCATCAGTATGGAGTTTCTTCATGCGCTTTACACCGATATGACCTAAACGGCAGTGCCACAAATAAGTTGCACTATCATTATCAACTCTGCATCTTTTGGCTTCAACATTATGAATATGTGTATTACTACTATAGAGATTCAATAAGAATAGACCACTTTTCAAGGGTGCATGACCATAAAAGATATTACTCATATAAATAGAACAACCATTATTCTCTGATTTAAATGAATAACCGTCTCGCATCAAACAAGATCCAGATATAATGTTCATGCTTAACGCTGGCACCAAATAACAATTATTTAGGTCTAATATTAATCCCGAAGGTAGATGTAGAGGTAGCGTGCCGACCGCGATCACATCGACTTTGGAACCGTTTCCCACGCGCATCGTCACCTCGTCCTTTGCTAGTGTCCGCTTATTCTGTAGTCCCTGTTTCGAGTTGCAAATATTAGCAACAGAACCAGTATCAAATACCCAGGTGCTACTGTGAGCATTAGTAAGGTACACATCAATAACATGTATATCACATATACCTTTGTTCACCTTGCCATCCTTCTTATCCGCCAAATACTTGGGGCAGTTCCGCTTCCAGTGACCAGTCTGCTTGCAGTAGAAGCACTCAGTTTCAGGCTTAGGTCCAGACTTGGGTTTCTTCTCTTGAGCAGCAACTTGCTTGCCGTTCTTCTTGAAGTTCCCTTTCTTCTTCCCTTTGCCCTTTTTCTTGAAACTAGTGGTTTTGTTAACCATCAACACTTGATGCTCCTTCTTGATTTCTACCTCCGCAGCTTTCAGCATAGCGAAGAGCTCGGGAATAGTCTTGTTCATCCCTTGCATATTATAGTTCATCACGAAGCTCTTGTAGCTTGGTGGCAGTGATTGGAGAATTCTGTCAATGACGCAATCATCCGGAAGTGTAACTCCCAATTGAATCAAGTGATTATTATACCCAGACATTTTGAGTATATGCTCACTGACAGAACTGTTCTCCTCCATCTTGCAGCTATAGAACTTATTGGAGACTTCATATCTCTCAATCCGGGCATTTGCTTGAAATATTAACTTCAACTCCTGGAACATCTCATATGCTCCATGACGTTCAAAACGTCGTTGAAGTCCCGGTTCTAAGCCGTAAAGCATGGCACACTGAACTATTGAGTAGTCATCAGCTTTGCTCTGCCAGACGTTCATAACTTCTGGTGTTGCTCTTGCAGCAGGCCTGGCACTCAGCAGTGCTTCCAGGACGTAATTCTTCTGTGCAGCAATGAGGATAATCCTCAGGTTACGGACCCAGTCCGTGTAATTGCTACCATCATCTTTCAACTTAGCTTTCTCAAGGAACGCATTAAAATTCAACGGAACAACAGCACGAGCCATCTATCTACAATCAACATAAACAAGCAAGATACTATCAGGTACTAAGTTCATGATAATTTTTAAGTTCAGTTAATTTTACTTAAGAACTCCCACTTAGATAGACATCCCTCTAATCTTCTAAGTGATCACGTGATCCAAATCAACTAAACCATAACCGATCATCACGTGATATGGAGTAGTTTTCAATGGTGAACATCAATATGTTGATCATATCTACTATATGATTCACGCTCGACCTTTCGGTCTTCGTGTTCCGAGGCCATATCTGTATATGCTTGGCTCGTCAAGTATAACCTGAGTATTCCGCGTGTGCAACTGTTTTGCACCCGTTGTATTTGAACGTAGAGCCTATCACACCGGATCATCACGTGATGTCTCAGCACGAAGAACTTTTGCAACGGTGCATACTCAGGGAGAACACTTCTTGATAATTTAGTGAGAGATCATCTTATAATGCTACCGTCAATCAAAGCAAGATAAGATGCATAAAAGGATAAACATCACATGCAATCAATATAAGTGATATGATATGGTCATCATCATCTTGTGCTTTGTGATCTCCATCTTCGAAGCATCGTCATGATCACCATCGTCACCGGCGCGCCACCTTGATCTCCATCGTAGCAACGTTGTCGTCTCGCCAATCTTATGCTTCCAAGACTATTACTACCGTTTAGTAATCTAGTAAAGCATTACATCGCGATTGCATTGCATACAATAAAGCGACAACCATATGGCTCCTGCCAGTTGCCGATAACTCGGTTACAAAACATGATCATCTCATACAATAAAATCAGCATCATGCCTTGACCATATCACATCACAACATGCCCTGCAAAAACAAGTTAGACGTCCTCTACTTTGTTGTTGCAAGTTTTACGTGGCTGCTACGGGCTTAAGTAAGAACTCATCTCACCTACGCATCAAAACCACAACGATAGTTCGTCAAATAGACTCCGTTTTAACCTTCTCAAGGACCGGGCGTAGTCACACTTGGTTCAACTAAAGTTGGAGAGACAGTCTTCCGCTAGCCATCTGTGTGCATAGCACGTCGAGGGAACCGGTCTCGCGTAAGAGTACGCGTAAGGTTGGTCCGGATCGTCTCGTCCAACAATACTGCCGAACCAAAGTATGACATGCTGGTAGGCAGTATGACTTGTATCGCCCACAACTCACTTGTGTTCTACTCGTGCAAATAACATCAAACCATAAAAACCTAGGCTCGGATGCCACTGTTGGGGAACGCAGTAATTTCAAAAAATTTCCTACGCACACGCAAGATCATGGTGATGCACAGCAACGAGAGGGGAGAGTGTTGTCTACGTACCAACGCAGACCGACTGCGGAAGCGATCACACAACGTAGAGGAAGTAGTCGTACGTCTTCTTCCCGATCCAACCGATCCAAGCACCGTTACTCCGGCACCTCCGAGTTCTTAGCACACGTTCAGCTCGATGACGTTCCTCGGGCTCCGATCCAGCAAAGCGTCGAGGAAGAGTTCCGTCAGCACGACGGCGTGGTGACGATCTTGATGTACTACCGACGCAGGGCTTCGCCTAAGCACTGTAACGGTATGATCGAGGTGGAATTTGGTGGCAGGGGGCACCGCACACGGCTAAGGAACGATTAACTTGTGTGTCTTGTGGTGCCCCCTGCCCCCGTATATAAAGGCCAGGGGCAGGGGGTTCGGCCGGCTAGGAGGGAGGCGCAGGGAGGAGTCCTCCTTTCCCCCAATCCTATTCCAACTAGGATTCTTGGGGAAGAAGGAGAAAGAGGGGGCCGGCCCACCTCTCCTAGTCCTATTAGGACTTGGGAAAGGTGGGGGGCGCCGGCCAGGTGTGGGCTGCCTCTTCTCTCTTTTCCACTAAGGCCCAATAGGCCCATTTACCTCCCGGGGGGGTTCCGGTAACCCTCCCGGTAATCCGGAAAAATCCCGATTTCACCCGGAACGCTTCCGGTGCCCAAACATAGGCTTCCAATATATCAATCTTTACGTCTCGACCTTTTCGAGACTCCTCGTCATGTCCGTGATCTCATCCGGGACTCCGAACAACCTTCGGTACATCAAAATGCATAAACTCATAATAACTGTCATCGTAACGTTAAGCGTGCGGACCCTACGGTTCGAGAACAATGTAGACATGACCGAGACACGTCTCCAGTCAATAACCAATAGCGGGACCTGGATGCCCATATTGGCTCCTACATATTCTACGAACATCTTTATCGGTCAGACCGCATAACAACATACGTTGTTCCCTTTGTCATCGGTATGTTACTTGCCCGAGATTCGATCGTCGGTATCCAATACCTAGTTCAATCTCGTTACCGGCAAGTCTCTTTACTCGTTCCGTAATACATCATCTCATAACTAACATCTTAGTTATTATGCTTGCAAGGCTTATGTGATGTGTATTACCGAGAGGGCCCAGAGATACCTCTCCGACAATCAGAGTGACAAAACCTAATCTCGAAATACGCCAACCCAACATCTACCATTGGAGACACCTGTAGTACTCCTTTATAATCACCCAGTTACGTTGTGACGTTTGATAGTACCCAAAGTGTTCCTCCGGTAAACGGGAGTTGCATAATCTCATAGTTATAGGAACATGTATAAGTCATGAAGAAAGCAATAGCAACATACTAAACGATCGGGTGCTAAGCTAATGGAATGGGTCATGTCAATCAGATCATTCAACTAATGATGTGACCTCGTTAATCAAATAACATCTCTTTGTTCATGGTCAGGAAACATAACCATCTTTGATTAACGAGCTAGTCTAGTAGAGGCATACTAGTGACACTCTGTTGGTCTATGTATTCACACATGTATTATGTTTCCGGTTAATACAATTCTAGCATGAATAATAAACATTTATCATGATATAAGGAAATAAATAATAACTTTTATTATTGCCTCTAGGGCATATTTCCTTCACAAGGACCTCAAGACGATCAATAAAGTGTACGAACTTGTGGATGTCGATCCAGTCAACTTCAGTGCCATTAGTAACAGCCGAGTTATTACAGAGTAACAAACGAGCAGACTGCTTAACTCTGAAAAAACCTACACGTGCCACCAATTATAACAAAATATTAGTTAGAAGTAGCAACTTCGTGAGAGATTCGTTGCTACTTCTAAAGTTAAATTGTGATTAGTTAGACAGAATAGGTGGATTAAGAAGTAATCGAGGCAACAAGCAAGAACCCGATTCGTTGCTACTTCTAAAGTTAAATTTTGATTAGTTAGACAGAATAGGTGGATTAAGAAGTAATCGAGGCAACAAGTAAGAACCAGATACAAAACTAACATGGATGAACAATTGGAACGACGTCGGGGTGGAAGATCGCAGTGAAGATGAGACCAGGTTCTGCTGTTTCCATCAACATTCGCGCGCCAACTTTCAGTCTGTAACACTTGAGAAAGTTTATCCAAGTTCGGCCATAAAAAAGCAGCGATCTTCTTGGTTCATGAACCCAACTTGGAACTTTATTCATGGCTTGTCTTCACTGTGACCATTACACTAGTGTATTCAGTTATGACAAGGCCGAGCATCTTGAGTACATGTGTTTTGGCAGAGCAAATAATACACTGTAGGAAAAATAATATGAGAACACAGCATGTTCAAAAAAACCCCACCCTCCCGGATGGAAAAGAGGATTCTAGGAACACACTGTGCACGTTTCAAAATGATGTGTTAGGATGAGAAGGAACAAGTGTGGCGTCTCGCCGAGGGCGCAGAAACCTATAGGGTACTCGCACTTTGGGCACTGCAAATGAAACACACTAGATTCAGTAGGAAGAAAAATGCATCAACAGCGGCGGCTGCCATCCTAGGATTACCTGCGACCAAGGGACTTGGGCTTATCGGGGATGGGTGAAGAATTCATACCTGGTTCTCCATGAGAAAACCCTATGCAATCGCCGAGAGGGGGTTTTGTCTGAACAAGCAGACGAGGGAGAAGGGGATTCAGGCCCAGTGAAATATTGCCGCTTCGTCCGTCCAGCTTACTGCTAAAACTGGAAAGGGAGGGTTGTGATTTGACGGCTCATTGAGCATTACTGCGGTGCTACGACTGGGGTGTGTCTATCGTGAAGTTGTGCACTCTAATTTGTGCATATGGCATGTGGACCCCGTTGTCGGTTGCCCCACATATCAGCGAAAGGAAGTAGAAAGACAAGAGTAACTAGTTACACATAAATATATATTTTGACAGAGAGATACTCCCTCTGTAAAGAAATATACAAATCTTTTATATCACAGGCTCACCTTGCTGAGAAATATACTCCCTCTGCAACGCACGGGCATTATGGGGGTTCAGCTTTTTTTATGGGGGTTCAGCTGAGAATATAATACTCAGATAGGCTCACGGTTCTGGACTTTGGGCCGCAGGCCGACCCTGCATGTTTGGGGGCCCATGTGTTCTACCTCAGCGCTTTTCATATTGCAAGCGATCGATACGACGCTGGTTTTAGATGCTGTCGCAAGGTGAATAAACAAAATTGAATAAAGTACGGCAGCTGTTGGAATGAAATCGAATGACAGTTCCTAACCAGCAATCAGAGTTGCAATTCTATCAATGATATACCATGTGGTAAATAATACTGTCGTACTACTTATACACACAGGACACTTGTTTCACCATGCCAGATTATTACATCAAAATCTCTCGAAGGATAGATCAGTTCGGCAGTTGCGTGCTGCTACTGAAGAATTTCAAAGTTGATTTGGACCAGCTCTCCTTGCCGAGAAAGTTCGATTTTGACATCATCCCCTACCACAAGATATGATTTAGATTCGAACCTTGACCATCCTTTAGCATCAATCATCATGCGACCATCCTTTGTACTTACGGTATATTGAGCAGGTTCATTCACACCAAGGCTGCGCATGGTAAGAGAAACTTGGCCGCGGTCGCCCGGATTGTTGAACGACTCCCTCGTTGCTCTAGAAATTCTCTGTTTGCAAACAAGAAGACATGCCCAAACAGTTAGATCAACACAGTGAATCATGTGAAACAACATGGAAAGAAAAAAGAACGAAGCACTTGGGCGGCCAATGCTTACCAAGAAGGTGGACATGTCGGTTTTTGTAAGGACTTTGGTATATGAAGTGTGAACTACAGCCCAGTCTGTTGCCGGTGCAACTGCACGGGCGGGAGCAGATGCAAGTCCAAGTGTTGGTGCAGGTGCCGAAGCCGCTGCTGGTGCTGCCGGAGATGGTGCTCCTTGTAGAACTGGTGCTGGTGTCGGAGCAGGTGCCGGTGTCGATGCCCGATCCTCCGGTAGATCAGCCTGATCCGCTGACGCGGTCGGTGCCCAATCCTTAGCTGGATCAGAATGAGCTGTTGTCGCTGTCAGTGCTAGAGCAACTGCCGGTGCTCGATCTGTGCGAGACAGTGGCGATCGTGTCTGTTCTGCTATGATCAGCTTTCTAACTTGACTAGGATCCGTGACCGTGATCCAGTCTTTTTCTTCATTTCTTTTAAACACGAGAAGGACTAATTGTGGCGTTTTTGTTAAACCAAACTGCAGTTCATCATAGGGATTCAGCTTGTACTCAGACAACAGACTGATCCAATTTTTTCCAGTAATATAAGTGATGGACGGTGCCTTCATTACTGACACGACATAAGAAGTGAAACCTGCAAAAATAGCCATCGTAGAGCAAACCAAACGGTTTATTCTGTGATGAATGTCACATGGCAAATCCTGCATAGTAAAATTGCAGGAAAAGAAAGAAAACATGACATTAAATCAATAAGATTTAGACAGTAAATCAATAAGATTTACTTGATGTGACATGAGTGAATCCTTACCAGGAAATCACTATGTTGAAGTACTAAACAGAAGATTGATCGTCCAACTACGCGTGGCATGCAGGGGCCCCGCCTACTCCCACAAGCAGGACAGTCTAAAGGTCGTGACAAATCGTATGGACCGAACATCCATGGGGCTGGAAATCCTGGTGGGTGCAATAAACCCTACAATGCATACAAATATTGGAGTGTAACCATAATTGATAGACCGTCCTCACAAAAAATATGATATGGATACTTCAAAATATACAGACTGAATTGAGTGGATAGACATTAACATAGACCGTTCACAGGACTGACCACACACCAAAAGCGGCAGTACTAATAAACAATACAGGGTTCACAAACACAAATCAAGTTCTGGACAATAGTACTTACTACAGACAAGCAAAGTTGCACTAACTAAACTCTGCAGACTATTTTTTGCCACCGACCTACGGGATGAACCCCGCATAACTGACTAGGCCATGGACTTCGTGTGAGATGTCTACATGCACCATCACCATCTTGTCAACCTTGGAGAACCTAACAGAGTGGTCTTTCCACTCATAAACATGATGATGAAGACATGCCGCATCATATTTATTGGGAAGCTTTACAAGAACCACACCCTTTGTAATCGAAGGCACAGCCAGGAAATCGTTGTGGTCAAGTACAACCTCGAGAACACGCCTGACAACAATGCTACAGGAAAACACTAGTTCAGGACACGTGGCGACAAGGACACAACAGCTGGATAGTTCAGTAGTAGAACTCATCATCAGGTCTTCCAGTTCACACGGCATGACTTTGAGAACTTCATCTCCACTGCGGACCTGGTTCTAATTCAAACAGAAACCATATTTTATTACTACCTCCGTTCAGAAATATAAGATGATTTTCGATATTATACTCCATATATGACTACATATACGCACAGAAATGAGTGAACAAAGACACTAGAACATGTCTTCAAAGGCATGAGAGCAGAGGGATTACATGCAATATCCATAACACAAGTTACTGAGGCAAATATACCCTCTTAAAAGGTAGCATTGATGTTCATAAAGTACTCCCTCCGTCCCAAAATTCTTGTCTTAGATTTGTCTAGATACGGATGTATCAAGTCACATTTTAGTATTAGATACATCCGTATCTAGACAAATCTAAGACAAGAAATTTGGGACAGAGGGAGTAGTTGAAAGTAATCTATAAGAAATCAGTGTCAACCTCTCACATGTTTTGGTCAAAAGAGAAATTTAGAACCGTCATTTGGCACACAAAAATCACATGCAAGATCACCCAGAAAGTTGTACTACTAGTACTAGTACTGCGTGTTAGATGAAAAAACATGATCAAGATTGATAAAAAGATCGTCAAGAAGAGATATTACCTGGACTTGCTTAATGAGGGATCCCGGAGAGGGGGGCTTGGACAGGGCGATGGCTTTGTGCTTGTCTGTGGTAGTCTCGTCGGGGTGCTTGCGCTTCTTCGTACCATGAGCCTTGACGGTTTTGGCCAGAGCCATAGACATCACTTCGGCCGGTGCTCCAACGTCCATCAAGAAACTGTCAAATAGAAATAAAAGAAAAGAAATCATAATCACAAACCCAAAAGAAGAAAAGAGAGGGAGTTATAGGATCAGTCTCGGGGTTGTAAGACCGGGCCTTGGCCAGAATCAACACCATTGATGCGCTCACCTTTCCTTCTTTGGGAGAGAAGAACAATGGCAGAAGCAGGTCGGGGTTTTCTTGAAGAAATGAGGAACAAGATGAGGCAGAAGCGAGGGTTGGGTAGAGAGGAAGCTGAGAGAGAAGAGTGAAATGATGGTTGCTTCGTCCGTCCAACTTACTGCTGGAAAGGAGGGTTTTTTTTTATTTGACGGCTCATTGGGCATTACTGGAGCGCTTCGATTGGGGTAGTCTACTGTAACTCTACTATGGAGTAATTTAGTGCATGGCTGGTGGACCCCGATGCTGGCTGTCCCACACGTCGGCGAAAGTGAGTAATTTAGTGCATGGCTGGAGGAGGATCCGCACGGTAGAGCGTGTCCACTGTTTTTCAGAAGAAAAATGATTATAGCAAGTGTTTCCACTCTTACGACGGAGGAGTGCGAAACATGGCAGCCACTTGAACATACACAGTGCTCCTACTACTAGGCATGTGCAGTGGTTCATACGTCAGTACTACACAATCTTGTTGCTAGTGTAGTAAGATATGACGATAACAAATGATGTTGTGCGCATGTCAACTACTCCTATATGTAACATAGTACCGCTTTTTCGACTGTTCGGGCGAGAATGAATGGTGATATCAATGTTAACAGAACTAGGTCCACAGCGCACGGAAAGTACGGTGCTACAGTACTCCACGAAACATGAACCATATGAAGCACGAATAGTGTTAGGCAGGGTGTATGAAGGGTGCACAGATGGGAGCAAAAGTTCCCTTCTCGACCCACTTTTGGGTGTTTGGCAGAGTGCATGAAGGGTGCATGAGTCCACACTAGTAGGTTGACAAAAATACACAAAGAGGAAACAACTATATTGAGATGAGAATGAAACCAAACACACCCACACGCTTTGTTCTACATTGACTGATCTGCACCGTCTGAGTTTGATCCAACGGTCATGTTGCGCCGAGACATGGACATGCCCATGCAGAGGGCGCCTAAACACCACCGAAGTCCTTCTGCTTCTCGAGGCGCACGACGTTGGTGATGCAAGGTGCAACCGCCCGCAGAGCCCGCTCCCGGTCGACGGGAGCCAGCTCGTCAAAGACGGCGTCCAATGGCACGAATGGATTCCGGTGACGGATCCCTGAAAGGATTCGCCCGACAATGGCAACGGCAGCCTGCAACCCCTCCTTGTCCAGCTCAGCCCCCACCATCGCGCGGAGATTGCTCAGCTCCTCAGAGATATAGGTGAAGAAGGAGACCAGGTCAGGAAGCCACAGCTCGTTGAAGTCGACCGGGTGGTCGAACGGGTTTAGCCCGACGGCCGGCATCGTCGCGCTGGCATGACGGTAGGCATCGCGCAGTCGCAACACGTGCATGCCAACTTGGTTCACCAAGTGGCTAAGGCGATCCTGGACCTCGTCACGATCGGCCCGCTCGCGCTCCAGCCGGCTCCCTTGACGGCCTATCGTATCTCCTGCTTTCTGCAGCAACGCCGCTGACGCCTCGAGCATCTTTGTGGTGGACGCCTGCCGCTCTTGAAGCTCCGTGAACTCTCGCACATAACGGAGGAGCATGGCACTCCTCTCCTCCTTGAGCTCATGGAGCTCCACGTCCTTGGCCCTGAGCTCCGCATCCTTGGCATGGAGCTCCTGTGTCAGGAGCCTCACCTCGGACTCCGTGATCTGCCGTGCCGCCATGGCACCAGGTAGAAGCAATGGGGAGAGGAAGCAAAGGGGGCGAAACGGCTGAAAGGCAATGCAATCTACGGGAATCTTTTGGTTTTCACCACGGTAAAACACTAGTCGACGACTTCTCACATCAGGGAGCAGTGGGTACAGGCGGAGTCATCGTGACTAATTGCTGCCGCGCCTGCTCCCGTCAATCAAAAAATTAAAAATCCTGCCGCGCCTGCTCCCATCAGTCAAAAAATTAAAAATCCTGCTGCACCCAAACACCAGAGCAACGCCGTGGTGGATATTTAAATTTACCTGCCGGCAAGTAGATAAAAAAGGGGTGAAAAAATAAATGTGGCGGGGGCCTAGCTAATCGGTCGAACTAGCCCAACTAGCTAGCCACCGTGCTTCACTGATGTACTCGGCGGGAAAGGTGGTCTTTCGTGATTTGACGACTCATTTACTTGCTTTGGCGCTACGACCGAGGAGGACCCAGAAAACGTGCCGTAGGGCGTCCCACGTCAGGAAGAATATATGCGTGCACCACCCGGGAGGACCCCGAAACCGCGCGGTAGGGTGTGCCACGTCTCGGCACGGAGGAAAAATGTGCATGTAAAAATATACTGTATCAGACGTAGTACCTATGGTTCGACCTCGGGAACCAGCCAATCGGTTGAAAACACCCCACTAGCCACACAGCTTCATCATGTAAATGTGGCACGGAGGATAGATGTGGTTAGCTCCGTCTCGACCAGCCACAACGTCTCTTTTTCTAGGTGATTCTTCTATTTTCCAAGTTTTTTTAGTTGTAATAACACCACGGCAAGCTAGCGCCGCTCTTCGTGTGTGCCCGTGCAAAGTTTAGACGATGGAGAGAAGAGAGATTGAGATCGCAGACCTGGGACCCACCAGTAAGTAAGATAATGGTCATGCACGTGTTGACGAGGAACTCCCTCTACTCTACTCAACGCAAGTACTGTATAAAATCAAGTTACGGGACAAAGCCAACAACCATTCGTTTTTTTAGGCTATCGACTTACGCTTTGTAGTCCAGGTTGCCAGTTCAAATCCCGTCTTTCAGATTTGTTAGTTTTAGGTCCAAATTTGATTAATGACAAGTGGGACCCCCGTGTGTTGTTCCGATATTTCAGTGTAGGATGGTTTTTTTGAACAAACACTTTGCGTGGTTAGACAAGTAATGGCATGAGTTACACGTTTTTTGCAAGTTTACGAACAAAAATGACAGCAGCATAGAATATCACATCCACCCCGCAGCTTAGATACTATGGTGATACAAGTTTTTACACCGTTGGAAGTGAGATCCAATGGCTTGGGAGTAGTCTTTGTAATTATGCGCAATTTCCAAACTCTCCAAAGGTTTTTTGCAAATAAAACATTCAGGCCTCGTGTGTGCCGCTGCATCTTCGATCCAACGGCTCCCCGGTGCTCATATTAGGTGCTCCCCGTAGCTTAATTACCCGCTACGGTGATTGGAGTAGTTGTGGGCCGAATGCTACGAAAATATAATCTAAACCGACCAGAATAAATGCCTACACAAATTAATCCAAGGTTGGAGTGCCCCTTGCAATGTAAATAGCTCCGGATTTGCGAGGGATGGAGAGGTAGTAGCTTCAACGCGTGGAAGATACGGTGTGAGAAAGCGAGGTCAATCAAGAGACATATAGATAGAGAGACAAAGTGAGTGTGGTCCGACATTCATTGAACAAATATATATGCTCTGGAGAGATATTGTCCGATTGAGCTTTTTGGCAAGGGTGAGGGCTATAAGATAGAGCTTGAGAGATGATCCAGTCACAGATGTGTAGATATATTTTGTGCGTGTGAGGAAGCAAGGTCAACCGATCACATAGGGTCGCCGTGCGATCGAAAGAGTGAGACGGGTTGGAGAGAGTGACCTAGATAGACGATGTGCGTGAGAGAGTATACAATGTGAATAGGTTGAATTGGGCTCAAACATGGTGATATATCGTTTTTGTCCGAGAAAGAGCGAGGTCAATCGAGACATACGGAGAGAGAGAGAGAGAGAGAGAGAGATTGAGTGAGCGTGGCCCACCATGAGGTCGAAAGAGTGGTGGCGGCTTGGATGGACTGACCTAGATAGACAATCTGCGTGAGAGAGTATAGAGTGTGTCGATCGAGGCCCGAACAGGGAGATATATCATTTGTGTGTGAAAGAAAATGAGGTTAAACGAGACTCAGATAAAGAGAGCGAGATTAAGCGAGTGTGGCCTGCTGTGCGGAAGAAAGAGTAAGACAGTCTCGAGGGAGTGACCTAGATATACAACGTTCGTGCGTGCGCATGCACGAGAGGTTGGGGGTCTAGATAGGCAATGCATGTATTTAGCGCGAGAGGGTGAGAGGGAGAGGGGAGAGAGAGAGCTCGGCATGGGGTGCAATGGCGGGTGTGTGAGGTAAATACATTTGGTAACAGAGTGGAAAAAGGGGTTGTGTAGTTGAGAGACTTAGAGATCGAAACATGGAGAGAAAGAATGAGCGTGTGTTGGAAACTGATAACTTCCTAAGGTGGTTAGGAGAGGAAGATTGACTGATACATGAAGTATGTAGCGTTTGTGCGGGGGGGGGGGGGGCTAAAAAAACATTTGAATGTACATAGTACGAGACTTAATATCGATGTTTCAATTCGGTGTACATTGTAAGATTTGAACCGAGGACCAGGCATACGGGTAATTATTTCGAATTCGTGCCATACTAAGTTTTGAAAAGTTGACATTGACTCAGTTTGTTGTGCTATTTTGTAGGTCATATGTTTGAATCCATCCAAAAGTTTTCTCACTACCATGGTGTTCATCATATACATATGAATTTGCATTAAAAAGTAGCATGGATACAGTGAAATGCGAAATCCACATTAGAATTGGAGATCGCTACGTGACACACACTCTAATTCAAATAACTAACTACGTGACACACACTCTAATTCAAATAACTAATTATGTGACACACACTCTAATCCACGTTAGCGTGGGTACCGTTTCGATTTTTTTAAATAACTCATTAATTAATTTATAGTACTCCCTCTGTTCACTTTTATAAGACCTTGAAGACATTTCAGACAATGTGCAAAATAGTTCATTTTAAGTTGTCTGAAACGACTTACAAAAGTGAATGGATGGAGTACTCGTTTCGAATGACTAATTATTGCAAGGAAAACACGGGCATGGTAATACATACAGATTCATTTGCAAATGAAAGAAGATTCGTTTGCATTCTCAAATGTAGGCGCACTAGGCAAACCAGGGTCGTGTCAGGGTGGACGCTGCTTCGATGCCTTAAAGGCAACTGCCTTTGGGTCACTGACATGTGGGCCAGCCACCTGTTGGGCCCATATGTCATGGACACAAAGGCAGGTGCCTTAAGGCACCGAAGCATAGTCCTGTCGGGGTGGTCGCGTGTGTCGGACGGACGCGTAGCACCCAGCCACCCACCCCCCTCCCCCCCAAAAAAGGACGACGACAATATAAATTCGCGCTTCCACGTTTCGGATTGGAATATCTGGCGGCCCCAACTCCAGCCCTGCAAAATCTCTCTTCTCCACCATCCCCTTCCGCGCCCAGATTGCTCAAATCCCTAATTCACCGCCAACCCTCGAATCGCCCCTCGTCTCATCTCTTTCCCCACCGTCCCCCACCTCTGTGCCGGACGACGACGATGACGAAGACGACGGTCGCGCTTCACCACCGCACCAGAGCTACCTCATCTACGCCCTCGTCCACCACACCGGGTGGTCCACCGACAACGTCGGCCGCCGCAACCGACATGCTTCACAGACACCGAGTTCCACCGCATCAGGTGCGCTTCACCAACGCCGTCTCTCACCGGGGCTACTTCACCGAGCACATCGTCGCACCTCCGCCCCCCCGAGGCCGTTGGGGCTTCACCAATGGTCTCGTCCACCGCATCATAGCGCTCCGCTGCCACTCAAGATCTGCATCCGTGCGCGGCCAGCCAACGCCAGCGCATCACCCTCAATGGCTCTGAAGTGACCCGCACTCTATCTAGGCGAGCATGCCCAAACGCCGGCCCGAACTAGGTATCCACACATCACTCTCTTGTGCACTATTCTGACGATGTTTGGATATCCTTTCACTGCTCTCTTAGCTTACACACCTATGCAACTCTGACCTTAACTCTTATTTCTTCCAGAGATATCATCTGAAACAAGCAAATCCATATTTTAGCGAAGCATGACGACGCTACAGCATTTGGTACACATCCTGCACACCTGAATAACCTTGTAAGTATCTGTCCTCCGGTACAACATCAAGGTCGATTCCTCTTATTTGATCAACCATTCGCCGTGTCAAAAATGCAAAGGGGGGTGCAAGGAGCACAAGGCCTGCACAACCAAGCAAGTGGTAACATGGACTTGTACATGGAACATCCCAAGCGCAAGCAGAGCTGCAGTGAGCCTGTACAACGAGCTAGCGTAAGTCCCTGCATTTCATTTAATTCGTACTGGCATTCGTGTATGATTTGTGTGCAGTGGCTGATCCACGAATTCAAGTTACCAGGGGCGAACATTTAACTTGAAAAATACGAAGGCACTTGCACTCCGGAAATCGACATAACTTGAGAAATGTGAAGCTACATGCACTTTGAAAACCAGCTAATGATCCAAAGTAGTTCAGATTATAAACACTAAATGATGCAAGCACCAAAAACCACAAAATGCAGCATGGTGTACAAGGACTACAAACATGGTCTGTACCTGCTTGAATTATTCGTTCTCTCGCTGAAAATATCAAAGTGTAATTGCACGTATAACCAGTGTGCAAACTGCATATCAATATATCTATCCTGCACAAGTATGCCAATAGTTTCAAACAACAGATTAGAAAAGTATTTATGCTATGTTATCATGATACGGGGACTTTCTGGTAGATGGCCTCGACGTTTCCTCAAGCTATGAAAATGCACTATAATTTCTTGTCATCAATGCCTGCAAATCTCTGTCTCTCTCAACATAGTAGATCATCATTAGATAGTAAATCCTTCAATGAGCTTGCAAAATGCTTGCATTAGATCCCTCGTTAGACACTATATGTTCATCACCAGGAGCATGTAAAATGTTTGCATCAAATCCTTCATAAGCAGTCTGTTCATTAGACACTTCAGGCTCAAGAACAACATGAGCTTGTATGTTTGCACCGAAAACTTGATTAGATACATCAGATTCAGTCAGTTCAGTATTGATTGGGGGAGTTATAAAATAAGTAGAAATTGGTTTCATTTTCTCATAGATTCCCTACATACAAGCAGTTTTACAACACCGTCAGGTTTACCTATTGGCCAGAAATTGAAGAGTTGAATTAGATATAATCGGGGATGTGATGTACCTGCTCGTTGCGCATGCTACTCTTGCAAGTTGCGACTGTCCGTTTGCGCAAGCTCGATGCCATGCCCGTGCTGCCGCCGCTGCCTCCCACGCAGGCTACACCCAGGGTTGGATCTTCATCTTCTTGTCCTTCCGTTCGCTTGAAGCCCCGCGACCGCCCTCCAACGAGGGCGCGAGGAAGTGCTGTGTCGGTCTGTCCAGCGGCGGCTAGGTTAGGAGCGAACCAAACTGGAGGCTGGAGCGAATGAATTGGGATTTTTCCTGGTGTCGATCGATATGGCCTGCGAGCCTGCTATAGGGTCTGCCTTGCACTTATGTTATTGGCCCATCCAAATTGAAACATTTTTCTTCATTTTTTACATTGCCTGCTCGTGCGTTGGGACGAACAAAACTAGCGTGGGTCAACCTGGACAACTCAAACTAGGTGCACACTTTCCAGCCACCTGAGGCGGCCGCCCATACCAGCCCCTATGGTGGCATCGCCCCTTTTTGCGTGTATGATTGGATAGAGAAAAATATTCCAGTGGCACTTTTGATTTACCCATAGAATGGTTGAATTGCTTGTTTCTATGAGCTGAGTTCGCCAATAATGTGAAGGATGCCAGTCTTTTCATCCTATTGTAGATTGCTTATATCTCGATATGCCAAAAGTAATCGCATGAAATATACAGTAAAAGCCAGTGTGATGTGTTTGGCTACAACTAGTCTGACTACACGTCCTCATATAACATATCAAGGACGCACCATCTTACCAGATTAACCATTCGACTTACCCATGCAGTGTGGGAAGAAAGAAGTATTGGGACTGCGTATCCAAGCAATTGATGTCATGGACTCCTTCGTACAACCTTGTAAGCGAAAAATAAGTTGCAGTGTGCCTGTACAAAAAACTAGCGTAAGTTCAGTTACCGACTTAATTGTGGTATGAATATTCAGATTCGAAAGATTCAAGACAAAAGTTCATATTGACATAAAAATAATAATACTTCAAGCATACTAACTAAGAAATTATGTCTTTTCAAAATAACATGGCCAAAGAAAGTTCATCCCTACAAAATCATATAGTTTAGTCATGCTCCATTTTCGTCACACAATAATGCTCTCATCATGCACAACCCTGATGACAAGCCAAGCAATTGTTTCATACTTTAGTAAGCTCAAACCTATAAACTTTCACGCAATATATGAGCGCGAGCCATGGACATAGCACTATGGGTGGAATAGAATATAATGAGGGGGGTTGTGTGGAGAAGACAAAAAGGAGAAAGTCTCACATCAACGAGGCTAATCAATGGGCTATGGATATGCCAACCGATAGATGTTAATGCAAGGAGTAGGGATTGCCATGCAACGGATGCACTAGAGCTATAAATGTATGAAAGCTCAACAAAAGAAACTAAGTGGGTGTGAATCCAACTTGCTTGCTCACGAAGACCTAGGGCACTTGAGGAGGCCCATTGTTGGAATATACAAGCCAAGTTCTATAATGAAAATTCCCACTAGTATATGAAAGTGACAAAACAAGAGACTCTCTATCATGAAGATTATGGTGCTACTTTGAAGCACAAGTGTGGCAAAGGATAGTAACATTGTCCCTTCTCTCTTTTTCTCTCATTTTTTATTTGTTATTTGGCCTTTCTATTTTTTATGGCCTTTCTCTCTCTTTTTTTGTAATTCCTCACTTGGGACAATGCTCTAGAAAATGATGATCATCACACTTCTATTTATTTACAACTCAATGATTACAACTCGATACTAGAACAAAAGATGACTCTATATGAATGCCTCCGGCGGTGTACCGGGATATGCAATGGACCAAGAGTGACATGTATGAAAGAATTATGAACGGTGGCTTTGCCACAAATACTATGTCAACTACATGATCATGCTAAGCAATATGCCAATAATGAATGTGTCATGATAAAAGGAATGCTGGAAAGTTGCATGGCAATATATCTCGGAATGGCTATGGAAATGCCATAATAGGTAGGTATGGTGGCTGTTTTGAGGAAGATATAAGGAGGTTTATGTGTGAAAGAGTGTATCATATCACGGGGTTTGGATGCACCGGCGAAGTTTGTGCCAACTCTCAATGTGAGAAAGGGCAATGCATGGTACCGAAGAGGCTAGCAAGGATGGAAGGGTGAGAGTGCGTATAATCCATGGACTCAACATTAGTTATAAAGAACTCACATACTTATTGCAAAAATCTACAAGTCATCAAAAACCTCGGCACTACGCGCATGCTCCTAGGGGGATAGATTGGTAGGAAAAGACCATCGCTCGTCCCCGACCGCCACTCATAAGGAGGACAATCAAATAACACCTCATGTTTCAAATTTGTTACATAATGTTTACCATACGTGCATGCTACGGGACTTGCAAACTTCAACACAAGCATTTCTCAATTTCACAACTACTCAACTAGCATGACTTTGATATTATTACCTCCATATCTCAAAACAATCATCAAGCATCAAACTTCTCTAAGTATTCAAAACACTTATAAGAAAATTTTACTAATCTTGAATACCTATCATATTAGGATGTTAAGCAAATTACCATGCTATTTAAGACTCTCAAAATAATCTAAGTGAAGCATGAGAGATCAATAGTTTCTATAAAACAAATCCACCACCATGCTCTAAAAGATATAAGTGAAGTACTAGAGCAAAACTATATAACTCAAAAGATATAAGCGAAGCACATAGAGTATTCTAACAAATTCCAAATCATGTATGGCTCTCTCAAAAGGTGTGTACAGAAAGGATGATTGTGGTAAACTAAAAAGTAAAGACTCAAATCATACAAGACGCTCCAAGCAAAACACATATCATGTGGCGAATAAAAATATAGCTCCAAGTAAAGTTACCGATAGAAGTAGACGAAAGAGGGGATGCCTTCCGGGGCATCCCCAAGCTTTGGCTTTTAGGTGTCCTTATATTATCTTGGGGGTGCCATGGGAATCCCCAAGCTTAGGCTCTTGCCACTCCTTGTTCCATAATCCATCAAATCTTTACCCAAAACTTGAAAACTTCACAACACAAAACTCAAAGTAGAAAATCTCGTGAGCTTCATTAGCGAAAGAAAACAAAAGACCACTTCAAGGTAATGCAATGAACTAATTATTCATTTATATTGGTGTTAAACCTACTGTATTCCAACTTCTCTATGGTTTGTAAACTATTTTACTAGCCATAGATTCATCAAAATAAGCAAACAACACACGAAAAACAGAATCTGTCAAAAACAGAACAGTCTGTAGTAATCTGTATCTAGCGAAAGATCTGGAACCCCAAAAATTCTAAAATAAATTGCTGGACGTGAAGAATTTATCTATTAATAATATTAAACCGGAATTAACTAAATATCACTTTCCAAATAAAAATGTCAGCAGTTCTCGTGAGCGCTAAAGTTTCTGTTTTTTTACAGCAAGTGTAACAAGACTTTCTCCAAGTCTTCCCAGCGGTTCTGCTTGGCACAAACACTAATTAAACACAAAAAACACAAAAAAAACAGAGGATAGATAAATTATTTATTAATAAACAGGAGAAAAAAAGCAAGGAATAAAAATAAAATTGGGTTGCCTCCCAACAAGCGCTATTGTTTAACGCCCCTAGCTAGGCATAACAAGTAAGGATAGATCTAGGTATTGCCATCTTTGGTAGGGAATCCATAAGTGGCTCTCATAATAGATTCATAAGGTAATTTAATTTTCTTTCTAGGAAAGTGTTCCATGCCTTTCCTTAAAGGAAATTGGAATCTAATATTTCCTTCCTTCATATCAATAATTACACCAATCGTTCTAAGGAAAGGTCTACCAAGAATAATAGGACATGAAGGATTGCAATCTATGTCAAGAACAATAAAATCTACGGGCACATAATTCCTATTTGCAACAATAAGAATATCATTAATTCTTCCCATAGGTTTCTTAATAGTGGAATCTGCAAGGTGCAAGTTTAGAGAGCAATCATCAAAATCACGGAAACCTAACAAATCACACAAAGTCTTTGGAATCGTGGAAACACTAGCACCCAAATCACATAAAGCATAGCATTCATGATCTTTAAGTTTAATTTTAATAGCTGGTTCCCACTCATCATAGAGTTTTCTAGGGATAGAAACTTCCAATTCAAGTTTTTCCTCATAAGATTGCATCAAGGCATCAACGATATGTTTAGTAAATGCTTTATTTTGACTATAAGCGTGAGGAGAATTTAGCACGGATTGCAACAAGGAAATACAATCAATCAAAGAGCAATTTTTCATAGTTAAATTCCTCGAAATCCATAATAGTGGGTTTAGCAACATCTAGGGTTTTAATTTCTTCAATCCCACTTTTATCAATTTTAGCATCAAGATCAAAAAATGCCGAATTCTTGGAACACCTTCTAGGTAAAGGTGGATCATATTCAGTCCCATCATTATCAAGATTCATATTGCAAAACAAGGATTTAATAGGGGACCCATCAATAACTTTTAGATCTTCATCTTTATTTTCATAGGAACTAGAAGAACACGCTCTTATAAAGGCATCTTTCTTAGCACGCATCCTAGCGGTTCTTCCTTTGCACTCATCAATGGAAATTCTCATGGCTTTGAGAGACTCATTGATATCATGCTTAGGTGGAATAGATCTAATTTTCAAAGAATCAACATCAAGAGAAATTCTATCAACGTTCCTAACCAACTCATCAATCTTAAGTATTTTTTCTTCAATCAAAGCATTGAAATTCTTTTGTGAAGTAATAAATTCTTTAATATTAGATTCAAAATCAGAGGGCATCTTATTATAATTTCCATAAGAATTGTTGTAGGAATTACCATAATTATTAGAGGAATTACTAGGATAAGGCCTAGGATTAAAATTTCCTCTATACGCGTTGTTACCAAAATTGTTCCTACCAACAAAATTCACATCCATAGATTCATTATTATTCTCAATCAAAGTAGACAAGGGCATATCATTAGGATCAGAAGAAACACTCTTACTAGCAAATAATTTCATAACTTCATCCATATTTCCACTCAAAACATTAATTTCTTCTATCGCATGCACCTTTCTATTAGTAGATCTTTCAGTATGACATTGAGAATAATTAACCATAATACTATCTAGGAGTTTAGTAGCTTCTCCTAAAGTGATTTCCATAAAAGTGCCTCCCGCAACTGAATCTAAAAGATTTCGAGAAGCAAAATTCAATCCGGCATAAAAATTTTGTATAATCATCCACAAATTTAAACCATGAGTAGGGCAATTACGTATCATTAGTTTCATTCGCTCCCAAGCTTGTGCAACATGTTCATGATCAAGTTGCTTAAAATTAATAATATTGTTTCTAAGAGAGATAATCTTAGCAGGAGGAAAATACTTAGAGATAAAAGCATCTTTGCACTTGTTCCATGAATCAATACTATTTTTAGGCAAAGACGAAAACCAAGCTTTAGCACGATCTCTAAGCGAAAAAGGGAATAGCTTCAATTTAACAATATCATTATCCACATCTTTCTTCTTTTGCATATCACACAAATCAACGAAGCTATTTAGATGGGTAGCGGCATCTTCACTAGGAAAGCCGGAAAACGGATCTTTCATGACAAGATCAGCAAAGCAGTATTAATTTCACAAGATTCAGCATCGGTAAGAGGAGCAATCGGAGTGCTAAAAATCATTATTGTTGGTATTGGTGAAGTCACACAATTTAGTGTTATCTTAAGCCATCGTGACAAGCAAGCAAACTAACACACAAGCAAACAAAAAGCAAGCGGTCAAAAAGAGGCAAATAGAGAAAGAGATGGAGGATAGAGAGAGGGCGAATAAAACGGCAAGGGTGAAGTGGGGGAGAGGAAAACGAGAGGCAAATGGCAAATAATGTAATGTGGGAGATAAGGGTATGTGATGGGTACTTGGTATATTGACTTTTGCGTAGACCTCCCCGGCAACGGTGCCAGAAATCCTTGTTGCTACCTCTTGAGCATTGCGTTGGTTTTCCCCGGGATGATGCAGCAAAGTAGTATAAGTATTTCCCTCAGTTTTCAAGAACCAAGGTATCAATCCAGTAGGAGGCTACGCGCCAGTTCCTCGTACCTGCACAAAACAAATAAATCCTCGCAACCAACGCGATAAGGGGTTGTCAATCCCTACACGGCCACTTACGAGAGTGAGATCTGATAGATATGATAAGATAATAGTTTTGGTATTTTTATGATAAAGATGCAGTAAAATAAAAGCAAAGGAAATAACTAAGTATTGGGGGATTAATATGATGAAGATAGACCCGGGCCATAGGTTTCACTAGTGGCTTCTCTCGAGAGCATAAGTATTCTACGGTGGGTGAACAAATTACTGTTGAGCAATTGACAAAATTGAGCATAGTTACGAGAATATCTAGGTATGATCATGTATATAGGCATCACGTCCAAGACAAGTACACCGACTCCTGCCTGCATCTACTACTATTACTCCACTCATCGACCGCTATCCAGCATGCATCTAGAGTATTAAGTTAATGAAAATAGAGTAACGCCTTAAGTAAGATGACATGATGTAGAGGGATAAACTCATGCAATATGATGAAAACCCCATCTTGTTATCCTCGATGGCAACAATACAATATGTGCCTTGCTACCCGTACTATCACTGGGAAAGGACACCGCAAGATTGAACCCAAAGCTAAGCACTTCTCCCATTGCAAGAAAGATCAATATAGTAGGCCAAACCAAACTGATAATTCGAAGAGACTTGCAAAGATAACCAATCATATATAAAAGAATTCAGAGAAGATTCAAATATTGTTCATAGATAGACTTGATCATAAACCCGCAATTCATCGGTCTCAACAAACACACTGCAAAAAGAAGATTACATCGAATAGTTCTCCACAAGAGAGGGGGAGAACATTGTATTGAGATCCAAAAAGAGAGAAGAAGCCATCTAGCTAATAACTATGGACCCGTAGGTCTGAGGTGAACTACTCACACTTCATCGGAGGGGCTATGGTGTTGATGTAGAAGCCCTCAGTGATCGATGCCCCCTCCGGCGGAGCTCCAGAACAGGCCCCAAGATGGGATCTCGTGGATACAGAAAGTTACGGCGGTGGAATTAGGGTTTTGGCTCCATATCTGATCGTTTGGGGGGTACATAGGTATATATAGGAGGAAGGAGTATGTCGGTGGAGCAACAGGGGGCCCACAAGTGTGGAGGGCGCGCCTGGGGGGTAGGCACGCCCCCTACCTCGTGGCCTCCTCTTTTGTGTCTTGACGTAGGGTCCAAGTCTCCTGGGTCTTGTTCGTTGAGAAAATCACGTTCCCGAAGGTTTCATTCCGTTTGGACTCCATTTGATATTCCTTTTCTTCGAAACCCTAAAATAGGCAAAAAAAACAGCAATTCTGGGCTGGGCCTCCAGTTAATAGGTTAGTCCCAAAAATAATATAAAAGTGGATAATAAAGCCCAAGAATGTCCAAAACAGTAGATAATATAGCATGGAGCAATCAAAAATTATAGATACGTCGGAGACGTATCACCCATTACGTTGTCTTCCTTGTCCAACATCAACTCTTTAGCATGTCATATTTTAATGAGTGCTCGCAATCATAAAAGATGTCCAAGATAGTATATTTATATGTGAAACATCTCTTTCTTTATTACTTCCTATTAATTGCAACAATGACCAAAACTATGTTTGTCAACTCTCAACAACTTTTAATCATCATACTCTTTATATGTGAAGTCATTACTCTCCATAAGATCAATATGATCTCTTTTTATTTCTTTTTATTATTTCTTTTTCTTTTATTCACTAATAATCATAGCAAGATAATCAAGCCCTTGAATCAACACTAATCTTTATTATATAGCTCACTAATACGTCTCCAACATATCTACTTTTCCAAACACTTTTGCCCTTGTTTTGGACTCTAACTTGCATGATTTGAATGGAACTAACCCGGACTGACGCTATTTTCAGCAGAATTACCATGGTGTTATTTATGTGCAGGTGCAAACGTTCTCGGAATGACCTGAAACTTCACGGAGCCAGTTTTTAGAAAATATGAAAAATACCTGCAAAAGATGAAGGCCAGGGGGCCCACCACCTTGCCACGAGGGTGGGGGCGCGCCTACCCCCCTAGGGCGCGCCCCCTACCTCGTGGGCCCCCTGTTGCCTCTACGACTCCAACTCCACCTCCATATATTGAGTTTCAGGGAGAAAAAATCAGGGAGAAGAAAATCATCACGTTTTACGATACGGAGCCGCCGCCAAGCCCTAAAACCTCTCGGGAGGGTTGATCTGGAGTCTGTTCGCGGCTCCGGAGAGGGGAATCCGTCGCCATCGTCATCATCAACCATCCTCCATCACCAGTTTCATGATGCTCACCGCCGTGCATGAGTAATTCCATCGTAGGCTTGCTGGACGGTGATGGGTTGGATGGGATCTATCATGTAATCGAGTTAGTTTTGTTAGGGTTTGATCCCTAGTGTCCACTATGTTCTGAGATTGATGTAGCTATGACTTTGATATGCTTAATGCTTGTCACTAGGGCCCGAGTGCCATGATTTCAGATCTGAACCTCTTATGTTTTCATCAATATATGAGTGTTCTTGATCCTATCTTGCAAGTCTATAGTCACCTATTATGTGTTATGACCCGTTAACCCCGCAGTGACAATAATCGGGATACTTACCAGTGATGACCGTAGTTTGAGGAGTTCATGTATTCACTATGTGTTAATGCTTTGTTCCGATTCTCTATTAAAAGGAGGCCTTAATATCCCTTAGTTTCCGTAAGGACCCCCCGCTGCCATGGGAGGGTAGGACAAAAGATGTCATGCAAGTTCTTTTCCATAAGCACGTATGACTATATTCGGAATACATGCCTACATTATATCAATGAACTGGAGCTAGTTCTATGTCACCCTAGGTTATGACTATTACATGATGAACCGCATCCGACATAATTCTCCTTCACCGATCCATTGCCTACGAGCTTTCCATATATTGTTCTTTGCTTATTTACTTTTCCATTGCTATTTCTATCATCACTACAAAATACCAAAAACATTACTTTTACTATTGTTACCTTTTGCTACCGTTATCACTACTATCATATTACCTTGCTACTAAACACTTTGCTGCAAATATTAAGTTTCCAGGTGTGGTTGAATTGATAACTCAGCTGCTAATACTTGAGAATATTCTTTCGCTCCCCTTGTGTCGAATCAATAAATTTGGGTTGAATACTTTACCCTCGAAAACTGTTGCGACCCCCTATACTTGTGGGTTATCAAGACTATTTTCTGGCGCCGTTGTCGGGGAATATAGCTCTATTCTTTGAGTCACTTGGGATATATATCCGCTTATCATTATGAAGAACTTGAGAGATCCAAAAACCAAGATCTATCCCTCAGCTACGAGGGGAGGTAAGGAACCGCCATCTAGCTCTGCACTTGATTCACCTTCTGTTATGAGTAAGTTTGCGACACCTACACCTGCTTCTGCTATTCGTTCTGATATGTCACATGTTATTGATGATGCCACTTCTGCTATGCATGATATTTATGACGAAACTACCTCTATGTATGATACTACTATGCCACTTAGTGATTTTCTTGAGGAACAACTTGCTAGAGCTAGAGAAATTGAAAATATTGAATCTGATGATACTGATGAAAGTGATGATGAAGAATCACTTGTTATTCCTAAGGGTTATGTTTTTGATCAAGAAGCTTCCTTAGCTATTTTAGCGTGCCAAAATAGAACTGAACTCAAAAGATTATTAGCTAAATGGAGTAAGCAATCTTTAAATGCTAGAATGAAACTTGACCCTACTTTCGCTACTTCACCTATCTTTGTTACTGATAAGGATTATGAATTCTCTGTTGATCCTGATATAATTACTTTGGTTGAATCTGATCCTTTTCATGGTTATGAATCTGAAACTGTTGTGGCACGTCTTACTAAGTTGAACGATATAGCTACCCTGTTCACTAAAGATGAGAGAACTCGTTACTTTTATATCCTTAAAATATTTCCGTTCTCATTAAAGGGTGATGCTAAGATATGGTTTAAATCTCTTGATCCTGGTTGTGTGCGTAGTCCCCAGGATATCATTTATTACTTCTCTGCTAAATATTTCCCTGCTCATAAGAAACAAGCTGCTTTAAGGGATATATATATATATAATTTTGTGCAAATTGAAGAAGAGAGTCTCCTACAAGCATGGGGGAGGCTTCTCCAATTACTTAATGCTTTGCCTGATCATCCTCTTAAGAAAAATGAAATACTTGATATATTTTATAATGGACTAACCGATGCCTCCAGAGATTACCTAGATAGTTGTGTTGGTTCTATTTTCAGGGAAAGAACACCATATGAAGCTGAAATTCTATTGAATAATATGTTGACAAATGAAAATAGTTGGACACCTCCTGAGCCAACTCCGAAGAAGAGGGGTATTCTATTTCTCAGTCCTGAAGATATGCAAGAGGCAAAGAAATCTTTGAAAGAAAAGGGTATTAAAGCTGAATATGTTAAGAATTTACCTCCTATTGAAGAAATACATGGTCTTAATTTACCGCGTCTTGAAGAAACATATGATCTTAATCCTTCGCCTATTGAAGAAAGTCATGGTCTTGATAACCCAACACAGGTAGTAAAGGTAAATTATCTCTATAGATATGATAAAGCAGAAATCCCATTTACTAAGTTTGCTAGCCCATGCTTAGATGAGTTTGATAAATTTATGGTTAAGCAAGAAGATTTTAATGCTTATTTTGGTAGACAATTGAAATACAATTCAAATATGCTTGAATACTTGGGTGATTATATGGCTAATGTCAAAGGTGAACTTAAACTTATTAGTAAACATGCTTCTATGGTTACCACTCAAGTAAGACAAGTACTTAAAGCTCAGAATGATTTGCTCAATGAATTAAATAGTAAGAATAATGATAATGCTGTTAGAGTTATGACTAGAGGTGGCAGAATGACTCAGGAACCTTTGTATCCTGAAGGCCACCCTAAGAGAATTGAGCAAGATTCTCAGAGAAATAATATAGATGCACCTAGTCCTTCTAAAAGGAAGAAAAAGAAAAATGATAGGACTTTGCATGCTTCTAGTGAACCTATTATTGAATCACCTGAGAATCCAAATGATATTTCTATTTCTGATGCTGAAACTCAATCTGGTAATGAACCTGAAACTAGTAATAATGTTAATGATAATGTTCATGATGATGCTCAGCCTAGTAATGATAATGATATAGAAATTGAACCTGCTGTTGATCTTGATAACCCACAATCAAAGAATCAACGTTATGATAAGAAAGACTTTGTTGCTAGGAAACATGGTAAAGAAAGAGAACCATGGGTTCAAAAACCCATGTCTTTTCCTCCCAAACCATCCAAGAAAAAGGATGATGAGGATTTTGAGCGCTTTGCTGAAATGATTAGACCTATCTTTTTGCGTATGCGATTAACTGATATGCTCAAAATGAATCCTTATGCTAAGTATATGAAAGATATTGTTACAAATAAGAGAAAGATACTGGAAGCTGAAATTTCCACCATGCTTGCTAATTATACTTTTAAGGGTGCAATATCAAAGAAACTTGGAGATCCAGGAGTACCCACTATACCATGCTCCATTGAAAGAAACTATGTTAAAACTGCTTTATGTGATCTTGGAGACGGTGTTATGCCTCTCTCTTTATATCGTAGACTTGATTTGAATAAGTTGACACCTACTAAAATATCTTTGCAAATGGCTGATAAATCAACTGCTATACCTATCGGTATTTGTGAGGATGTGCCTGTTGTAGTTGCAAACGTTACTATTTTAACGGACTTTGTTATTCATGATATTCCCGAGGACGATAGTATGTATATTATTCTTGGAAGACCCTTTTTGAATACTGCAGGGGCTGTTATTGATTGCACTAAAGGCAATGTCACTTTTCACGTTAATGGTAATGAGCATACTGTACACTTTTCGAGGAAACAACCTCAAGTTCATAGTATCAACTCTATTGGGAAAATGCCATCGATTATATTTGGAGGTTTTGAATTTCCTCTTCCTATTGTCAAGAAGAAATATGATATTCTTATTATTGGGGATGTGCATATCCCCGTTGAGGTAACATAGTGTTATTTGAAATTTCTTCGGTTCCATGTTATTGAGAATGAGTTCGTTAACAAGACTTGATCAACCTTGTTAGTGGATTCCTTTTGATGATCATGAGATGGATGAAACCAGAAGCCACAACCTTGTGTACCCCACTTTTACTTCCTGTTATTTATATTAAATAAAATAAAAATAAATATTTTTATGTCTGTTATCTGATTATCCGTGCAATATAAAAATACCTCGAAAATAAAAGTTCTCCAAATGCCCTGAAATTTAAATATGTTTTTTCTAGAATATTTGAGGATTTATGGAACTGAGAACACACCGGGGGGTCAACCACCTGCCCACAAGGGTGGAGGGCGCGTCCCCCTGCCTCGTGGGCCCACGGTGGCCCTCCTCCACTTATTCTTGCACCCACACACTTCATCTTCCTCCCACAAACACGAATATCCAGCTCAAGCACGAGTTCTAGCTCATCTTGCTGCCATTTTCGATCTCCTTGCTCAAAGCACCTCTCACAAAAATGCTTGGGGAGATTGTTCCTTGGTATGTGACTCCTCCATTGGTCCAATTAGTTTTTGTTCTAGTGCTTTATTCATTGCAAATTTGTGTTGGTTAGGTGACCCTGTTCTTGAGCTTGCATGTCAATTTTATATGGTCAAAAGTAGTTTTGATGCATGATATAGGCCCTAGGCACTTGTAGGAGTAGTTGCTATCAATATTATTGAGTTTGGTTTACTTTTATTTTGAAGTTACTAAAAATTCAGAATTTTTCAGAAAATGATGAGGAGACTTTTGAGGGGCTCATCGAGCCAAAGCTCGAAGGAAAAGGCACCAAAGCCTAAGTATAATCTGCCTCGCACCACGGAGGTTCGGGCGTGTGAATGTCCTTCCCAGGATTTCTTGAGAGCGGCCGGGATTTATGAAGGTTTTCATGAATTGGCTCATAACGCAGGCCTCGCCGCTTTCCTCCACGACAAATGCGATCAGTATCTCTTACTCACAAATACCTTTGTGCAAAACTTTCATTTTCATTCTAGGAACTCACCACCTACGGTAGAGTTTCATTTATATGATGAGCATAAGGAGATGTCACTTTATGATTTTTGTCGGATTTGTCTAGTCCCTTTTGAGGGCAAGATAGAAGAACCACATCGTGATGATGTGGAGGGTTTTATTGATACTATCACTATAGGGGAAACAAGGAAGGTTTTCGATGCACGCATCACTAGCATACATTTTCCTGTTTTACGTTACTTTGCATTATTTGCTAGTCGTTGCTTAATTGGTCGCGGAAACTGCGGAAACCTTAGTATCCCTGATATTATTATTTTGCTCCAAGGTTTATACGGTGATAAAACTTTTAGTATGGGCGGCATTATTGCTAAACGGTTAAGTCTGAACCGTACCAAGGGCCCCATCTTTGGAGGCATCTATGCCTCACGCCTAGCTGCACATTTTAACATACCTATTAGGCATTCTGAGAAGGAAGAAAAAGTGTTGCCTCGTGTTTATTTAGATTATAAAATTATGGTGGCACATGATTTTATTGTTAAGAATAGGGAAGGAGAACTTAAATATCAATTGTTCTTTAACAAACATCATCCTGAGACTATTACCATGCCTGCTCCTTCTTTGTTTGATTTGTCTATAGGCACGTACCGTGTTCCATTGAAGACTATTCACGCCTACCGGAACCCTGCACCAGCTGAGGAGCCAAAGCCGGAACCACAAATTGATCCTTCACGACAGTCTAATTACCAGTGGGATCCGGAGATGATTGTCAGCCAGTGGCAAGCTGAGTCTTCCTCTTCTTCCTCGCAGTACGACCCTAGCTACTATTATGGATATCCGCCAGGCCAGCCGTGGCCATAGACCAACTTAGGACAAAAGCCTAAGCTTGGGGGAGTACGTATTTCCCACCGACATTACATTCATGTCCACACACTCATTGCTAGATGTCGGTGCTCATACTTTTTCATTGTATCATCCATGCTAGTTTATTTTCCTTTTTATGCTTTCTTCTTGTGTGTTTAATAAACCTTAAGAAAAACCAAAAAAAATAGTTGTAGCTTTTAATCAGTTTAATTTCCATGCTTGTAGTAGTAATTAAAAAGAAAACCCAAAATATTTCCTGTTCTTCTTTTGCTTGTTGAGAGCTTTCCCGTGTAAATAGTTTTATTTCTTTTCTTTTCTTTGGGGGTCGATAGGAGAAGACCATAATTAAATTGTTGAAGTGGCTCTTATATGCATTATTGTTGATCTGACAAAAGAGCCCATATTGCCTTGTCTTCTCCTATTTATTGAATGCTTGCAGATTTCGGCTTAGTCCAATGCACGTGCACTATTATTATTATTCACATCGTTCGGTCGTGCAAGTGAAAGGCAATTATGATGTTATATGATGAACTGGCTGAGATGAGAAAAGCTGGTATGAACTCGACCTCTTTTGTTTTTGTAAATATGATTAGTTCATCGTTCCTGATTCAGCCTATTATGAATAAACATGTTTGCAATGACAATTAGAGATCATAGTTTCCTGTGCCATGCTTGAGTAGCTATGAGTTATAATGGTTTACCTTGCATGCCAACATGCTATTGAGATAGTTATGATGTGGTATGATAGGGTGGTATCCTCCTCTGAATGATTTAAGTGACTTGACTTGGCACATGTTCACGCATGTAGTTGAAACAAAATCAACATAGCCTTCACAATATTTATGTTCATGGTGGATTATATCCTACTCATGCTTGCATTTGGTGTTGATTAATTTTAATGCATGTTCATGACTATTGTCGCTCTCTAGCTAGTCGCTTCCCAGTCTTCTGCTAGCCTTCACCTGTACTAAGCAGGAATACTGCTTGTGCATCCAAACTCCTTAAACCCCAAAGTTATTCCACATGAGTCCACTATACCTACCTATATACGGTATCCACCTGCCGTTCCAAGTAAGTTTGTATGTGCCAAACTCTAAACCTTCAAATAAATATCCTGTTTTGTATGCTCGAATAGCTCATGTATCAACTAGGGCTGTCTGTATCTTCCATGTTAGGCGGGTTATTCTCAAGAGTGGACTCCGCTCCTCACTCACGAGATAAATGGCTGGTCACCGGGATGCCCAGTCCCATGATTTATGCAAACTAAATCAAAATAATTGCAAACAAAACTCCCCCTGGGACTCTTGTTAGTTGGAGGCACTCGTTGTTTCGAGCAAGCCATGGATTGATGCTTGCTGGTGGAAGGGGGTATAAACTTTACCATTCTGTTTGGGAACCGCCTATAATGTGTGTAGCATGGAAGATATCGCCATCTCTTGGTTGTTATGTTGACAATGAAATTATACCGCTCAAAATATTATTCACCTCTGTTTCAAAACCGAGCTCTAGCACCTCTACAAATCCCTGCTTCCCTCTGTGAAGGGCCTATCTATTTACTTTTATGCTGAGTCATCATCCTATTATTAAAAAGCACCAGTTGGAGAGCACCGTGTCATTTGCATTCATTACTGTTAGTTTACGTTGAGTATGACTTGACTGGATCTCTTTTACCATGAATTACAATGTCTAGTCGGTCCTTGGTCTTTAAAGGTGCTATGCATTTATGTTTTGCAGTCTCAGAAAGGGCTAGCGAGATACCATCTTGTTATATCATATTATGATTGTTTTGATAAAGTGTTGCCATCCGAGATTTATTATTATTGCTCGCTAGTTGATTATGCTATTGATATGAGTAAACTTGAGACCTATGTGTTATTGCAAATGTGGTTAGTTATAATCTTTGCTGAAAACTTGAATGCTGGCTTTACATATTTACAACAACAAGAGCAAACCGAGTTTGTAAAAGTTTTTCTTTATCACTTTCAGTTTATCAACTGAATTGCTTGAGGACAAGCAAAGGTTTAAGCTTGGGGGAGTTGATACGTCTCCAACGTATCTACTTTTCCAAACACTTTTGACCTTGTTTTGGACTCTAACTTGCATGATTTGAATGGAACTAACCCGGATTGACGCTGTTTTCAGCAGAATTACCATGGTGTTATTTATGTGCAGGAGCAAACGTTCTTGGAATGACCTGAAACTTCACAGAGCCACTTTTCAGAAAATAAGAAAAATACCTGCAAAAGATTATTGCCAGGGGGGCCACCACCTTGCCACGAGGGTGGGGGCGCGCCCCCTACCTCGTGGGTCCCCTGTTGCCTCTACGACTCCAACTCCACCTCCATATATTGAGTTTCGGGGAGAGAAAAATCAGGCAGAAGAAATCATCACGTTTTACGATACGAAGCCGCTGCCAAGCCCTAAAACCTCTCGGGAGGGCTGATCTGGAGTCCGTTCGCGGCTCCGGAGAGGGGAATCCGTCGCCATCGTCATCATCAACCATCCTCCATCACCAATTTCATGATGCTCACCGCCATGCGTGAGTAATTCCATCGTAGGCTTGCTGGACGGTGATGGGTTGGATGGGATCTATCATGTAATCGAGTTAGTTTTGTTAGGGTTTGATACCTAGTGTCCACTATGTTCTGAGATTGATGTTGCTATGAATTTGCTATGCTTAATGCTTGTCACTAGGGCCCGAGTGCCATGATTTCAGATCTGAACCTATTATGTTTTCATCAATATATGAGTGTTCTTGATCCTATCTTGCAAGTCTATAGTCACCTATTATGTGTTATGATCCGTTAACCCCGCAGTGATAATAATTGAGATACTTATCGGTGATGACCGTAGTTTGAGGAGTTCATGTATTCACTATGTGTTAATGCTTTGTTCTGGTTCTCTATTAAAAGGAGGCCTTAATATCCCTTAGTTTCCGTAAGGACCCCGCTGCCACAGGAGGGTAGGACAAAAGATGTCATGCAAGTTCTTTTCCATAAGCATGTATGACTATGTTCGGAATACATGCCTACATTATATCAATGAACTGGAGCTAGTTCTGTGTCACCCTAGGTTATGACTGTTACATGATGAACCGCATCCGGCATAATTCTCCATCACCGATCCATTGCCTACGAGCTTTCCATATATTGTTCTTTGCTTATTTACTTTTCCATTGCTATTGCTATCATCACTAGAAAATACCAAAAACATTACTTTTACTACGGTTACCTTTTGCTACCGTTAACACTACTATCATATTACCTTGCTACTAAACACTTTGCTGCAGATATTAAGTTTCCAGGTGTGGTTAAATTGACAACTCAGTTGCTAATACTTGAGAATATTCTTTGGCTCCCCTTGTGTCGAATCAATAAATTTGGGTTGAATACTTTACCCTCGAAAACTGTTGTGATCCCCTATACTTGTGGGTTATCACTCACGGACTCGATTACATAGAGGGATCATAAAGCAAAACTCACAACTAGATCATACTAAAACTTTATTCTACTAGATCAAGATATTACCAAAAGGATCGAACTAAGAAAAAGGTAGATATAAAAGTGATGGTCATACGATACCGGGGCACTCCCCCAAGCTTGGCAGTTGCCAAGGGGACTGCCCATACCAGATACTCTGTTCTTCTTTGTTGGTGAAGAAGGTGGAGTTGTTGATGATGTAGGCTTGTCGTCCCTCTTCCAAGCCATAGGCTCACCATCATAGAAGGATGATCAAGTTTCCTGAATCCTCAAATCTGCAACCAAACTCATCCTCTTGAATATATATTCATACTCACAGTTTTGATTTTGCAGGTCATAGAACTGGGCTTGGAGGTGCTCGATTTTCTCATGAAGCTTGAAGATGGCCTCCCCAATGTCCTTGACGTCCAGCTTGTGGTTGTTGGTGAACTCCGTGATCATAATGTGATTGGAGTCAAGTCCACGCTCCACCATCTCCTAACACTTGAAAACTTGTTGCTCCAATGCCTCTGGCCTTGCCTCCGTGCTTCCGGTCCTCCTTGGTCCCTCAACATCGCGGATGTGCAACAACCCCTCACGCATCTCAATGGTTTTAGGGTGTTGTAGCACCTCTGTGAGGTAGGGGTTGATGACCTTCTCGAAGAACTTGTCCTTGGGGGCACTTGAAGATGACGTGACAACCTAGATCTGTCAGAAAAACAGCTCGAAACAAAAATAAGTGATATTTGCGTGATACGGTGGTCAAAACCTTCGGGAGATTATATAATGATTTTTTACCGAACAAGAGGAGTATCTTGCAAAAAAAGGGAGTCTGGAGAGCACATGAGTGCCCACGAGGCAGGGGGTGCGCCCAGGGGGGTAGGGTGCGCCTCCCACCCTCGTGGAAGCCTCGTGTCCTTCCCGGACTCCTTCTTATTTTCCTATTTTTCTAAATATTCCAAAACGGAGAAAAATTGCCATTAGAACTATTTTGGAGTCGGTTTACTTACCGTACCACATACCTATTCCTTTTCGGGGTCTGAAACGTTCTGGAAAGTATCCCTTATGTATTCCTCCAGGGTTACGGTTTTGATAATATTAGTTTCAACATTTATAGGATTACCTGAGATATAATATTTAATTCTTTGACCGTTCACCACCTTCGGATTTGTGCCTTCGAAGTTGTTGATTTTTATGGCACCAGAACGATAGACCTCCTCGATAATGTAAGGACCTTCCCATTTAGAGAGAAGTTTTCCCGCAAAAAAACTTAAACGAGAGTTGTATAACTATACATAATCACCTACATTAAATTCACGTTTTTGTATCCTTTTGTCATGCCATCTTTTAACTTTTTCTTTAAACAGTTTGGCATTCTCATAGGCCTGGGTTCTCCATTCATCAAGTGAGCTAATGTCAAATAACATCTTCTCACCGACAAGTTTGAAATCATAATTGAGCTCTTTAATGGCCCAATATGCCCTATGTTCTAGCTCAAGAGGTAAGTGACATGCTTTGCCAAAAACCATTTTATACGGAGACATACCCATAGGATTTTTATATGCGGTTCTATAAGCCCATAATGCATCATCAAGTTTCTTGGACCAATTCTTTCTAGATCTATTAACAGTCTTTTGCAAAATTAATTTGAGCTCTCTATTACTTAATTCTACTTGACCACTAGACTGTGGGTGATAAGGAGATGCAATTCTATGATTAACATCATACTTAGCAAGCATTTTACGAAAGGCACCATGAATAAAGTGTGAACCACCATCAGTCATTAAATATCTAGGGACTCCAAACCTCGGGAAAATAACTTCTTTAAGCATCTTAATAGAGGTGTTATGATCATCACTACTAGTTTGAATAGCTTCTACCCACTTAGTAACGTAATCAACAACAACTAAAATATGTGTATACCCATTAGAGGAAGGAAATGGTCCCATATAATCAAAGCCCCAAACATCAAATGGTTCAATAACAAGTGAATAATTCATAGGCATTTCTTGGCGTCTACTAATATTACCAATTCTTTGACATTCATCACAAGACAAGACAAACTTACGGGCATCCTTGAAGAGAGTAGGCCAATAAAAACCGGATTGCAATACCTTATGTGTAGTTCTATCTCTAGCATGGTGTCCTCCATAAGCTTCGGAGTGACACTTGCGTAGGATCTGTTCCTGTTCATGCTCAGGTATACAATGTCTAATAACACCATCTACTCATTCTTTATAAAGGTGTGGGTAATCCCAGAAGTAATGTCTTAAATCATAGAAAAACTTTTTCTTTTGTTGGTATGTGAAACTAGGTGGTATAAATTTAGCAACAATGTAATTAGCATAATCAGCATACCATGGAGCAGTACGAGAAGCATTTATGACAACTAATTGTTCATCAGGAAAGCTATCATCAATAGGTAGTGGGTCATCAAGAACATTCTCTAACCTAGACAAGTTGTCTGCAACGGGATTCTCAGCTCCCTTTCTATCAATAATATGCAAATCAAATTCTTGTAGCGGGAGAACCCATCTAATAAGTCTAGGTTTAGCATCTTTCTTTTCCATAAGATATTTAATAGCAGCATGATCAGTGTGAATAGTTACTTTAGAATCAACAATATAAGTTCTGAACTTATCACAAGCAAATACAACTGCTAAGAATTCCTTTTCAGTAGTAGCATAATTTCTCTAGGCATTGTCTAGAGTTTTACTAGCATATTGAATAACATTTAGTTTTTTATCAACTCTTTGTCCTAGAACAGCACCTACTGTTGGGGAACATAGTAATTTAAAAAAAATCCTATGCACACGTAGGATCATGGTGATGCATAGCAATGAGAGGGGAGAGTGTGTCCACGTACCCTCCTAGACCGAAAGCGCAAGCGTTAGCACAACGCGGTTGATGTAGTCCTACGTCTTCACGATCCGACCGATCAAGTACCGAACATACGGCACCTCCGAGTTCAGCACATGTTCAGCTCGATGACGTCCCACGAACTCCGATCCAGCAGAGCTTCGAGGGAGAGTTCCGTCAGCACGACGGCGTGATGATGGTGATGATGATGCTACCGACGCAGGGCTTTACCTAAGCACTGCTACGATATGATCGAGGTGGATTATGGTGGAGGGGGGCACCGCACACGGCTGGGAGAGATCAACAGATCAACTTGTGTGTCTAGAGGTGCCCCCTGCCCCGTATATAAAGGAGGGAGGGAGAGGCCGGACCTAGAGGGGGCGCGCCAAGTGTGGGGAGTCCTACTAGGACTCCCAAGCCCTAGTAGGATTCCCGTTTCCTTTCCGGAGTAGGAGAGAAGGAAAACGGGGGAGAGGGAAAAGGAAAAGGGGACTGCACCCCTTGTCCAATTCGGACCAGAGGGGGGCGCGCGCCTCCTTCCTTTTGGCCTCTCTCCTCTATTCCCGTATGGCCCAATAAGGCCCAATACTTCTCCCGGTGAATTCCGGTAATTCCCCGGTACTCCGAAAATACCCGAATTACTCGGAACCTTTACGATGTCCGAATATAGTCGTCCAATATATCGATTTTTACGTCTCGGCCATTTTGAGACTCCTCGTCATGTCCCTGATCTCATGCGGGACTCCGAACTACCTTAGGTACATCAAATCACATAAACTCATAATACAATCGTCACCGAAACTTTAAGCATGCGGACCCTACAGGTTCGAGAACTATGTAGACATGACCGAGACACGTCTCTGAACAATAACCAATAGCAGAACCTGGATGCTCATATTGGCTCCCACGTATTCTACGAAGATCTTTATCGGTCAAACCGCATAACAACATATGTTGTTCCCTTTGTCATCGGTATGTTACTTGCCCGAGATTCGATCGTCGGTATCTCAATACCTAGTTCAATCTCATTACTGGCAAGTCTCTTTACTCGTTCCGTAATACATCATCCCATAACTAACTCATTAGTTACAATTCTTGCAAGGCTTATAGTGATGTGCATTACCGAGTGGGCCCAGATATACCTCTTCGACAATCAGAGTGACAAATCCTAATCTTGAAATACGCCAACCCAACAAGTACCTTTGGAGACACCTGTAGAGCACCTTTATAATCACCCAGTTACGTTGTGACGTTTGGTAGCACACAAAGTGTTCCTCCGGTAAACGGGAGTTGCATAATCGCATAGTCATATGAACATGTATAAGTCATGAAGAAAGCAATAGCAACATACTAAACTATCAAGTGCTAAGCTAACAGAATGGGTCAAGTCAATCACATCATTCTCCTAATGATGTGATCTCGTTAATCAAATGACCACTCATGTCCATGGCTAGGAAACTCAACCATCTTCGATTAATGAGCTAGTCAAGTAGAGGCATACTAGTGACACTCTGTTTGTCTATGTATTCACACATGTATTATGTTTTCGGTTAATACAATTCTAGCATGAATAATAAACATTTATCATGAAATAAGGAAATAAATAATAACTTTATTATTGCCTTTAGGGCATATTTCCTTCAGTCTCCCACTTGCACTGGAGTCAATAATCTAGTTCACATGGCCATGTGATTTAACACCAATAGTTCACATCACAATGTGATTAACACCCATAGTTCACATCGCCATGTGATTAACACCCATAGTTCACATCTTCATGTGACCAACACCCAAAGGGTTTACTAGAGTCAATAATCTAGTTCACATTGCTATGTGATTAACACCCAAAGAGTACTAAGGTGTGATAATGTTTTGCTTGTGAGAGAAGTTTAGTCTACGGGTCTGCCACATTCAGATCCGTATGTATTTTGCAAATTTCTATGTCAACAATGCTCTGCACGGAGCTACTCTAGCTAATTGCTCCCACTTTCAATATGTATCTAGATCGAGACTCAGAGTCATCCAGGTTGGTGTCAAAGCTTGAATCGACGTAACTCTTTACGACGAACCTTTTGTCACCTCCATAATCGAGAAACATATCCTTATTCCACTAAGGATAATTTTGACCGCTGCCCAGTGATCTACTCCTAGATCACTATTGTATTCCCTTGCCAAAAACAGTGTAGGGTATACAATAGATCTGGTACATAGCATGGCATACTTTATAGAACCTATGGCTGAGGCATAGGGAATGACTTTCATTCTCTTTCTATCTTCTGCCGTGGTCGGGCTTTGAGTCTTACTTAATTTCACACCTTGTAACACAGGCAAGAACTCTTTCTTTGACTGTTCCATTTTGAACTACTTCAAAATCTTGTCAAGGTATGTACTCATTGAAAAAACTTATCAAGCATCTTGATCTATCTCTATAGATCTTGATGCTCAATATATAAGCAGCTTCACCGAGGTTTTTCTTTGAAAAACTCCTTTCAAACACTCCTTTATGCTTTGCAGAATAATTCTACATTATTTCCGATCAACAATATGTCATTCACATATACTTATAAGAAATGATGTAGTGCTCCCACTCACTTTCTTGTAAATACAGGCTTCACCACAAGTCTGTATAAAACTATATGCTTTGATCAACTTATCAAAGCGTATATTCCAACTCCGAGATGCTCGCACCAGTCCATAGATGGATCGCTGGAGCTTGCATATTTTGTTAGCACCTTTAGGATTGACAAAACCTTCTGGTTGCATCATATACAACTATTTCTTTAATAAATCCTTTAAGGAATGCAGTTTTGTTTATCCATTTGCCACATTGCATAAAATGCGGCAATTTGCTAACATGATTCGGACAGACTTAAGCATTGCTACGAGTGAGAAAATCTCATCATAGTCAACACCTTGAACTTTGTCAAAAACCCTTTTTGACAAGTCTAGCTTTGTAGATAGTAACAGTACTATCAGCGTTCGTCTTCCTCTTGAAGATCCATTTATTTTCTATGGCTTGCCGATCATCGGACAAGTCAACCAAAGTCCACACTTTGTTCTCATACATGGATCCCACCTCAGATTTCTTGGCCTCAAGCCATTTCCCGGAATCTGGGCTCATCATCGCTTCCTCATAGTTCGTAGGTTTGTCATGGTCAAGTAACATGAACTCTAGAATAGGATTACCGTACCACTCTGGTGCAGAACATGCTCTGGTTGACCTACGAGGTTCGGTAGTAACTTGATCTGAAGCTTTCATGATCATCATCATTAACTTCCTCATTAATTGGTGTAAGCATCACTGGAACTGATTTCAGTGATGAACTACTTTCCAATTCGGGAGAAGGTACAATTACCTTATCAAGTTCTACTTTCCTCCCACTCACTTATTTCGAGAGAAACTCCTTCTCTAGAAAGGATTCATTTTTAGCAATGAATATCTTGCCTTCGGATCTGGGATAGAAGGTGTACCCAACAGTAACTTTTGGGTATCCTATGAAGACGCACTTTTCTGATTTGGGTTTGAGCTTATTAGGATGAAACTTTTTCACATAAGCGTCGCAACCCCAAACTTTAAGAAACGACAACTTTGGTTTCTTGCCAAACCACAGTTCATATGGTGTCGTCTCAACGGATTTAGATGGTGCCCTATTTAACGTGAATGCAGCTGTCTCTAATACATAACCCCAAAATGATAGTGGTAAACTGGTAAGAGACATCATAGATTGCACCACATCTAATAAAGTACGGTTACGATGTTCGGACACACCATTACGCTGTGGTGTTCCAGGTGGCGTGAGTTGCAAAACTATTCTGCATTGTTTCAAATGAAGACCAAAACTCGCAACTCAAATATTCTCCTCCATGATCAGATTGCAGAAACTTTATTTTCTTGTTACGATGATTTTCCACTTCACTCTGAAATTCTTTGAACTTTTCAAATGTTTCAGACTTATATTTCTTCAAGTAGATATACCCATATCTGCTCAAATCATCTGTGAAGGTCAGAAAATAATGATACCCGCCGCGAGCCTCAACACTCATCGGACCTCATGCATCAGTATGTATTATATACAATAAGTCAGTTGCTCGCTCCATTGTTCGGAAGAACGGAGTCTTAGTCATATTTGCCCATGAGGCATGGTTCGCAAGCATCTACTGATTCATTAATCAAGTGATTCCAAAAGCACATCATCATGGATTTTCTTCATGCGCTTTACACCAATATGACCTAAACGGCAGTGCCACAAATAAGTTGCACTATCATTATTAACTTTGCATCTTTTGGCTTCAATATTATGAATATGTGTATCACTACGATCGAGATCCAACAAACCATTTTATTGGGTGTATAACCATAGAAGGTTTTATTCATGTAAACAGAATAACAATTATTCTCTAACTTAAATGAATAATTGTATTGCAACAAACATGGTCAAATCATATTCTTGCTCAATGCAAACACCAAATAACATTTATTTAGGTTCAACACTAATCCCTAAAGTATAGGGAGTGTGCGATGATGATCATATCATTCTTGGAACTACTTCCAACACACATCGTCACTTCACCCTTAACTAGTCTCTGTTCATTCTGCAACTCCTGTTTCAAGTTACTACTCTTAGCAACTAAACTAGTATCAAATACCGAGGGGTTGCTATAAACACTAGTAAAGTACACATCAATAACATGTATATCCAATATACCTTTGTTCACCTCGCCATCCTTCTTATCCGCCAAATACTTGGGGCGGTTCCGCTTCTAGTGACCAGTCCCTTTGCAGTAGAAGCACTCAGTCTCAGGCTTAGGTCCAGACTTGGGCTTCTTCACTTGAGCAGCAACTTGCTTGCCGTTCTTCTTGAAGTTCCCCTTCTTCCCTTTGCCCTTTTTTTGAAACTAGTGGTATTTGTCAACCATCAACACTTGATGCTTTTCTTGATTTCTACCTTCATCGATTTCAGCATCACGAAGAGCTTGGGAATTACTTTTGTCATCCCTTGCATATTATAGTTCATCACTAAGTTCTAGTAACTCGGTGATAGTGACTAGTGAACATTGTCAATTACTCTATTATCTGGAAGATTAACTCCCACTTGATTCAAGCAATTGTAGTACTCAGACAATCTGAGCACATGCTCACTGGTTGAGCTATTCTCCTCCATCTTGTAGGCAAAGTACTGTCAGAGGTCTCATACCTCTCGACACGGGCATGAGTATGAAATACCAATTTCAACTCTTGGAACATCTTATATGCTCCATGGCATTCAAAACGTCTTTGAAGCCCCGATTCTAAGTCGTTAAGCATGGTGCACTAAACTATCAAGTAGTCATCATATTGAGCTAGCCAAACGTTCATAACGTCTGCATCTGCTCCTGCAATACGTCTGTCACCTAGCAGTGCATAAAGGACATAATTCTTCTGTGCAGCAATGAGGATAATCCTTAGATCACGGATCCAACTGCATCATTGCTACTAACATTTTTCAACATAGTTTTTCTCTAGGAACACAATAAACGGGGAGCAACATCGCGAGCTATTGATCTACAACATAGATATGCTAATACTACCAAGACTAAGTTCATGATAAATTAAAGTTCAATTAATCATATTACTTAAGAACTCCCACTTAGATAGACATCCCTCTAATCATCTAAGTGATCACGTGATCCAAATCAACTAAACCATGTCCGATCATCACGTGAGATGGAGTAGTTTTCAATGGTGAACATCACTATGTTGATCATATCTTCTATATGATTCATGCTCGACCTTTCGGTCTCAGTGTTCCGAGGCCATATCTACATATGCTAGGCTCATCAAGTTTAACCTGAGTATTCCGCGTGTGCAACTGTTTTGCACCCGTTGTATTTGAACGTAGAGCCTATCACACCCGATCATCACATGGTGTCTCAGCACGAAGAACTTTCGCAACGGTGCATACTCAGGGAGAACACTTATACCTTGAAATTTAGTGAGAGATCATCTTATAAAGCTACCACCGAACTAAGCAAGATAAGATGTATAAAAGATAAACATCACATGCAATCATAATATGTGACATGATATGGCCATCATCATCTTGTGCCTTTGATCTCCATCTCCAAAGCATCGTCATGATCTCCATCGTCACCGGCATGACACCATGATCTCCATCATCTTGATCTATATCAATGTGTCGTCACATGGTCACTATTGCTATCGCATAGCGATAAAGTAAAGCAATTATTTGGCGCTTGCATCTTATGCAATCGAAATACAACCTTAAGGCTTTTGCCAGTTGCCGATAACTTCAAAAAAACATGATCATCTCATACAACAACTTATATCTCATCACGTCTTGACCATATCACATCACAACATGCCCTGCAAAAACAAGTTAGATGTCCTCTACTTTGTTGTTGCAAGTTTTACGTGGCTGCTACGGGCTGAGCAAGAACCGTTCTTACCTACGCATCAAAACCACAACGATAGTTCATCAAGTTAGTGCTGTTTTAACCTTCTCAAGGACCGGGCATAGCCACACACGGTTCAACTAAAGTTGGAGAAACTGACAGCCACCAGCCACCTGTGTGCAAAGCATGTCGATAGAACTAGTCTCGCGTAAGCGTATGCCTAATGTCGGTCCGGGCCGCTTCATCCAACAATACCGCTGAACCAAAGTATGACATGCTGGTAAGCAGTATGACTTGTATCGCCCACAACTCACTTGTGTTCTACTCGTGCATATAACATCTACGCATAAAACCTGGTTCTGATACCACTGTTGGGGAATGTAGTAATTTCAAAAATTTCCTGCGCACACGCAGGATCATGGTGATGCATAGCAATAAGAGGGGAGAGTGTGTCCATGTACCCTCGTAGACCGAAAGCGGAAGCGTTAGCACAACACGGTTGATGTAGTCGTACGTCTTCATGATCTGACCGATCAAGTACCGAACGTACGACACCTCCGAGTTCAGCACACGTTCAGCTCGATGACGTCCCACTAACTCCGATCCAGCAGAGCTTCGAGGGAGAGTTCCGTCAGCACGAGGCGTGATGACGTTGATGATGATGCTACTGACATAGGGCTTCACCTAAGCACCGCTACGATATGATCGAGGTGGATTATGGTGGAGGGGGGCACCGCACACAGCTAGGAGAGATCAACAGATCAACTTGTGTGTCTAGAGGTGCCCCCTGCCCCCGTATATAAAGGAGGGAGGGAGAGGCCGTCCCTAGAGGGGGCGCGCCAAGTGTGGGGAGTCCTACTAGGACTCCCAAGTCCTAGTAGGATGTAACACCCATGATGCGGCTATATCTCCCACGTGTCGGAGCACGACTTAGAGGCACAACTGCATAGTAGGCATGTCGCAAGAGGGGTAATCTTTACACATCGCATGTACTGAATAAGAAAGGGATAAAGAGTTGGCTTACAATCGCCACTTCACACAATACATAAATATAGCATTACATCATCCAGATACAATCAAGGTCCGACTATGGAACCAAATAAAGAAAGACAGCCCCTAATGCAATAGATCCCCGATCGCCCCGACTGGCCTCCACTATTGATCAACTGAAAAACGAAACAACACAATGAACACGAACTTCATCGGGCTCCCACTTGAGCTCGGTTGCGTCACCTTCACAGTTATCATCGGCACCTGCAACTGTTTGAAGCAATCTGTGAGTCACGGGGACTCAGCAATCTCACACCCGCGAGATCAAGACTATTTAAGCTTATGGGTAGGAAAAGGTAGTGAGATGGAGCTGCAGCAGGCACTAGCATATATGGTGGCTAACATACGCAAATGAGAGCGAGAAGAGAAGCAAAGCAACGGTCGTGAAACTAGAAGTGATCAAGAAGAGATCCTGAAACTAGTTATGTTCAAACATAACCCAAGAACCGTGTTAACTTCCCGGACTCCGCCGGAAAGAGACCATCGCGGCTACACACGCGGTTGACGCATTAATTAAGTTAAGTGTCAAGTTCTCTACAACCGGACATTAACAAATTCCCATCTGCCCATAACCGCGGGCACGGCTTTCGAAAGTTCAAAACCCTGCAGGGGTGTCCCAACTTAGCCCATCACAAGCTCTCACGGTCAACGAAGGATATTCCTTCTCCCAGGAAGACCCGATCAGACTCGGAATCCCGGTTACAAGACATTTCGACAATGGTAAAACAAGGCCAGCAAGGCCGCCCGATGCACCGACATCCTGATAGGAGCTGCACATATCTCGTTCTCAGGGCAACACCGGATGAACACTACGTACAGCTAAAACCATCCCTCAAGTTTCCCCAAGGTGGCACCGCAAGTGGCTCTGTTTCGGACCAACACTTAGACAAGCACTGGCCCGGGGGCGGTTAAAATAAAGATGACCCTTGAGTCTGCAGAACCCAAGGGAAGGTGATAGGTTGTTAGTGCAAATGTAAAACCAAGGTTGGGCCTTGCTGGAGGAGTTTTATTCAAGGCAAACTGTCAAGGGATTCCCATTATAACCCAACCGCGTAAGGAACGCAAAATCAAGGAACATAACACCGGTATGACGAAAACTAGGGCGGCAAGAGTGGAACAAAACACCAGGCATAAGGCCGAGCCTTCCACCCTTTACCAAGTGTATCAATGCATTAAATAATTAAATAAGAGATATGGTGATATCCCAACAAAATATCCATGTTCCAACAAGGAAAAAAACTCCATCTTCACCTGCAACTAACAACGCTATAAGAGGGGCTGAGCAAAGCGGTAACATAGCCAAACAACGGTTTGCTAGGAAAGGTGGGTTAGAGGCTTGACATGGCAATATGGGGGGCATGATATAGCAAGTGGTAGGTATCGCGGCATAGCAAAAGAGCGAGCAACTAGCAAGCAAAGATAGAAGTGATTTCGAGTGTATGGTCATCTTACCTGAGATCCCACAAGGAAGAAGAACAAGTCCATGAAGAAGGCAAACGGACGTAGTCAAACGAATCCTCACAACACGACATTATCGGAACTAACCCGAAGAAGCAACACCAGAAAGAAGCAAACAACATAGTAAACAACCACCACATAAACATGGCATGATGCACAACCAAGTATGATGCATGTTCGGTTTAAAGAGGCATGGCATGGCAAAGTGCACAAAAGATACTACAAATTAAGTGGAGCTGAATATGCAACGAGTTGCATATTGACGAAACACCACAACAAGTATTTAGTTCTCTCTCGTTTAGGTACTCAACAATATCAAATGTTGTTAAACATGGCAAGAGGGGAAGCATAAAGAAATTATCTATTTAGGCAAGTTTAAATGAGGCCGGAACGCTAAACAACAATTTCGGTAAAACCCCATATGCATTTAGCAATTTAAGGCAAACAACAATTTAAACCATTTTAATTGTTGTTATCATGATGCGGATGACATGTTCAAGTGTTATGCAAAAATTATGAAAATGTTGATAAGAGCATTTTATGAAGCATTTGTCATCGTGGCGGAAATGAAAGGGGTGCCATGGCAACGAATCCGAAAATGATGCCACGGCAACATATTGGTTCCGGTAGCTCATGGAGATACCGGTGCAAAAGGAAAAGTGATAGGAGCATGCAAAAAATGGTGGGGTGATCCCGGTTACCGGGTTTCCACATGTCGGTGACAAGGCAAAAAGGGGCAACGTGCACTGATAATTCGAGCACAGTGCAAGCACGAGCATCTCATACATCACACATGCATTCGTTCACGGGCGGTCGTCTCGGGGTTATACCTTCGAAGCGTGCGTTATCGGAGCGGTTCGAGTTTGATGCACTGTAGGGGAAGTAGACATTCTCGGGACGTTCGTGGAAGTAGCGGTACTAACGGTCCTCGATGGTAGTGGTACACGTTTTGAAGAGGAACTTGATGAATCCGAGTAACTTGGGGTCGATGGTAGTCATTCACGTTCATAGTTGCATGAGTTACCGTTGATGTTCGAGTCATCGGTAGCGGTACTTGGTGATTCCCGAAACAGTCTTGGCGTCTTCACGCGTAGGGGTACTCGGCGTCGTGGTACTTGGGTTTTCGAACATGCCAATCTCGTCCTTGCAATGGTAGTCGAACTTGAAGTTTTTGGTTCATGGGTTTTCGAAGACGGTAGTCGTACACGTGTCGGAGAGGGACTTGGCGCATCCAAGTCCTTTGAGGTTCCTTATTGTACTTGCGTCTCGGTGCGGTACTTAGCGATTCCAGGATGTAGAGGTACAATTGTCGTAGCCGTGTAGTCGTTCACGTATCACCATGGTGTAGTCGTACTTGGCGTGGAGGTAGCCGACCAGGGATACATGTCGATGGTCGTCGTGGTCTTGGCAGGTTCCAGTGCAGCAGCGGAATGGAGGGAGACGAGGCCAGCTGGTTGTGCACGCGAAGGGAAAGGTCGGCCCCAGGCGAACCACGACCTCGACGAGGCGCTCGCAACAGAGGCATGCAACAAGTGAGGCGCACGGAGGTGAACAGAGATGCTGGTCTTCGGCGCCATGTACCGAGCGGAGATGGACGAGGCAAGAGGCGGCGACGGACTTGGAGAGGACGCAGGCGCCTGGCGAAGCTCCGGCGAGCCGGGGCTTGGCAAGGCCAAGGCAGAGGAGGGACTGCGCGGAGCAGGCCCAGAATGGGACGGAGATGGCGAGTTCAAGGCGAAGGTCGCCGGATCTGACGAAGAACATGGCCGGAGCGGCGGCCTTGCTGTGGTCAGGGACGGCGTGGCTCGCCGTTGATGAGGAATAATGTAACACCCCGGATGTAATTTACCTTATACGTATCCCAACTCTTGCCGTTTCCGGCACTAAGTTATTTTATTTTTCCTCGGGTTCGGGTTTTTGTCTCCGTGTGTTGTTGCCTTTGTCATGCATCTCATATCATGTCATCATGTGCATTGCATCTGCATACGTGTTCGTCTCATGCATCCGAGCATCTTCCCCATTGTCCGTTTTGCATTCCGGCGCTCCTATCTCCTCCGGTGCCCCTTTCTACCTCTTTTCGTGTGTGGGGGTTAAACATTTCCGGATTGGACCGAGACTTGCCAAGCGGCCTTGCTTTACTACCGGTAGACCGCCTGTCAAGTTTCGTACCATTTGGACTTCGTTTGATACTCCAACGGTTAACCGAGGGACCGAGAAGGCCTCGTGTGTGTTGCAGCCCAACACCTCTCCAAACTGGCCCAAAACCCACCTAAACCCTCTCCATCATCTAGAGTGTTCGATCATGATCGCGTGGCCGAAAACCGCACTCCATTTGGAGCTTCCTAGCTCCCTCTACGTTATAAATAGACACCCATTCCCAATCCCGGATCTTTTCCCACGAAACCCTAAAAAAAATCTCCTCCTCGCGCCACCGGACGAGATCCGGTCAGCCGGACATGTCCGCTCACCTCGCCGTCCACTCCTGAAGCGCCACATGTCCCGCTGGGGCTCCCGTCGCGCCGGCCCGCCCGGCCCAGGGAGGGCTCCCGAGAGCCCGCTCCTGCCGCCGCCCTCCTTCCTCTCCGCGCCGCCCGAGTACACCGCCGCGCCGCCGCTCAACCTCGTCGCCGGCGAGCTCCCCGCGGCGAGCCTCCCCGCTGACGCCGTGCTCCGGCCGCGCGCCGCCGCCTCCTCCCGCGCCGTCCGCCGTGCTCCACGCCGGCCAACTCCACCGCCCGGCACAACTTCGTTGCCGGCGACGCCATCTTCCTCCGGCGACCTTGGCAACTCCGGCCACCGCGTTCTACTTCCCCGGCAAACCTCGGCGTCCGTGCAGCTACAGTGCGCTCGGATCTGGATCTCACATCTAAAACCCTAGCGGTTGACTTCTTCCCCGAACCCTAATCTTTTTGCAAACTTTGGCATGACGTATCTCTGCATCCGTAGCTCCGATTTGCGCGTGTAGCATATCAAAATGTTCGTCTCAGAGAGTACATCATTTCATATCATTGCATCATTTTCATTTGAGCTCATCTTGATGCCCGAAATGCTGTTGGAAGAGGGATATGTGATAAAATTGCCAGATCTGTTTCATCAAATAGATATTTGTCATTTTTGCCATGATTAATGTGTGCATGATATCCTCCTGAGCTCTACATGTGTTTTGTTATATGCCATGCCATCTTTACAGAGGTGCTTACCATGTATTTTTATGATATGTGTGGTGACTAGCACAAGCTTGCAAAGTAGTGCAATCGGTAATATGATCATGTTGTTTCCGAGTGGTCCGTGCCTCTTTTGGGGATGATCAGTAAGGATGATTTGTTAACATTGTGGTGCTCTATCCATCCATGTCTTTGTTTGCATTTTTGGAGCACCCTAGCTTGAGTCAATCGAGCTCTACTTTTCCTATTTCGTGAATCCTGGCAGATTGTTGACTTGTTAGCGATTTTGCCGAGGATGTTGCTATTGATCCATGCATGCTATGTTGTTGTTCTTGCCATGTCTAGCTTCTATGCCATGTATTCTTGATGGGTGCCATGCTCTGTAGTGAGTGCATCGAGCTCGTAAACATGCCTACTCGTTAACAGATTTGCATGCTCCAGTTTTTCACTAAGTCTGTAATCTGATTATGTTTTTGCCATGTTCACATGCTTGCAATTGTATTTTCTGATCCCTTTTGGCTCAAGGTCACTAAGGGACTTTTGTTAAGTGCTTTGAGTAGCTCCATGCCATGCCTTGCTTTGCCATGTTAAGTTCCTGTAGAATATAGTTTTCATGCTCTAAAGTGTGCTACCTGATGCTAAATTCCAGACTTGTGTTAATTTCACTAAGTCTGAAACCTGTTATCGTTTGCATTTTTGCCATGCTTGTTTGAACCTGTTAATGGATGAATTAGCCGTAGCTCAGTGTTCATCTTTTGTCAAGCATCATGAGTGGATCCCTTCCATGTATTTTGTTGTCATGTTTGAGTGCTGTAGCATATTTATCTTGATGCTTTTAGATGGCTACTTGCTGTTTATCGCAGACCGGTGTCATATTTGTTTTGCTTGCCTTTTCCAAACAGTGCATCCGATTCCGGTGATCTTTATATTGATTTCAACCGAAATCACCTCACCTTTCCAGTGGCACTCTTGGATTTCCAAGTTGAGGCCAGGTTCAATCATTCCTTGTCAAATCTTGCATATGCATCACATACCGCATCCCGCGTAGCATACCATGTTTGCATCATGTTGGTTTGAGCATTGCACGTGGTTGATTGTGTTCCTTTTGCTTGTTTGTCTTGTTTGGGTAGAGCCGGGAGACGAGTTCGCTAATGAGGAGCCCATTGAGTTTGCTTATGAGGATCCAGTCAACTCTGACAACTTTGCAGGCAAGATGATCATACCCTCGAAATCACTTCTATCTTTGCTTGCTAGATGCTTGCTCTTTTGCTATGCCTATGCTACGATGCCTACCACTTGCTTATCATGCATCCCAAATTGCCATGTCAACCTCTAACCCACCATGTCCTAGCAAACCGTTGATTGGCTATGTTACCGCTTTGCTCAGCCCCTCTTATAGCGTTGCTAGTTGCAGGTGGCCAGACTTGCAATGCCAGCATCAGACTCCTCCTCAGACTCCACCTCTGCCTCCTCAGAAGTGGACTCCTCCTCTGAATCCATTTCCTTGCCAACAAACGCACGTGCCTTGCCAGATGAGCTCTTCTTGTGAGATGAAGACTTTGAGGAAGACTTGGAAGAAGACTTTGAGTATTTTTCTTCTTCTTGTCGTCAGAGTCATATTCCTTGCTCTTCTTCTTCTTTCTGTTCTCATTGTCCCACTGTGGACACTCAGAGATGAAGTGTCCAGTTTTCTTGCACTTGTGGCATGTTTTCTTTTTGTAGTCATGAGCAGAAGCTTCATCATTCCTTGAGCTTGATCGTGAAGACTTTCTGAAGCCTTTCTTCTTGGTGAATTTTTGGAACTTGTTCACTAGCATTGCAAGTTCCCTTCCAATGTCTTCAGGATCATCAGAACTGCTGTCAGATTCTTCTTCAGATGAGGAAACAGCTTTTGCCTTCAGGGCACGAGTTCGCCCGTAGTTTGGACCGTAGATATCTCTTTTCTCAGAAAGCTGAAACTCATGTGTGTTGAGCCTCTCGAGTATGTCAGACGGATCGAGTGTCTTGAAATCAGGACGTTCTTGAATCATCAGGGCTAGGATGTCAAACGAACTATCAAGTGATCTCAGTAGCGTCTTGATGATTTCATGTATGGTGATCTCAGTGGCACCGAGGGCTTGAAGCTCATTTGTGATGTCAGTAAGTCAGTCAAATGTGTGCTGGACATTCTCATTGTCATTTCGCTTGAAGCGGTTGAAGAGGTTGCGAAGAACACTGATTCTCTGATCTCTCTGGGTTGAGATGCCTTCATTGACCTTGGAGAGTCAGTCCCAGACCAGCTTGGATGTCTTCAAGGCACTCACACGGCCATACTGTCCTTTGGTCACATGACCACGGATGATATTCTTGGCAGTAGAGTCCAGTTGAGTGAACTTCTTGACATCAGCAGCAGTGACACCTTCTCCAGCCTTGGGAACACCGTTCTCGACGACATACCATAGGTCGACGTCAATGGCTTCAAGATGCATGTGCATCTTATTCTTCCAGATCACTCAGACAAGAAGACTTAAGTGATGCCCAATTTGCTCTGGCTCTAGGTGGTTAGGGCTTTTTCCTCGCTAGGTATTCTCTCTCAAAGGCTTCGAGGTGGGTTGCTCTCAAACGACAAAAGCCGTGCACTGAAATCTGAGCAGCCAACCGTTTATGCTTGTAGGGGGTGGGCTATTTATAGCCACTAGGCAACCCGACCTGATTTGTCCGAAATGACCCTGGGTCACTAAGGAACTGACACGTGTTCCAACGGTCAGCTTTCAAACTCACACGGCAACTTTACTTGGGCTACAAGCAAAGCTGACTTGTCCGACTCTGGACAAGATTTGCTCTCATAGTCTTCACTCGAAGACATAGGTTTTTTGTTTAGGCATCACTTCAGTCGTTCTGACTGGTTCTCTTGGACCCCACTTAGCAGTACGGTGGTTCCTATGACTCAAAACAAATAAAAGAGAACTACGAAAGACCTAACTCTTCGAGCTCCATAGGCTTCATGTGGTGTCTTCTCTTGTCATAGTCTTCACAGTGAATATCTTCATATACCACCATTGACTGCAATGTCTTCGTACATTTTTAGGGGTCATCTCTGGTAGTAAAACCGAATCGATGAGGGACTTCTACCTGTGTTATCCTGCAATTCTCACAAACACATTAGTCCCTCAACTAGGTTTGTCACCAATACTCCAAAACCAACTAGGGGTGGCACTAGATGCACTTACAATCTCCCCCTTTTTGGTGATTGATGACAAACTAGTTGAAGTTTTCAACGGGGAATATAGTCTGTGAAATTTTAAAGGATAAGGAATTGTCTTCATAAGTTGCAAGGGCTCCCCCTGAAGATGTGCATATAAGTAATTTGCTTTTGGAATGCAAATGCACATGGCAGGTTGTACTTCTGGAGATACACTTCAACTTATGATGACAATCCACTATGCATGTAAAAGTATATGAAGATAATGACATGCATAACGGAAAATGGACGTCTGCAGAATGATCTAAGTGCGGAATTTATCGTCGCACATGCGGAATTTATCTTCACAAAACAGGGTGGCAAATAAGTAGCAGACGACCATCGAGTTTAAGTGTTACAACTCAAAGAACCAAATGTAGCAAAACGAGAGTTGTAAGCACGAAGCAAAATATAGCAAAATGTAAAGCACCCGCCCATAATGACCCTCTTGAAGACTATCAACCTCATATGCTTCTCCCCCTTTTGTCAGTGAGGACCAAAAAGGTTCGAAGACATAGAGTTTCTACTTGTTACCATGAGCGGCAGGGTCGTTGGTGGTGTTTGGCGGTGCTGAAGAGCTTGGTGCAGTGTCGACGCGTGCTGAAGGAGGTGGCGGTGATGTAGCATCGTCTTCATCCTCTATAATTCTGGCAGTCACTGTGGCAGCAGAGGAAGAAAACTCCGAGTCTTCAAGGGATGGCGTTCCTCGCAGCACAGCTCTTCTAGGAGGTGTGGAGTCAAACTTGAATCGCTCTGTGAAGCCATCCTCTTGAAGATCAGCTTCAGAACACATCATCGTGAGTCCTTTCCATGTGCGTCGACAGGTTTCATGTGCAACGAATGCATTCTTGGTGGCAAGATTTCGAATGCGATTTACATCCACCAAGAGGCTTTTCATCTGATGCTTCAGCCAGTCATGATGCCTATCCTGTTTTTGATGAAGGGCCACAAGAAGCTCTCGGTCATTGAGAACACGAGCGCGCTTCTTGGGTCTTGGAGCAGTGGTGCTGTCAGTGGCTTCAGTGGAAGCAGGGCATGGTGCACGTGTAGTGCCAGCCAACGAATACACCCGAGAGATTGCTTCAATTCCTTCAATGTTTTGAGTGAAGCTCTGGTGTTCTGTGTTCTGAAGACTCAGAGGTTGCTTGGCCGGCTCAGGATAGATGGCTTCAGCAGAGGTATCCACATCAGGCCAGAAGATCCGATGGTTGCGGGCTGAGGGTTGATACAAGATAGCAGAGTGAAGTTTGATCAGCCTCATTACCCAAGGGGCATAGAATTTCAAACCAAACAGATCTGAGCCTGATGCAACAAGTTGGTGGATGAAGAAGTCCTGTGCATTGAAGCATTTGCCGTGAAGAATACAGAATATCAGAGTCTTCATTGCACCCTCAATCTTGGCATTTGGAGAGTGCCCTTTGACAGGCCAGAGAGTTCGCCTGATGATGTGATAGATGGTTCTAGGCAGGCACTCAAGGTCTTCAACGACGAACTCTGTGGGATAAGGAGCATCTTGGGGAAATGGCTTCATCATGGAGAGCATTTGACTCATATCAGGTTCTGGTCGCGGAAAGATGCTCTCAATAGCTTTAGCATGCAGCTGACAGCCTTGCTCGAAGAGATCGCCAGGAGTGGGCAAGCCAGTGAGCTCAATGATATCAAATGCATTGGCTTCATGATGAACATTGCTAGTCATCCACTCTAGAACCCAAGTCTTCGGATCTCTGTTGTACCCTTTGATGTGAAGGGTGGCATAGAATTGTAGCAGGAGCTCTTCATTCCAATGCTCTTCATCAGTAACAAACTGCAGCAGACCCACTTGCTTGAAGCAATCCAACGCTTCTTCTAGACAGGGCAGACCAGCAATAGCTTCAACATCAAGGCGCTTGTGCGGGAAGATGCGACCCTGGTTGTACAGGATGCATGAGTAGTAGCTTCGCTGAGGATAGCTCCAGAACCGATCTGATTAAATCATTTCCCTTGAGTAGGGGTTCTTGGAGCTATTGAAGAAGGTATTGTCTGCCTTGAAGCTATTGATGTTGAAGGAGCCAGGTGCTGATGCAGGACCTAGGAACCTTGGCAGTCTTGGGATCGGCTTCTGTACCTGAGGCCTATGCTCAACATGGTAATCAAATTGGGGACAGGCAGCAGACTCAGGAACAGAAGTATCAGGATCAGTGGCTTCACTGTCTTCTGATGCTTTTGGTGGGGAGGGCTCCACATTAGCTGCATGGTTGGTAGTGGCAGCCTCACGATTTGCATCCTCCACTTGACGAGCTGGAGGGTCAGACACGGGCATGTTCTCCTGGAGAACTGCTTCTTGGTGGAACAGGGGAGTGGGATCTTGTGATACTTCTTCTTCTGCGGCTGATGCAGCCGGAATGTCTTCAGAGACTTGAGGCCTTGGACCTTTGCGAAGCCTACGTAACGCAGACGACGCCTGTGGAGTCGGAGTGGGCTGGGCCTCAGATTCTTCTTCCTCTTGGGGGCGATCCGCCCATGAAGCATCCTGGGCAATTGGCGTCAATGGACGACCAATGCTGATGAGTTCGCTGTGGTCTTGCTGAGGAAGGACTGCATCATTTTCTACATTGTCATGATGACCAATGTCTTCAGCAGCGATGGGGTCGGCTGCTGGAATGTCTTCAGCTACATGAGCCTCTATGGAAGCAGGCTCATGAACTGTCAGTTGACGTTTTGCGTCAGGATAGACCACAGAAGGGGTTCAACCATCAAGGGCTCTGTGGGAGCAGCCCGATCTCTCTTGGTCTTCCGCTTCTTCTTAGAGGGGGCAGTAGGAGGGGCTTCAGGATATTTCCTTTTCCTTGCTTCAGCCTCAGCAGTCCTGGTCTTGTTGAGCTCTGAAGCAGTTGACCGACTCTTTGGCTTCGAGCCAGTCGTTGCAGTTGGGAAGACAATCGGAGCTGCTTCCTGCCTTTGTGCATCGGGTTCAGCCGTAGTAGGCTTCTTCTTCTTCTTTGCGGCCATCCTGGGGTCAATGCCAGGACGCCCAAGTGCCTTGCGCTTCTCAGCCTCATTATAGGCTTGCACACATCTATCAGCCAGAGTCTTCATGCGCTCACGTGAACCTTGAGCTTCGGCGCGTTTCTTCAGGAAGTTTTTCCTTGAGCTCGTGCATCATGATCTTGAAGTTCTTCACTTCTTGCACGCTGAGCTTAGCCATATGCTTCTTGAACAGAGCCTTTTCATAGTCAATCTTCTGCTTCAGCTCAACAACACACTGGGCGATGGCTAGTTCTGAAGCAATGGCTCCTTGGAAGGCAACACTGAGGCCAATGGGTAGCTGCAGATCGTCAAAGCTGACGTTTGGCGTGTCAAACCACTCGTCAATGAAGTCGTGGTTGATGGCGACATCAAAGAGAGGCAGATTATTGAAGATTTCTACTTCTTCTTTGCTCTTGATGAGTTGCTCAAGAGCGTCATCTGCAAGGTCTTCATCACTTGACAGATCAATGGCGTCGTTGCGCAGAATAGCAGCAGCTGTGAGCTCTTGGCCGCTGTGTGGCTGAGGCATCTTGCTCTTCTGGGGCTTGGAGATGCGGGATACGTCTTCAGACTGCACACTGACTTCAGGAGGTGCAGTTGCCAATGGCTTCGCCCTTGAGATTTTTGGTGAAGGGGCTGCCGGCTTTGAAGCTTTTGGCTTCTTCATCTGCTTTGGCTTCGGCACTGCAGGCGCTTCTTTTGATTCAGAGTCAGCTGGAGGCTCATTTACTGCAGTCCCTTGAACTAAGATGCGGGCGATGAGGTGTGACGCCCCCGATTCAATCGTACACTAATCATCCACGCAAATGTGTACGATCAAGATCAGGGACTCACGGGAAGATATCACAACACAACTCTACAAATAAAAATAAGTCATACAAGCATCATATTACAAGCCAGGGGCCTCGAGGGCTCGAATACAAGAGCTCGATCATAGACGAGTCAGCGGAAGCAACAATATCTAAGTACAGACATAAGTTAAACAAGTATGCCTTAAGAAGGCTAGCACAAACTGGGATACAGATCGAAAGAGGCGCAGGCCTCCTGCCTGGGATCCTCCTAACTACTCCTGGTCGTCGTCAGCGGGCATCACGTAGTAGTAGGCACCTCCGGTATAGGGGTCGTCGTCGATGGTGGCGTCTGGCTCCTGGGCTCCAACATCTGGTTGCGACAACCAGAAAGAAAGGAAAGGGGGGGAAAGGGGGGAGAAAGCAACCGTGAGTACTCATCCAAAGTACTCGCAAGCAAGGAGCTACACTACATAAGCATGGGTATCAAATGGAGTAAGGGTATCATATGTGGAATGAACTGCAGAAAGCCAGAATAAGAGGGGGATAACTAATCCTTTCGAAGACTACGCTTCTGGCAGCCTCCGTCTTGCAACATGTAGAAGAGAGTAGACTGAAGTCCTCCAAGTAGCATCGTATAGCATAATCCTAACCGATGATCCTCCCCTCGTCGCCCTGTGAGAGAGCGACCACCGGTTGTATCTGGCACTTGGAAGGGTGTGTTTTATTAAGTATCCGGTTCTAGTTGTCATAAGGTCAAGGTACAACTCCGGGTCGTCCTTTTACCGAGGGACACGGCTATTCGAATAGATAAACTTCCCTGCAGGGGTGCACCACATACCCCAACACGCTCGATCCCATTTGGCCGGACACACTTTTCTGGGTCATGCCCGGCCTCGGAAGATCAACACGTCGCAGCCCTACCTAGGCACAACAGAGAGGTCAGCACGCCGGTCTAAATCCTATGGCGCAGGGGTCTGGGCCCATCGCCCTTTGCACACCTGCACGTTGCGTACGCGGCCGGAAGCAGACCTAGCGTAGTGGCTTTCCAGTCCAATCCGGCGCGCGCCACTCAGTCGCTGACGTCACGAAGGCTTCGGCTGATACCACGACGCCGGGATACCCATAACTACTCCCGCGTAGATGGTTAGTGCGTATAGACCAAATGGCCAGACTCAGATCAAATACCCAGATCTCGTTAAGCGTGTTAAGTGTCCGCGAACGCCCAACAGGGCCAGGCCCACCTCTCTCCTAGGTGGTCGGAACCTGCCCTGTCGCTCCGCCACAAAGATCCACACAGAGGGCCGCCGGGACAAAGGTCCTTTCAGCCCCCAATCCGTGAATCACTCGCGGGTACTCCTCGAGCCAACCCGACTTTGGTCACCACATGTATCATGTTTAAAGTATATAGTATATACCCGTGATCACCTCCCGAGTGATCACGGCCCAATAGTATAGCATGGCAGACGGACAAGAATGTAGGGCCACTGATGATAAACTAGCATCCTATACTAAGCATTAGGTTTGCAGGTAAAGGTAACAACAGTAGTAGCAAGGACAGGCTATGCATCAGTATAGGATTAACGAGAAGCAGTAACATGCTACACTACTCTAATGCAAGCAGTATAGAGAAGAGTAGGCGATATCTGGTGATCAAAGGGGGGGGCTTGCCTGGTTGCTCTGGCAAGAGAGAGGGGTCGTCAACTCCGTAACCGAACTGGGTAGCAGCGGCGTCGGTCTCGGTGTCTATCGAGAGAAGAGGGGGGGAAACAATAAATATTTAATCAAGCATATGCATAGTGATGCATGACATGACAAGTAACGGCGTTAGAGGTGCCCTAACGCGGTAGTAGGTGATACCGGTGAAGGGGGATAACATCCGGGAAAGTATCCCCGGGGTTTCGCGTTTTCGGGCAGAGGAGCCGGAGGGGGAAAGTTGCGTGTTTGCTATGCTAGGATGCGTGGCGGACGAACGGGCTGCGTATCCGGGTTCGTCTCCTCGTTCTGAGCAACTTTCATGTACAAAGTTTTTCGATCCGAGCTACGGTTTATTTTCTATTAATTTTAAAAGATTTAAATCATTTTTAGAATTAACAAAATTAATTTAGTTAGAAAAGGCAATTATGACATCAGCATGATGTCAGGGTGATGTCAGCAGTCAGCTAGTCAGTTGACCTAGTCAAACTGACGCATGGGTCCCACTGTCATTGTCTAACTAACTAACTGTTTAGTTAGATTATTTTGCAGGTTAATTAGGTTTAATAGTTAGTTAACAGAATTAATTAAGTTAACTAATTAAGTTAATTAATTATTTATTTTATTTATTTAATGTTAATCTTTAATTATTTTTAGTTTTTTTTTAATTAAACGTTCTGGGCCATGGGCCCCACATGTCATTGGCCCCTGGCCTTAGCAGGCACAGGGTGGTGCGGGCGTTGCGGGCGAACGGGCACAGGGCGCCCGATGGGCGCGAGGGCCAGGCGCGACGTCGCCCGAGCGGGAGCGCCGACGAGCATGGCGGCTGCGGGGGAACGGGCACAGGGCGCCCGATGGAGGAAGCGGGGGCGAGGCGCGGGACGGCCGGAACGGGCTGCCAACGGCAGCAGTCACTGCGCAGCAGCAGCCGCAGCAGAGAGCGCGGGGGGGGGGGGGGGGGAAGAGGCGCCGCGGGGTGCAGTGAGGGGAGCGGCCGAACAGGCGCGGCGTCGCAACCGCTGTCGGGGCAGGCGCGTGGTCGCGCGGACGTGCGCGCACGGGCGGTGCACCAGGGGGAGCGGTGCGGTGAGCATGGGCCGCGGTGGAGGGCGTGGTGCACGGCGGGGGTGGCCGCAGCGACAAGGGGACGCGCGGCCGGAGTGACAGGGGCTCTGCTCCGGCACGGCAAGGGCGGCCAAGGCCACGGAGCAGGGCAGCGCACGAGCGGGGACGGGAGGCGGAGCGGACAGGGAGGAGGGAGGCGTGAGCTCACGGGGCCGGTAGGGTTTGGGCAATGGTGCTCGGGGCGGTGGTCGGAGACGACGGCGAAGAGCGACGCAGGCCGGCGAGGTCGTCCTCCAGCGGGGTGGCGATACGGCGAAGAGGAGGCAGGCTGGTGGGGAAGCTCCGGGCGCCGGCGTCGGGGGTGGAGGGGCGCGGGGATCGGGCGCGAGGGGATCGGGCTCTCCTCCCGATCCAGATCGGGGGGCGAGGGAGAGGGAGTGGCGGCGTGGGGGGGAGTGGGGCGACGGGGTGGGGTTAGGGTTTCGGGGGTGTGGGTTATGGGAGGGGGGGTGGCCGGCTGGGCCTTTGCCCAGTTGGGCCGGTGGTGGCCTGGCCGGTTGGGCCGTCTGGCCCAGTGGGGGGGTCCTTTTTATATATTTTTTTTGTTGTTTGTTTTCTGTTTTCTTTTTATTTATTTTCTTTTCTGTTTTTATTTATTTATAAGCACTTAGGCATTTTATAAAATTGTGAACCATACACCATAATTATCTTTGTAATATTTGGCAACCACCAAACATTTTTGTTTTATTATTTTTTTGAAAACTTTTATTACCATCATAATTTTGAATTGAATATCGAAACCATTTTGATTTAACCCGAGATTAACTACAGTGACAGAGGTGACGTGGCATCATTGGTGAGGATTACTGTAGCTTAATTACCCGGGCGTCACAATTCTCCTCCACTACAAGAAATCTCGTCCCGAGATTTAGGAGGTAGAAGGAAAGAGTGCGGGGTATTCATCACGCAGACGATCCTCGCGTTCCCAGGTGGCTTCGTCTTCAGAGTGATTCGACCACTGGACTTTGAGGAATTTGATCGCCTTCTGACGTGTGCGGCGTTCAGCTTGGTCAAGAATGCGGACCGGATGCTCTTTATAGGAGAGGTCCTGCTGCAATTCGAGCACTTCATGATCCACTGCTCGGATTGGGTCCTTGAAGCAGCGTCGGAGTTGTGACACGTGGAACACATCGTGAACCTGAGAAAGGTTCGACGGAAGCTCCAGTTGATATGCCACTTTTCCACGCCTTTCCAGAATAGTGAATGGGCCAATATAGCGGGGAGCTAGCTTCCCTTTGGTCCCGAAGCAGTGAGCACCCTTCATTGGTGTAACTCGAAGATAAGCCTTTTCGCCAGGTTGATAGACCATGTCTTGGTGATGACGGTCATACTGACTTTTCTGACGTGACTGAGCAGTCTTGAGATGCTCGCGAATAATGCGAACTTGTTCTTCGGCCTGTTGGATAATATCCGGACCGAAGAGTGGGCGTTCCCCAGTTTCTGACCAGTTCAGAGGGGTTCGACACTTCCGTCCATAAAGCACTTTGAAGGGGGACATCTTCAGACTAGCTTGATAGCTATTATTATAAGAGAACTCGGCATATGGAAGAGATTCCTCCCATTTCTTGCCGAATGAGATTACACAAGCCCGAAGCATGTCTTCGAGAACTTGGTTGACACGTTCAACTTGCCCTTGTGACTGAGGATGGAACGCAGTACTGAACGACAGATGAGTCCCCATAGCTTCTTGGAAACTTGCCCAAAACCTTGAAGTGAATAAGCTGCCACGGTCTGAACTGATAACCAGTGGGATACCATGAAGTGAAACAATTCTGGCCATGTAGAGAGTAGCAAGCTGACTAGCCGTGATTGTCTCTTTGACCGCCAGAAAATGGGCAACTTTGGAAAGCCGGTCAATGACGACAAGAATAGCATCATTACCTTTCTGCGATTTGGGAAAACCAGTGACGAAGTCCATCTCAACATGGTCCCATTTCCATTCAGGAATAGAGATAGGTTGCAGAGTTCCAGCAGGCCTTTGATGCTCTGCTTTGATTCGGCGACAAACGTCACATTCAGCAACATAACGAGCAATGTCCTGCTTCATATTAGACCACCAGAATCTTTGACGAATATCCTGGTACATCTTTGTACTACCAGGATGGATGGACAGAGGCGTATCATGGGCTTCTTGCATAACCCCTTTAGTTTTATCCAGGTTTTTCTTCGAACAAGGTACCACTAAGCGGCCTTTGAAATACAAGGCGCCATCGTCGGCGATCGTGAAGAATGAGGGCTTTCCCCTTTTGAGGTCGCGCTTAATCTTGAGGACTTCATCGTCACACTTCTGTATCCATTTGATGGTGTCCACAAGATCTGGTTTCGCAACCAGGGTATTGAGAGAACCCTTGGAAACAACATGGAGGTTCTGTTTGGGGAAACCTTCGGGAGGGGGAGCGAGTGATCCCGGAGGAACAATATGGAGGTTCAGCCTTCTAAATTCTTCAACAAGCGATGGGTGAACTTTGTGAACCTGGAGGTGGTTACAGTAATACTTGCGGCTCAAGGCATCAGCCATTACATTAGCCTTGCCGGGGGTATAGGATATACCCATGTCAAAGTCTGCAACAGTCTCCATCCATCTTTGCTGACGTAGGTTCAAATCTGGCTGAGTAAACAGATACTTCAGACTTTGATGGTCGGTGAAGATCTCGCAACGATTACCGAGAAGGTAATGTCGCCACTGCTTCAGTGCATGAATGACAGCAGCAAGCTCGAGGTCGTGAACTGGGTAGTTTTCTTCATGAGGGCGCAGTTGACGAGAGGCATAAGCGATCACTCTGCGCTCTTGCATTAGGACACAGCCTAATCCTTGACGGGAAGCGTCGCAGTAAATGACGAAGTCCTTCTTAGTATCAGGTGGTGCAAGCACGGGGGCAGAAGTCAATTTGTCTTTGAGCGCCTGGAAACTTTCCTGACACTTGTCTGTCCAGTCGAACTTGACACCCTTATGCAATAAACTAGTCAGAGGCCTGGCAATCTTGGAGAAGTTCTCGATGAATCGACGGCAATAGCTGGCGAGACCGAGAAAACTTCGGACTTGCTTCACATTCTTCGGAGGAGTCCAATCGAGAATAGCCTGAACTCGTTCAGGGTTGACGGCAATACCATCTTTGGAGATGACATGCCCAAGATAGGTTACTTCGGGAAGCCAGAATTCACACTTGGAATACTTAGCATACAGCTGATGTTCTCGAAGCTTCTCTAGCACAAGACGCAGATGTACAGCATGTTCTTCCTCATTCTTGGAAAATACAAGGATATCGTCCAGATATACCACGACGAACTTGTCGAGGTAATCCATGAATATATAATTCATCAGACGAGAGAAGGTGGCGGGAGCATTCGTTAAGCCGAATGACATGACGGTGTACTCATATGACCCATACCGAGTCACGAAGGCGGTTTTTGGGATGTCCTCTTCACGAACACGGATCTGGTGGTAACCCAACCTCAAGTCGAGTTTGGAGAACACTGATGAACCAGCCAGTTGATCATAAAGATCATTGATCCGAGGAAGAGGGTATTTATTCTGAATGGTAGCTTGGTTTATAGGACGGTAGTCTTGGACTAATCGGTTTGTCCCATCCTTCTTCTTAACAAAGAGAGAAGGTGCTCCCCAAGGAGAGCAACTTGGACGAATGAAACCTTTTACAAGAGATTTGTCGATTTCCTCCTTAAGCTCAATGAGTTCATGCGGCGGCATCTTGTAGGGTCGTTTAGCTATAGGGGTAGTGCCGGGTTTCAAGTCGATGATGAATTCGACAGCTCTAGCAGGAGGAATCCCTGGAAGTTCTTCTGGGAAGACATCTTGGAATTCACGAACAATGGGAATGTTTTCAATGCCCTCGAGTGGTGCAGTGTTCAACGCATTCAAGGCATAAAGTCGTGCCTCGGCGTTCTGAACTAGATGAGCTTGGTAAGCTATTATTTCGTCAGAAGGGTGTAGCAGATGGACGACCTTAGTGGCGCAAACTATAGAAGCAGTATGCGCTTTCAACCAATCCATTCCCAGAATGAGGTCTATGTTAGACGACTTCAAGATAATGGGAGAGGCATAGAATTCCAGCCCTTCGATTTCCACGGGGACATCGATGCCAACCAATGAGGTTTGACATTGTCCCACGGGGGTTTTTACCAATACCGAAGTGTTCATCTCCTCACATTTAATGTCATGCTTGTATGCAAAATCTTCTGACATGAATGAATGCGATGCTCCTGAATCGAATAAAACAGATGCAGGTACTGAGTTTACGAGGAGTGTACCCATCACGGTAGCAGGCTGGTCTTGGGCTTCGTTCAGATCAACATGGTTGGCATGAACGCGACCATAAGACTTGGCATTGTTGTTGCGGGGCTGGTTGTTTCCACGGCCAGTTGCTGGAAAGGCCAGTTGATTCTGTTTCTGGTTGCATTCCCTAGCACGGTGACCTGGTTGTCCACACCTGAAGCACAAACCATTCTCGGGAGTAGGAACAGGAGCTTGGGGTGGTGGAGCTGGAAGCCTTGGCTGCCTAGTTGGAGCCGTAGGCAGACGAGGTGCAGCATAGGATTGTCTTGGGGCAGGTGCATTCGGCTGGTACATGCTGTTGGGAATCCATATCTTGCGCTTCTGCGAGGACGGGCCCGAAGATGAGCCCGTGTCACGGCTGCGCCTGTGAGAGCTCTGGTATTCCTGCAGACCAGTTTCGACATTGATGGCTTTGTTCACCAGAGTGGCGAAATCAACAAAGTCATGCACTAGAAGTGCGAGCTTGATGTCAGCTTGAAGGCCATCCCGGAACTTCTCCTGTCTGCGTGCATCAGTTGCAATGTCCTCTTCAGCATAGCGGGACAAGTCCAGAAACTCCCGCTGATAAGCTTCCACCGTTTTGTTGCCTTGGGTGAGGTTGCGGAACTCACGCTTCTTCCGGTCCATGATTCCCTGGGGAATGAAGCGAGCACGGAAGGCAGCTTGGAAGTCTGGCCAGGTGATGATTGTCCCAGCTGGCAGGGTACGCCTGTGGCTGTCCCACCATTGAGCTGCGGGTCCTTTCAGGAAGAATGAAGCAAAGGTGACATAGCTGGCAGGGGCTACATCAGCAGACTCCATCTCATAAGTGATGTCACGGAGCCAGTCATCAGCATCCAGAGGCTGAGTTGAGCTGCGGTACACAGTCGGGTTCAGGCGCATGAAATCCTGCAGAGTCACTTGGGTTGGCTGCTGGTTCATATTGGGGCGAGGGAACTGAGCCATAATATTCTCCATGAACTGACGATTCAGCTCAAACTGTTGCATCATCCCAGCCATGTACTCAGGCGGTGGTGGGGGGTTGCCACCACGACCACGACCACCTGGTCTAACCATCCTGCTAATATATAACAGGGGTAGTTCAGCATTTAGAAATTTGCAAACACAAGAATCATTCATGAAGAAACATGCACAACGAAAGCAGTACGATAGATACTACATAGTAGTCGGCATATCTTACAAAAGAGACCATGCATAGAGCTCGTTACACAGAGTTCGGTACAAAGTCTAAGACATCATAGGCGGCACGCAGGCTCGCGGCGAATGCAACTAACAGTAACAAGCAAGTCTACATCAGTCCCACGCGGTACTATGGAGGTAGGTGTAGCCCGACAGCTGGTAGCGACGCGAAGGGAAGACCTCCACGTGAGTAGCCTGGGGTCCGCGGATACTCTGGTGCGGAACCCGATGCTCAGGTGGCAGGAGAGGACCAAGGGCAGGAGAGTAGCCTCCCACCTCTGGCCAACCGACACCCTGAGGCATCACGGTCCTGGCGGGGTAGATAGCAGAACGCGGCAGCTCCCCAGATCCAACAAAGGGGTGTAACATCGTCAAAGCACGGTAGAGGTGCTGACGAGTGGTGTACAACTCGTGGCGAAGAGCTCGGTTAGCTCGATCCAGACCATCAGCATGCAGAACAAAGTTCTGATGGTGGAAGGGCTCGCGGGTGACAGTGGAGTAGGCAGCAGTGTAGTAGCCCTCCGCACCAATATCAGATGCGATAGCAATGTGCCTGAAGGGGGAGGTGTCCAACTCCCGGTACTCCCTACGAAGGCGTGTCAGAGCAGCATAGGCAGCATCGTGAACTGCCATATCGATGGTCACTCCAACACCATAAGCGGTGTGCAGCACAGTAGTGGAGTCATACTCCCGGGAGTAGAGGTGGACGGTGGCACGGTACTGCTCCTGGCTAAAGTCCTGGTACTCCTCGGTGACGGTGTACTCGGGGTGCCAGCGATAACCCAGATAGGTCATCATCTCAGCTAGCACGGCAGGTGATCCCGAGGCACCAATGGCCGTCGTGTGGCGCACGACCTGCCTCGTGGGTTCCATCTGAAAACAAAGATGCTTCAAAGGAGTCAATTGCCAGCGTGGAAATTGTTCAAAATACTATACTAAGGATTAATTATGGCTTTATCCAACTTTGGGGTGAACGTCGTAACGGGATCCTAGTGTCAGAGTTAGTAAATTTGTTTAACCCGAGTAGAAGAGAGTTAAGAGTCCCAGAGCAAAGGTCGAGGAGTAAAAGATCCTAGTATCACCCGATGGCGACGTGGGCCCGTAAGGCACACAGCCAAGTTAGTAAAAAGTTTTTTTGCAATGTCTAGACTCGACTTCGACCAAGGAGTGTGGAAGGGGGATTCCTACAGGCAGTCGGCTCTGATACCAACTTGTGACGCCCCTGATTCAATCGTACACTAATCATGCATGCAAATGTGTACGATCAAGATCAGGGACTCACGGGAAGATATCACAACACAACTCTACAAATAAAAATAAGTCATACAAGCATCATATTACAAGCCAGGGGCCTCGAGGGCTCGAATACAAGAGCTCGATCATAGACGAGTCAGCGGAAGCAACAATATCTGAGTACAGACATAAGTTAAACAAGTATGCCTTAAGAAGGCTAGCACAAACTGGGATACAGATCGAAAGAGGCGCAGGCCTCCTGCCTGGGATCCTCCTAACTACTCCTGGTCGTCGTCAGCGGGCATCACGTAGTAGTAGGCACCTCCGGTATAGGGGTCGTCGTCGATGGTGGCGTCTGGCTCCTGGGCTCCAACATCTGGTTGCGACAACTAGAAAGAAAGGAAAGGGGGGGAAAGGGGGGAGAAAGCAACCGTGAGTACTCATCCAAAGTACTCGCAAGCAAGGAGCTACACTACATAAGCATGGGTATCAAATGGAGTAAGGGTATCATATGTGGAATGAACTGCAGAAAGCCAGAATAAGAGGGGGATAACTAATCCTTTCGAAGACTACGCTTCTGGCAGCCTCCGTCTTGCAACATGTAGAAGAGAGTAGACTGAAGTCCTCCAAGTAGCATCGTATAGCATAATCCTAACCGATGATCCTCCCCTCGTCGCCCTGTGAGAGAGCGACCACCGGTTGTATCTGGCACTTGGAAGGGTGTGTTTTATTAAGTATCCGGTTCTAGTTGTCATAAGGTCAAGGTACAACTCCAGGTCGTCCTTTTACCGAGGGACACGGCTATTCGAATAGATAAACTTCCCTGCAGGGGTGCACCACATACCCCAACACGCTCGATCCCATTTGGCCGGACACACTTTTCTGGGTCATGCCCGGCCTCGGAAGATCAACACGTCGCAGCCCTACCTAGGCACAACAGAGAGGTCAGCACGCCGGTCTAAATCCTATGGCGCAGGGGTCTGGGCCCATCGCCCTTTGCACACCTGCACGTTGCGTACGCGGCCGGAAGCAGACCTAGCCTAGTGGCTTTCCAGTCCAATCCGGCGCGCGCCACTCAGTCGCTGACGTCACGAAGGCTTCGGCTGATACCACGACGCCGGGATACCCATAACTACTCCCGCGTAGATGGTTAGTGCGTATAGACCAAATGGCCAGACTCAGATCAAATACCCAGATCTCGTTAAGCGTGTTAAGTGTCCGCGAACGCCCAATAGGGCCAGGCCCACCTCTCTCCTAGGTGGTCGGAACCTGCCCTGTCGCTCCGCCACAAAGATCCACACAGAGGGCCGTCGGGACAAAGGTCCTTTCAGCCCCCAATCCGTGAATCACTCGCGGGTACTCCTCGAGCCAACCCGACTTTGGTCACCACATGTATCATGTTTAAAGTATATAGTATATACCCGTGATCACCTCCCGAGTGATCACGGCCCAATAGTATAGCATGGCAGACGGACAAGAATGTAGGGCCACTGATGATAAACTAGCATCCTATACTAAGCATTAGGTTTGCAGGTAAAGGTAACAACAGTAGTAGCAAGGACAGGCTATGCATCAGTATAGGATTAACGAGAAGCAGTAACATGCTACACTACTCTAATGCAAGCAGTATAGAGAAGAGTAGGCGATATCTGGTGATCAAAGGGGGGGGGCTTGCCTGGTTGCTCTGGCAAGAGAGAGGGGTCGTCAACTCCGTAGCCGAACTGGGTAGCAGCGGCGTCGGTCTCGGTGTCTATCGAGAGAAGAGGGGGGGAAACAATAAATATTTAATCAAGCATATGCATAGTGATGCATGACATGACAAGTAACGGCGTTAGAGGTGCCCTAACGCGGTAGTAGGTGATACCGGTGAAGGGGGATAACATCCAGGAAAGTATCCCCGGGGTTTCGCGTTTTCGGGCAGAGGAGCCGGAGGGGGAAAGTTGCGTGTTTGCTATGCTAGGGATGCGTGGCGGACGAACGGGCTGCGTATCCGGGTTCGTCTCCTCGTTCTGAGCAACTTTCATGTACAAAGTTTTTCGATCCGAGCTACGGTTTATTTTCTATTAATTTTAAAAGATTTAAATCATTTTTAGAATTAACAAAATTAATTTAGTTAGAAAAGGCAATTATGACATCAGCATGATGTCAGGGTGATGTCAGCAGTCAGCTAGTCAGTTGACCTAGTCAAACTGACGCATGGGTCCCACTGTCATTGTCTAACTAACTAACTGTTTAGTTAGATTATTTTGCAGGTTAATTAGGTTTAATAGTTAGTTAACAGAATTAATTAAGTTAACTAATTAAGTTAATTAATTATTTATTTTATTTATTTAATGTTAATCTTTAATTATTTTTAGTTTTTTTTTAATTAAACGTTCTGGGCCATGGGCCCCACATGTCATTGGCCCCTGGCCTTAGCAGGCACAGGGTGGTGCGGGCGAACGGGCACAGGGCGCCCGATGGGCGCGAGGGCCAGGCGCGACGTCGCCCGAGCGGGAGCGCCGACGAGCATGGCGGCTGCGGGGGAACGGGCACAGGGCGCCCGATGGAGGAAGCGGGGGCGAGGCGCGGGACGGCCGGAACGGGCTGCCAGCGGCAGCAGTCACTGCGCAGCAGCAGCCGCAGCAGAGAGCGCGGGGGGGGGGGGGGAAGAGGCGCCGCGGGGTGCAGTGAGGGGAGCGGCCGAACAGGCGCGGCGTCGCAACCACTGTCGGGGCAGGCGCGTGGTCGCGCGGACGTGCGCGCACGGGCGGTGCACCAAGGGGAGCGGTGCGGTGAGCATGGGCCGCGGTGGAGGGCGTGGTGCACGGCGGGGGTGGCCGCAGCGACAAGGGGACGCGCGGCCGGAGTGACAGGGGCTCTGCTCCGGCACGGCAAGGGCGGCCAAGGCCACGGAGCAGGGCAGCGCACGAGCGGGGACGGGAGGCGGAGCGGACAGGGAGGAGGGAGGCGTGAGCTCACGGGGCCGGTAGGGTTTGGGCAATGGTGCTCGGGGCGGTGGTCGGAGACGACGGCGAAGAGCGACGCAGGCCGGCGAGGTCGTCCTCCAGCGGGGTGGCGATACGGCGAAGAGGAGGCAGGCTGGTGGGGAAGCTCCGGGCGCCGGCGTCGGGGGTGGAGGGGCGCGGGGATCGGGCGCGAGGGGATCGGGCTCTCCTCCCGATCCAGATCGGGGGGCGAGGGAGAGGGAGTGGCGGCGTGGGGGGGAGTGGGGCGACGGGGTGGGGTTAGGGTTTTGGGGGTGTGGGTTATGGGAGGGGGGGTGGCCGGCTGGGCCTTTGCCCAGTTGGGCCGGTGGTGGCCTGGCCGGTTGGGCCGTCTGGCCCAGTGGGGGGGGGGTCCTTTTTATATATTTTTTTTGTTGTTTGTTTTCTGTTTTCTTTTTATTTATTTTCTTTTCTGTTTTTATTTATTTATAAGCACTTAGGCATTTTATAAAATTGTGAACCATACACCATAATTATCTTTGTAATATTTGGCAACCACCGAACATTTTTGTTTTATTATTTTTTTTGAAAACTTTTATTACCATCATAATTTTGAATTGAATATCGAAACCGTTTTGATTTAACCCGAGATTAACTACAGTGACAGAGGTGACGTGGCATCATTAGTGAGGATTACTGTAGCTTAATTACCCGGGCGTCACATGAGGCCTTCAAGGTTTGCATAAGGACCGATGACATTGGGTTCTGCCTCGCGTGTGCCATCTGCCCTTGGTGCGGAGGGACCAGGGTTGAAGTCTAACCCAAACTTCTTCTTGTTCTGCTTCGCTGAGTTTTGGGAAAACTGAAAGTTGCACTTGAATAGATTGTCATCACGACACCAGAGTAGTGATGACGGATGTGCATCATCAGGCTGTGGCCCATGGACCATGCATGGATAGAAGCCTTGAGCAATGGCTTCATCTCTGGACCTGGGTAGAAGATTCTTGTATAGGATGTCTCCCCAAGGTCTCTTGATGGCGTTTTTCTCAGCATACTCTTGGGTTGTGAAGCGGTATTTGAACCATTGTTCTACCCAATAGCATCGAATCCATTGGATTCGGGTCTTGTGCTGACTATAATCCTCTTCAGGATCTGTCTTGTACATTTCTGCAAGTTCGTCTGGCAGGTCTTTGGATGTTCCACCACGACGCTGTCTGCCCCCCTTCCTTGTTGCTTTCTCTGAAGCCATAAACTTTAACTTGAAAGGCTTCAAGATGTTCAAAGGCTTCAAAGGCTTTCTCTTGCTGGACCAACAGGAACTGGCTTCAGGAGAATTTATGTGATGCTGTAAGAATTCTGCAAATGAATGCAGACTATGAGAACCAAAGGATTCTCCCACGGACATGTACCTGTGACAGCATTAAGGTGCGAGGGAAGGGGAAGAGGTCATATGCATTCTCATAAGATTTTGAAGATAAATCAGTTTAGAAGCCATTGACCTCATCGTGCGAAGACATTCACTCATAGATAAGAAGTTGGTTCCAGATTTGTACGAACCCACAGATCAGTACAAGTGAGGAATCTAACTACTTTGTGAAGCACAAGTGAATATACTAGGCATGTTATGAGATGCAGATTGAGAGAGATCTAACTTGTGTGAATAGAAACTTCTTATGGTAGAAAGTGACAAAGCCATAGGATCAAAAGGTGCCGTGAAAAGAAGTTTTATTTACCACACTAGGAACTGCTAGACGGAGAGGAAGATGAGGCCGAGTAGTTCAATCTTCCGTGCCCTAACTTGGCGACGGAGGACACCTACGGCGACGGCGGAGAGGACGATGTCCGCGATCAGCGTGAAGACGGCGTCGGAGAGGTTGCGGCAGCGAAGCGCTTCGTCGCCGGCGTCATCGAGGTCTAGCGGTGGCGCTAGGGTTCGTGCGAGGGTGGAAGAAGGAATAATGACCGCAGTGAGTGTGTATGTATAGTTACAGGGGCGGCACTGCGCTATTACACAGGTGCCCCTAGCGATTCGCATCTGAGTAACACGTGGCCATCATGCAGAATTTTGCGGGCAGTTCCACGTCCCATGCACGCCTGGATTGTCGGGTGGTCGTTCCTACTTCTCCGGATTTCATGTGGACAAATGAGCATTGAAAACGGATTTAAAGGTTGTCTTTGTGTCTTCTGCTGTCAAGGACGCAGAGAAGACATTTGACAGTTTCAATAGAATGCATATGACTTGGAGAGATGGAATTTGAGATAGAGAGCATAGAGAGGTTAGGGTCCGATCACATCCACTTAGTTCAAAAGATTCAAACAAGAAGACATAGCTATAAGTGAATGCTGTAGAGGACAGAACACTAGTATATATATATATAATCAACATAGTGAAGATAATCATGAAGACATGTTGATATTGAAGCCAAACCAAATGTGAAGACATTGCAAGGTAACGCCATGAGTGAAACACTTCAAAATAGAACGTTTGGTGGTGGCTTACCCACCGTATAGGAAGTATTAGACCCAGACACGGCGCACAATTATCGTGGCGCTCCGAAGTCAAATTCCACGTTAATGTATTCACACTTAGAATGTAAGTCTTCATTGATTGAAGATATACGTTACTTCGTGTGTTGCACACCTAAGTCATCAATATGCATAAGTGTTAGGATGTGTGCCTGATCACAGGACATTTGAGGATTCCAGGATATTTAGCTCACACCGTAACTTGCAAAATCTCTTCTCATCCAAGGGCTTGGTGAAGATGTCTGCCAATTGCTCTTCAGTGTTGACGTGTATGATATCAATATCTTCCTTCACAACATGATCTCTTAGAAAATGATGACGAATTTCTATGTGCTTTGTCTTCGAGTGCTGAACTGGGTTATTGGCAATCTTGATGGCGCTTTCGTTGTTGCAGTAAAGTGGCACTTGCTTCAGATGAACGCCATAGTCCTTGAGAGTTTGCTTCATCCACAGAAGCTGAGCACAGCAAGATCCAGCAGCAATGTATTCAGATTCAGCAGTGGAGAGGGATACACAGTTTTGCTTCTTTAAAGACCAACATACAAGTGATCATCCCAGAAAGTGGCATGTGCCTGATGTAGACTTCCGATCAACCTTGTCACCAGCATAATCAGCATCCGAGAATCCAACCAGATCAAACTCTGAGCCCTTTGGATACCATAATCCGAGAGTTGGGGTGTGAGCCAAATATCGAAGAATTCGCTTCACAGCTAAGTGATGCGACTCCTTTGGTCCCGCTTGAAATCGAGCACACATGCAAACACTAAGCATAATATCTGGCCTAGATGCACATAAATAAAGCAAAGAACCAATCATGGAGCGGTATACCTTTTGATCGAACTCTTTACCATTGTCGTCGGGACCCAGATGATGTTTGGCTGGCATTGGTGTTGTGAAGCCTTTGCAGTCTTGCATACCAAACTTCTTCAGGCACTCTTTGAGATACTTCTCTTGAGATATGAAGATGCCGTTGCGTTGTTGTCGTATTTGAAGACCGAGGAAGAACTTCAACTCCCCCATCATAGACATCTGATATTTCTCTTGCATCATATAGCCAAACTCTTCACTGTACTTCTGATTGGTGCAGCCGAAGATAATGTCATCCACATATATTTGGCAGACAAACAGTTCACCATCATATGTCTCCATGAAGAGTGTGGGATCTAGGGAACCAGGTATGAAGCCTTTGCTCTTCAGGAAATATTTGAGTGTGTCATACCAGGCCCGAGGGGCTTGTTTGAGGCCATATAGTGCCTTATTGAGCTTGTATACCATGTCAGGATGTTTTGGATCTTCAAACCCATGCGGTTGTGCAACATACACTTCTTCTTCAATCTTGCCATTGAGAAAGGCACTCTTCACATCCATTTGATATAGAAGTATGTTATGATAATTTGCATAGGCCAGTAGTATACGTATGGCTTCAAGTCTGGCCACAGGAGCAAATGTTTCATCGAAATCAATGCCTTCCACTTGAGTATATCCTTGAGCAACGAGACGAGCTTTGTTTCTGACGATTTGACCATGCTCATCTTGCTTGTTGCGGTATATCCATTTTGTGCCTATTATATTGTGCTTCCGTGGATTAGGACGCTTAACCAGTTCCCATACATTGTTTAGCTCAAATTGTTGAAGCTCTTCTTGCATAGCTTGAATCCATTCAGGTTCCATGAAGGCTTCTTCAACTTTCTTGGGTTCTGTAATTGAGACGAATGCGAAGTGCCCACAGAAATTTGCCAGCTGAGTTGCCCTTGAACGAGTGAGTGGACCAGGTGCATTGATGCTGTCAATTATTCTGTCAATCTGCACTTCATTGGCAACACGAGGATGTACAGGGCGAAGATGTTGCTCTTGCTGATCTGAGTTGTTGTTGGGAGGAATGTCTTCGGGCTGAGCATTGTCTTCATGTGGATCAGGTGCTGAGATGATAAGTTCTTCTTCAGGATGAGCTTCAGAAGGTATAATCTCTCCAGTTCCCATTAGCTTGATTGATTCACTAGCTGGAACTTCATCTAGCACATCTGGCAGTTGCTCTCTTTGTGAACCATTGGTCTCATCGAACCGCACATCCACTGTTTCAACCACTTTGTAATGAAAGATATTGAAGACTCTATAGGAGTGCGAATCCTTTCCATATCCAAGCATGAAGCCCTCATGTGCTTTTGGTGCAAACTTTGAGGTATGGTGTGGGTCCTTGATCCAGCACCTTGCGCCAAATACTCTGAAGTAACTGACATTTGGCTTCTTGCCAGTTAGGAGTTCATAAGATGTCTTGTTCAGAAGCTTGTGAAGATAAACACGATTGATTGTATGACATGCAGTGTCAATGGCTTCAGGCCAGAATTTTCTTGGAGTCTTGTATTCATCTAGCATCGTTCTGGCCATCTCAATGAGTGTTCTGTTCTTGCGTTCGACGACGCCATTCTGCTGTGGCGTGTACGGAGTTGAGAATTCATGTGTGATACCTAAGGTATCAAGATATGTATCAAGGCCAGTGTTCTTGAATTCAGTGCCATTGTCACTTCTGATGTGCTTTATCTTGGCGCCATAGTTGTTCATTGCTCGATTGGCGAAGCGTCTGAAGACATCCTGCACTTCAGTCTTGTAAAGGATTATGTGCACCCAAGTATATCTAGAGTAATCATCAACAATGACAAAGCCATAGAGGCAAGCAGTAGTGGTAAAAGTTGAGTAGTGAGTGGGACCGAATAGATCCATGTGAAGCAGTTCGAAGGGTCGAGTAGTGGTCATGATTGTCTTCGAGGGATGTTTTGCCCTCGTCATCTTCCCTGCTTCACAGGCACCGCATAAGTGATCTTTCTTGAACTTGACACCCTCGATGCCTATGACATGCTTCTTCTTTGCAAGGGTGTGGAGGTTCCTCATGCCAGCATGCCCGAGCCTTCGATGCCAAAGCCAGCATTCTGAAGCTTTTGCCAGAAGACATACTGCAAGCTGTGGCCCTGCTGAGAAATCTACCACGTACAAATCATCTTTCCGATACCCTTCAAACACTAGAGACTTGTCAGATTCCATTAGTACCAGACAACGATATTTTCCGAATATTACTATCATGTTCAAATCACAAAGCATTGAGACAGACATTAAGTTGAAGCCAAGGGATTCAACAAGCATGACTTTATCCATGTGTTGATCCTTTGAGATTGCAACTCTACCTAGACCCAATACCTTACTTTTACCAGTGTCAGCGAATGTGATGTGGCTCTTGTCAGATGGACGCAAGGTTGAGTCCATAAGAAGGCTTCTTTTGCCGGTCATGTGATTTGTACACCCACTGTCAATAATCCATTCCGAAGACGTTGGTGTCGTACCCTACAGTGCAGTTAGGGGGATAGGCTTCACGAAGAGAATTGTGAAGCAAAAACATTTGACGAACCAGTGGGTTATGAAAACTTAGATCCAGTTTAGGACTAATAGGGAGAGTAGCATGCGATTCAGGAACGAAGTACATAGTGATGCCATTTGGGCATTTGATCTTGCGCCCTACAAGATGTTTAAGGTCCCCAGCAATAGCGTCAGAAGATTTTGATTTTCTGCTGGAGACCTTTCCCTGCAAAAGAGAGTTAAGCTTTCTTAGCCACCCACATCTTCAAGGGTGGCTTAGAAGCAATAAGTCTAAGTGCAGCATCTGAGAATTTTGGCTTTGGAGCCCTAGCAAACAGTCTAGCAGGTGGACAATAGTACTCATATGAATAGGCAGAATAGTTCTTGGTCATATGAACATGGCGGTTTGATGAACCGCTCTCATATTCATATGCCTGAGTGTGGTTTCCCAGCAAAACATTTGCGTTAGTGTGACTCAGGTGAGTCCTCTGTCTGTATGAAGCCTTTGGACCGTATGAAGCCTTTGGTCTGAGGTTTGTCTTCTTCATGTGAGGAGTCATGAAGACATTCACAGGAAGATTTTCCAGACACTTTTTTGGAACCCAGATCTTCTTCATAGGCGGTCCATTCCTGCAGTTAGTACCAATGTACCTGGCAAACACTTCACCATTCTGATTCTTAAACAGTACATAGTTTGCATCAAAGGATTCATCAATGATAATGGGGTTAGCACAAGTGAATCCAGATAAATTGGCTGGATCTGCTGTAGGTTCCTTTGCAGCAACCCACTTGGTTTTGGGGTACTGCTCAGGTTTCCAGTAAGAGCCATCAACATTCATTTTCCTTACGAACCCAACACCCTCTTTCCTAGGGTTTTGGTTCAGAATCTGCTTCTTGAGGACATCACATAATGTCTGATGCCCTTTAAGACTTTTATACATCCCTGTTTCAAGCAATGTCTTCAACCTAGCATTCTCATCAGCAATAGCAGTGGTATCCTCAGCAGAGGGGTTAGTTACCACATCAACAGTTGAAGATATTGCAACAGCAGTAGCAGTAGAACATTCAGCAACAGAGGCAGCATTATCACGCTCAATGCATTTAAGACATGGTGGTTCAAATCCTTCCTGAGCGGAACTGATCTGTTCGGCGCGAAGTGACTCATTTTCCTTTTAAAGATCTTCATGAGCCGCTCTCAATTTCTCAAGATCTTGCTTCCTTTGAAGACAATCATAGGAAAGCTTTTCATGAGTTGTTGAGAGAGTATCATGACGATCTTCAAGTTCCTGATACTTAACGTGAAGATTTTTTATGTCTTCAATTAAGGATTCAGATCGAGTCATTTCAGCACCCAACAGATCATCGCTTCTGTCTAACAGTTTTTGAATATGTTCCATGGCTTTCTGTTGTTCAATTGCAATTTTAGCAAGTGTTTTGTAGCTGGGTTTTGAATCACAATCAGAGTCATCGTCACTAGATGTTTGATAGTGAGTAGTGCGTGTGTTTACCTTGGTACCGCGTGCCATGAAGCAATAGGTAGGATCGGAGTAGTCCTTGTCATTTGCATCGGTGTCGGTGATGGAGTCATTGTCTTCAGTGTTGAAGATGGACTTGGCAACGTATGCTGTGGCCAGACTTGCAATGCCAGAATCAGACTCCTCCTCAGACTCCACCTCTACCTCCTCAGAAGCGGACTCCTCCTCTGAATCCATGTCCTTGCCAACAAACGCACGTGCCTTGCCAGATGAGCTCTTATTGTGAGATGAAGACTTTGAGGAAGACTTGGAAGAAGACTTTGAGTATTTCTTCTTCTTCTTCTTGTCGTGAGAGTCATATTCCTTGCTCTTCTTCTTCTTTCTGTTCTCATTGTCCCACTGTGGACACTCAGAGATGAAGTGTCCAGTTTTCTTGCACTTGTGGCATGTTTTCTTTTTGTAGTCATGAGCAGAAGCTTCATCATTCCTTGAGCTTGATCGTGAAGACTTTCTGAAGCCTTTCTTCTTGGTGAATTTTTGGAACTTGTTCACTAGCATTGCAAGTTCCCTTCCAATGTCTTCAGGATCATCAGAACTGCTGTCAGATTCTTCTTTAGATGAGGAAACAGCTTTTGCCTTCAGGGCACGAGTTCGCCCGTAGTTTGGACCGTAGATATCTCTTTTCTCAGAAAGCTAAAACTCATGTGTGTTGAGCCTCTCGAGTATGTCAGACGGATCGAGTGTCTTGAAATCAGGACGTTCTTGAATCATCAGGGCTAGGATGTCAAACGAACTATCAAGTGATCTCAGTAGCGTCTTGATGATTTCATGTATGGTGATCTCAGTGGCACCGAGGGCTTGAAGCTCATTTGTGATGTCAGTAAGTCGGTCAAATGTGTGCTGGACATTCTCATTGTCATTTCGCTTGAAGCGGTTGAAGAGGTTGCGAAGAACACTGATTCTCTGATCTCTCTGGGTTGAGATGCCTTCATTGACCTTGGAGAGTCAGTCCCAGACCAGCTTGGATGTCTTCAAGGCACTCACACGGCCATACTGTCCTTTGGTCACATGACCACGGATGATATTCTTGGCAGTAGAGTCCAGTTGAGTGAACTTCTTGACATCAGCAGCAGTGACACCTTCTCCAGCCTTGGGAACACCGTTCTCGACGACATACCATAGGTCGACGTCAATGGCTTCAAGATGCATGTGCATCTTATTCTTCCAGTAGGGATATTCAGTTCCATCAAAGACGGGGCACGCAGCGGAGACTTTGATTATCCCTGCAGTCGACATAGCTAAAACTCCAGGTGGTTAAAACGAATCACACAGAACAAGCAAGCACCTTGCTCTGATACCAATTGAAAGTGCGTTATATCGACTAGAGGGGGTGAATAGGCGATTTTTACGAAAGTCTTCAATACGTGGAAGTTATGAAGACAAACAGTAGAGATAGGCCTATTACTATGCAGCGGAAGTTAGACTACACTAGGCAAGCCATGGTCAAGTATCAACAAAGTGAAAGCACAGTGACGAATAGCTGCAGTGTAATACGGATCAGGTAGGAAGATATTATGAAGCCAAACAGAACAACACAGTCACTCAGTGAAGACAAAAGATACAGCAAACATGCAATGACTTCACAACGAGTAACAATATATAAATGGAAGTGAAGATGAAACCAGTGACTCGTTGAAGACAATGATTTGTTGGACTAGTTCCAGTTGCTGTGACAATTGTACGTCTGGTTGGAGCGGCTAGGTATTTAAACCTTAGGACACACAGTCCCGTACACCCAGTCCTGAACCGCAGCTCAGGACACCCAGTCCTCACCGTATTCTCCTTGAGCTAAGGTCACACAGACCTCGCCCAATCACTCTGGTAAGTCTTCAAGGTAGACTCCCAAACCTTCACAGACTTTGTTCACCGGCAATCCACAATGACTCTTGGATGCTCAGAACGCGACGCCTAACCGGCTGGAGGATGCACAGTCCTCAAGTGTAATAAGTCTTCAGATCACTCAGACAAGAAGACTTAAGTGATGCCCAATTTGCTCTGGCTCTGGGTGGTTAGGGCTTTTTCCTCGCTAGGTATTCTCTCTCAAAGGCTTCGAGGTGGGTTGCTCTCAAACGACAAAAGCCGTGCACTGAAATCTAAGCAGCCAATCGTTTATGGTTGTAGGGGGTGGGCTATTTATAGCCACTAGGCAACCCGACCTGATTTGTCCGAAATGACCCTAGGTCACTAAGGAACTGACACGTGTTCCAACGGTCAGATTTCAAACTCACAAGGCAACTTTACTTGGGCTACAAGCAAAGCTGACTTGTCTGACTCTGGACAAGATTTGCTCTCATAGTCTTCACTCGAAGACATAGGTTTTTTGTTTAGGCATCACTTCAGTCGTTCTGACTGGTTCTCTTGGACCCCACTTAGCAGTACGGTGGTTCCTATGACTCAAAACAAATAAAAGAGAACTACGAAAGACCGAAGTCTTCGAGCTCCATAGGCTTCATGTGGTGTCTTCTCTTGTATAGTCTTCACAGTGAATATCTTCATATACCGCCATTGACTGCAATGTCTTCGTACATTTTTAGGGGTCATCTCTGGTAGTAAAACCGAATCAATGAGGGACTTCTACCTGTGTTATCCTACAATTCTCACAAACACATTAGTCCCTCAACTAGGTTTGTTGTCAATACTCCAAAACCAACTAGGGGTGGCACTAGATGCACTTACACAGCCGCCGGTGGCCACCAGGGGCAACTCTGGGCTGGCCTACCGGAAGTTTGGACAATCTGAGTGTGCCCTGAGAACGAGATACGTGCAGCTCCTATTGGGATTTGTCGGCACATTCGGGCGGTGTTGCTGGAATTGTTTTACCATTGTCGAGGATGTCTTGTAGAACCGGGATACCGAGTCTGATCGGAATGTCTCAGGAGAAGGAATATCCTTCGTTGATCGTGAGAGCTTGTGATGGGCTAAGTTGGGACTCCCCTGCAGGGATTTGAACTTTCGAAAGCCGTGCCCGCGGTTATGGGCAGATGGGAATTTGTTAATGTCCGGTTGTAGATAACATGAAACTTAACTTAATTAAAATGAATCAACCGCGTGTGTAACCGTGATGGTCTCTTCTCGGCGGAGTCCGGGAAGTGAACATGGTTTTGGAGTAATGCTTGACGTAGGTTGTTCCAGGATCACTTCTTGATCATAGTTCTTCGCTCGTGCTTTGCCTTCTCTTCTCGCTCTCTTTTGCGAATAGGTTAGTAACCATATAGGCTAGTCGCTTGCTGCAGCTCCACATATTTACCTTGCCTTTCCTTTAAGCTTAAATAGTGTTGATCACAAGGGTGCGAGATTGCTGAGTCCCCGTGACTCATAGATTACTTCCAAACCAAATGCAGGGACCGATGATACCGTTCCAGACGATGCGCTTGAGCTCAAGTGGGAGTTCGATGAAGACTCCCGTCGTTACTATGTGTCTTTCCCAGATGATCAGTAGTGGTGCCCAGTTGGGGCGATCGGGGACCGTGTCGCATGTTGGGGTTGATCTTTATTTTGGTACCGTAGTCGGACCATGAGTGTATTGGATGATTGTAATGTTATTCAAGTATTTGTGTGACATGGCGAGTGTAAGCCAACTATGTACCTTTTCCCCTATTATCTACTTACATGGGTTGTTGTGAAGATTACCTTACTTGCGACATTGCTTTCAATGCGGTTATGCCTCCAAGTCGTGCTTCGACATGTAGGAGATATAGCCGCATCGAGTGCGTTACAAATAAGCAGGGCGCCGGACTCGCAACAGGGGCTGCCAGAGGTTGGGGGCTTAGCGGCGGCGGCCATCGCCGGAGGCGCTGGTGGAAGGAGGAGGCGGGCGCGGGGCTCACGCGCCAAGGCGAGGTGGAGGAGGAGCTGAGGACGGGGAGGCCGACGTGATCGCGCGCATAGGGCGGCGACGGACCGGAGAGCGGGCGGCAGAGGTGGAGAGCTTCACTTTCTCTCCCTCTGCTGTAGGTGCAACGCGGGAAGAGGACAAAGGGAGAGAGAAGATAGAGCGGAAGGAAACGAGGGGGATCGGGCTGCGTACGTGGTCTATGGCGGCGCAGGAGGACGAGGGAACGATCGATGAGAGTGGGGTGCGCGCTAGGGTTAGGAAGGTTCGATGGGCTTAGGAGGGGCATATGGGCTTGGGAGGCCGGCGCTGCTAGGAGGCCCAAGTGGCCAGAGGCGGCTGGGCTCCCTTCTCCCTCCCTCTTCTCTTAAAAAAACTTATTTTCTTTAACAGAAAAGAAATTAGAGAGAGGAAAAGAAAGAGAGGGTTAGGGAAGGATTCTGCGCATGGGGATAATATTCCCAAACTCGCAAAAATGTGTACGATCCAAGAAAAATGGAGTAGCCATCTTTCAAAGTTTAAATTCAAACTCATTTGATTTAAATTCAAATGGTCCGAATAGGAAGTGAGGGTTAGGAAGGTCCAAAAATGTTCGGATTTTTGGTGGAGCTCCGGAAAATGATGAAAGAATATATGGCAAGGTTTGAGGAGCAACTCGAAGCAGAAAATACTTGAGAGTTTAAATTGCAAGTGTGTCACGGTAATTCCACAAGAATGGAAATATTTATAATAGCTCCCTAATATCGGGAGGATATGTTATAAAGAGAAGTCACCCTTCCCTCGGTTTAAATGGACCTAAGATCCATGTAATTTCTTTAAGTGAGTTTTTAGTTGGCTTTGAGAAAATGATGGCATGATGACATGATGCAATGCACATGATGCAACGAAGCAAAACAAATCACCCGACAACACTCGGAAACATGGAAGGCATGTGAAGCTCCGGTCTTGGGGCGTCACAACACTCCACCACTACTAGAGGATCTCGTCCCGAGATCTAGGATGGCACCAGAGGGAAAACGGAAGAGGAAGAGGAGAGGTAAAACTAAGTTGCTTCTTTGACAAACGAGTGAAACCAAAGAACCTTGAAAGTTTAAACCATTTCGAGAAAAGAATAGAATGGAGATGAATGAAGTTTAGAACACTCCGTTAGAAAAGAGGAACAAGGAACATTACGGGAACCTTGTAGGTTGACAGACATAAGAAACGGGTTTCAATGGACAAGAAGTACATGCAAGCACTCCGATAGAAACGAAAAGTACAAGGAACGATAAGATCAATTACGACAACACTCCAGTTAAATGGATTATCTAGAAAAGAATATGGTCTTGGCAAAATGAGTTGATGTGACGAAGAGAGCAACAACACAATGCCTCCGGAAGGAAGAATAGAAGATATATCATTGGAATAACAAAATGGAGAAGAAAATGACAATTTTTGCCACAAGTGAGCTTGGAAAGCACCCTTTGAAGAAGGTTAAAACGGAGTTGTTGGAAAACCAACAATAAAACAAAAACGCTTGTAGTGGGCTTATGGAAAACATCTCAAAACTCAGGTGAAATTCTGCCACCGAAAGCAATGATTGATCGGGAACAAAGAAGAGATGAAAAAAAAACCTCTTCCACCAAGATGATAGAGAGATAACTTGAATCATTGATAAGCACCACATTATCAACATTTCTTAGGGAAGGCTTTAGGTGAAATAAGACACAAGATAACTCCAATGAAGAGATTGATGGGTTTAAATATCTCATTCCTGACAACTTTTGAACCATGAAACATGAAGGGAAATTGTCAAGAAAGACATAACACCATCTCAAAAGATAAGTTAGAAAGAATTGCACTTCGGAATGCAAGATGAAAAATACTTGAGCTCCTCTGAAAAGAATCTCGATGAACACTTCGAGAAGGAATTACATCCTTGACGAACCAACTTGTAGAGCCTCCATGAAGAACTCCGGTAATAAAAGAATGATCAAACGAGAGGAAAAAGAAGTTGAAAACACAAGGTGAAGACTTGCAATGATTATATGGATCTTCATGACGAGAAAATTGAGAGAGCTTGGAACTTCGGGAAAAGAAAAGATGAATCAAGTGAAACCGAGAATTTGATGAGCCTCCGGAATAAAGAATTAATCATTTGGGTGAATCAAGAATAAGAATTATGTTATGCTCATCCCACACCAATTTAGATTGATGACAAGCAATGGATTTGGCATACTACTTATTCTCATAGAAAGTATTAAGATAGATATAGCGCAAACTTGAGAAGGTCTTCAACGATCCACCAGTAGGCTTGGAAAGAACGAATGAATTGATATGATAACGAATGAAGAGAACTCTTGAACGAACCACCGTAAGAATTGAAAAGGAAAGTAGCAAAGAGACAATTCACCGGGAAGAATTGGAAAACGAAATAAGATACTTGAGGGAATTTAGATACATGAGTACGAATAGATCACGAGCTAATAAGAGAATACTTGAATGACGCACCGGTAAGATTTGGAGAATGAGAGCTGAAAGCTGGAATGAATAATTCTGAGATGATGGGCTTTGGACGAATCAAACTGAAAAGAATCTTGAATTGCTCCAGATAGGTGAAAAGAATTCTCACAATCAAAAACAATTATGAGAGGATGGCCTCAAACTAGAACCACGAATCTTGAAGAGAAAGGATCAAGATTTAGAGGGAAAATCTTCTTCGGTCTTCAAATCCAAGAATGACGACGAGAAACACCACCATGAATTGTTGAGATACTCCAGGATGACAAATAGAAAGGTTGAGCCAACGATGAAAAGATTTTGACAGATCTTGGAGAAATACATTTGACTGATGATAACTCATTCTTACGTCAACTTTGAAATGAATTTGATAATAACTCCGGGAAAATAAGAAGAGTCAGGTAAGATACTGAGAAAAGACATGTGGGTTAGGGCCCACTCAAGAGAAACACCGTTGATGGTTTAAAAGATAGATTGCGCCAGTTGAATTAAATGGCTTGAATGAGATAACAACCTCGAAATAGGTTGAGCGGATCTTGAATGAAAAGATGAACCTTCTGAGATATCTTCAGCACTCCGGAACAAATGAACAGTGAGTGATGAATGATTAAAAGGTGCACCGGTATGAGAAAACATTTAAAATGAGGAAAGGATATGATCAACAAAACTTGAATTGAATCCACCAGAGAAAAAAACGAATAATGATGAACTTGTAGAGCATCTTCATGAAAATCACCGGATAAGAATATTGACGGAAAAGAATGGAGAGACTTCACATCAATAAGATGGATACTTGATTAAGAAATCCGAGTCCTTAAAGAAAAAGGGTGGGAGGGCGGGAAACAAAAGTAAACTAGGGACAAATGAAACAAATAACGTTGAGAAGACTTTGAGTTGATCTTACGGATGTTGAAAATGGTCAGATCCACTTGAAGAGAAACACGCCGGTTGAAAAGGATTGACATGACAATCTCGATTATCATGAAGGATTGGTATTCACATAGGAGTATGAGAACACCGCTTAGGAAAAGTATGGAATCAACACTTGACATTGAAGCAACTCGAATACCACAACTCAAAACAAAACAAGGATTGGCTTGCAAGATAAGCCGGAAACAAACATATGATAGATCCCATATCGTATCATGTGTCCGTTGGAAAGATATTCTAGGAGCTACTCGAATTCCCACTTATAAAGTCCCGAAACTTTCTGGTTATGCAATCAGGTGTTGGGGATACAGGGGAAGCATAATATCTCACCCGAACTAACAAATCCTACATCCAGCTGTATCCATCCTTCAACACATAACCAAGAAACCTTCGGAAATCATTTACCTCAACCTTCGAAAAGCATCCGTTATACGAGTTATGGCAATACTCCCAAACTCCCGCCCCAGTACTGGGTGGCGTCGAGGTTATCTCACAAACAACTACATAAAAGAAATTTTCGATGTCGGCGAACTCAGGTATTCCAGAACTGCAACGATAATATTGTGACGATGACACCTCGGAGCTCAACTCCCCAGGACACTGCCACAACCCCTAAATGTCAGGAGGCACCAAGAACAATGTTCTCATCACAAAACCATCGAAATGATTCCAAGATACCCGCGTGATCCTAATTTTTTTAGTGAAATTTGAGGAGAGAAGATTCAAAACTCTATGTCAGGAAGCCTCACCAGAGCGACAAAGAGACTGAGGAGTAAAAAGAATCCTACTCTCCGATATATATAATCCTAAGACTCAAAACATTTTTATAGACTCACCTACACAGTTATCATCAGCACCTGCAACTACTTGAAGTAATTTGTGAGTCAACGGGACTCAGCAATCTCACACCCGCGAGATCAAGACTATTTAAGCTTATGGGTAGGAAAAGGTAGTGAGGTGGAGCTGCAGCAGGCACTAGCATATATGGTGGCTAACATACACAAATGAGAGCGAGAAGAGAAGCAAAGCAACGATCGTGAAACTAGAAGTGATCAAGAAGTGATCCTGAAACTTACGTTCAAACATAACCAAAGAACCGTGTTCACTTCCCGGACTCCGCCGGAAAGAGACCATCATGGCTACACACGCGGTTGATGCATTTTAATTAAGTTAAGTGTCAAGTTCTCTACAACCAGACATTAACAAATTCCCATCTACCCATAACCGCGGGCATGGCTTTCGAAAGTTCAAAACCCTGCAGGGGTGTCCCAACTTAGCCCATCACAAGCTCTCACGGTCAACGAAGGATATTCCTTCTCCCAGGAAGACCCGATCAGACTCGAAATCCCGGTTACAAGACATTTCGACAATGGTAAAACAAGACCAGCAAGACCGCCCGATGCGCCGACGTCCTGATAGGAGCTGCACATATCTCGTTCTCAGGGCAACACCGGATGAACACTACGTACAGCTAAAACCAGCCATCAAGTTTCCCCGAGGTGGCGCCGCAAGTGGCTCTATTTCGGACCAACACTTAGACAAGCACTGGCCCGGGGGGGTTAAAATAAAGATGACCCTTGAGTCTGCAGAACCCAAGGGAAGGTGATAGGTTGTTAGTGCAAATGTAAAACCAAGGTTGGGCCTTGCTAGAGGAGTTTTATTCAAGGCGAACTGTCAAGGGGTTCCCATTATAACCCAACCGCGTAAGGAACGCAAAATCAAGGAACATAACACCGGTATGACGGAAACTAGGGCGACAAGAGTGGAACAAAACACCAGGCATAAGGCCGAGCCTTCCATCCTTTACCAATTGTATAGATGCATTAAATAATTAAATAAGAGATATGGTGATATCCCAACAAAATATCCATGTTCCAACAAGGAACAAACTCCATCTTCACCTGCAACTGACAACGCTATAAGAGGGGCTGAGCAAAGCGGTAACATAGCCAAACAACGGTTTGCTAGGAAAGGTGGGTTAGAGGCTTGACATGGCAATATGGGGGCATGATATAGCAAGTGGTAGGTATCGCGGTACAGTAAAAGACCGAGCAACTAGCAAGCAAAGATAGAAGTGATTTCGAGTGTATGGTCATCTTGCCTGAGATCCCGCAAGGAGGAAGAACGAGTCCATGAAGAAGGCAAACGGACGTAGTCGAACGAATCCTCACAACACGACGTTATCGGAACTAACCCGAAGAAGCAACACCAGAAAGAAGCAAACAACATAGTAAACAACCACCACATAAACATGGCATGATGCACAACCAAGTATGATGCATGTCCAGTTTAAAGAGGCATGGCATGGCAAAGTGCACAAACAATACTACAAATTAAGTGGAGCTCAATATGCAACGAGTTACATATTGACGAAACATCACAAAAAGTATTTAGTTCTCTCTCGTTTAGGTACTCAACAATATTAAATGTTGTTAAACATAGCAAGAGGAGAAGCATAAAGAAATTATCTATTTAGGCAAGTTTAAATGAGGTCGGAACGCTAAACAACAATTCCGGTAAGACCCCATATGCATTTAGCAATTTAAGGCAAACAACAATTTAAACCATTTTAATTGTTGTTATCATGATGCGGATGACATGTTCAAGTGTTATGCAAAAATTATGAAAATGTTGATAAGAGCATTTTATGAAGCATTTGTCATCGTGGCGGAAACGAAAGGGGTGCCATGGCAATGAATCCAAAAATGATGCCACGGCAACATATTGATTCCGGTAGCTCATGGAGATACCGGTGTAAAAGGAAAAGTGACGGGAGCATGCAAAAAATGGTGGGGTGATCCCGGTTACCGGGTTTCCACATGTCGGTGACAAGGCAAAAGAGGGGCAACGTGCATCGACAATTCGATCACGGTGCAAGCACGAGCATCTCATACATCACACATGCATTCGTTCATGGGCGGTCGTCTTGGGGTTATACCTTCGAAGCGTGCGTTATCGGAGCGGTTCGAGTTCGATGCGGTGTAGGGGAAGTAGACGTTCTTGAGACGTTCATGGAAGTAGCGGTACTAACGGTCCTCAACGGTAGTGGTACACGTTTCGAAGAGGAACTTGACGAATCCGAGTAACTTGGGGTCGATGGTAGTCGTTCACGTTCATAGTTGCATGAGTTTCTGTAGATGTTCGAGTCATCGGTAGCGGTACTTGGTGAATCCCGAAACGGTCTTGGCGTCTTCACGCGTAGGGGTACTCGGCGTCGTGGTACTTGGGTTTTCGAACTTGCCGATCTCGTCCTTGCAACGGTAGTAGTACACATGTCGGAGAGGGACTTTGCGCATCGAAGTCCTTCGAAGTTCCGTGTTGTACTTGTGTCTCGGTGCGGTACTTAGCGATTCCAGGATGTAGAGGTACAATTGTCATAGCCGTGTAGTCGTTCACGTATCACCATGGTATAGTCGTACTTGGCGTGGAGGTAGCCGACCAGGGGTACATGGCGATGGTCGTCGTGGTCTTGGCAGGTTCCAGTGCAGCAGCGGAATGGAGGGAGACGAGGCCAGCTGGTTGTGCACGCGAAGGGAAAGGTCGGCCCCAGGTGAACCATGACCTCGACGAGGCGCTCGTGACAGAGGCATGCAACAAGTGAGGCGCACGGAGGCGGACAGAGCTGCTGGTCTTCGGCGCCATGTACCGAGCGGAGAGGGACGAGGAAAGAGGCGGCGACGGACTTGGCGAGGACGCAAGCGCCTGGCAGGGCTCCGGTGAGCCGGGGCTTGGCGAGGCCAAGGCAGAGGAGGGACTGCGCGGAGCAGGCCCAGAATGGGACGGAGACGGCGGGTTCAAGGTGAAGGTCGCTGGATCTGACGAAGAACATGGCCGGAGCGGCGGCCTTGCTGTCGTCAGGGATGGCGTGGCTTGCCGTTGACGAGGAAGAAGCAGGGCGCCGGACTCGCAGCAGGGGCTGCCAGAGGTTGGGGGCTCAGCGGCGGCGGCTATCGCCGGAGGCGCTGGTGGAAGGAGGAGGCGGGGTGCGGGGCTCGCGCGCCAAGGCAAGGTGGAGGAGGAGCTGAGGACGGGGAGGCTGACGTGATCGCGCGCACAGGGCGACGACGGACCGGAGAGTAGGCGGCAGAGGCGGAGAGCTTCTCTTTCTCTCCCTCTGCTGTAGGTGCGACGCAGGAGGAGGACGAAGGGAGAGAGGAGATCGAGCAGAAGGAAACAAGGGGGATCGGGCTGCGTACGTGGTCTCTGGCGGCGCAGGAGGACAAAGGAACGATTCATGGGAGTGGGGTGCGCGCTAGGGTTAGGAAGGTTCGGTGGGCTTAGGAGGAGCATATGGGCCTGGGAGGCCGGCGCTGCTAGGAGGCCCAAGTGGCCAGAGGCGGCTGGGCTCCCTTCTCCCTCCCTCTTCTCTTAAATAAAACTTATTTTCTTTAACAGAAAAGAAATTAGAGAGAGGAAAAGAAAGAGAGGGTTAGGGAAGGATTTTGCGCATGGGGATAATATTCCCGGACTCGCAAAAATGTGTATGATCCAAGAAAAATGGAGTGGCCATTTTTGAAAGTTTAAATTCAAACTCATTTGATTTAAATTCAAATGGTTCGAATAGGAAGTGAGGGTTAGGAAGGTCCAAAAATGTTCGGATTTTTGGTGGAGCTCCGGAAAATGATGAAAGAATATATGGCAAGGTTTGAGGAGCAACTCGAAGCAGAAAAGACTTGAGAGTTTAAATTGCAAGTGTGTCACGGTAATTCCACAAGAATGGAAATATTTATAATAGCTCCCTAATATCAGGAGGATATGTTATAAAGAGAAGTCACCCTTCCCTCAGTTTAAATGGACCGAAGATCCATGCAATTTATTTAAGTGAGTTTTTAGTGGGTTTTAAGAAAATGATGGCATGATGACATGATGCAATGCACATGATGCAACGAACCAAAACAAATCACCCGACAACACTCGGAAACATGGAAGGAATCTGAAGCTCCGGTCTTGGGGGCGTCACGTAGGATTCCCCATTCCTTTCCGGAGTAGGAGAGAAGGAAAGAGGGGGAGAGGGAAAAGGAAAAGGGGGCTGCACCCCTTGTCCAATTCGAACCAGAGTGGGGGGCGCCTCCTTCCTTTTGGCCTCTCTCCTCTATTCCCGTATGGCCCAATAATGCCCAATACTTCTCCCGGTGAATTCCCGTAACTCCCCGGTACTCCGAAAATACTCGAATTACTCGAAACCTTTCCGATGTCCGAATATAGTCGTTCAATATATCGATCTTTATGTCTCGACCATTTCGAGACTCCTCGTCATGTCCCCGATCTCATCCGGGACTCCGCACTACCTTCGGTACATCAAATCACATAAACTCATAATAGAATCGTCACCGAAACTTTAAGCGTGCGGACCCTACAGGTTCGAGAACTATGTAGACATGACCGAGACACGTCTCCGGCCAATAACCAATAGCGGAACCTGGATGTTCATATTGGCTCCCACATATTCTACGAAGATCTTTATCGGTCAAACCACATAACAACATACGTTGTTCCCGTTGTCATCGGTATGTTACTTGCCTGAGATTCGATCGTTGGTATCTCAATACCTATTTCAATCTCGTTACTGGCAAGTCTCTTTACTCGTTCCGTAATACATCATCCCATAACTAACTCATTAGTTACAATGCTTGCAAGGCTTATAGTGATGTGCATTACCGAGTGGGCCCAAAGATACCTCTCCGACAATCGGAGTGACAAATCCTAATCCCGAAATACGCCAACCCAACAAGTACCTTTGGAGACACCTGTAGAGCACCTTTATAATCACGCAGTTACGTTGTGACGTTTGGTAGCACACAAAGTGTTCCTCCGGTAAACGGGAGTTGCATAATCTCATAGTCATAGGAACATGTATAAGTCATGAAGAAAGCAATAGCAATATACTAAACGATCAAGTGCTAAGCTAATGGAATGGGTCAAGTCAATCACATCATTCTCCTAATGATGTGATCCCGTTAATCAAATGACAACTCATGTCCATGGCTAGGAAACTCAACCATCTTCGATTAACGAGCTAGTCAAGTAGAGGCATACTAGTGACACTCTGTTTGTCTATGTATTCACACATGTATTATGTTTCCGGTTAATACAATTCTAGCATGAATAATAAACATTTATCATGAAATAAGGAAATAAATAATAACTTTATTATTGCCTCTAGGGCATATTTCCTTCACCTACAGCATAGTCACTAGCATCACACATGATTTCAAAGGGTAAATTCCAATCAGGTGGCTGAACAATAGGTGCAGTAACCAAAGCATTCTTAAGTATTTCAAATGCTTCTGCACAATCATCATCAAAGACAAAAGGAATATCTTTTTGTAATAGGTTAGTCAGAGGCCGAGAAATTTTTGAGAAGTCCTTAATGAACCTCCTATAAAAACCGACATGACCAAGGAAACTTCTTATACCTTTGATGTCCTTGGGGCACGGCATCTTTTCAATAGCATCAAATTTAGCTTTGTCAACTTCAATACCTCTTTAAGAAATTTTATGCCCCAAGACAATACATTCATTAACCATAAAGTGGCATTTCTCCCAATTCAAGACAAGGTTAGTTTCTTCACATCTCTGCAAAACTCGATCATGGTTGCTCAAGCAATCATCAAAAGAGGATCCATAAACAGATAAATCATCCATGACAACTTCACAGATCTTTTCAAAAGTCAGAGAATATAGCCATCATGCATCTTTGAAAGGTAGCAGGTGCATTACATAAACCAAAAGGCATACGTCTATAAGCAAAAGTACCGAAAGGGCAAGTAAAAGTGGTCTTTGCTTGATCATCAGCTGACACAGGTATTTGAGAGAAACCAGAGTAACCATCTAGAAAGCAAAAATGTGTATGTTTGGATAATCTTTCTAGCATTTGATCAATAAAAGATAAGGGGTAATGATCCTTTTTAGTAGTCTTACTTAATTTGTGGAAATCAATTACCATCCTATAACCTGTAATAATTCTTTGCGGAATCAATTCATCTTTATCATTAGGAACGACGGTGATACCTCCCTTCTTAGGGACACAATGGACAGGACTTACCCACTGAATATCAGCAACGGGATAAATTATACATGCCTCAAGGAGCTTTAGTATTTCTGGTCTTACCACTTCTTTCATCTTAGGATTCAGCCGTTGTTGGTGATCAATAACTGGTTTGGCGTCTTTCTCTAAGTTTATTTTGTGTTGACATAGAGTGGGACCAATGCCCTTAAGATCATCAAGAGTATATCCAATAGCAGCACGGTGCTTCTTCAGAGTTTTCAATAATTTTTCTTCCTCCTTCTCTTAAAGGTTAGCACTAATAATAACAGGATATATCTTCTTTTCATCAAGATAAGCATATTTAAGAGTATCAGGCAATGGTTTAAGCTCAAGCACGGGATCACCCTTGGGTGGAGGAGGATCCCCTAGGATTTCAACAGGCAAATTGTGTTTCAGAATGGGTCCTTGTTAAAAGAATACTTCATATATTTCCCTTCTTTCATTCATAAACATATCATTCTCATGGTCTAGCGAATATTGTTCTAAAGGATCATTGGGAGGCACAGCAATATAAGTAAGACCAATAATTTCATCTTTACTAGGCAATTCTTCATCACGGGGTTGTCTACGAAATTTAGAAAAATTAAACTCATGAGACATATCATCCAAACCAATAGTAACAACATCCTTCTTGCAATCTATCTTAGCATTAACAGTATTCAAGAAGGGTCTACCAAATATAATGGGACAAAAGCTATCTTGAGGGGAACCAAGAACAAGGAAATCAGCAGGATATTTAGCCTTCCCACACAAGATTTCAACGTCTCTAACAATCCCAATTGGTGAAATAGTATCTCTATTAGCAAGCTTAATGGTAACATCGATATCTTCTATCTCAGCTGGTGCAATATCATGCATAATTTCTTTGTATAAGGAAATAGGTATTGCACTAGCACTAGCACACATATCACACAAGCCATGATAACAATGATCTCCTATTTTAACAGAAATAACAGGCATGCCTACCACAGGTCTATGTTTATCTTTAGCACCAGGTTTAGCAATTCTAGTAGTCTCATCACAAAAGTAAATAACATGCCCATCAATATTATCAGCCAAGAGATCTTTAACAATAGCAATATTAGGTTCAACTTTAACTTGCTCAGGGGGTGCATAAGTTCTAATATTACTTTTATGAACCACAGTTGAAGCTTTAGAATGATCCTTTATTCTAATAGGGAAATGTGGTTTCTCAACATAAGCAGTAGGAACAATAGGATCATTATAAGTGATAGTCTTTTCTTCAACTTTAATAGGTTCAACTACTTTTACTTCTATGGGAGGATGATATTTAAACCACTTCTCCTTAGAGAGATCAACATGAGTAGCAAAGGATTCACAGAAAGAAGCTAGCATCTCAGAGTCAAGTCCATATTTAGTGCTAAATTTACGGAAAACATCGGTATCCATAAAAGATTTAACACAAACAAACTTAGGTGTTATACCTGACTCCTTACCCTCGCCGAGATCCCAATCTTCAGAGTTGCATTTAATTCTATCCAATAAATTCCATTTGAATTCAATAGTCTTCATCATAAAGGTACCAGTACAAGAAGTATCGAGCATGGAGCGATTGTTGTCAGAAAGCCGAGCATAAAAGTTTTGAATAATCATTTCTCTTGAGAGCTCATGATTGGGGCATGAATATAACATTGACTTAAGCCTCCCCCAAGCTTGAGAAATGCTTTCTCCTTCGCGAGGCCAAAAATTATATATATAATTATGATCACGATGAACAAGATGCATAGGATAAAACTTCTGATGGAATTCCAATTTCAACCGTTTGTAGTCCCATGATCCCATATCATCACATAGCCTATACCATGTCAATGCATCTCCCTTCAAAGATAAAGAGAAGACCTTTTTCTTGATAACATCATCGGGCATACCTGCAAGCTTAAATAATCCACAAACTTCATCCACATAGATTAAGTGTAAGTCGGGATGTAATGTTCCATCTCATGCAAAAGGATTAGCTAGTAGTTTCTCTATCATACCCAAAGGAATTTCGAAGTAAACATTTTTAGTAGGTTCAGTAGGTTGAGGAGCAACTATTTGCTCTACTGGTCGGGGTGAAGATACCCTGAACAAGCCCCTCAAAGGATTACTTTCCATAGTAACAAGTGACAGTAAATTTCTGCACACTATATAAATTTTTCCTTACCAAATTCCACCTACCAAAGGCGCTTCACTCCCCGGCAACGGCACCAGAAAAGACTCTTGATGACCCACAAAGGTAGGGGATCTATCATAGCCTTTTCTATAAGTAAGAGTGTCGAACCCAACGAGGAGCAGAAGGAAATGATAAGCGGTTTTCAGCAAGGTATTCTCTGCAAGCACTGAGATTATCGGTAACAAATAGTTTTGTGATAAGGTAATTTGTAACGAGTAGCAAGTAATAAAAGTAAATAAGGTGCAGCAAGATGGCCCAATCCTTTTTGTAGCAAAGGACAAGCCTGGACAAACTCTTATATGAAGGAAAGCGCTCCGAAGGACACATGGGAATTATCGTCAAGCTAATTTTCATCACGTCCATATGATTCGCATTCGGTACTTTTATAATTTGATATGTGTGTGGACCGGTGCTTGGGTACTGTCCTTACTTGGACAAGCATCCCACTTATGATTAACTCCTATTGCAAGCATCCGCAACTACAAAAGAAGTATTAAGGTAAACCTAACCATAGCATGAAACATATGGATCCAAATCAGCCCCTTACGAAGCAACGCATAAACTAGGGCTTAAGATTCTGTCACTCTAGCAACCCATCATCTACTTATTACTTCCCAATGCCTTCCTCTAGGCCCAAACAATGGTGAAGTGTCCTGTAGTCGACGTTCACATGACACCACTAGAGGAGAGACAACATACATCTCATCAAAATATCGAACGAATACCAAATTCACATGACTACTAATAGCAAGACTTCTCCCATGTCCTCAGGAACAAACGTAACTACTCACAAAGCATATTCATGTTCATAATCAGAGGGGTATTAATATGCATAATGGATCTGAACATATGATCTTCCACCAAGTAAACCAACTAGCATCAACTACAAGAAGTAATCAACACTACTAGCAACCTAGGTACCAATCCCAGGCTATGAGACAAAGATTGGATACAAGAGATAAACTAGGGTTTGAGAGGAGATGGTGCTGGTGAAGATGTTGATGGAGATTGGCCCCCTCCCGATGAGAGGAGCGTTGGTGATGACGATGGCGATGATTTCCCCCTCCCGGAGGGAAGTTTCCCTGGCAGAACAGCTCCGCCCGAGCCCTATATTGGTTCCACCTCGTGGCGGCGGAGTATCGTCTCGTAAGCTTGCTTATGATTTTTTTCTCGAACAAAAGATCTCATATAACAGAAGATGGGCATCGGAGGGCCACCAGGGGGCCCACGAGGCAGGGGGGCACGCCCCCCACCCTCGTGGCCAGGGTGTAGGTCCCCTCTGCTATTTTCTTCGCTCAGTATTTTTTATTATTTCCAAAAATAACTTCCCTGGAGTTTCAGGACTTTTGGAGTTGTGCAGAATAGGTCTCTAATATTTGCTACTTTTCCAGCCCAGAATTCCAGCTGCCGGCATTCTCCCTCTTTATGTAAACCTTGTAAAATAAGAGAGAATAGGCATAAGTATTGTGACATAATGTGTAATAACAGCCCATAATGCAATAAATATCGATATAAAAGCATGATGCAAAATGGACGTATCAGATCCTCGCGAAGGTTTCGTTCCGTTTGGATTCCGTTTGATATTCCTTTTCTACGAAACACTGAAATAGGCAAAAAAAACAACAATTTGCACTGGGCCTTCGGTTAATAGGTTAGTCCCAAAAATAATATAAAAGCGCATATTAAAGCCCATTAAACATCCAAAACAGATAATATAATAGCATGGAACAATAAAAAATTATAGATACGTTGGAGACGTATCAAGTATCCCCAAGCTTGATTATTGTTCGTCCTCGAGTAGGTAAATGATAAAAACAGAATTTTTGATGTGGAATGCTACCTAACATAATTTTCAATGTAATTCTCTTTATTGCGGCATGAATGTTTAGATCCAAAAGATTCTAGACATAAGTTTAATATTGACATAAAAATAATAATACTTCAAGCATGCTAACCAAGCAATTATGTCTTATCAAAATAACATAGCCAAAGAAAGCTTATCCCTACAAAATCATATAGTTTGGCCATGCTTCATTTTCGTCACACAAAATGCTCCCATCATGCACAACCCCGATGACAAGCCAAGCAATTGTTTCATACTTAGCCTTTTCAAACTCTTTTGAATTTCACGCAATATATGGGCGCGAGCCATGGACATAGCACTATGGGTGGAATAGAATATGATGACGATGGAGGTTGTGTGAGAAGACAAACAAGGAGAAAGTCTCACATTGACGCGGCTAATCAACGGGCTATGGATATGCCCATCAATTGATGGCAATGCAAGGAGTAGGGATTGCCATGCAACAGATGCACTAGAGCTATAAATATATGAAAGCTCAACAAAAGAAACTAAGTGGGTGTGCATCCAACTTGCTTGCTCACGAAGACCTAGGGCATTTTGAGGAAGCCCATCACTGGAATATACAAGCCAAGTTCTATAATGAAAAATTCCCACTAGTAAATGAAAGTGACAAAATAAGAGACTCTCTATCATTAAGATCATGGTGCTACTTTGGAGCACAAGTGTGGAAAAAGGATAGTAACATTGCCCCTTCTCTCTTTTTCTCTTATTTTTTGGGGCCTTTTTTCTCTTTTTTTATATTTGGGCTTCTTTAGCCTCTTTTATTTTTTTATTTCTTTTAATTTTTCGTCCGGAATCTCATCCCGACTTGTGGGGGAATCATAGTCTCCATCATCCTTTACTCACATGGGACAATGCTCTAAAAATCACCACAAAATGTGACTCTATGTGAATGCCTCCGACGGTGTATCGGGATGTGCAATGAACCAAGAGTGACATGTATGAAAGAATTATGAAGGTGGCTTTGCCACAAATATGGTGTCAACTTCATGATCATGCAAAGCAATATGACAATGATGGAGCGTGTCATAATAAATGGAACGGTGGAAAGTTGCATGGCAATATATCTCGGAATGGCAATGGAAATGCCATAATAGGTAGGTATGGTGGCTGTTTTGAGAAAGATATAAGGAGGCTTATGTGAGATAGAGCGTATCATATCACGGGGTTTGGATGCACCGGCGAAGTTTGCACCAACTCTCGAGGTGAGAAAGGGCAATGCACGGTACCGAAGAGGCTAGCAATGATAGAAGGGTGAGAGTGCGTATAATCCATGGACTCAACATTAGTCATAAAGAACTCACATACTTGTTGCAAAAATCTACAAGTCATCAAAACCAAGCACTACGCGCATGCTCCTAGTGGGATAGATTGGTAGGAAAAGATCATCACTCATCCCCGACCGCCACTCATAAGGAAAACAATCAAAGAACACCTCATGCTTCAAATTTGTCACACAACGTTTATCATACGTGCATGCTACGGGACTTGCCAACTTCAACACAAGTATTTCTCAATTCCACAATTATTCAACTAGCACGACTCTAATATTACCATCTTTATATCTCAAAACAACTATCAAGTATCAAACTTCTCATATGATTTAATGCACTCTATATGAAAGTTTTTATCATACCCATCTTGGATGCCTATCATATTAAGACTAATTTTATAGCCAAAGCAAATTACCATGCTGTTCTAAAAGAATCTCAAGATAATATAAGTGAAGCATGAGAGATTAATAATTTCTATAAAATAAAACCACCACCGTGCTCTAAAAAGGTACTCCCTTTGTCCCAAAATATAAGAACGTTTTTAACACTACACTAGTGTCAAAAACGTTCTTATATTATGGGACGGAGGAAGTATAAGTGAAGCACTAGAGCAAAATTATCTAGCTCAAAAGATATAAGTGAAGCACATAGAGTATTCTAACAAATTCCGATTCATGTGTGTCCCTCCAAACGGTGTATACAATAGGGATGATTGTGGTAAACTAAAAAGCAAAGACTCAAATCATACAAGACGCTCCAAGCAAAACACATATCATGTGGTGAATAAAAATATAGCCTCAAGTAAAGTTACCGATAGATGAAGACGAAAGAGGGGATGCCTTCCGGGGCATCCTCAAGCTTAGGCTTTTGGTTGTCCTTGAATTTTACCTTGGGGTGCCTTGTTCATCCCCAAGCTTAGGCTCTTTCCACTCCTTATTCCAAAATCCATCAAATCTTTACCAAAAACTTGAAAACTTTACAACACAAAACTCAACAGAAAATCTCATGAGCTCCGTTAGTATAAGAAAACAAACCACCACTTTAAGGTACTGTAATGAACTCATTATTTATTTATATTGGTGTTAAAAATATTGTATTCCAACTTCTCTATGGTTCATACCCCCCGATACTAGCCATAGATTCATCAAAATAAGCAAACAACACACAAAAAACAGAATCTATCAAAAACAGAACAGTTTGTAGTAATCTATAGGTTTCGAATACTTCTGTAACTCCAAAAATCCTGAAAAATTAGGACGTCCTAAATAATTCGTATGTTGATCTACTGTAGTTGGAATTGGTATTTTATCGCTCTCTGGTAAAAACTGAAAATTATTCTCGTGAGCGCATACTTTCTAGTATTTCAGCAAGATCAAACAACAACCACCCAACAAAATGCTAAAGGCTTTACTTGGCAAAACACTAATTAAAACATAAAAACACAATCATAAGAGAGGATAGATGATTTATTTATTACTAAACAGGAACAAAAAGTAAAGAATAAAAATAAAATTGTGTTGCCTCCCAACAAGAGCTATCGTTTAACGCCCCTAGCTAGGCATAAAAGCAAGAATAGATCTAGGTATTGCCATCTTTGGTGTTGGAAAAGAAAAGAGAAAATTTGTTGTCTATAGCATTTATCTTTCTATTTTGAGAAAGCACGTGGCCGGAAGAAAGATTAAGCACGCGGCGGAAATTTGCATCTAAGCTAGCCTTCATCTCTTTGATAATTTCATTTTGATAAAAGCACAAAAGAGATGTGGATTCAACCTTCTCATTCATGGGGTGACCAAATATAGTTTTCATATTTTCATAGGTATCGATGGCATCCCCCTCAAGAAAACCTTCTTCAAAGATAGAATCCAAAACTTGCTTGAAAGAAGGGGGCAAGCCAACATAAAAGCTTTTCAAGTATATCTCAATTTGATATTGGGGTACATAGCTGGCTCGGATCCTTAACAGTCTATCCCAAGCATCTTTCAAAGATTCATCAAGCAAATAACGAAAGATTTCGGGGTCATCTTCATCAAAATTATCTAAACTCTCATTGATAACCCTGGTAGGTCTTTCCATAGCATCATTATTTATGAGCTTAGAAAGGACGGAGGGACTGTCCAAAGTAAAACCTAGGAGAGGGCCCCTAGCCCTTTTTGATTCGTCCATGGCGAAAGAAAGGCAAACGGGAAAGAGGCGAATAAAATGGCAAAGGTGAAGTGGGGGAGAGGAAAACGAGAGGCAAATGGCAAATAATGTAATGCGAGGGATAAGAGTTTGTGATGGGTACTTAGTATGTCTTGACTTGAGCGTAGATCGCCCCGGCAACGACGCCAGAAATCCTTATTGCTACCTCTTGAGCATGCGTTGGTTTTTCCTTGAAGAGGAAAGGGTGATGCAGCAAAGTAGAGTAAGTATTTCCCTCAGTTTTTGAGAACCAATGTATCAATCCAGTAAGAGATTACATGCAAATTGTCTAGTACCTGCACAAACAATCAAGAACCTTGCAACCAACGCGATAAAGGGGTTGTCAATCCCTTCACGGCTACTTGCAAAAGTGAGATCTGATAAAGATAATAAGATAAATATTTTTGGTATTTTTGTTGTATAGATTGAAAAGTAAAGATTGCAAAATAAATAGTAAACTAGAATTATAGATCGGAAACTTATATGATGTAAAGTAGACCCGGGGGCCATAGGTTTCACTAGTGGCTTCTCTCAAGATAGCATAAATTACGGTGGGTGAACAAATTACTGCCGAGCAATTGATAGAAAATCGCATAGTTATGAGAATATCTAGGCATGATCATGAACATAGGCATCACATCCATGTCAAGTAGACCGAAACGATTCTGCATATACTACTATTACTCCACACATCGACCGCTATCCAGCATGCATCTAGAGTATTAAGTTCATAAGAACAGAGTAACGCATTAGGCAAGATGACTTGATGTAGAGGGATAAACTCAAGCAATATGATATAAACCCCATCTTTTTATCCTCGATAGCAACAATAGAATATGTGCCGGTTCCCTTTCTGTCACTGGGATCGAGCACCGCAAGATTGAACCCAAAGCTAAGCACTTCTCCCATTGCAAGAAAGATCAATCTAGTAGGCCAAACTAAACCGATAATTCAAAGAGACTTGCAAAGATATCAAATCATGCATATAAGAATTCAGAGAAGAATCAAATATTGTTTATAGATAATCTTGATCATAAACCCACAATTCATCGGATCTCGGCAAACACACCGCAAAAAGTTTTATATCGAATAGATCTCCAAGAACAGCGAGGAGAACTTTGTATTGAGAACCAAAGAGAGAGAAAAATACATCTAGCTAATAACTATGGACCCGAAGGTCTGTGGTAAACTACTCACACATCATCATAGAGGCTATGGTGTTGATGTAGAAGCCCTCCGTGATCGAATCCCCCTCTGGCAGATCGCCGGAAAAGGTCCCCAGATGGGATCTCACGGGTACAGAAGCTTGTGGTGGTGGAAGAGTGGTTTCGTGGCTCCCCTAGATGTTTTCAGGGTATAAGAGTATATATAGGTGAAATAAGTAGGTCGGTGGAGCTCCGTGGGGCCCACGAGGGTGGGGGGTGCGCCTACCCCCCTGGGCGTGCCCCTGCCTCGTGGAAGCTTCGCGGACTTCCAGACTTGTACTCCAAGTCTCACGGGTGACGTTTGTTCCAAGAAATATCCTCGCGAAGGTTTCGTTCCGTTTGGATTCCGTTTGATATTCCTTTTCTGTGAAACACTGAAATAGGCAAAAGACAACAATTTGCACTGGGCCTTCAATTAATAGGTTAGTCCCAAAAATAATATAAAAGTGCATATTAAAGCCCATTAAACATCCAAAATAGATAATATAATAACATGGAACAATCAAAAATTATAGATACGTTGGAGACGTATCACCAAGAACCACAAAACACGTCAAATAAGGCTAAGCCAACAGTCTCCCCTATTCCTCCCCCACATGTCCGGTTTGAAAAGGCCATTTACGGGCTCCCCTTTTCAGGGCGAACTATTTGGACTGCTCGATATGTTGGGGAACGTAGCATTTCAAAAAAATTCCTACGATCACGCAAGATCTATCTAGAAGAAGCATAGCAACAAGCGGGGAGAGTGTGTCCACGTACCCTCGTGGACCGAAAGTAGAGGCGTTTAGTAACGCGGTTGATGTAGTCAAACGTCTTCGCGGTCCAACCGATCAAGTACCGAACGCACAACACCTCCGCGATCTGCACACGTTCAACTCGGTGACGTCCCTCGTACTCTTGATCCAGCTAAGGTCGAGGGTGAGTTCCGTTAGCACGACGGCGTGGTGACGGTGATGATGATGTTACTGGCATAGGGCTTCGCCTAAGCACTACGACCATATGCCCGAGGTGTTAACTGTGGAGGGGGGCGCCGCACACGGCTAGGAACAATTGATGTGTGTTCTAGGGGTGCCCTCCCTACGTATATAAAGGAGGGAGAAGGAGGGAGGTAGACTAGGGTGCGCCCAAGTAGGAGGAATCCTACTTGGGCCCCTAGTCAAAATTCGGCCCCCTTTTACCATATTTGGACAAGGGGGAAAGGAAGGAGGGGGAGGGGAAGGAAGAAGGAGTCCTACTTCATACTTTCCTTTTCCTCCTCTCCTTTTCCTTTCTCCCCACGTGGCTGGCCCTATAGGGGGCGCACCAGCCCCTTTGGGCTGGTGTGTTCCCCGAATTGGCCCATTAAACCCATATCTTTGTCGGGGGTTGCCCGGAACCCCTTCCGGTGACCCAGTATCACCCGGAACACTTCCGGTCTTCGAATATAGCCTTCCAATATATGAATCTTTACCTCTCGACCATTTCGAGACTCCTCGTCATGTCCGTGATCTTATCCGGACTCCGAACAAACTTCGGTACATCAAATCACATAACTCATAATACAAATCGTCATCGAACGTTAAGCGTGCGGACCCTACGGGTTCGAGAACTATGTAGACATGACCGAGACACATATCCGGTCAATAACCAATAACGGAACCTAGATGCTCATATTGGTTCCTACATATTCTACTGAGATCTTTATCGGTCAAATCGCATAACAACATACGTTGTTCCCTTTCTCATCGGTATGTTACTTGCCCGAGATTCAATCGTCGGTATCATCATACCTAGTTCAATCTCGTTATCAGCAAGTCTCTTTACTCGTTTCGTAATGCATCATCCCGCAACTAACTCATTAGTCACATTGCTTGCAAGGCTTATAGTGATGAGCATTACCGAAAGGGCCCAGAGATACCTCTCCGATACATAGAGTGACAAATCATATTCTCGATCTATGCCAACCCAACAAACACCATCGAAGACACTTGTAGAGCATCTTTATAATCACTCAGTTACGTTGTGACGTTAGCACACAAGGTGTTCCTCCGGTATTCGGGAGTTGCATAATCTCATAGTCAGAGGAACATGTATAAGTCAGGATGAAAGCAATAACAATAAAACTAAACGATCATTTATGCTAAGCTAACAGATGGGTCATGTCCATCACATCATTCTCTAATGATGTGACCCCGTTCATCAAATGACAAACCATGTCTATGGTTAGGAAACTTAACCATCTTTGATTAACGAGCTAGTCAAGTAGAAGCATACTAGGGACACTCTGTTTGTCTATATATTCACACATGTATTAAGTTTCCGGTTAATACAATTATAGCATGAATAATAAACATTTATCATGATATAAGGAAATATAAATAACATATTTATTATTGCCTCTAGGGCATATTTCCTTCACGATATACTCTAATCCAATCCCAAATGGGGGGCGGGGGGGGGGGGTGTAGCGGACAATCCAGATTGTCCACTACCCCCCTCCTCCTAACATGGGCTCCTCTCTCTAACTCTCACAACGTGTTTGTTTCGTGGGAATTAAAGATGGGGAATGAGAGTTGAAGGGTAAAGAGAATAAAAGTCCACTAATTGTTTAGAGGGAATGGAAGTTTGTGAGAAGGGGAATGGGAATGGGAGTTAAGGATGCCGTTTCCCATCAATTTCTTTCCATGTGGGACTCTGTTAATTCGTGGGCAGACCTTCATCCCAAACTAATTCCCATCATATATCAAACAAAAAAATGAGAGTAAAAAAATGTTTCACATGCCTAATCCCTCGATGAACTCCCTCGTACAAAATCCCCTTTTCCTTCAGAAAGGTTACCAAATAGGTTGTCACTCCACATTCTCCGCCACCCACCCAAACCCTACTCGCCGTCCACCACCTCAGGCCACACCGCGATGGGGCGTCTGATGGACAAGGAGGAGCGGGGACAATGCTCGACGGCGTGGCTGCTCAGCACCTATCGGTTCGAGCAGCCGCCACCTTGGCGTGATGAGGAATCCGGTGGCGGATCGGGCTCCTGTCATTGTCACTGCCTGCTGCAGGCTCTTTACACTATGCACAGGTATCCTCTTTCCAAGCATGTATTCTTTTTATGTGTTTTTTGTACCTCTATGGCTTGATGAATAGGTCAAAAGCTTCCTCACAACGAATATAAGATGACAGCTAAATATATTTTTTGTTTCTAAAAAAAAGCTAAATGTATTTTTTCCAAGGAAAAAAGCTAAATGTAATTTTTGGTCCATAGCAAATGCACGGACATCTTCTTTAGAAGGACACCAGTTTTAATTTCACAAAGGACTTTAATACTTATATTAGCATAAAAGGAGGACTTTAATACTTATAAATAATTGAATTAAAAAAGGAAAGAAAAGAAATAGATCCCGTGAGAAGCGCACAGACTTGGCTACGTACTACCGTTGCGATCTCGATCCATAAAACAAGTCTTTGGGAGGTTAACGCCACATCCACATCGCGATGCCATTGCTACCGCCTCCGCCGCCGCCGACGGCGGCTCCCGGGTGCGGGAGGCGGAGGCTGAGCGGCCGACGAAGGCGACGATCCAAGAGGAGGAACTGGGCAGCGCTGCCCCTGGACGTGATGCTCTACGTCCTCCACAAGCTGGACGACGTCGAGCTCATGTTCGGCGGCCCGGCCAGGGTGTGCCGCTCCTGGCACGACGCCGTGTGCGAGCCCGAGCTGTGGCGCCGGATCGACATGCGCGGCCGCTCCCTGTGCTTCCGGGAGACGGTCAGCCTCAAAAATATGGCGCAGCTCTCCATTTGGTTCAGCGCCGGGCAGTGCCGAGAGTTCTTCGGCCAGCACGACGTCGACAACGAACTCCTCCTCTTCCTGGCTGACCGGTAATATTCCTGTTCGTCATCTCCAACCTCGCACCTGCACTCTAGGAATGTGATACATAATTCTCCTAATGTCTATATAATTTTCTTACAGGCACAACTAGATTTTATGGTTTTAAATCATGTGTCATAGCGAGCTAGAAGAATTTGCAGAAAGTAGGGGCATAAATATATGGGGAAAAATAGGGGCATAACTGCTGAACAAAGTAATAAATGTGGGTTGGAACAATTTTTAGTTGGTATATAGATTGGACTCAGCTTTCCCTAAAATAAGAGACTACGTACAAAAAAGACTGAATGCCGCTAATCTTATCGCACATTACAGTAGTGAATTATGAGAAAGAACTTTGGATAAATTAGCAATTTTTGGATTAATTTAATTCATAAATAAATCACGATGACAACACCAATGAAATCAATCTCATATTGAGAGCTATAAACATGTGAGCGTGTAGTAAGTACATTATACGTAAATCTATGATAACATCAAGTGCGGCTAACACATGAATCAATAAAAGATGGATAAACATATTATACCCTTCAATCAGAAAAGTAGGGTCCGCAACAGCAGCCGCAACGTTGGCATTGGCACCCTTCTTCGTGGCATCGCTCATGCCATCCCTGGCGATGTTGGGAAGGTCAAGGACGTAATCAAATTAGTGGACCAAGATGAACAATAGCAAGCAACCGCGCCGAGACTCTTCCCAAAAAACCTTGTTTTTCCGGTGCAGGATTACAAAGGATAGGGTTTTGGAGGCTTCTTTCCCAAACTACTGTGCACACGGTCGTCGGGATGGAGTCATCGAAAGCAAGCAAGAGCAAAAGGAACGACGATGATTTGGTGTGCGAGGAGGTAGAACATATGTGACCTGGTTAGGTAATGGTTAGGGTTGCCAACGCCTCCAATATGTAGACGGTCGAGTAGGGAGATGAGGGGCTAGGCCCACAACCGAGTCGGTAACAACCCACGATCTGATAGGTTCAGATACAGTTGTACGTAATGTGTATGTTAATTATCCACTTTCAACCGGTAAAAATAAAACACGAAGTGGGCGCCAGAGGATGAGCTTACATGTGACACTTCTCTTTTCATGCTCCAATAGGATATGGAGTTCCTTGTATGTTAATCTCAACTCTCATTCACTTCTGTGGTGGTACTAAACTTTCCAGCATGACATGAAACCCCACATGGACCTCCAAGATTTATTCTGGAAATATTTGGTATATGGGCCTAAAGCCCATCTAACTTCAACAACAATTACAACATAAAACTATCTCGCATATTCAAAAAGGGTGTGTATCAAGGCTTGTTGTACTTCCTAAGAATGAACATTACACAAATGAAATTTTGTAGCGGTGATAAAGTGTTATCTTTTGCCGTTTGAATGTTTCTCTTCTCTCTTTTGTGAATAACCAAAATGAGAGATTTTTTGAACAGGTGGAAAATACATGTTATGAGCCACTAAGATCATGTGTTATCCTTGCAGGGCACCCTTATTGAAGAGTCTTCATCTTATCAAGCATTGTGATGTAAGTAGTGAAACATTTGCAAAGGCAATAATGAAATTCCCTTTGTTGGAGGAGCTCGAGCTTTGGGAATGTGAGACACATGACACCGGGGTCTTTGACCTTGTTGCCATGGCTTGTCCACAACTGAAGCACTTAAAACATGTCAAAGATAGAGGATATTCGCAATATATCTGGCTTGAATACCCTACTGATAACAGTGAAGCCTTAGCAATTGCGAAGATGCATGAGTTACGCTCCCTGAAGCTTTTCCATGGTGGCCTCGACAACCAAGGATTGACAACCATCATTGATGGATGCCCTCATCTGGAGTACCTTGACATACGGTATTGCAACAACATCATCATGGACAGCAGTATGCGAGCAAAGTGCGCCCGTGTTAAGAAGAAGAAATTGTATCCATCTGCGCCAATGGATAACTGGGTGTGTCCTTGGTCTGACATCCATGATGACTTCACCATTGATTCTGAGTATTTCGAGCCTAGCATCACTGTTTGTAGTTGTTATCGTCCATGGGATAGGGATAGGTATTGGTGCTATTGCGACCATGATGACGAGCCAGACTGTCGATTTTTCAATGTGGAGTCTTATGACTCTGAGGACTCTGATCATTCTCGCTTCTTTAGTGGTGCCGAGGAGAGCGAGTTTGAGTATTGGAGAACCTAAGGAACATTTGAATGTTTTGATGGAAGCGCCCGACCTGGCCAGATGTTGCACTCACTGATGTCCAATACTTTAGTGCTCTGATTTGGCCATGATTCTATTTGTGGTTCACCTCTCTGCATAAAGTTTGAATATATATTTTAGTTTCTAGATACAAATTCTATGTAGTTTCAAATTTAAATTTCACGGAGTGTATAGAGCTTAGAGCAATAAAAGAGGTCGGTGATGTTTCACTTCAGTTTGCATGAAACAATAGAGGATGCAAGAAAAACACGGTGTGTTTGCCCAACTTTCTTTTTTTCGAAACAGAGGCAAAATATTTGCATCATCTATTAATTTAGGACAAGATAGAGCTTTACATAGAACCCACATACGCACATGAATGCTTAATCGTGCGATACAATCGTCCCTAGCTAGTTTCTTCATGCCTGTAGTGGTCCAAAGTTTGGCGTCGCATATGATGTTGTTAATCACCCCTATCAATCTCAAAGTCTGAAGATGATTTCTTCATCTCATCTTCTTCACAACCATCCCCATCATCATCATCATCATCATCATCATTGTCTTCTTCTTCAACAGCAACCGTGCTTTCAACATCAACTTACGCGGTGTTCAATTGACTTGTTGTGTGTCCAGACTTGCTTCCAAAGGGTGAACAACACCATCTTTAGATAGAGTTAACACAAAAACAGCACCCCCCACTGGGCTGCCTATTGGTACTTGTTTTGCATAAATATTGTTACCCCCATTAAATTCTTCAATTCAATCTTCATTAGCCTTGGCAACTATGATATTCAAAACTGTCACATCAGAGTGGTCAATCATTTCCTCTACTGCCTCACTATCCAAAAGTAATAACCCATCCCACAATACTTCACATAATACATGTAGTCATCTGACCCATACCCTTCAGTGATTAGTAAATGCAATCAAATTCAGAAATATGATGTCTGAAAGAGAGAAGTTTCTTTCCATGTTGTCTCTGCCCTAGAAATGTAGCCTCACCTCCCAAATGTCATCTACAAGCGTCGTCGCTGTCCAATTATAGATCTTAGGAGAAAGTCCGCGCTCTCAAAACAATGCCTTCAACAAGGTCATTGTCAGGCACAACCATTTAAGGCCAGACCTTGGATTTTCACCCTGAAAGATAAAGACTATGTACTCTTCCTGTGTTGTTGCCCCCGCTTGCCGATGTCGCTGCTACAAGTCAGGAAACACCAAGCGAAGTCCTCATCGCCTCGTAGACTCAGTCTGCCGTTACTAGACCTCGAACCTCAGCTGACATGACATTCTTCGCCAGAATCTTCACCGTGGAAATCGAAACACCAACATGTCCCATGATGGCAACAGACAGCGAAGCTTCGCGTCACTCCCTCTTCAAGCCGCACGACCAGAAATATGAGTTCACACAACCGAATCCCATCTGATCCAGCTATCTATATGCATCAGGCGCCCATGGAGATCGCCGACGGAGCCTTCCGGAACTACACTCATTGGTCAATTCTTTTGAATGGATACTTTTCCTCGTTCGAGAGTCTCCACCCTTCTTTCACTCCGCCCCAAAGACTAACTATGGGCCGGCTTTACATGTGGTCAGATGGGTTCCCCTCTTGAGCAGGGAATGTCCAAGCCAAGGCTATACACGAGTAATCATCATGTTATGACCGGCTTAGGGGCTTAGCCCAGTGGGTTATGGACCAAGTATCTTAGTTAGGGGCTTAGCCCAATTATCTTATCGTATTAGGATCGTTTGCTTAGGAGTCAAGTAAACCTCTCTATATAAGGATAGGAGGTGTATCAATCTAATCAAGCAAGAAACAATCAATATTTGCTGGGCTTTTCTTAGGGAGCCGGGAGACCTAAACCCTAGCCACATCCTGCTTTCTCCGCCGCTGCTCCCATCGCAAGGACGGTGCCACGCCGCCGGCCGCCGCGCACCAGCCCTCGCCCTTCCCCCTCCTTCCCCTACAACCTACGGCCCAGGCCTGATAGGGTACAAGCTCCTACCAATTTGGTATCCAGGGACTTGGGTCCGATCATGTCTTCGTCAAAACCATCACCACCGCTGCCCGTCTCAACCTCCGCGCCGATGACCACCGCGCCGACGACGTTCGCCCCGATGACCACCGCACCGACGACGTCCGCCCCAATGACCACCGCCGGGGCCTCCACGCTATCGGGCCCGGTCACCACCGCGGGCTCCTCACCGCCGCCGGCACCCATCACGTCCGTGCCGCCGATGACCGTCGTCTTCACGTCGGAACAGATGACCAGCACGCTGCGGGATCTCGTGACGGCCGTCCAAGGGCTCCACCTCAACCAGTACCACCAGTATATGGCTGGGTCGTACGCACCTCCGCCGGCTGCGCCGATCGCCGCCTACGGCCACCCCACGCTGCCATGGTCGTCCCAGGGCGCGCCTGCCTACAGCGGGCAGCCGCTGCTGCCGTTCCCGGTGGGCTCCCCCGCGCTGTCGTGGCCGGCCCAGGGCGCGCCGACCTGCACTGGGCTGCCGCTGCTGCCGTTCCAGGCGGGGCATCCCGGCGAGACCACTCCGGCCGCGGCTCCTCTGTGGCATCTGCCGCCGCCGCCAGCTGTGGCTCCCCTCTGGCATCTGCATCCGCCTTCCCCCGCGGCAACCGACGCATCCGCCCACCCTCCACAGCCGATGCTGCAACCACCGGCGCCACCTCTGCCCAGCTCAGGGGCGTCCTTGCCGGTCGGCCTTCCGATACATCAGGTCCGGTTTCCGGCCTCCCCGTCGGCACTACCAGCTTGGGCGGCTGGGTCTTTGCCATCGTCGGTCTACACCACGGCTCCGGAGCAGCCGACCCTGTTTCCGCAGTTCGGCGGACCATCCAGCTTCGTGGGTCCTTACCCGGAGTACTCCGATCAGGCGCCACCCGCCTCGCTACTCCGCACCTCCGAGCCAGCTCGACACGGCGCTCCGATCCAGACACCGCCGCAGTTCTCCAAGACCGACTTCGCCACCTATGACGGCACGGAGGATCCCCTCAACTGGCTCAACCAGTGCGACCAGTTCTTTCGCGGGCAGCGCACCCTTGCCTCGGAGTGCACCTGGCTCGCCTCTTACCACCTCCGCGGCGCGGCACAAACCTGGTACTACGCCCTCGAGCAGGACGAGGGCAGCATGCCCCCTTGGGAGCGCTTCCGCGAGCTCTGCCTCCTTCATTTTGGGTCCCCGATCCGCGGGAGCCGCCTGGCGGAGCTAGGCCGCCTTCCCTTCACCTCCACGGTTCAAGACTTCGCCGATCGTTTCCAGGCCCTGGCATGCCACGCATCGGGCGTGACGGCACAGCAACGGGCCGACCTCTTTGTCGGTGGACTTCCAGATCACATCCGTGTGGACGTGGAGCTTCGGGGACCCCAGGATATCCAGACGGCCATGTACTACGCCCGCGCGTTCGAGCGCCGCGCGGTGGGCCGTCCAGCAGGAGTCACCGTCCCGGGCCACTGGGTCGCTACCCTGGCCAGATCCCGCTCAGGGTCAGCCTGCTCAGGCTTCCGCGACACCCCTCACCACGACCGCGGTGCGCCCGTTCCGCCGACTCACCTCAGCCGAGCTACTCGAGCGTCGTCGCCAAGGGTTCTGCTTCAACTGCGATGAGCCCTACATGCCCGGCCACGCCTGTCCGCGACTCTTCTACCTCGAGGTTGTAGACTACATTCCAGAGGACGCCGTCGCCGCCGACCTTGCCGCCCCAGCTGTCGCGAAGGTGTTTGACGCTGGTTAATCACCTTGAGGAGTTCAGCAAGCGCTTCCCCACCTTACAGCTCGAGGACGAGCTGTTTGTGCAGGCGGGGAGGAGTGTTATGACCGGCTTAGGGGCTTAGCCCAGTTATCCTATCGTATTAGGATCGTTTGCTTAGGAGTCAAGTAAACCTCTCTATATAAGGAGAGTAGATGTATCAATCTAATCAAGTAAGAAGCAATCAATATTTGCTCGGCTTCCCTTAGGGAGCCAGGAGACCTAAACCCTAGCCGCCTCCTGCTTTCGCAGCTGCTGCTCCCGTCGCAAGGATGACGCCATGCCGCCGGCCGCCGCGCTTCAGCCCTCGCCCTTCCCCCTCCTTCCCCTACAACCTACGGCCCAGGCCTGGTAGGGTACAAGCTCCTACCACATCGAGAGAATAAAGTCAAATGTGGAATGGCACGTGCTAGAAGATTTAAAACGCAACAACAAATTCACAGGCAGATGAACTGAAACCAATAAAATGCATACCCCCCTCGCCCTCCCCTTCCTTGTTTGGGTGTTTTCTGAGCTAGGATTAATTGTTGCCCATGATCACGGGGTAAGTATCACTGAAATCAACAATGGCTCATCGAGTCGAGCAAGATGTAGACATGCATATATGAATATAATATAATCTTTGGTGATTTGGAACATATCAAGAGCACGACCATCTTCTTTAATTTCTCAAAGGACTTTAATAAAAAATATTTACATGAATCTCTGTATAAAATCAATGGCATATGACTTATATGTGCAATATTTAGATCGCTTTAGCAAAATTATATTTAATTTAAGTAATAAAAAAAACAGAGATGCCCGTGAGAAGCGCCCCGAGACCTGGCTACCTAGTACAGTACGTACTACCGCTGCAACCGATCAATAATCTTCGCAAGGTTAACGCCACAGCTCCATCCACATCACGATGCCACTGCTACCGCCTCCGCCGCCGCCGGCGGCGCCTCCGGGGCGCGCGAGGCGGAGACTGGGCAGCCGACGTAGGTGACGATCAAAGATGAGGAACTGGGCGGAGCTGCCCCTGGACGTGATGCTCTACGTCCTCCACAAGCTGGACCACGTGGAGCTCATGTTCGGCGGCGCGGCCAGGGTGTGCCGCTCCTGGCACGACGCCGTGTGCGAGCCCGAGCTGTGGCGCCGCGTCGACATGTGCGGCCGCTCCCGGCGCTTCCGGGAGACGGTCAGCCTCAACAAGGTGACGCAGCTCTCTATTCGGTGGCAAAATTGATAAATTTGACCTCAAAGCGAAAGTATTTCACAAACTAAACTGTTTTTAAAAATATTTCACACTGCTGACGCTTTTGTGTACCGCCCGACAACAAGGCACTGCACTCTACTGTGCAACTTTTTAGAACTAGGCGCTGCACAGTGTACTGCAATTCTTTAGAGCTAGGCGCTGCACAGTATGACGCCTAAATGTTAGGCGTTGCATAGTAGAATGTAGCGCCTTGCTGTCAGGCACTGCACATTAAAAATCAGTCGGGTGAAATACTTTCAAAAACAGTTTAATTTATGAAATAGTTTCGATCTAAGGTCATATTTATGCCTTTTGCCCCATTTGGTTTAGCGCCGGACAGTGCCGGGAATTCTTCGGCCAGCAGGACCTCGACAACGACCTCCTCCTCTTCCTGGCCGACCGGTGAGATTCCTTCCCGTTCGTGATTCCCAAACTCGCACCTGTACTTCTTGGGAATCTGGTTATTTCGTTGTCCGTTCTTCCTTGATTTGGTACAAAATATATTCTGAAATTACTGCTACTAGTAAATTGTACGTGCAAGCTTGGATAATCCAATTACAATCAATCATCAGCTTACTCAGGAACGCTTATTTTGGGATGGAGGAAGTATAATGTAGAAAAATAAAAAAAAATTGGGCACGTGCATGAAGTACAAGATGCAAAACTCAGGTAAAATATGTCGAACACGTTTTGTCTAGGCGTCTTTTTGAGTAAGCCATTGCTATTTTTAATAGATTATCCGCAAAGATAAATATGATTTATGAAGGTATATCTGTAGCCTTAAATACAGAGAAAAATACACCAAGTAAAAATAAATGATAGTTTTGACACAAAAGAGTAAATAGCATAAAATTACTACTTTACAGGCTAGGGTTTCAAAAAACTACCGGTTTTTAGTTTTTTCCAAATAACTACCAAATGGGTGGTTGGCTGTTTTGGAAGACCCAAATCGTCGAGTGCTTATCTATTGATCATGATTATGACAGGTCGGACCTGCACATAAACTCACCGTCAGTTTGACCGTTTAGTTTGACCGTTACCTGACGTATGGGGCCCATACATCAGTGTCTCTTCCTCCTGCTCTTCTCCTTCCTTCTTCTCCTCCCTCCCCGCAGCCCCGCCTGCGCCAACTCAAGTCATGGCCGCCGGCCACCCTGCTGCCCACGTCGCCGCTCCTTGACCTCCATGGCGACCAGAAAAAACAAAGGTCGGCTCCTGGTGCAGCTCTTCTCATCCACCAGTGAAAAAATAAAGGCCAGCTCCACCTCCTTCGCGTGACCATGGCCACCTTCTTCGCGCGGCCATGGCTGCCGGCCCTCGCTGCTGCCCACGCTGCCTGCTTCTGCGCGGCCATGGCGACCGTCTCTGGTGGAGGCCGGCCACGCCACACGCCAAGCCAGGGAAGGAGCAGCCGGCACCCAGGAGCACGGGCCGCCGCCAACCACGCGCCATGGCCAGGAGGCTGGGACTCCGGCCGCCGCCTTCGAACTCCATGGCCGCCGTGCCCTAGAAAGAGGGAGAGGGAGAGGACGCACGGGCGGGAGCTCACGAGAGGGAGAGGATGCACGACGGCTGCAGCGGCGCTGGAAGGGAGCTCCGTAGCGACGGGAGGGAGCTCCCCGTCGAGCACAGCGGCGGGTGCGCTCCTGTGGATCTTGAGCACGGGAGGGACCTGATGGCTTTTTTCAATTTGTTTGGAGGACCTGATTGCTTTTTTAAGTTTGCAGGGACACTGACATATGGACCCTAGATGTCATTTAACGGTCAAACAAACAGTCAAACAAGTTTTCTTACATGCGGGCCCTAATTGTCATAATCATGATCAATAATAAAGCACTGGACAATTAGAGTTTTTTGGAACAGTCGTCCCCTGACTTGGTAGTTATCAGCGGAAAAAAAAATCGGTAATTTTTTGGAACCCTAGCCTATAAAATAGTAGTTTTATGCTATTTACTCGATACAAAAAGAAGTTAAAGTCTAAGGATGAAAGAGTGTAGAACAAAGTATAATTGTGTTTTAAGTTTTGTGCAAAATGTTCATAGGGCTAAGCCCAACCATGTATAGAATCTTATAGATACTACATGTGGCAGAATTTGGTGTAGTAAAGAAAAGATCCAACAGTCAGCAGCACTAGGATTTGCCATGTCTACACCATTGTATCGGTTTCATCCAATGGCTGTCATCCAAAGTTATTTGTACGCTATATAGTGGTATACATATAGTTGCATTGCCTGGTGTCTATACAGTAAGTTTTTCCTCACGGCCAAATAGAAGGAACAAAAAAAAACTTGAACTGTGCTTTTGACATTGTCTAATGACAAAAACGTTTCTCCGGTTTTATGGATGTAGCGCGTTAGAATTAGGGGCAACTGCTGAACAAAGTAAATTGATGTAGATCGGAATAATTGGTATACAGATTGGATTCAGCTTCCCCTCAAATAAGAACTAGAAAAAGATTGAACATTGCTAGTCTTATCGCAATTACAGTAGTGATTATGAGAAACATTTGCAACATATAACTCTCTTACATACTCAGAAAGGTGTGTCTCAAGGAATGTAGTACTCCTTAAGAACGAACTTTAAACAAATGAAATTCTGGAACAGTGATGAGATGTTCTCTTTTATCGTCTGAATGTTTCGCTTCTTCCTTTCATGAATAACCAAAAGGAGAGATTTTGAGCAGGTAGAGAACACACGTTACAAGCCACTAAGATCATGTGTTACCCTTGCAGGGCACCCTTACTGAAGAGCCTTCATCTTACCAAGTGTTGTGATGTAACCAGCAAAGGATTGACAGATGCAATAAAGAAATTCCCTCTGTTGGAGGAGTTCAAGCTTTGTGAATGTGAGAGATATGACACATGGGTCTTTGAGGTTGTTGCCGCGGCTGAAGCACTTCAAACATTTCAATGATAGAGGATATTCATGGTATAATTGGGGACGGGATCTATACCCTGTCAACAACCGCAAAGCCTTGGCAATTGCAAGGATGCATGAGCTACGGTCCCTGAAGATTTTCTTCAGTGGCCTCGACAACCAAGGGTTGACAGCCATCCTTGGCGGCTGCCCTCATCACGAGTCCCTTGACATACGCTATTGCGGCAACATAATCATGGACAGCAGCATGCGAGCAAAGTGTGCCCGTGTCAAGATGAAGAAGGTGTATCCACATGCGCCAACTGATGACTGTGTGTGTCCTCGGTCTGGCATCCATGATGACTCCATCGATGATTCTTCCAAGTATTTTGAGTCTGGCAGCCCTGTTAGTAGATGTCATTCTCATCAGGATAGTTATTGGTGGTATCGCAGCAATGGTGAAGAGTCTGACTGTTGGTTTTTCAATGTGGAGCCTTGTGACTCGGAGGACTATCATTCTCGCTTCTTTAGTGGTGCCGAGGAGACCGAGTTTGAGTACTGGAGAATCTGAAGGACTGGTGTACACAACATTTGGATGTTCTGATGGAAGTGCCCCGGCCAGGCCACATGCTTTCTTGTTCTGATTTTGGCGGTGATTCTGGTTGTGGTCCACCTCTCTGCATGGAGTTTGAATCTTGTTTAATTTCTGCATACAAACCTAGTAATAAATTGAATTGCCCAGAATGTATAAAGCTCAGAGAAATAAAAGAGATCGGTGATGTTTTACTTGAGACCAGGTCTCACGGTTAGCAGGTGAGACCCATCCTGATGAATGACACGTGACATTTACAAATCACAAAGCAAGGGGGAGAGAGATTAGATGCTTTGTGATTTGTGAATGCCACGTGTCATTCATCAGGATGGATATGCTTTGTGATTTGTGAATGCCATGTGTCATTCATCAGGATGGGTCTCGCGTGAGACCTGGTCTCATAGAATTCTTTTCCAATTTGTATGGAAGAATCAGAGGAGGCAAGAAAAACACAACGCGCTTGCCAAATTATCCCTTTTGGAATAAGAGCTTTTTAACTGCTAGGAACTTCGGATGCATTCCAGTAGATGTACATGTTATGCTTTGTTCTATTTCATCGATCAAGTATCTACGGCTTACTAATAGTCAGGTAAATATCCATGAAAACTGTCGCATACATACATGTTTCTGTCAGGTTGGTTCTGGGGGCGTAACCGATTATATCGAAAGCACAAAGGAATGGCTCAACGGAACGAAGCTATATCAAAATCTTTATACCCAGCTCAGCCTGAATTAGAAATAAAACAGATATGCAGCTGCATTTCTCCTGAGCGACAGCAACATACTAAATCCACAGATTTCAAAACACAGTACGGAAACATGATGATCTGTCTCGGCAAAATTGGAGCACAATAAAACAGAGGAGAACTATTACCATGCAGACAGTCAGGCAAGACTCTGAATTTACGCCAGCGAGGATATATGTGACCAGCAGTAAATCACATCATCTTTTACTAAAACATGAGGCTGCTGTGGGTAAACCCAGTGGTATACATAATAACGAATGATCTTAGCAACTGTTGGCATCACAGTTCATAATTCAGATCAAGCGTTCGTATGTGCAAATGTTGTCTGCACAGATAAATGTTGGAGTCAAATCAAGCAAAGAAAGCTAAATATGAGGTTTAAAAACCAAGGAACAAATTCATAGGCAGGCCAAAATAGAGTCAAATCTAGTACATTGGCTCAATGCACAATTTTCCGCCGATAAAAATGCATACCGAGCATTCCTGGTTTAGGTGTTTTCTGAGCTAAGTGGTTGCCCATACCCACATTGCCCCTAACAAAGATGTTGAATTAAATCATTTGAACTATCATTGAAACCGATCAAATGGAACTAACAATTGATCATCACAAGAAAGTAGAAGCTGCATCTAGTTGGGAAGGATATAGACATGTACGAGTATAAAAGGACGGCTAAATGTAATCCTTATTATTGTTGAGATCCAAACATCTCACAACACATTATATTTTCATCCCTCCAGGAAACTATGCAACTAAATTCAGGTCACTCTAATGCCCAATTATAAGCATTCAGCGGACAGAATACATTGGTTTTTTCAGGAGTAAAGAAACACGTCATAATAAAACCGCAGCACAAAGATCATTCTCACAGAAGCTAGTAAGCAGCCTCAACATTTTTTTGTTCAAGGCAGGCTGCATTTAAAAGAACTCCAAGCTATCTTAATTCTTAATTGCGAGAACTCAAGGAGATCAACTAAACTAATTCAACATAACTACTTACCAACCATGAAAACAGACATGAAATCTGTCCATGGTCTATCCAAGTCAAGTTATATTGGGCCAAGAACAGAAGATGAATCAACCACTGCCATAATCTTTCTAGGCATCCAAGGAGCTGCAGGCTTATTTGCTGTTAGGGACATTAGCATACTACAAGTTCTAGATTAGTCAAAGGTATAAGCACAATTGTGCCATAGATAGATTTCTACTAATCAGCTAAACAAACACATCTATGTTAAATCGCATAGTTACTCATCTTCCATATTCAATAACCAACATGTCACAGAATAGAATAGCCCCTTCACAGATAGCCCATGACAACAGCAGGGTTAACATTTAACCCAATTTGTAAAATTAGCGCAATAAGATGCAGCGGTTTCAGAGTTGCAGATCAGAATGTAGCTCATCAAGAATATGCGCAAAAGAGGGTTAAAATTTCTCCACATACAACACAGCAATGAAGTCTATGCTCACAAGCTTTATTCCATTCAGGATTCAGCTCATATACAAAAACAAAATGAAATTAAAAAAAAAACAAAAAAGGGCCTCGATGCGAGGCCTGGGTCTTCGGCCGCAGCACAGATCCAGCGAAACCTTCGATTCGATCAGATCCAGAACGACCAAGAGAGGGGGCACAAACCAGGCCGGATCAGACGGCGGAAGGCGCGGCACCGGCGGCCTCGGCCTCGAGGTAGCGGCAGATCCGCTCGACGACCTCCCTCCCCTTGGCGCTGTTCTGCAGGAACCTCTCGGCGCAGCGGGTCTCGACCTTCTCGGCGACGGCGGCGAGCTTGGCGAGCGGGCGGCACCGGATCGTGGTCTCCTGCCTGAACTGCGTCCAGTCGTCGGGGCGGTCCGGGTGGGGGCGGAAGGTGGATCGCTCCTCGACCTCGATGATCCCGCGGAGGCTGACGTTGCGGACGACGACGTCCATGGCGCGGCGCGGGGCGTCGACGACCGAGGTCTCGACGCAGTGGCAGATGGCGGCGCCCGAGGGGGAGGCGGCGGCGGCCGGGAGGAGGCGGCGCAGGATGAAGGGGAGCGGCGGGGAGCGGACGGTGATGGAGCGCGCGGCGTGGAGGCGGCCGGCGTCCGTGTCGACGCGGCGCTGCAGGGTGTGCACGTCGGCGACGTGGGAGAGCGCCGTGCGGGAGGCCGGGTCCGTGAACTTGCGCCACGCCGCCGCCGTCACGCGGTCCCACGGGTGCCGGTAGACGTGCTCCTGCGTGTAGACCACCATGGCCGCGGGTCCGGGCGGGCGGGCGGGCGGCTGGCTCGCGGGGTTTTGGATTTCGCTCCTCGATTTCTTACTTGCGGCGAGGGTTTGATTGGCGCGGCGCGGCGAGGGGAGGTAGGAAAGGGGAAGACGGAGGAGAGGGGCCGGTTCTTGTAGGCCGTGAGGCGAAAGCTGGATTGGAGAGGAAGGCGGACCCGAAACCGGGAGCGGTGCGGTGGTTCGTCCCCCGTGTCCGTTGCGTTTTCTGTCCTCCTGCCACGTGTCGTGGTAAGCGGCTAGTTTGAAGTCCGCTTTCTTGAACACAAGACGTCAACAACACCGTCCCGGACTCGGTACTATATGTTCTTTTTTTCTTAAGGTCCGCAATACTTCAAAATAAAGTATAGTTTACATTTAAAATACTGCTAAACGACGTATATTATGATACGAAGGGAGTGCAATTCAAACATTAATAAGTTTCTAAATAAAATAGTGGAACTTGAATCCTTTTTAACCACCCGTAGATGCTCAATGCCTAATTTGTTGACGTATTTGGACAAACTTCTCAAACATGGTCAGATTCTGAGCTAGAAGTTGGATGGGGTCACTCACGTTCTCAGAATCCATATCTCCGGCAGCTTCTTCATTGTCATCCTCCACAGTCATGTTGTACGTGATGACACAAGTTGTCATCACCTCACATGAGATCTTAGGGTCCCATATTTTTTAACTTCTCGAACAACTGGAAAATGGGTTGGAGTGCTCTCTCCACATCCTTTTCTAGCCCCTTTTGTTTTTGGGCAAAGTGAGTTATTTTCTCACCAACTGACTCAAAGATGGTCTTGACGAAGGTCGCCTACTGAGGATAGATACCATAAATCAGATAGTAACCAATGTTGTAGTCATTATCATTGACAGTATAGTTACACGGGGAGCTCACCCTTCAATCAACCTAACAAACAATAAAGTCATATGCACCATGTTGATGTCATTGTGAGACTCAGGCATGCCAAGAAAGTGTGCCAAATCCATAAGTCTTGTGATGCAACTGCTTTAAGAATGATGGTGGGCTTCTTAACATAGCACTAATATTATCCTTGTAGAGCATACGGGCAATTTTCCATCTCAAGTGCGTTCAATCAAGGGATCCGAGCATTACCTGGTCACCCTCTTGTTTCAGGCATCGCCATGAGTCTTTCGGTGTCTGCAATAGTTGGTTCTCTCAAGTGTTGTCGCCCGAACACCTTAACCACTGCAGGAGCAAACCTCATCATGGCAACTTCGCATGTGCTTTCAGACATTCGGAGGTGCTCGTTCTATGAATCCGAGACCGTGTTATAGACAAGCATCCTCAATGCAAACATGCAATTCTGGTAACCGGAGAATCCATTTTTTCTGATGGCATTCTTCTTCAAGGTCAAGTAGTCATCATAGGCCCGGATACCATCATAGATCGAAAACATTTCTCCGCATCCGAAAGCGCCGGCGAAAATTATCAACGAATAGGGCATCCGGGGCAAAGAAGTCGCCCACCAACATCAAACGCCCACGTGCCCTCTTCCGGTTCAACACGGATATCCTTTGATCGATCCCTTGAAATTCAGGACATGCTCCTTCGTACGCTCCATGCTACCTCTTGAGCATGCGTTGGTTTTCCCTTAAAGAGGAAAGAGTGATGCACCAAAGTGGCGTAAGTATTCCCCTCAGTTTTGAGAACCAAGGTATCAATCCAGTAGGAGACAATGCATAAGTCACCTAGTACTTGCACAAACAATCAAGAACCTTGCAACCAACACGATAAAGGGGTTGTCAATCCCTTCACGGTCACTCGCAAAAGTGAGATATAATAAAGATAGTAAAGTAAATATTTTTGGTATTTTTGTTGTATAGATTGGAAAGTAAAGATTGCAAAATAGTAAACAAGATGTGATGTAAATAAAAGATACAATATAATAAGAAAGAGACCCAGGGGCCATTGGTTTCACTAGTGGCTTCTCTCAAGATAGCATGTATTACGGTGGGTGAACAAATTACTGCCGAGCAATTGATAGAAAAGCGCATAGTTATGAAGATATCTAAGGCAATGATCATGAATATAGGCATCACGTCCGTGTCAAGTAGATCAAAACGCACTACTATTGCTCCACACGTCGACCGCTATCCAGCATGCACATAGAGTATTAAGTTCATAAGAACGGAGTAACGCTTTAAGCAAGATGACATGATGTAGAGGGATAAACTCAAACAATATGATATAAACCCCATCTTTTTATCCTCGATGGCAACAATACAATATGTGCCTTGCTGCCCCTACTGTCACTGGGAAAGGACACCGCAAGATTAAATCCAAAGCTCAGTGAGGGAGTCCTGGATTACGGGGTCCTCGGGCGTCCAGGCTATGCAACATGGGCCGGACTAATGGGCCATGAAGATACAAGATAGAAGACTTTCCCCGTGTCCGGATGGGACTCTCCTTTGCGTGGAAGGCAAACTTGGCGTGCGGATATGAATATTCCGTTCCCTTTAAACCGACTATGCACGACCCTAGCCCCCTCTGGTGTCTATATAAACCGAAGGGTTTAGTCCGTAGAGGCAATCACAATCATAATCATATAGGCTAGACATCTAGGATTTAGCTATTACGATGTGACACCCCCGATTTAATCGTACACTAATCATGCACGCAAACGTGTACAATCAAGATCAGGGACTCACGGGAAGATATCACAACACAACTCTACAAATAAAATAAGTCATACAAGCATCATATTACAAGCCAGGGGCCTCGAGGGCTCGAATACAAGAGCTCGATCATAGACGAGTCAGCGGAAACAACAATATCTGAGTACAGACATAAGTTAAACAAGTTTGCCTTAAGAAGGCTAGCACAAACTGGGATACAGATCGAAAGAGGCGTAGGCCTCCTGCCTGGGATCCTCCTAAACTACTCCTGGTCGTCGTCAGCGGGCAGCACGTAGTAGTAGGCACCTCCGGTGTAGTAGGAGTCGTCATCGACGGTGGCGTCCGGCTCCTGGGCTCCAACATCTGGTTGCGACAACCAGGTAGAAGGGACAGAGGGAAAAGAGGGAGAAAGCAACCGTGAGTACTCATCCAAAGTACTCGCAAGCAAGGAGCTATACTACATATGCATGGGTATCAAAAGGAATAAGGGTATCATATGTGGACTGAATTGCAGAATGCCAGAATAAGAGGGGGATAACTAATCCTGTCGAAGACTACGCTTCTGGAAGCCTTCGTCTTGCAGCATGTAGAAGAGAGTAGACTGAAGTCCTCCAAGTAGCATCATATAGCATAATCCTACCCGATGATCCTCTCCTCGTCGCCCTGTTAGAGAGCGATCACCGGGTTATATCTGGCACTTGGAAGGGTGTGTTTTATTAAGTATCCGGTTCTAGTTGTAATAAGGTCAAGGTACAACTCCGGGTCGTCCTTTTACCGAGGGACACGGCTATTCGAATAGATAAACTTCCCTGCAGGGGTGCACCACATACCCCAACACGCTCGATCCCATTTGGCCGGACACACTTTTCTGGGTCATGCCCGGCCTCGGAAGATCAACACGTCGCAGCCCTACCTAGGCACAACAGAGAGGTCAGCACGCCGGTCTAAATCCTATGGCGCAGGGGTCTGGGCCCATCGCCCTTTGCACACCTGCATGTTGCGTACGCGGCCGGAAGCATACCTAGCCTAGTGGCTTTCCAGTCCAATCCAGCGCGCGCCACTCAGTCGCTGACATCACGAAGGCTTCGGCTGATACCACGACGCCGGGATACCCATAACTACTCCCACGTAGATGGTTAGTGCGTATAGACCAAATGGCCAGACTCGTATCAAATACCTAGATCTCGTTAAGCGTGTTAAGTATCCGCGAACGCCGACCAGGGCCAGGCCCACCTCTCTCCTAGGTGGTCGGAACCTGCCCTGTCGCTCCGCCTCAAAGATCCACTCGCAGGTGCTCCTACGAGCCGACCCATCTTTAGTCACCACATGTATCACGTATAAAGTATATAGTACATACCCGTGATCACCTCCCAAGTGATCACGGCCCGATAGTATAGCATGGCAGACGGACAAGAATGTAGGGCCACTGATGATAAACTAGCATCCTATACTAAGCATTAGGTTTGCAGGTAAAGGTAACAACAGTAGTAGCAAGGACAGGCTATGCATCAGGATAGGATGAACGAAAAGCAGTAACATGCTAAACTACTCTAATGCAAGCAGTATAGAGGAGAGTAGGCGATATCTGGTGATCAAGGGGGGGCTTGCCTGGTTACTCTGGCAAGAGAGAGGGGTCGTCAACACCGTAGTCGACCGGGGCATCAGCGGCGTCGGTCTCGTAGTCTACCGGAAAGAAGTAACAGAGGGGGAACACAATAAATAACAGAGCAATCAAACCATAACATGACAAACGTGGTGCTAGAGGTGATCCAACGCAGGGATAGGTGATACCGGCGAAGGGGGGGAAACATCCGGGAAAGTATTCCAGGTGTTTCGCGTTTTCGGACAGATGAACCAGAGGGGGAAAGTTGCGTGTTCGGTATGTTATGGATGTGTGGCGGACGAACGGGCTACGTATCCGGATTCGTCTCGTCGTTCTGAGCAACTTTCATGTACAAGGTTTTTCCATCAGAGCTACGATTTATTTTATATTAATTTTAAAAGTTTTAAATCATTTTCTAAATTGTTTTAATTCAAAAATTAAAGCTTAATGGGTACACAGAATTGTACCCAACAGAATGTATGTGTGGCTGGCACGTGGGGTCAAGGGGTGGTCCAGTCAGCATTTGACCAGTCAACTGTTGACTAGTCAACAGGGTCTAACAGGGCCCACCTGTCATGGACTGGGTCAACCCAGTCAACAGTTTGACTGGTCAAACTGAACAAGGGGCCCACATGTCATTGACTGACAACTAACTAACCTAATTAATTGGTTTAATTAACAGATTAATTAGGTTAAGTTAATTAGGTTAATCTAATCAATATTAATTAATTTAATTAATTCTTTAATTAAGTAATTAATTATTTTATTTACTTATTTATATTAAACTCCTTTTTTTTATTTTTGTTCTGGGGGTGGGGCCCCACTATCATAGGGCCAGAGGAGACCTAGCGGGTTTGGGCGTGGGTGCCCACCCGAACACGCACGGGCGCGTGTGCTCTGGGCGCCGGCGTCGGGCGTGTGGTCTGCGGCGAGTCGAGGGAGGCCGGGGCGAGCGGTGGCCGGGTGGTGCAGGACGCGAGCGGCAGGCCAGCGTGCGGTAGCGGCTGCGGGTGGCCGCGGCGGAACCAGGAGGCGGCGACGCGGGGCAGGACGCGCCCAGGGCGGCGATACGGGCTGGGGGCCGAGGCGCAGGTCGCGGGTGGCACAGCATGCAAGTGCGGCGTGACGGCGGCCACGGGATGCAGCGGGCGAGCACGGTGACGGCAGCGCGCGCGCATAGAGGAGGAGAGGGAGGAAGAGGGAGGCAGTGGCTTACATAGGAGCGGGAGGGGTCATGGCAGCGGGCTCGAGGAGGTGGCGGCAGGGTCGCCGGCGATGGGGGCGGCAGAGGGCGGTGCCGTTCGGGGAAGCAGCCGGCGTCGGGGTCGAGCGGCACCGGGCTCGGGGCGTTCTAGCTGGGAGGAGGACGAGCAGGCGACGATGACGGTGGGTGGCTCCGACGAAGCAGTGGCGGGACGAGGCATCGGCGGTGTGCGGCGGCGGCGCCCTAGGCGCGACCCAGATCCAGTCGGGGAGGTCGAGGTGGAGGACGGGGCGCCAGGGCATCGAGTGACGCCAGTGACGGCGAGGGGCGACGGAGCGCCGCAGGCAGCGATCGGCGTCGAGGGCGAGGCCCTGGATCTAGAAGGGATCGGGCAGAGGAGGGGCGAGGGGATCGGGGGTGGGGGGGGTTGTGCGGTCGTGGGAGGGTGGCGGCGCTAGGAGGGGAGCGAGGGGAGAGATGGGTGGAGTGGGGATCATGGGGGTGTGGGCTAGGTCATATGAGGGGCACCGGGTTGGGCCGATCGGACCTGGTGGGTTGCCTTGGGCATTTGGACCAAGTGGCCCAGGGGTCTTTTTCTTCCTTTCCTTTTGGTTTTTTTCTGTTTTCTTTATTTCACCATTACTTTCTATTTATTTTCTTTTCTGTTTTATTTCTAGTTTCTTTTAATCTTTAGTTTTTACAAAAATCACCACTAGTACCTAAAGTAGTATTTATAAACAAACTACTGTCACATTAATTTTTAACCCATAATAAAATATTTTTAATATTTTATAAAATCCAATTGGTATTTGTTTAATTGTTTTCACTACTGTTTTAATTAGTTTAGAGCCCTTAAACATTTTATCAAGGTTTGGTTTTTCCATCGTATTTACACATGATTTATCTGACCCACCTTGAACATTTTGGTTTCATTGTTTGAAAACTTTTATTATCTGCCTTTAATTGAATTTCAATTTGAATCGGTTTCGAACTAACACGAGAATAGCGATAGTAATTGAAGTGAGGTGGCATCATTAGCAGAGACTTACTGTAGCGTAACTATTCGGGCGTCACAATTCTCCTCCACTATAAGAAATCTCGTCCCGAGATTTAAGAGGTAGTGAAAGGGGGAAAGGTTTGGTAACGAAATTCTAATGGATCTTTACATTCCTGGTTGCTCTTCTCGAAGAAGTTGATCCATAGCGTTGATGTCTTCATTTCTCTACTTCATGTCATCATGATGAAGTCGTCCTTTTCTTCGAGAACTCCAACGTACTTATGAATAGGTAAGGGGCAGCTCGGCTACGACAGAATGCTTATGAGGGAAACAATCTGGGGGTTAACCCATGAATGAGCATAAGAGTATCTCTCGAGTTGAACATATAAAATACATCGAGAGTAGGGTACGAAGGTACAATAAGAGGTTCCAAGCGGATAGATAGTTGCTCGAAGTCTGAACCAGAGTGAGGAAGGGGTTCAGAGTAGCGAGAGTAAGTATTGCGTCTGATACCAGAATAGATCACTAGGACGGTGGCCCGTGATTACATACGAGGCCACGCGCGAGGAATAACTTTGGGAATAGGGGGTGTAAGGGACAGTCAGGTTTCAATCCTGTGGAACTGTGGGTTATGGGCCCACCATGTGGTTTTTTTATAGGAACAGTGACATCTTGCACGGTCATGATAGCAAGGCATGTCAGAGAGTACCATGTCAGTTACGTCGGCAACAACGTTGGTACCAAGGGCGAGGGACGAAGAGAACCATTTTCCTGCTCGTTGAACAAGGCGGACCAATAGGCAAAGTTCTCGTCCATCGGGGGTGACCGGAATGCTATCGACAATTTCAACAGGGTCTTACTGACATGGTTGTACACCATGGTGTTTACATAAGCAGAAGAATATTACTGCTTAGATCCTATGGATCACAAGGTAGGTTAAACAAATCAATGGAAAGGAAGATGTGATCATCAGATCAGACAGAACAATGGAAAGGAAAATGTGTTTGACACATATACGAGGGTTATACCCTTCCCAAGGACAAGCAGAGCAAGATATCCACGACGGGATAGAAAGTAGAAACCATTTAGGTAAGGGGAGAGGAATTTCATGACATTTCCTATGCAACGGTGTTTGAATAATTGAGTAATAAACCTTTAGCATTGGGCTTCAAATGTTCTTGTTGAAAATTGGAGTACCACAGTCATGCTTTGAGATAGCATTGACATGGTCAACAGGTAAAGATCGGGCTATGGATACATAAGGGATCCATCAGGATCAACTTATAGAATAAGTCTTATAATTTCCTCAGGGAAGAATAGTTAACCCTGCTAATAAGGAAACTATAACAGCAGGTCATCCGGCCAGGTGTGCTGGACATGCCATCACCTTACCGGGTCATAAAAGACCAGTATTATAACTCTTGGAAAAATGTTCCAACCATCATATCTGACCGAGATTCAGATCTGATCGGTGTTAGGATACCTCGGACTTAGGATGCCTGAGAAGGAAAAGTGTAAAATGAATTGACGAGACGACATTGTAAGATTCTCGGGAAATCTACTATGGAAGCGAGTTCCAAAATAGGAGCTCATCATTAAACCAATGAAGGGGTAAGGTGGTAGCTGATGAACTCAGCGACAATTCATCGAGGTTTCCAAAAAGATGTATTTCCACAAGTATGTGAACAAGGATATAACATTTGTCAGATCAAATGATATAATGATGTATGCTCGAGGGAAACATACTCAACTGAACAATGATAGAAGGGTGCACCCAGGAACCTGGACTAGGTAGCACGATCAATGTTCGAATGATGATTCAATAAACAATAGACTTATAATGAAACTGTAGACCAATAACTTCAAAGCAATAGGGTTGCTAGAAGTTTAGAATTTACACATCACAGACCATTTGTCGGTATTCCGGTTAGAAACAACACGGAGACCAAGAAATGAACGCAAATGGCGAGAGATATTATTATATCAAGAATTCTCAAGAGGTGGTAAAATTACCATGACATTCTTGACATAAAAGGTGGTAATATTCCAAGGTAAAGAAGGACAAATGCTGGATAGCAAGGAACCCAACGTATAACACAAAACATGAACAAGTTTGTTTTGGAGGGAAGGCAATAGCGTGGCCGATGACAACACAATTCATCGGGGACAAGGATGGTATTTCTCATCATGAATTCAGTTGATATCCTTGAAGAGCTCAGAATGCTGATGATGACCACGACACATTTGTCGAGAGATTTCATGAAGATATAATCGGTAGGCGATGACATCAAGTCAAATGATGATGCAGCAAAAGTCAAATATTACTTGAAGAAGAACTCATAAGAAGTTATGCAGTTCCGTGATAATCTCGAGATACCAGAGGGGGTAATACTCGACGACAAATCAAAGTAGAGGTTGGACTGGGGTATTACCCTGCAGAAGACAAGTGCTTAAACTTGCACGAGAAATGGTATTTAAAGGAGAACATGGTCAGAACCACGATTGCAAAAGGCCAGATCCTAGATATAAGATGAGCTTATACCAAAGGAGTAATTAATTTAAGAGAAGCTTTAATGATAAGATCTACATCGTGTCCATGGGCATGAACACAAAGTTCAAGGTCGACTCCTACTTCTCCAATGCATAATCTTTCATTCACTTCTCGCTTTTGAAGAAGTCGTAGTGTTGAAATTTTATTTAGCAAATTACCAGAAGTGTATGGCTCGTGAAAACTTTTGAGTTCACACAGTTTAGAGAAGGCATAGGTTCAACCCATCAGGGCATCTTAGGAGTATATACAACAAATTTCAAGAATAAATAACACAAGCTCGATAGTAGAGCATGCTTGAGAAAGCAGAGAATACAATTTACCAAAGGCATTATGTATCCGAGGAAAAGCTCACAGACTTATTGAATATGAAGGACGCTGTCGGATAAAATTCAACAAATGATCTGGTGGTCCTCAAGGGATCTGGTGTGAGCATTGATACTCAACCAGAGGGAGAAACAATGCAAGGAGATCAGACTTTAGAAACAACTGACTAATTCAAGGCTCAAATGCAAAGGAATTATCAATTCCAACACAAGGGATCAGAAGCAATGCTCTGATCAGGGATGGATAAGTTGAATAGCCTTAAGGGTATGATCGATGGTTAATTGATTGGTCGAGATCCAGCTCATGTTTAAACTGGCGTCTGAGCCGGAAGGAAGAATTCTACGATCTGATTGAGGATTGCGAGCATTCGCAACAAATAAAATCAAGTGACTCGAAATGATAGTGACAGAGGATGTCAACGGAGATTACTAGAAGTATGGAATTAACCATAATGCAGGAAGACAAGGAAATCAAGAGCAATGGGCTGCTGAGCATTTTCAGAAAATCAATTGGTATTTCAAGGACTTATGTGAAACACATGAACGACTGGGGATGAGCAGATACTCGGTAAGAGCGAGGAATTATCCGTAGGGGTATTCAGGTGGCGAGGAACTGCAAGTCAGTAGGCACAAAATATTCTCGGAACAATACAGAGAATTTTCGGTGTATCTTGTAATAACAAGATCAACGGGGAATGATTGTATGAGTGGCCAGTGTAAGTAGTTATCCATAAGGATTTATCGGTGGCCGGGAATAGCAAGAGTGATGGGCACACAACCTCGAGAGAATATCGAAGAGTATCTTTGGAATCTTCAGGTGAAGTAGGCCATCATCTAGAATGAAGGGGCTCCCCGGGAGAAAGTATTTACGAGAACCTAGAGTCAGAGTTAGTAAATCGTTTAACCTGAATAGAAGAGATGTCAGAGTCCCAGAGTATAGGTCGGGGAATAAAAGATCCTACAACCACCCAATGGCAATGTGTGCCCGTGAGACACACAACCATGTTAGTAAAAGTTTTGCAATGTCTAGACTCGACTTCGGCCAAGGAGTGTGGAAAGGGGGATTCCTACAGGCAGTCGGCTCTCATACCAACTTGTGACGCCCCCGATTTAATCGTACACTAATCATGCACGCAAACGTGTACGATCAAGATCAGGGACTCACGGGAAGATATCACAACACAACTCTACAAATAAAATAAGTCATACAAGCATCATATTACAAGCCAGGGGCCTCGAGGGCTCGAATACAAGAGCTCGATCATAGACGAGTCAGCGGAAACAACAATATCTGAGTACAGACATAAGTTAAACAAGTTTGCCTTAAGAAGGCTAGCACAAACTGGGATACAGATCGAAAGAGGCGCAGGCCTCCTGCCTGGGATCCTCCTAAACTACTCCTGGTCGTCGTCAGCGGGCAGCACGTAGTAGTAGGCACCTCCGGTGTAGTAGGAGTCGTCATCGATGGTGGCGTCCGGCTCCTGGGCTCCAACATCTAGTTGCGACAACCAGGTAGAAGGGATAGAGGGAAAAGAGGGAGAAAGCAACCGTGAGTACTCATCCAAAGTACTCACAAGCAAGGAGCTATACTACATATGCATGGGTATCAAAAGGAATAAGGGTATCATATGTGGACTGACCTGCAGAATGCCAGAATAAGAGGGGGATAACTAATCCTGTCGAAGACTACGCTTCTGGAAGCCTTCGTCTTGCAGCATGTAGAAGAGAGTAGACTGAAGTCCTCCAAGTAGCATCGTATAGCATAATCCTACCCGATGATCCTCTCCTTGTCGCCCTGTTAGAGAGCGATCACCGGGTTATATCTGGCACTTGGAAGGGTGTGTTTTATTAAGTATCCGGTTCTAGTTGTAATAAGGTCAAGGTACAACTCTGGGTCGTCCTTTTACTGAGGGACACGGCTATTCGAATAGATAAACTTCCCTGCAGGGGTGCACCACATACCCCAACACGCTCGATCCCATTTGGCCGGACACACTTTTCTGGGTCATGCCCGGCCTCGGAAGATCAACACGTCGCAGCCCTACCTAGGCACAACAGAGAGGTCAGCACGCCGGTCTAAATCCTATGGCGCGGGGGTCTGGGCCCATCGCCCTTTGCACACCTGCACGTTGCGTACGCGGCCGGAAGCAGACCTAGCCTAGTGGCTTTCCAGTCCAATCCGGCGCGCGCCACTCAGTCGCTGACGTCACGAAGGCTTCGGCTGATACCACGACGCCGGGATACCCATAACTACTCCCACGTAGATGGTTAGTGCGTATAGACCAAATGGCCAGACTCAGATCAAATACCCAGATCTCATTAAGCATGTTAAGTATCCGCGAACACCGACCAGGGCCAGGCCCACCTCTCTCCTAGGTGGTCGGAACCTGCCCTGTCGCTCCGCCTCAAAGATCCACTCGCAGGTGCTCCTACGAGCCGACCCATCTTTAGTCACCACATGTATCACGTATAAAGTATATAGTACATACCCGTGATCACCTCCCAAGTGATCACGGCCCGATAGTATAGCATGGCAGACGGACAAGAATGTAGGGCCACTGATGATAAACTAGCATCCTATACTAAGCATTAGGTTTGCAGGTAAAGGTAACAACAGTAGTAGCAAGGACAGGCTATGCATCAGGATAGGATGAACGGAAAGCAGTAACATGCTACACTACTCTAATGCAAGCAGTATAGAGGAGAGTAGGCGATATCTGGTGATCAAGGGGGGGGGGGCTTGCCTGGTTACTCTGGCAAGAGAGAGGGGTCGTCAACACCATAGTCGACCGGGGCATCAGCGGCGTCGGTCTCGTAGTCTACCGGAAAGAAGTAACGGAGGGGGAACACAATAAATAACAGAGCAATCAAACCATAACATGACAAACGTGGTGCTAGAGGTGATCCAACGCAGGGATAGGTGATACCGGCGAAGGGGGGGAAACATCCGGGAAAGTATTCCCGGTGTTTCGCGTTTTCGGACAGATGAACCAGAGGGGGAAAGTTGCGTGTTCGGTATGTTAGGGATGTGTGGCGGACGAACGGGCTACGTATCCGGATTCGTCTCGTCGTTCTGAGCAACTTTCATGTACAAGGTTTTTCCATTCGAGCTACTGTTTATTTTATATTAATTTTAAAAGTTTTAAATCATTTTCTAAATTCTTTTAATTCAAAAATTAAAGCTTAAATTGCTATGGGTACACAGAATTGTACCCAACAGAATGTATGTGTGGCTGGCAGGTGGGGTCAAGGGGTGGTCCAGTCAGCATTTGACCAGTCAACTGTTGACTAGTCAACAGGGTCTAACAGGGCCCACCTGTCATGGACTGGGTCAACCCAGTCAACAGTTTGACTGGTCAAACTGAACAGGGGGCCCACATGTCATTGACTGACAACTAACTAACCTAATTAATTGGTTTAATTAACAGATTAATTAGGTTAAGTTAATTAGGTTAATCTAATCAATATTAATTAAGTTAATTAATTCTTTAATTAAGTAATTAATTATTTTATTTACTTATTTATATTAAACTCCTTTTTTTTATTTTTGTTCTGGGGGTGGGGCCCCACTATCATAGGGCCAGAGGAGACCTAGCGGGTTTGGGCGTGGGTGCCCGCCCGAACACGCACGGGCGCGTATGCACTGGGCGCCGGCGTCGGGCGTGTGGTCTACGGCGAGTCGAGGGAGGCCGGGGCGAGCGGTGGCCGGGTGGTGCAAGACGCGAGCGGCAGGCCAGCGTGCGATAGCGGCTGCGGGTGGCCGCGGCGGAACTAGGAGGCGGCGACGCGGGGCAGGACGCGCCCAGGGCGGCGATGCGCGCTGGGGGCCGAGGCGCAGGTCGCGGGTGGCACAGCATGCAAGTGCGGCGTGACGGCGGCCACGGGATGCAGTGGGCGAGCACAGTGAAGGCGGCGCGCGTGCATGGAGGAGGAGAGGAAGGAAGAGGGAGGCAGTGGCTCACATAGGAGCGGGAGGGGTCATGGCAGCGGGCTCGGGGAGGTGGCGGCAGGGTCGCCGGCGATGGGGGCGGTAGAGGGCGGTGCCGTTCGGGAAGCAGCCGGCGTCGGGGTCGAGCGGCACCGGGCTCGGGTCGTTCTAGCTGGGAGGAGGACGAGCAGGCGACGATGACGGTGGGTGGCTTCGACAAAGCAGTGGCGGGACGAGGCATCGACGGTGTGCGGCGGCGGCGCCCTGGGCACGGCCCAGATCCAGTCGGGGAGGTCGAGGTGGAGGACGGGGCGCCAGGGCATCGAGTGATGCCGGTGACGGCGAGGGGCGACGGAGCGCCGCAGGCAGCGATCGGCGTCGAGGGCGAGGCCCTGGATCTAGAAGGGATCGGGCAGAGGAGGGGCGAGGGGATCGGGGGTGGGGGGGGGGGGGGTTGTGCGGTCATGGAAGGGTGGCGGCGCCAGGAGGGGAGCGAGGGGAGAGATGGGTGGAGTGGGGATCGTGGGGGTGTGGGCTAGGTCATATGAGGGGCACCGGGTTGGGCCGATCGGACCTGGTGGGTTGCCTTCGGCATTTGGACCAAGTGGCCCAGGGGTCTTTTTCTTCCTTTCCTTTTGGTTTTTTCTGTTTTCTTTATTTCACCATTACTTTCTATTTATTTTCTTTTCTGTTTTATTTCTAGTTTCTTTTAATCTTTAGTTTTTACAAAAATCACCACTAGTACCTAAAGTAGTATTTATAAACAAACTACTGTCACATTAATTTTTAACCCATAATAAAATATTTTTAATATTTTATAAAATCCAATTGGTATTTGTTTAATTGTTTTCACTACTGTTTTAATTAATTTAGAGCCCTTAAACATTTTATCAAGGTTTGGTTTTTCCATCGTATTTACACATGATTTATCTGACCCACCTTGAATATTTTGGTTTCATTGTTTGAAAACTTTTATTATCTGCCTTTAATTGAATTTCAATTTGAATCGGTTTCGAACTAACACGAGATTAGCGATAGTAATTGAAGTGACGTGGCATCATTAGCAGAGAATTACTGTAGCGTAACTATTCGGGCGTCACATACGATCTCGTGGTAGATCAACTCTTGTAACCCTTATACTCATCAAAGTCAGTCAAGCAGGACATAGGGTATTACCTCCATCAAGAGGGCCCGAACCTGGGTAAACATCGTGTCCCCTATCTCCGGTTACCATCGATCCTTAGACGCACAGTTCGGGACCCCCTACCCGAGATCTACCGGTTTTGACATCGACATTGGTGGTTTCATTGAGAGTTCCTCTGTAACGTCAACTGAAGGATCAATGGCTCGCCTTGTCATCAATGACAGAATCACTTCGGAAGGAGCCCTAATTCTAGGGCAAACCCTCCGGCTCGGCGACTTCACTGTGGGTGCCCGTCCGACCATTAAGACGAAGGCAACCCCCCAAGTCACCGGAAATCCCCTTCGCTTCAGCCCCGAATATTCCGACAAGATGGACCCGGCAGATCTATCGTCTTTGAACAAACTGCTAGATCGCATCGCCACCCTGGGAGTCTCAACTGACTATGATCGGATTGGGCTTAAACCCGACCAGAGATAAATTAAATCTCCGCCGGTCACCCATCAGGTAGCGTTTGTGGAGGAACAAGCTGACAATAACTCCTCCCCTATGTTGAGAACCAACTATGTTTCCGAACCCAGAGAACAGGATACCCACCCTCGAGAGGACACTCCCTGTCCTTCGAACACAAAATCGGGCGTCAAGCCTGAGAATTCCCCAGACACTCTGGGTCCTAGGCTGGTAACCTCGGAAATTCTTCAAGCTCCGGACTCAACGGTGGGTCAAGGTGCGAATTTGAACCCACCCACCCACCACAAGCAATATTCTCCAAGCAACTCCGGCTCTCCGGACATATGCGACCTAATGCATGTGCAACAGCAGCCTCGAGAAACAGTCCACCACTTTTGGGCTAGATTCCTCCTTGTTAAAAACAAGATAAAGGATTGCCGCAACGACGACGCAATTTCAGTATTTCGCAACAACTGTACGGACGAGGGAATCCTCAATGCCCTCAATCATCGTCGTGTCCTGCACTTCGCAGATTTGGCACGCATAGTACAAAAGTATTGCGCAATGGAAAGCGCGTGGAAAACTCAGATAGCCCGCTGGGAACCTCGGGCCTTTAAGCCATCTCCCGGACGAGCAAAAAGGGTGCACCCCTCACGGGGCACCTAATAATCATCCCATGGACAAGAAATTCAAGCCCTTTACAGGACACATAACTGTCTTCGAAGAATGGCTCGACAGGCCCTGTCAAATACATACGATGCCGAATACCAAACCAACTCATTGCCTACGGGCATGTTGGATACTCCGACAGGTGGCCAAGAGCGGTGAGGGTATCCTCACCAATACTACACCATAAAAGTACTCTTCAGAACACGATCCCGAAGTACTCACAATCTTTGAGACCTTCTCATCAAATAATCGGCGCAAACGAGCGCTTCGCGACCTTGCCGAAGTCTGCCATGTAGCAGCAATAAACCCTTGGAATGATACAACAATTACTTTTAATGCCAATGACGAACCAAGATCCCGCTCAGTCCGGGCACCAGCCGCTCTAGTCCTCAACCCCATTGTGGACGGTTTTCGGCTTACTAAAGTGCTAATGGACGGTGGCAGCGGACTGAACCTCATCTACGAGGACACGCTCAATAAAATGCAAATGGACATGAGTTGCATTGAGCAGAGCAATACATCCTTTAGGGGAATCATTCCCAGCAGGGAAGCAAGATGCTCGGGGAAAATTAAGCTGGATGTGGTATACGGCACACCAGAAAACTATAGGTCCAAAGAGATAGTCTTCTAGGTGGCTCCTTTTAACAGCGGATATCATGCCCTGTTAGGGCGAGATGCATTCACACGCTTTCAAGCCATACCTCATTACGGGTATATGAAGCTCAAAATGCCCGGGCCCAATAGTGTCATCACTATCTCTAGTGATCCGGACATAGCACTCCGTGCCGAAAATAAAACCGCATCCCTGGCCCTTGAGGCATTGTCCGAAGCCCTAGCAGCCAAGGAGCTCACTGCACCGCATTCCAAAGTGGATAGGGACGACATAATTCTTGACAAAATGCCCAAATCCACCTCTTTCAAGCCAGCTGACGAGATAGTCAAATTTCAAGTCCACCTGGCGGATCCCGAGAAAACAGCTTCCATCGGGGTGCAGCTGGACCCGACGGTCGATGCCGCATTACGCGCGTTCTAGTGTGAGAATTGGGACATCTTCGCCTGGCACCCCTCAGATATGCCAGGAATCCCAAGCGCCCTGGCCGAACATAGTCTCAATATACTGAAGGGATACAAGCCGGTCAAGCAAACGCTCCGGTGATTTTCCGAACCCAAACGACATGATATGGGGGAGGAGCTGGCCAAACTACTCGAAGCCGGGTTTATCAGAGAGATGAAACACCCGGACTAGCTAGCAAACCTGGTCATGGTACCAAAGAAGGATAAATCTTGGTGCCTGTGTGTCGATTTCAAAGACCTTAACAAGGCTTGCCCTAAGGACCCCTTCCCACTACCTCGCATCGACCAAATTATTGATGCAACCGCGGGATACGATTCACTGTGTTTCCTTGACGCATACTCCGGATACCATCAAATTAAGATGAAGGAATCTGACCAAGCCGCAACGGCCTTCATCACCCCGTATGGGCCTTTCTGCTTCAACACTATGCCTTTCGGGCTCAAAAACGTCGGCGCCACTTGCCAACGCATGATTCATACATGCCTGAAAAAACAAATCGACAAGACTATCGAGGCATATGTAGATGACGTAGTCATCAAAACCAAGCATGTTGAATCATTGGTGGACAACTTACGCCTCACATTCTACAACCTCCGAACATATGACATAAGGCTCAATTCGAAAAAGTGCGTTTTCGGTGTTCCCGCCGGCAAACTACTCGAGTTTATTATCTCCAATAGGGGAATCGAAGCAAACCTAGCCAAAATTCAAGCCTTGTCACAATTGGCAACACCAACCGACCTCAAGCAGGTCCAAAAACTAGCCGGGTGCGTGGCAGCCTTGAGCCACTTTATCTTCAGATTAGGAGAAAAGGCGTTGCCACTGTATCGCCTGCTCCGACACACCGATCATTTTGTGTGGATGGATGATGCAACAGCCAGGCTGGAGGAAATAAAAACTTTGCTAGCAAGCAAACCCATCCTGGCCGCGCCAAACGTCGGTGAACCAATGCTGCTTTACATATCGGCAACTCACCAAGTGGTGAGTGCGGTGCTCGTCATCGAACGAGAAGAGGAAGGATATAAATTCCAACTCCAGAAACTAGTATACTACGTATCGACGGTCCTTACACCATGCAAAACCTGATACCCGCATTATCAGAAGATAGCATATGCAGTCTTTATGGCATCCAGCAAGCTACGACACTACTTCCAAGAATGCTCAATCACGGTGGCTTCCGAAGTACCACTCAATGATATTATAAACAACCAGGACGCCATCGGCAGGATTGCAAAATGGTCCATTGAGCTCCTACCATTTGAAATAACATACAAACCACGCTGAGCCATTAAATCTCAAGTGTTGGCTGACTTTGTCGCCGAATGGACTGAGGCCGAACTCCCTAAAGAGTACGGCACATATTCCAACTGGGTGATGCACTTTGATGGCTCTAAAATGTTAGCCGGACTGGGGGTTGATGTCGTCTTGACATCCCCCACAGGAGACATAGTTCGTTACGTGCTCCAAATACTGTATACAAACTCTAATAATGCAGCTGAATACGAGGCCCTATTGCACGATCTCCGGATGGCTGTCTCCATGGGCATACAACGCCTTAAGGTGCGCGGGGATTCCAACCTCGCAATATCCCAAATAAACAGAGACTTAGACGCAAAAGATCCGAAGATGGCGGCTTACCGCAATGCCATACTCCAAATATCAGCTTGGTTCGAGGGCCTCGAGTTTCATCATGTGGCTCGAGAGAGTAATCAAGCCGCGGACATCCTTGCTCGCATGGGTGCTAAATGTGACCCCATCCCACCTAATACCTTTGTGGAAAGGCTCTTCAAACCATCCGTGGTGTGGCAGGATGAGAACGGGAGCACTGACCCAAAGCCGATCATACCGCCTGATTCCGAACATAGTCCCGATATCATCGGGGGCTCAGTTACCAAAATAACACCATCGGCCCATGAAATTATGGTTGTAATTGCCCCATGAACCGAGCCTTTCCTTGCCTACCTCACTAGGAATGAGCTCCATGAGGATCAGACTGAGGCCCATTGCATCGTTCGACGTTCGATAGCCTACAAAGTTCATGAAGGAGAACTATACAAGAAAAGTACTACCAGGGTCCTTCAACGATGTATCTCCGAAGACGAGGGATGGCAGCTCTTGGCTGAAATACACGCTGGTCTTGGCGGCCATCATGCCGCAGCCCGGGCCCTTGTAAGTAAATCCTTCCGCACGGGTTTCTTTTGGCCCATAGCCCGGGCAGATGCACAAGACCTCGTGCAACGCTGCGCTGGATGCCAGCTTTTCGCTAACCAAAGCCACATGCCGCCTACCGCCCTCCGGACAATCCCCATGAAGGAAATATGCCCTAGAGGCAATAATAAAGTTATTATTTATATTTCCTTATATCATGATAAATGTTTATTATTCATGCTAGAATTGTATTAACCGGAAACTTAGTACATGTGTGAATACATAGACAAACAGAGTGTCCCTAGTATGCCTCTACTTGATTAGCTCGTTAATCAAAGATGGTTAAGTTTCCTAACCATAGACATGAGTTTTCATTTGATGAACGGGGTCACATCATTAGAGAATGATGTGATTGGCTTGACCCATCTGTTAGCTTAGCACTATGATCATTTAGTTTATTGCTATTGCTTTCTCCATAACTTATACATGTTCCTATGACTATGAGATTATGCAACTCCCGAATACCGGAGGAACACTTAGTGTGCTATCAAATGTCACAATGTAACTGGGTGATTATAAATATGCTCTACAGGTGTCTCCGATGGTGTTTGTTGAGTTGGCATGGATCGAGATTAGAATTTGTCACTGCGATTGTCGGAGAGGTATCTCTGGGCCCTCTCAGTAATGCACATCACTATAAGCCTTGCAAGCAATGTGACTAATGAGTTACTTGTGGGATGATGCATTACGGAATGAGTAAAGAGACTTGCCGGTAACGAGATTGAACTAGGTATTGAGATACCGACGATTGAATCTTGGGCAAGTAACATACCGATGACAAAGGGAACAACGTATGTTGTTATGCGGTTTGACCGATAAAGATCTTCGTAGAATATGTAGGAACCAATATGAGAATCTAGGTTCCGCTATTGGTTATTGACCGGAGATGAGTCTCGGTCATGTCTACATAGTTCTCGAACCCGTATGGTCCTCACGCTTAACGTTCGATGACGATTGGTATTATGAGTTTATGTGTTTTGATGTACTGAAGGTATTTCAGACTCTCGTATGTGATCACGGACATGACGAGGAGTCTCGAAATGGTTGAGACATAAAGATCGATATATTGGAAGGCTATGTTTGGACATCGGAATGGTTCCGGATAAGTTCGGGCATTTACCGGAGTACCGGGGGGTTACCGGAACCCCCTGGGGCGTCAATGGGCCTTATTGGGCCTTAGTGGGAGAGAGGAGGAGGCGTCCAAGGTGGAGGGTGTCGGTGTCAAAACCGGCGGATCTTGGGTAGGGGGTCCCGAACTGTGCGTCTAAGGTTGATGGTAACAGGAGACAGGGGACACAATGTTTTACCGAGGTTCGGGCCCTCTATACGGAGGTAATACCCTACTTCCTGCTTGATTGATCTTGATGAATATGAGTATTACAAGAGTTGATCTACCACGAGATCGTAATGGCTAAACCCTAAAAGTCTAGCCTGTCTGACTATGATTATGAGGATATATGTCCACGGACCTAGCCCTTCGGTTTATATAGACACCGGAGGGATCTAGGGTTACATAGGTCGGTTACAGAGAAAGGAATCTTCATATTTGGACGCCAAGCTTGCCTTCCATGCCAAGGAGAGTCCCATTCGGACACGGGTAGAGTCTTCGGTCTTCATATCTTCACAGCCCATCAGTCCGGCCCATGTCTAATAGGTCAGACTGAAGGAAATATGCCCTAGAGGCAATAATAAAGATATTATTTATTTCCTTATATCATGATAAATGTTTATTATTCATGCTAGAATTGTATTAACCGAAAACATAATACATGTGTGAATACATTGACAAAAGGGAGTGTCACTAGTATGCCTCTACTTGACTAGCTCGTTGATCAAAGATGGTTATGTTTCCTAACCATAGACATGAGTTGTCATTTGATTAACGGGATCACATCATTAGGAGAATGATGTGATTGACTTGACCCATTCCGTTAGCCTAGCACTTGATCGTTTAGTTTGTTGCTATTGCTTTCTTCATAACTTATACATGTTCCTATGACTATGAGATTATGCAACTCCCGTTTATCGGAGGAACACTTTGTGTGCTACCAAACGTCACAACATAACTGGGTGATTATAAAGGTGCTCTATAGGTGTCTCCGAAGGTACTTGTTGGGTTGGCGTATTTCGAGATTAGGATTTGTCACACCCATTGTCGGAGAGGTATCTCTGGGCCCTCTCGGTAATACACATCACTCAAGCCTTGCAAGCATTGCAACTAATAAGTTAGTTGCGGGATGATGTATTACGGAACGAGTAAAGAGACTTGCCGGTAACGAGATTGAACTAGGTATTGAGATACCAACGATCGAATCTCGGCCAAGTAACATACCGATGACAAAGGGAACAACGTATGTTGTTATGCGGTCTAACCGATAAAGATCTTCGTAGAATATGTAGGAGCCAATATGGGCATCCAGGTCCCGCTATTGGTTATTGACCAGAGAGGTGTCTCGGTCATGTCTACATAGTTCTCGAACCTGTAGGGTCTGCACGCTTAACGTTTGTTGACGATATAGTACTATATGAGTTACGTATGTTGATGGCCGAATGTTGTTCGGAGTCCGAGATGAGATCACGGACATGAGGAGGAACTCCGGAATGGTCCAGAGATAAAGTTTGATACATGGCATAGTAGTGTTTGATCTAATTCCGGATGTTTCCCGAAATGTTTGGGCACAAGAACACTTTATCTGGGCCAAAGGGGAAAGCCCACGAGGCTTTTGGAAAGTGCAAAAGGAAGTTTTGCGGAGACCAGAGGCTAGACGCCAGGAACCCTGGCGTCTAGCCCTGGAGTCTGAGAAGGACTCTTGCCTTTTGGGTGAAACCGACTTTGAGGAGGCTTTTACTCCATGTTTCGACCCCAGGGCTCAACATATAAATAGAGGGGTAGGGCTAGCACCAAAGACACATCAAGAAACACCAAGCCGTGTGCCGGCAACCCCGTCCCCTCTAGTTTATCCTCCGTCATAGTTTTCGTAGTGCTTAGGCGAAGCCCTGCGAAGATTGTTCTTCACCAACACCGTCACCATGCCGTCGTTCTGCTGGAACTCATCTACTACTTCGCCCCTCTTGCTGGATCGAGAAGGCGAGGACGTCACCGAGCCGAACGTGTGCAGAAATCAGAGGTGCCGTGCTTTAGGTACTTGGATTGGTCGGACGTAAAGACGTATGACTACATCAACCGCGTTGATATAACGCTTCCGCGAACGGTCTACGAGGGTATGTAGACAACACTCTCCCCTCTCGTTGCTATACATCACCATGATCTTGCGTGTGCGTAGGAAGTTTTTTGAAATTACTACGTTCCCCAACAGTGGCATCCGAGCCTAGGTTTTATGCGTTGATGTTGTGCACGAGTAGAACACAAGTGAGTTGTGGGCAATATAAGTCATACTGCTTACCAGCATGTCATACTTTGGTTCGGCGGTATTGTTGGATGAAGCGGCCCGGACCGACATTACGCGTACGCTTACGCGAGACTGGTTCTACCGACGTGCTTTGCACATAGGTGGCTGGCGGGTGTCAGTTTCTCCAACTTTAGTTGAACCAAGTGTGGCTACACCCGGTCCTTGCGAAGGTTAAAATAGCACCAACTTGACAAACTATCTATGTGGTTTTGATGCGTAGGTAAGAACGGTTCTTGCTAAGCCCGTAGCAGCCACGTAAAACTTGCAACAACAAAGTAGAGGACGTCTAACTTGTTTTTGCAGGGCATGTTGTGATGTGATATGGTTAAGACATGATGCTAAATTTTATTGTATGAGATGATCATGTTTTGTAACCGAGTTATCGGCAACTGGCAGGAGCCATATGGTTGTCGTTTTATTGTATGCAATGCAATCACGATGTAATGCTTTACTTTATCGCTAAGTGGTAGCGATAGTCATGGAAGCATAAAATTGGCGAGACGACAACGATGCTACGATGGTGATCAAGGTGTTGCGCTGGTGACGATGGTGATCAAGGTGTCGCGCCGGTGACGATGGTGATCATGAAGGTGCTTCGGAGATGGAGATCACAAGCACAAGATGATGATGGCCATATCATATCACTTATATTGATTGCATGTGATGTTTATCTTTTGTGCATCTTATCTTGCTTTGATTGACAGTAGCATTATAAGATGATCCCTCACTAAATTATCAAAGTATAAGTGTTCTCCCTAAGTATGCACCGTTGTGAAAGTTCTTCGTGCTGAAACACCACGTGATGATCGGGTGTGATAGGCTCTACGTTCAAATACAACGGGTGCAAAACAGTTACACACGCGGAATACTCAGGTTTAACTTGACGAGCCTAGCATATAACATATATGGCCTCGAAACACGGAGACCGAAAGGTCGAGCGTGAATCATATAGTAGATATGATCAACATATTGATGTTCGCCATTGATACTACTCCATCTCACGTGATGATCGGACATGGTTTAGTTGATTTGGATCACATGATCACTTAGAGGATTAGAGGGATATCATTCTAAGTGGGAGTTCTTAAGTAATATGATTAATTGAACTTAAATTTATCATGAACTTAGTACCTGATAGTATCTTGCTTGTCTATGTTTGATTGTAGATAGATGGCTTGTGTTGTTGTTCCGTTGAATTTTAATGCATTCCTTGAGAAAGAAAAGTTGAAAGATGATGGTAGCAATTACACGGACTGGGTCCGTAACTTGAGGATTATCCTCATTGCTGCACAAAAGATTACGTCCTGGAAGCACCGCTAAGTGCCAAGCCTGCTTCAGGAGCAACACCAGATGTTATGAATGTCTGGCAGAGCAAAGCTGATGACTACTCGATAGTTCAGTGTGCCATGCTTTACGGCTTAGAACCGGGTCTTCAACGACGTTTTGAACGTCATGGAGCATATGAGATGTTCCAGGAGTTGAAGTTAATATTTCAAGCAAATGCCCGTATTGAGAGATATGAAGTCTCCAATAAGTTCTATAGCTGCAAGATGGAGGAGAATAGTTCTGTCAATGAACATATACTCAAAATGTGTGGGTGTCATAATCACTTGACTCAACTGGGGGTTAATCTTCCTGTTGATAGTGTCATTGACAGAGTTCTTCAATCACTGCCACCAAGCTACAAAAGCTTCATGATGAACTATAATATGCAAGGGATGAATAAAACTATTCCTGAGCTCTTCGCAATGCTAAAAACCGCGGAGGTAGAAATCAAGAAGGAGCATCAAGTGTTGATGGTCAATAAGACCACCAGTTTCAAGAAAAAGGGCAAAGGGAAGAAGAAAGGGAACTTCAAGAAGAACAACAAACAAGTTGCTGCTCAGGAGAAGAAACCCAAGTTTGGACCTAAGCCTGAGACTGAGTGCTTCTACTGCAAGCAGACTGGTCACTGGAAGCGGAACTACCCCAAGTATTTGGCGGATAAGAAGGATGGCAAAGTGAACAAAGGTATATGTGATATACATGTTATTGATGTGTACCTTACTAATGCTCGCAGTAGCACCTGGGTATTTGATACTGGTTCTGTTGCTAACATTTGCAACTCGAAACAGGGGCTATGTATTAAGCGAAGATTGGCTAAGGATGAGGTGACAATGCGCGTGGGAAATGGTTCCAAAGTCGATGTGATCGCGGTCGGCACACTACCTCTACATCTACCTTCGGGATTAGTATTAGACCTAAATAATTGTTATTTGGTGCCAGCGTTGAGCATGAACATTATATCTGGATCTTGTTTGATGCGAGACGGTTATTCATTTAAATCAGAGAATAATGGTTGTTCTATTTATATGAGTAATATCTTTTATGGTCATGCACCCTTGAAGAGTGGTCTATTTTTGATGAATCTCGATAGTAGTGATACACATATTCATAATGTTGAAATCAAAAGATGCAGAGTTGATAATGATAGTGCAACTTATTTGTGGCACTGCCGTTTAGGTCATATCGGTGTAAAGCGCATGAAGAAACTCCATATTGATGGACTTTTGGAACCACTTGATTATGAATCACTTGGTACTTGCGAACCGTGCCTCATGCGTAAGATGACTAAAACGCCGTTCTCCGGTACTATGGAGAGAGCAACGGATTTGTTGGAAATCATACATACAGATGTATGTGGTCCAATGAATGTTGAGGCTCGTGGCGGATATCGTTATTTTCTCACCTTCACAGATGATTTAAGCAGATATGGGTATATCTACTTAATGAAACATAAGTCTGAAACATTTGAAAAGTTCAAAGAATTTCAGAGTGAAGTTGAAAATCATCGTAACAAGAAAATAAAGTTTCTACGATCTGATCGTGGAGGAGAATATTTGAGTTACGAGTTTGGTCTACATTTGAAACAATGCGGAATAGTTTCGCAACTCACGCCACCCGCAACACCACAGCATAATGGTGTGTCCGAACGTCGGAATCGTACTTTATTAGATATGGTGCGATCTATGATGTCTCTTATGATTTACCGTTATCATTTTGGGGTTATGCTTTAGAGACGGCTGCATTCACGTTAAATATGACACCATCGAAATCCATTGAGACGACGCCTTATGAACTGTGGTTTGGCAAGAAACCAAAGTTGTCGTTTCTGAAAGTTTGGGGCTGCGATGCTTATGTGAAAAAGCTTCAACCTGATAAGCTCGAACCCAAATCAGAGAAATGTGTCTTCATAGGATACCCAAAGGAGATTGTTGGGTACACCTTCTATCATAGATCTGAAGGCAAGACTTTTGTTGCTAAATTCGGAGTTTTTCTAGAGAAGGAGTTTTTCTCAAAAGAAGTGAGTGGGAGAAAAGTAGAACTTGATGAGGTAACTGTACCTGCTCCCTTATTGGAAAGTAGTACATCACAAAAACCGGTTTCTGTGACACCTACACCAATTAGTGATGAAGCTAATGATAATGATCATGAAACTTCAGATCAAGTTACTACCGAACCTCGTAGATCAACCGGAGTAAGATCCGCACCAGAGTGGTATGGTAATCCTGTTCTGGAAGTCATGCTACTAGATCATGATGAACCTACAAACTATGAAGAAGCGATGGTGAGCCCAGATTCCACAAAATGGCTAGAAGCCATGAAATCTGAGATGGGATCCATGTATGAGAACAAAGTGTGGACTTTGGTTGACTTGCCCGTTGATCAACAAGCAATTGAGAATAAATGGATCTTCAAGAAGAAGACTGACGCTGACGGTAATGTTACTTTCTACAAAGCTCGACTTGCTGCAAAAGGTTTTCGACAAGTTCAAGGGATTGACTACGATGAGACTTTCTCACCCATAGTGATGCTTAAGTCTGTCCGAATCATGTTAGCAATTACCGCATTTTATGATTATGAAATTTGGCAAATGGATGTCAAAACTGCATTCCTGAATGGATTTCTGGAAGAAGAGTTGTATATGATGCAACCAGAAGGTTTTGTCGATCCAAAGGGAGCTAACAAAGTGTGCAAGCTCCAGCGATCCATTTATGGACTGGCGCAAGCCTCTCGGAGTTGGAATAAACACTTTGATAGTTTGATCAAAGCATTTGGTTTTGTACAGACTTTTGGAGAAGCCTGTATTTACAAGAAAGTGAGTGGGAGCTCTGTAGCATTTCTGATATTATATGTGGATGACATATTATTGATTGGAAATGATATAGAATTTCTGGATAGCATAAAGGGATACTTGAATAAGAGGTTTTCAATGAAGGACCTCGGTGAAGCTGCTTACATATTGGGCATTAAGATCTATAGAGATAGATCAAGACGCTTAATTGGACTTTCACAAAGCACATACTTTGACAAGGTTTTGAAGAAGTTCAAAATGGATCAAGCAAAGAAAGGGTTCTTGCCTGTGTTACAAGGTGTGAAGTTGAGTAAGACTCAATGTCCGACCACCGCAGAAGATAGAGAGAAAATGAAAGATGTTTCCTATGCTTCAGCCATAGGCTCTATCATGTATGCAATGCTGTGTACCAGACCTGATGTGTGCCTTGCTATAAGTCTAGCAGGGAGGTACCAAAGTAATCCAGGAGTGGATCACTGGACAACGGTCAAGAACATCCTGAAATACCTGAAAAGGACTAAGGATATGTTTCTCATATATGGAGGTGACAAAGAGCTCATCGTAAATGGTTACGTTGATGCAAGCTTTGACACTGATCCGGACGATTCTAAATCGCAAACCAGATACGTGTTTTTACTGAACGGTGGAGCTGTCAGTTGGTGCAGTTCTAAACAAAGCGTCGTGGCGGGATCTACATGTGAAGCGGAGTACATAGCTGCTTCGGAAGCAGCAAATGAAGAAGTCTGGATGAAGGAGTTCATATCCGATCTAGGTGTCATACCTAGTGCATCGGGTCCAATGAAAATCTTTTGTGACAATACTGGTGCAATTGCCTTGGCGAAGGAATCCAGATTTCACAAGAGAAGCAAACACATCAAGAGACGCTTCAATTCCATTCGGGATTTAGTCCAAGTGGGAGACATAGAAATTTTCGAGATACATACGGATCTGAATGTTGCAGACCCGCTGACTAAGCCTCTTCCACGAGCAAAACATGATCAGCACCAAGGCTTCATGGGTGTTAGAATCATTACTGTGTAATCTAGATTATTGACTCGTGCAAGTGGGAGACTGAAGGAAATATGCCCTAGAGGCAATAATAAAGATATTATTTATTTCCTTATATCATGATAAATGTTTATTATTCATGCTAGAATTGTATTAACCGCAAACATAATACATGTGTGAATACATAGACAAAACAGAGTGTCACTAGTATGCCTCTACTTGACTAGCTCGTTGATCAAAGATGGTTATGTTTCCTAACCATAGACATGAGTTGTCATTTGATTAATGGGATCACATCATTAGGAGAATGATGTGATTGACTTGACCCATTCCGTTAGCCTAGCACTTGATCGTTTAGTTTGTTGCTATTGCTTTCTTCATAACTTATACATGTTCCTATGACTATGAGATTATGCAACTCCCGTTTATCGGAGGAACACTTTGTGTGCTACCAAACGTCACAACGTAACTGGGTGATTATAAAGGTGCTCTACAGGTGTCTCCGAAGGTACTTGTTGGGTTGTCGTATTTCGAGATTAGGATTTGTCACTCCGATTGTCGGAGAGGTATCTCTGGGCCCTCTCGGTAATACACATTACTCAAGCCTTGCAAGCATTGCAACTAATAAGTTAGTTGCGGGATGATGTATTACAGAACGAGTAAAGAGACTTGCCGGTAACGAGATTGAACTCGGTATTGAGATACCGACGATCGAATCTCGGGCAAGTAACATACCGATGACAAAGGGAACAATGTATGTTGTTATGCGGTCTGACCGATAAAGATCTTCGTAGAATATGTAGGAGCCAATATGGGCATCTAGATCCCGCTATTGGTTATTGACCAGAGAGGTGTCCCGGTCATGTCTACATAGTTCTCGAACCCGTAGGGTCCGCACGCTTAACGTTCGTTGATGATATAGTACTATATGAGTTATGTATGTTGATGACCGAATGTTGTTCGGAGTCTGAGATGAGATCACGGACATGACGAGGAACTCCGGAATGGTCCGGAGATAAAGTTTGATATATGGTATAGTAGTGTTTGATCTAATTCCGGATGTTTCCCGAAATGTTTGGGCACGAGAACACTTTATCTGGGCCAACGGGGAAAGCCCACGAGGCTTTTGGAAAGTGCAAAAGGAAGTTTTGCGAAGACCAGAGGCTAGGCGCCAGGAACCCTGGCGTCTAGGGGGTAGATGCCGAGAACCCTGGCATCTAGCCCTGGAGTCTGAGAAGGACTCTTGCCTTTCGGGTGAAACCGACTTTGAGGAGGCTTTTACTCCAAGTTTCGACCCCAGGGCTCAACATATAAATAGAGGGGTAGGGCTAGCACCAAAGACACATCAAGAAACACCAAGCCGTGTGCCGGCAACCCCTTCCCCTCTAGTTTATCCTTCGTCATAATTTTCGTAGTGCTTAGGCGAAGCCCTACGGAGATTGTTCTTCACCAACACCGTCACCACGCCGTCGTGCTGCCGGAACTCATCTACTACTTCGCCCCTCTTGCTGGATCGAGAAGGCGAGGACGTCACCGAGCCGAACGTGTGCAGAACTCGGAGGTGCCGTGCTTTCGGTACTTGGATCGGTCGGACGTGAAGACGTACGACTACATCAACCGCATTGATATAACGCTTCGACGAACGGTCTACGAGGGTATTAGACAACACTCTCCCCTCTTGTTGCTATACATCACCATGATCTTGCGTGTGCGTAGGAAGTTTTTTGAAATTACTACGTTCCCCAACACGGACGCCCGAGGACCCCTTAGTCCAGGACTCCCTGAGAGGACGCGCCTCCCAAGCCCAATCTGAATTGGGTGGGGGCCCGGCCCCCCTTTCCTTCCCTCTCTCTCCCCCCTTCCTTCCTCTCCTACTACAACTAGGGAAAGGGGAATCCTACTCCCACCAGGAGTAGGACTCCCCCCCTTGGGCGCGCCATGAGAGGGCCGGCCCTCCCCTCCTCCACTCCTTTATATACGGGGGAAGGGGTCACCCCATAAACACATAAGTTGATTGTTTAGCCGTGTGTGGTGCCCCCCTCCATAGATTTCTACCGCATATCGTTGTAGAGCTTAGGCGAAGGCCTGCGTCGGTAACTTCATCATCACCATCATCATGTCATCATGCTGACAAAACTCTCCCTCGACCTCAGCTGGATCTAGAGTTCGTGGGACGTCACCGAGCTGAACGTGTGCAGATCGCGGAGGTGCCTTACCTTCGGTGCTAGGATCGGTCGGATTGTGAAGACGTACGACTACATCAACCGCGTTGTCATAACGCTTCCGCTTACGGTCTACGAGGGTGCGTGGACAACACTCTCCCCTCTCGTTGCTATGCATCACCTAGATGGATCTTGCGTGTGCGTAGGAAAATTTTGAAATTACTGCGTTCCCCAACAGTGGCATCCGAGCCAGGTCTATGCATAGATGTTATATGCACGAGTAGAACACAAAGGAGTTGTGGGCGTGGGTATATACATATTGCTTGTTGTCACTAGTTGTTTCTTGATTTGGCAGTATTGTTGGATGAAGCGGCCCGAACCGACATTACATGACCGCGTTCATGAGACTGGTTCTATCGACGTGCTTTGCACACAGGTGGCTGGCGGGTGTCTGTTTCTCCAACTTTAGTTGAATAGGGTTCTTTCTGAAGATCAAAAAGCAATCACTATACCACGTTGTGGTTTTGATGCATAGGTAAGAACGGTTCTTGCTAGAAGCCCATAGCAGCCACGTAAAACTTGCAACAACAAAGTAGAGAATGTCTAACTTGTTTTTGCAGGGCATGTTGTGATGTGATATGGTCAAGACGTGATGATATATAAATTGTTGTATAAGATGATCATTTTTGTTAAAGTTATCGGCAACTGGCAGGAGCCTTATGGTTGTCTCTTTATTGCGTAAGATGCAAGCGCCATATAATTGCTTTACTTTATCGCTATGTGATAGCAATAGTTGGTGAGACGACCATGTGATGACACGTTGATAAAGATCAAGATTATGGAGATCATGGTGTCATGCCGGTGACGATGGAGATCATGACGGTACTTTGGAGATGGAGATCAAAGGCACAAGATGATGATGACCATATCATGTCACATATTTTGATTGCATGTGATGTTTATCTTTTATGCATCTTATTTTGCTTAGTACGACAGTAGCATTATGAGATGACCCCTTACTAAAATTTCAAGGTATAAGTGTTCTCCCTGAGTATGCACCGTTGCGACAGTTCTTCGTGCCGAGACACCACGTGATGATCGGGTGTGATAAGATCTACATTCATATACAATGGGTGCAAGCCAGTTTTGCACATGCAGAATACTCGGGTTAAACTTGACGAGCCTAGCATATGCAAATATGGCCTCAGAACACTGAGACCGAAAGGTCGAGCATGAATCATATAGTAGATATGATCAACATAGTGATGTTCACCATTGAAAACTACTCCATCTCACATGATGATCAGACATGGTTTAGTTTATAGGGATCACGTGATCATTTAGATGACTAGAGGGATGTCTATCTAAGTGGGAGTTCTTAAGTAATATGATTAATTGAACTTAAATTTATCATGAACTTAGTCATGATAGTATTTGCATATCTATGTTGTAGATCAATTGCTCGCGTGTAGCTTCCCTGTTTTATTTATGATATGTTCCTAGAGAAAACTATGTTGAAAGATGTTAGTAGCAATGATGCGGACTAGCTCCGTGATTTGAGGATTATCCTCATTACTGCACAGAAGAATTATGTCCGTGATGCACCGCTAAGTGATGGACCTATTGCAGGAGCAGATGCAGACGATATGAATGTTTGGCAAGCTCGGTATGATGAGTACTCGATAGTTTATTGCGCCATGCTTTACGGCTTAGAACCGAGACTTAAAAAATGTTTCATATAAGATGTTCCAAGAGCTGAAATTGGTATTTCAGACTCATACCCGAGTCGAGAGGTATGAGACCTCTGACAAGTATTTTGCCTACGAGATGGAGGAGAATAGCTCAACCAGTGAGCATGTGCTCAGAATGTATGAGTACTACAATCACTTGAATCGAGTGGGAGTTAATCTTCCAGATAAGATAGTGATTCACAAAGTTCTCTAGTCACTATCACCAAGTTACTAGAACTTCGTGATGAACTATAATATGTAAGGGATGACGAAAACAATTCCCGAGCTCTTTGCGATGCTGAAATCAGCGAAGGTAGAAATCAAGAAAATCATCAAGTGTTGATGGTTGACAAGACCACTAGTTTCAAGTAAAAGGGCAAGGGAAATAAAGGGAACTTCAAGAAGAATGGCAAGCAAGTTGCCACTCCCATGAAGAAGCCCAAAGGTAGACCCAAGCTTGAGACTGAGTGCTTCTACTGCAAAGGGACTGGTCACTGGAAGCGGAACTGCCCCAAGTATTTGGCGGATAATAAGGATGGCAAAGTGAACAAAGGTATATTTGATATACATGTTATTGATGTGTACTTTACTAGTGTTTATAGCAACCCCTCAGCATTTGATACTAGTTCAATTGCTATGAGTAGTAACTCAAAACGGGAGTTGCAAAATAAACAGAGACTAGTTAAGGGCGAGGTGACGATGTGTGTTGAAAATGATTCCAAGGTTGATAAGATCACCATCGCACACTCCTTTTACCTTCGAGATTAGTGTTGAACCTAAAATAAATATTATTTGGTGTTTGCATTGAGCATGAATATGATTGGATCATGTTTATTGCAATACTGTTATACATTTAAGTCAAAGAATAATTGTTGTTCTGTTTACATGAATAAAACCTTCTATGGTCATACACTTCATATAAATGGTTTATTGAATCTCGATCATAGTGATACACATATTCATAATATTGATGCCAAAAGATGCAAAGTTGATAATGATAGTGCAACATACATGTGGCACTGTCGTTTAGGTCATATTAGTGTAAAGCGCGTGAAGAAACTCCATGAGGATGGACTTTTGGAATCACTTATTATGAATCATTTGATGTTTGTGAACCATGCCTCATGGGCAAGATGACTAAGACTCCGTTCTCCGGAACAATGGAGCGAGCCACGGACTTATTGGAAATAATACATACCAATGTATGCGGTCCGATGAGTGTTGAGGCTCGCGGCGGGTATCATTATTTTCTAACCTTCACAGATGATTTGAGCAGATATGAGTATATCTACTTAATGAAACACAAGTCTAAAATGTTTGAAAAGTTCAAAGAATTTCAGAGTGAAGTGGAGAACCATCGTAACAAGAAAATAAAGTTTTTACTATATGATCGCGGAGACGAAATATTTGAGTTATGAGTTTGGCCTTCAGTTGAAACAATGTCCAATAGTTTCGCAACTCATGCCACGTGGAACACCACAGTGTAATGGTGTGTCCGAACGTCATAACCATACTTTATTAGA